>OU892277.1:15423211-17823211 GCA_917834065.1 Ceutorhynchus assimilis | reverse complement strand
TGTCTTCATTTTAATTCACATCACGTAGTGGCTGAATTTTTTATGCAATTTTTCCACTACATCTAGATTTTATGTTTCTCATAAATGCTTTTGTGCTTAATCTTGGACCACCCAGAAAGTCAATGGGTAGGTCAATACAATATTGTCACGAATTCCGGGTTCACTAAAACTTTTTCCACTTACAGAAGCAACTTCTATTCAATAAATTGACTTTATATATAATTTACTTATCACTTATCGAAACGACAACACAGCAAATCCCGAATTAAAACTAAACTACAACAACGCTCATAGACTGACTGCAACAAAGCTCTAACAAGACTAACTTACTTATACCTACTACTACGCGCTATTTATAGTCGAAAACGCATTCCGGCTCTATCTAGAAAAACATCGAATCAAATATAATAGAATTCCAAGAAAAGACGTGTTCCCTGTGAACAACGAATTTCCTAGAATCCGGTCGGCTCTTAAGGCAATTTCGTAACACTGCCTCACTCTCGAATCAGATCGTCCTGATCTGATTGTCAAGATCCATCACCTTCTCTTCTACGTCTGTACCTTCCCACAGATCCATAGAGATTCCATCGATTCATTTGCTCAACATCTCTATGCCTTTCTAAGTGGACTGCGATCTGAATGCAGTGCATTAGACCACTCGGCCTTCCTGACTTTCCAGATCTACGCTCATGTCTGCATGGCTCTTCTTCCCTTAGATTGATGTCATGGATATCTTCTAAAAGAATTGCTGGCATGTTGACTGCCAACTCCCTTTCCCGCGCTATCGAGGATCGCGCCGTTTGAGGGACACTTTGACCTTCTGGATCAGCAGTAGTCGTAATCCCACAATCTTCCTGTTTCTGGTTTTTTTTTCATGACTTGTCGGATTTTTCTTCTACAATTTGTTGATCTTCTTGGCTTCCTTAATGTCAAAAAATGATTCCAGGTCGAGGTCACTCTCTTCCAGTTGATTACTTCCAGCTGTTTCGTACTTGATTCGCATCAAACCGAGAGCTTCTAACTTGTGTCGATCTGGGCATGCTCGTCTAGATAAGGCAGCTGCGTTGTTAGATTGGTTAGCAAAGCAAAGTTTGTGGGGAAAATAGTACCGTTGCCCAGTTCTCAATCGAAGGTTGACAGTCATCAGACGGAGAGCGAGATCTTGGTTGTACTCTACAGTCACGTTTGAAATGTCCTGTTTTTCCGCAGCGGTAATATTCGGAGCCGTTGGTCAAGTTACCGAATAAAGGCTGAAAGTCATTAGAAGAAGAAATGACTTCTCAACTGTATTCTACAATCACGCGACTGTTAAAATGTAGTTCAATTACCAACTACCGTTAAAAATAATCAGTTGCTTTGTAAAAACCGCAATAGCCTGGAATTTTGCTTTTCAAATTTTCTCTTAGCCCCGCCCCTATGTGAAAATAAAAGTTCGTGACGTAGTTAGTTTTTCCAATCTGGCAACACATCATGGCTTTGAGAACGCACAATTTGCACTGACATTGACCGTCAAGAACTAAACGTCAAATTTACTACAAAAAACAAAAAAAAAGTTGATGTGACAATGTCACATGTCACACGATTCACACGACACCACACGTCGTTGAACTGTTGGAGTCAGCTGTCGTTTAGAGGCATTTAGAGCAGCGTTGTCAGATGGTGAGCGGCTCGAATACTATTGGTCGCCGGTTTGGCGCTAAATTCAAATTACAGTTTGTTTTTCTCTGACTAATTCTATAGACACTATGCTAGAATAGTTATTTACATTACAAGTGCGTTTATGACCATGATTACAATAACGAGTGTGAAGGATTAGGACGACGAGGTCGTAGACCGAGTCGTTCTAATCACACGAGTTTTGTAGTCATGTTTAAACGCACGTGTGATGTACAACGTTTTATCTACAAAGGGAAAAATAAGAATATTTTTCCAATTATTTTCGTTCATTAATAATTGTCTACCTTCATTTTACCTTTACAGGTTTACCTTTGACATTTGTCAAATCATCAGAAATAGTTGTCTTATAGACTCATAACCTCGTCCATAACACCACTAGTTGTGTTATGAATTCATAACCTAGTCTAGAACACCACTAGTTGTGTTATGAGTCTGATCACGTAACTCAAATACTAGAAAAATGGTTATGTAAAAACGTCATAACCAAACGCTTGTAGATAAAATAATTTAGTGTCCCACTATACCATCACCATTTAGCCTATAAAATAATGTCGAGCAGTTTTTTAACTGATTTTCATACATCGTATACTACACCCCAAAGGTGGTATAGAATTTAAAGTTTCAATCATTACTTTTCAGTAGTTCAATTAATAAAAGTAATTCAATTACCTTTACATTAATTGAATTATTTGTAAGTAATTTAATTACTCTAAAAGTAATTGAATTACCTGAAAATTGTTAAAATCAATTACCCATTACAATTATTATTTCATCTCAGTAATTTAAAAATCAATTACAATTACTATTTTTTTTTCGGTAATTGAATTAAAGTAATTCAATAATTACGAAAAGTAATTGAAAACAATTTTTCAATTATTTTAATTCAATTACCGACAGCTCTGCCGGCAACGGTAACATTTAATGCTCCCTTCTAAGTTCCCTAGTTTGATCCGATAACAGCCTTCCATAACTCTTCCAGAAACTCATTCAATATGGAGCCATTAACTTCTCCCATTGGCTCTTCTCCTTCACGAATCGACATAGCTCTTATCCTTGTTTCAGAGACCTCATAGGCCGCTTCGATTTCAAGAGCCTTAATTAGAGCTTCGCTACTACTTGATGGTTTGGTTATGAGAAGTAATCTCTGTACATCCATCTCCATGTATAAAATTTTCGGTCACTAGTTGTTCTCGCATTTCTGCTGCTGCTGCCAGGTAGTACAAATTTACCAGACGACGGATATCGGTTTCATATTCTTGTAGGCTTTCTGCAGTTTTTTGTTGTGTTGTTCTTAGTTGTACTTGGTAAAGCTGCCGTCGATGTTGATCTCCATAACGACGACGCTCTAACGCATCAACAAACACCCCATAGTTTTGTTGGGAAGCAGGCGGAAGATTCTCTAATAGGTCTAAGGCAGGGCCACGCAATGCTACAATCAACCTTGTAGCCAAGTCATCTAAGCTCTAACCATTAGCCATTACAAAAGTCTCGAATTGAAATCTGTACATGGCCCAAGATGTCTGTCCGTAGTAGGATGGTGGCTTAACTTTAATACCGGGTGCAGGCGAAGAGGAGATATTTCCTGATCTCAAGTCACATTCCAACTTTTTGTTTATATCCTGAACACTATTCATTTCTTGGCGATTGTTTCCAACTTCGTGATAAATGTGAATTTATTATCTTCGTATTTTGAATTAAATAATTTTAGTGCCGGGTCTTCTTGTTATTATAAAAATGCCGCAAGCCGGTGCAAATCTTTCTGTCTTTGGTCTTTTTGTTGTTGTGAGCTGCAAGCCGGTCCTGTTCTTCCCGTTTCTCTTCCTGTCTTCGGGCTTCCTTCTCTTGTCTCTTGTCGCCCAATTTTTTCATAAAGTGCACAACATTTGATTAACCTGTTCCATTTCGGCTGTGTGCTGTCGTGTTACATTTACCATACTGTATCTTTTTTGAATCCAAAGTTCTGTGGCGAAGTCAAATTTCCAACTAGAACACGATGGATAATTCATGAAAAATAAGTCTGCGGACTTGTTTTTTCGATGTCGAAATCAGTAATGGAAGTTACTATTGTTGTATCACTCACGGTGTCTTAAATTTTCCAGAAAATCCGCTTTTGAGCTTGTTTTCCGATGTCAAATCCACACACGGTTTCCGCAAATGGAATTCTATAGAAGTTTCTAGAATTTTCCCTAATATTCGCTTGTCACGGATTTCGGGTTGACTAAAACTCACACGACGGCCCGAATGAAAACTTTTCATCGAAAAGTTGTTACTGTTTGTGAAGTGAGTTTTAGTGAACCCGGAATCGGTGACAATTTGGTGTCAGAAGTGCGATTCTTCATCGATAAACCCGGGCCGCGAAAGCCTCATAAAATTTATCAGTAACAACTTTGATTGAATAAATTAACTCTATATAAAATTAACTTTACCTACTACTACGCGCCATTTATAGTCGAAAACGCACTCCGAATCTATCTAGAAATACATCGAGTCTTTTAGAATCCAGCCGGCTCTCTAGGCAATTTCGCAACAATATTATCTTTGTTGACCACATATCACAATCTGAGTGTGTGTTTTTTTTTTTTTAAATTTAATTTCTGTAATTTCTCTATTATGTCTACTTTTTCACTACAATATTTTTATAAGAAATCAGTTTCAAATCGACAACTATTTTTGTGATCCAACCACAAAATATGAAAATATCCAACTATCTGGGAAATTCAAATTATTTAGTTATTTTGGACATTAACAAAGGAGAAAATGAAAACGGCAATATAACTTTTATAGTCGGTTTAAACGAAGATAACATAATAAACATCTACGGGATGTCTTTCAAGGCACACGCTGAAATGGGTAAATTTATTATTTAGATATAACACTCGTAAAACAAATTTCAATTTGTCTTCTTATATATTTTATAGAGAGAAAACAAGAAGGAATGCTTCCAAACTGTTTTAATAATTTAGAACTGAAATTTTACGATCCTAGGAAAAAACTAAATCAAATGAGTAATGGTTCTGTTGATGTAAGGCCGTCGATACTGACATTTCCAATTCCAGGAAAAGGCCAGCCAATTTTGCCTCTAATGTAAATATTAGTTTCCAACTTGCATTTTGGGGTACCTACCTGATTATTTCTATATTGGGGGTTTGAGGAAAAATTGAATAAAGGTACAAGAAATAATGAGCTAATATACATCTGCTAAATAAAATTAAGGTTGTTTATTACCATTATAAAACTAGCTTTAATTACATACCTACTATGGGTTTGATCAATATTTGGCCATACCGAAGTAAAGGGTCATTTACATCCACTTAACTCAAAATTATTAATAAAAAAGAGTTGAAGATCATGAATTTATATGTAGCTGTCCACTTAAAAATTAAAAGAATTAACGTAGCACACGGAAAAGTTGAAGCAACTTCAACTTTTCCGTGTGTTACGTTCAAGTGTAAAGGTGATATTGATGGTTCACTGCTGTTTTGCGACTGCTGTAGGGTGGTCTTTCACTTAACGGAAGCCTGCTCTGGTCTGTCTAGTTCCGAAAATAGGGCAGTTGTGCTCCAAAAAAGGAACCTTTTGTACTTATGCACTGAGTGCACGTGACGCTTTCAAATCAGCTCCATTGGTCATTAAAAGGGTAAAGGAGTTGCAGGAGGAGGTGGCCAACTTGAAGAAAGATATAAAGGGTCTAAAATCTGGTCCAGTTGACGCTGATAAGCTTCTGTTCGAAGCCAATGAACGGTTCATAAGATCAAAGAATCTAATGGTGTACGATGTCCCAGAGTCTTCGGCTACTCAACTTCCAGATAAAATCAAGCAAGATATTGCTATAGCTGAGAATATTTTTACTGAACTCGGTTTGTTGAATGAAGCTAAAAGTACAGTTTTGAGAGTTATTAGAGTGGGTCAGAAAAAATATGGCAAAAAAGACCCATAAAAGTCATTTTCAACAATTCAGAAATTGTACATAAAGCCATTCGCTCAAAACAAAAGCTTAAAGCACAGTCATGCAATTACAAATTAGCTTATGACTCCACACTAATGCAACAGAATGCATACAAAGCAGCTCGAGAAGAACTTACTCGTAGAAGTAATGATGGGGAGGCAGACCTATTGATCAGGTACAATAAAGGTGTATCAACGATTGTGTGCAAAAAGCAGAAATCACAGGAAAACTAAATGTTACCCCATTAGCTGTCTAAGACCAGAATGTCAGTGGACTACGTACTAAGTTAGAAGTTGGCTGTGAATGGTTCTTGTTACGATATATTAGTTTTGGTGGAGAGCAATTTGAATAGTGACTTTTTGGACAGCGAACTTGAATGCTCTAATTTTAATTTATTTAGGAAGGATAGATCTACTCTGACTAGTCAAAAAATCAGTGGTGGAGGTATACTTATATATGTAAGGAAATCAATCAAGGCTGTAAGAATAAGTATTACGCAACAAAGTGTTGAAGAGTCATTTATTTCATGTGTTTATAAAGGCTCTAAGTTTATAATTGCTGGTTTATACATTCCACCTGGTATGCCAGACATGTATTACAGCTCACACTGTGAAACTGTTGAGTTGGTAATGCAATGCAAAAAAATTTATTCCAGAAAGTATATTTGTTTGGGGACTATAACTTGCCAGAAGCTATTTGGTCAAACGACGATTTTGGTGTGACAGTGACCTGTCCTGGTGCTTCTTCGGCAGTAGGTGTTGCTCAACTCTTCGGTTTTTTTTTTTTTTACGGATATGCGCACTCGCAAGGAAATGTCCTATCACGCTCGAGAAGCGGCAAGTGCGCGGAAATGTCGGTGTATGTTGGTCTTGAAACGGTTCAGGTTGTAACCTGCAGGGAAAACCGTCGCAGGGAGTTTATTCCACAGCGATGCTGTTCTCCAGAGATATGAATTCTGATATAATGAGGTTCTTGGTGCCTCTAGTTTGACAGTAAATTCATGGTTACCGTCTGTTTGACGGGTTCGCCTGGTAGGTGCTACTCTCGGTGGAATCATACGTGCCAACTCTTCAGAGCATTTTCCGTGATAGTACCTGTAGAAGAGAGATAAATCGCCCACAGATCTGCGATGTTCGAGACCATCCAAGTTACGAGTAAGTGCGGGGTCATTGATCAGCTTGATAGCTCGTTTTTGCACGGTATTCAAAAGCATTAAGGTATATTTGGGTGCTGCACTCCATATATGTGAGCAGTACTCCATAGTTGGTCGAATCTGGGCTTTGTAGAGTGTCAGCAATTGGCTTGGTGTGTACAGATGTCTTGTACGAAATAGCACCCCCAGCTTTTGGGAGGCCTTTTTAGCAATATATGCCACGTGACTGTGCCAAGACATGTTGGTCTCTGCAGTAACCCCCAAGATGTTCAACTGACTCTGTAATGTGACAGCACTTCCAGATAGCATGATGTTTGGCTCACCGGTGCTGGTCTTTTTTGAAAACAGAGCTGCTTGGGTTTTCTGCGCGTTGAACTGTACAAGGTTTTTGTTACCCCAGTCCTCTATTATCTCCAGGTCGTTATTTATCTGGGATATTTGAGTTAGTCTAAGATGATGGAATTCACGTGCGGAAAGACCTGTGGGTGGTATGAGTGAGGAGACTACATTGCCATCGTCTGCAAAGCAATAAAGTGGATTTACTGTTTTATCTATGAGGTCATTTATGTAAATCAGGAAAAGAGTTGGCGAAAGGATTGCTCCCTGTGGCACACCAGCATTTATTTGGTAAGAGTTGGAGTTCTGGCCATCCAGTGCAACATAAATGGATCTGTCCTTTAGGTAACTTTCAAACCAAGTGCAAAGTTTCGGCGATAATCCCATTGCTTTGAGCTTGTTGAGCAGATTTTCATGCCAAACTTTGTCGAATGCTTTAGATATATCTAAGGCAATTGTTCTTGTTTCACCCCGCAACTCAATCGATTTTTGCCATAAGTGAGTGACGTATGTAAGTAAATCGCCAGTTGACCTATATTTTCGAAATCCGTATTGCTTATCGTTGATAATTTTGTACTTTTCCAAGTACTTGGTTAGGTGATTGTTCACAACTCTTTCCATTACTTTTGATATCACCGGAAGTAGAGCAATTGGTCTATAGTTTAACGGATCTGTCTTTTTTCCTTTCTTTGGAATGGGTTGTACTGCGGCAGACATCCATGATGATGGATATACTCCTTGCCTGTAAGACAAATTGAATAATTTTGAGAAAGTTGGGGTGAGTTCGTTGGCGCAATTTTTGAGTACTATTGCGGGAATGCCATCCGGACCCATTGCTTTGTTTGTATCCAGCTTTTTTAGGGATTTTCGTATTTCTCTGTGACAAAAGGGTACCTCTGGCATACTATGGGAAACCCTTTCAATGAACGGTGGAGTTTTTCCGTTTGGCACTGTTAGGTTGGAGTTGGAGGAAAACATTTGGGCAAGCATATTGGCTTTTTTCTCTGATGTTGTGGCTAAGTGATTATTTTTATCTGTAAGTGGTGGTATGGATGACTTGGTGAAGTTAGATCCAACAGCTTTTGCAAGAGACCAAAAAGACCTAGAGCTACTTGGACAATTCAGCAACCTGTTTTTTATTCTTTGATTATATGTTTCTTTAGCGGAGTCAATAGTAATTTTGCAACTATTTCTGGCTTCTATAAATTCTGTGTGGTTTTGAGCGGTTTGTTGTCGTTACAACTTAGTCAGATGATTACTATTCCAAATAACAGAGATGTGTTTTTAGATCTTCTTTTTACTAATGACTATAGCGTGGATGTACGTTTAGCTGAGGACCCTATTTTGGAAGGCAGCTTGCACCATATCGAGTATAAATGTACATTGAGTGATATTCAAGGCGCAGATCAAATAATCTTTCTTTTGATGACTTCTATTACGATTTCAGAAACGCTAACTATTTTGGTTTGAACAACTATTTGGCAGGTATCAGTTGGGAGCAATGCCTGTCACAGTATGATATTAAAACTGCATTGGATATTTTTTATGAGATTCTAGGGGAGGGTATTGCTTTGTATGTGCCTGTCAAGAAGTATAAAAGTAGTACTTATCCCAGATGGTTTTCGCCTGAATTGAAAGATCTTGTTTACCGCAAGAAAATATCACATAGATGCTATGTGCATTCAAATTCTCCCCTTGATTATATTATGAATTTTCTAGGCTACGTTCGGAGTGCAAACGAGGAAGAAATGAATGTTGGGCATTATATACACAAAGAGTAGATAATGAATTTGAAATCAATCCTAAATACTTTTGGACATATACGTGACCTAAAATCAAATCACTCTCTCCCTCAATGCATGACTTATGGAGATGAGGTAGCTGATGATGGAGAAAATATTGTAGCTTTGTTTAAAAACTATTTTCAGACAGTTTACATTCCGGGCAGCTATATGAACTTGGATGATTTGGATACACCTGTAAACTTATCAAATAATTTCACTTTTTCTAATATTTCAAGATTGGATATATTCAACAAAATTGCTAAACTTCCAAATAAAGTTACATTAGGTCCTGATGGAATACCAAATATTGTTTTAAAGCAGTCTATTTGCACCTTAGTGGAACCATTATATTTATTATTCAAAAACTCTTTGACTTCATCTACTTTTCCGAATAGATGGAAGCATAGCTTCATTGTACCTATTTTTAAAAGCGGAGACAAAAATGTAGTTACCAATTATAGAAGTGTGAGCTTACAATCATCAATCCCTAAGCTTTTCGATAGTCTAGTTAGTGACCAATTAAAGTTGATATGTCGTAACCTAATTAACATCAATCAACATGGTTTTTGTGCTGGACGATCAACAGTTACCAACTTATTGATATATCAAAACAAAATAATTAAAGCTTTAGAGAAGTTTAAGCAAGTTGACTCTATATACACTGATTTTTCTAAAGCCTTCGACCAAGTAGATCATTATACCTTTTTAAAATGCCTTCACAATATAGGTTTTGACATGTCTGCATTACAGTGGGTTAGGAGCTTCCTGTCTCATCACCAGCAGAGAGTAAAAATCGGTTCTTTTCAGTCTGATCCAATAGCTGTGACGTCAGGCGTTCCCCAAGGGGGGCACTGTTCGCCATTGTTTTTTATTCTTTTTGTAAACAATATATTTGAATGTTTTCAGAACAGTGATGGTCTGGCATTTGCTGATGATTTGAAGCTTTCAAGAGTAATAAATAGCTTTGAAGACCAATTACTTCTGCAGGCGGATTTGGACAGGTTAGCTGACTGGTGTCGCCTTAACAAACTAAATTTGAATATAGGGAAATGTTGTCAGATAAGCTTTTTTAGAGGTGCTAGAAGGTTTGACACCACCTACTCAATAAATGGTTAGAATCTTAGATATGTTTCAAAAATGAAGGATCTTAGAGTGATTTTTGATGAAAACTATTAAATGCCTTTATTATTATTCACTGGTGAGGTCAAAGCTCGAGTACCTATTGTTCGGTGGTGTGGTCCCCTTATCAGGCAGTACACTCTAACACTGTAGAAAAGATTCAGCATAAGTTTTTGAGGTTTTGTGCATTTAAGCTTGGAGTTGTTATTGTAAATCATAACTATACAGAGATTGAGGCGATTCTTCTTAATCTATCTATATGCCCACTCTATCAGATAGAAGAAATTATGCTGGTCTAACTTTTGTTTATAGCTTAATAAATAGCGTTATAGATTGTACTGAAGTGCTGGCGGTTTTAAGTTTACACACAGCAACCAGGAATAGTAGGCAAAATTTTGTTTCCCTTTCGATCCCGTTCCATCGATCTAACTATGGCTTTTTTTCTCCTATAGACAGGTATTCAAGGTTGATAAATCATCATCATCTCGAGATTTTTGGTATTAGTATGTCTAAATTTAAAGGCCAATTAGCTAATGTTAGTTTTTAGTATTTTTAGTATTTTTCAGTATCACTTCTGAGATAACTAGGTATAATTTCAATATGTGTACTAGGTATATCATTGCAATCTATTATATATAACATATTTTGTTAAGTGTAACTGCTAATGGGGTTATCCCGTAATAAATAAATAAATAAATAAACTTTAGGAAATCTGTGGGTCAATTTCAATAATAATTATGAATGACGGACAGATTGAACTAGTCTCTGATTATCAATGTCATTGGTGATTACACGTAGGAAAATTAACTTCATTGTAAACACACACCTTCTCAGTTTCTTACGTTAATTTAATTATCTTTTTTCGTACGATAAGTTAAGTTAAAGTGGATGTAAATGACCCTTAATAATTATCATCTTGATAATTCTTAGGGCAGTTCAGTAAAATTAAGAAGTCACCTTGGGAAAATTAGATAAATTGGGTTACTTTGGATGATAACGTACATATTTCAGGCTAAAGGTAAAAGTTTTGTCTATTGGTGTGACGTACCTTTACCGTAAGATCATACAAATGCTCCACTTAGCAGGTCTTTTTTTTTAACGTAATTTTTCAACTGTGTTTTTTTGGTTCAAAGTGATAAAGTTAATGATGGGACCTGATAGGTCAAAAGGCGTCCGTGGATGGACATGCAGAAAGAAGAAATGCAAACAGTCTTTCTGTCTGTGCCTTTCTTCCAGTTTATAACCGACTAAATACATCTTCGGCTGACCAAGTAGTGATCTTTGACTCCTAAACAATTTTTAGTAACATGTTCAACCATATCAAACCATCAATAATCTGCTACTTTTAGCATAATAGGCTTTCCACGGATTCCGTGTTCACTGTTCATGTTCACTAAGACTCACTCCACAAACAGTAGCAACTTTCTGTATATTTTTATATAACTTTATGAGAAGGAAATCACAGGGTATATATAAAGTTCACTTATCACTTATCGAAGCGTAAACAACAATACACGTGTTTAAGCTAAACTTCAACAACACTTTTCTTTACAGTGAGTGTGAAAAGTTTCACCTGAAAAGTTTCAATAAAATTTCATTTCATTGAAAAGTTTCAAGACAGTTCAAAACTTTTCAAAATTTCGTGAAAAGTTTAAAGATCATGAATCATGCATTGTGACTTTGTCCCAGGTTTGTTAAAACGAAAACGCATGTCATGATCGTGGACAAAATAGTTATTTATGATATAAGTGCTAAAAGTGACATTTTATTTTGTGAAAAGGGAAGTTTGGGACACGACGCCGAAGGCGGAGTGTTTCATCCCTTTGAACAAAATAAAATCACTTTTAGCACGAATATCATACACTATTTTTTCTACAAACGCACTAAAAGTGGTTACTTTTAGCACTAGTGCTAAATCACTTTTAACACCAGTGTCAAAAAATGGCATTTTAGACACTGACAGCATCCGTTAAAAATGACACTTTTAGTGACGTTTGTAGAAAAAAATAATTAGCGAGTGACGAAAACAGCATTTTTTTGCAACAAGAAAACAGTTGTTTTCAAGTTGCAAAAATGATTTTTGATAATTAAACACTATACCTACTTTTTCTAAGACCATGTTTTGATTTTTGCTGTTAAACTTATGTTTTTTTTACAAGGGTTCCTACTTGGCTTGATAGCTGGCGCCATCTATGAAAAGTGCTCGTTTTTAATTAATTTTATACTCATATTTTGCTTTTATTACATTATATAAAGCAAAATTGTAATATACTATAAATGAAACACAGTAATTTGAGTGATGGTCTATTTATTACTGAAAATATTCAATTCTCCGTACCCAAAGGAATGGTACTCTAGTCACAAAAAACCCATTGTTAAGCTAACCATACATTAATAGTGAGCTAGCGCATACACGACTATTTAGAGACGTTATGTACATATATCACAAAAATTTACATAATTTTGTTATGAACTATGTTTTTTCATTGTGCTCCACAGAATTGAAATATAATTGGATTTGAAAAAATGTATTTAACATGTAAAATTTTAATCATTCACTTACGTCACTAGTGAGGAAAGTTAACGTTATGGGATATTTCATCACTAGTGACGAAAATGACGTTTTCGGCTAAGGTAAAATATGACAAAAGTTGTTTATTTTTTGAAAATAGTGAAAAACAGATTTTTTCACTATTACGCAATTTTTTTCATTACCTCAATCCTCAACCGCAATATTGTGATTTAATGGAAAGGAATAATTGATAAAAATTATATTATTCATCAATTCAATTTATTGAATACCTATCATTTCGAAAAAATAATTTTAGAGGCCCTATTCTTCCTGTATTTAACTTTTCAAAAAAAAATTGGAAAGTTTCACGAAAAGTTTCAAATTTGAAAATTTCATGAAAACTTACATCTCTACACTGACTACAAAAAAGCTCTTCTTAGGACTAACTCGATACTTACTACTACGCGCTATTTATAGCTACTTCGGATCTATCTGGAAAAACATGTTTATCAAATGCAATAGAATTCCTAGAAAACGTGGTCCTAGACGTAAACAACGAAGTTCCTAGAATACTGGTCGGGTTTACGATACATTTTCGTAATAGGTACTTACTGCTTCCCCTGTCAAATGATATCTCATCTCCCATTGTTTTTGCCACGAGTAGCTAGGGAAATAATAAGTACCCATTCGGCAGAGTCCCACATGCATGGTCAAGCATCTCAGGTATCGTCTGTAAAGTGATGCAGTTAACACACCCGCAGTGAAGTGTTGGCATGACAATGCCGTTGTCGGTGGACCGAGAGCTTACTTTGAGCACCTTACGTCGTGACTATTAAATACTTTTTGTGGTAGATGGTATTCGAGGACATCATTGTTGTGGATTCTTTAGTCTTGGTTCGGAGACCATATTGACAAGCCTACCATCAGTTTTATTGGTCATTTCAACACGGTCAATTTTCTTTGACAAGGTGAAGTAGGGTTTCAACCGGCATTGAGAATCAGCTTGGCGCGATGACACATCGTTAAGTGCTTTCCAGTGACCTATTTGAGTTACTCCTGAGCAACTCAGGAGTGCTCCACAATTGCTTTGCGCGTTCCAGTGCTTAGAGTGTGATACACTTAAACTACTCATTTCTGTTCTCCCCTGCCCCCTCGTGCACCAACCTTTATTTCAGTGTTTCATGCTCTTGAAGTCCGAAATGGTGGAGGTTAAGACGACAGCGTTCCAGTGCCGCTTATGTCGAACAGTTCAAGAGCGTCACACTCCAGGAGCATGATACTCTAACAATTTAGGCACCGGAAAGCAGCTCTTGCTACACTCCGGTTGTGTTCTCAAAGGCTTCTCCAGGTGTGTTGACAAATTTAGTAAAACGGCTGCTTTATGTCAGTATTTTCCAGGCAGCTTATGGATCAACAGAGCCAAATGCTTTGGCAAGGTCTTCAAGTGGGGTTTAATTGCGCTGAAGATTATGTCTACCATTCCTCGCTTGAGTCTAAAGCCGTTAGTACTGTGTTTCGGATAGAGTTGCTTCAGGCTTCAGCTAAAGGGAAAACTCCGTTGTAGAGAATACTGCCAAGAATTTTTGCGGCATTTGGGGGTAATGATATTCCTCGGTAATTTTCGAAAATAAAGTGACGATAGAGGTGTCACGCAGATCTTTCGAAATCATCTCTATATACGCTTTTTCTATTGAGGAGATCTTGTTCCGTGTATTTGGTACAGGGTTGGATGGGACGACCGGGCAAATGCCCGGTGGGCCGGTATAACTATAGGGCGGTTGGGCCAATAAAACAATATTAAGGCTATGGTCCGAATATAACCAGGGTTGTGGTTTCGCGGTCCGAAAGCAATCAAATTACTCTGGTACCTGGAAAAGTGGTTACTTTTGGACCTTGGTTTCCTGAAGTCTGGTTAACCAAATGTCAAAATAGTTACACCGACTATCAGATGTCGGTTCTGTTGGTTTTATCTGTAAATTCTGTCAACAATTTTTTATTTCATATTCGCGTTCCCTAGGTAACCGGAATTTTCAGTAACCATTTGACAACCGGATCGGTTACTTTGGTTAACATTTGGTTATATTTGGACCATAGGATTAAACTAAATACGTGAGGTCCGAAACCACTGGTGACGGTTTAGTTGAGAATGCAGTTGCCAATCTGAATTTGTGAAATTACACGATATGCTGGTCAAATTACATAGTTTTACACGATTTCGTCTCACAATTACACGATTTATACACACGACCTTGGTACCTATCTAGTAACATCAAGAAGCAAGTATTTATGATTTTGGGAAATGGGTCAAATCCAGTCAAATCTGAGGGTTAATCATCGCTCCTCAACAAAAAATAAAGATGTGGCAACGACAGAAAAGCGATCCGAAAGTAATCTAATTACTCGTCTAATTACTAATTACTCTGGTTCCTGGAAAAGTGGTTACTTTTGGACCTCAGTTTTCCTGCCAGGATGAGGCATCCCAGATGACGTCATACAGTTATCAGGCAACCTACCTCTCTCAAACATCCCAGCCATAAGAGTAGTCACTTGACAGTCCATTTGACACACAAAAGATAATGGAATGTAATGCAAAATGCAAGGAGCAATTAAGGGAAGAGAAAACGTCAAGTCCTATTTGTTTGTCACAAGTGACCGTGACCTATCTTTTTTTTTTGAAACCCATTTTTTATTCTTGCCGTCCAAGGAAGGGCTGGATGAAAAAAATTGCCAGGGCCGGTTTGTCTAAGCCCATCCAACCCTGATTTGGTAACTAGAATAATTTGAATTACTATTACCATCACTATTACTTTCCGCACGATTCACCCATATCCTTCAACCTCAATCGATCTTCTGCAAAGCTTTTCGTAGGCTTCCATTTGGAAAAGTCCGTGTTTCGTTTTTCGTCAATGAAAGCATATTGTAGTTTATTGGGACCTTAGGCTTCATTTTTCTTTTTTTTTTTGAATAAACAGCGGTCGGACTATCAACGTATGATAGGTATCAAGTTTTCGAGTCGAAGGCAACCTCGAACCGAAAAGTTAATTACGAACACACTTCGTATTCGATTATATTATCTCATTCAAGCCCGGTTTATTCATCTCCAGATAAACTTTCTGGTAACCGCAAGATAAATTTACCGTTCTATAATACTGTGAGATAATTTCCTTCCAAAAAATACTGAATTTAAAAAAAAATATTTTAAACATTAAACTCCACTTTGTCAATTTCCGGATATAATCGTAATACCCATTCGACTGAACAATGATTATTAGAAAATCTTTTTTATAGGTTTTTGTCATTGCTTGTCGTAAAAAAGTGTAATGCCGCTGCCTCGTAATTGACACCATAAACTCAGTATTATCAAAAACTAATAAATTATCTTAACATAAATCAGTTTATCGCCTGGAGTATTTTACTGTTCGGAGATAAGGACTTCATGGTAATTTTTCGACCATAATAATAATCAAAAGGCACATTTCAGAGTTAATGTGCCAGTAGGTATATTTTTGTGGTTTTTCGACATTTTCCGTGATAATAGGACATGCATCTAATAAATGGTTTATTCTGCTTTCCAATTCTCAAATTTCTCTGTCTAAATGTTCGCCTATTCCCGGCTCTTGAATTGTTTTCTTCGGAATACCTCCAAACAGAGAAAATTCAAAAGCCTGAAATAGGAAATAATAGCATGCTGTATTAGAAGTGTTTCAGTCCCAGAAAGAAAAATGTAATGATAGTTAAGGTCATTATATATACAGCCTTTCTAGGCTTTTCCTCATTCACTTGTCTCTCGACCTGGTGCCTTCCTGACTTTCAGGCCTCTGGATTCCCCAGGGATTGACTTTATCCCTGGTTCACGCAATTTGTCGGCGAATTGATCAATCTCATCCTTATCTGGAAGTTCATTTAGGCAATCTTTACGCTCTAAACTATCTGCGAAAGCTCAAGCTTTTATTTTATATCAGAGAATACTTAGGCAAACCCATTAAATCTGTGAAATAGTCGTACGATGGTTTTCTTCTCACAGATACTTCGGCTTTTTAAAAATGTTCCTTAAATTTCTTCTCTAAATTTCTCAATTTTTCCGTCTCAATTTTTGTCTATTCCCGGCTCTTGAATTGTTCTTTCTAAATATCTCTACACAAAGAAAATTCAAGAGCCTGGAATAGAAACAACATACTTAAGTCTGCTTTTCTACTCGATTTTCCTTAAATTTCTGCTTTTCAATTCTTCTTCTTCTATTGCCGGCTCTCGAATTGTTTATTTCTGAATATCTCTACATAAAGAAAATTCAAGAGCCTGGAATAGAAATAACATCTATTTATCTACTACATTTTCTCTTAATGTCTGCCTTTCAATTCTCAATTTTTTTTCTATTTCCGGCTTTTCAAAAGCCTTTTAATACATATAAGAGCCGGTTTATCCACTTTCTAATAAACTGTCAGGCAAGCTATCAGGTAATGCAATCTGACGGATAAAAATGCAATATGTAATCCCATTGGTCAACCAATTATCCAGTGACCAACAGGATTATAGATTATAGATCTGTGAATTTATCTTGCAGATAGTTACCAGCAAGTTTATCTCAAGATGAATAAACCGGGCCTTAGATTTAGAGAACATTGGATGTTAGCGAATACAATTCTAATACAAAAACAGATCTGCGAAAAAGTCGTCTGATCCAAATTCATTCAAACATTCAAAATGCTGGAGGATGTTTTCCAGCAGGTCCTTTTTGCTATTCCAACAAACATCCCAAGCAGCAAAGGTTAGTCGTTATGATGTCGATTTTAAATAGATTTACGTCGATTAACCAAAATTCGACATCGGAAAGAGGTTGCAAAATATGACTTCTTTGGGACGTCACATAGTAGACGTTAATTTGACCATGACATAAACCAACAGGTTCAAAAGTTACCATGTGACCAATATGACCAATTCAGAAAAAATGCCCTGTATTAAGACGTCTATAAAACGTTTATTTGACGTCGCTGAATTGGACGTATATTTGGTCAGTGTGGATCTATTGAAAAGGTATACAGAGAACTAAAAAGCGGATCATTTTGAAAATTTGGCAACCGGGGTAAACAGCCATGATCTACACTTTAAAAATATTTTTGACCATGCGGTGTTGCTGCTTCTACTCTAAACTAGTGGCAACATCACTATTTTAAATGGAACACCCCGTATTAAATTGCACATTTGGATTCTACGTAAAATTCTAAGCAGATTTCATGTGATATATCCTATACCTAAGTTCAACTGTTTTGGAAATATTGACAGTTGAAAATTGACTTTTTGCAACTTTGACAGGCTGTAGAACCTGAACGGTTAATTTTAGAGGAAAACCGATTTTACATTCCTATGTTAGATTTTTATAAACTATCATTTGACACCAACTTAGAATTAAATCCATGATGAAAAATTTCAGTTAAATTTAATCTCTGGTTTAGTTCAAAGTTCGTGTCAAATGATAGTTTATCAAAATCTAAGATGTGAAATCGGTTTTCCTCTAAAATTAAGCAATTAGGTTTTACAGCCTGTCAAAGTTGCAAAAAGTCAATTTTCAACTGTCAATATTTCCAAAACAGTTGAACTTAAGTATAGGGCATATCACATGAAATCTGCTTAGAATTTTACGTAGAATCCAAATATGCAATTTAATACGGGGTGTTCCATTTAAAATAGTGATGTTGCCACTAGTTTAGAGTAGAAACGGCAACACCGCATGGTCAAAAATATTTTTAAAGTGTAGATCATGAATCATGGTCGTTTATCCCGGTTGCCAAATTTTCAAAATGATTCGCTTTTTAGTTCTCCATAAACGTCTAATACGCCATCCACCGTGGGACACCCTGTATATCTACATATAGTAACACCAGTACATATTATCCTATGCATAATAAGTATACAGTGGGTAGGTAGGTACCTACATAAAAAAAAAGATAATTGTTTTGCACTAAGTAGTTTTGGCAATTTTTGCCACTTTAATGATCATTCTCAAAAGGTTTTTCATCACATTTTCGAAACAATCTGAAATTGGTGTTTTGTGCCTTTCAGCAAGTAAAGATGGAAGGATTTGTTTATCTCAAATATTATTATACCTAATTGATGAATCATCACTGAAGTAAAAAAAAAAGGGACCAGGGTAATGTAAACAAGCTTTTGTACCTTTCTTTTCTTATCTATTTTTATATTGGTCATTCGGCAGTAGACTATTGTGGAGGAATAAGCTATTAAAAAAAATAATAATCACCTAAGCTATGATTCTAACTGCCCTTCAAATCAGAATTTTGTTAAGCTACTTCTATAGTTAAGCATGTTTGGTATTAGACTTTAAGCATTTGGCTGTAGATGTTTTGAATAACTTCCTCTTAACAATTGAAGTTGCGTTTCACTGATATCCAGGATGTAGCAGTGTCACGAACTGCACTGGCGGCGCTGCCACGCCAGCAGCCGTGGTATCCCGTAGGTACGCACGCGGGCTGTCAGTCGACTGGCGGACCGGCTGATGAAATGTATTAGTCATATGTTATATATGTGGTTTTGTTATAAAATATTTTTACGTTATTGTTACTATTGTTATATAATTATTCTATATAAATATAAAGTGAATTACGAATCAACTTGTGCAAGAATCATTTCAACATTTGGCGACGAGGATAAAACAAATCAAAGGTAGGTATGTGAATATATGTACATTTTTTTTAAGGTTGAATGAAATAAAATACGATAAATTTGTTTATATCGAGTAAACCGAGTTGAAACTGGTTTAAAATCATGAAAAGGCATTAAAAGTATGCGATATAGAGTAGCTTAACAAACAAAATAGTCATCAGACTTATACAATAATGCATAATAGGTATGCAATATGGATTAATTTCCTGAACAAGGCATAGAAGTATGCAGTATATATAAAAAATGCGTAAAATGATAACTAATAAAGCATAATAATGTAATGTATGCAATATAAAGCATAATGGGTATGCATAATTACTGATTAATGGTATAATAACTTCCATAAAATAACAATATTTGACAGGAACAGTGGTGTATTTTTTTAATTATTTTGGAATTTTTTTCTCGATTATTTTATAATCACTAAATGTTATACCATATTGAGTTATTTTTTTTAAATTCCTTTTCACTTGTTGACTAAAATACCCAGTGGAAAAAACCTACCTGTTTTTTTTACTATATAATTGAAATGAATCCCTAATGTTAACAATTGTTGTTTGTTAAAATGCAGACGCAACTTGACAACAACATGGACTTAACACAGAGGGAAATAAATACATTCCAAATGCATGACGACTGGGAAAAATGGCAACGCAGCCTGGATATCTATTTTCTGGCCAATTCCATAACCGAAGACCAAATAAAACGAGCAAAACTGCTTCACTATGGTGGAACTGAGCTCCAAGATTTGTTTTACGTACTGCCTGGAGCTAATGTTGGAAAAAACCCTGATAAAAATGTATACAATATCGCTGTAGAGAAATTTAAAGAATATTTTCTTCCCAAGCGAAGCACATCTTATGAACGACACATATTTTTTGGGCTCTGCCAAAACATGGGAGAACTTGTGGAACAATTCGGATATCGTTTAAGGAAACAGGCTAGCGAATGCAATTTTAAGCATGATATAGACGAGTATATTCGAGACCAAATCACGTCGAAAACAAATAATGATAAGCTTCAAGTTTTCATTTTGAAACACGACGAACTCTCGCTTAATGAAATACTAAATCACGCCAAAGCACTTGAAGCCATTTCAACACATAAACAAGCTTTTCAAAAACTGATTGAAGGTATTTCCAAAATAGAGGCCAATATCAAAACATTTGAATCCGAATGTTACCGTTGCGGAAAAAAAACGCATAACGGAACCGAAGACAATTGTCCGGCACGAAAGCAAAGATGCAACAAATGTAATTTGATCGGGCACTATGTTATGAAATGTCGTACCAGGAATCCAAAACGCCAATACAGCGGCCCATCAAGAGATTATTCAATCAGAAAACGGCAAAAATTTAACCAAAAACATGAAACAATCCGAGCAATTGATGAAGAAAACAGTGATTTCTGACTAGGAACGGATACGATACCTTGTGCAGTAGGCGGTATTGTCATTCAAATGTGCATAGACACCGGTTCAAATAAAAACATTATTGGAGATAAAACATGGATATTTTTAAATAAAATGAATGCAATTAAGTATCAAAGATTTCGAAAGCAACTCCGACATATCGTTTAAAGCATATGGATCAGATGTACCCTTAGAAGTGATGTTTTTCGGCCACTCGGCAAGACAAGTTCTGATGAAAAATTCTATAGATATAATTAGAGGGGGTAAAATGTCACTTATCGGAAAAGAAACTGCACTGAGTTTAGGCATTTTAAAATCTAATTCAACTATCCGCAGCATAGCTAGCGATAGGAAATTACCAAGATTAGCAGCTATAAAAGGTATAAAAGTCGATATACCCATAGATAAAAATGTCCAGCCTGTAAGTCAACCACTTCGGCGAACGCCAATTCCTCTCGAAGAGGCAGTGAATGAAAAGCTCGACGAATTGTTGGATAGTGACGTAATTGAGCCTGTGAAAAATCACACGGGCTGGGTATCTCCTATGGTTATCATCTGCAAACCAAACAAAGAGATACGCATATGCATTGACATGCGACGAGCCAATAGAGCAGTACTCCGAGAAAAATACCCAATGCCCACAATTGAAGACCTACTATCCAAACTGAAAAACTGCACGATTTTTTCCAGTTTGGATATTAAGCAAGCATTTCACCAAATAATGATTAAACCCGAATCTCGACACATAACAACTTTCATCACAAGTAGGGGACTATACAGGTATAAACGCCTTATGTTTGGAATCTCCTGCGCGTCTGAGATCTTCCAAAAGACCATTGAACAAATCCTCGAAGACTGCGATAGATTTTTTGTGTAATACATCGACGATATTTTAGTTTACGCTGGAAACGAGGAACAGCACGATAAGAGATTGAAAGCCATCAGAAACAAATTATCAGAATATAACGTCGTCCTAAATGAAAATAGATGCAAAATAAAAATACCAGAAATTGAATTTTTAGGCCACAGAATATCGAAAAATGGAGTGAAACCAACGTTAGCTAAAATCGACGCGGTGCAACGGTTCAGGCAACCAACATCTGTAGAAGAAGTTCGCAGCTTCTTGGGCCTCATAAATTATGTTTCAAGATTTATTCCCGATGTAGCCACAAAAACATATCCACTTATTAGACAAATTATCAAAAATAATAAGTTTACCTGGGAAAACAGTCTGCTTTTAAAAGACTGAAAGAAATTTTGACGGACGACTCAGTTCTTGGCTTTTACTCTATAGGTGATCCGACATTTGTTATTGCTGATGCTAGTCCCGTAGGCCTCGGGGCCGTATTATG
Organism: Ceutorhynchus assimilis; assembly: GCA_917834065.1. Taxonomy (NCBI): domain Eukaryota; kingdom Metazoa; phylum Arthropoda; class Insecta; order Coleoptera; family Curculionidae; genus Ceutorhynchus; species Ceutorhynchus assimilis. Next base: position 17,801,246 of record OU892277.1, on the reverse strand, counting down.
CCAAAAGTCAAAAGAGGGGGCCAGAGTTATTGCGTACGGTCACCGCAGCCTTTCCGAAAGAGAACAAAAATATGTACCACATAACTGAAAAGGAAGCCTTGACTTGTTAACTGATCATAAGCCCTTAGAGTTTATGTTTTCCCCGAGAAACAGCGTATGCGCACGAGTCGAACGTTAGATTCTGCGAATACAAGCTTACGATTTCAACGTAATTTACAAACCAGGAAAGACGAACATCGCCGATCTTTTATCTCGCCTGCCAGTAAATATGAAACATCCGACAGACCTGTTTGAAGACGGCATCGAACATTTAGTGAACCAGATATCTGACATCACGAGCACGAGCAGTAATCCCGCTGTAACCATAAACGAAGTGAACGATCAATCAAAAACTGACTCACAAATCCAGATGATTAAGCAATGCCTACATAATGACAAACTGTGGGAGTCTGAAAAATCCATACAAGATTATAAACCGTTCAAAACGGAATATTGTTTTCACGAAAATATACTTCTACGAGGCACTAAAATTGTGATGCCAACGGACCTGCGCCGTAAGATACTGACACTAAGCCACGAAGGACACCCAGAGACAGATTATATGAAGCGCCTTTTACGTTCTTATGCAGGGTGGCCGGAAATAGATGCTGATGTTACCGAATATGTGAAACAATGCCACAAATGTGCTTTAGTCACGGTAACAAACATACCTGTACCCCTAAAAAATGAGAAGTTTTCTTGCTACCCCCTGGACCGACATAGCGATTGACTTCTGAGGACCAATGCCCAACAGTATTTATCCGCTAGTAATCATTGACTATTATAGTCGATTCAAAAAAGTGATCGCCATGGAGAAAATCCTCTCAAAGGACACAATAGAACAACTCTGGAAACTATTTTCCCTTCTGGGCCTACCTCGAACTATCACTGCTGATAATGGCCGACAGTTTGTCAGTAGGTAATGAATTCAAGGGTTTTTGTAAAGAACATGGAATAACACTTCATTCAACCCCTCCATACTGGCCGCAAGCCAACGGACTGATTGAAAGACAAAACAATTCAATATTGAAAAGGCTCCGCATAAGTGCAAATACCCCAGAAAGCGATTGGCAAAAGGACCTTCAGAATTACTTTCTAATTGATAGAAATACTCCTCACCCTGCAACTGGTGTTTCTCCTGCGCAACTTCTTTTTGGACGTGCAACTCGAACTAAAATACCATCCATCAGTGAACAAATTATCCAGTATCGAGACCATTGTGAAGTACGTGACAACGACACACGCGTCCAAAACAACAGAATATGCTGACAAAAGGCGGCGAGCAAAGACATCAAATATAAATGAAGGAGATACCGTTTTAGTAAGGACAGAGAGAAAGGAAAACAAACTTAGTGCGCCGTATAAGAATGAATTATATACAGTAAAAGGAAAACACCAAGGCGGTGTCACTCTAACTTCAAACTCAACAGGAAATACAATACGGGGAAACAAACATCGCACATTTAAAACTTTATTCTTCCAGGTTAGATCTGTCAGGAAATACAATACGGCAAAACATTGCAAATTTTGAACTTTATTCTTCCAGGTTAGATCTGCCCCAGTCAATACCATCCAGCAGTGAAGAAAATGTCGAAGATAGAAGAACACCTCCTCAAAGTCCATCCACACCGTCCAGCAATGAAGCAGATGCTCAGGATGAAAGTACTCCTCCTCGAGGTCAACCTCCACCAGATGCTGCACCAAAACTAAGGATAAAACTTGGTCCAAACCCTTCGTGTACCCTTCTGGATCAATAAATCTCGAAACCAAGAGAGAGGAATGTAGCAGTGTCACGAACTGCACTGGCGGCGCTGCCACGCCAGCCGTGGTATCCAGGCGTACGTACGCGGGCTGTTAGTCGACTGGCGGACCGGCTTATGGGATGTATTAGTCATATGGTATATATGTGGTTTTGTTATTAAATATATTTAAGTTATTGTTACTATTTTTATATAATTATTCTATATAAATATAAAGTGAATTACGAATCAACTTGTGCAAGAATCATTTCAACACAGGGCAACAAATCATTATTTGATTACTATTTCTTTTTGGTACCTACCTAATTGGTGTCCCCTGGGGAAGCCGTACGCTATAATAGGCTAGGATCTCATTTGTTACAAGATTATACTATTGAAGGTAAGTGTAGCAGTGGGGCACTACCGAATACCGGCGAGAAATGGTTGAATTATGATTTGCTGTTGGGTGTCAGCTGCACAACGTGGTTTCAAGTGAATTCAGCCTAATGGGACTTTAATAGAATAGCTGAATGCTCTTCAACTTAGCTGGGCAAAATTGTTTTTGTGTTTTCCAGATGAAGAGTCAAGTGATTATATGTTCTATATTGTAGCTGGAATGAAATGGTCACGCCTCTAAAGAGGAATAAAAAACCTTTCAAAGGAGGACCTCATTTTGGTTCCTGCTCCAATCCCCCGATACGTATTTGAGATCTTCCTGTTAGTATTTTTTTCTAAGAGATATTCCTGATTGCTACTTTTGAAATTTTCACCCCTGTATATGCTTGTCGCACACTTTAGCGTACCAGGCCGTGTCAATCATGCCTGCCTGACGGCGACGATACGTGTATTTCCTTATGGGATTTTAAAAAGTGGCCTGTGCTGTGCGAAACATATCGGTATACTTGGTTTGGGCAAATTTGGCTATTTATTTACTATTTTTTTGAGGGTTTTAAATCAAACATTGTATTATACTTATCTTTTCCAAAGCCGTCAATGTTATTCTTGTGAATTGAATAATAATAAAAATAATATTGTTCTTATTTGCTCTAAGAACACCGTCTTCGCTTAGGTTTAAGGTATAATCCTAGGAGGTGTAACTTTTTTTTACAGAGTACTATTGATGGATTGCAAAAACTTCTCCTGAAGGCCATTTTTTCCGCTAACTGCCCTGGCCTATAAATGTTGTTCTAATGAACCAATATTTTTACATTACATAAGTCCTGCGACAATGTCCAGCCCACTGGATACAATATGAAAATGTCTCCAACAAAGTGTTGGGACTTTCATGGAACGTGGCAATTAGATATGTATTTTCTATAACTATAGGTAACTAAATCTTCACATGGGCTCCACGTCACAAAAAAAGACGTTGTTTCAATGTTAGCTCATAAGTCAAGTCATTGTCACTGGAAAGATTATCATGCAGCGCATTTGCTTTCCTAATATTAAATGGGTTCAACACTTCCCTCACAATTTAGTGAATGGAACCACTTCATAAGGATACTAGCTGTTGCTCGCGCCCATTTTTGAAAAACCAATACTTCCATAAAGCCTCCACCCCCTAATTCCTTCTCTTAAAATGTGAAAATCCAAAAACCCGTGTAAATTTCATTATTTATCTATTGCGGCTGCCCTCCCACCATCGACTTATTTCGTTTTTGCCCTGCATTCTGTCTGACTTTTTTTTTTTTTTTTTTTTCGCTCGGCTCCTGAAGGTCTTAGAGTGATGATAAATAGCCTATAACCTTCCTCAAGAATTGGACTATCAAATACAAGAATTTTTCAATTCTGGTGTGTAGTTCCGAAGATAAGCGGGTTCAAACAAACAAACTCTCCAGCAATATTATATTAGTATAGATAAAAAGTTTCATACACTATGATTTATACAATGGATTTATAGTGAAAAAAATAATATTATGTAGCACCTAGATGTTGTGAACATCTGTATGTTAACATAAAACAACTCAACAAACAGTTTTAAAAAGCTGGCAATTGGAATAAGTTTCAAATGCTGTTTTCAGTGAGTTAGAGAGGTATTTATGTTTCTCCTATTTTGGTGTATTCTTAATTCCATTTTGAGTTGTTTTTACTTTCTGTTGTGATGATGGGATACTTTATTAAGTAAGTGCATGTCAATACTTGTGAACATACAGGGTTTCACTCCCTAGGAGCTAAAACAAAATTATTTATTGAATTTAGAAATTTAACAAGAAACTTAAACTCTAATATAAAACTGTACTGTAACATTTTTTCTAACTAAATTAATTTGTATCACATATTTTTAAAACCACGTACTAATCCAGCCCATTCCGGATTTAATACGTATCTGTGTTGAATTTCACCAAGTACTAAAGCCTTTCCTACGTCTTTTTTGTTTGTTTCAATAGAAATAACCCTCTGAAAAAAAAAAGAGTTAACATTAATGACCAACAGATTTATCAATAGTTCACACCATAAAAAAAAGGAACAGGATATTTTCTTGTGTGATATACTTTCAAGTTTCACTAACAAAATGTTAACCTCCAAAAAAAAAAGAAACAAGATAGGTAGCTCAATACATAAGAAATCCAGCAACAAGGTCTCAAGCTGGATTGAAATAAACTTCGAAACGCGTCGTTCATACCATTCCCATCTAAGCAAAACGACATCGCACTAGCCAAACAATAATTTATTGTGAGCAACATTATGGTGATCAATGGTCACTGCTGCTTAGATGAGAATCGGCCATATTGTTCTGCATACAGAAAGTGAACAAATCGTAGAAAAAAGTTCTGAAAGTATATCGTTTTTGCAAAACACCGTTACTTTAAATCGTCCCTAAATTCGAAATACTGTCTTAACGTTTGGTAAAGAATTACCAAACATTTGTATTTTAAAAAAAGCTCAAGGCACAGTTTTCTATGCAATCCAATATACTGAAATACTGTCCTAGCGTTTGGTAAAGAATTATGTACTAAACATTTGTATTTAAAAAAATACTCAATGCACAGTTTGTATGCAATCTGGTATGCATAAAAATGAAAGATAATGAAAGTTAAACATAAAAAGCAAATCCATGATATGGAGCATAAAAAATACTCTTGGAAGAGAGAACAGTTTCACTTGATATCTCGAGTGGCGCCAACGAATTATCAGTGTATGAATAACAAAGGCAACAAAATAAAACACAACGACAATTTTAAGGACAAACCAGTTTGAACATTAAAAAGACTGAAGAATACCGTTGACAAAGAGATGTTCATGATATTGAAAAAAATGAAAACAAAAATAAAAAGGAAAAAAGGATTTTTTTTCATCTGTTGTAATTGACTGGTCCAGTTCCTTCAAAAGGTTTTCAAATTGAACTGTTATTACGCAGGTCCTAATGTCATCCAAATGAGGATGCTAAATGTGACCTAATGATACTGTCGTAGATTAAATATTTGAAGCTGTCAGCTGGATTTCTATTTCCTCTGCATTCTTTTTTTTTCGAAATTATGACAACATGATATAACTCGACAATAGACATAATTCGGCCACATGAGTAAACAGGTCTTGGCATAAACAATCAGGACTAGACGATGTTGCCCTATCTGACAGGGCTTACTAAAACCTGTCAGGATATGACCGGACTTGCAGGACATGACAAGAATTGGCACGACTAGTTCTTTGGCAGTAGGTGTGAAAAATTTAGTGAATCCACCTACTCTATAAAATACAATGGTCTAAGTGTGTAAAAATACCTAGCTGTTTACACCTGCTATCAAACTGATGAGGTAATACTTACCTCTGGTAATGATTCTAATGGTGTTGGCGCTATTTCATATTTAGTACCTCCTATAATAATATCAATTTTTCCAGATTTATGGACTCTCAGTTTTCCTATTTGACCCTCTGGCATATTCGCTAGCTTAGAATCGAACAATGTGTCTATATTTGGGTTCTCACTCAATCCTTTTTCGGCAAGAGAATCTGGAAACTGAAATAAGAATTTTCAATAAATGTAACTATGTATCTCTATACCAGTATTTGAGGGTTTTCCTTGTTTCAATAGCATGAAGGTAGGTATATTACAAGTTAATCCGAATCTGAGTTTATTATCATTTGTAAGTTCTATAGCTCAACATAGGTTTCCACTAGCTTTATCGACCAGTCGACTGCTTGATCACTTGATCACAAAAAATGCACTTGTCCTTTTTGTAAGCTACAGTTTGTGACCTAGTATACCTAGTGCCTCGCAAGAAAAAAAAACATTTTTTGACATTGATTGCATTCTAGAGAGAATTCTTGATGTTTAAGCTTTCACTGAGAACACATGCACTTTTTTTGAAGTCTGAAAATAGTTAGTCATATATGAAAAAATTCTGATAACCTCTTCGGTGTAGCATCGATGTACGAATATACTACCCCCGCTACTACCACGTTGCATCATTACAGAGACCAAGGAAGCCTGTTTTTGTACACTCAAGAGGGGACTATAGTTTATTCCAAATCTTATAAAACTTACATTCCACAATGCTATTGAAGGATTACTATCACTAAAATGATTGCCATTTTGAAATTCTTTTGGGAGATCATTTGCCAGAATTTTAACTGTAATAAAAATTAAAATAAGTTAATAGTTAATGAAACCTTTGCTTACTCACGTCTATCTAAATCTATTTTGGGTTCCAATGTAAACTCAGTTTTAGTGCTAGATAAAGTGCTAGAAAGACCTAAGAAGTAATATTGTAGAGTCGGAAAAATACAATTCATTAAATACTATCATTTACCTTTAAAATCATTTTCATTCCATACTGTTGGAGCAAAAGCTAATATTTCATTATCAATTGATGAAGACTCACAGTCCATGAGGTCCTCGTAAACTCTTGTTTCATTTTTATGATTAACCTGAAATAATTATAAGATAAATATTTTAAAAATATTTTTCAAATTTTTTGGCAATCTTTGAAAATTAGCTGCAATATCTTGTTGTTCACTGCTACATCTGACATGAAACTGGTGTTATAAACATAGAGAAGGATTCTGTACAACTGTGCACAACAGCAGTTTATACTTTTAAATAATAAAATCGCACAATTTTTTTTCTTAGCTTCCTGAATATTTGAAGACTAAAGATAATCATTTGCTTTTCAAAAAAAGTTTATTTGAGTAGGTAACTTTTAGAGCTACTGTTGGTTCTTATATAAAATATGTTTTATTTATTCACCTGCCACTTATCCTTTTTTAGTTTTGGTATTGTCATCCCATTAATAGGTTCGTTCCTAGGAGAATTATTATATGTTCTTTCATTTCGCGCTTTTTTTACATCACTGCCAATACCTTCTGAGAAGATTCCGTTTGATTGTAAAAATCTCTCAGATTTTCCTGCAAATTTTTGGCTGTTTTTTGTAGGCTTTTTGGTGGGAACCAATTTTTTTTTGTCTTCAATTTTTATAAATGAAAGCCTGGAAATATACAAAAACTCTGAACAAAAATAAAAAGAGCTAGACCCGAGAGGGTGATTTTCTCAGGAATAAGTTTTGAGCTGCCTCAATAATACTGTAGGGATTTCAGGTGAAACAGGTGCGGTCTTTAATTTACAGCTTGATCTGATTCAGTTGTACAACGCGTCTTTGTTAATTTTTAAATGTGAACAGTGAATTTTTGCGAAAATTTTAGGCTTGAAACAGTATGCTAAAGCTTGTTATGCCAGAACTTATTAGTCTGGGAATAGAATTCAAAATCCAAGCTGAGAGACATTTCTGATGGTTTTTGACCCTGCTGAAACCTAAAACCCTAATTAAAAATGGCGGCAAATATGGCGGCAATATTTTGAAACATTCCTATAAGTTCTATATACGGAATCTGCGTACATCGAGGGGTTTTCGACACCGCTGAAACTGAACATGATAATGTCTTAGGCATATGACCCACCTGAAGCACGTAATTCCAGATATTAGATAGTATAGGATGTTTCCATGGAAATCTCTAGCTCTGTTTTTGCAATGGAATTGCACCTTCGGAAACTGTGCGAATTTCAGTATGCCTATATAACAAAGAAACCAGGTTCCAGTTGGGAAATTGAAGATGCGGTTTAACATGAAAGCCCATGGACTCGCATATCGGGTCTATGGCGCATTTTCATCCCACATGGTATAATCCAAAATATGACCTCTTTCCAACGCTGGGCGCTTCCTTTTCTCTGGCGCGGCGAAATAACAAGGCTTGTGTCTGAAATGTACGGCATTCACCCTGCAACATCTCTTAAGCTAGAAGAGCAAAGTCAGCAAAATCGAAAATCAATACATGGAACATTCCCTGCGTTCGTTATTTTGGTCCGAGTTCTCCGAGCTTGATTTTACCGTTCGTTTATTTAAAAAGTGTACTCGGTGCAGTCTCATTCGCGTTCGTTTATTAATATTTCTGGCACTTTTATACAGCGCTCAACAGCTCTGATCGCTCACTGGTCACGTGATCACGACTCCGCTCAGCACGCTCTGCTCTTTGAGCAAAATACCGAACGCAAGGATTAAAGGCTCATTAAAGGCTAATTAAATGCCCTAATGAGAAATTTTAGGCTCCTTGAATTTTCGCGAAAATGAGTGTTCTGCTAGCTTCAACTCAAGCCAGCAGAACATGAGCGAAAAAGTGGCCAAAACAACAAAAATTGCAATTCCACTTACACAGACATTAAAGGTTCATTAAAGGCTCTCGAAATACACCAATACCAAATTTCAGGCTCAATTTTTTTTTTTGTGAAAATGCAAAAAGCGCGATGCGTGAGTGATGTCGCCCAAGCATGGCGGAAAAACCTCTCAGATGGTGAAAATCAGTGCTCCGATAGTGCAGTTGTAGTGAATACAGGCTAGTTAAATGCTGTTGTGAGAAATTTTAGGTTCCGCCAATTTCATGGCTATTCTGCTGGCTTTAACCTAAGGCAGCAGAACATGAGCGAAAAAGTGATCAAAAAATGAAAATCGCAATTCCACTTGCACAGACATTGAAGGCTCATTAAAGGCTCCGGAAATGCACCAATCGCAAATTTCGGGCTCAATTACTTTTTTAATTTAGTGGGTTTGGGAAAGTCTGATTAAAATTGCCAAGTACCCAAACCAACCAGGTTATTATTGGTAAGTTTAGAAATGTCTGAAATTCGCGATTAGTGTATTTCCGGAGCCTTTAATGAGCCTTGAATATCAGTGCAAGTGGAATTGCAATTTCTGTCATTTTAGCCACTTTTTTGCTCAGGTTCTGCTGGCTTAGGTTAAAGCTAGCAGAATAGCCATTTTCGCGGAAACTAGCAGAGCCTAAAGTTTCTCATTACAGCATTTAATTAGCCTTTGATGTATTCACAACGACTGCACTACCGGAACATTGATTTTCACTGTCGGACAGGTTTTTCTGCCATGCTCTGCCGACATTACCCATATATCGCCACTTTTCGCATTTTCACAAAAAAGTAATTGAGCCTGAAATTCGCGATTGTTTTATTTCCATAGCCTTTAATGAGCCTTTATTATCAGTGCATCTGGAACTGAAATTTTCTTTGTTTTAACCACTTTTTCGCCCATGTTCTGCTGGCTTAGGTTGAAGCTAGCAGAATAGCAATTTTTGCGAAAATTCAAGGAGCCTAAAATTTCTCATTACAGCATTCAATTAGTCTTTAATATATTCACTACGACTGTACTATCGGAACGCTGATTTTCACCATCTGAGAGATTTTTCTGCCATGCTTGGCCGACATCATTCACACATCGCGCTTTTTGCATTTTCACAAAAAAAAGTAATTGAGCCTGAAATTCAATATTGGTGCATTTTCAGAGCCTTCAATGAGCCTTTATTGTCTGTGCAAGTGGAATTGCAATTTTCGTTATTTTAGCCACTTTTTCACTCATGTTCTGCTAGCTTAAGTTAAAGCTAGCAGAACACTCATTTTCGCGAAAAATTAAGGAGCATTAAATTTCTCATCGGGGCATTTAGTTAGTTAGCCTTTAATGTTCCATGTATTGATTTCCGATTCTGCTGACTTTGCTCTTCCAGCTTAAGAGACGTCACCCTGCAAGAGGTTCTGATAAACTGGCATCTGGAAGCCAGCATCTTCTGAATGATCCTTGGGGACATGAATTTAGCATATGTTACATTGCTAACAAGCATTAGTCATCAAAGAAAATTAAAGAATCACGTTTGAATGCAAAGAAGTGGTAGGACAACCTACTAGACATACAGAAATGGGCTTCCGGTCCATTTTTTGCTTTGGCAACAGGCATTTTAAGATTCAACGGGGTCAAAAACCCCCCAGAAATAATTTTGGCTTCTCGCATGCCCTATTCATGAAAATGTTCCTAGTCTGTCAGTTTTAGAACCGTTCTGAAATTCGACCATGAAGTGATCAGTCATAATGGCATATAGGTTAGAAATTTAGAATATATGAACATTGAATACAGTATTGAATATTTACCCATTTGCGTTATCCTTATTTCTAGCCACACTTAGATTAGGAACAAACTTTTTCTTGGGTTTTGAGCCACCCAAAGTAAGATCTCTTGGTAATCTGAAGGATTGCAGCCTCTTTTCCATGTCTGATATATGTAGCTGAAACAAAATTAGACAAACACTTATAGGGTGCACAGGAAGGAAAACTCACAATAAAACCATAAAACTATACCTTGAATGTTTTTGTATTTCTCTTTAGAATGATGTTGAAATTATTGAAGTCTTTGAATGACACTTTAAAGCAGGTTTTTAAGTCCTTATTCCATATCAATGTTTTTCCATTCTGCAGCAAATTTCTCAAATCAAATCAAAATATGCTTTATTTTACAACGACAGAGTCTCATTTACCAAGCTGAAATCGGAAACAAAAAAACTAAAAACAAAAAGTCTATATCAAAGTAATAGGTACGGGTTCAATCTCAAGCCTTACCAATAAGTATTCCTTAAAGTGGCATTTTCCCATCTAGGGTCCGGTATTTCAATTTTACCTTAAGGTACAGAATAACGTCAAGTCATCCTTTAATACAAGTTTCACCGAATACCAAAATTCCCTCAACTCAAGGTGGATCCTAAGCCACCTGAATGAACTGATTTCAAGTTCACCTTAACGTTAAGGGTACATGAAGTAAGTCTTGAATTAAGGTAACATTGGAATACCAGCCCTAAAATTGTCATTTTAAGGAATACTTATCAATAAGGGCTCCCTCAATAGGTTGGTACAAATGGCCATTAAAGTAAAAAGAGGCTTAGCAATATACTTCTTGATGAGTTTATCATAGATGGTCTGCTAACAGAACGTTAAGTGATCAGAGCACATTTTTCGAGGGGTTTTTCACCTTGTTAATCGGTGTACAAATCACTGGTTAATATATGTCAGTACTAGGTAAATACTATGTCAATAGTGTCAATACTATGCAATACCTACTTGTTAATTACGTAGATAATATATGTCAAAACTTGTACATAGATACCTAGGCAATATAATGTTAATGTCATTGTTTGATGCCTATTAATAACATGTAAATACCTGTGGATATGTCAATACCTAGAATTCTGGCGAGACAAATATTTGATTTTAGTCTGTCAATAGCATGGCAATACCTGGTAATATCTGACAATACTAGGGAAATACCTGGCAATATGTGGAAATAGTTGGCAATAACTTGTTATTAGGTATATAGAAATATCTGTTAATACATGGAAATATCTCAGTTAGTTCTGTTAATCGGTGTACAAATTTTGTTAGGTGAATTAACCCCTCGACATTTTTAAAATTAAATTTCGAAAAAACTAAAACAGCACCAAATTTTTAAATAGAGCACCTAAAAAGCACCTTCGTTTTTCATATTGTAATTTTGTTTCTGACGACTTCTGAATAGATGCTCTGCTAATAAATCAAGTGAGCAGAGCACATTTCTAAAATTAAAATTATCTAGCTTATAGTAACTTACTTGTCAGAAAGGATAGGAAAATTGAAGTTATTCTCAGTACAATTGGACAACACTATCTGGAAAATTTCAAATTTGAAGATCATTAGGTAAAATCAAATACGACCATATGTAAGCATAGATGGTATGGATACATTCAGACATTCAGACGCCTCTGCCAGACGGTAAGAAAAAAAGATAAACAAGCCATCGAATTGAAGCTTGAAGCTTGACATTGACGTTTGAAGAGGTTTTCATTCATTTAATAGGGCCTGTTCCGGTTTGAAAAAAGGACGGTTCTAGAATAGAAAATAAATAGAACGGTTCAAAAAATCGAATTATCAATCAACAAAATGACAACGGCTCGACCATCACAAATTTCAATAATATAGGCGAGTTGGTTCGAGTTTTGGTTTAAAATTCGGTTTGCTTTTCTAACGTCTTCCATGACAGACCAAATTCAAAAGCTGTGAACCAACTTCTCTCATATCCGAGCCAACCAGAGGCCGAAACGGTTGCGAATCGAAAACGGCCAATCTGTGCGATTGTTTTGAACCGTTCTAGAACCGTCCTTTTTTCAAACCCGAACAAAGCTCTATTGTATTGGCAATCGGCATCGCATAGGTTCAAGTCCCAGCTCAGGTGCATGCAGGATTGTGGTTTATGCCTTGTGGTTTGTTTATTTTTCTCGCACTGAGTTGTACTGAGTGCAAAATATTGGTGACGTGTGTCGTGACCAGTGCGAATAATAATTGTTCAGAACATTAATTGAATATCTGACAAACGAACTTCAAGGGATGCTCAACCGGCGGAAAATATTTTTTTTTTTAGTGAACCGGTTAAATTTCACACTGGTTAACCGAAGTAAAATTAATCGATCATCTGGTTAATTGAATGTTTTCTCATTTCATGGCGAATGCTCTATGGTTATAAAATAAAATAAAAATCTTGTAAATGGAGAACTAAGATTGATACTTCGCTGTTAGGTCATAAAAGAAAATAAAACTAAAATGTATGTTTTTCGAGAAGAGAAAATAATCCGTTATTCGAAAACAAATTACAAGGCGATTAATCGGTAATCGGTAAAGATAAATGTAAAATAGGACTTATGAAATGATTACCAACCCAGCAAACACGAACTGACGGTAAACAATCGGCCGAATGCCTTGAACGATGGGTAAGTGACGGCATCGGCAAAATGCAGTTGGCCCCTTGTGTTTTTGATCATTGAATTCCGGCTGTTGGCATTTGAGCGCTGGCATAGCGTCGGGGCTTTTCTATTAATGATTTCAAATTATACAACTGGTACTATATCACTGGACCGGCAGTTTGCCAATATATGTATGTTTCCCAGCCTCCTTGAAAATTTCGAGCAGGCGCACCACGCACCCGTTCTTCATTTGTGTTCTGTGCATTGTTGAACCTGAACGACATTGACGGCCATTACCTCGTTGGCGACGTATGTTTGTGGCTTCGTTTTTGTATTTTGATTTTGTTCTTGGTCTTTTGCTTTGGGTAATTTCTCAATAATTTTGGAATTAATTTATTGTGTTGTTTGTGTTGTCGGAGACAACTTGGTGAGTATATTTGTAATTAAAATAACGCATGTACATTAAAAAATGTTGTTTTTCTTCTTTCGAGATGGAAATGATGGATTTTTTCTCTATTTTCCAAGTTTATGTGTTAGAATTTAAGTTTATTTTGTATATCTTCCAAAGAATTTATTTATTTATTTCTATACGCTAATGAAATATTGACTTTTTTCCTATAATATTGTATTGTATTACCTAAATATTAACTATTTTAAATATTTTTATAAAAATGCATTTTTATTTCCTTGTCATTTTTAAAGATTTAGGAGGAATGTAACTTATATATCAATGATTGTTTCGATAAAACCTAAATTTGTATGAAATTTTAGTTCTCCAGAAAGGCTCCGATTCCTACTACCAAGAAAAACGAACAGCAGAAAAAAATTATTGTGTCATACCAAGTTGAAGAAGTAAAATTCGATTTTTGAAATTATTTACTAGCATTCTGGGTATTACAACCATGTATAAAGTTATGGCCCTGTGATGAAAATCCATCAAATATGCTGTTGGCCCAATGTAACGATTCAGACGTTGAATCGGCCCAACGCTGGCTCATACTGTCGGCCGACTTGCGGCTCGACTGTCGGCCGGGCGGTCATATACGGTTCGGACCAGTACTTTTTTCATTTAGTTGGGCAGATGCCTGTTATCCGGCAAAGCGGCATTCGTACGATGCTGCATGGGCCGTAGGAAATGTGTTTGTTGGGAAATAGTTGACATGTCGTCGTCAAGCTTCATTTTGACGATTTTGAGTATTCCGAATCAAAATTCGGAATACTAAATTAAAGTCAAGCCTTTTCTTCTTCGCTGTTTTCTAATTTTAGCAGTTGAAAAAGATGTTCTTTAGGTCTGTTCGCACAGAAATTATAGACCAGTCAGAGCGAATTTCATTGGTTGAAAACAGTCAGAAAACTAGTTTCAACCGATGAAATTCACTCTGACTGGTTTGTGTTTTTTGTGCGAACAGGGGCGAGTTCAGGAATGACACACCCAGTGTGAGTGTGACACCGGTGTGACGCCCTAGCTGTTCAAAAATGCTAGACGGTACTATGGGCCCAATGGCCAATTGTCAATTCAGGCACACCCATAAAATCGCACTCGCACCCTGTGCGGTATTTCTGAACTCGACACATTTCCATTATGTATACAGTATGAAAACTCAGAGCTGTATTATCGCGTTCATTTTCTCGAAAATGGTTCAAAACAGGTTTGAAACACTATATTCTCGGATTAGAATCCACATTTTGAAATTGCCGCATGTGTTCTCTTCAGTTTGACATTTGCGAATAGGGTTCTGGGTTTTAATAATTATTGTAATAATTATTATTATATGAAATCAAGGTTCCTAAAGTTAATAGATCGTCTCTGGTAACAAGGATAATACACACTACTACAGGATTGCTTGTAGGCCACGTTTTTGGTAATCGCGGTCATGGTATAGCACCATTGTCGACGTCATAATCTAAGTCGTCAGCTGTTTGCGCCAGCGGTCGTAGTTTAGAATTTGAATTTATGATGAAAAATATTATTCAATTTTGATTAACATAACAGGCAAAGAGGAAGATGCAAACGATAACTAAAAAAGAGTTGTTTTAGAATGTTAATTAATGTAGTAAAACCAAGTATGTTTAAAGAAAAATGTATACCGTAAAATGGGGTTATTTGGGACGTCGGGGTTACTCGGGACGCAACTTCGGATGTTCTAATTTTACTAGCGTCAACAACGCAAATATAAACATATCTTCAGTTTAATGTTTTGGTTAGTTGAAGAGCAACCTGTTGATGATTAAATTAATGAATTCTTTATAAATTAATGATATTTCAAAAGTATAAAAAAAAACATAAGTGGTGGTGAGAAGCAAAGCAAAAATAAATGGTCGAAAACTTTATCTGGAAGAGGGAGTCAAAAGGTAAACAGGTAAGTCCAATTACACTTTTTAGTTAATTTTGTATGTTTTCTAAATACTGCCAATTTCGTTGCCCACTTTTAGACAATTTTTTTTAGATTTTGAAATATTTTTTCAAAAAAATTCCTGATTTTGGGTAAGTTGGGACAACCATTGTCCCAAGTTAGGCCGTGTCCCAAGTTACCCCATGTTATTTAATCCGTTTTGTTTTCAGGGGTCAACATGCCAAGAAAATATATTCGCAAAGTAGGTTCTAATAAATATCACGCCTTCGAAGGAAACAATATGAAAAGTGCCATAGAAGACGTACAATCTGGAAAGTCCTATAAAACAGCAGCCGACAAATGGAAGGTAAACAAATCAACTTTACAGAGAAGATGTAAAAATCATAATTTAGGAAGATATGGAAGACCTACAGTTCTGGAAAAAGCGGAAGAAGATGAACTTATTAGAGCAGCTGAATGGGGATTTCCTTTAACTCACTTTGAAATAAGACGCATTGTGAAGCAATCAGGCCTATGATGTATCCTCTCCTGTTATTTTAACAGTTGTGTTATAGCTCAAAATATATACCTGTCTCTATTTTTACGTGTAGAATAAACAGTGACAGATAACTTAAGGTTGCTGTTAAAATAACAGAAAATGATACATCATAGGACTGAATATCTAGATATTAAGGGTGTTGTAGAAAGACGATTTAAAGATAATTTCCCTGGTCCTGATTTACACCCACCATTATTTTTAATTTAAGTATTTTTGCATATATTTTGCATATTTTTATAATGAATAAATAAATATTTTTAATAAATTGATGTTAACCCAGATTTTTCATCGCTCTAAATAATTCGCTGAACAAAAAATTTCAACTCAAGATGTGTGCTGGGGTATTATTTTTATTTTTCTGCTGTCCCAAGTAACCCCTGAGTAGTTTAACATGCATTTTCGGTGTAAAACCGGTACAGTCCCATCTAACCCCAATGCGGGGTAACTTGGGACAGTGAATATTTTATTTTTTTCTACAAAATGTTCTTACAGTAGGAGCCATTTATGGTGCTTTATAGGTTAAATGCATATGAAAGAAATTTTATACACAGGAATTGTTGCTCTGCCTTCCTAAAAACTCTGATAAATTACCACATTATTGAAAAAATGGAAGTGAATTTGTCCCAAGTAACCCCATTTTACTGTATGGAAAATATGTATAAAGAAAGAGCCCGCGGATTCATGACCGGTGGTGCAAATAATACCTACGTCAAGGCGAGAAACGACACGCTGGCTACGCGTCAGTGCATTGGCATGGTGGGGGGCTTGGGATTTGAACTACACAGGCAAGGATAATATACACTACTACGACAGGCTATCATATCATCATAAGGCCAGTGTGAAACAAATCTGATGCCCCACACCACGCCACGCCAAATCGCCTGTTGTGACGTAGGTATTCCTTTCACACCTAGGAGGAGCTCCGGAACAGCTCCGGGGCGTTACGCGATTATTTCTTTCGAAAGTGTCTTTTATACCTGAAGTGCTCAAACTCGAACTAAACCATTTAAATGCACGAAATTCAACGCGTCTGTTCCTTTCAAATCGGGGTCGACTAACACCGGCGCGAGTAGCTCTAGTGTTCTAAGCTTTTGAAAGGAATTCAACTAATACCGAGTCACCTCCGGGTTGGTTTTAACGCCAGGGGCGAGTTCAGGAATGACACACCCAGTGTGAGTGTGTCACCGGTGCGACGCCCTAGCTGTTCAAAAATGCTAGACAGTGCTATGGGCCCAATAGCCAATTGTCTAGGAGGAGCTCCGGAACAGCTCCGGGGCTTCACGCGCTTATTCCTTTGGAATAGTATAATAGCCGCTTTCAGCTGACCATTTTGAGCACGCAATCGAGCTTTTGCGCGCGCAAATGCTCTAAGCGCGTGTTCGTGTTCCAGCCGTACTGCGCTTCGAAAGCTGCTAACTTTTGCGTTTCAAACACAGAACACCGTGCTGCACTGTGCTTGAAACACACAGCTGGAAAGCAACTTTTGTTGCACCACGCATCTGTTCCCTGCAAATCCGGGGCTACTAAACACCGGAGCGAGTAGTTCGAGTGTTTCAAACTCTTGAAAGGAATACAACTATTGAGAAAAGGGCCCTTCAGTTATATCGTAGACCAGTCCAGTGTCGAAATCGTTTATTAAAAACTGTGTTTCGAATCGATTTCTTGACCAGCTCTGTTTTGGACTCTGAAGTGGCTATGTTCCGATATCAACTGCCATTTACTGTGCTGATTTTACTGTCATTTGCCGTTCCGATTTCAATAGCGTATTCTTTGTGGTCATTCACTAAGCCTGTTTCTGCAGAAATCACAAACCAGTCAGAGCGAATTTCATTGGTTTAAAACAGTCAGAAAACTAGTTTCAACCAATGAAATTTTACTCTGTCTGGTTTGTGATTTCTGCAGAAACAGACCTACTATTGAATCGACTGAATCCAGGGCCGAGTTCAGAAATAACGCACAGGGTGCGACGATTTTATGGGTGTGCCTGAATTGACAATTGGCCATTGGCCCATAGCACCGCCTAGCATTTTTGAACAGCTAGGGCGTCGCACCGGTGTCACACTCACACTGGGTGTGTCATTGCTGTACTCGCCCCAGTGTACTAAAAATAATATCGGAACGGCGTCTAGTAAATTAAGTACTGACGGTACTGACAGTTGATATCGGAACATAAGCGTATCAATTGACATTGACATTGACATTATGGACCATTTTTGACATGGGTCCTAGTGTTTTGCTAATTTTTACAAAAAAAAAAAACATTTTTTGTGTATATTAACATTATTTTTATATTCTTTTTATATACTTTTTAGTCACATTCCTCATTTCTTCAGTCATGAGGAACCGAAGTGTAGCCTTCCATCCTTTTTTATTACTAATATATATAAGTATATTATAATAATTAGTAGGTTTGGAGCTTTGACTGCTCTAATCTGCGTTATTATATAAAATAAACATAAAAAACAATAACGTGAGTAGACAAAGCTTATCATTTGCATTTAATTTATCATCTAAAATCCTAATAATAATGTTATCCAAATCATTTATTAAAACATGTTTTCCAATATTAATTAATTCTATTTCTCTATTTTAACAAAAGTGGCTTCCGAGGTGCCTTCCTTTCAATAAAAATTAATACCTGCTAATTAGTAGTTGGCTATGGTTGCTTAAAAAAGGTAATAAGTATTTAATGATTTTAATAAATTATATTATTGCCAACTAAGAACTTCTTCCTTCCCAAATTACAGCCCTCTGAGTTTTGTATTAATTTCTCGGAACATTTGTAGGAAAATCAAAGTTTGGTGCATATAAGTTTTATTTCATGTGAAATTGGCAGGGGATTTATATAAGTAGTGCTATGCTCTTAGGTGGAGGACCCCCTTGAGTCATTTCTTCTCTTTTGTTGCGTTGCATATTGGATTTCTCGTATTGAAATTCCACTTTTCCCAAAGTTCCAGAGATAACTGATAATTTATTTCTAAACTCTTTCAGAAAAATCTGGCGAACCTGAAGAGCCAAAATCTTCCAGTTGCAGCCCCCGAAAATTTCTCCACAAAATTGAGATGGAGAAAATATTTAAATAAAACTTCTGGAACAGAAAATTCTGAAGGAGAACAGCCATACCATTATATTCATAGACGCTTTCGCACTCCTCGGCGTTGCTGGCAATTCAAAATTAAACTGAAGGTAAACAGAAATATGAGTGATCGCGCAGGTTCCATGGTCATGATAGGTAAGTCAACATGTAGAATTGGAAAACTCATAAATTACAATAAATCCTCAAGAGTAGGTATCAAGTATTAGAATGCAGAGCTTGAGAAATTATGTATCCAAACTTGAAAGGCTTTCAAGGGGTTAATTCTGTCTTTAAACAAACAAACACTATGTTGACGATGTTGGCCAAAATGCCAGTACCTCGGCTAGTACCTACTGAACAGCATTAAAGACACCTAATATTAAAAATCTTTTTCATCACTAAAGTTGCCTCATGGTTTCAACAAATTTTTGAACAACTTGAAAAAATCTAAATTAATTATTTTCAGTATTCCAGGCTGTACATTAATTTAATCATTTTCTACAAACCCAAACTTTGGATGTTCCCAATTTCCTGGAAGTTTTGGGTTGAGTTGTGATTGCCTAGGTACTTATGTTATAACGATTATGCCATTATGAATTTGTCCAATTCACTTATGATTCTCAAACCAAAAATCAACCAAGACAATACATAAGATTTTGTTTACATGCTAGAAGACATTTTGTTAGATAGGTTCTCCTAATGCCTTCCACAAATTGCATATTTCGTCGCTTATTTCTGAACATTGGACCATTCAGCGTGTTCAAGCTTCAGATTCTTCTACAGAAGGTCAAATGGGTTTAGATCTGGATAATGTTAACAGACACAGTGAATCTAAAAAAATATCACATTTTCACAGCCAGGCTTCATCATGGGGAGGGACTTGACACTTACTTATGTGTAGTTATCTTATCTGTCATATTGCAGAATATGATATATACACTGGCCAGCAAAATTAACGCACCACTACTATTTTTGAAAAATATTTTTTATTTCATAATTTTGATCAAATATTTTTATGTCTTGATTAAATATATTCTTATCCTGACCTAATAAGGGTATTAACAAAAGATAAAATTTCAAAAGAAGGTAAGAAAAAAAAAACAAGAAAATTCAAAAAAAAAAATTTTTTAACTTTAGTTAAAAATACTTATTAACCGGTATTTCCTCCTCTATTTTGAATAATAGCACGGCAGCGATTTTTCATGTTAAAATTACGGGCCTTATCTCGCTTTAATCCAAATTATTCCATATTTTGACAATATCTCCAGTAAGCCCATTGAAAGTGTTGGAGGTTAGGAAGCTCTTAAAAATGGTGACAGATCATGTCCCAGCCATCCTCAATTGGGTAAAAATCAGAACGGTTTGCTAGCCAATCCATAGTTCCAATTCAAACCTCATTAAAATAGAAATAAGTAAGTGGTGCGTTAATTTTGCTGACCAGTGTAGATTATTCTTGAGATTATTAGGAAACAGGACTAATAATTACTTTTGGTTTTTTTGAAATATATGAAATATTCCCTGATCCGGACGAGTTTTTTGTGTTCTGAACTATATTATATTATCAGGATGCACTCATTCAGTCACCGTCAGGAAAAACTTTTTTTTTTTAAGAATATTTTGTGAATATTGATGAGTTCGACTGTCTCTGGATTGAAGGGTCTTCCAAACTATCAGTATCCTTTTGCAAAAAGTTTACTCTTTTCCTCTTATGTTTTTTTTTTTTAGTTTTTCAGTATTTGAATTATAGGGATATTTTAAAATAAGCTGGACTCTTTGCCATACCAGACTCATTTTTCACCTGGATGTACTTCTAGGAGACTTAAGCATTGATTTAAGTGCTAAAGATCAAGTTGATGCTATCCTGCTTTCTGGATTAGTGACTGCATATGGTTAAGTAGTGCACATTGTGACTATGATAAAAATAATCTTTATTTATAGCATTTGAGTATAAAACGTACATGTCTACATCATTATCAATAAATTTCAAATACACATTTCAAACATGGAATCAAAATCATATTCTCTAAATAGTTTTTTAAATTCTACTAAAAATGCACAGCACTTTACTTATTTACTTCATTTTCGCCAAGCATTTTTCCTTCATTCAAAGCATCATTCCACTAGAAAACTAATGTCTGTAAATAATCAGGGGGTGGCGTTTTTGCTCTTGAGACCGCTTCCGAAAGGCCGCTCAGATTTCAAAAAAAATATATTCTGTAGGTTCATTTGAGGGGATTCTTACTTTTTTCAGGTAGTAAAACTACCAACAGACTAGACGACTAGACTTTACTCACATAGACTCTTTTCCTCTTACCCGCCAGGCTTTTTTCCTTTTTCCTACTGTCTTTCGCCTTTCCAAAATCCATTTAAGACCTATTATCATGAGCATCTGACCAGACCAGATCCATGCCATGTCACTATCGCTAACTAAAAGCTTCACCATGATGCATGCAAACAATTAGATATTGAACTTGAAAGTTTAATAACCAGTGCTGAAGTTAAACATTTATCTTATAGGTTTTTTATGTTATATTTAGGATGACGTCATCGAACAAAGTCAGACAATCTTGTCAATGCCTATTTTTTTTCTTATAATTTTACCAGAATGTCATATGTCAATAATTCTGACGACAGCTAAAAATAACGAAATGAAAATGTTTATACACATCATGCAACGTCGCGCGCTGTTACCAACCAAAAACCTCTGAAATTCCCCTACTTTAAATGCGTTAAAAAGTACTTTTAGTTTTGTTAGGTTGGCAGCAGAAATTTACTAAATGTGACGTCATCCTAAATATAGCGTAAAAATCCTATAACTAGTTATGGGAGATCAAAGGGACCAAACCTAAAAGAGGTAGAAATCTATAATTCTGAACTAATTTGCCATTTGCAAGAAAACGCTTTTGTGAAATTTAAATTTCATTGTTAGAGGAATTTCATAAGAAGTTGTTTTAAGAAATTTGAATCATGCCTTTTCAACTTTCTGCCACAGAATTGATCACTATTTTTGAATTGCACAGAAATTTTTCTTATACCTGATTAATACATTTTTAGCGTTTTATTATTTGATTAAAATAAATTATATTGCTAAACTCATGAGTTGTTTTTATTTTTCTAGACAAGATGGCAGCCCAAAAGAGGAGAGGCATTAGTAGCGCAGAAGCTTCTTCAGGAGGTTCAGCGACTCAACTTTCTGCATTAGGCTCAGCCCCAGGCACTTTGACTGATGAATTAGCAGCTCTTTTTGAGTGTCCTGTTTGCTTTGAAATTGTTTTGCCTCCTATTATGCAATGTCAGGTGGGCCATTTAGTTTGCGCAAGTTGTCGTCCCAAACTATCTTGTTGTCCAACTTGTCGAGGGACACTAGGAAATATTCGAAATTTGGCCATGGAAAAAGTTGCAAACAATCTAATGTTTCCTTGCAAGCATAAATCAACAGGCTGTCGCATGTCTTTAGGTTTGAATGAAAAAGCCGAACATGAAGAAGTTTGTGAATTCCGGCCATACAGTTGCCCTTGCCCTGGCGCATCCTGTTCTTGGCAAGGTCAACTTGACAAAGTAATGGTTCACTTGCAACATTCCCATAAAAATATTACCACTCTTAATGGTGAAGATATTGTGTTTCTCGCCACAGAGATTAACTTAGCAGGAGCTGTTGATTGGGTTATGATGCAGAGCTGTTTTGGACACCACTTTATGCTGGTCTTAGAAAAACAAGAAAAAAGTGATGGGCATACTCAATTCTTTGCTATTGTTCAACTTATTGGTTCAAGAAAACAAGCTGAACGATTTGCATACCGGTGAGTGATAACTTATTTATTTTTTATTTACCACAACCATCTTTTTCTTAGAGTGGAACCTGTTGTTGAGGACAATAATAATAGTTTCCTTTGTAGTTTTATTCAACTTCTATAATGTGCTTAACTCGTCAGATTGTTTGTTGTTCATTTAACAGTGGTATTGAGTGACACTTGTGTTTTTTAACTTGTCATGGTAAATCATTACACTCTTTTTCTTCAAGATTTAATTGAGTGCTCTGGCTTTATATTAAATATGGTCACTTTTTTGAATACATATTTAATGACTACTATTCAGGTTTATGATGTATAATATAATGTGTGTTAACTCAGCACCTCGCTCAGCACATAATGTTATCTGCTTATAGTCGCTAGCTGATTGATTGAAGAACAATGCGAAAATTTTTGATAATAAAAGCAGGAATCAAATCAGACCTTGTTGTGGATTTAGGTTTTAGTTTTTTCAATCAATTAAGTACTTCCTGCTCTGAGAGATTTGTTATAATATCGCTTGGAACATTATCAATCACTATCACCAGTCAAATTCATTATCAAATTCATTATGAAAGACTACCGGAAACAGTCTACAGAGGAATTCCATATATCAGCAGTGCTATTGATTGAAATATCATTATATGACATGTTTGCAAATGAGAAGCCTTCAGCTCAATATTTCTCTAATACCTAGGTAATATA
Organism: Ceutorhynchus assimilis; assembly: GCA_917834065.1. Taxonomy (NCBI): domain Eukaryota; kingdom Metazoa; phylum Arthropoda; class Insecta; order Coleoptera; family Curculionidae; genus Ceutorhynchus; species Ceutorhynchus assimilis. The sequence continues at coordinate 17,777,976 of OU892277.1, read as the reverse complement.
AAATTTATAAATCAGTTCATTAACATTTTTTTTTAGGTTGTTGACATGTTGATCTTATTTCAAGTTCAACTTAATAATAATAATAACAAATATTCAATGCAGGCTACACCACTGATATGCTCCTTCAGTTTATCAATATAGATATCCGGACAGTTAAGCCGATTTGCAGCCGTAATTGAGAATACAATTAATTTAGTTTTGTTGATAGTTGAAGTTAACTTGAGGGTTAACTTGAAAGCGTCCAGCCAGTCCTTGACCTTATTTAGACCCTCTAGAGTCAATTTCTTGACACAGGTCCAAGAATTACCTGAAAGAACGAACACTGCGCCCAGTTGTTATTTTGACAGCTGAAGCTGTCATTTGTTTTTCAAAAAATGGAGAATTTGCTCACATATCATCATTTCAAATTTCATTGCAGTATACCGAGAGTTAGAGGAGGGGGGCGACGGACTTTATATCCTGACTGTATGTTTTATCTCCAGATCTATAAATAGGCGCTACCACTGCAGTTTTAAAATTACTTGGAACTTTGCCAGTACAAAAAATTATATTTATTATTTGAAACAAGGGTGTGGTTAAGTGCTCATTTGGCTATCTTTTAGCTGACTCCGTCAATTCCTGGAGCGCGTTGAGTTTTCAGTGAGTTTGTGTGTATCAAGATGTGTATATTATTCCCATTAAGTCCGTTGGTCTTAGAAACATAAAAGAAAGCGCACTTGATTCGATCAAGGTCGGAGCAATAATTGATGTACTCTTTTCACAAATTTCAACGCCTATTTTTGCAGAGTATTTATCACAGAAATCAGCCATCCTGGGCCCGTATTCTCGTAACCGGGGAATAGCGTTCTCAAGAGAACGATTGTCAGTCTTTGTCAGTATTATGGAAATAACAATATGGGCGACTAAGACAGAGCAATTCGTTCTCTTGAGATCGATGTCCCTCGGGTTACGAGAATACGGTCCCTGGTGGTTTCCGATATTATTATTTTTGATTGCAATACTACATAATATTATCTTTAGTTTTTTCTAGTTCTTGTTGGACACCTCTGACACAATTTTATATATATGTCGCCACTATTTTCTATTTTGTTCCTATAATAATCATGTTTCCTTTTTTGTATTGTAGAGATTATTACGATACCTACTTTGCAAAAGCTTTTTTGTCATAATACATTTCTACTTCAAAAATACAGAAGCTATTATACACAAACACTGATTTAGACAACAAGAAACAAGTAGGCAAACAGAGGCCCTCTTTTGAAATTAAAATACTTCAAATGAGAAACATCATCTCAACTAATTTATTTTACAGATAATACAATATTGGTATTGTTTTCAGATTGGAATTAAATGGTAATAGAAGACGCCTTATTTGGGAAGCCATGCCCCGTTCCAGCCACGAAGGAGTAGCTTCTGCTATAATGGGTTCTGATTGTTTGGTATTTGATAACTCAATTGCCCAACACTTCGCTGACAACGGAAATTTAGGCATTAACGTTACCATTTCCTTGGTTTGCTAAATATTCAATTGATTTCAATCACATTCTATCTTGGGCAAGAACTTCTCATTTGGGAATTTTTGTCTAGTCGTTGTACATATATTATTATAAGTAATGGCTTTATGGTACCGATTGAATCAAATTCTTTCTAACCGAAGATCAAAGAAAAGCCTCTTCAGGCCTCTCCGCGTTTTCAAGGCTTTAGGTTGGGGGATGGCCTGAATGGAGTAGCAGGACTTGGGAGGATGTACAAGGGGCCCAATGGGGCCTAAGTGTTGTGAACTATTGGGGTCGTACTCCACCACGTCCAGATCCAGCTCGGGAACTGAAGATCAATTGTGTCTTGGTATGTTGAATAGTGAAAGATAGTGAGTAGAAGATAATAAATACAAAACTTGCCAATAACCTTTTTGCTAGAATGCTTTAAAGTATCATCAGGGCTAGAATATTAGATTTAAGGTGTAATGTGATGGCAAATTTAAATTGAAAGTGGACACATCTTGCACCTCAAAAAGAAAGGAACAGAAATTACATACACATAACTACTTACAATACCTTCAGAGAATTAATCTATATTTATATAGTATTTTTTTGTATGCCACCCTATGTTTTATTATGTCTATCAACTTAGCGAGACAACTTCGGAAAATCGATTTTTCGTTATGCCAAGAATTTGCCGCTTTTTTGCCGCTAATTAAATGTGGAATTAAAAAATTTGCCGCTCTTTTGGTTTTTTTCTTAATTACGTGTTTTGCTAACTTGACGTCAAGATAGCGAGACAACATCATTAAATATGTCAGCAGTAAAAAATTAGGTAGATGAAAATTTGCCGTTTTTTTGCCGCTAATTAGTTGTGTAAACCAAAAATTTGCCGGTTCTTTTTTTTCCATATTTAATCAAGTTTGAAAAAAAAAAATCATTTGTTTCGCTAACTTGACGTCAAGTTAGCGAGACATTATCACTAAAAATGTCGGTAGTGATAAATTGAATGAATGGAAATTTGCCGTTTTTTTTGCCGCTAATTAGTTGTGAAAACCAAAAATTTGTCGCTTCTTTTTTTTACAAAAAATCAAGTTTGAAAAAAAAATCATGTGTTTCGCTAACTTGACGTCAAGTTAGCGAGACAATATCACTAAAAATGTCGGTAGTGATAAGTTGAGTGAATGGAAATTTGCTGTTTTTCTGCCGCTAATTAGATGTGGAAACTAAAAATTTGCCGCTACCTTTCTTTTCATAAGAAAATCGTGTTCGAAAATAAAATAATGTTTTGCTAATTTAACGTAAAGTTAGCGAGATCACTAAAAATGTCGGTAGTGATAAATTGAGTGAGTGCAAAATATCGCGTTTGAAAAAAAATATCATTGTTCAATTGACATCAAGTGAGCAAAACAGTATCATTAAAAATGTCGGTAGAGAAAAATTGAGTGGTAGAGAAAAGCTGTGGAAATTCGCCGCTTTTTGCCGCTAATTAAATGTGAAAACCCAAAAATTTGCCACTCTTTTTCTCAATGAAAAAATCGTGTTTGAGAAAAACTTGTGTTTCGCAAGCTTGCCGTTAAGTTAGACCGACATCAACACAAAAAACGAAGGGCAGTATAAAATTAGGTGAGTAAAAGTAAATGATCTCCCACCCTTGATTTTTATGCAGCCTGTAAGTATATTTTAATTAGTGAAACTCAACATTTGTTGGAGCAAATATTTATTTCTAAATTTTTTGAGAATAGTTTTACATTTTTTTTTTCTTTAGCTTAGGAAAACTCTATTGAGGCCTTATAGGTTTCAAAAATCAGAAAGCGAAATATCGTGTGCTCATTTATACAGAAAATAAAATAAAATTAGAAATAAAATCAAATTGGGATAAAATGGAAATTATCGATAATTTTTGGCAAATTTTCCCCAATGCATTTTTAGTTGAAAAAAAGCACGAGGGACGAGTGCCTTTTCCAGTTAAAAATGCATGAGAGCAAATTTCTCAAAAATTATAGATATATTTCCATTGCTCAAGTTGTATTTTATGAGAGAATTTCATGAATCAAAAATTTAAATTTTTAGTATATCCTCGTAAGTATAAAATGTCAGCAATCAGAAAAAATGTCAAATGCCACCCGTTAGTAAGCAATTATCCAATCCGATAATCCTGCACTAGTACAAATTATCACGTAATCGTAATCTGATTTGTTGAAATCAACAATTAAAAAATGCCAGTTTATGCATGGGATCTGTGTCATTTGCGCGAGGGAGAAAAGCGCGATACGAAAAGCGCGAAGGACAAAATCACGACGGAACAAAAACGCGACAGGACAAGTGCGCGATGGACAAAAACGCGACTGGATAGAAGCGCGAGAAACAAAAGCGCGAGGGACAAAAGCGCGGGGGACAAAAGCGCACGGCTGCGCAAAAACGCGACTGGATAAAAGCGCTAGAAGCAAAAGCGCGAGGAGACAAAAGAGCGACAGAACAAAATCGCGACTGGATAAAGCCCGATTGGCCAAGAACGCGAAGTGCCTTACTACGAGAACTGGAGATCGTTTTCCAAAATACAAGATATTTTTGGTGGCTCCGGTTCAAAAGAACGATATTTAAAATAGCAACATCAAAAAGGCGACATATTGTTAAAGGGATATATCAAAATAGCGACATTTGGAACAGCGATATTCAAAATGGCGACATCTAAAAAAAACAGCAACATATCAAAAGAGCGACATATGTAAAGAACGAGATTTAGAACAGTGACAAATTAAAAGAGCGACATTTACAACGACGACCTCTAAGCAAAAGAGGGAAACATCAAATTGTTCCAATATCAAAATTATGTAGACTTACTCAAACTAACCCAAACTAACCCGTCCGTCTAGGGCAATCTCGTCCTCGTGAGTTAGCATTTTATTTAAAAAGCACTGCGCTCTCAAGAGACCCTGAGCAATCAATCAGTGAATTAACTTTGTTTTTTTAAATAAAATGCTTACGAGGACTAGATCGTACTAGGTGGACGGGTTATTTTGGGTTAGTTTGAGTCTGTATTGCGACATCAATTTGAACCAATAATAATAAAGCAAATACAGACTTGCTCAAACTAACCCAATATAACCCGTCCGCCTAGTGCGATCTAGTACTCATAAGTTAGCATTTTATCCAAAAAAACAGTAAATTTATTTATAGCGTAGGGTCCCTTGACCGCGCCTTGTTTTTCAAATAAAATTCTATTTAACGAAGACTAGATCACACTAGGGTAACAGGTTAGTATGGGTTAGTTTGAGTAAGGCTGCATTTTTCTGAATATTATTGATACAATTTGATGTGTCCCTCTTTTGCTTACAGTCCTCGTAGATAGTTAGATACCTCGCGTTGTTGTCCAATCGTGCTTTACTCCAGTCGCGTTTTTGTTCCGTTGCGTTTTTTCCCTCGCGTTTTTGTTCCGTCGCACTTTTGTCCCTCGCGCTTTTGTTTCTCGCGCTTTTCTCGCTCGTGCCTTTGTTTCTCGCGCTTTTATGCAGTCGCGTTTTTGTTCCGTCGCGCTTTTGTCCCTCGCGCTTTTAGTATCGCGCTTTTCTCCCTCGCGCAAATGACTGTCGCGCAAATGACACAGAGCCCAGTTTATGGTTCGAATACCAGTTTTGACAGATGAATGAAATTTTCTACCGACATTTTTATTGATACTGTTTACTGTTTTGCTAACTTGATGTCAAGTTAGCGAAATACATGATATTTTTTTCAAACGCGTTATTTTCTTGTAGAAAAAGAGATAATTAGCGGCAAATTTCCACTCACTCAATTTATCACTACCGACATTTTTAGTGATCTCGCTAACTTTACGTTAAATTAGTAAAACACTATTTTATTTTCGAACACGATTTTCTTATGAAAAGAAAGGTAGCGGCAAATTTTTAGTTTTCACATCTAATTAGCGGCAAAAAAACGGCAAATTTCCATTCACTCAACTCATCACTACCGACATTTTTGGTGATATTGTCTCGCTAACTTGACGTCAAGTTAGCGAAACATGTTTTTTTTTTCAAACTTGATTTTTTGTAAAAAGAAGCGGCAAATTTTTGGTTTTCACAACTAATTAGCGGCAAAAAAACGGCAAATTCCCATTCACTCAATTTTTCACTACCGACATTTTTGGTGATAATGTCTCGCTAACTTGACGTCAAATTAGCGAAACAAATGTTTTTTTTTTCAAACTTCATTTTTTATAAAAAAAAAAAACCGGCAAATTTTTGATTTTCACAACTAATTAGCGGCAAAAAAACGGCAAATTTTCACGTACCTAGTTTTTTAGTGCTGACATATTTAGTGATGTTGTCTCGCTATCTTGACGTCAAGTTAGCAAAACACGTAATTAAGAAAAAACCAAAAGAGCGGCAAATTTTTTAATTCCACATTTAATTAGCGGCAAAAAAGCGGCAAATTCTTGGCATAATGGAAAATCGATTTTTCGAAGTTGTCTCGCTAAGTTGATAGACATTGTTTTATTTAAATGTTGCTTAAGCCTACGCGATTGAGTATTTTATTGTCACTCCACTGAACTGTAAGTAAAAGCGCAAATTTCTAATATTTTAGACCATTCAAGATGTTGTTAACTACAAAACATGTACTTTATTTTCTTCTACCAACTATCCTTTCAACTATTCTTTTTTTAATATCATTGAATTTTTTCAGGATAAGAGAGGGTCATATTAAGTTTTGGGATAAACATGTTTTATGGTGTTTAACAATGATTTTATTTAGACACAGCTTTTTTCAAGCCAAATTTTTTAAATGTTCTCCGAGTTTTTTAATTGTTTGTACTTAATATACCTAACAACAACATATTATGTGCCCTATGGCTGTATTTGGATGTGTGAATAAAAAATTGTTCATTGCCATATATTTAAAATCATTGGTCTACATGTCACAGATATTTTATTTTCTTTTTTATTTGTTGTTATTATTGTTTTATTTTTTATTTTTTAATGAGGGACGTGAGAAATTAATTTTATTTGGCAAAAATTATGTACCTACATAAGTTTCTTTGGATAGATGAGATTGCAAAAGCACCTAAACGGAGAGATAAGATTTTTCTCGTGGCTGTAATATCTTATAAGTATAGTATATTCAGCAAGTCCCTGTTCTTCCTTTTGTGACCTGGGGCCGGATTCTCGTCCCAGGGAGTAGATCTCCCCGAGAGAATTCATTCTCATTTACTTTTCGATTACGTTGACAAGGGCAAAATATTTGTTGTATCGGGGGGAGCTCTACTCCCTGAGACGACAATCGGGCCGCTGGGTGGACTCTAATTAGAGCATCTGTCTGAATCACTGGAGACGCTTCAATCATTTTTTAATACAATTTGACGATATTATTTCATCTGTGAACCTAAAATCTAATAGCTGCATACTCTGTATCTACCGACCACCAACGCATTGTAATTCTTGATGTAAAGGAAATTATAGAATAATGATAAATCAGGAGCGCGTATTTATCCAATTTACGAATATTAAGTTGAGCTTTATCAACTTTTTCCATAAATTAAGCTATCAAGTCAAGAGGATCCTTGTCTGGAGTAGGCAGCGCCTCTTCGACTAATTTCCTTTTGCTTGGTTTCTCTTTTGATTTTTTTCTTCTCTGAAGGATTACCATTTTCATTCACTTTAGTAGCGAGCACTCAATATCAATATCATCTGACGATTGAGCTTGGGCTTCAGCTTCATCTCAACTTTTTTAAGTATTGATTGTCGCCCAGATCTATGAAGTTTTTGTAGGGGCTTCCAGTAATAGTACTAGTGCTAGGGCTTTCGTCATCAGACTGAGTGTGCTCAGATTCTCTAGATTGTCAGCTTTTCCTGCCTTTCTCCTCTTGAGGCTTCCGGAGTTACGGAGAAAGTTAGCGAAGTTTGAGAATTTTTAGAACGATGCTGATTCAAGATTGCTGAAATGCCAGGGCTGGGACTTTGTAACGAATATATACATTTTCTTTATTTCTATTGATGTCTCCTCTCTATTGATTTCGACAAGACAGAAGAAGACAGCAAGTGCCATAGCAATGGGAAAAACAATCTCTATCCGTTACAGAGTTCCAGCCCAGGCCAAACGTTCTAGAATTATTAGAGAGTTTTCGTTGTCTTTTAAAAGCGATTCCGATAGCCGCTATTTGACAAATTTGACATTTGAGCTAGCATTTATCGTTATCGTTACCGATAAGTGCCGGGAGCATACGGACGGAAGACAAAACCATAGCGAAAACGGAAAGCATGCGTATTTCCTATGTTTTTGTTGTGGTTTGTTTTTGTTTTTAAATGTTTTTGGTTTTCGAAATAGATACTAAATTCCCTCAAAAGATCGAGAAATCGTTTCACGGATGAGGACAATATTATTTATTATATTATGTGCAATCGAGTGTTCCATCCTGAAAATCTCGCACTATTTTTATAATTCTGGCCACATCATTTTTTAAGTACAAGCCCTGATGAAGCCCTAAACTTTTGGGCGAAACTTGGTAAAGACTTAACAGGCCTTCTATTTTTTGTCCTAACCTACGAATCACCCCTCTCCATTGGATACCAATAGGACACGAACTTCTCTTAAGCATTTATTATTTCATTAGAAGAAATATTTGCCAACAACCCCTCCTATATGACGATGCATCTAAATAGGCTTTTGTAGTAGCCAATTTTGTAAAGCCTACAGGGAAAATTAATGAATTTTGGGTACTAAGAAATTAAAACAAAGTATACAAAACGTATATTAACACAATGATAAACACAAACTATTAAAGAAAGGTTATGTTTGTCGAATTCGACTTAACGTTAACGTTAAGCGGATTGAACGAAAACTATTTTTACGATCTGTCAAATAGCGGCTTTGTTTTCGTATCCGTTATGGTTAACCGTTCGAATTTGCCAATACAACGAAAACTCTCTATTATTTACTTATCCAAACTGAGTAGATTTTGACATGACTTTACTGTAGTGTTGCAAGGGGATTCGCTGGAAATACTATATTTACCAATTAAGAGCGCTTGGCTGAACATAGAATATCCCAACTAACAATTTGTGATATATAAAGTACAGTAATTATTTGACCCATATTACTGTCAAATTTATATTTTAATATTTATTATGTATTTTAATTCACTTTATTTTTTAACCTTTGTGCATTAGAAAGAAAAGACTCTCAGTGTTCTCAACTAAGTAAATCTTTTTTGACAAATCTACATTTTTCATCCCCCACAAACATAAAGACAAAGAAAAAACGTTTTTATTATTAAGTTGATGGTGAGGCTGAGTCATATGTCTACCAACCAAAAAATTTAGATTTGTCGATAAGACTTTGTAGGAAAGACTTCGAGTGTTTTCTTACTAATAAAGTGAGCTCCACTGTGAGATAATTGACAATTTCTCCAATCAATGTACATTAGTTTTTGGTTTGTAGAAATTAATTTTATTCTTTTGGTTTTATAAAAGTCGAAAATCCTTTGTATAAAATCAAAAACATATAAAAGCCGAAATTCCTTTACATATAATAAAAAAGCGGTTAGCATAACTTATGAGTTGTTTTTCTTTGAAATAGTGTCACATAGGTCTTTTGCCAGGGAGATAGAGGCTTGCTCCAGGAAAACACAGCACGTATGGAAAAACGCTTAGTGTATATTTTACTTTGTCGTTCTTGGGAAGGTATATTATGTGGTATTGGTCCACCAAATGGCCATGGTTTTTTCAGCTTCAATCTAAAAATGTATTTTCTGGCATTAAAACAAGGTCAATATTAGTGGAATAAACAACATTATTTTTCACGTTTGCTTGTTCCATACACTATGGCACATGGTAATCACAAAACTGCCCTTTTTTATTTATTTCAAAAATTATCATTCGTTTTATGTGCCTCAATCAACGACTGAGTTGATCGATCAGTTGTTGATCCAGTAAGGCTGGTAATTTCACTGATAATAATCGTGCTTTGAAGCCTGAAGAAAAAAATAATTTTTTCGAAACGTAGCTAATAAAAATAAAGCCATTTTGATTTATTGGTCAAGAACGACAAAATAATATCTACTCGACTGGATAAGATTGGTACAAAATAATACAATACCTAGCGTATATTTGTTTAGCTCTATAATTAAATGGGCCATACCCAACGGACACTAAAATGCGTCACATGGTTGGTAGGGGTTTACCCAGGCTCACCGTAGGTGCGTATAAGGGTCGTAATGATCCGCGAGCCAACTGGTACAGTTATGGGGTAAAATATAATCACTCTGTAACTGTGCTACTGGAAATTAGCTCAAACATTATCATAAATCTCAATTATGCTGCTCCAAATTTGTCTTTGGGTTTGGAACTTGGAAATGTTTATGTTCTCGCGTATATGGGGATCAAATTCGAAGTTTTCGTTCAAGGTTAAAAGACGGCGGTATCACCAGGGGCGTGCGGTGAAATTTGAAGTACAAGGCAAAGCGTGTCGCAGTGGGCGCAGGTCGCAGTGCCTACTGCGCCTTACCGGCAAACAGCAGTTTGCGGCAAGGGTTATATAATTATCTGGCCGGTCAAAATTGAAAAAAAAAAAAAAACAAAATGATATTGGGATAATGGGTCAAAAATCGTAGCGTTTAGCGTTTGTTCTATTGTATGGGGATTTCAATGAAATAAAAGATATTTACGATAAAAGTGAGTTAACACCATACTTAAGATACGCGTGTCGATTAGTGTCATCCCACTGACGTAGATAAATATATATTATGTGTTCAATAGGTTGCATATAATGATATCATTTCTAGCGTCTCCGATGGTTGCAAGGATTACGAAATCTGTTAATTTGTTTCTGTGTAATATTGTCACAACCCCTATACTTTTCGTCCTGGGACGTCACAACAGGAGCGTGACCTGGGCTGGAACTCTGTAACGAATAGAGATATTTCTATTGACTTCTTCTTCCAGTTAAAAATTTAATCTCCGGTTAAATTCAAAGTTGGTGTCAAATGATAGTTTATGAAAATCTAAGACAAAAATGTAAGATCGGTTTTTCTCTAAAATTAACCGTATAGGTTTTACAGCCTGTTAAAGTTGCAAAAAAGTCAATTTTCAACTGTCAATATTTCCAAAACATTGAAACTCAGGTATTGAAATTTGGTACCGCAAAATGTATGGAATTAAAAACCCTGCAAAATGATGTATCACTTGACCCCTCTTCCCATTTAAGATTGTATAGGGGGTGGCTCTGGGGGTTGGGGGGCTGAAAGAGGGGAGGTTATTTTTGCAAAAAACTCATCCCCTTTCAAATTATAGTCGACGTGTTTCAGGGATTTTTTCGAAAATTTTTCTACTCCGAGATAATAGGAGTGGGAAGTTTTCAAATTGACACCCTGTATATATATATATATATATATATATATATATATATATATATATATATATATATATATATACAGTGTGCGCCATAAAGTTGGGTACATATGGGAAAATTCCTAATTATTCCTTTTTTCAAAAAACTTTTTTTGGGGATCGTTTAGGCATGTTCGATAACCAAAAAATCGATTATGACACATGTCATGTTATTTTTCTGATGACCAGAAAATGTGCAAAAAGGGACATGGGTACAGTTATAGCGACACGGCCGGAAGGTATTTTCTAATTTATGACCTTCAAGTGTGTATTTCGCGAAAAAATCGATTCATTTGATATCAAACTTATGTAGTTTAGTTGAATAAAGCTATTTTTGAAATAAAATTAATATTTCCGATTTTCCATTTAATGGTATTATGGGTAAAATAAGTAGTTTTATTTTTTTTCTCTTATTTGCTTCAAAATCGGCATGTGGAGTTCTTTTTGGATTCTGAACAACTTTTTCTTATAATTTTTTTTGATACCTTGACAAATTTACCCGTTTTTCGACATCAATATCAACTTTTTTCAAAATTCCCGATATGCGCATGACATGTGTCATAATCGATTTTTTGGTTATTGAACATGCCTAAACGATCCCCAAAAAAAGTTTTTTGAAAAAAGGAATAATTAAGAATTTTCCCATATGTACCCAACCTTATGGCGCACACTGTATACAGTGTGATTTTTTAAGTGTGCAACATATGGGGATTTTTTTTAGTAATAGCACAACCCAAAAACAAACAAGGCCAAAAGTTGGTGCATGTCTGATAATCATATTAGGTGCACTTAGAATGGTTGCAAGTCAAACAGCATACAGGGTAGCTCAAACAATATCAAAGCTGTACTGTAAAATTCCCTTATTTTAGAAAATTCAGCAAAATCGTATAGAGGAAAGTTGTTTGGAATTAAAAGTTATGCCTAAATACCAAAACATAGCCTCCTAAGATTTTTTTTATTTTTTTTCGAAAAAATCTATAATTTCTTTTTCTTTGACCACCACCTCAGTCACCTCTGAATTAAGCACCCAAGTAGCACAGAAATATTGTTAATAGACTGAAGTGCTTTATATCCGATTTGTTAGAGCATTTGAAGTAACAAAACTGATTTTTAAGAGACTCGATAAATACAAATGTATCATGAAAACAAATTTATTTTGTTATTTTGCTATATAGATATTTTCAAGATTAATTTAAATAACAATTTTATAAGTTTGGTAATTAACTTGCTCATAAATATTTATATGACAAGACTTATAAAACTGTTTTTGTTTGAGATAGATATATGTAGTTGCTTTATAGTAATATTCACAAACAGATATATATCACTTATAAAAGTATGCATTTTGATTTATTACGGCTTTATCATAAGATTTTATAGTATTTATGGAGAATAATTTATAAAACAGTTCATTCTTAGCAATAATTTAGTTCCGTTCAATACTCTTATAAAACTATTTTATAATTGTTGTGGAACAAAATTGAATAAAGCACTTAAAAAATGGTTAAATAACAGAAGTGTCTCACAAAATACAAAATTATTATTAGGGTAACCCTATAAAAATGTTATAGCACTAACCTAAAATTTAGTTTATCTACCTTCGCTGCAGAAAAATCTTGACATTTCTAGTTTTAATTCCAGTGATAATTGATATAGGTACCCATTGCTAATTATCAATATGTCAAGCATTTCTTGCTGGATAATATTAGGAAGAAGTGGCAATTTCAGGAAAGAGGTAAAGGCTAATTTCGAAAGAAATAATTTGGTGTCATTTAGCAACATACATCTGTATTAAGGGCGTTTAGCTTATAATAACGTAACATAACATAGAATAGTAATAAGGTGTCCAATTTCTAATTTTCTTATAAATGTATTCTACGATAAAAGTATCGTAAAACTGATACAGTCAGATAAACTTTATAATAATATTGTTATTTAAGCGATTTTTCTGAAGGCTATATAACAATAGTATTTTATAAGGGTTTTATTATTATCGCAATTACTTCAGATATACCGACACCCACGCCACCTAGCACCATGATCTGAAAACAGATATACATGATTCAGAACAGGCGATGCGACGTTGTCAAACTGAATATATTATCTTCAAGTATCCAGAATATTTATTTGAAATTCAATAAGAATTATTAAGGGTTGATTATGATCGAATGCCCTAGACAAATACGTAAACACATGAACCGTTACAAGTTACTGTCTATATTAGGTAGGTACTGTAACCCTGCTAGTAAACCACAGTGAACTAAAAATTAAAATACAGAGAAGGTATAATCTATATGCCTACCTATTTAATTTAATTCAATTAAAAACTTGTTGGAATTGTTACGGTGTGGCCAAAAACTCTAATCAAGTAGGTAGCTATGACTATTTTCTCCCAATTTTAAATTCCAACTTTTTTGATTCAATTCTGTCGGCCACGAGTTTTAAGTATGATTTTTTAAAGATGAAGTTCGAAAGTTACTAGTAACTTTTGATTTTAATCCATACAAAATTGATAATATATAAAGGTACACGTTTGTTCTTGACATTGGCAACATTGCAATGTCTGGAATATTATAATAGTTTTACGCTATGTCATTTTAGATAATAAAATACAAATGTTTTATGGAACTGCATTATAAAACACGTTATAAATCAAATATGTTTTATAAATATCAAATTTGTTTATTAAACATTTTCTTGGCGATAGAAATAATATATTAGTCGACGCCATGTTTTCACGTTTAATTTCACTTAGTCCTATGTCGGCCATTTTATCGTATCCAAAATAAATTAAATAAAATAATATAATTTAGAAAATTGTCGTTACTAAAAGAATAAAATCAGTTCACAATGACATAGGACATGACATAATGTCGATTTTCAACTTCACGGATGATTATTGGAGACTTTCGTGAAATTTAAATATTTTTTGTAACTGTAAAACCTTGTTAAAATTGAAGCGCGTTAAAATATCTCCAAAAAATAACCCCCAATTGATCAGTAAAATTTGCTTCGCAGTAAGATTTGAGTGTTTGAACGGTATTTAGGTGGGCTATATATTTTTCCTGATTTACCCATGCATTCCTAGCAACATTTCGCCATATTCGTACTTAATCTATAAAAGCAGAGAAGGTTGGACAACCATTTAAAAATCAGTTTTGTATTCAGCATTATGAAAATACGATAAAATATTTTTATTAAACTGTTTTAAGTATGCTATAAAATATTATTTTATAAATGTTTTATTAGTAATTTCAACTACAGCTACAAAATTTCCAAATAATATTTATAAAGCTGTTTTATACTAAGGTTCACAAAAGACACAATTGCTATATAGGTGAATTTATCTCCTAACTTATAAACCTCTTATAAAACTGTTTCATAACGATTTTATAAAGCACTTCATAATATTTTGTAAATGCTATTCGCGATCCTGAAACAACTTTAAAACAATAATAATATTTTATAAACCTGTGCCTTTTTCATACTTATAGGCGTCATATAAGCGTTTACAACCCAACTAAGAAATATCGCAGTTATATAGTAAGATGTTTTATAGCAATGTACATGATCCTAATAAGCACATTTGTGCTACTTGGGCACCGCCTTTAGTGGCTCCTTTGTGGTTAAGTTTAAAATTTTAAAAATTTCTCGGCTACTGGGCCACCACTGAAACAACTTTTTTGACCACCACTTCTAACTCAAGCACTACCTTTTTTTAGTTATGGGGTTTTATCAGGCCTGGTACACCATGCACGCCCAACCCATTTTTTTTTCAGAGAGGAAGTATATTTTTTTTCCTCCGACTTTTGTAGAGGATATTTAATGTCTTGAAATTAGGTAAATTTTAGCAATAGTTCGATTTTTTTGTGCAGTGAATTTGTGAAATATTTAATAGAAAAAAAAAATGTCGAAACGAGTTATTTGTTTTACGTCAAAAAAAGTTGCAATGTCAACTTTAGATCAAACTATAACTTCGATGTATGGTGATGAAGAATTAGTTTTCAGTGAAAATAAGAATAACCAGTTAGTACAAAGAAGCAATATCCTAGTGAGCATTGATAAAAACAACATTCGTGAGGACGACGAAGACTCAGAAGACGAAGCAATTTCGATGGACCAAGTGGACGAGCAAAGATGTGGTGAAAAAGCAGATGTGATTAGAAAACAAATAAATGCAAGTGATACTGTTTTACCAAATTATCTCATGAAACAGATATGTGCTGTTCAGTCATATGTTGTCATCGAATCAATTTATGGAGGATTGTACAGTACATGCTTCACTTGCCATTATCAGCATGGTCTGGAAGTCCCCATGGGAAAGCATACTTTCGTCAACACCCACTACCAAAAAGCGTTCTCCTGTTGTGAAGAAAATGACTTAGGTATTTTGCGCATTATGCAAAAAAAAAATCTTTGTTAACATGCCCATAGAGGTTTGCATAGTTTGCAATAAACCGGAAGCTGAACAAATATCCAGCCACCTATTGGAGAAAAAAAACTTTGAGAAGCCTTAAATATATTTTAATTTTTTTATTGTATAATTTTTTTTGTATTTTTTTTTATATATTCCATAACAATAAAAGAAAAAGGTAAAAAAAAGTGTTTGTTTCTTACATTAATTTTTTATATTAGAAAAGAAAAAAAAAAACAATGATTCAAAAACAAACTTATGCGAGCAAGGTCAGTAACAATTTCCATTTCGCAGATGAGACCGGTGACCGGTATACCTGCTTTGGGTGAAAACGTACCGTAAAATCGCCTTTTGGTGGCTATAGAGGGTTATCGATCTCACTAAAAAAATTACTTATCATTTTTTTTTTTTCAATAAATTAAACAAATAAAAAGTATACTCAAATGGTCACAGTATTACCAATGGTAAATTAACCAATTTGCCTAGCGTCCACCATTTTACAAAAATGTTAGAGATTTCATATACTCGTCACAAAAAGTATCGCATAAATAGATTGTGACTAGAAGTTTTATTATTATCTCCTAATATTTTTTTGTACATGGCAGGTAATGACACTCAAGAATGTTTACCAGTGTTTTGTTTAATTAAAATTAATAATCTAAGAATAACAGGGAAAAATTTTAAAAATAACAAGTATTCAAGAAAAATTAAAGAATGCAAATTAACAAAATAAAAAATTCTAAGGAAAATTTTAGCAATTTAGTATCTGGTATTGCCACCTCTGGCTCTAATAACATCTCTCATTCTCCGTGGAAGGCTTCTTATCAGAGCCCTTACATACTCCAAATCTAAATTTTCCCATTCTTCTCTCAAAGCATTTTCTAGCTCATCAAGGTTGTCTGGTGCAATATCACGAGCTCTTATGCGCCTTTCTAGGAAATCCCAAACATGTTCAATTGGGTTTAGATCTGGACTAACTGATGGCCAATCTAAAACTTGAATACCAACATCTTCAAGATATTGCATTGTGATTCTGGCAACGTGCGGGCGAGCGTTGTCTTGCATAAGAACAAAATTGTTTCCAATAATTGGGACAAACGGCACTACATTTTCTTGAAGAACTTCCCGTATATACCGATCAGCTGTTAGAGATCTCCTACGAAACACTGTTAACTCTGTGTGACCTTCAAAGCAGATGCCTCCCCATATCATAATCGAGCCACCTCCAAAATGTCTGGCTGCTCTTATGTTACACTGAGAAAATCGCTCACCTGCGCGTCTATAAACTGGAATACGTCTATCAGATCCGAAAAGTGCATATCTCGACTCATCCGTGAAAAGAACATCAGCCCAGTCGTTAATATCCCAATTAACATGTTCTCGTGCGAACCTTAAACGAGCTACACGGTGTGCCCTGGTTAACAATGGAGCAGTAACAGGCATTCTAGCTCTAATTCCAAATTCTCTCAATCTGTTTCTAACCGAATTAACACATTCGCTGCTGACTGGTTTGAGGCTACCGAACCCGAGAAACTGAAATAAATATTTGGGAAATGATACACAGTTTGGATACCAGGAAAATGGAGAATGCATATATATAATAGAAAACAAAAAAAAAACGCCCTTAGGGCAGGGACGTCTTAAGACGCCGTCAGCCTCCCGCTAGAAAAAAAGATGCCAGGGGCGGGTGGGCGTCTAAAGACGCCTTGCAAAACAAAACAAAATACAACACATTATGCAATATGAAATTCATCAAAATGATAGAGCTACATATTCCTATGAAAATCAGCGAAACACGGCTCAATACACAGGGCTGGCTTTCCAGGACAGGATGGACAATGATAAACCGTTTCTTTACGAAACTTCTTCTTGCAGCAGTTAGTGCACTTTCGATGGGCGTGTTTTTTCTTTCCTCCTGTTTGAGGATTTTTTTCTGGAACATGGTTTGTGTTGCGGCGACTTTCGGCAGGGTTAGGGTTAGGACCTTGTTTTTGTGGAAGTAAATACTCAAGAACACGAAGTCGATAATCGTACAAGGTCACTCGTGGTTGTGCGTACTTTTTGAATAAAAAAAAAGAATTTACTAGGAGCATGTAAAAGATGTAAATTCCAATTTTTTTATACCATCTCAATGTTTTTCTATCACATGGATAGTACGACATCATTTGGTCTTTTTTATCTATACCCCCATGGACTTATTGTATTGGCAAATGGCTTCCGGCTTTTCTTTTTCTTGTTGGCGCCTATTATAATATTTTGCCAAGTTGTTTCCAAATTCTGTCGATATGTAAAATACATCTCTGTTGTCTCGCCATTTACCTATCATAACTCCGTTCGAGTAGCGCGCAACTGTTTCTCCTTTTTTTAGTTTGGCTGTTTTCACTTCAACTGGATTTTGTTTCCGATCTACCCTAAGAGTACCAGTACAATAAGTATTTCTAGACAATAATTTGCAGGCGAGGTCATAGCTATTGTAGAAGTTGTCTAAGTATAGTGAGTGCCCTACATCTAGTTTCTCTTCCATCAAGTGGAGCACTACATTGGCAGCATGTCCTTTACCACCAAAATCGTCTAGAGTACCAGTGTAAACTGAAAATTTCAGAACAGTTCCATCTGGCTCCGTTAGCAAATATAATTTCACGCCGTATTTGTGTCTTTTATTTTTTATGTATTGCCTGAAAACCAAACGGCCACGCCATAGTACCATAGATTCATCCAGGGATAAATTTTTTCCTGGGTAATAAACTTGATTCATTTTAGAGTTGAAATAATCTATAACAGGTCTTATTTTGAATAACCGATCCGCTGGATTTGGATCTCCAGGTTTCGGATTTCTGCTAAAATGTAGACATCTCAAAATTAGCATAAAACGGTCTCTACTCATATAGTTCGAAAATGCTGGAAGGTTGAAAAGCCGATGTTTTTTCCAGTAATCCTGCAGTCTATTTAGCCTAATAGTGCCCATATGGAATACAAGACCAACAAATATTTTCAATTCCTCCTTTGTCAATTCTGCCTACTTTGTTATTCGAGATTTCTCTTGTGTATTCTCAGAAAGAAAAACGTCTTCTGCGTAGTTATTCGTTTCCAGAATTATCATTTCAAGCAAATCGTCATCAAACAGTAAATCAAAATAATCACCTGGTTCATTGCCTAAAACAAGATAAGAATACCTAATAAGAGAGAAAAAATTTAAATTTAAAATTTACCGTCAGGTTGAACTATTAGCTCCCTCTGTTTTGTAAATGTCAATTTTTTAAAATCCCCCACTGCATCCCATATGACATCATCCACAGGAGCCTGGCCAGGTGTTTTTTTTTTAGGTTGGGGTTTGGGATTTGTTGTTAATTTTAAACTATTATCCAAAACATCGGGAATATTATCGTGGACGGCTGATAAATCCAAATCATCCTCATCACCTTGGTCATCACTGTCACTAGAATTGCCATACTCAGCCTCAACATCTAAATCCTCATAGTCTGGATCACCAGTATCATCATCCGAGTCCAGCAAATAGCTTTCTAGTTCTTTATCATTCAAAGGAATTCTTTGTTTCCAACTTTTCTTACACAATCTAGGCCTTTTCACCCCTGAGGGCCCTGCCTCACTATCAGACATCGCAAAATCAACGGCAACTGTTTTTCACTTCTTCAATACGTGTACGAAAGGCTGAGCAAAGCGCAACGCACCCGCTCAAAGGCTGACGATTTACTGGAGCGTTATAAGACAGACTGTCGAAGACGTCGAAAGACGCCCACCGCCTCCCAGCACAGAGGCGGAGGGCGTCTTTCGACGCCGTCAGCAGCGAACGTGTTAACCGATATTCGAACATTACGGACCCTGGAGAGAACATTTTGCAGTTGCCTGGCTGTAAGATGACGGGCACGCAAGGTTTGCAGACGTAAATACCGGTCATCTACAGGGTTAGTGCACCTGGGACGTCCTGGAACTGGCCTTCTATTGTAACCTCAGTTTCTCTAAACCTTAAAATTCTTGAAACTCTGGATTGGTTGATCCCCATAGTTTCAGCAACATATTGCTGCGATCGTCCATCTTCAATTAAGGCCACGATTTGGGCTGCTTGTTCTGGTGTTAAATTACCCATATTTTAGTCAAAATACCCGAATACACCTCCTTTATGGTAAAGCAAACAAATACTGCGCACAGGAGATTTTAAAACACAAATGATAATAAAAATAAAATGTATCTCTTATTCCTTTTTATTTAATTTTTTTCTGCGACAAAAAAATACGGTTTAATTTTGGTGTATTATGGGTTTTTACACACCTTAAGGAGTTCATACACGTTTATTAAAATGTACTGCTAAAAATTGATATTTAATTTAAACTTTTTTTCTAGTTTCAAAATTATGCGATACTTTTTGTGACAAGTGTAGATCATAGAACAAAATGTTGTGGTGGGGCTATAGATAAAAAAGCCCACAAGTAGGTATTGATTTTATTCAAGACTCGGAAAAAAAGACAGTAAACAAAAAACAAAATATAATTTTTTTTTTCCTAATCAAATAAAGATCATATAAAAAAAAAGCTTTGTACAAAGGGGTGAAACTACCATGATTTCTCCAATAATTTTTTTTGTTGAAAAAAAAAAAACAGTTAAATATAAATCCTGAAATTGCCAACACAGATACAACCCACTCTTGTTTGGATGGGCCACCTGCACAAAAAAAGATTTCTACTTGCAACAATGTATGTACAAATCTTGTTTTCGATGTAGTGATATACTACCCACGAATGAGTGCAACATTGTATGTTGTTTTAAATTTTAAAAACTCGATTGTTAATCTCTCTGAAACAACGAATTAAGGCTACATTGTATGGACTTTTAAACTTTCAAAAACACAATAGACCTATCTATTTTACCAAACAAAGAAGTAATGATACGAGAACTTTATTAGATAGAAAAAGACGCAGAACGCTTATTGCGCAAGACGAGGCAAAACGTACCAAATTATGTTAGACTTACGTATAGCAATCCGTTCTTATTATTTGCACGGGATAAAAAAGGAAGGAGGAGAACCGCGTGACGTTCAACGTATTTGTCAATCAACAACACAAACAATTGAAAATGGATCACTTGTCAAGCTATGTCAAGTTGAATATCAAGTATAATTTTATCCTTGTCAGACCAAGGGCAATGAACAAGGACAAGAAGATGCCCAGCATGCAAAAGGATTACTTTACACCTGTACTAGTTAGCCAATAAAAATGCATTGCCTCGTGTTGCGCGCGCATACAGGTAAAAATAGATAGGTCTATTGGACATTTCGCGAGAAAGTGGATAAGATATTTACCCATAAATTTTGAAAAGGTATTGCAGAAAAAAACGGTACCTACCTTAACGTAAATGGGTTAAGATGTAAGATTTATGTTGAACCAGGCCGAAAGATTACCGAGTGTGGGTATCGAGCGGGGTTCGAAAATATGTGAACGCCCTTTTTTGGTCTTATAAAATCTCCTGAAAATTTCAGTTCAGATACAACTTGTTTGATCTTCGGTTAAGTTCTTTTTTTTGTATCTTGTTTTTTTTGTTTGATACTTTAGTGCAAATGTGTGATCCGGTAAGTCATTTTTTCAATGATGATTCACTTTCAAATTATTTAAACAATGCTGAGAATACTACTTTTAATGACTTGAATTTTAATAACGTTTGTCAAGAACATATGGGTTTGAAGAGTGTTTAAGTTGTTGCATAGATAATAATTTTTCAGATTTTTCCAACAATTCTCTTCCAGATTGTTTTAATTTTTCACATTCTTCTGACGTTGAGATTTCATATGGGAAAAAAGATGTAAATGTTGATATTTTTCAAAATCTAATTCCCCAACCTTCAACATCCCAAGCTATACACAATTCAACAATCAATACTTTTGATTTAATAGAAGAATCTAGCGACTCTTCTCTTTCTGATAGAACTATTTTTTAAAATTTAGAACTTAATGATGAGATTCAAAACACAATACACCAAACAGAAGATCTGAAAAATAATCAGGATCTTTCAAAATTTATTAATTTGAAGAATAAAACTAATTTTTCAAGAACTGACTTGAGGCAGTGTAGCTCAGCAATGAAGTCAATTATTTTCAATCAAATAAATTTGGAAAAAAATATGAAAGAAAATTTTTGTATTCAAACTTTATCAGAGATAAAAAATAATATAGACAGACAGAACAATCTGTTAACAAATTTGTGTACCTATTTCTTTGAAAAAAGAGAAGGGGCATAAATTTATAATATAAATCAGTCTGTAAGTAAAATTAGTTTAGTAACCATGGCTTTTGTATGCACACATTGCTTGAAAGAGTTTAAGCAGAAAAGATACATTAAAAAACACATTTTGAAAACGTGTGTGAAACCGAATGATCCCTCAAAAGTAGAAGATTACATAATTGATGGTGAGTTTAACTGTATTTCATATTTTTTTGATTGGGTTTCACTTATGTAATATTTTTTACAGTCGAGCAAACTTTTTTTAAAAAAGAACAAACTCGTTTTTGTCAAGAGTGCAATAAAAATGTTGATATACAAACCTGGAATGCACATTTGAAGACAAATCTTCATAAAAATAATAGCACTATTAAATATGGTAATGGTATTGATATGATTAGAAGTGCATTTAAATGTCGTATAGCTTCGTACAAAATATATTCCCAAAAATATCACGTGGATATCAAATACTTTTTGAATGAAGCAAGAGAGAATATTTTTTTGCTTATACGACAGAAGCAGCAAGAACACCAATCTATAAAAGTCAATGCCGAGTTGTTTGGTGTGTACTTTTCCCCAACGTTAAAAAATATGTCGGTTAAATCTTTGAATACGCCATTTTTCATTGTTGTTGAATCAACAGATCTAGAAGAAATTTATGAGAATCTTGTAAAAATCATTTTATCCAAGGCAGATGAATTTCCAGAAAGGGATTCGGGTAGGTCAAGATATTTTCTTAAGCCTTTTTACATAATGTATTATTTTAAAGGATGGATTCTACAAAAACTTCTCCATTTGGAATTAAATATCAACAAACACAACCCACTGAGTGCATCATCATATATCGCAATTCCATACTACAAATCAAAGTGTCTGATCAATATTCGGAATACAGACAATTGTTGTTTTGCCTGGGCGATGGTTTCTGCAGTGTGTGAGCCAAAAGGGGACCCCCAACAAACTTCTTCATATCCAAATTTCAGCGAAGTATTTGATTTTTCTAATATAGAGTTTCCTGTTGTTTTAAAGGATATTAAAATTTTTGAACAAAATAATAATTTATCCATTAATGTATATGGTATTGAAAGATTTCTAAAAAACGGAAAACATATAAATGAGATTGTAGGTCCATTACATTATAATCCTATAAAGAAAAATGTGCACGTAAATTTACTTTTGGTAACTGCCGAAGATGGTAATAATCATTATTGTTGGATAAAAGATTTAAATAGTTTAGTTTCAAAACAAATATCAAAAAAGAAAGAAAGAAAGCATCTTTGTGATGGCTGTTTACAAAACTTTGGCAGTTATGAAAAATTGAAAAGACATTCAGATAATGATTGCAGTCACGTGCGAATTGATTTACCTTCAGATAATATTATTTTAGATAAATTTGGTAATAAAATGCCTGCAAATATATTAAAATTTCAAAATATACAGAAGCAATATAAGGCACCATTTACAAGTTATGCTGATTTTGAATGTTATTTAAAAAATGTTGATGATGGTAATGTTGATCCCACAAACTCATACACAAAAAAAGTTGCCGAACATGTACCATATTCTTTTGGCTATTACATTAAATCATCATTTGATGATAATATTTCATCTCTTAAGATTTATCGCGGGACTAACTGTGCTGAAAAATTTATAGAATTAATTGAGAAAGATGTTGTAAGTATCTATCATAAATATTTGAAGAACAAAGTTGACATGAAGAGGTTAACAAGTAACCAGCAAACAGAGTACGACAGTGCAAATATATGTCATATTTGTGAAAAACCATTTTCAGAGGGTAATTTTTTAAAGTGTAGGGATCACTGCCATATTACAGGAGAGTATAGAGGTAGTGCGCATGTCATATGCAATCTTTTCTATCAGATTCCTAGACAAATTCCAGTTGTATTGCACTGTCTCAAAAATTATGATAGTCACCTATTTATTAAATCTCTAGGTAAAAACAAAGAAAATATTCATGTAATTGCTCAAAATAAAAAAAAATACATTTCATTTAGCAAAGAAATTGTAGTTGATTACCATGCAGAACACAAAATAGTGCTTAGATTAAGTTTTATAGACTCTTTTCAATTTTTACCAGAGTCTTTGGACTCACTATCCAAGACTCTGGAAGATTCACAATGTTTAGAAATCAAAAAACATTTCACAGAAAGAAACAAATTCCAATAAGACAAAAAGGTGTGTTTCCATATTCATATATAGATTCATATGAAAAATTGAAAGAAGTATCCCTACCACCCAGAGATAAATTTTATAATAACATAATTGATGAAAATATATCCACTGAGGATTATGAACGCGCTGTGTCAGTGTGGAAGTTATTCAACTGTTCTACTTTGGGTGAATATTCTGACATCTATCTAAAATCAGATGTTTTGTTGTTGGCGGATATTTTTGAAAATTATAGAACACTATGTCTTAAAACATATAAACTGGACCCTGTTAACTATGTAAGTAGTCCATCAATGTGTTGGGATGCTATGATGAAATTGAGCAATGTCGAATTAGAGCTGATAACAGATCCAGATATGCTTCATTTTTTTAAAAAAGGCATTCGAGGTGGCAAGTACTGGCACATCCCGCAAATCTGAAGCAAATAATCCATTCCTTGACACTTTTAATCAAAATATTCCAACAACATATATTGCCTATCTAGATGCCACCAATTTATATGGTTATGCTATGACTCAATACCTGCCACAAAAAGACTTTTCCTGGGTTTCTGATGATGAAATAAAATCAATTAAAATTTCAAAACTCTCAGACAATGCAGATATTGGCTATGTGTTTGAGGTTGACCTTGAGTACCCTAAAAATCTTCACGATAAGCATAACGATTTACCTCTTTGCCCCGAACAAATGACACCTCCAATATCAAAATATCCTAAACTTATTCCTAATTTAAATAATAAGTATAACTATGTTATACATTACCGTAATTTAAAACAATGTTTGGAACTTGGACTTAAAATTTCGAAAGTTCACAGAGGAGTAAAATTTTCTCAATCGCCCTGGTTGAAATCATACATTGATTTAAATACAAAGTTACGAAACGCTGCAAAAAACAAATTTCACAAAAATTCTTATAAACTAGCGAATAATAGCATATATGGAAAAACTATGGAAAATGTTGAGAAACGAGTCGATATTAAGTTGGTGACACAGTGGGAACGATCGGGTAAAAAGTTATGTGCTGAAAGGTTGATTGCCAAACCACAATTTAAAGACTTGAAAATTTTCTCAGAAAATTTAGTAGCAATTCAACTTCAAAAAATATGCATTACCTACGACAAGCCTATTTACGTGGGAATGTGTGTATTAGATATTTCAAAAACTGTAATGTATGATTTTTACTATGGGCATTTAAAAAAAATATATAATAACAATATTTCTTTGTTATATACTGACACGGATAGCTGGATATTGGAGATTCAGACCGATAACTTTTACGAAGATATGAAACAAAGTTTGGTAAAGTATGATACATCCAATTATTCCACGCCTAATAGGCATAACATGCCTATTACTGACTCAGTAGTTGGTAAATTTAAAGATGAATATTGTGGGATTCCCATTGAAAGCTTTTATGGAACCGGAAGTAAGGCCTATTGCATAAAAACTAAAAATAGAGATAAAAAGGCATAAGGCATATCCAAATCGACTATAAAAAACAATTAGATCTATCCCTTTATAAAAATGTAGTTGAAAAGAATGATAAGATTTATGTTACAATGTATGTTTTTAAATCTGATATGCATATATACAGTGTGATTTTTTAAGTGTGCAACATATGGGGATTTTTTTTAGTAATAGCACAACCCAATTACAAATAAGGTTGAAAGTTGGTGCATGTCTGATAATCATATTAGGTGCACTTAGAATGGTTGCAAGTGAAACAGCATACAGGGTAGCTCGAACAATATCAGTGCTGTACTGTATAGTACCCTTATTTTAGAAAATTCCGAAAAATGTTATAGAGAAAAGTTGTTTGGAATTAAAAGTTATGCCTAAATACCAAAACATAGCCTCCTAAGATTTTTTTTATTTTCTTTCGAAAAAAATCTATAATTTCTATATTTTTTTTATTTTTTATTTCCGCCCTTAATACTTTCAAAAATTAATTAAAATCAAATCAATTTTACATAACTTTGTTCAAATTCAAGCATTTTTGTAAAATTAACTTAGATTTTTAATTTTTTATGGAATCACAAAATTCATGTTTGTTGCAATGATATTCAATATAACTTTAAAATGTCGCAATTTTTTTTTTAACAAGTTAAAACATCACTAATGATAATAGCCATATCAAAAAGACTCTCCTTAAAGTGCAAAAGTTTTATTTTAAGTAAATATTAGTAGAATTTTGATATTTTTTGAGCCACCCTGTATGCTGTTTGACTTGCAACCATTCTAAGTGCACCTAATATGATTATTAGACATGCACCAACTTTTGGCCTTGTTTGTATTTTGATTGTGCTTACTAAAAAAAAATCCCATATGTTGCACACTTAAGTAATGACACTGTATACAAATTTAATAAGTAAAATTGCATTGAGCAGCCATGATGATAAACGATATCTACTTTCAAGTACTACAAAAACGTTGGCGTGGGGCCACCGAGATATTTCTGCAATTGAGAGTATGGTAAATACACTGAAAGCACTACTTATGGAGAATGAAGGTGAAACAAAAAATAAAAAGCCCCGCTTAACGCCCCCCGTCAGCTTTTGAATATATATAAATGAAATATTTGTTTTTTTCTTTTATTAAACATTTCTACCATGTGCGCAGAAGACGATAACATCCCACATAACAGTAAAAGAACATTCATATTCTCAGAATATTCCCTCAAAGTGCTTTTTGGAATATTCTTTTAGGAATGTTCAATGAATATTCTAAGATTGTTTCGATGGGAATATTCGTTTTTGAACGTTCTATTTATGTACTAGGAATGTTGCTTCTATGCACCTACCTGAAAGATTGTGCTAAGAACCTACTTTATATAACATTATTTGAATATTCTCATACGAACATTATTATAATGTACCCTAAAAAATGTTCCTTCGGCTAATATCTCTATCAAGTATTAAGAATATACCTACCAAGTTGTACTGAGAAGTTTATGTAGGTAGGTACCCATGATAAGAATATTTCCATATTGTTCACCTAATTATCTAAAGTACCTACTCAAAAACTTAATTGAACAATTAAACAATAATGCTCTATCTAGAACCTACTGAGAATATTATAGGTATATTCTTTTTCATTTGCTTTGTGGGACTTCCAAGAGAGGGAGCCACGCGCTATTAAAGATCTACATCTTACCTCGCGTTTCAATCACCTTGTAACTTGTTTCTCTCAGTTGGCGTGCTTCGAGAGAGCATAACAATCTCGAAACCGGAGCTTTGGTTAAACACTTGTGTTTTCCAGAGAAATTTTCCAACAATTCTTTCACTGCCTTTAATATAAAAGGACTGGAAGGAGCATTATTTGGAAAAGAAAATTCACATTCCAAGTATAGCCTTAGAATCAAACAAGAATTCTATGTCTAGGATGCATAATATTGAGAATGATATATGTAGATATATTCTAAGAATATTTCAAGTATATTGGTATAATATTCTTTTGAGAACATAACTATAGTGTCATAGAAACATTCTTTGAATATGAGAATATACATTTCGAGCATATTTTTAGAATCAAACAGAAATATTCTTTTCAGGATGTACTGAGAATCTCATAGGTATATTCTAGGAATATCCTGATGGATTTCCCAGGAAGTTCTTGGGTATTGCAAACAGTATTTCTACAATCTTTTCTCAGAACATTCTCAGGACATTCGCAATGGTTTTGGCGAACATTCTAGGCACATTCCTCCTAAAAAAAGAACATTCTTAATACATTCTAAGGATGCAATTTTGTTATGTGGGATGGTGATTATGAAAGATTCAGTTCCCGAAGATTACTTTACCTATAAAAATTTCGAACAACGATTATTAAGTTTCAAAAATTGGAAAGGCAAATTAAGCCCTGTGCAATTGGCAAAGGCTGGATTTTATTATACTCAAGTTTCGGATATTTGTCAGTGCCCCTATTGTAAAATTCAAGCATACAACTGGGAATTCAATGATTCACCATTGGAAGAACACTTGATATATTGCAAAAACTGCCCCTATGCTCAATGTGTAAGTGAATCCCTAAGATTGAAGAATATTCAAGATAAAAATGTGAAAACCGCAGTGAAATTTGAAAAACACATTATTATCTGTTTCTTCGCAGTTCTGGCATTGAACTTGTATTATTTATTGTGGTGTTTAGGGGTTCTTTCTGTTATCAATAAAACTAGTCACGAACGATAATGAGTGTTGTATTGAAAATATCACAGTTAAGATTATTGTCGGGCTTATATTACAGGGTACTTTGGATGAGGCGCGTGGCTTGTCTTTGGGCTGTTCTCTAGTGGACTGCTTCTTCCAGTCGCTGTGTCATGGAGCTTCATACTTTGTTCCTTTCCGGAAGTAGACGGCGCTGATAGGCGGTTGCTTAATTGGTTGCTAAGTTGGTTGCCTATACGTATATAACACCTCTCCTCTAAGATTTTTCACAATCTAAAATAAATACAGTACTACCATAATAACAATATTTACATTTACAGATGGGTACAATACAATTATTAGTTTACATGTTACATAAATATCACAATATAAAATCTTTCAGTTTATTAGGAACAATTCTTTTGCGTTTTATTTCCTTACTAGGTACGCTGTCATTATGATGTCCATGATCGTCATTATTACTTAACAGTTTCTTTTTTACGTGACTGTCAGACCCTGTCAAATTTTTATTTTTATTAAGATTCATAGTAGAATCTTCGTCACAACTTTCAAAGCTCTCTGAATGAACAGAAATGTTACTTTCATCAGCTGTCGATTCCATTGGGCCTTGCTCATCCAATAAATTCAATTTATACTTACAATAGTTACACAAATCATTATATAAGGTACAGTCACAACATGGGGGTGGTTCTGCAAGAGAGGGGTGGCTTGAATTACAAGGGGAGCTAGGTGAAGCTGGCCCTACCTGTGGTTGAGGTACGTATCTCACTATATGCTGAGAATCTAAAGAAGAATTATTAGTTATTATGTTTTTATCAATTTCAAAGTTATCAGTATCATAATCATGAAATATGGTTAAGTTTGGGTTAAAATGAACATTTTTCGATTCTGCTTCCCACTGGCATATTTTGATCTGGTTCTTATGGCGTGTCCAAATGTTTCCTTCTTCCAGTTGAGACAAGAATGTTGCTTTTCCAGTCTTCTTTATTAGTTTGGCCTTGGTCCAGGCAATCTTATTTGGATTTCTATAATCTTTACTAATACCATGTCTCCTACTTTTAATCCTCTTTCCTTCCCTCCGTAGTTTTTCTTTTGACGTTCCTGAGCCTTTCTTAAGTTTTCTATTGCACTTTTATCTGCTGTATCCAGAATGTTGTCACTTTTTCGCATGCTAGAAAGTCTCGTTCTCAATTCTCTTTTGTACATCAAACTAGCTGGTGATGCTTTTGTTGAGCAATGCTCCGTCGTTCGATAAGTGAACAATATTCTTGATATTAGAGTTGACAATGATTGATTTTTGCTTTCTGGATCTTTAAGGGCTGTGTTGAGTTTAGTTTTAAAATTTTTAACTGCATTTTCAGCGGCTCCATTACTTTGCTGATGACCAGGAGGTGATTTCAAGTGCTTGATGCCATTCAGTCTACAAAATTGTTGCATCTTTGCTGACACCAAATTAGGTCCATTGTCGCTCACCATGGTACTTGGTATGCCAAATCTGGAAAATGTCTCTCTCAATTTTTTTAATGACGTCATCGGTGGTGACTTTAGTCATCGGATACACTTCCAACCATTTCGTGTAAGCATCTACAATTATTAAAAAATTATGTTTTACCATTGGACCACAAAGATCTATGTGGATTCTATTAAATGGTCGATTTTCTACAGGCCATGGTGTCAAAGGGCTTTTTGGTGGTGCCTGTACGGTTACTCTGCATGGCACACAGCTTTTCGTGATTTCTTCGATATCTTTATCTAACGTTTCCCAGTATACAAAGGATCTGGCTGTAGCTTTCATCTTTACAATTCCATTATGTCCTTCGTGCAACATTTCCAGAACTTTCCTACGTAGTTTGCTTGGAATCACTATTCTCAGGCCCCACATTAGAATGTCATTTTCTATAAATAATTCAGTACGTCTATGATAATATGCCTTCAACTCGTCATTAATTTGTTTTGGCCATTTTTCAGCTCTAACACATTTAATGATGTCTTGCAATTGACTATCTTGTTTCGTATTTATCATAATTTCATGATTATTTAAAGGCCAATTATCGATTTTATTAGTAAAATTCAAATAACTTACATCCTCTATAGCTACTTCTGTTTTGCTTGGTTTTCGGGAGAAATAGTCTGCAATGGTATTTTCCTTACCCTTTATGTGCTCTATTTTATAGTTGAAACCAGCCAGAAATGCTGCCCATCTTTGTAGTCGATTTTCGTACATTTTTGGTATGCCTTTATGTTCACCCATCAATGTTATTAGTGGTTTATGATCTGTGCGGATCGTGAAGAATCTTCCTGCAAGATACTGGTAGAATTTTGTTAAACCTAGGTAAATCGCACTGCTTTCTTTGTGTAGGGTGCTGTATGATACTTCAGCTTTTGTCAGAGTCCTAGAAACAAAATTAATTGGTCTTTCCACTCCATTGGGCATAACATGGGATAAGACAGCAGCAATACCGTAATCGGAACTGTCAGTTGTCAAATAAATGGGTAATTTTGGGTTAAAATGCGTTAGTACTAAATCAGACATGAGAATTTCTTTTATTTCCATAAAAGCTAATTGACATTCTTTACTCCAATAATACTCGGTTTCCTTTTTGAGCAAATTATATATGGGTCTTAAAATTGAGGATAAATTTGGGATGAATTTTGAATAATAAGTTATCATGCCTAACAAACTACGAACTTCAGTTACATTATGGGGCGGCTCTGCTTCACATATAGCCTTAATTTTGTCTTCAGCCTTGTGAAGACCATGCTTACTTATTTTATGTCCTAGATAATGAATTTCTTCTTTGAAAAACTGACACATCTCTCGGCGTAGCGTCAATCCGGCATCGCTGAGTTTCTGCAAAACTTTACATAAGATTTTTAAATGACTTTGTTTATCAGGACCTGTTATTAATAAATCATCTTGGTAGACTGAAACATACTCCATACCTTGGAACAACTGTTCCATGTATTTTTGACATTTACTGCTGCCAGGAGTAATGCCAAAGGGCATTCGATTTATAGTAAAAATACCTTTATGCGTACTCAATCTGAGGATTTCCATAGCATCGTTATCTAATTCAAATTGATTATATGCCTGGTTTAAATCTAGTTTAGTGAAATGCTCACCATTATGCAGTTTCGCAAAGATTTCCTCCACCAACGGTACTGGGTGATGTTCTTCTTTCAGCCATTTGTTCACCGTGCTTTTATAGTCTCCACACAACCTCAGTCCACCATCGGCCTTGATGACGATCACGACAGGTGTTGCCCATTCACTCGTTTCAGTTGGGGTTAGGATACCATCCTTCACCATTTTGTCTAATGCCTCGTCAACCTTCTCTCGATATGCCAGTGGTACAGGCCTGGGTTTTAAAAATATGGGAATAGCACCTTCTTTTAACTGTAATGAAATTTTTGCATGTTTAAATTTACCCAATTTGTTATTAAATACGTCTGGAAAATTTTCAATAATTTTATTTATTTAATTTTTATGAGAAGCTGATTTAATAGTGTTTATCATTTGAAACTTTATATTAAATAAATTTAGCCAATCTCGACCCAATATGTTTGCAGCACCATCCTTTACAACATACAATTTGACAGGTTTACAAACATTTAAATAATCAACATTTACTACAAAATATCCACTAGGAGAAAACAATCCTCCATTATAACTACACAGCATTATGTTATCTTTAATTAATTTATATTTATTAGCAAAATGTTTTTCATAATATTTTTTATTAAGTCCAGAAATTTGGGCTCCTGAATCGATCATAAAAACATGTTGTTTATTATCAATTTTTATGTTTACATTAAATGGATTATTTTTAAAATCTTTGTCAAAAATTCCAAACATTAGGTTCGTTCCAACTCAGCCAAAAACCATTCAATGTACGGTCACGGTCATGCGCCATAGGTTAAAGGCGTTCCAACCGAGAGATGATCGTTTACCGTACAGTTTCGTTGGCGTTCCAACCAAACCTGGGATCGTTCGAGAACTGGTTTTAGCACCGTCATTTCGATCCCGAGTGGAAAGCAAGAACCGCGTGGACTGATCCATGACTGACATGCGTAATTCAATTTTTGTCACCTGTTGTTGTTGTTAATGTTGTTGTTAAACAACCAATTTCCAATCTAACTTATAAAACTGTAGCATTTTAATTTTTTCAAGTGAAAAAAAGTACAAAATTTATTATCAGCTATTTATTGCTAATCCTTGATGTTATCAGCTTGCATGGATTCAGTTTCAGATTCTTGATAATGAATTAGCGTTAGTGTTCGATTTTCCTTTTTTATATATTATTTTGTAATCCTAATCCTATATTCTTCTATTTTAATTTGCAAACAAACAAATTAAGGGTTAAAGTTATTTGAACTGTCGTCATTACGAAAACGATCATAAAACCGTTCCAACTACCCGTTGTTTCTGTACCAAGATAAAACCGTGCAAGGTCAACGCATGCGCCTGCAATCGATCCTAACAGTTCCGAAACCGTTTCATGACGATACGAAAACGGGGGGTTGGAACGAACCTATTGTTGCTGCTGTAGTTTCCTGCTCATCATCGGATTCTCCACATTCAGTCAGAATAATAATTATTAAAATTTTGTACATACCCATTGTTTGCTTTGTTTACAAAATTAAAACCTGTGTTTGTTGTGCAAACCTTGGCCAGATGACCCATTTTTTTACATTTACTACATTGGTACATCCTGTACTTGCATGGGGGTGAATGACTTTTTCCACAGCACCTGCATTTTTGACCCTGTTTTCCATTTCTTCTTGTCGACGCTGATCTAGAACGATTTCGGCCGCCATGTTGGCCTCGATCTGTCACTCGCTGTCGATGTCCACTTCCACTTCCATTCCATCGTCCTTGCTCGTTGACATTTTGGTAGTGGGCGGATCCTTTACCATGGTTGCTGCCATGTCGTCCATTTTGATTTAGCGGGAATTTGGAACTTCTTTGTTCACCCATGACGTAATTTACACGCGGATTTGCTGAATTTTCTTCATTTTCGCAGTTTTCTCGCTGCATCGCCAAGGTAACGAGTTCTTCCAACGCTTTAGAACACTTTTCTTCGCAGATTCTATCCAATTTTGAACCTTTTTGCAAACCACATACGAACTTATCTCTCAGGACATTGTTCAGGTCATTCTGAAAATCGCAATTTATTGCTAGGCTTCTTATTCTTGCGTAGTAATCGGCCACGTTTTCACCATTTTCCTGCCTCGACTCATAAAACCTTCTTCTCTCTCTCCATACATTTATTTGGGGACCATATTGCTTGTTCAGCAGATTAACGAGAGCCTGGAACGACTTTGACTTCGGTAATTCGGGATGGCACAGATTACGCAACAGTTTGTAAGTTTGGACGCCAATCACACTTAAAAGCGTCGTAATTTTAATATTTTCTTCTTTGATGGCATTCGCCGTTAAATGCTGCTCGAGCCGTTCTTGGTATATCGTCCAGTCATCAGATTTTTAGCCGAATTCTGCAAACCTCGTGGTAGCCATTTTGTACTTGATCACTCACGTCGCGGTTTTACCGATTTAAAACACCGATCTCGTCGCCAGTGGTTAAGGGGTTCTTTCTGTTATCAATAAAACTAGTCACGAACGATAATGAGTGTTGTATTAAAAATATCACAGTTAAGATTATTGTCGGGCTTATATTACAGGGTACTTTGGATGAGGCGCGTGGCTTGTCTTTGGGCTGTTCTCTAGTGGACTGCTTCTTCCAGTCGCTGTGTCATGGAGCTTCATACTTTGTTCCTTTCCGGAAGTAGACGGCGCTGATAGGCGGTTGCTTAATTGGTTGCTAAGTTGGTTGCCTATACGTATATAACATTTATTGACTTAAAGGGATGACAATCAACATAGTTCAAATTAGTATATAAATCATATTTTTAAATAGGTTAGTGTTAGTATTTTAAGAACAATGATTGTAGCTCCATTAATTGTACTATTTTCCATAATTGGAAATAAAATGTATGTTAACCATATTCCCACTAGTAAAACAGCAAAAATTTTTATTAATAAACACAAAAACGATACTGATTGCTATCAAAATATGGAATTGACATACATTAGCAATTATCCATATGTTTACAATTATAATTTAACTGAAAACTGTGCAAGAGAATGTAATTATTTTAAAATTAAATTCTATTTAAACAATAAGGAAACTATTTACTCAAACTGGATTAAATTGAATGAAACAGCAGCATGTACAGATAGCAATTGTAATGGATTTTTAATAGGTTTAGTTTCAACTATATCAATTTGTATTATAATAATATGTACTATATTATTGTTTTTAAAAAATAAAAGCCATTACTAAACATGATTTAAAAAAAAAAAGTTTATTTTATTTCTCCCCACTTTTTTCATAACAGTATCAGGAATATAAAGCAAATGTTTGCTTTTAAAAAACGTTAGTATCTACAAAATGTTTAGCAAAATCAGTGGTACCAGTACGCGTGAATCGGAAAAAGTGGACGATTCGTCGATTATTAGTGCTAAACGATATTATTTAAATAAATCTCAAACCAAATTTATCAATATTGGATTATCCGTTGAATATAATTTTGAACCTCATATCCAGAATGAAGAAGAATGGAACTCCATTCTACAGTATCAGGGAGTCATAAGCTGTTACAGTTGTTCCTATAACAATTTCAATGAGCCAATATATATTCAAAAAGTTGCTATTTACTTTGAAAAACTGGACCAAATAACATTAATAAAAATTGTAAAAGGTAATGGTTATATTTACCAAGGCAACGAAAGTGTCTGCAAGCTTTGGAAACTTGCGCCTCTAATTGAATATCGTTTGGATATTTTACGAAAACAAAAGTTCAATACATATTTGAACTTTTTCAAAAGTTCTGGACCCATTGAAGAAGACAACCTGCAAAAAATTCGAGACAGCCAGTGCCTGAAAGACCATCCAAATAGTGAAAATGTCAGTACAATGTTGGAGTGTCTCATCTGTTACCCGAAGCAATTAATTGAACATTTGAAAGTGAAACGTGGCCATGAAAAAAGCAGTTTCTTTTGATGAAAGTAGAAACAAAATTCATTTAATGGTTGCATGGAATTTTGCCTACAGGAGATCAAGAATGGTGTCTCAAGAGCTTATCGAAAAGTACCATTTTAACAGAAGAATTGAAAATTGTCAACTTATTTTAGAACCTATCCTGGATAAAATACACAGAGATACCCTCTTCAAAAATAGATTTGTTGTGAAAAATGTTTTGAAATTGTAATTCTTGTTCGTAAAATCCTCCTAGAATATCTTGGCTGTTTTCATCTTGAATCAAATAATGTTGTTGGGTTAGTAATTTTCAATGTTTTTATGTGAAAAATTTCATTAGACCAATTAGGGGTATAGCCCTTGGAAAAAGCTTCTCTATGCTTACTTATGCGTACATAGTCACCCTTTTTGAATTTTGGAAATTTTGGATCGAACGTCTTTGCATGACTAAAAGCCATCTTTAAAATTTTACCTTCATTTCTTTTATTAACTTTCTTAGGTTCAATATTTATTGTTGAATGTTTTGTGTTGTTATAATTATTAACAAATTCTGGTAAAATATCTAGCCACTTGTAGTTCCCCTGCATACTAAATTTCTTCCACATTTTGTTTTTCAAGGTTCTATTCGCCCTTTCAACAATGCTTGCTTTTACATTAGAAAATGTACTATAGTGATTTATTTTATATTTTTCCATTAACTTGTTAAATTCTTTGCAAAAAAAATCCCTCCCCCTGTCAGTTTGAATATTTTTTGGGGTAGTTTTTTTATACTTTTCAAGATTTGCCCCATCGCTGCAGCCACATCTCTTCCGGTTTTAGATTTTACTGGTAGCGCCCAAACATACTTTGAAAACACATTTATTACAACCAAAATATATCTGTTGCCTTTGTTTATTTTAGCATATGGTTGCATTTCAACCAGGTCGGCCTGTAGTAAATCATTTAGATGTTTTACTATGACCCGCCTTCTTTTGAAAACCCTTCTTGCCGGCCTATGCAATTCATTTACTATGTCTTCTTTAACACTCATAATTAAATAACTAAGTTTCCACTTGAACCTGACATTTTATTAATAATTCACCGTAGAATTCAGTTATAGAACTATTTTCAACACGTCGAAATGCTATCAAATCATTTTTTTTAATCTCTCTACCCTCTAATTTACCAGTTTTTCCGTTAATCAACAAACTCACATCTTTTTTAGGATATTCACCGCTTAATATAGTACCCGACTCAAATGGATATCTATATGAAGTTCTTAAACCATCTTCTAATAACACCAAATTCTTTTCGGTTGGATTGTGTCTACCAACAAATGGTAAAACTACAACGTAAAACAATTTTACGTCTGCAATGTTAACAATTTTGAGTGATTTAGTGTCGCCATCCTCACATTTATCAAAAATGTGTGTACCAAACTACCAAATTTATTGACCGTCATATTTCTCTTCAAACAAAACACTGATCCTTTCACCCCATCTTTCACTATTTATAGTATAACTTTAGCTTCTTTCAACTCTTCTATAATAGATATTATTTCATTTCGATATCCATTATGACCTGCAGTCTTGGAAGCTAATAGAATTCGAAGTCGATTTACTAGCTCATTAACATTATCCCAATATACATAATCTGTACTTTTTTTATTACGTTTCAAAATAAGACCTTTTCCAATTCGAGCGACCCCCGTTTTTTTAGCCGCTCTATAAGGTGCTACAGGTTTTTCAAATACCGGTCTGGGAATGATTGTTTTAGATTTTGTGATTCCTTTTTTATATAAATATGGTCCGATAATAGTAACGTATTTTACTGAACTGTTTCCTTGTACTTGTTCATTGGGATTATTATTTCTGCGGTACGCATTAGTTCGAGTTAATATATCCATGTAATTATCCAAATCGGCTTTTTTATAGCCCACAGGTTCTTTTTTGAATAATAATTCATACAGCCCTGGGGTGCCTGGGTAAAGAATATCAAGTACTTTTATATCTTTATTGATCAAGTTAACAGGAATTTGACTAGAACCCAAAAAAAAATTGTTTGTTTCAAGATCGTGGACAATACCATAATTGTGATCAAATTTATGTTCTGTATCTTTTACACTATTGTCAATATACGTTCTAGGTAACTCGTGAAAATCACTCAACCAGTCCAGATAGACTGGATGTCCAACATAGGTTTGTATTGACTGCCTTGTTTGTTCCAAAATGTCAGATAAATTTCCAATTGTTTCAGTCGATGATTGAGGTGAGCTTTCGAATGTCACTTCTTCTCTTATTGGAGGCATCTCTCTTAGTGAAGGCATCTCTCTTATTGAAGCCACCTCCCTCGCTGAAGGTAATCGATTTATGGACATATCAAAAAATGACGGTTGTTCAAAAGGTAGAATAGGAGTCTTTCCACTTTTTCGAGTTTTTTCTCTAGTTGGAATTGAAGTTTTATAGGAAGATTTTGGGGTTGAAAACTCCTCTTTTGGATTAAACTCTTCTTCCTCTTTAAATGTTAGTGGTTCGGCTTTCCCAATATTTGTAATAAATTCTTTAAGTGGTTGTGTAATGGGCCTATACGCTTTCTCCAATTGTGCGGTCGAAGAAGCTAACTTGAGCGCTTGGCATTTATCCCTTACTGCTTTTCTTGACTTGACTAATTCTCTTGCTGAGCGTTTATCCATGTTATTTTTCAATCGTTTTATAAATATATAAATGAATC
The DNA here is from genome assembly GCA_917834065.1 of Ceutorhynchus assimilis. Taxonomy (NCBI): domain Eukaryota; kingdom Metazoa; phylum Arthropoda; class Insecta; order Coleoptera; family Curculionidae; genus Ceutorhynchus; species Ceutorhynchus assimilis. Next base: position 17,740,375 of record OU892277.1, on the reverse strand, counting down.
GAGGTTTTTTCTATATCTACCAGCACTTAAGTCACAATCTTTGTCAATTACCATAAATCCATATGGCTCCTTCCAACAATAAGTGCATATTTCTTTAAACTGATCAAATGACATGTCCATTATGCAGTGGTCATTATATATATGTTTCAAACTTGTCGAATCTTGTTTAAATAATATAATTAAATTTGAATTTTCCCTTATTAATCTTTTGAAAATTGAGGAATATCCTTGAAAAATTAGAAAGCAATCGGTATTTTTATGTCTACCTAGTGTGAAATAATCTCTTATCACACTTTGATTCTGACATGGAATATCATCGAATATAATTATAGAATTTGATTTTATATCATTGGGTGGGACACTCATCATTTTCGTACTCAAAATATCCAATTTCCTTTATAGGTAGTAAGAGTTTTCTCAAGTATGCATATTTAGGTTGTGTCAGTGATTTTGAATAAATATATACATTTTCAAATCTAACACCATTTGGATGCTCTAATAGTGTAAGCATCAGATTGGTTTTTCCTGAATTTGAACTTCCAACAATAAGCGCTCTTTTCGAATTTCCACCAAATAAATCACCATGTTTTCTAAATTGCTGTGAACTCACTTTTTGATCATGATTAACTATGGGAATTGAAAATTTTTGCTTTTCTATTCTCATATTCGAAATAGTACTAAGAAAAAGAAAAGAGAAAAAAAGTATTTATATATAAGTTCCTCCATTTTTTTGTTTTAGTTCCAAATTGATTCTTTTGATGATTACACATTATACGAGAGACAGTAAATTTAAAAAAGGCTCAGGTCTAGTAAATAAGCTTATAAACAAACTTCCTTTTGAAATCCACATTCCTGGGTATAAATTTTGTGGCCCAGGCACTGACTTGAAAACAAGATTGGCCAGAGAAGACGTCGGTATCAATTCTTTGGATGACGCGTGTCGGGAGCACGACATTGAATATTCTCAATCTGAAGAACTGTCCAAAAGACACGAAGCAGATAAAATTTTAGCCGACAAAGCTGCTAATGTATTTGATGAATCTGACTATGTGGTCAACATTAGTAAAGTGAACGCTATTTGTGTGGATTGTAATATTTGTGTGGGCTCGTTCAATAATGGTAAACCTGTACACATCGTTCATCAATTTTACCCCATAGTGGCCGCAGGGTATAAAATAGTGGAGTCTCCCATACCTATATTGTATTTTCCAATTAGCGTTAAGACAATTAACAACATAACTGTTAAAATAATTGATCAAGACGGAGATCTTATTAATTTTCGCCAAGAGACAATAAAAGTTAGACTACATTTGAAATCTGAAGGTGGTCTAAATGGTTATTAGATATAATAGAAAAATTCAACCGCAACCTTTCGAGGAAATAAATACTAAAAAAACTTATATAAAGAAAAAAAGTAGAAATCAATCCAGTATAACAAAAAACAGCTTACAACTAACACAACATAATCGCAGATTTTTAGAATCACTGGGACTTAAGGTGTTGATATAATGGATATTTTAAATGTAAATGAAAAGTTATACGTCGACAATTCAATTATCAGCTCAGAGCTACATAGCTATCAACTATTTATTTCATCAAAGTTTGACTATAATGATGAAATACGAATACCCATTCAAGAATTGGATACCTACACTTTACCTTCAGAAAGTTTTCTACATATTGAAGGGACATTAGCAAATACTGAGGGAAAATATACAAAAAGACTTCGATTTATTAATAATGGAATTTAATTTCTCTTTAGAGAAATTCGTTATGAGCTGAATGGAGTTACTATTGATTCAGTGAGAAATGTAGGGTTGGCTTCTACATTGAAGGGATACCTTTCTTTCAATACCAATGAAAGTTTGAAATATGAAAATGCGGCTGGTTTCCCAATAGAAATGAAGCTGACAGAATTTTGGTTGACGATAACGGAAAATTTTGTGTAACCATACCGCTTAAAATGCTTTTAGGATTTTTTGAAGATTATAAAAAAATAATAATTAATATGAAGCAAGAATTGGTTTTAATTAGAGCTAGCAATGATCTGGATGGAGTTCTGTTTAAAGATGATCTAGAAATTAAAGTAACCACGAACGAAATACCTGCTATCACTTTTGATAAAATATATTGGAAAATACCCCATATTTTAGTAGAAATACCTCAACAGCTTGCCCTGACAAAAATACTTGAAACCAATAAAGATATTTTAATAGGGTTTAGGAGTTGGGAAATTGTTGAATATTCTTCCCTACCCGAAACAACTCGCCATACCTGGCCAGTTAAGACAACAAGCAAGCTCGAGTCACCGCGTCATGTTGTTATTGCCTTTCAGGAAAATAGAAAGGGGGAAGTTAATAAAGATATGAGCCAGTTTGATGATGTCGATTCAACAAACATACGAATATTTCTAAATTCTGAGCGTTACCCTTATCATGACTTGTATTTGAACTTTAAAGAAAATAAATTTTCACCCCTTTATGAAATGTTTGCAAATTTCAGAAATTCGTATTATGGGCTTAATAATGAGCCAATTTTTAATCCTGAAAATTTTAAAAAAATATCACCAATCACACATATTGACTGTTCTCATCAAAAAGAATCTATCCAGACTGGTTCGGTAGTCATGAGAATTGAATTTGAAACCAACAGTAACATTAAGAAGGATACATCAGTTTATTGTCTCATATTACATGATAAAATATTTAGTTACAAGCCCCTCAATAAAATTGTTAAACAACTTTAAATAAAACGAGAGTATCTGCTTAATATTTGTCATTATGTCTAAGAACTTTGAAAAACAACTATTGAAACACATGATAAAGCTTGAAAAATTGAAAAAGCAAATAAAAAACTATAGTGCCAAAAAACAAATGTTCAAAAAATTTTCACAATTGAAATTATGAATATAATTTTGGATGTTCAAGGATTTACTATCGAAAATAAAAAGTTTATTGTAAAGGAATTGGCTTGTTATGATGGAAAAAGAATTAGTCACTACATTTTTAAGCCCCCTTTTCCATTTCATTATCTATCGCCAGAACATCATAGACAGGCTACTTGGCTTATTAACAATCATCACTGTATCGACTGGAATGCAGGATTCACACCTCTTTTCAAATGTGCAGATATAATAAAAAATTTATGTTCTCATGCTTCCTATGTCTATGTTAAAGGCTCTGAAAAGGCTGATTATGTTAGAAAATACTCCAACAAACCAGTAATAGAGCTAGATGAACAACCCTCTTTGAAGAAAATGGATTCAAGCTGCTTTTATCACAACAAATCACCATGTATCTGTGCCTTATCAAATGTTTTTTTCTTGTATGATCAGATTTTTATGTAACAAAACTTTATAAAAATTTGTGTTTCTTTTTTTATTCATTTATAATATCATAGTTTTTTCAGTTATTACAAAAGCCTAAAATTATTGTTTCATTGATTAAATATGTAAAAATCATTTTAATTAAATAATACAAAAGTTTTTTTAAACTAGTTTTTTCATACATTTGGTTAAATAGTTAGTACAGTTAGTTAATTCTAACCTATTCAATTTCCATAGAAGCATTTCAAAATTTTTATTTATCAAATATTCACGACAGGTTTGTGCTGCTTCTTCACATTGTTGTGCATGCTCCATGTATCTCAAGTATAGTCTCAAATCCTGAGCCTCAGTTTCCTGTCCCTCTATGGCATAAAATTCGGAACAAACTTTAGACATTAGAAAGTCTTCACACAATTCCCTCACAATGTCTTCCATATTAAATTAATGCTTCTTCTACAGCCATAAATCTAACTTTTTCTTCTTGTTCCTCGATATATTTAATTACCTCTCTATCTGCAATATCATCCTTCAAATCTGCTATTTGCTCGTCAAATCCGAAGCTCGTCAACTTATCCAATAGACTGAACAAATTTTTGTTTATTAAATACTCGTTACAAGCACTAGCTGCACCATAATGTTTTTCAGCTAGATTATAATACCAATCCACATATGAAGGTCTACTACGCATACAATTGATATCGTAATACCTTGCACTTTTTTTAAACTCACTAGACAACTTTTCAATAAGCTGATTGAATCGATTAAGGTTAACTGAATCAGACATCGTGTACGAATGAAAAGTCCCCAACTAGGAGCCAATAAATATGGTGTATGGTAGGGTAGGAAATTCGCGGTTGACGACTGGTGGTGGACGAATGGTAGGAAAGTGGCGGGTGGGCGGGCGGGGCCGTCTGGTGAAAGTAGGTCAGTGGGAAAGTAGGTCAATGGGAAAGTAGGTCAGTGGGAAAGTAGGTCAGCGCCGGGGTCTACCCCCCTATTCCATCTACTCCCAACTTAACGCAACTTAACCCAACTTAACCCGATTTAACCCAACTTAGCTTAACCCAACTTAACCCAACTTAACCCAACTTAACCCAATTTAACCCAATTTAACCCAATTTAGCTTAACCCAACTTAACCCAACTTAACCCAACTTATCCCAACTTAACCCGACTTAACCCAACTTAACCCAATTTAACCCAATTTAGCTCAACCCAACTTAACCTCTTTTTTTTTTTTTTTTTTGTTTTTTTTTTTTTTTTTTTGATAGTAGGGGATGGAAAATGCATTATGCACGCCTAGGGCACATTGGTGTTCGGGCGCCCCAGGCAGTGTGGGACTCTCACCCACTAAAAACCATTCCCTACTCTTCCCGGGACCGCCGTTAGGCATTGCTTCGGGGAAAATTAGCCCTCTACTGTCCATTCATTCGTCTCTGTACTTCCTCCCTCATTCTCTCTTCCGTCTCCTTTTCGACCATAATTCCTTTTATCATTGTGGTGATTGCGTTCCAGTTTCCTTCCGATTCCAAAAGGAGTCTGCCAATGTTGTTTTTGGATAATATAGTCTGGCATGCCCGTAGTGCGGGAGCTCTGATATACTCAAATCTCGCGCATTCGAAAATTGTGTGTTCTGGGCTATCTCTGAGTCTGCAAAACCAACATTCATCCGATTCTGTCCTTCTCATCCTCTTCAAATAGGTACCAAAAACTCCGTGCCCAGTCATGGCTTGGGTTAGGTGAAATTCGACCTCACCGTACTCCCTATTCACCCAGTCCTCTATATTAGGTATGAAGTATTTTATCCATCCCTCATAGATATTCCATCTTTGTTGCCACTCCTGCATGACCCTTTGTCTTGCCTCGGCCTTAAACGCTATACCAGTGTTGTGTATCTCCACTCTTTCTCTTACCAGTAAGTCCATTGGTGGCATCCCTGCTATTGCCAGCACCGCTTGTGTGGAGGCAGTTCTGTATGCCGATGCAATAGCTATGGCCAGTCTCCTATTGACTCTTTCCATTTTAGTTTGGTATTTTTTGCTCTTCAGGGCCACGCTCCAAATCGGGGCAGCATATAGCATCGCAGAGATTACCGCGCTTTTAAGAATCAGTCTTTTGCTCGACCTTGGTCTTGCCGTTCTTGGCATAATTCTAGTAAGTAGGTTTATCATCCTATTCGCCTTTTCAGTAACTTGGTTTATGTGTTCCGCCATCCTGTAGTTCCTATCCACATATACCCCCAAATATCTCACTGCCTCCTGGCTGCGGACAATAGTGTCATTTATTTCGATTTTTCCAGTATGTTACCTACAAAAGACGTAAGCCCCGTGTTCTGGTTGGCAACAAAGATGACACCGAATTAAATATTAGAGCAGTTCCCAAGTCAGTCGACTTGCACGTATATAGATTGCATCCTGATACCACATCTATGCAGATCACGAACCTTTTGAAGTCTCTTTTTCCTGAAGTGAAGACGGAAAAGATAGAATCCAAAAATTCGAATATATATGCATCTTTTAAGGTTACAATTCTACAGAAAAATTTCAATAAAGCAATGGATGCCACCGTGTGGCCAGTAAATACATGTGTAAGGCGTTTTTTATACCCAAGGAGCCAAAATCCTCGAGTAACAAATTAGGATTTCAACCATCACTTTTGCTTATTAATATTCAGACTCTGAATAACTCAAAAATTGGCGAATTGGAAGTGTTTCTCAATGAATTCAAGGACATAAAATTGATATGTATAAATGAAATCTGTGCTTTCAAAGATTCGATTCTACATCTGAATATAAGTGGTTTTTACCTAGCAAGTGCATTTTGCCGAACTCATACAAGAGGTGGAGGTGCTGGAATCTGGTGTCGCCAGGATCTTCAAACAAAGGAGATAAGTCTAAGCGATTTGTGCGTTGAAGGCGAATCTGAAATTTGTGCCGTTCAATTTAGAAATAATAATAACCAATTATTCATTGTTATTTGTTGCTATAGACCACCAAGTGGTAAATACCATGTTCTTGAAACGCAAATGATTAGGGTTATGGAACGTCTATATAGACCAAACATAAAATTTATATTATGTGGTGACTTCAACTTGGATTATTTGCAACTGGGAAGTAAGTACCAAAGCTTTGCAAATTCGTTGCTTCAATTTAATCTTGAAAACATTGTTTTTTGGCCAACCCGGTTAACAGATACTACAATTTCTTCTCTGGATCAAATTTACCTAAATTTCGAAAACAAAGGCTCCAGCTGCGTCCTTGATTTTCCACTCTCTGATCATAGAATTGTTTTATCAGAAGTCGATTTTGGTAACACCGAAAGCGCGGTTAATTCTTATTACAGTCGATCATTCAGCGAACAGGCAATTGAAGCTTTCAGACAGGACCTGATAGGTGAAGACTGGTCATACTTGTACAATATGACCGACATCAATTCTGCTTTTGAGTACTTTCATGACATATTTCGTCACTATTTCAACATAAGATTTCCGTTGCTTTTACGCTTTACAAGACAAAAATCTAAAAACTGGGTAACTTCAGATGTAAAAAAATCGAGTCTTGATTTAAAGGAATATTTTTGGATTCAGAAAAAATATCCAGAGTTTAAAACCATCTATCTTCAGAAAAAAAAATACCATAAACTCCTTATCAAAAACAGCAAGAAATTTTTTTACCAGACTAGAATAACTTCTAGCAATAACTTTGTTCGGGAAACTTGGAAAATAGTGTCTGAGTTACGAGGATCCAACTCTCGAAGGTTGTCATATCTCGAAGTTACTGCTTCTTCTGGGGTTGTGTCCAATAACCCAGATATTGTCTCCAAAGAATTTAATCATTTCTTCATAAATACTCCCCAAAACTTGGTAAAGAAAATAAATCTGGCAACTACTAATTTTGACTATGTTTTAAATAAAGATAGGGTCAGTGTGCTAGTTTTCGACCAGTTAACTGAAACTTCCACTTCAAAACACGATAAAAATATGTCTAGTTAAAATATATTAATAAAACTAAGATTTTCTAAAAGTCTGAAGATTTGCGAATTTATATTTTATATATGTTTTTAATTTTTGTTTCATGAAATGTGTAATTTTAATAAAAATATGAAAAAAGTGCCATTTAGCTAGTTCTCGACCATTGGTCGCAATTTCCGACCATTTTTGGGTTGGTTTTCGACCACCTTTTAATAAGCGTAAAAAGGGCAGTTTCTTATACAAAAAAAATGGGAACATAAGTTTACGAGAATAAACGGATTAATATCTTCGAAAAAACTTATGGGATTAAAAAAACAATAATAAATTCTCTTTTAATAAGGTACTACCTAGTACCTATACATATAGACAAGTGCCTAAAACGTAAAAAAAAATATATAAAAACAAAACAACTCAAAAGATAAAAATAAATAAATAAAAATCCATTACAAAAGGGAAGTTCTTATTAAAACTAAAATTGGAATATTTACAAATATGGAACTGCTAAAACTAGAAAGTTTCAGGCTAAGTACCATCGTCATCAAAAGTAACTGGAACAGCATCACCTCAGCTCTTGTCCTATTATATGAATTTTATTGTCAAATATTTGTCAAACTATGAATTAAATGCATTGAAATGAATGACAGTAGAATTAGTCCAGGAGATTATTATGCATCATTTGTGTCCCAGATACTTTTAATGACGATGGTACCTACATACCCCTATTTTAAATTAACTAAAAATATGAAATGTTTAGATTTGATGAAATTAAATTAGCAGTACTGACTACATTTATAATCTTTGAACGGCGGCAATTACATAGGGAGTATCAATAAATTCGGTACACTTTTTGTGAAACTATTTTTCACAAAAGTCACAGCCGATGTTTTTCTTATCTCCATCCTCTGTGTCACTATAAAGATCTTCTTGGCATAATGAAGAGGATACTTTAGATTTGGAAGTAAGTTTTTGAGTTTTTTTTTTTTTTTTTCTTTTTGAGAGTTTTCTGAACTTTTTTTTAAAATTATTTTCTTTTGTCATTTTCCATTTTTCTTTTTTTCGGGCTACTTACTTTTTTTATGGATTTCGTCTTTTTCTTTTTATTATAGTAGGTAATTTCTCCATTTTTCAGAAGAAATTGCACTAGGGGTTTTCTCTCCTTTAGGTAAGTGAAGTTAAAAAAAATTATGTGGACGAAAACTAGATGAGAAGAAATTATTTAAATAAAATCATGTTGGTTCGGCGTCCAGAGTTTCTCATAAGAAAAACATGCTGGTCGAAAATCAGATCCATATTATTTAGATGTTCGACCACTTGAAACTACAGTGGACGAGAAATAGACTATAATAAGCTAGTTTCTCGACCACATAATTTTGCTAAATCTATATCCAATTTTCATCGCAGTATTTAAAGGAAAAGTGGTGGTCGTAAACTAAAAAACAAAAATTATATTCAATATTCAACTAACAAATAAAAATAGAAAGTTATCACGACTTTTCTAAATAGTTTTATATGAATTGAAAATGGACCACTTGAAACTCAGTTCTCGACCACCCCGGTCGTAAACTAAATTCTGATATATTTTGTATATTAGTTCCCGACCAACAAAAATTTTATGTAAAAAATTGTTTCAGACTATATTTTATCCGTAAATTCGATAGAAAAATTAACCTACTATAACACAAAATCAATTAGTGAAAAGTCTTACATTCAAGAAGAACATTATTTACTATTTTCTACATCAAACACACATACACTTTTTATAGACACAACGCGTAAACAACAACCCCCTTGTCAGCAACTATTTAAATGAATTTTGAAGGCGAAACCGTTTACCAACTATCAAATCTCAATGGTATTTTAGGTTGGGAAAACTGTCTGGCAGCCATTTCAGCATTTATTGGACAAAAACGAGTGCATATTTACTATTTATTCCTGATTAAAGGTGAATGTGGTCGAGAACTAGTAGTGGTCGGCAAACTAGCGCAGTCACCCTATCTCACAATTCCATTTGTACCCATTCACAGAATTTGAATTTTTTGAGTTAATGAGAAAAAAACTGAACAACAAAAAATCGTCTGGGCCGGACGACATTCCCGCATTTATGATAAAAAATACCTTCGATTTATTGATAAAACCTTTCGTTTTTCTAATCAATTTAAGCTTTTGCGAAGGTCGATTCCCAGACAGATTAAAAACAGGTAAAGTCATACCAATACATAAAAAAAATAATAAACAATTACTGGAGAATTATAGGCCAATCACGATGACCTCAGTTTTCTCGAAGGTGTTTGAGCATTGTTTTTTGAACAGATTTTTATTGCATCTGGATTCAGGCAATTTGATGTCAGATACACAGCATGGATTTAGAAGCGGGAGGTCGACTAACACTGCAATGGTGGCCATGTACGAATCCTTGGCGGATAGCATTGACGCGGGCGAGTGCCCTGTTGGGATCTTCTGCGATCTCAGTAGGGCATTCGACTGTGTTAATCACAATATTTTGGAGAGGAAGCTGTGTGAGATTGGTTTTGGTGGAAGCTGGAGTAAATGGATAAGATCTTTCATGTCTAATAGACGCCAGTATATTACAATTGTCAACTTGAGCCAGGGTAGGCAAAGATCAATTAACTCTGAGAATTTGTCTGTGTCGCTGGGTGTACCACAGGGCTCAGTTTTGGGCCCTGTGCTATTTCGAGTGTACATAGATAAAGTTGACAGTTCTGTTCCTCAGGGAAAGTGCGCAAAGTATGCGGATGATGTCGGTACCACTATTTCTGATCTAGATCAAGCAAGCTTGAGATCAAAATGTCATACTGCAATGTTGTCCTTAAATGAGTGGTTTTCAAATAACTCTCTCGTGTTTAATACAGAAAAAACAGTACTTATGCAATTTCATAACCATCAGAAATTAATTACCACACCACTTAGTGTGAATGTGGGTGGTCACGTGCATGTTGTCTCTGAAAGCACAAATTTCTTGGGAATTGGGCTTGATAAAAATGTAAACTTTAAAGCTCACTGTGATGGGCTCATACCGAAATTAAATTCCTTATCTTTCAAACTACGAAATTTAAGTTATATTCTCACTGTAGGCCAGTTAAAGGCAATCTACTGTGCGGAAGTGGAATCAAGGTTGCGTTACGGTGTCTGTTCATGGGGTTGGTCAACTAACGCCAGTCAAGTCTTTTTAGCACAAAAATCTATTTTAAGAAGTATGACAGGTATAACCTATTTGGATTCATGTGAACCATACTTCACAAAGCTTGAAATCTTGACATTACCAAGTCTATATATTTTTGAGATATGTGTCTACATTTTCAAAAACAAAAATAAGTTTCCTTTAGTCAGTTTTGTTCATTCAGTTAATACGAGACAAAAGAATACTCTCCATATCCCGCTAGCGCGTGGACAGATTGCGTTCAAAAGTCCAAATGTTGTAGGACCCCGCTTCTTTAACTTGTTGCCATTAGAAATTAAGGAAAGTAAAACATGTACTGTATTTAAATCTAGTCTTAAAAAGTTTTTAATCTCAAAATGTTTTTATAGTGTAAACGAATTTTATTGTTAACCGTTATTGTATCTCTCTTTTATGATTTTTTTTTTTTTTTTATATATATTATATATTTCTGTGCTTGTGTGAGTGCATGTATTCTGGGTGTGTGTGTGTCTGTCTGTGAATGCTTTCTAGTATTAGTTTTTAGATTTAAATTATCGCTTGACTATTCCTAATACAATGTATAAAATTGTCAGAACAGGAAATAAAGAATTTTGAATTTTGAATTTTGAATTTCTGTTTTCTTCGTTGCCACCGTCAGTTCCATTTCCTCTAATTTCGCTATGACGTTGCTTGTCGCATATAATGCTTTTTCTTCTATTTGTTCTCTGCTTTTAGCTCTCACCACTATTGCCAGATCATCCGCATATGCTATTAGTTCCACTCCCTCTTCTGTATAGATACGTAGCACCTGGTCATAGAACATGTTCCACAGGGTTGGCCCAAGGACCGAGCCCTGTGGGACCCCGCAGCTTATTTCAACTATCTCATCATTGGAGGTAACAATCTTTCGGTCTGAAAGGTACGAGCCAAGAATGTTCTGCAAATACTCGCTGATATTTCCTTTTTTAATTGTTGCCATGATATGCTTCCACGATGCTGTGTTAAATGCATTCTCTATGTCCAATAAAATCATTAGGCAGAATTCTTGGTTTTTTACCGCCTTGGTCTTGATGTTATCCCTTATCTGTTTGAGCTTTCCAAGCGCGTCGATAGTGGATTTCCCCTTCGTGAAGCCGTACTGATTTGTATGTATCAGATCCGTTGCGCATAAAGGCCTAAAAGCCGGAAGTGCGTTTGGTTCCTTTTTTGGTTTCTCGATTAATACCAGTCTTCCACATACTTGGAAACTCCCCTGTAGTGAGGCAATAGTTATAAGCCATTAGAAAAGCATCGTGGTTGGCTTTGGCGCATATACCTACTACTTCCGGTATAATGTTGTCGGGTCCCGGGGCCTTTTTCATCTTCAGCTGTTTCAGAGCAATTTCCAGCTCGCCAGTGGTAAGAATTGGTACTTCATTTTCAGGGATGACGTCTCTTTCCCATGTTATCCTTTCCTTTTCCGGAAAGAGTTTGGTGACCTGGGCCCTAACTATGTCTTCATCCAGGTTCTTTCGTGTTCTTAGTCTCATCTTTTTGGTAACTATCTGGTACGCCTTCCCCCATATATCCTGGTCCAAGTCTGCGCACAGATCTTCCCATTTCTTCTTTTTACTTCTCTTGATTTCCCTTTTTAATTCACGTTTCGCCTCTCTGTATTCAGCCATTGTCTCTTCTACTACTTCATTATCTGCATGTCGAGTTTTCAGCCTGGTCATTTTTCTCCTGAGTCCCACACATTTTGTTCTTTTCTCCGCTATTACTCCATTCCACCAGTAAACTGGGGGGTGTCCTTGCTTCATGCCTTCTATCTTCTGAAAGTGCATATCACATCTTTCCTTGATGCTCGTCATGAGTTTATCTGGGTTAATGCTGCCCATACCGGCAAACATGTTGGGAGCGTCCTGTTGTAAGTCTCTCAAGGAGCTAGGCATTGTTCTCCAGCCTCTCCGTTTAGATCTAGTGTTACTCTCCCGGGCTGTCGTTCACTTTAAAGCTGATCGATCGATGGTCGCTCAAGTTTTCCTTTTCCTCTTCCACCTTCCATCCAGTTATCTTTTGAAGTGTTCAAGAGGTGGACACCGTAAAATCTATGAATGAGCTTCCTTGTGCTCCCCAGAAGGTGGGTACATTTCCTTCATTTAGTACTGTCATACCAGCTGAATCTATCCAATCTTCCAGTAATATGCCTCTTTGGTTAGTCGATCTGGATCCAAATATGCCCGACTTAGCATTCAGGTCTCCTCCCAATATTATTTCTTTATTTGATCCTACCAGTCTGTCCAAGTTGTAAATTAGTTCCTCGAAATCTTCCAAATTACCGTTGGGTGAAAAGTAACACGAGCATACAGAAAATCCCCTATCCAGCTCCACGCATACGAAACCTTTCCCGCCGTAGCTTCTTGTCACATATCAGTATGAAACAATCACTCTCCGTGTCGCAGTAGTCCATAAATTTTGCTAGGTTTCTATTTGGCTCTTGCCCTATCACTACATCGATCATCTCTTCGCCAATTGCTTTTTGCAGTAAGTCATGTGCTGCTTTACTTCTATTTAGGTTAAGTTGTCGTATGCTTAGTTCTTTTATATTATAGTTTTCTCTTTGCGACAGAGAGGCATCTTCGGAATGTCCTACACTGTCCTGTTCCAGCTCTATGTCCTGTTTCCTTGCACATTGGGCAATGTGTTTCCTTTGTACACTTACTACTCTCATGTCCATCCTCTCCACAGTTATAACAAGCCTTGGTTCTATCTGGTCCCGTACAATTTTGCTGGACATGGCCATAGCTCCAGCATCTGTAACACTTGATCATTCTAATTCGTCTTTCTATTTTACATCTTACCAGTCCTATCTTGATAGTTCTCCTTAAGATTAGTGTTTCCGCATCTGTCTTGTTTATAGTCAATGTAATCGTCTGTGTATTATCATTTGTCGGCCTTAGTTCACTCAGCTTATATTCTTTATTGCCCAGGTCCTGCAGATTTTCTCCGAGGGCCTTTTTGACTTCTTCGATATCCGTAACTGCATCTATTCCCCTGATGTGTAAGGTTTCCTTATCCCTCCCGTCCTCCAGTCGCCAGACTCTTCCTTGTCCATCTCTATTTCTGCTTTGTATGGCTTTTTGGATTCTTTCTACCGCATCCTTGTCCTTATCCATAGTGATCAGGAGCCTACCCTCTCTCGTGCTCCTAAACCCTTGGATACTATCCTTCCCTGCAATATCCTTAAGTGATGTTTTAACGCTTTTTAGCGTTTCTGCGAATGTTTCTCCCCCAGCTTCGACGACTAGGGCATACGATTTCCTCTCCTCTCTTTTGCCTCTAGTCTTTGCCTCTTCCTTAGTATAGATCATCACCTTAGTTGAAGAACCATGGAAAGCTGCTTCCACCATTTTCCTAAATCTTTCTGTGTCAATGTTTTCGAGTTGGTGTGTCCCAATCCATGGCTCATCTTCTCCCTCTTTTTTTAATATACTAAGTCTTCGGTATATCTCTTCTTCCGTGTCATTATGTGTTATTTTAACAATTTTTCTTTTCGTTGTTTGTCCAGTGTTACATGTCTTTATCTTGTTTTCCTGCTCCAGAGTGCCAAACTCTTCTTGTATTTCTAGTAGCTCCGGAAACTTGTCCCTAAAGATCTTTTGTATTCCTTTTTCCATGTTAAGTTCAGTGGGTCCTACCCAGACTACCTTAGTGGTTTGGTCTTTGGTGTCCATGGGGCTTCCCACTTTCATTTCAGTGTTTGTATATACTTCTTCAGACCAGTTTTTATTTGCCATTTCCTCCCATTTTTGATATGTGTCACATTCTGAGATCTTGCTTTCATCATCCACAATTTCATCGTCCATCGTCTGGGTTCCGATCTCTCTGCATTCTACTTTTTCAATGTGTTGCGCATGTATGTTTACCGTTGCCATTGTTTCATTGATTTTCTCTCCATTTTGTCTCTGCATCCATTCGCGTATCCTAGGCTTTTTGAGTGTCTCACCGTAGCGCTGTAACTTTCTGCTGATTTCTTTAATTTCTTTTTTAGTATTATCGTTTTCATTCACTATCTTGCTCAATATCCCGATTTGCTTTTGTATAAGTTCCATCGTTGTATTCAGCTCTTCAGCCGATTGTGTGCCCATATTTGCGTCTTGCGTTTCTGGACTTGTGCCAAACTTTCGTTTTTTCTTTGGGTTGGCTATTGTCCATGGGGCATCACCAATATCTTCCTGCAGAGAGTTGGCTCTGCTCCTAGTTGTCTCCGTCTCGAAATTTATGTCGTCCCTTATCTTTATTGGTGACCTGGTGATGGAGTCTCTACGGGCGAAGGGGTTTATCTCCCCACTCGGCGCCAATGGTTGATTGCCCCCCCCCAGAATCCTTGGGGCAGCCCTCCTTAGAGGGGCGGGATTCCCCGGCATCACCGGAACCCGCCTGGGGTATAAATTTATTGTTTGCATCTCCCATTGTTTTGGTTTTGGGTGTCCTTCCCTTGGTTTGTTCGAGTGTCCTTCTCTAGATGAGTTGCCTTCGCTTCGGCTTGCGAGAGTCCCATCTACCCTCCGGAGTACCGCCTAGGCCTAAGGATCCGTCGTATCCGTAGAGAGTGAAAGTTTGAAAAGAGAGCTCCCTAGCCCTCGAGTAGCTCTAATAGCGTCGGGAGCTGAAAAAAAGAGTTGATCAAGAGAGATCGGATAGGAAAGAAGAAAGTGAGGGATCCGACCCAAGACAAGTTGAAGAAAGGTCTGGATCCAGCTAGGGTGCCACGGGAATGCCAGCTCTCGTACTCACAAGATGTCCTTGGCAACGACTGACCAGTCAAATGCACGGTCAGTCGCAACCCAATTTAACCCAATTTAGCCTAACCCAACTTAACCCAACTTAACCCAACTTAACCCAATTTAACCCAACCCATCGATTTCAAAATTCCAAGTGGAATATCTGGAAAACTATAAGTCCTAAAGGAAAAACTCACGAAGCTTTTTTGTAGATCTCGACGAGCTCTACAATATAGCCATGAACAGTTTTCCTCTAGGACTTACCATTACGGAGCTACAGCCGGTTGAAGTTTGGATTTTTGTCATTTTCAAGAGTTCACTGTGTTGAAGGGATAGGCCCAAAAATCAAAGTCAAAATTTCGAAATTTCACGATAGCCATTTTGTAGAAGAGATCCCAAAAAGTCCCGAAACCAACTTTTTTTCCCTTAATTTTCCGATTTTCCACAACTTTTCCAGGTTTTTTCGAATTATAGGAGCTCATTATAGGACAATTTCAAAATTTTTCAATAGAAAATGACTCCAGGAAAAATTCTGGAAAATTGATTTATTTAAGCAAAATTACAAAAATTCACCTCTTGCATTTTAATTTTTTTCTGAAAAACTGGCAGAGGAAAAATTTTTGAAATTCTTCCAGGAGAGAGAGGAAAGTGTGGAGCTCATCATAGCAAAATTTCAAAACTTTCCAGTGGAAAATCACTTCAGGAAAAATTCCAGAAAATTGACTTTTATAAGCAAAATTATAGAAAATTCACCCTTTGATATTTTAATTTTTTTCCTGGAAAACTGGTGAAGGGAAAATTGTGAAATTCTTACAGGAGAAAGAGGAAAGCCAGGAGCTCAATATAGGAAAATTTCAAAATTTTCCAGTGGAAAATCAGTCCAGGAAAAATCCTGGAATATTGACTTTTTTAAGCAAAATTAAAGAAAATTCCACTTCTTACATTTTAATTTTTTTCTGGAAAACTAATGGAGGGGAGAAATGAAAATTTTCCAGGAGAAAGAGGAAAGTGAGGAGATCATTATAGGAAAATTTCAAAATTTCCCAATGAAAAATAAGTCCAGGAATAGCTCTGGAAAAATAATTTGATATGGTCCCATTAAATGCTTCATAACTCTGAAACGTCTGAACCGATTTGGATGAATCTTGTTTCATTCGGAAGAGGATTAAATTGCCTACAAAATGGCCATAATTTTCCGATGTTTCAACATAAATTTTCCGTATTCGCGCCATCTATTAGTAAACTAAATAAAATTGCAAATTACAGAATTCTGTAATATGAAGATTTGATTTTAATGTAAATTGGGGTAAATATTATCGTTTTAGGCAATTTTAATTAATAAATACGTGAAAATTAATTAACTAATTGACATAATATTCAAAATTTTGGACCAAATTGTTAGGGACGAAAAGTGCAAATTACAGATTTCTGTAATAATAATTAAATGTATTTATAAACAATTATTGTTCAATTATTGCCAAATATGATTATTTTAGACGAATGGCGATTAGATAAATTATCAAAATCGATTAATTATCGAATAAAATGTAAAAATTGATCAACAAAGTTGCTAGCGTCATCTATTAACGAACAGCCAAAACTTTAATGAAACTAATTCGATTTTCATACAAATGACGTTTAATTACTAATAGTTAATAATCAATAAACCAATAATAATCGAAAAAAAACATTGAAATTAACTAATTAGTACTTACATTTGCATAAAATCTCCAACTGTCCAAACTTGCAAATTGCAGATTTCTGTAACAATAATCAATCGATTTATAAGAGAATAGTGATTGATTATCAATAAAAAGTAATATATATAGACATATAAAGCAAGTAATCAATAGAAAAATTATTGAAATTGATAATAATTCGAAAAAACAAATTATTTAAACTACCAGCGTCAGCTATCAACGAGCGGCCAAAGTTGCCAATTACAGATTCTTGTAATGGTAATTAATTGATTTTAATAAAAAATAAGGTAATTATTATTGTTTTAGGCAAATAAAATTAGGAAAACTCAATACAACCAATAAAATAATTGATAAATTATGCAAATTTTGGAACAAAATGGTCGGGGGCCAAAAAATGCGAATTACAGATTCCTGTCATGATAAATTTCCAATTTTTAGTTAGACTCTTGATTATTAGATGGCGCCACTAATAAAATTGTTTAAATAATTTTTAAAAAAAAGTTTATTTTCAATGCAATTAGGCTCATTAAAATCCTCTATCGATTGGAACATGATTCGTTCAAATCGATCAAAGCCTTCCAGAGTAATGGCCGATTAATTTTCCGATTTGAATATGAAAAATTAAGGAATTTTCATCTTTGAAGGCCTATAACTAGGAAACTGAGAAAATCTAGAAATTCTGGATGAAACTATTTTGTAGCAAATTTAATCCTCTATCCAATGAAACATTATTCATTAAAATAGGTCCAGGCGTTCCAGAGTTATGGCCGATTTAATGGGACCATGTCAGGCTGGAAAAGCCCCCTATAGATTTTATTTTTTTTCCAAGCTTAGAAGACGTCCTACCGGAAAATGCCAAATAGCTTCTCTGCTTGTTTTAACCTCCTCTATAAACTGAAATTTTTGTATTTCCAAAGTTGGGAAAATTTCATTTTTCCATTTTGTGGGGTATAGAAGAGGCCCGGAAAATCCTGGAAAACGGGAAATTGAGGGGGAGAAAGTGAGTTCCGACATTTCTTTGGATGTCCTCTATGACGTAATCAAAGAAAATCCGGGAAATTTTGACTTTGATTTTTTTGCCAAAAAAAAATCCTGGTCTATCGATATTAAAATTTCCAAGTGGAATATCTGGAAAACTATAAGTCCTAAAGGAAAAACTCACAAAGCTTTTTTGTAGATCTCGACAAGCTCTACAATCATGTAGCTATGGACGAATTTCCTCTAGAACTTACCGTTACGGAGCTACAGCCGGTTGAAGTTTGGATTTTTGTCATTTTCCAGCGTCTCCTGTGTTACCATAGGACTAAAAATCAAAGTCAAAATTTCGAAATTTCAAGATAGCCATTTTGTAGAGGGGATCCCAAAAAGTCCCGAAACCAACTTTTTTTCCCCTAATTTTCCGATTTTCCGAGACTTTTCCAGTGTTTTTTAAATTAAATGAAGCCTCTTGTAAATTATTTTTTTTCTGGAAAACTAGCAAAGAGCAAATTTTGAAAATTTTTCAGGAAAAAAAAGGAACGTGTAGAGCTCATTATAGGAAAATTTCACAATTTTCCAATAGGAAATGACTCCAGGAAAAATTCCAGAAAATTTACTTATTTAAACAAACTTAAGAAAAATTCCTCTCTTGCATTTTAATTTTTTTCTGGAAAACTGGCGAAGAGAAAATTTTGAAATTTTTACAGAAGAAAGAGGAAAGTCAGGAGCTCATTATAGGATAATTTCAAAATTTTCCAATAGAAAATGACTCCAGGAAAAATTCTGGAAAATTGATTTATTTAAGCAAAATTACAAAAATTCACCTCTTGCATTTTAATTTTTTTCTGAAAAACTGGCAAAGAAAAAATTTTGAAATTTTTACAGGAGAGAGAGGAAAGTGTGGAGCTCATTATAGGAAAATTTCAAAACTTTCCAGTGAAAAATCACTCCAGGAAAAATTCCAGAAAATTGACTTTTATAAGCAAAATTATAGAAAATTCACCTCTTCCATTTAAATTTTTTTCTGGAAAACTGGCAAAGGGTCAATTTTGAAATTTTTCCAGGAAAGAGAGGAAAGTGTAAAGCTCATTATAGGAAAATTTCAAAATTTTCCAATGAAAAATAACTCCAGGAAACTAATAAGAGCCCCATGTAAACCATATAAAATAGTTTACCAGTCTTACAATTAATTCTAAGAGTGGTCACGTGGTTTTTCACTAATAATATAAACCATATAAAATAGTTTACCAGTCTTACAATTAATTCTAAGAGTGGTCACATGGTTTTTAACTAATAAGAGCCCCATATAAACTATATAAAATAGTTTACCAGTCTTACAATTAATTCTAAGAGTGGTCACGTGATTTTTAACTAATAAGAGCCCCATATAAACCATATAAAATAGTTTACCAGTCTTATAATTAATTCTAAGAGTGGTCACGTGGTTTTTAACTAATAAGTGCCTTATCTAAACAATATAAAATAGTTTACCGGTCTTACAATTAATTCTAAGAGTGGTCAAGTGGTTTTTAACTAATAAGAGCCCCATCTAAACCATATAAAATAGTTTACCAGTCTCACAATTAATTCTCTGAGTGGTCGCTATGTTTTTAACTAATAAGAGACCCATCGGAATCATATAAAATAGTTTACCAGTCTTACAATTAATTCTAATAGTGGTCACGTTGTTTTTAACTATTAAGAGCCCCATCTAAACCATATAAAATAGTTTGCCAGTCTTACAATTAATTCTAAGAGTGGTCACGTAGTTTTTAACTAATAAGAGCCCCATCTTAACCATATAAAATAGTTTACCAGTCTTACAATTAATTCTAAGAGTGGTCACGTGGTTTTTAACTAATAAGAGCCCCATCTAAACCATATAAAATAGTTTACTAGTCTTAAAATTAATTCTAACCGTGGTCACGTGGTTTTTAACTAATAAGAGCCCCATATAAACCATATAAAATAGTTTACCAGACTTACAATTAATTCTATGAGTGGTCACTATGTTTTTAACTAATAAGAGCCCCATCTTAACTATATAAAATAGTTTACCAGTCTTACAATTAATTCTTAGAGTGGTCACGTAGTTTTTAACTAATAAGAGCCCCATCTAAGCCATATAAAATAGTTTACCAGTGTTACAAATAATTCTAAGAGTGGTCACGTTGTTTTTAACTAACCCTAATAACACAGTAACATCGCAGAAACATTCCAGAAACATCCATCAGGGATAATGAAGACGTCCCTGGGAGGTCCCTATTTTCCTGGGGACATCCCTGGGATGTTGCAGGCAACAGCCGTGTCATCATTTGCGATGTCCTATAAACATCTCTCAGGGATGTTTCTAAGATGACGCGGGATGTACCTAATACATCCGGGGCAGGTGTAAGAAACATCCTCTATATGTTTCTAGTATGACTTTAATAGGTGAATGAATTTTAGGATTATGGATTAAAAATTACCTAATTCAATAATTTTCAATTTTCGTTCTATTTTCTGGAAGTCAGAACTTTTTCCAAAAAAAAAACAAAAATTGAAAATTATAAAATTAAGTAGGCACATCAGTTTCCAATAACATTTTTTATTGAAAAAATAAGGTACATGTATACTTATATTGATTATCTATCAACTAATAATAATCGACGGACAATTTTGCCTAAATAATGTAGTATTTATGCCCCGTCATGTCATCGAAAACCATAGTTTGGCAGTGGCAGCATGTTGTAGTAGGGGAGTTCGGCGTTTTCTTTTTTTGTTGGTGCTCCAATTTCATAAAGGTACCATTATCTAACCAAAACAACCACAGAACCAAAATCCAAAGTTCTTGAAGTACAATTCAACTTGCACACCTAGAATGTAATCAACTATGAAAACAAAAAATAATTATTGGTTATTTTCTCTTACCTAATGAAGAATGAAGTTCGGGTTTCTAGGGGCTATTTATCAGAAAAGTTAGAAATTTCCTAACCGACGCCATATTGAAATTAAATAAACTAAACAATTGATAGTTATGCGACGTTATCTTTCAACAAATAATCTTTCTCACCAACTAATAAGCACTGGTAGGTCGCAGAGATCCTTTCGAACACAAAATGGCACAACTAGGTGTAGCGAAAAACCACAAATTGACAAATCCTCAACACAGCACGACGCCATTACGAAATAAAATTCCGCCCAACAACACAAGCGTAGCGCACAGGACGACCCGTTCGACTGATTCTGCCCGTCTGCGCTGGCTGCGGCGCCGACCCGACGTGGTGGCGTGCCCTCCTGTCCTGACCGGTACAAGTACAAATGCCTGAGCACGCGCCTGCGCCATACACTTCGGCTTCACGAATATTCACGATGTTTGAAAGTTGAAAAGAGAGAAGACTTTTATCAATACATATTTTATTTTATTCCAAGTTGTAAGTCGAATGAAAAATTAAATATTGCTGTTGTTACAATACAAAATTAATATTAAGTTCCTTATTATCTATATACATTACAGGTATATTATGGAATTTGAAATTAGTTTGTGTGTGTGATAGAGACATTTTCAGAAATCACACAAAATTGGCAAATTTAATACTGGGTCCTACCGGTCTGAGGTCCTACCTAGTTTTGTAAAATAATGTTAGCCATTTTTTAGCTGTAATAAGTATCTAATTTTGAGAACAAAAAATCTTTTTGTCGATAGATATTTTCGAAAGGATGTTTCTAAAACATTTCAGGACAATCATCCTAGAGATGTTACATTACAAACATCGCAGCGATGTACCATTTATGTCGGAAACATAAGGACCTTAATGGTACATAAATAGGATGTTTCTGGGAGATCGGTGTTATTAGGGAATAAGAGCCCCATCTTAACCATATAAAATAGTTTACCAGTCTTACAATTAATTCTAAGAGTGGTCACGTGGTTTTTAACTAATAAGAGCCCCATCTTTGCACTGGGTTTGAAAGTTACCTAAAGGACAGATCCATTTATGTTGCACTGGATGGCCAGAACTCCAACTCTTACCAAATAAATGCTGGTGTGCCACAGGGAGCAATCCTTTCGCCAACTCTTTTTCTGATTTACATAAATGACCTCATAGATAAAACAGTAAATCCACTTTATTGCTTTGCAGACGATGGCAATGTAGTCTCCTCACTCATACCACCCACAGGTCTTTCCGCACGTGAATTCCATCATCTTAGACTAACTCAAATATCGCAGATAAATAACGACCTGGAGATAATAGAGGACTGGGGTAACAAAAACCTTGTACAGTTCAACGCGCAGAAAACCCAAGCAGCTCTGTTTTCAAAAAAGAACAGCACCGGTGAGCCAAACATCATGCTATCTGGAAGTGCTGTCACATTACAGAGTCAGTTGAACATCTTGAGGGTTACTGCAGAGACCAACATGTCTTGGCACAATCACGTGGCAGATATTGCTGAAAGGGCGTCCCAAAAGCTGGGGGTGCTATTTCGTACAAGACATCTGTACACACCAAGCCAATTGCTGACACTCTACAAAGCCCAGATTCGACCAACTATGGAGTACTGCTCACATATATGGAGTGCAGCACCCAAACATACCTTAATGCTTTTGAACACCGTGCAAAAACGAGCTATCAAGCTGATCAATGACCCCGCACTTACTCGTAACTTGGATGGTCTCGAACATCGCAGATCTGTGGGCGATTTATCTCTCTTCTACAGGTACTATCACGGAAAATGCTCTGAAGAGTTGGCACGTATGATTCCACCGAGAGTAGCGCCTACCAGGCGAACCCGTCAAACAGACGCTAACCATGAATTTACTGTCAAACTAGAGGCACCAAGAACCTCATTATATCAGAATTCATATCTCTGGAGAACAGCATCGCTGTGGAATAAACTCCCTGCGACGGTTTTCCCTGCAGGTTACAACCTGAACCGTTTCAAGACCAACATACACCGACATTTCCGCGCACTTGCCGCTTCTCGAGCGTGATAGGACATTTCCTTGCGAGTGCGCATATCCGTAAAAAAAAAAAAAAAAAATCTAAACCATATAAAATAGTTTACTAGTCTTAAAATTAATTCTAACAGTGGTCACGTGGTTTTTAACTAATAAGAGCCCCATATAAACCATATAAAATAGTTTACCAGTCTTACAATTAATTCTTACAGTGGTCACGTGGTTTTTAACTAATGAGAGCCCCATCTAAACCATATAAAATAGTTTACCAGTCTTACAATTAATTGTAAGAGTGGTCACGTGGTTTTTAACTAATAAGAGCCCTTTTCTAAACCATATAAAATAGTTTACCAGTCTTACAATTATTTCTAAGAGTGGTCACGTTGTTTTTAACTAATAAAAGCCCCATTTAAACCATATAAAATAGTTTACCAGTCTTACAATTAATTTTAAGAGTGGTCACGTTGTTTTTAACTAATAAGCGCCCCACATAAACCATATAAAATAGTTTACCAGTCTTACAATTAATTCTAACAGTGTTCACGTGGTTTTTAACTAATAAGAGCCCCATATAGAACATATAAAATAGTTACCGGTCTTACAACTAATTCTAAGAGTGGTCACGTGGTTTTTAACTAATAAGAGCCCCACATAAACCATATAAAATAGTTTACCAGTCTTACAATTAATTCTAAGAGTGGTCACGTGGTTTTTAACTAATAAGAGCCCCATCTAAACCATATAAAATAGTTTACCAGTCTTACAATTAATTCTAACTGTGGTCACGTGGTTTTTAACTAATAAGAGCCCCATATAAACCATATAAAATAGTTTAACAGTCTTACAATTAATTCTAACAGTGATCACGTGGTTTTTAACTAATAAGAACCCCATCTAAACCATTTAAAATAGTTTACCAGTCTTACAATTAATTCTAACAGTGGTCACGTGGTTTTTAACTAATAAGAGCCCCATATAAACCATATAAAATAGTTACCGGTCTTACAACTAATTCTAAGAGTGGTCACGTGGTTTTTAACTAAGAAGAGCCCCATATAAACCATATAAAATAGTTTTACCAGTCTTACAATTAATTCTAAGAAAGGTCACGTGGTTTTTAACTAATAAGAGCCCCATATAAACCATATAAAATAGTTTACCAGTCTTACAATTAATTCTAACAGTGGTCTAGTGGTTTTTAACTAATAAGAGCCCCATATAAACCATATAAAATAGTTTACCAGTCTTACAATTAATTCTAACTGTGGTCACGTGGTTTTTAACTAATAAGAGCCCCATATAAACCCTATAAAATAGTTTACCAGTCTTACAATTAATTCTAACAGTGGTCACGTGGTTTTTAACTAATAAGAGCCTCATATAAACCATATAAAATAGTTTCCCAGTCTTACAATTAATTCTAACAGTGGTCACGTGGTTTTTAACTAAGAAGAGCCCCATATAAACCATATAAAATAGTTACCGGTCTTACAACTAATTCTAAGAGTGGTCACGTGGTTTTTAACTAAGAATAGCCCCATATAAACCATATAAAATAGTTTTACCAGTCTTACAATTAATTCTAAGAAAGGTCACGTGGTTTTTAACTAATAAGAGCCCCATATAAACCATATAAAATAGTTTACCAGTCTTACAATTAATTCTAACAGTGGTCTCGTGGTTTTTAACTAATAAGAGCCCCATATAAACCCTATAAAATAGTTTACCGGTCTTACAATTAATTCTAAGAGTGGTCACGTGGTTTTTAAGTAATAAGAGCCCCATATAAACCATATAAAATAGTTTCCCAGTCTTACAATTAATTCTAACAGTGGTCACGTGGTTTTTAACTAATAAGATCCCCATATAAACCATATAAAATAGTTACCGGTCTTACAACTAATTCTAAGAGTGGTCACGTGGTTTTTAACTAAGAATAGCCCCATATAAACCATATAAAATAGTTTTACCAGTCTTACAATTAATTCTAAGAAAGGTCACGTGGTTTTTAACTAATAAGAGCCCCATATAAACCATATAAAATAGTTTACCAGTCTTACAATCAATTCTAAGACTGGTCACGTGGTTTTTAACTAATAAGAGCCCCATATAAACCATATAAAATAGTTTACCAGTCTTAAAATTAATTCTTAGAGTGGTCACGTTGTTTTTAACTAATAAGAGCCCTATATAATCCATATAAAATAGTTTACCAGTCTTACAATTAATTCTAACAGTGGTCACGTGGTTTTCAACTAAAAAGAGCCCCATCTAAACCATATAAAATAGTTTATCAGTCTTACAATTAATTCTAAGAGTGGTCACGTGGTTTTCAACTAATAAGAGCCCCGTCTAAACCATATAAAATAGTTTACCGGTTTTACAATTAATTCTAAGAGTGGTCACGTGGTTTTTAGCTAATAAGAGTCCCATATAAACCATATAAAATAGTTTACCAGTCTTACAATTATTTCTAAGAGTGGTCACGATGTTTTTAACTAATAAAAGCCCCATTTAAACCATATAAAATAGTTTACCAGTCTTACAATTAATTTTAAGAGTGGTCACGTTGTTTTTAACTAATAAGAGCCCCACATAAACCATATAAAATAGTTTACCAGTCTTACAATTAATTCTAACAGTGTTCACGTGGTTTTTAACTAATAAGAGCCCCATCTAAACCATATAAAATAGTTTACCAGTCTTACAATTAATTCTAACTGTGGTCACGTGGTTTTTAACTAATAAGAGCCCCATATAAACCATATAAAATAGTTTACCAGTCTTACAATTAATTATAACAGTGGTCACGTGGTTTTTAACTAATAAGAGCCCCATCTAAACCATTTAAAATAGTTTACCAGTCTTACAATTAATTCTAACAGTGGTCACGTGGTTTTTAACTAATAAGAGCCCCATATAAACCATATAAAATAGTTACCGGTCTTACAACTAATTCTAAGAGTGGTCACGTGGTTTTTAACTAAGAAGAGCCCCATATAAAATAGTTTTACCAGTCTTACAATTAATTCTAAGAAAGGTCACGTGGTTTTTAACTAATAAGAGCCCCATATAAACCATATAAAATAGTTTACCAGTCTTACAATTAATTCTAAGACTGGTCACGTGGTTTTTAACTAATAAGAGCCCCATATAAACCATATAAAATAGTTTACCAGTCTTAAAATTAATTCTTAGAGTGGTCACGTTGTTTTTAACTAATAAGAGCCCTATATAATCCATATAAAATAGTTTACCAGTCTTACAATTAATTCTAAGAGTGGTCACGTGGTTTTTAACTAATAAGAGCCCCATATAAACCATATAAAATAGTTTACCAGTCTTACAATTATTTCTAAGAGTGGTCACGTTGTTTTTAACTAATAAAAGCCCCATTTAAACCATATAAAATAGTTTACCAGTCTTACAATTAATTTTAAGAGTGGTCACGTTGTTTTTAACTAATAAGAGCCCCACATAAACCATATAAAATAGTTTACCAGTCTTACAATTAATTCTAACAGTGTTCACGTGGTTTTTAACTAATAAGAGCCCCATATAGAACATATAAAATAGTTACCGGTCTTACAACTAATTCTAAGAGTGGTCACGTGGTTTTTAACTAATAAGAGCCCCACATAAACCATATAAAATAGTTTACCAGTCTTACAATTAATTCTAAGAGTGGTCACGTGGTTTTTAACTAATAAGAGCCCCATCTAAACCATATAAAATAGTTTACCAGTCTTACAATTAATTCTAACTGTGGTCACGTGGTTTTTAACTAATAAGAGCCCCATATAAACCATATAAAATAGTTTAACAGTCTTACAATTAATTCTAACAGTGATCACGTGGTTTTTAACTAATAAGAGCCCCATCTAAACCATTTAAAATAGTTTACCAGTCTTACAATTAATTCTAACAGTGGTCACGTGGTTTTTAACTAATAAGAGCCCCATATAAACCATATAAAATAGTTACCGGTCTTACAACTAATTCTAAGAGTGGTCACGTGGTTTTTAACTAAGAAGAGCCCCATATAAACCATATAAAATAGTTTTACCAGTCTTACAATTAATTCTAAGAAAGGTCACGTGGTTTTTAACTAATAAGAGCCCCATATAAACCATATAAAATAGTTTACCAGTCTTACAATTAATTCTAACAGTGGTCTAGTGGTTTTTAACTAATAAGAGCCCCATATAAACCATATAAAATAGTTTACCAGTCTTACAATTAATTCTAACTGTGGTCACGTGGTTTTTAACTAATAAGAGCCCCATATAAACCATATAAAATAGTTTACCAGTCTTACAATTAATTCTAACAGTGGTCACGTGGTTTTTAACTAATAAGAGCCTCATATAAACCATATAAAATAGTTTCCCAGTCTTACAATTAATTCTAACAGTGGTCACGTGGTTTTTAACTAATAAGAGCCCCATATAAACCATATAAAATAGTTACCGGTCTTACAACTAATTCTAAGAGTGGTCACGTGGTTTTTAACTAAGAATAGCCCCATATAAACCATATAAAATAGTTTTACCAGTCTTACAATTAATTCTAAGA
Source organism: Ceutorhynchus assimilis (assembly GCA_917834065.1). Taxonomy (NCBI): domain Eukaryota; kingdom Metazoa; phylum Arthropoda; class Insecta; order Coleoptera; family Curculionidae; genus Ceutorhynchus; species Ceutorhynchus assimilis. The sequence continues at coordinate 17,712,970 of OU892277.1, read as the reverse complement.
AAGGTCACGTGGTTTTTAACTAATAAGAGCCCCATATAAACCATATAAAATAGTTTACCAGTCTTACAATTAATTCTAACAGTGGTCTCGTGGTTTTTAACTAATAAGAGCCCCATATAAACCCTATAAAATAGTTTACCGGTCTTACAATTAATTCTAAGAGTGGTCACGTGGTTTTTAAGTAATAAGAGCCCCATATAAACCATATAAAATAGTTTCCCAGTCTTACAATTAATTCTAACAGTGGTCACGTGGTTTTTAACTAATAAGATCCCCCTATAAACCATATAAAATAGTTACCGGTCTTACAACTAATTCTAAGAGTGGTCACGTGGTTTTTAACTAAGAATAGCCCCATATAAACCATATAAAATAGTTTTACCAGTCTTACAATTAATTCTAAGAAAGGTCACGTGGTTTTTAACTAATAAGAGCCCCATATAAACCATATAAAATAGTTTACCAGTCTTACAATTAATTCTAAGACTGGTCACGTGGTTTTTAACTAATAAGAGCCCCATATAAACCATATAAAATAGTTTACCAGTCTTAAAATTAATTCTTAGAGTGGTCACGTTGTTTTTAACTAATAAGAGCCCTATATAATCCATATAAAATAGTTTACCAGTCTTACAATTAATTCTAACAGTGGTCACGTGGTTTTCAACTAAAAAGAGCCCCATCTAAACCATATAAAATAGTTTATCAGTCTTACAATTAATTCTAAGAGTGGTCACGTGGTTTTCAACTAATAAGAGCCCCGTCTAAACCATATAAAATAGTTTACCGGTTTTACAATTAATTCTAAGAGTGGTCACGTGGTTTTTAGCTAATAAGAGTCCCATATAAACCATATAAAATAGTTTACCAGTCTTACAATTATTTCTAAGAGTGGTCACGATGTTTTTAACTAATAAAAGCCCCATTTAAACAATATAAAATAGTTTACCAGTCTTACAATTAATTTTAAGAGTGGTCACGTTGTTTTTAACTAATAAGAGCCCCACATAAACCATATAAAATAGTTTACCAGTCTTACAATTAATTCTAACAGTGTTCACGTGGTTTTTAACTAATAAGAGCCCCATATAGAAGATATAAAATAGTTACCGGTCTTACAACTAATTCTAAGAGTGGTCACGTGGTTTTTAACTAATAAGAGCCCCACATAAACCATATAAATAGTTTACCAGTCTTACAATTAATTCTAAGAGTGGTCACGTGGTTTTTAACTAATAAGAGCCCCATCTAAACCATATAAAATAGTTTACCAGTCTTACAATTAATTCTAACTGTGGTCACGTGGTTTTTAACTAATAAGAGCCCCATATAAACCATATAAAATAGTTTACCAGTCTTACAATTAATTATAACAGTGGTCACGTGGTTTTTAACTAATAAGAGCCCCATCTAAACCATTTAAAATAGTTTACCAGTCTTACAATTAATTCTAACAGTGGTCACGTGGTTTTTAACTAATAAGAGCCCCATATAAACCATATAAAATAGTTACCGGTCTTACAACTAATTCTAAGAGTGGTCACGTGGTTTTTAACTAAGAAGAGCCCCATATAAAATAGTTTTACCAGTCTTACAATTAATTCTAAGAAAGGTCACGTGGTTTTTAACTAATAAGAGCCCCATATAAACCATATAAAATAGTTTACCAGTCTTACAATTAATTCTAAGACTGGTCACGTGGTTTTTAACTAATAAGAGCCCCATATAAACCATATAAAATAGTTTACCAGTCTTAAAATTAATTCTTAGAGTGGTCACGTTGTTTTTAACTAATAAGAGCCCTATATAATCCATATAAAATAGTTTACCAGTCTTACAATTAATTCTAAGAGTGGTCACGTGGTTTTTAACTAATAAGAGCCCCATATAAACCATATAAAATAGTTTACCAGTCTTACAATTAATTCTAACAGTGGTCACGTGGTTTTTAACCAATAAGAGCCCCATATAAACCATATAAAATAGTTTACCAGTCTTACAATTGCTTCTAAGAGTGGTCACGTGGCTTTTAACCAATAAGAGCCCCATATAAACCATATAAAATAGTTTACCAGTCTTACAATTAATTCTAACAGTGGTCACGTGGTTTTTAACTAATAAGAACCCCATCTAAACCATATAAAATAGTTTACCAGTCTTACAATTAATTCTAAGAGTGGTCACGTGGTTTTAACTAATAAGAGCCCCATCTAAACCATATAAAATAGTTTACCGGTCTTACAATTAATTCTAAGAGTGGTCACGTGGTTTTTAACTAATAAGAGCCCCATATAAACCATATAAAATAGTTTACCAGTCTTAGAATTAATTCTAAGAGTGGTCACGTGGTTTTTAACTAATAAGAGCCCCATATAAACAACATAAAATTGTTTACCAGTCTTACAATTAATTCTAACAGTGTTCACGTGGTTTTTAACTAATAAGAGCCCCATATAGAACATATAAAATAGTTACCGGTCTTACAACTAATTCTAAGAGTGGTCACGTGGTTTTTAACTAATAAGAGCCCCACATAAACCATATAAAATAGTTTTACCAGTCTTACAATTAATTCTAAGAAAGGTCACGTGGTTTTTAACTAATAAGAGCCCCATATAAACCATATAAAATAGTTTACCAGTCTTACAATTAATTCTAACAGTGGTCTCGTGGTTTTTAACTAATAAGAGCCCCATATAAACCCTATAAAATAGTTTACCAGTCTTACAATTAATTCTAAGAGTGGTCACGTGGTTTTTAAGTAATAAGAGCCCCATATAATCCATATAAAATAGTTTACCAGTCTTACAATTAATTCTAAGAGTGGTCACGTGGTTTTTAACTAATAAAAGCTCCATATAAACCATATAAAATAGTTTACCAGTCTTACAATTAATTCTAACAGTGGTCTCGTGGTTTTTAACTAATAAGAGCCCCATATAAACCCTATAAAATAGTTTACCAGTCTTACAATTAATTCTAAGAGTGGTCACGTGGTTTTTAAGTAATAAGAGCCCCATATAATCCATATAAAATAGTTTACCAGTCTTACAATTAATTCTAAGAGTGGTCACGTGGTTTTTAACTAATAAGAGCCCCATATAAACCATATAAAATAGTTTACCTGTGCTTTTAATTAAATACAAAACCAGAATTTTATATGTTTACGTGATAACTAACACCTATTTTCCTTTTTTAGTGTTCTAAGGATGACTTAATATAAGTCGAAACGTCGACATACAAGTAAACAAGTTTCTGTATTTATTTTGAACCTATCCAACAATTTTCCTATAACATAATTATGTTTCTCTTAGATCAAGATTATCATGCAATAGTGTCTTTCTAACTTACAAAATTTTGAGTAATTTAATACATAATTGATTGTCCTGATATACACGGTAAAATTAACATAAGAGTTCCAAGAGATATTTCATTGTAGTTTTCCTGGTTCTCATTTGAAGGCTGACAGTCACCAGAGGGAGAGCGATATCTTTGCCGTATACTCTACAGTCACATTTTAAATGTCTCCTTCTTCCGCAGCAGCAACATTCGATTTCCGCTTTCCAGTTCCCTCAATTGCTTCTTAAACCAGCTGCGCATTTCTTCCAGAATTTCCTTCATTTTGTCTTCAATTTCCCCTTTTGGTTCTTTTACTTCTTGTATTAATCTGATCTTTGATTTGGATATCTTCTATGCCGCTAATGCCGCTTCAATTTCTAGGACTTTGATCAGGGCTTCGTTGCTACTTTTATTGGTTTGTTTATGATCAGCGTTCTCTGTACGTGCATGTGCCCAACTTTATTTATACAGTTTTCGGCCGCTAGTTGTTCTCGAATCTGTATATCTGCTCTGCTTCAGGATAGGCCAAATTAACCAGACAGCGGATATCGGCTTCAAACTCTTGTAAGCTTTCTGTTATCCTGTTCTTAACTGCACCTGGTAAAACTGCCTCCAGAATGATGGCGGAAGAGGCTCTAATAAGTCTAAGCTCGGTCTAAGGTAGGGCTACGTAATGCCACAATCAACCCTGTGGCCATGTCATCAGAGCTTCATTTTGGGTCATTTCAACAGTCTCAAACTGACGTCTGTACATCGCCCAAGATTTCTGACCGTCGTATGTTGGTGGCTTAACTTTAATACTACGTGCAGGCAAGACTGAGATATTCACTGATATCAATTAACATTTCAACTTTTCAATCTTTTTCTCAAAACATGTGATTAACTTGCTCCATTTAGGCTATTCGCTGTCGTGTGCTAGAATATTCTGTATTTTTCTTGAATATTTCTAATAGAACACACAATGGGATATTCTAGAAAAATCACTTTGTGTACTTGTGTCTCAGCTTCTTGTGTTTCGATGTCGAAATCAGTAATAAAGTCACTATTCTTATTCAATTGAAGTTCACTGATTTCTCCCACTAATTAGCTCAAATTGATACACCAATAGGCCCATTTAACAGTATTTTTTATATGTTGGAAAGGTCGAAGAATGTTATGATTCCCTGCAAAAAAAAAAATAAAATAAAAAATGCCTCCTCTAAATCCCTTAAAAAAAACGAAACTTCGCACGTTCGACATTTCGCGCGACCCAGCTGTGATTCTGTGATGCCGGGCCACACGTCACTGCATGTGAGAGCAGCCCGGAATCGAAATGGTCGCTGCGCCGTGTCTTATGAACTACCTAGTGTATTTCTCACGGTTGCCATGTTTAAATATCTTTATTATCAATATTATCATATTAACATGGAAGATAGCAAACAAGTGCCTCGCGAGAGCGGGCCATATTTTCTTAATGGCTTATTTATTTGAGCCGAATTTTTCAGTGTGAAAAAAATTTGAACCATTTCCTAAATTTGATTAAGGGCCGGAATTATAAAGCTTGTGAACCAGAGGTTGAGTTTCAACCAGCGGTCGAACTGACATTTCCGTATGATTTTATATGTACATTTCAGCTCCACCGCTGGTTGAAACTTAACCTTCGGTTCACCAGCTTTATAATACCGGCCCTAAATTAGCTTTCTAATAATCTCACTTCTAACCTCCTCTTTCCATTCCGGAAGTCAATATATTGGACTGTGCTTTTGGCAGCCTTAGCAAAAAAGCTTCCACTGGTATTTTTCTGGAGCATGCAGGGCACAAATTTCTGAAGAAAACCTGTAGTTTTGGTGATTACACGATAGTCGTATAGCCATAGAATGAAAATTTTTCTCAATGGATTGACTTATACTTACATTCGACACTGCATCATTGTCAGTGGAACTATCTGAAGGTCAGGTACGTTCAATAAAGGGGGGAAATCATGCCAGTGCTTGAGTCCAATGGCAGAAGATAAGACGAGAGAGTCACAATCAAAATCAACCTTTGAAGCCAAGGAATAAATCAAGTTAAACTTACGGTTGTTACGGGTCTATTTTCCAAGAAAATATCTAATTTAATTTTCTTTAGGAAATATATTATAATTCTAATGAAATGTTTAAATGCTATTTAAAATTATTTTGTTCATCCTATAAATAAACCAAAAATACCAGTCCGTACGGTCAAGCCAAAATCAACACTTTTGGGGTACCTAACTAATTGTATTACAGAAAAGAAAAAAAAGGTGAATACTACGATGTTCATTCCTCAAGCAGTCAGTACTGTAGCCTCCTTTGCAGTGTGCGTTATTTGAGGTACGGTACTCTCAGGCGTTTTGCCGATTTACGTTGGAATTTATTCCGAATTTTGATTGTGGGTGGCTAATTTCACTATTTTAGCACCCCGAGCAATTCTTTTTGCTGATTTACTCAAAGTTTCGGGTTTAAAACTTAAATTCCTTGAGTTCTTTTTTTTTACTGGATTTACACACAAAATGGCCGCCTGAAATCACTGGCCTGTCTGTTGTTTTTATCTTCCATTATTGATTCCCCCTCTAAACTTCCAATCCATGGTTTGGACAAAGTTTGGTTTGGCATACCATTTCGAGAGAATTCGATGTCCCGTAACTTCTGGTTCGGTGACGCAATCACGACGCCGACAATTCCACGACGCGTGAGCCCACGCCTTCCTGATATCTCTCGTAGCTAAATAACCCGACGCTACCAACTCCAGGATATCCAGGTGGGTTCGTTCTAATTTATCTTAACCGTCCCAGGCTCGAAAAGCCCTTCGTACATACACGGAATCGACCTAAACACCCTGAAAAGCCAAATCACTAGTACATAAATCATCTATAGTTGAATCTTAATCAAATAAATCAAGTAATTAGAGTAGTACAGCAACAGGGGTATGACTACAAAAATCCGACCATAACCTCAATCTTTCATTCTTGACACGTGGTGGATGCGCCGTCGTTGACACGAAGGTGGATGCATCGTCGGCGCCATCTTGTCAAACGTCATGGCGCCATCTAGCGTACATAGTGTGAAGTTCGTAAAACAGGATGCTGTAGTTGGGGGCCCGCAGGGCTCCGCCCCCCAAAAAGGGGGCCCACAGGGCTGCGCCCCCCAAAAAGGGGCCCCCGGATTTTAATATGGGTACCAGAAAAAGGGGTGGGGGGGAAATGTTTTCCCGCCATCTTGTCAACCGTCACCTGTCAAACGTCATCTGTCAAAAGTCACCTGTCAAACGTCATCTGTCAAACGTCATCTGTCACCTGTGATGACGTCATACCGGGTTATTGCGGTGAATTCTTGCAATTACAGGTTCCTGTAATATGGAGTTTGCGTGGAAGGGATTGTTCCGAGTCGTTTCGGGTTCTGTGATGACGTCATAGCGCCCTGGGTCACGTCCGTGGAGTCATTTAGAGTACATAGTGCAAAGTTTGATTCAGGGTTCGCGTTCTGTGATGACGTCATAGCGACCTGGGTCACGTCCGTGGAGTCATTTAGACTACATAGTGCAAAGTTTGATTCAGGGTTCGCGTTCTGTGATGACGTCATAGCGACCTGGGTCACGTCTGTGGCGCCATTTAGAGTACATAGTGCAAAGTTCGATTCATGGTTCGGGTTCTGTGATGACGTCATAGCGACCTGGGTCACGTTCGTGGCGCCATTTAGAGTACATAGTGCGAAGTTCGTTTCATGGTTCTGTGATGACGTCATAGCGACCTGGGTCACGTGGGTTACGTCAGTGCGGGTCCGTGACGCCATTTAGAGTACATAGTGCAAAGTTCGATTCATGGTTCGGGTTCTGTGATGACGTCATAGCGACCTGGGTCACTTCCGTGGCGCCATTTAGAGTACATGTGACAAGTTCGATGTGTCTTATAACAGGATACTGTGGAGGTGACGTAACTATGAGGGTCCAGCAGCTAGCTTCATGTTGTACCTGGTAGAGGGTGTTCGAACTCAAGGATGAAACACACCTACAGGATTGCTTATTGACCTCGTGTGTTACCATTTACGACGCCATAACTAAGCCATCAGCTGTTTAAACAACCTACGTCAAGGCGAGAAATAACATGCTGCTTACGTCACAACTGGTGATTTAACGTTGGGGAGAGAGTGGATTTGTTCCACACAGGCCTTATGAGGATAGGCTATCCTGTAGTAGTAGTGTGTATTATCCTTGGTTGGAACCAACATTTGATGGGGAAGGGGCCTCGTTTTTTTTATTAAAAACATACATTTTTTAAGACAACGATTTCAAAAAGCGAATATTTTCCATCAATAAACTGCTTAATATGATCTAATCATTTTGGTGGTACGTCTTGGGAGAAACACTGCGTTGTCGTCAAATTCAACGAGTATTTCAAATCCATAGCTAAAAATATGCCACAATTGTATCGATTACCTAAGTATATAAGATATTTACTTACTAGGTTAAAATAATAATTGTTGCTCAATAATTTTATAATCCTCACTGTGACGAGAAAGAATACAACACTGTGGGCACCCCTTTTAATTCGAACTTCGCTTGACATCTGTTGATCTACCTTAATTTGTATAGTTTATTGGTTCCAGTAAAGATTTGCAATTATTTTGAGGTCTCTATCGTAGAAAATATTGGGAACTTTCACTTTATACCAGGACTTATAATTTTCTCAGCGTTTTTGATCCTTTGTTATAAAAAGACAGGCCTTGTTGATTGATTTCAAATCCATATCTAAAATATTCCATAATTCTATCGATATCGATATTCACTTACTTGGTTAAAATGATAATTGTTGTGCAATAATTTTATTGTTGTTGACGAGTCTCAAACAAGACTGAAAGAGCTTAATTATTATAAAATCCGATTCAAACTTCGAATTAACAACATAACATACAAAAAACGCTGTCAAAATATTGGGAATTTCACTTTCTATGAGGCTTCAGGTCTTGTAATTTTCTCAGTGTTTTCAATCCTTTGCTATAAAAAAACAGGTCTTGTTGTTGATTGATATTAGTATATAAGATATTTACTTACTTGGTTAAAATCAAATTAATTGTTGTGCAATAATTTTATATTTTTCACTGTTGACCAGTTTGAGCAAACTGAAAGAAGCTTGTTATTATAAAATCCGATTTAAACTTCGAAGTATCACATACAAAAAACACCGCTAAATGCAAACGCTTAATCGGCAGTTTTTTTTATCTGAAAAATATCAGGACCATTCGCAGAAGACGCCCGAGAAAAACAACAACACATTTTAAAGATAATTTTTTAGTTTAAGGCGTAATTATTAAGTTAGATAGGTATTAATATGTCCATTTTTATTTTAAAAGGTGACAAATTCAATCAATTTATCAAAATTTAAAAGAATAGATTTAAATTAGCATCGTTGACATTTTATGAGCCAATACCCTATGCAATACAAAATTTCAGTGGATACATTGTTACCTGTAAAAGATGAGGATTCAATTTTTATTTTTTGTACAAAAAACGCAGCATCCAGTACCAGTACTTTGAACCTGGATTTTCAAAGTTTAGTTTCTTGTGCGATAAGTGTCGGTTTCGAAAAACTGTAAGTACTATTTTTAAATATCTAAGTGATGTAGGATAAATCATGCCCTGAGACATATTTTAAATTAACACAAACCTCGATTATTGAATTATTTTTATTTTCCTTAACACATAAACATATTGTTTGTTTTTTAAAAATACAGACAACCCTGAGTACCTATTTCTTAATTTAATTCCAATAGTTTTTTTCGGAGCAACTTGAATTTACTTTTACACTTACATTTGCACAAAACTCAAATTTAGGTAGGTTCTTTAATCAATTTAAACTGGTTTTATTTTTTCATTTATTTTAAAACAAACCTCCATAAACAGCGAATTTTTAATTTTATGTACAAAATCGTTCACCAGGAAGGAGATAACCTGAAACGTCATGGGATTGTTAAACATCTTCCAAGATCTGTAACCAATGTGGTGGGATTTTTAAAGCAGAGGGGGCTATCCAACACCACCCAAACACCCAGCTCCAAGAGAGCCTCCAAACGAAAGGCTGGAGATCCCACCGCCCCCATGATGAAGCAAGCTAGACTTTTGCGGGTAAGTTGACATTAAGCGAATTTTTTAAATCTAATTTAATTATTTTCAGGACCTTCAATATCAGCCACATGCCGGTGGTGTGAGGATTGCGACTTGGAGGCACCGATAAATCAATGGGTTGGTCATCTTCGGTGTCTCTAGCACCGAGCCAACACCTGGTGAAGCAGGAGGAAGACGTTAGTCTTGTCAAAACATCTTTCAAGAACCGAATTGAAACATAGCGGCTTTCATCAAAGCAGGACCCTATCAGCGTGAAGCACGTTTTGAAATTAGCTGTGGCATACCTATCCAGTATTAGGACGGATGGAGGACTGAATGATTTTATGACACAATTACCAGGATAGCAGAAAATGCGTATGCGAAAAAAAATAATTTAGAGCAAACAGTTAAATAGCGCAAGGATATGAGAAAACTAACTTCGCACATTCTTGAGCAACCGACCCACCGAATTCAGCAAATATGCGTACACGTACACGTACACGAGAAGAAGGGGTTTTAGAACTGGTTTTTCCTTTAACAAATCACGGTAACTATGGAATAACATAATAGAGGACTAAAATATGACACAACCACTTTCAAGTTGATACTGGAAGTAGCCTATAAGGGGCCCAAATAGCCTCAGTAAAGTGCTAGAAAGATACCGGTTGCCACTACCACCCCCTGCTCAGAAAAAAAAATTGGTCATTTGGGTTTTCAGGCATCCTGAACAAAAAGTTCACAGAATTCCAGGAAAAAGAAAGCGGTATGTATCATTTCAATTGCAGTGTTATATACTAAACAATGTCTCTTACAGGCTGGACGCTCCAACAACTTTAAGCTCTAAATATAAGTATCAATAGGATCATAACCCTCTAAAAGCCTATTCATATCTGCCAGTACCAGGATAACCTGTAACGTCATGGGAGTTGCCGCACATCTGCAATCAATGTGGTGGAATTTTCAAATCATTTCATCCACAAATAACATGGGTTGAGGAAAAAAGTATGCGGAAATTTGGGATCTGTTTCTATTTAAATACTCAATATCTATTGAAAAAAAAAAAAATATTCAAGGGTGACGATAAAGACGTATTTCATTTTTATGATTATGAATATTGATACAATTTAGATGGTAGTCGCACTCACAGTCCTATTAACCATATTGGCAATGATTGTTGAGAATAAAAATAAGCTTTAGTATAAACTATGTTTTATTCTCCTGAGAATGACAGAGATGAAGCCACCATTGATCTCTGTATACCACCAACTCACAGTCAAATAGCGCCAGCACACACTTAACATAATATCATACAACTTTTATTTATGTTCCAAAATTGTATCAAGATTATTTCCATTTCAATAATTTTTGAAAAGAAACTTCTTAAACGGCGTTCTGCTATTTGGACGACAATGGAGAGCGATTTGAAAAACGCGTCACGGGCAAATTTCGTTACTCGAGAGACAAGAAAGATGTAACGTAAAGGAACAGAGAAAGACAGCTATTGATTGACACAAACCAAGGATTATAAGCGTCGAGAGGACTGTCCATTATTGACAAGCGCCGATATTGACACAAACCAAGGATTATAAGCGTAAGGATGATTGCCTATTATTGACAAGCGGTATTGGAAAAATAAAATCATTTCTGGCGAATTTCGGGGTTTTCCTGATATCTCTGGAAAGCACTCGGAATTTTTGAAATATCAAAGCAGCATAATAATGAGCACAAAGTTGCACTATACTTTTTTCTGATTCAACCGACGTCGGGTCTCTTTCCGTAGGATTCCAATACAGGATTCGAATAGGATTCAAAATAGCTAGTATTCGAATGCTACCCAAGTCTCCCAAAGTACCAAGTGTTATCACAGGAGTCTATTCGAAACATGCCGCATTAGTAATAATTATCAAACTTCAAACTTGTATAACAGGAGACTTTCTCATTGAAATGAAGCATTACGTTGATAGACTTGATACTGTTTACAATGCCAATCCCCATTAAGTATACATGCCCCAGATGTAAGGGTGAAACTGATATACCCAATCGACTTTGTTTGCCTTGCGAGTTTTCACAATTTGTTGAACAAAAAAGGATACCATCCCATTATTTTGCAAAACCCGAACGTAGAACCTAAATTATGAAGTTGTACTAGTAAATTTTCTATTAAATAAAACTTTTGTTATTATATTTTTCTGCTTTTTATTTATGGCCTCTAGACTAGGTTAGGCTATAATAATTTAAACAAAATTCAACGAGAGCATTGTGCACAACATTAGGATAGGCCATCGAATACTATATTGTTAAGCTTTTTTAAGTCGACACTTTCCGTATGGGGAGCAAAAGAAGGAAGGATACGGTAAAAACAGGTGTGAGATCAGGTGACCATTGACGTACAATCGTAGGGAGTCACACCAACTCATATTGGAGTATCAGCTAGGGGATTCTTATCTTGTCACAAGTCGCTATGGCTCGCTAGCTGTCATTCGATACCTATTTCGATATCGGATGGAGAGTGATTCATATGTATTATTGTCGAATTTCGTATCGACATCAAATAGACGGTGGTATGAAAAACGAGAGAAAAATCGACCTTCAAATTTGAATGATAGATGATAGATTATGTTTATTATTTTATAATTTATTTTTCGCTTCAATTCAAACTATTTTTACTTCTAAAGATTCCTTTCGCGTTGAAAATAATTTCAATTTTTAATTATTATGTTGCAACGAAATCTTAAGGCAGCACCGTCAACAGCAAAACCTTCACTTTAGACGCACGACTCGTAGGGTAGGAGAAACTTGATTTACATTTTTCTTCTCGTCTCTCAACTCCACACTCCCGTATTCCTTATGTGAGAATGACCGCGTTCACCAGCACTCGACATGTTGAGTGATTAGTCAGCGGCTTTGTTGAAAAAGATGAAATATAACGAAGGATTACATACACAAACGACAAACATAAAACATAAACACAACACATGACACCACAACTTGTCACTTCAAAATAAAAAAGGATAGCCAATCATTCGAACAAAGATCAGCAAATCGAAAAGCCGAAACGGGACCTCTTACTTACGTCAGAGAGTCGATCCGAACTAGCATAAGAATCAGCAATTCGACATCGAATTGGTCTTAAGAATTCCGCAGGATTATAAATGATGGACTGAATACGCATGCAATTTAATTCATTTTACCTACTCATCAATAACTGATAGACTGTGCCTAACTCATCCATATAATATTATAGGTCCTGCAAAATATTAATGAAACCGAACAAACACACTGCATACATAAAACGTCCATTTTATGTCATATTCACGTTCATACGTCCATATGACCTATTCACTGATCTCGAAAATAAATGGATAAACAAAGAACGCTACTAATGCTGCTAATTCACGAGGTCAAAATCTAAACAAAAACAACTGACTGGGACAGCTGTGAGCATGCGCAGTAGATACATGTATTGTGCGTACACAAAATCTGGCCAATGAAAATGAAGGAATTTCGAAACTTAGAACAGTTATTCGAAAGATAAGACACTGCGCAGGCGTAAGGCTGTTCCGTTGCACAACTGTTCGTAGAATATTGATCCCAAACTTTCGCACAAATTATGCAAATCAAGCCGTATGAATTGTTTATCCATTTATTTTTTAGATCAGTGGACCTATTCAGAACGTACATAAGACGTACATTTTAGTAAAAACATTCATATTACGTAGATTTACATCCACCATTTTGGTTTTATGTTAAAGTGTAAAATACAAACAGGTCACTGTTTATTCATTTAATTCCTCGTGTCTAAGTTTAACTTTGTTTGAATCTCTGTTAATCCTAGTAATTCAAATCATTGGCTTAGAAAATCGTGTGTTTAATTTAGTGGCAGGCAGACGTAATAATTAAAAATTGATAAAAAAATTTCTTGCCTCGACTGGAATTTAAACCCAGGACCCCTGAATTTCCAGTGCAACGCTCTAACCAACTAAGCTACCAGGAGCTGTTTCATTTGTACCTTTTCGAATGTCGATCAAATCTGGAACGCAAAATAAATGGAAAATAGTATAGAAGGACTAACCACACAGCGTTTTTATGTCTAGGGAGTTTATCGATACCGTGGGAAAAATCTAGATCGACGATGTATTTGATCTGAAATTTCGGGGTTTGACCCGAACCAAACCCAAATTTTTGGGGAGTTTCCCGGAATTCGACCGCAGCTCCTTATCTCATGCTATCATCTTCAAAACACAGTTATCGTCCCGCCATCGAGCGTCATCTTTGTCGTCGTCTCGTCATCGATCGATTGCAAAAATTCTAGCCGGGGAATCGAGTCCTCAGACCATCACACCAAAATCCAGCACTGTAGACAAGGCACTAGATCCTTGAGTAATTATTGATAAAAAATGTTTGTAAGTAAAGTCTATACCAAGTCACTTGGACTAGCATAAAAACTAACTAAATCCCGGCATCCATCAGCTTTTTCTTTGTCAAACATGGACGGCGTAATTTCAAAAAACAGTACTAAAATTAATAATCAATAGACAGTATGTCAATCAATCATGATCGGCAATGGCCAATCAGATCTATTGAGTCCACGTTTACTGGTATCGAACGTGTACATGGAGGATGAAGCCAATCAGATAATATACCTATCCATTCTTACTTGTCTGGCTTCCAACGGGTACGAGGAGCAATCAGTATAAATTTTGCTATATTTTTCAATATGTGATGCAGTATATTGACAATACGTCTATTTTAGGCTTGGTCCAAGTAACTTCGTATAGACTATAAAACGTTCTAACTATACAGGTCCAGAGACAATTATAAGTGTGTAGACAGCTATACAGGTCCAGAGACAGGTCCGATACAGCTTTTCGAGACAGATCTGTCTACACAGACTGCTTTTCGAGACAGCTTTTCGTGACAGGTCTGTCTACATAGACTGCTTTTCGAGACATGTCTGTCTACACAGGCAGCTTTTCGAGACAGGTCTGTCTACACAGGCAGCTTTCTGAGACAGGTCTGTCTACACAGACAGCTTTTCGAGACAGGTCTGTCTATAGAGGCAGCTTTTCGAGACAGATCTGTCTATAGATACAGCTTTTCGAGACAGGTCTGTCTACACAGACAGCTTTTCGAGATAGGTCTGTCTACACAGATAGCTTTTCGAGACAGGTTAGTAGTAACGGGGGCACCTGAGCCTGAGAATTTTTTCGATACCGTGGGAAAAATCTGTAAATCGGCGGCGCCTTTGATCTGAAACAGCTATCCAGGTCTAGAGATAGGTTTGTATACACTTATACAGGGCTAGAGACAGGCCTGTATACAGCAATGGTAAGCAAGGGTTAGTTTGGGTTAGTTATAGGTTAGCATAGGACCCCCCACGTCGTTGGGTCAGTTAGGGAAGATTCGTAACTGACCCAACGACGTGGGGGGTCCTATGCTAACCTATAACTAACCCAAACTAACCCTTGCTTACCATTGCTGTATACAGGCCTGTCTCTAGCCCTGTATAAGTGTATACAAACCTATCTCTAGACCTGGATAGCTGTTTCAGATCAAAGGCGCCGCCGATTTACAGATTTTTCCCACGGTATCGAAAAAATTCTCAGGCTCAGGTGCCCCCGTTACTACTAACCTGTCTCGAAAAGCTATCTGTGTAGACAGACCTATCTCGAAAAGCTGTCTGTGTAGACAGACCTGTCTCGAAAAGCTGTATCTATAGACAGATCTGTCTCGAAAAGCTGCCTCTATAGACAGACCTGTCTCGAAAAGCTGTCTGTGTAGACAGACCTGTCTCAGAAAGCTGCCTGTGTAGACAGACCTGTCTCGAAAAGCTGCCTGTGTAGACAGACATGTCTCGAAAAGCAGTCTATGTAGACAGACCTGTCACGAAAAGCTGTCTCGAAAAGCAGTCTGTGTAGACAGATCTGTCTCGAAAAGCTGTATCGGACCTGTCTCTGGACCTGTATAGCTGTCTACACACTTATAATTGTCTCTGGACCTGTATAGTTAGAACGTTTTATAGTCTATACGAAGTTACTTGGACCAAGCCTAAAATAGACGTATTGTCAATATACTGCATCACATATTGAAAAATATAGCAAAATTTATACTGATTGCTCCTCGTACCCGTTGGAAGCCAGACAAGTAAGAATGGATAGGTATATTATCTGATTGGCTTCATCCTCCATGTACACGTTCGATACCAGTAAACGTGGACTCAATAGATCTGATTGGCCATTGCCGATCATGATTGATTGACATACTGTCTATTGATTATTAATTTTAGTACTGTTTTTTGAAATTACGCCGTCCATGTTTGACAAAGAAAAAGCTGATGGATGCCGGGATTTAGTTAGTTTTTATGCTAGTCCAAGTGACTTGGTATAGACTTTACTTACAAACATTTTTTATCAATAATTACTCAAGGATCTAGTGCCTTGTCTACAGTGCTGGATTTTGGTGTGATGGTCTGAGGACTCGATTCCCCGGCTAGAATTTTTGCAATCGATCGATGACGAGACGACGACAAAGATGACGCTCGATGGCGGGACGATAACTGTGTTTTGAAGATGATAGCATGAGATAAGGAGCTGCGGTCGAATTCCGGGAAACTCCCCAAAAATTTGGGTTTGGTTCGGGTCAAACCCCGAAATTTCAGATCAAATACATCGTCGATCTAGATTTTTCCCACGGTATCGATAAACTCCCTAGGCATAAAAACGCTGTGTGGTTAGTCCTTCTATACTATTTTCCATTTATTTTGCGTTCCAGATTTGATCGACATTCGAAAAGGTACAAATGAAACAGCTCCTGGTAGCTTAGTTGGTTAGAGCGTTGCACTGGAAATTCAGGGGTCCTGGGTTTAAATTCCAGTCGAGGCAAGAAATTTTTTTATCAATTTTTAATTATTACGTCTGCCTGCCACTAAATTAAACACACGATTTTCTAAGCCAATGATTTGAATTACTAGGATTAACAGAGATTCAAACAAAGTTAAACTTAGACACGAGGAATTAAATGAATAAACAGTGACCTGTTTGTATTTTACACTTTAACATAAAACCAAAATGGTGGATGTAAATCTACGTAATATGAATGTTTTTACTAAAATGTACGTCTTATGTACGTTCTGAATAGGTCCACTGATCTAAAAAATAAATGGATAAACAATTCATACGGCTTGATTTGCATAATTTGTGCGAAAGTTTGGGATCAATATTCTACGAACAGTTGTGCAACGGAACAGCCTTACGCCTGCGCAGTGTCTTATCTTTCGAATAACTGTTCTAAGTTTCGAAATTCCTTCATTTTCATTGGCCAGATTTTGTGTACGCACAATACATGTATCTACTGCGCATGCTCACAGCTGTCCCAGTCAGTTGTTTTTGTTTAGATTTTGACCTCGTGAATTAGCAGCATTAGTAGCGTTCTTTGTTTATCCATTTATTTTCGAGATCAGTGAATAGGTCATATGGACGTATGAACGTGAATATGACATAAAATGGACGTTTTATGTATGCAGTGTGTTTGTTCGGTTTCATTAATATTTTGCAGGACCTATAATATTATATGGATGAGTTAGGCACAGTCTATCAGTTATTGATGAGTAGGTAAAATGAATTAAATTGCATGCGTATTCAGTCCATCATTTATAATCCTGCGGAATTCTTAAGACCAATTCGATGTCGAATTGCTGATTCTTATGCTAGTTCGGATCGACTCTCTGACGTAAGTAAGAGGTCCCGTTTCGGCTTTTCGATTTGCTGATCTTTGTTCGAATGATTGGCTATCCTTTTTTATTTTGAAGTGACAAGTTGTGGTGTCATGTGTTGTGTTTATGTTTTATGTTTGTCGTTTGTGTATGTAATCCTTCGTTATATTTCATCTTTTTCAACAAAGCCGCTGACTAATCACTCAACATGTCGAGTGCTGGTGAACGCGGTCATTCTCACATAAGGAATACGGGAGTGTGGAGTTGAGAGACGAGAAGAAAAATGTAAATTTAAGTTTCTCCTACCCTACGAGTCGTGCGTCTAAAGTGAAGGTTTTGCTGTTGACGGTGCTGCCTTAAGATTTCGTTGCAACATAATAATTAAAAATTGAAATTATTTTCAACGCGAAAGGAATCTTTAGAAGTAAAAATAGTTTGAATTGAAGCGAAAAATAAATTATAAAATAATAAACATAATCTATCATCTATCATTCAAATTTGAAGGTCGATTTTTCTCTCGTTTTTCATACCACCGTCTATTTGATGTCGATACGAAATTCGACAATAATACATATGAATCACTCTCCATCCGATATCGAAATAGGTATCGAATGACAGCTAGCGAGCCATAGCGACTTGTGACAAGATAAGAATCCCCTAGCTGATACTCCAATATGAGTTGGTGTGACTCCCTACGATTGTACGTCAATGGTCACCTGATCTCACACCTGTTTTTACCGTATCCTTCCTTCTTTTGCTCCCCATACGGAAAGTGTCGACTTAAAAAAGCTTAACAATATAGTATTCGATGGCCTATCCTAATGTTGTGCACAATGCTCTCGTTGAATTTTGTTTAAATTATTATAGCCTAACCTAGTCTAGAGGCCATAAATAAAAAGCAGAAAAATATAATAACAAAAGTTTTATTTAATAGAAAATTTACTAGTACAACTTCATAATTTAGGTTCTACGTTCGGGTTTTGCAAAATAATGGGATGGTATCCTTTTTTGTTCAACAAATTGTGAAAACTCGCAAGGCAAACAAAGTCGATTGGGTATATCAGTTTCACCCTTACATCTGGGGCATGTATACTTAATGGGGATTGGCATTGTAAACAGTATCAAGTCTATCAACGTAATGCTTCATTTCAATGAGAAAGTCTCCTGTTATACAAGTTTGAAGTTTGATAATTATTACTAATGCGGCATGTTTCGAATAGACTCCTGTGATAACACTTGGTACTTTGGGAGACTTGGGTAGCATTCGAATACTAGCTATTTTGAATCCTATTCGAATCCTGTATTGGAATCCTACGGAAAGAGACCCGACGTCGGTTGAATCAGAAAAAAGTATAGTGCAACTTTGTGCTCATTATTATGCTGCTTTGATATTTCAAAAATTCCGAGTGCTTTCCAGAGATATCAGGAAAACCCCGAAATTCGCCAGAAATGATTTTATTTTTCCAATACCGCTTGTCAATAATAGGCAATCATCCTTACGCTTATAATCCTTGGTTTGTGTCAATATCGGCGCTTGTCAATAATGGACAGTCCTCTCGACGCTTATAATCCTTGGTTTGTGTCAATCAATAGCTGTCTTTCTCTGTTCCTTTACGTTACATCTTTCTTGTCTCTCGAGTAACGAAATTTGCCCGTGACGCGTTTTTCAAATCGCTCTCCATTGTCGTCCAAATAGCAGAACGCCGTTTAAGAAGTTTCTTTTCAAAAATTATTGAAATGGAAATAATCTTGATACAATTTTGGAACATAAATAAAAGTTGTATGATATTATGTTAAGTGTGTGCTGGCGCTATTTGACTGTGAGTTGGTGGTATACAGAGATCAATGGTGGCTTCATCTCTGTCATTCTCAGGAGAATAAAACATAGTTTATACTAAAGCTTATTTTTATTCTCAACAATCATTGCCAATATGGTTAATAGGACTGTGAGTGCGACTACCATCTAAATTGTATCAATATTCATAATCATAAAAATGAAATACGTCTTTATCGTCACCCTTGAATATTTTTTTTTTTTTCAATAGATATTGAGTATTTAAATAGAAACAGATCCCAAATTTCCGCATACTTTTTTCCTCAACCCATGTTATTTGTGGATGAAATGATTTGAAAATTCCACCACATTGATTGCAGATGTGCGGCAACTCCCATGACGTTACAGGTTATCCTGGTACTGGCAGATATGAATAGGCTTTTAGAGGGTTATGATCCTATTGATACTTATATTTAGAGCTTAAAGTTGTTGGAGCGTCCAGCCTGTAAGAGACATTGTTTAGTATATAACACTGCAATTGAAATGATACATACCGCTTTCTTTTTCCTGGAATTCTGTGAACTTTTTGTTCAGGATGCCTGAAAACCCAAATGACCAATTTTTTTTTCTGAGCAGGGGGTGGTAGTGGCAACCGGTATCTTTCTAGCACTTTACTGAGGCTATTTGGGCCCCTTATAGGCTACTTCCAGTATCAACTTGAAAGTGGTTGTGTCATATTTTAGTCCTCTATTATGTTATTCCATAGTTACCGTGATTTGTTAAAGGAAAAACCAGTTCTAAAACCCCTTCTTCTCGTGTACGTGTACGTGTACGCATATTTGCTGAATTCGGTGGGTCGGTTGCTCAAGAATGTGCGAAGTTAGTTTTCTCATATCCTTGCGCTATTTAACTGTTTGCTCTAAATTATTTTTTTTCGCATACGCATTTTCTGCTATCCTGGTAATTGTGTCATAAAATCATTCAGTCCTCCATCCGTCCTAATACTGGATAGGTATGCCACAGCTAATTTCAAAACGTGCTTCACGCTGATAGGGTCCTGCTTTGATGAAAGCCGCTATGTTTCAATTCGGTTCTTGAAAGATGTTTTGACAAGACTAACGTCTTCCTCCTGCTTCACCAGGTGTTGGCTCGGTGCTAGAGACACCGAAGATGACCAACCCATTGATTTATCGGTGCCTCCAAGTCGCAATCCTCACACCACCGGCATGTGGCTGATATTGAAGGTCCTGAAAATAATTAAATTAGATTTAAAAAATTCGCTTAATGTCAACTTACCCGCAAAAGTCTAGCTTGCTTCATCATGGGGGCGGTGGGATCTCCAGCCTTTCGTTTGGAGGCTCTCTTGGAGCTGGGTGTTTGGGTGGTGTTGGATAGCCCCCTCTGCTTTAAAAATCCCACCACATTGGTTACAGATCTTGGAAGATGTTTAACAATCCCATGACGTTTCAGGTTATCTCCTTCCTGGTGAACGATTTTGTACATAAAATTAAAAATTCGCTGTTTATGGAGGTTTGTTTTAAAATAAATGAAAAAATAAAACCAGTTTAAATTGATTAAAGAACCTACCTAAATTTGAGTTTTGTGCAAATGTAAGTGTAAAAGTAAATTCAAGTTGCTCCGAAAAAAACTATTGGAATTAAATTAAGAAATAGGTACTCAGGGTTGTCTGTATTTTTAAAAAACAAACAATATGTTTATGTGTTAAGGAAAATAAAAATAATTCAATAATCGAGGTTTGTGTTAATTTAAAATATGTCTCAGGGCATGATTTATCCTACATCACTTAGATATTTAAAAATAGTACTTACAGTTTTTCGAAACCGACACTTATCGCACAAGAAACTAAACTTTGAAAATCCAGGTTCAAAGTACTGGTACTGGATGCTGCGTTTTTTGTACAAAAAATAAAAATTGAATCCTCATCTTTTACAGGTAACAATGTATCCACTGAAATTTTGTATTGCATAGGGTATTGGCTCATAAAATGTCAACGATGCTAATTTAAATCTATTCTTTTAAATTTTGATAAATTGATTGAATTTGTCACCTTTTAAAATAAAAATGGACATATTAATACCTATCTAACTTAATAATTACGCCTTAAACTAAAAAATTATCTTTAAAATGTGTTGTTGTTTTTCTCGGGCGTCTTCTGCGAATGGTCCTGATATTTTTCAGATAAAAAAAACTGCCGATTAAGCGTTTGCATTTAGCGGTGTTTTTTGTATGTGATACTTCGAAGTTTAAATCGGATTTTATAATAACAAGCTTCTTTCAGTTTGCTCAAACTGGTCAACAGTGAAAAATATAAAATTATTGCACAACAATTAATTTGATTTTAACCAAGTAAGTAAATATCTTATATACTAATATCAATCAACAACAAGACCTGTTTTTTTATAGCAAAGGATTGAAAACACTGAGAAAATTACAAGACCTGAAGCCTCATAGAAAGTGAAATTCCCAATATTTTGACAGCGTTTTTTGTATGTTATGTTGTTAATTCGAAGTTTGAATCGGATTTTATAATAATTAAGCTCTTTCAGTCTTGTTTGAGACTCGTCAACAACAATAAAATTATTGCACAACAATTATCATTTTAACCAAGTAAGTGAATATCGATATCGATAGAATTATGGAATATTTTAGATATGGATTTGAAATCAATCAACAAGGCCTGTCTTTTTATAACAAAGGATCAAAAACGCTGAGAAAATTATAAGTCCTGGTATAAAGTGAAAGTTCCCAATATTTTCTACGATAGAGACCTCAAAATAATTGCAAATCTTTACTGGAACCAATAAACTATACAAATTAAGGTAGATCAACAGATGTCAAGCGAAGTTCGAATTAAAAGGGGTGCCCACAGTGTTGTATTCTTTCTCGTCACAGTGAGGATTATAAAATTATTGAGCAACAATTATTATTTTAACCTAGTAAGTAAATATCTTATATACTTAGGTAATCGATACAATTGTGGCATATTTTTAGCTATGGATTTGAAATACTCGTTGAATTTGACGACAACGCAGTGTTTCTCCCAAGACGTACCACCAAAATGATTAGATCATATTAAGCAGTTTATTGATGGAAAATATTCGCTTTTTGAAATCGTTGTCTTAAAAAATGTATGTTTTTAATAAAAAAAACGAGGCCCCTTCCCCATCAAATGTTGGTTCCAACCAAGGATAATACACACTACTACTACAGGATAGCCTATCCTCATAAGGCCTGTGTGGAACAAATCCACTCTCTCCCCAACGTTAAATCACCAGTTGTGACGTAAGCAGCATGTTATTTCTCGCCTTGACGTAGGTTGTTTAAACAGCTGATGGCTTAGTTATGGCGTCGTAAATGGTAACACACGAGGTCAATAAGCAATCCTGTAGGTGTGTTTCATCCTTGAGTTCGAACACCCTCTACCAGGTACAACATGAAGCTAGCTGCTGGACCCTCATAGTTACGTCACCTCCACAGTATCCTGTTATAAGACACATCGAACTTGTCACATGTACTCTAAATGGCGCCACGGAAGTGACCCAGGTCGCTATGACGTCATCACAGAACCCGAACCATGAATCGAACTTTGCACTATGTACTCTAAATGGCGTCACGGACCCGCACTGACGTAACCCACGTGACCCAGGTCGCTATGACGTCATCACAGAACCATGAAACGAACTTCGCACTATGTACTCTAAATGGCGCCACGAACGTGACCCAGGTCGCTATGACGTCATCACAGAACCCGAACCATGAATCGAACTTTGCACTATGTACTCTAAATGGCGCCACAGACGTGACCCAGGTCGCTATGACGTCATCACAGAACGCGAACCCTGAATCAAACTTTGCACTATGTAGTCTAAATGACTCCACGGACGTGACCCAGGTCGCTATGACGTCATCACAGAACGCGAACCCTGAATCAAACTTTGCACTATGTACTCTAAATGACTCCACGGACGTGACCCAGGGCGCTATGACGTCATCACAGAACCCGAAACGACTCGGAACAATCCCTTCCACGCAAACTCCATATTACAGGAACCTGTAATTGCAAGAATTCACCGCAATAACCCGGTATGACGTCATCACAGGTGACAGATGACGTTTGACAGATGACGTTTGACAGGTGACTTTTGACAGATGACGTTTGACAGGTGACGGTTGACAAGATGGCGGGAAAACATTTCCCCCCCACCCCTTTTTCTGGTACCCATATTAAAATCCGGGGGCCCCTTTTTGGGGGGCGCAGCCCTGTGGGCCCCCTTTTTGGGGGGCGGAGCCCTGCGGGCCCCCAACTACAGCATCCTGTATTACGAACTTCACACTATGTACGCTAGATGGCGCCATGACGTTTGACAAGATGGCGCCGACGATGCATCCACCTTCGTGTCAACGACGGCGCATCCACCACGTGTCAAGAATGAAAGATTGAGGTTATGGTCGGAATTTGGTCCTAGAACCCGCTTTGACTATCTACTAATTAGTTATATATATTTTACCTTATTTAAGTAATTAGTTATTAATTTTTCTTATAAATATTTCAACCGTGTTAGCCGAAGCATATATGCAAAGGACGTTGCGTTGGTACCTTTTTGTTTCTATTTTATTTAGTTAGAGAGTATTCAAAAATTTCATCTAATTTACTTAAATTGATTTGAATAATACCGATTTGATAATAGTAATTACCTAAAGGTACTGAAAATATTTAAATGAAGTACTTACAGTGAATCTCGGCAAACTTGAATAAAATGCCCCTTTATTATTTACGACAGAGTTTGATTTCCAAATTGGGTGAAATCCTTTAGGTTTCCCGTTTTAGATGTTTTTTTCAGCTAACGTTCTACCTTACTTTAGGGCCCTAAAACGGGTGGCGTCCAAAATTTTACCTATTTTCTAGAGTTTTCTTCTGTTTTAACTCGACCACTCCCGACTGGAGTTTAGCTGGCACTCTCAGCCCTATAAGGTAGAAACTAAGTTCCTTTTCTTAAGCCCATTTGCGTAACCACCCTCATTCCGGTCATTTCCGTTTTGCTACCAGAAAAAATTGTAGCACGGTATATTGAGTCGTCGTTGTGGCGAGAGGAATCATGGCTCTGAGATGTGCCCCGCAAAAGATTGAGAGTGCTTCAAGTGCAATAAAAAAAAGGTCATACCAGTCGTACTTATGTGTAAAAGGGAAATGTTCATGTTCTTGACGAGCAAGATTATGATGCATTGTCAGATAGTGCTGGGGTAGTCTTCACCGATTCAGCTATAAAGAAAAACCAGCCCAGTTAAAGTTGGATATCGAAAATAAACATTTTTATATTGATAACGGAGTTTGTCTAACCGTTACCACTAATAGAGATTATCAATGTTGTGTCCCTATTATGCGAAGTACAACCTGAAAGTTTTTAACTTGTAGTGAAATTGAGTCAAAAAATTTGTGTAATTAATTATAATTCATATGAGTCAATTGAAGCTTGTCAGATGGAGTACAATAAAAGTGTAAAAAGCTGATTGTCCAAAAATGTGTCAAATAATTTCACGGAGTCAGGGTTTTTGAGATCTGATTCAGAAATCAGAAATCCAAAATTGAGTGCATAGCAGCTTCGAATATCAATTCGACGGTTGAGGCTTTCAGTTTTCTTAGGGATTTGTTTATTCACAATGCATTATTTTATTTTTATCCGACTGATATTAGAAATTAGAATGGTCTTGGGAATGTTTGTGGGGTTTCCAGATCAAGCGCGGAACTTTTCCTCCTTGTTTGAAGTTGGCCAAAGTTGTATCATTATTTAAAAGAGGAAAGAGCGAGTCAGCCTCAAACTTTAGGCCAATTTTATTGTCTAAGATTGTCTAAAAGCTTGAGTCGTATGGTCGGCTACATCAAGAGGCATGGCTTTTTGAGTAGAGACCAGTTTGCTTTTCCAGATTCTAAAAATACAAATGATGCAATATTTTCTCTATTGAGAGGTCTATATTCTCAAAAGTGGAATTCATCAACTTTATAAAATCTATATTCGTTCAAAATTATTTAATATAAACTGTCCTGATTTACACATTTAAGAGTAAACAACCACAGGACAAAACAAACTTTAATATTATTCTTTTCATCACGTCAATGCTCCAGTTCCCAATTTGATGTTTAGAAATGTAACTTAATGTAAAACATCTTTTGGGGTCAGCATGGGATTCCTTTCGGAAATTATGCTGACAAGACAAAACATTGATTCGATGAGGAGAATAGATTTTTGAAGACAAGTCAGTCAAGTTTCGGTACTTCAAACGGTAGACAAAAAAGTCTCGGAAAAGTGTATCCCGAAAAAGCGTTCGTTTCGATAAAGTTCTCATGGCGAATATAATGTAAGTGAACTCTTTTATTATTGCCAACCCGGCGGAAATCTGTTATCCCCTCTTAGTTTTACAAAATGTCTTTTAAACAAAATTGTAGCTTAAATGTTTTAATTAATTAATTCAATTAATAAACCTGTGTCCTGTTTCAATCATGGTGTCTTATTTAGCATTAAAGGAAGCAGAGATCTTTTTAGGTACAAGGGCGAGATAAAGCTCTGGTTGCACTCTGATAATTTAGGGTGTGACAATATGTTGGTTTGAATGATGGTGATGTTGCGGCAGCGGTATTCTGTGATCTCACCAAAGCTTTTGATTGCGTTAATCATAAATTATTGCTCATCAAGCTTGAAATGTATGGTTTTATCGTAGGACTGGATATTTTCTTACTTGTCTGATCACCGCCAGTCTGTAGGCTTCAATGATCAGGAATCCGAATTTCTAGCCATTATATCGGGTTGAGTTAGCAGATGACATGGATAAAAGGAAGCTTCTAGCGGAAAATAAGCTAATGATAAAAAAATAATTTAAAGCTTTTGAAAGCAGAATCACTAAGCAACATGAAAACGATATGAATGAATTAAGAAAAAGCCTGGACTTCATGTCTCAAAAATATGAACAGAAAAAATTGTTCGAGGACAGCATGGTGCAAAATAAGAAGATTGTAGAGCAAAATAGATTACTAGTCATGTGTTGAAACTCTTGAACACAAATTAAAGACTTTGGAGCAAACTAAGAAGAAAAAATAATATTCCGATAGCGGGAATTGGTTTTCAGGAGAAAAAAACAGTGAACGAAGTAGAATGGAAACTGTTGGAAAATATGGAACTTATCTTAAAGAAAGAAGATTTAACTGATTGTTACAGCATTAATACCAAAAATCCTGAAAACCCCATTCTTTTAAAATGTAAACATTTTGAAGTAGAGAAGAAAATATATCAACCGAAAAATTTATACACTAGAGAGTGTGATTTTGGAGCACCAAATGTAGTAAAAATATATGTCAATGATGATCTAACAAAGAAAAACCAAGAACTGTTTAAGATAGTAAGAAACTTTAAGCAAAGATGTTATTTTAAATCTGGCCTGTATATTCTTGTTACTCATATACAAAAATAAATAATACAGAACTAAATCAATCATTAAAAAATTAATCCTGAGCGAAGATTCTCAACAGCTGTGATCCAAATAACGCAACACAAAATTTTATTGAACAAATACATTTACATATTAGTAGGTACTCCAAAAGAAGACTGTGTGATTAAAAATAAAGATTTTTGTCTAAGATCATGAAAAAGTATAATCTGGAAAATATTGTGGCTAAACGAAATTTCATTAATTATAGAAAAATATTAATCAAAATAATGAATACGGCCAAAGCCGGTTTTTATAAGGAAAAACTAAGGGAAAATATTAGAGATCCTAAAAAAAACCTGGAATTCCATAAATGACATAAAAAAACGTCAGCCATAAAATGTGTAAGACTGGAGGATGGTAAAGACTATCATGACTCTGAGATCATGTCAAATCGGTTAATGCATTTTTTAGTTCTGTGGGCAAAAAATTAGCCACAAAAATTAAAAATCAAGTACAACAAATTCCTGATGCTTTTAAAGAAAAACCAATATGTACAAAATTCCTAATTCCTTTGGCCTATAACTACTGAGGCGGAAATGATCAAAGCAATAAATAGGTTAAAAAAATCAGATTCAAAGACGGGCGATTTCATATTCAATCATCCGAGCTTGTGCTCAGACCAATCACGGGAGGATATCTGATCCTCAGAAGACAGCTAACACATTCGCGGAACACTTTGTGAAGGTATACACCAGAGAAAATCTAGTAAATTTTCCATCGCTATTGCAGAATACTAGATCTATTGAACCATTAACAACCATAGATATCACTGAAGAAAAGGTTATTCAAGCAATCCCTATTCTGAAAAGAGAATCTAGTTCAGGATCGGTTGGAATACCGGCAATATTTTTAATAAATTGTCAAAGGACGTTGGCTCCAGTGATAACCGGCCTCTTGCAGTCACTAATCACTTAGCAAACTGTGCCACAGGGATGGTCTCGAGCATACGTAGTGCTAATTTACAAAAAAGGAGACAAGCTCAACCCTGGATATTACAGACCAGTAAGCCTTACCTGTAACCTCTGCAAGATCGTGGAAAAAATAGTTCAGGAAATGACATCTTTCCTTGTTAAAAACAAGACCATCCCACCCAACACGGATTTCTCCCCCAACGCTCTACCGCAACCAACCTACTTACCTGCATAAACTCATGGACGAAAGAAGTGGACAGTGGCCATCCGATGGATGTACTGTACCTAGACTATGAGAATTTGACATGGGTGAGCTCCTCGGATGGATAGGCAGTTTTCTACAAAACCGAACCTTTCAAGTGAGAGCAAATGTGCATTACTCTGATGAATACAAGGTCCTTAGTGGGGTGCCACAGGGATAGGTCTTGGGGACACTGCTGTTTACCGTATACATCAGCGATCTTTATTCTCTTATAAAGACAAACCTCATTTTTTACGCGGATGACACAAAAATATACTGCAATCCGTGCTTAGAGCAACGCAACCTTTTAGACGACCTGAAAACAATCGAGAAATGGATCAGTGAATGGCAGCTAACACTCAACACCGACATGTGCACTGTACTGCACATTGGCCCTAACAATTCAAACATACCTTAAAGCTTAAACGGCACTACTGTGAAGGCTGTCACTGTCACTGAGCAGAAAGATCTGGGTGTCATTATCTCAAATCACCTAAAATGGAAAGCCCATACTTCTTCAGTCGTCAAGAGGACACACTCTTATGTATAACTCATACAGAAAGCTTTTAGTGACAGATCCATCCCCTAATCAGCAACTTCGAGACCATGCAAAGATGCTTGAAGCTGATCAGAAAGAATTTTCTGACGAATAGGGTTGTCTATAAGTGGAACGCCCTTCAGGAAAGCACAGTCAGTGCTCCTTCAAAGAACACACTCAAAAACAGACTTGATCGTAACCTGGAGTGAGCTAGACTGAATTTTGTGCATTACATGTGACTCATAACAGTGAGAACAAGGATATACCAATACACTGCTGTTCAAACCTATAATAATAATAATAATAATAATTCTTTCATAAAACTTTGTGCCCTTTTGACTCAGTCCTCCACGATTTCAAGTGCTCTTTGCATTTGCGCAGAAGTAGTTTGTGAATTTTATCCTATGACTACGAGTACTACATCATCTGAGTGACCCTGGATATAAATGTTTCTGTGATTAAGTTCTACTAGGAGTTCGTCTACGACCAGGTCCCACAGTAAAGCATTGTCTACCACGAAGCATGTTATCAATTCATCTTCTGATGGTGAGTGTGACCGTGTCTGGTCAAAGCAGCGTTCATAGATTCAAATGAGGTTTGGTTAAAGGCCCCTTTTATGTCGAGGAATGCTGCAAGGCATGTGCGCGCTCTATTCTTGAAACCAGTTGGTGTAGGGCCGTCTCGCAAGATTTACCCAATTGATAGGTATGTTGGTTTTGGTGTAATGGCTTTTCTTCAAGAAAAGTTTCTCTGACGTGTTTATCAATGAGTTTTTCAATCGTCCCCATAATGAAGGACGATAGTGTAATTGCGGTCTAAAAGCTTTTGCCTGCGCGTAGTCTTTCCCAGGTTTCGATATTAAGACCATTCTGGCCTTTCTCCATGCATGGGGTATATATCCTGTGGCTAGGCTAGCTCTTAGAAGTCTGCAGAGTGGCGGTATTATGATGAATTTGCCCTGCTGGAGTAGGGCAGGTACAATGCCATCCAGGGCCATCTAGACCAAAATTTTTGGGGGGGGACAAGTGGCAAAAAAAATGGTTACACTAATAATAGAAATAAAAAAAATAAGTATTTAATGAGTGTTGTTTGTTTTTAAATTAAACTTTTTGAATTTTATTATTTTTGGGGGGGGATTTGAACCCCCAGATACGGTCCTGGGCCCTGGCGATTTAAATGGTTCAAAAGAGTTAATTGCCGATTCTATTTTTTCATAGGTTATGATCTCTATTGCTGTGTCCCAATTTATTTTTAGTAGTCATGATTTTGTGATTATCTACTGTGAATTGGTGGGTTTCTTTCCGTTTCGGTTTCGACTGATTCTGGGAGGTGAGTGTGCAGTAGGCTCTGCAGACTCTCTCTCTTCCAGAATCTGTGTAGGTGCCATTTGGATTTTTAAGGGTCCCAGCTAAATTTACAGGATCTTTGGACATAATTTTTTGAAGTCTCGCTGCTACATTGGTATTTTCATCGTCTTGGCAGTACCTATTTTAGTTATAGGATTGTATTTTTGAAAAGTTTAACCACAATAAGGAAAACTCTAGCGATATTTTTAGATTTAACAAAGGCTTTTGATACTATGGCACGTCATACTCCACCTAAAAAACTTGATAACATGAGAATTAGAGGAATAGTAAACGACCTTATTCAATCGTCCTTGACAA
The DNA here is from genome assembly GCA_917834065.1 of Ceutorhynchus assimilis. Lineage (NCBI taxonomy): Eukaryota > Metazoa > Arthropoda > Insecta > Coleoptera > Curculionidae > Ceutorhynchus > Ceutorhynchus assimilis. The sequence goes on along the minus strand of OU892277.1, from coordinate 17,683,196 downwards.
AACGTGAACAAAGTCAGATTAAAATCTTTTTGCAGTAAGGAGGAGCTTGTAGATTCCGTGTGCCACAGGATAGTGTCTTGGGGCTACTTTTCTCTATTATGTATGTGACATTAGCTCAGATTATTTGTTATGCAGATTATACTGTTTTGCTTATCAGTGGTGATACCTGAGAAAGCACTTATCAGCAAGCGGAATATGCTATAAAGAGCTTAAATTGGGGTTATACTAGATATGTTGCCTCAAAATTGAGAAAACTTGTTCATAAGTTCTATGAACTAAGAGATATTTTGAATATTTGAAATTGGTATATCAGGCTCTTGTAGAGTCAGTAATAGGTTATGGTCTAATTTGTTGGTGAGCTTTCTTACTGATCTTTTATTTAAAAGTACTGACCTATCAACTGTCAGACAATTATTTAAAAAAAAAAACATTATTAGGTTTTCACATAAAACAAAGTTATTTTCATCTTTTATTATGTTATGAAACACAAAACTTTTCCATAACCCAGAGATCTCAGATATATCTGCCCTAAAGTGCTAAATATTTAGACAAAATCAATCAAAAGAATTTAAATATTGGAGTGAAGAGTACCTTTGCTATTGTAATGATATCAATAGTAAAAAATTAAAAAAAAACTTTATGTTTCGGATGAAAGCAAAAAAAAGCTAAAGGAAAGAAAAGAAATAGAACTTCAAAATAGCATTGTGCTTGCATACTAACTGTAAATTAGATATTACTAGCTTACCCGGCGAACTTCGTACCGCCTCTGAATTATTAAATATATTTATTAAATGTTGTGTTAACGTATCTATTAGCTGAATTAAATTCAATTTTTTTGGATGGTGAATTTGGCTTTGATTGAAGAAAATTAATGTTTATTCTCTGGATCAGAAGTCACCTAAAATTAAAATTTTACATAATTCTTTTTTAGCCAACTTGTGGGCATTATTCTTGTAAAGTGTACCACCAAATAAATAAACTCAGGCACAGGAATGTTCAAAGAATGTAAAGAAAACAAAAAAAAATCTCTAGCGCAGCCCTGTTTCACTCTATCTGCACTGCATGCACTGCACTACTCCATTTGTTCTACTCTATCTTAACTACTCTATCTGATCTACTCTTTCTGCACCACTCTATCTGATCGGAATAGTGGAATAGTTCTGTTCGAAATAGCTCGAGTTCCTGAGCAGCATTGTTCTACTGTATCTGCAATGTCGAGCTTCGTTCTAGGTATCAGAGATGGCGCGGTATACAAAATACAAAATACAAAATAAACTTGGTATCGGTTATAAAGGCCGGGACACATCTATCATGCATTCACCCGATCCGACTCCGATCATACAATCAAGGTCCTTATTCTTGGAACAGGGGAGCAGAGCGGTCCCAGGAGAACACCTGGGAACACTGCTCCCTATTCCAAGAATAAAAACCCTGATTGTACGATCGGAGTCGGATCGGAAGAATGCATGATAGATGTGTCCCTGGCTTAAGAGATGGCGCCGTATGCGGGCTTAGTAAATTTTTTTCATATATCGTCGCCCTAGTTGTGAATGGTCGTAATCCAGAAAATGTTCATTCTTGAGTTGTGACCTCGGTTGTGACTGTTAATTTAACATACTTAAAAATGTTTAAATTTCATGTTGGTGAATAGATCTAAGCCAGTGATTAATGTTTGACCTTGTTATAGTATATTTGCTAATTAAAAAGCATATTGTCACCAAAAACAAAAATTTTAAATGCAGTTTACTCACAACTTACCTTGAGTGGATTACGATCATTCACAACTAGGGCGACGATATAATACCACAAGAAAAAAAATTTTGCTGGCAAAATTTTCGACTGGTATGAAAGTTTGTTGCTTGGCAATTTCGCGAATGACATTTTTGACAAAACCACGAGCCGTCAGGCGAGTAGTTTTGTCAAAAATTTCATGAGCGAAATTACCAAAAAGCAACAAACTTGAATAAAACCAAGAGAATAATTTTGCCTCTATAATTTTTTCTTGAGTGGTATTCGGCTGGACTATTTCACGAGAAAAAACAAGCCAAATTTTCATTTGGAAAATTTATTTTCTTTAGGTGACACTTGTCAAACTCACTAGTTTTTTACATTAACCACACAAAATTTTGTCGCTGAAAAACCATCATGTTGATTTTGTCCAGGTAGGAACAGGAAGGAGTTTTGTCAGTAGGAAACCGGCCGTTCCTATGACATTTTGCCAGTGTGAAACACTAGTGAAATAGTCATAAATAAATAAAATAAGTAATGAAATGACCACAATAATGACATAACAACATGCTGGTACTGTCAACGCTGAAAAAAGTTTCAATTTGACAGCAAAATCACCATTAACAAAATGATCCTCCATTTATTGAATAATTCATTTATTACAAAAAATGTGATATATGAAGAACCGCTCGATCGATTTTGTGCAAACTTCACATAAACCATCTAATAAATAGTCCGAACAAAGCCCAAACATTTGGTTTGGCTAGGTGAGCCCGTTCTTGAGTTATAAAATTACAACGAAAAGTGACATTATTTTTTATATATATAGATGTACCTATATTAAAATTATTTGATTACTGGTCATAGTAGGCATGCTCAGGCTAGTAGTTCTCATCGTACGCCTAGAGTAAATAGATAATATTAACGCGTCAGTTTATTTAGGAAATAAACAAGCCCAGGGACCCAATTCTTGAATAATCTCGCATACGAAAATTTATATGATTGAAGGGAAGGTAAAATATTTGAGTTTTTCTTCATATTTGGTACAAGTTGACTTGCTCATCAAATTTTATGCAAATTTATGGCGATCTTTCGGCTTGAGTGAGACAACATAATTATTATGATGTAATTGTTATAACCAATAATAATATTTGTGGTTTCCAGGCTAATCTTTCCCACCCAGTGCCATCAGAGACCTCAACCTACTAAAGATGGGGTGCACTCCTACAAGCAACAAAAAACTGAAGAAGTTCCACAGCTCCAAATGTGTGTCGCTATCGCATATTAGTTATAAAACCCACTCGCAAGATCAAACATCAAGAAGAAGGGGAGAATTGTTGTGAATGCAGCCTTAGAGCTGTTGGGTTGAAGTGGCTACACAAACATTGATCATTTTAGTCTCAAATCTCTTAATCTGTTTGTTAAAGCAATTATTTTTTTGTAATGTTATCGGAGAATGAATAGAAGTGTTCAAGCTGTAAGTGTCAATAAGTTGTGAGGCCTACTGGACACCTATACGTATTTTACCATCCATTCATCTTTGACAGGTACTGGTCACTAATCAACATCCTCTTTTAAATTTAAAAGCGCTTTTAAAACTTGTCACTTTTTTTGTTTGTATTCTAAGCAATACAAATTTTTAACATTGACAGCTTCCAAAGTCGCTTTTAAAGTTAAAAGAAGATATTGCATACGGCTGTTATTCTTTATTTTTTAGTTCTAACAAACGAGTCGATTAAAACTATGAGTCTTGTCCAACATTGTGGAAAAAATCTTAAGTTGCAGCAGATGCAGGAAGATCGCGTTTGTAATTTATAATTTCTATCTGCCTGTGAACTAAATCAACTCATTAGAATATTCTGCTGTGCGTTTCCTCAATCTTTTGAAACACGTTGGCTAACAGTGCTACAGCGAGATTTCTACCCTGGTGTATCATCAGAAACACCGGTGAACAAACCGATTTGTTCATTCGTGGACCAAATGTATCACATGTGATATCGTGGATAATGATGCTTGATGGGTTTTTAAAATCCCCGGTATAGAAAAGAAGACAGAGGTATATAAATACATCAAATAATTTGTAGGTCAAATGGGAATCACCGGTGACTCATCATAATCAAGTAATACATGATAACTTGAGAAAGTAGTGAAATATAGGTACTGTCTAATGATATCTTTTTTCAAACAAGGAAATAACACAATACAAAAACATAAAAGTAGGTATCAAATAAGTGCCTTTTTTGAAAACATTCTAGACATAACGCGGGTGAATGTGGACACTCGTCCCAACTAATGAAACAACATGCAGACACTTGTGAAGTAATACTAAGGATCACCAAGTGTATCACCGGTGATCAACCAACACAACAATCTGAATGTAACCCGCGTAACGTATTCCAAGTGAGATAATGCTCGGTCCCTAACAGAAATATTTATGCATCCCAAGCATCCCTGTCATTATCAAGTAAGATTGAGTAATCTTATGCATCACCGCTGACTCATATGATATAGCCAACGTGCTAAAATTCTCCTTATTTAATAGTTCAAATGGATTTTTCCGTTTTCGTATAATCTAGGCTTCTTAGGTATCACCATAATTGCAGATTCGAACTGAAATCATTTTTAATCGTGTAGAACCGTAAAATGTCAAAAACCATCCCTTTTCTGTCTTTCACATTTCACCATGATTTTAAAGTGTAATATTGAGTGAATCTAATGTCATTATAGTCGTAAAACTGTATACCTGTCTGAATGGCTTGTTGCCTTACTATGTACTCTGCTGTTAACATGAAGCATTATCACTCTAGAGTTCTTTTAGTGTGATTTTAGTACTTACAAGTTGATAGCGTACTAATAGGGCGATCTCCATTAATACGGCAGCAAATAATAATAATAGATCAATAGAAAATAAAAGTTAAATAAAAAACATTGGAACATCTATTATTGATTACGATGTTTTAGAGTTAACGATGAAGAGAGTATCTAATAAAGATCTAACTGTTAGAATTTCGAGAGATCAGCTGTTATATTGAAAGCATGAGCTTGGAAGATAAATTCTCAGTAGATTAAAAAAACATACAGATGCTTTTTACTAGTTGGTTTGAACCAGAGCCATTATAGAACTAATCACATACACAATTCTGGATGGATAATCAGATTTGGATTTATTGAGTTTCATATAGACCCAAATAGCCCAAGTAAGATAGGTAACTTCATGTTAGAGCTCTGCACTACCTAGTTTGATGAGAGGTTTGTTTGTTTGTGTCACGCTAACTTGAACTAAGCTGTAATATTTCAGATTATGGCAGATACACCCATATAAAACGCTCGCAAACGAACGCCCCAAAGCAGGAAGTACTGCTCCGAACGACACAAACAAACAAACCTGAGAATTTTAGACAGAGCTACTTATTAATTTTTTTGTATATTTTATTATTGAAACACTTACTTTTTTAATAGCTTCTTTAATATAAACTTTGTTCTCATGACAAGTCGTGTGATTCTAGCTGCCATTCTCTAAAAACTACCATCTATCTGATGACATATATGACCTGTATGTCATTCCAAAATACCAAGTTAAATATAAATTAATAAATAAGTACCTACAAATAACGAAACTAAAAACTTATATTGTTGGGTAACAAACAACTTAAAAACGAATCATAGAACACGCTTTTTTTAATAAAGCTCATGATCAGCCAAATAGTTTGGCGTTTTAACTACACGACGTGATCTACGCGATTTTTTAAATTATGAGTTTTGTCACAATCAGGATTGTCAGTGTCATAACTGGAGTTATCATCGTCACTATTATCACTGCGGCGATCACTTAAATTCATACTATCGCTTAAAAATACATATCCTATGTCATTCTCTTGATTCTCTGTTACTTTACGTCCTGCATTTTCTGAGTCAGATTCATTGCAATTAATATTTGTTACAATAGCTTTCTGTGAAGAGCTTTCAAAATCAGAAACACTAATACAATCAGTAGATGAATCTGTCTCAGAAATTAGCTCAACAGGAGATCTATAATCTACTACTGTGTTTTCAACATTTGTAGGCTCATCATCAAAATCAGATATCTCATACAATAAATCATCAAACATATTATTAAAAATTTGCACAGGTAAATTAGTCTTATTAATAAACTTCCTGTTTCTTCTTAATTCTTTTCCTTTTTCATCTTTAATAAGATAAGATCTATCATTGTATTTGCTTATTATTTTTCCTTTATTCCAAGAATTATTTTTTTGAAATAAAACACTGTCATCTTTGTGCAAAGGTGGCAAATCTTTTGCAGTTTTGTTATAATTCTTTTGAACTTTTTCTGAATTTTGTTTGAGTTTCAATGTCACCTCTTTTTGATCAATAATTCTTGGAAGAAGGTTTTCTGAAGTCAGGGCCGCCTTAAGGCATGGGCCCGCTGGGTCCGGGCCCAAGGCCACCGGCGCCTAGGGGGCCTCATCGCTAAGTCCATGCCTAGTTTAAAATATTTTATGGAACAAAAAAATTGGAAAAAAAATATAGGCGGGTACCTAGCGAAAAAGTTTAACAAAAAGTATCTGGAAAAACTATATTTTTTTTAAATTTTGATCCACATCAACCATAAAATATACAGGGTGTTTCACGAACATCGAAACATAGGCGTTTTGGGGTATTTCAAGGTCGATTAAAAAAAAAAAACGCTCGGACACATCAATTTTGTATTCAAGGGGGAAACTTTTTGACCCCATCGGTATTTCACTAGGGTGCACCCCCTGGGTGGGGTGACTTTCACTCCTCTTTTTAAAATAGGGAAGATGGGTCGAGTGGTACCTTGTTTCACAGGAATTTTGATTCTTCTCACAACTGTACTTTTTTTGAAAATCTAATGATTAGTCCTCAAGATATTCACTGTCAAAATGGCCATTGGCTAAATAGGAAAAAATCTTCTGGCCCAGTTATTCTCAAATTAACACTTTCTTAACTTTCCTCTCGGACATGTCAATTTTCTTTTTTTATGTGCTTCCGAAAAAAATTAAAATTGACGTGTCTGAAAGGAAAGTCAGGAGAGTGTTAATTTGAGAATTAAAGGGCCAGAAGATTGTTTCTGATTTAACCCATGGCAACTTTGACAGTGAATATCTTGAGAACTAATAATTCTTTCAAAAAAAGTACACAGTTGTGACGAGAATCAAAATACCTTTAAAACAAGATACCAATCGACCCATCTTCGCTATCTAAAAAACAGGAGTGAAAGTCACCCCACACAGGGGCTGCACCCTAGCGAAATACCGATGGAGTCAAAAAGTTTCCCGCTTGAATACAAAACTGACGTGCCCGAGCGTTTTTTTTTAGATCGACCTTAAAATACCCCAAAACTAAAACGCCTTTCTCGATGTTCGTGAAACACCCTGTATATTAATTTCAGAAAGACCAGGAAACATCCACAATATACATTACATTTCAGAAGTTTTTCTTATTTATTAATTTCGTATTCCCTTGAGCACCGCCCCTCTCTCCCCCCGTAGGTAAGGGGCCTCCTTTTACATATAGGCCCAGGGCCTCAAGAAGTCTTAAGCCGTCCCTGTCTGAAGTTATAGGAAGTTTTGTCTTCACCAGGCGGTTTAAAAGCAATTGTGCGGGAGCAAATCCTATACTGGGCAAAGGAGAATTTCGATATTCTAATAAAACGTTGAATCATCCAAATGTTTCATTTTCTTGAGCATGTTTTTTAGAAATATCGACATATTTCTCTGCAAAGCCATTAGACTGGTGATAATGAGGACTAGAAAATTGCAAATCAAAGTTCCAAGATTTAGCAAAATTCTTGAATTCTATACTGTTATAAGGAACATTATCAGAATAAAAAATGTCAGGGACACCAAATTTAGAGAACAAATCCCTAAAATGCTCAATCACAGTTGTAGCTGTCTTATTCTGTGTAGGAAAAACTTCTAGCCAATGGGAAAAACTATCAGCAATTAATAAGTAGCTTTTAGATTGATATTCAAAAAAGAATATATTTGCCATGGTCTTTCTGGTAGTTTATGGGCTAAAAGAGTCTCTTTTTGGTTAGCTGGCTTATTAAGCGATAAATTTCACAATTGCTCACAAAGGTTTCAATTTCTTTTGACATTTTGGGCCATATCATTATTTCACGTGCTCGTAATTTACTTTTTTGTATCCCAAAGTGAGCTGAATGTATTAACTTGAGCATATTATTTCTGAGTTCAAAAGGAACCATCACGATTTTTTGATTGTAGAACAGCAAATTGTCAGAGAGATAAATATTGTTTCTCAAATTATAGTAGTATTTAAATTCTGAAGTCAACTTTTTATCATTTTTTGGCCATTCATTTAAACAAAAGTTTTTAACTTGTGGTAAAATCAAATCATTGTTAACTGCATTTTGAAAAACAATTTTCTTTTCTGTTCACATTGGTACAGTCAAAGAAAGTGAATGAATAATATATTCCAACTCTTCATCCAAAGGAATTTCAGTTTTATTGTAAGACCTACTCAATGCATCTGTCACATACATCTTAGACCCAGGTAAATATTCAATTTTGATATTATATTTTAACAATTTCAATAACATTCTTTGTAGTCTAGCACTAACATCATCAAGATTTTTCTTAAAAATTGAAATTAATGGCTTACGGTCAGTTTTAACCAAAACTTCTCGACCATATATCCAATAATGAAATTTCTCACATGAAAAACAATACTCAGAAGTTGCTTTTCAATTTGAGCATATTTTACCTCGGCACTATTAAGAGATCTTGACGCAAAAGCTATTGGATGCTTATCTTGCATCATACAGGATCCTAATCCTTTACCAGACACATGGTTTATTTTGATCAAATATTTTCAATATCGGTTTGTTTGTGATTAAAGTCTTTAATGTGTCAAGTTCTTGTTGATAAAACTCTAACCATTCAAAATTAATATCATTTCTAGTAAGCTTTCGCATGTTATATGTTTGTGAAAGATTCGGGATAAATTTAGAAAAAAAATTGAAAAGACCAAGTATTCGTAGTAAATCTTTTTTGTTTGAAGAGTTTTCGATGGATAAAACTGCTTGAATATTTTTTTGAGACGGTTTTATTCCATTTTTTGAAATGATTTGACCTAAAAAAATGACTTCTTTCATTTTATATTGCAATTTATCAAAATTAAATTTTATGTTAAATTTAAGGGCTTTTTCAAGTACTTTTTTAAATGCCAAATCGTGTTCATTACCATCAAATTCGGAAATAATTAAATCATCAAAATATATATTCACATTTGGAATATCACAAAAAATTCCCATGTTTTTTCTTTGAAAAATTTCCGGTATACTACTTAAGCCAAACGGAACTCTATGAAATTTGTATCTTCCAAATGGGGTGTAAAATGTACATAAATCTGAACTTTTTTCTGATAATTGTATCTGCCAAAATCCATCCTTCATGTCTATTACTGAAAAAATTGTTTTTCCTGCTAACTTAGCTAAAATATCGTCATATTTAGGAATAATATAATGTTCTCGACATATATATTTGTTTAGTGGTTTAGGATCCAAACATAAACGAAGTGAACCATTAGGCTTTTCGACAATCATCAATGAGTTCACCCAGTCAGTTGGATAGTCAACTTTGGAAATTATACTTTTTTTTCTGAGTTCATGTAATGCTGATTTTAATCTGTCATGTAAAGCCAATGGGACTTTCCTCTGTGTTTGGATCACTGGTATTGCAACATCTTTCAATTTAATGTCTAGCACTCCAGGCATACACCCAAGACCCGAAAATATCTTTGAAATTTTTATATATTTCTTCTCTAGATTTCGGTAACGGTTTAGAATCATTTAGCATCTTAGTTTGAACTAAATTTATACGTGATATCATATTAAAATGTAAACAATCACCTAACCCAAGTAAAGGCTCTGAATCTAAATCAACAATAAAAAATTGATTTTTATACATGCATTTGAGTGTGATGTAACCTAACGGATTATATTTGAAATTGCCATAAGAAATAATTGTCATGGTTGTTGGAATAATTTTAGATTTATCAGTATTTAAATCACTGAAATGTTTTAAAGGTAAAACGCTAGATTCAGCTCCTGTATCAAGCTTGAAATGTATGTCAATATCATTAATTGCGATAGGTTCATACCAACTACTATTTTGAATATTTTGTTTCTGTTCACAAATAAAAATAGAACTTTCAGTACCTATAATTTCATTACTTACTATTGTATCGGAATTTTGAATATTCACATTGTCCAAGACCTGAACTTCTGACGTTTGTTTCTTAACCTCAGTCTCTTTTTGTCCTTTTTTCTGGTAGTCTTCTTGTTTCCTGCTTTCTGCTCCTTGTGGCTTGTCCTTGAAAAACAAACCTTTGCAAAATGACCTTTGCGTTGGCAAATTCCGCAAGTTTGATTAAAAGCGGGGCATTGTCTAGGTTGATGATTAAAATCACATCTTCCACATCTGCGAGAAAACTTGAGTGCATCGACTTCTTGTCTTTCCGCTGTTCCATTATTTAATAGTTCAACATGTTTCATTGTTACCTCAATACTCCTACAATATTCCAGCATTTTGTCTAAAGACATTGTTGGTTCCCTCAACAAATGTCTTTGAACCTGTTTGTTAAGAACACCGTCACCTAGTACCATTCTATTCTGTCTTTAATCATTCTTTCAGCATAACTAGTTCTGCATTGATCTTTTTCACAAATAAACGAGCAGTTAGCTGCTTGCTTTTTCAATTCCGTTAAGTACCAATCAATATTCTGGCCATCTTTTTGCTGAATATTATTGAACTTAAACGTCTCCATTCTCACATTTCTTTTTGGTAAAAAAAAATCATCGAAGCAAGCTAAAACATCTTTTAACTTGCTAGTTTTTGCCTTATCGAACGTATTGTAGATATCCGAAGATATTTAACAGTAATGCTACCTTTACCATTTCGTCAGCTGATAAGATAAAATTGAGTTTGTATTTTTCTGAAATTAAGTAAAGTATCTAGAGTCATTTTAGGATGATCATGGCACTCTATAGTTGAAAAATTAAAATTTAATTCAAAAACAAAATTTGGACAAAAATCGATTCAAAAGTGGTGTATTAGGATGTAAAACGATCTGTAGATTCCGAAATCCGGAAAACGAAAAATATACAGGGTGTGCCATTTAAAAATCAGAAGTTGCGGTCATTTCCGGTGAAACCGGAAGTCAGGAAAACCTGTCATAAATGCATAAAAATGGCTTTTGGTTAGAATATCAATCCTACCAAGTTTCGTTGATATCGATAGACAAATAAAAAAATGGCAGCCGCAAAGTGATCTCGTGGACACCCGGTATATAGATATACTGAGCATATGCGACGTCATAGGCACATTTCATAGCGTTGTATCTCCGTCAATTTTTGACTAAGAGGAAAAAGAAAAAACACGTGTTGACCTATTTTTTATCGACTAACGAAATCAGTGATAAAAAAATTGATGCAAGTACCGTATTACATAATCGATTAGATGCCAATTTTTTGACCTAGGGTGTCGCCAGGAAGTCTTGAATTTATTCTTTGGTCGAAAAGCTGTATTCGTTGGCTTTGTTCCAACCCAGCAGGAAACCGTAATATTACCGTCAGGATTTTGTACAAAACCTAAAATTTTTGCTTAGAAACTGAAATTCGTATACAGAGTGATTCCGAAACCGTTCTAGGACGGTTTTCTGACGGGTTAGAACAAACCTGTTATTACAAGGTCATATTCTGAGCATGTGCATGCAATGACTAGTAGACTTAATAAAGAGAATGAGGAAACTTAAAGCCTCGGGCATTCTCGCGTAAAATCTCTGTTGAAGCTCCAATAATCATTGGTTTCAATCAGAATTGTTTTTTTTTAGAAATGTAGGTAGGTACCTGCTTATATTTCATTTCATTATTGAACTTAGTACATGAGATGACATGCCTAGGTACAGGTGCATTTCCAATTTTCGCTTCACCTTTTCACTGAAACAACAGCTTTATTAACTAAAAGCTTGGTTCACGGCTTGACACAAATTATTGTTGATCTTCATTAGGGCAATAAAAATCCTGGAAAAAAAAAGTAGGTACCTAAATACCTGATTCTGATTATTAAAAAAAAATCAGTTTCAAGAGTTGCTCAAATGCATAGCTATTGAAAAAAAAACCAAAATGAAAAAATGAAATTTATGCCTCTATTAAAACTGTTAAAGCATTGTTGGGAAATATTGTTGCATTTAGCAAAGGTTCCTGCTTATATTTACTCAAGAAGCAATATGAATGGTCCAAAGAATAAGAACATTACTAACCTAAACCAATGAATTTGGAAGTTGTGCTATGAACTTTAGTGAATTAAAGTTAGAAAGAAGGGGTCGCCGCAGCACCTATTCTTATAACATAAGGAAGGGCAATCAGTTGACGAGAACCTCTTGAACTATCGGTACCCAGACTCGGACGCGCACCATACCAAAACTCACGTGGAACCTCCCGCGCAAAGTCGCGCGCGAAGTCATTTTTGAAAGATTTGAATGTTGAAAACATTCGAAAAAATGAATATTGTTAGGCAAACAAAGTGTTCTGTGATCTAAGGCTAGTTTTTTTTTTGTTTGAAATCAAATCATTGAGGCAGCCAAAATGTTTACACGGTAATTTTTTTATAATTATCTATATAGTTCTAAGTTCTATATAACCACAAGACATTTTCTAAGATATTATAGTTCTGTTGCAATATTTTTTTAATAAGAAGCAATCAGTACTTTTTAAGGAAATTTCACAACTTCCCATTTTTCAAAGAAGAGTTGAGCATGCCGTTGTTAAACTTAGACTTGAAAAACTAAAACTCGATCATCTGACATCTGTATATGGTTAGAAAAAAACACAATTTAGGCAATCAAAGTTACGCTGCAATTGTTTTTCCAAAATTTTCATAAGCCTGGATTTTGTTTGCCAGTGTGACAGCGACTTTAAACTTGATCGCTGTAAAAAAATAAATAAAAAGGTCTCTAAATTAAGGAATCACCTAGCTACTTTTGCAGTTTTAAGTAAATTTCCTTGAGGGATTTTGATCAATACTAAGCTCTCTTCTTAAGTCTATAATAATTAGTCTTAATTCGAACTTGCCATCTCGACCTGTCGGAAAGTTATCGCGGGAAAACATGCATATACCGACTTTTTTGCTCATTTTTAGGTCATCTTGCGTAGTTTGGAGTGATAAATACTTTTAACCCTTTTTTGCTGTAATAATACATACTTCCATAGTTAAGTTCCATTCAGTTTTTGATATCGTGGAAGTAATGTACATAGTAAGCGTTTGAGATTGACTTGGACCTTGACTGATAGGTCATAGAAACATTTTTTTTTTTAAATGTTTTATTTTTTGGTTTGGTTTTGGGAGAAGAATTGAACTTAAAATTTTCAGGTATAAAGTCGATATGGTGGAAAAATATAAATTGTATATGTAGTAATTTATTTTTGAGAAAGAAATTACAGGGATGTCGGCCAAAACAGCCTATATTACGTTAACTATCAGTATGTCGTCAAGCTTTCGAAGTATTTTTACTTCATCTTCAGGACCCTTCAATATTATTAAGATTATGGTAATTTATACAAATATAACATTTCCATCTATCTATGTGAGTCTTTAAGTTTCAATCAATTTAAGTATGTAAATCTTTTATATTTGTTGAAATTACCATTATCTTAATAATATTGAAGGGTCCTGACGAGTAAAAATACTTCGAAAGCTTGACGACATACTGATAGTTAACGTAATATAGACTGTTTTGGCCGATATCCCTCTGATTTCTTTCTCAAAAATATTTTATTAAGTCGGTACCTAGATACTTTTCCATATAGGTACGTAACTTTTCATTTGTATATGTTTTCCTCTAGATCGCAATCGCATATAAATACCGATTATACAGGGTGGGGCACGAAAAACTTCCCACCCAGGGTTTCTCAGGTGTTAGGTGTTTAATTAAAAATCGCTCAGACACGTCAATTTTTGTTTTTTGGGGAAAACATTTTCTCGGTATTTACACCCCTCACCTGTCAACCCCTAAGTGGGGATGACAAGTACATTTTAAATAGAAAGAGGGGTCGAGTGATATGTCATTTGGTAGCTATTTTTATTTAGAATATATCCCTAAAGTTTTAAGTTGCTACTATTTACTCTGCCGAAATGGCGACTTGTCAAATTTAGGAAAAATGCTTTTTTCCTAGTATCTGAACTGTGTGGTTTTTATCACATAATAACAAAACAGATTTTTTAATGGTACTTATCCATAGTTATAAAATAACATTGGTATTTAATTTAAATGTTTGTCATGCAACAGTTCAGTTTAAAATGGTTCATGTTTAATCACTTGAAAAATCTGTTGTTTTGTTAATATGATGTAAAAACCACACAAATTTGACAAGCTGCCATTTCGACAAGGTAAACACTAGCAACTTAAAACTTTGGGGATATAATCTTTATAAAAATAGCTATCAAATGACGTATCGCTCGACCCCCTTTTTCATTTGAAATTTTGGGGGTACCTGTCACCCCCACTTAGGGGTTGACAGGTAGGGGTGAAAATACCAATAAAATGTGTTCCCCAAAAAACAAAAATTGACGTGTTCGAGCGATTTTTAATTATTCACCTAACACCTGAGAAAACCTGGGTGGGAAGTTTTTCGTGCCCCACCCTGTATAAACAAATGCTCAACTATCAGGTATCATGCTCAACCGGATATAAATTGTTGTCCAATAAGATTTGCGATATGTGCTTATCAGACTAAAATTTGCAATATATTGTATAATTTGGTAGTACGTATATCATTAAACAATATTATTCAAGACATCTATCATGTCTTGTCTACTTTCCTAATTTTGAATAATGCCGAAAATTGATTGGGTATTATAGGTATCTAACAATTAAATTTCTAATACACTGAAAATGATGATTGGGGAGATGCGCTGCGGACTATGAGTACGTTCAAATCTTGGTTCAAATTGACCCAGCATGGGCTGTGTTAATTTTTCGGCTGTTGATCGAATTTATGAAATATTTTGCATGTGATCAAACTTTCTTACCTACCAAATTAAATATTGGATTAATATTTTAATAATTACAGCACAGCCCTACCCGTACAAATTATTTCATTAGTTGCAAAAATTCGGATCTTGGTGTAAGCATATTATTTGCACTAAAGCGACAGATGAATCACGCAAAAACATATTAGTAAGTAGTAAAGTAGCCAAAGTGATAAATATTAATATCCAATTTCCAAAGAAGACAAACGACACAATTTAATGACAGAAGAATGTGTTAAACCTTTTGACTGGTCAAATTATTATTTACTTATTTTCTCAAGAACCATACTGTTAATTCAAATGAAATAATGGTTATTAGTAGTTAGGACTAACAGAAATTTATGGAGAAACAATATAATTACAATTAATCTTAAGTAATAAGGTGGGGAATAGACGTACGGTACCGCCTCTTGTAGACAAACCCACTAAGTACCGCTTAGTGATGGAGATGGGAAATACAAAATATAGTATTTTTTAGGAGATGGATGTTCAACGGTCAGGCTTAGGTTACTTGCGGTAATTTATTAATGGCGTACATGAAGTTTTTCTGGGTTCCGGATTATAAACTTAGGCATTTTTATTTACCTGGACGGTGAAAGATCCTCGATCCCATTCCATCTGATGAATGGATTGATGATTTATGATATGTTGATTCTCCTTTGCTTTTTATTAATTAATTCAAAAAATTAATAAATAATTAAATAACGTCTTATTGTATGGAAATTATTTCAAAACCTAATAACATAATTGCTATTTTATAAACAATGTAATAAACAAACTATTTTCAACATTAATATCGCTAAAAGTTAATTTTTTCCGAGAAAAAAAAAATCAATTTCAACCATTGGCATTTTAAATTAAATTTACTTCGGCGCAAGTTATTTTTGCCTTCGCGTAATAAATTTACTATCGAGTAACGGTAGTACCATTTACCCAACCATCTTTCTTCTACATATATGGCTTTTTAAAATTGTAGCTTGCCTAAGCCAAGCACTTTTGTACGGGTTATGCCCCGAACTTAATTAAACTTTCCCATGCTAAAGCTAAATTATTTGAAAATTTGTATCAATATTGCACTCAGCTACGAGTATAGTATGACCTAAAGAGGTTTGGGGTATTTTAATTGAATTGAGTTGGGAACATTGTAGGAGAGTGCATATCTATTTATTAATTTTTTTTATTCTGAATTGAAATGAGGAAATATTGTTTTAAATTATTTGAAACTTGAAATTAGGTTTTTCACTGTTATAAGTGGCTTCACGAAATTCTCGATACCCCTAAAAGGTAGTAGTTGCCTAGGGCGCAAAACACAAAGATGTTTTGCCATAAAGAATAATGAAGGTTGCGATCAAATACAATTGAATTAAATAATATGTTGGGGTAGTCGATGTGAGTAATACTGTACGCATTACCCCAAGAGGAATCAGGAAGAGTGATGGCAACCTCTTTTTTTTACACTGGCGGACATTTTCGAAAAAGGAAGCCCTGGCCGCCCGGGGCGATTGGCCGATGGCTCTACATCCAAACTTGTCCATATAACGTCGGTCTACCTCTGTTCCAAATTTGGTCCTTTTATCAAGAAGTGCACAATATGTTGAAGTATACTAGTAGTCCAATCAAATGGTAATTTTTTGAATTTTTTGAAAACTGCAATAAACCTACTTTTAGACGACAAAACAACCACTCTACGTAAAATTGAATGAAAGTTGTACTCAACCAAATATTGAGTTCAGTGAGCACCAAAATTTTAAATTTTGATCCATATATATGCATAAACTGATAATTTAATTTTCCCTCTAAACTCTTGTTTGACCAAATGAAGGGTTCCAATAATAAAAAGTCTGTACCTGTCAATACTTCACAAACTACACTTGTCAACCCTAAATTACTTCCCCCTCCGTTTTTCGTAAGCCTGAGGATTTATCTATATTATGCTCGGTATTATGTATGTAGATGTAACAGGAAGTAATCAGTACCCATTTACAAAAAAAAAAAATACGTATATTTACTGATTTATCACATTTCATTTTACTCTCATTCGTTTTGCTGTGACTCAGGAAGGTGCGGGCGTAGGGTGTGTGATGGACGATGATGGTCCAAGCTCAGGCTCAGGCTCTTCAGTACTCGAAGTGGCAGGGTGTGTGGATGTTGATATGTTATAAATTAACGCATAATTTAAATTACCTTCTGAAGTCTCACCTTCCTTTGACAGTGGTGGAGCAAACGGGGGGTCGTCTTGTTGCCCATCGAGGTTGGTTGTTTCGTCCACGTTGGTACAGTTTTCGGCACAATTAATGCAGACTTGGCTGCAGGACAGATCTGCGCGCCTGCAGCCACAACGGCTACCACATTTAGTACGGCACTTGCATGATATTTGCTGCATTAGTTTGTCAGGAACCGAGGGTTTCAGGGTGGTAAGTGGGATCAGGCCATTTTTGGTTGCTTTCCATCCCCACAGTTTCGGATTGAAAATGTTGCCGAGCCACTATTGCACTTGCAAATATACACGCAAGCTATGCTGGTAAGCTGCAGAGCGGTGGGAGGGATAGATGCAATGTTACTGGAAAACTTGACTTGAAGGTAGATGTCACGTACTGTTTGTATTGTAAAGCATTCAAGCTAGTTGTTAGTTGGTCAGTCGCGTACAGGGCAACCAAAAATTTTTCTCCAGCAGCAGCAATATCCACTTGTTGGGCTGAAGGATCCAAGAATTTCCCAATGGTCTCTTCAAGCTCTGGATGTGTAGAGAGAGTCTTCAAGAATTTAGTTAGGTGGGGGGGGGGGGGGGGGGTCGGTTAGACAGTGGCTTACAACGGCGTCGACCGGTACTGCTGTTTTTAATGTGAGTGGTTGTTTTGAAATAACTGTCGTCTAAATGTAAATTTATTGCAGTTTTCACAAGAGTTCATTAAAATTGGCCTTTTTTGACTGACGATGGCGAGCTTATAGATTTAACAGTAACAAAATAGTTCAATCGACTTAGAATTTTTTGCGCTTCATCTTTGAATACCGTGACATTTTTCGCACGATGCGTCGTTTGCAAGATATGACCAGAAAACCGGAAAAAGTCCGAAAATTTCGAGGTTTTTGGCGTTTTTCGACCTGAGCCGGTACTGCTGCTAGGCTTCATGTTACGGAACAGGCAATTTTGAATACCATTTGATCAGACCATAGCTAAACTGCCGCACTATTAAGTTTGCGACAGTCGACAGTCTGGAATGATCTCTCGATAGTAGCGCATTTGCACATTAAGCTGTAACAACGACCACCTCGCATCCAAGACTCCAAGCGCGCTTTTTGAAACACATAGAACATAGACACATAAGTTATAGACGAGTAAGCAGTCAACCGTGTCTTCCTTCAATCCATGGAAAAGTTGCGCAAGTAAAAATTGAACATAATTTTTGACTATATAACAACGAAACAGTTTCGACGTGTATCAAGTTCGATAAGTATGGAAAAAAATGTGAAGGAAATTATTGTCACAAAAAAATGAATACGGCCTGTAATAGATTGTTTTTCATGTTTTATAGTTTGTCCTGATGAGGTTTATATTCATAAACGAAAGCTTGAACCTGGAATAAAGGCATTATCTAAGAAGCACTCTAGAACTTTTATTGCTTCCTCTACGATTCCTTTAGGGGTTTCCCACCGTTATATTGCAGTCTATGAAAAGAAAATATATATAAATTGAGGAAGCTCAAATATATTATATATTTGAAGCTTTATAACATAAGTATTATGATTCATTCAGTTAAATTGATTTTTTTTTAGCTTTCTACCATTTATCCCTAGTTTAAAATGATGCAATTTTTATTGTCTGCCCTATGACAGTTTACATAACAGATTAGATTCTGTTTATAGGGGTGTTTAGTTAATGTACCTCTGCCTCCACACTGCAACCTAAATAGGTCTAGTAGGTTCCTAGATTAAGACTCTTCGCGAATTTCATAATTTTCACGGAATTGATTTTTTTAAAATCCGCAGCACATGTCTGCTCAAGAGGAATAAGTTTGCTGTTACATAACGCTTGGCATGTGCAGAAAATATGTTCGGCAGATTCGGATGCTTCTCTGCAGAAGTCTACAACCTCCCTATCCTACTACTAGGTATATTTGTAGTTCTTTAACTTATCTTAAACAAGTCTGTCAAAATTATAAAACTATACATTCAATTAAAAGTACCTCCACATATTAAAGTAAATACTAGCTTGCCAGAGACTTATCTAGAATTTTGTTGAAGGGTGTTGCATGGGGCGATACTTTTTTTTTACCTTGGAAGCTATTTTGGGTTTGTTAACATTCGCTGTTAGGGCAGCACCACTATGCTTCTGATGCCTGGTTTGACGGAATTTTTTTATCAGATAATCTGAGATAATAAGTTGTATTTTTACCACAAAATACCTAGTATATATATTTTTTCTTTGTATTTATTTAATGAATTTTAGTGTATTATCTGGCTCGGGGGGAAGCGAAACCCCCTTCGCCCCCCTCGCCACTAAGTCCGCGCCTATGGCTTGCGCATTTTATTCAAAAATGTCATCCGGAAAAAAAAACGAAAGCTCTAACAGATCAGAAAGGAAATTAATGACTAAAATCAACTTTCGCCTTCTGATAGATGCTCAGTAGAAAAATCTCCACACCAATCAATACCTTCTGGGTTGTATTTCTTCTCCATCTATGTGCTCCTTGCTATTTTTCTGGATTCAGAAATATTATGCCTCTTGATAACATTATCTGTGGGTGCTTTAATGGCTTATTCTGGACCCACAACTTATCCCATGTTGATTGCTCACCGAATCAGCGGTAGCCGGTCACTGTTGTAAAGCAGCTCTCATTAGACGTTATTTTGTACGATTTTGTTTGCTTTGTCGGTGAAATACTCCGAGCATTCAAGGATACTGTGTCTATAAGGGTCTATTCAGAGTCGTAGCTTCCAGTCCCTCATATAGGTCTGGCATGCTTTCACTTGTCTTGAAGACATCTTCGTATCGTTTAAATTGCCCTTGTATTCTGCAGCTGAGAATACATATTTTGCCTAAGAAGACCTGAGTCTAGCATGCGAACATATCGAGCCTAGCAAAGCGGATGTTGGGTGAGCATTACTGGAGGAATTGGTTTCCTCGAAAATGTTCGTTCGGTGATCCTGCCAGTTGATTTCAGGTGTTCTTTTTGAGAAGCGCTGATGGTAATACATTAATTTCAAAGCAGATGGTCCAGGTTTCAATTCCGTAGAAAAGTGTTGATATGACGACGATATTATGAACAGGCTGGTATAGTTTTCAAGTCTTTTTGGTGTCAAATTCTAGACCAATGCTCTCGCATGCTTGCTTGAATAAATTTAAAGTAGTTTATAGGCCTTCCTCTGTGTTTGCTAGCATATATCCTTATAAACAGCAAATTGAAGTTCACAAACAGTTGCTGTGAATATCTTGGTATTGGCTTGGTTCTATAAGAGATTTCAACACCAAGGCGGAGTACGGTTCCTACAAGTATTGAGAGAAAGCTTGTGCAATGACACATCCTTGCTTCACTCTAGTTGTTATCTTGAAGGCTTCTTCGGGCCGTTGTTTGTGAAGACATTGGCGTTCATGTTTCAACGCAGTAGACGAGGAATGTTAAAAACTTTAGGCGGACAGCCGTGCAATGCCAAGAGCTACTCGACTCAAAGGCTTTGACAAGACGTGTAGATTTTCATATGCAGGGTTTGGTCTGCCCATAGGATTTTTCTTGCATTTTCCGTTTACTGAAGATTATATCCACCGCATACCTCGATTTGGTCTAAACTGTTCTGGATTGGGTTGCTTCGGCCAAAAGGAGGAATCGATCTTGACTATCTGTTGGTAGCAGGTTGTTGTAGCCTTTCTTGAATAAGGTGACGATGGAGGTTTCTCGCGGATCCGTGGGAATCATTTCATTGCTCCATATTTTTGCGATAAACCTATGTGTGTTCGATCATAGCAGAGGTCCCCACTTTAAAAAGCTCAGCAGGGACTCCACCTAAGCTGCTACAGTGGAAAGTTGAGTTTCTATAAACTGATATGTGGAAATAAAAAGCAAATTTATTACTTCCAAATCTTTATTATCTATCCATTATAACTAGTAATGAATTTTTGCTAAGTAGGAGCCAACTGATTTTAATAAATGTTAAGTTATTTTGCTAGCGTTCTATGGACTTTCCCAAATAAAATCGTAGAGTATCGCACTAAGTTCAGCACAACAAATATTTTTTTCAAGAGGGACCATCATCAAAAACTTTCTCATTTCACTAAATTTAGCGAAAAAGTACACCCTGAAGCAACTCTAGCCACAGAGATATCGAAATTTTAACATTTTTTTTAATATAATATTGGTCCTCTCACGAAAGTTAAAGTCCATAGGTAGGTACTACCTAAGCGGTTCATGAGCGGAAGAAATTGAGTGACGATTAACCCTCCATTTGAACACGTCAAGGTTAAATCGTTCAGGAAATGAAGTAGGAGGCAGTGAGTTCCAGAGGTGGGCAGTAAGCCAACAATAAGCCTTATTTTCAGAAGCCAACTTCACCACATATAGGTACTGATGGGATGCCTGTGAGGTTCTTGTGGTTCTCAAATAATTTCACCTCCTCCATATTTCATAGTTTAAAACGAGAGTAGACATTAGTGACCATTAGAAAATGGGAAATTTGCGTGTGGTTGTGTAGTGTACTACATAATTTGTGTAGTAAAGTTATAACTCATAGAATTACACACTTGCCGCTATGCGCCATCTTCCATTTCGTGGGGCAGTCGACTTCTCACAACACTCATTACGTGATGAAATAATTAATGTTCATTATTGATGCATACAAATTCGTCAAACAGTACCTAGTAGACAGATATTATTGCTTTATCAAATTGAAGGTAGGCAAACAGTTAAAATGTTACGACTTATTGAATAACATATCTTTATATTTATAGTTTATCGTAAACTTAGGTGTTAACATTTTAATTGGGTTATTATCAAACTTTGAAGCATGAAAGGCTTATTGTTTTTTGTTTAAAATGCAATTTTATTACATTTTAAAATGTAGCTTTAGTTTTATGGAATATTAAAACACTACTTGTACATCCAAGCATTCATATTTCCGAGAAAGAGCAAAACGATTCCATTAACAGGAAAACCAAAGCTTATTATAGATTGCGGTGAAATAATTGGTAATTTACCTTTGTAATATGTAATTGTTATAATGAGAGAAATAGAGAAATTAGGTTAATTTATTTGATAATGAATTCTATCGGTCTTCAAAAAAAAAAACAAATCGAATATTGCTATGGTTTTTAAAACGTATGTGTTAGCAATATTTTTCTTTAATTTTATCAATCAACTTTAATGTCAAAATGTCATGTCAAAAATCGTGACTAATAAAAAAAACAATAATGCGACACACGTTTTCGTATTCAAAGCAATCTTTGATTGGTTTTGTTTTTGAAGACCCGAAGTTTATGGATGCGTATTCGGAAGATTGAATTACAATAATAAATTATTATTTTTAATTAAAAATGTCATGCCTACCAAAACCAGGCTGTCAAGTTTTTTTTTCAGAGGTATTGGATTTATTCAAAAAAAGTTGCTCAGAGTCTCCATATCATAAATCAATCATTATTCTTGCAATATACTTCCACGTAACTGGGAGGTATATAGCATACGCCAATTTGAGAATGCCCCAACAAAACATAAACAAATAAAATAAAAATTATGAAGGGAAAATGTTTACAAGCCGTAAAATTCGTTTTGGTACGGTTTTAAACTTATAACAGCTTGCTTGACGCTTCGCAGTCATAAAGTTAATTAACATGTGAGTTTCTGACAATCATTAAATCGTATCAGGAGGTCCGATCCTGATTCTGACCGTTCACGCAAGGTATAAAAGAAATAAAAGATAAGTAACTATAAAATCTTTATAATGCTGAGAAGAGAAATGAGAGTTTAATATTATGCAATTATACATAAATTTATGAATTACCTCTCTATGCTCATTTAAAATCCTACAGAGCATTCAATAAATTATCTATTCAAATAAATATAAAATATCTTTTGAGTTTAATTATCCTTCTATTAACAAGAAATACTTATAACTAATCCATAATAATTGTGGTCTATGGTACTTATAATAATATTAATATAAATTCTAAACAACAATGGAATGCCAAAGATACAAGAACGTAAAAAGAAGAGACTCACCGTACATTTTTTGTTCCAAATAATTTGTGTGCAATTTATACCGGGAAATTAGATTTAATGAGCATATTCCCAGATATATTGCCGGAGCGATAAAAAAAACTATAATTAAATATAGCATTAAATTAAAGTTTAATCATTAATTTTTTGGAACCAAAGCCATTTTTCACCCTTGCACGTTAAACTAATAAAACAGGAGTATCTCACATTTTTTCACTTGCGTTCTTCGACACGAGTAATTATCTTAAAAATGCCGATAGCCTACCACATTATTTATGGTGTCGCTTTTTTGTGATATATATAGATTTTGTGGAGAATTCTTCGGTTTTTGTTGAAGCAGATTCAAAAATAGCGGAAATCTACCAGGAAACAAAAATTGAAATCTAGACGAGAATTTGTTTAGATTAAAATATGTAGCATTACATCCAGGTTTCCCATTCTAAACACATTTCAATGTTATTAGTTTGTTATATACAGGGTTTTCCGAAATTAATGCACCATTGCATATTCTACGTCGAAAATAAACCCTAGTTTCCTATATAAACATATCTCCGGCAATGCTTCCTTTCCAAGATACAGGGTGTTGAAATTCTTAGAAAAAAATTATCATAAATTTCAAACCACTCTAGATTTTTCTTTGAAATTTTGTACACTGCTTTCAAGCAGCGAAAGACATTTTTGAATGTGAAATATTGGAAACAAAATTACCAGTGACGCCCGTACCAGATATAAACACTTTAGGTGTTCAATGTTTAACTATCATAATTTTGGCAATTTCACCATGGATCAAAATGGTTTTTAATTTTTTTACTTGGAAACGGTCGGAAAAAAGTGTAGAGATAAAAAAAAATCCAAATTGCATGGGGATTTCAGAAATCATTTTTATTTTAGGGAAAACCAGTGGCGTACCATTTTTTTCTTAAAAAATATTCCATACAAATCTCGTACGGACATCACTGGTAATTATTTAAAAAAAAATATTTCTCATCAAAAAATGTCTTTTGCTGCTTGAAAGCAGTGTACAAAATTTCAATGAAATACCTAGAGTGGTTTGAAAATTATGATAAAAAAATAGTTAATAATAATAATAATTTATCCTAGGATCAAGTTTACAAGTTTACAATCAAGTTTACAATTTCTTCAACAACTGTGCTGCAAATGGAAATTACATTTACAATCAAATTTTCACAAATTCCAGGTATTCTTTTTGCTTTCTCCTAGGAGTTTATTGCTTGCACAATGAAGCTTTCAAAAATCTGTGTGTGCATACCATACCAAATATTACACAATTAATAATTTAGTCAAGGTTATAGAAAAATTATACAATAAAACAAATATAGTTTCCTATTCCATCATCACAAAAGCTAGAGTTCATTTTTCTTTGTCTTGAATAAATGGAAAACAGATCCTACCATTTATAATCCAGTCTTTAATTTGGTGTTTAATTGTGGAATATGGTTTACTTTCAAATTCTTGTGGTAAGGAATTATAAATCTTCGGGCCAGTAAAGTTAATATGCTTTTGCATGGCCAAATGTTTAACTGAAGGGATGAGTACATTATTTCTTGCAAGATTTGGGGTGTTTAGCTGTTGCTGCAGGTTGAACTTATAAGGTGATGCTATCATAAATCTTATTACACTTTTAATACATAGCTGTTCCAGTGTTAGAAGTTTACTCTCATTAAACAATAAATCTGTAGAATATTGTTTATTTTTAAACAACATTATTTTAATAATACATTTTTGGTTAATGAACAGTGGATCCCGTGTTGTTTTACTAGCACTTTCCCATACAACCAACCCATGAGTAAGAGCGAACTTGACAAGTGAAAGATATTAGTGTAGTCAATCTAGACAGGTTTATGCAGGTGAGGTACAAAAAATTAGTAACAACGTGATCTCTGCGGAAATAAGTAGTCCATAGGGTTCTAATTAATCCCTCAAAAATCGCACTTTGTCGCATTGGTGGAACTTGGAAAAAAATGGCCGCCATCTTGATTTTTTTGGAATTTATCAAATATTTCGTAAAGTATGCATTCTATCAAGAAAACTCAAGAGAACTTTTTTGTGGAGAATAAAAAGTTACATATAATAAAAAATTCAAGACTATTAGCTAGAAAACAAAAAAGTTATTGGAATTTAATTTATTTAAAAATCTGGAAATTTTTGAACTTTAGGTAAAATCGCGAAATGTATCGATTTTTCTAATAAAACTTGAGAATACCTTTTAGTAGAGGATTGAAGATACCTATATTAAGATTAAAAAAAAACATCAGTAGTTATCGAAAAGTTTGGTGTCAAAAGTTTAAAGCATGGCCAGTTTCCAGTCTTCCTCTTCCACTACTGGGAAGGTTTAGTGATTTTTTTATAAACCTTAAAGTTTAGAATTTAATTTATTTGAATTACTTAGTGTCTAACCAGACAGTATACACAGACATCTCTAAGACGTCCCTAAGATGTCCACAAACGACATTCAAGACGTCTTTTAGACGTCTGCTTAGGGTTTTCAAAGCGTCCTAAAGACATCTTTTAAATACCTACGTCGTATATTACAAAACCCAACATCTTTCAGACGTCTGCCTAAAGACGTCTTCAGGACTGATATTTTATTATTATTACTACCTAATTTTAAAACTTTCTTAAAAAACAAATCAAGAGCCTGAAATTCTAAACAGGAATAATGAGAATTCAAGAACATGAAAAAAGAAAATTTAACAGCCAAAGAAAATTAAGAATTTAGAATAAAGAAGTAACGAAAAATGAAGAGCCTGGAATAGAAAAAATTATAAAAATTCAAGAATTTGAATTGAAAGAACATTTTCTTGTTAATATTATCCATTTTATAACTTTCAATTTTTATCTATTCCAGCCGTTAGGCTCTCTGAAATAATTCTGAGGTTTGTCTAAAGTGTTCGAACTTGGCTTGAAGAGTTCTGGAGCATTCTAGAAGTTTTTCAGTAGTTTCTGAATTGGGAAGTCCGCTCCTTTGAAGGATTTTAGTATATTAGAGCCCTATTGAGGTTCCAAAGTGAAGTTGAATTGGTTTAAAAGCATTCTAAAGGTTTTCCAGTTCTAAATTGAATCGTAATTGTTCTAAAATATCTCTGAACTTTCTAAATTGTTCCAAAATGCTTGATTCTAGTAATGATTCTGAAGTTTCCAAAATGTTTTGACGCGCTACAGAATGCTTTTGGAAATTATGAATTGAATTTTAAGTGTTTTGAACTTTCGAAAGTGTTCTGTAGCATTCTAAATCGTTTTAAGTAACTTCTAAAATTGAATGAAAAACGAATTCTGTGAGAAATTTCTAGGGCGTCTTAAAGAAATCTTGAAGACGTCGTATGTTACAAAACCCAACGCCTTTCAGACGTCTGCCTATAAAGACGACTTTAGAACTAAGGCATTCTAAAGACGTCTTCAACGAAATTTCTCAAAGAAGTCTTTGAATCTCTTTTGAATACATGAACCATTATTCACTTTTAGGCCTGGCTGTACGAAATAGTGTGGCTCAATAGTCAGTTGTCCTTAAGATGTGAATTTAGGACATCTTATTATAGAAGTTTTTAGACTTTAGATTATAGATATATATTTAGATTATAGAAGTTTTTTTTGGTCTTCAGACGTTGAGATGTAATGCAGAATGCAGAGTCAAAAAAGACGTCTTTAAGACTTTGTGTGCTGTCTGAGTCTGGTTAGTTTCCTGTCCAAATGTTTTTCTTGTCATATGTGTTTTTGCTCCCTCTCAAAAAAATATTTAGATTATTGAATTTATTGAATTTTTCTTCCATTAAATGTAGTTTTTCATTCTACATCAAAAAAAAATTAAAATACCTATTTGAGTTTTTTTCAGATGTTTTGAAAAATTCCATGTTGACAAATTAAATAAATGTCAATAACTTTTTTGTTTCCCAGCTAATGATCTTGAAATTTCTTTCAGTATAAGTAACTTTTGATTCTCCACAAAAAAGTTTTCTTGAGTTTGTTTGATATATATATATATATATATATATATATATATATATATATATATATATATATATATATATATATATATATATATATATATATATATATATATATATATATATATATATATATATATATATATATATATATATATATATATATATATATATATAACGACCGATACCCCAAGAAACTCCCATTGTTTATAAATTCTCCGGTCAAGATACTCTGTGAGTATATATATATATATATATATATATATATATATATATATATATATATATATATATATATATATATAAGAGGAGGACAGTAACGGGGTACTGGTAACAACAAAGGATACGTTAATAGATGAGATTCCCCAAAATGCTAGAGGTAGCCAAAGTAAAACGATGTAATGTGCTACTAAGTGTCTGTTTATTCAAATCATCAAGCTTTCCTCTACCATTGCAGACTTCATCAGGACGCTAAAAATAACAATGGAAACTCCTTACTAAGAGACAAATTAACCCTTTTCTTGAAGGCAGAAGGCCCAATAAACTTACTTGAAACTTCAAGACAGCTCTATTGCAGTACTAAACACAATATAATAGATGAATGCATAATGCACATTCACAGAAGACTTATACCTTGAGGATGTCATGTAACAATCTAGATTTCAACTAAACGCTTATCAATATAACAGAATACAACATTTAAGTAAAAGGACGGACATAATTAATTTGTAAAAACACATATCCAATAGAGGATTACAATATGTATATAATATTCAATAAATTCCAAAAAAGTCAAGTTGGCGGCCATTTTTTGCCAAGTTCCACCAATGCGACAAAGTGCGATTTTTGAGGGATTAATTAGGACACTATTGACTAATAATTTTACTAATTTTTTCTACCAACCACCTATTTTGACTAGCCTATATACCATTCTAGGAATTTTAGTTTATAGTATGTTTCCTAATTCATAAAATTTATGAATCAGTTTTCTTATTTTATTTGTAACATATTCGACTTGTTTTTTCCTGTTTATATTTTCATCAATGAAAACCCCCAAATACCTCAAAAATGCTTTACGTGCTACATTTACAATTACATTGTCCCAATTTACAACCCGGGTCG
Organism: Ceutorhynchus assimilis; assembly: GCA_917834065.1. Classification (NCBI taxonomy): domain Eukaryota; kingdom Metazoa; phylum Arthropoda; class Insecta; order Coleoptera; family Curculionidae; genus Ceutorhynchus; species Ceutorhynchus assimilis. Next base: position 17,655,110 of record OU892277.1, on the reverse strand, counting down.
TGAATTTTTAGATGTTGGAAACTGGGTAAATTCCTCTGGGGTCAGTCCGAAGGCAATAAATTTCGTTTTTTCTACATTAAGCGACAATAAGCTGTGGTTCAACCAGTTTTTCAATTTCGTAATAGAGTTCTCTGCTTTTTTCAATATTTGTGCCCAGTTATCACCCACTCACTATGACGGCAGTGTCATTTGCGAAGCAGAAAACACGGCCCCCATCAATCACTGATAATATTTCATTTATATAAACTGTAAAGAGAAATGGGCTAAGAAAAGTGCCCTGCGGCACACCCACCCCTAGCTCTCGAGACTGGAGTGGGTGGTGCAAATGACGTGACCATCCTAGCAAAGCTGATGTTGGATTATCTTTGCGTCAATTCTGGTGGAATTCCTTTTCTCAACGACACTGTTGTTGTCAAATTCCCCTTCTCAAGAGACGCTCAAACATTTTAATTGGTGTGAGATAGTTAACCGATACCAACCGTGTACCATCTACGCCTTCAGTAGCGATAATCAATCTGCTTATGAGATATGTGATTCTTGGCTTGGCCAGCTGTATCCACTAAGACTTCATTGAAATTATCGAAAAACACAAGTGTTTATAACAAAAGTGCTGCTTTGGACAGAGGGAGAATTCAGTTGAAGAGAATCCTGGCAAATATTTTTCCGGTTGTAGAGACCAGTGATATTCTTTGGTAATTCCCATACTGTACCTTATCGCCTTTTTGAATGCAATGATAATAGGGGTGTCTCCCACATATGTGATAATTGAAAGCATTTTCAACCTCTTGATGGGAATAAACGTCGCACAGCCGCCATTTTCGTACCTAAAATCAACAGAAAATTAGTTTTAGATTTATAATAATATGGAATTCGATATTTAAACATAGGTTCTCAGTTATGCAATTCCAGTATAAAATATACCACGAAAATAGGTGCCGTTGAAACACAGAATAGCAAAGTTGTATATAATCGGATAAGTAAAACTGATTACAATAGGAGTTCGTGACAATACTCTAATGTATCCATTGGTAACGGTAGGCATCGTGTATATACATGTCACTATCATCGGGTAACATGTTAAGTCCTTAATAAATCTCACACTTAATTACTGACTATACTATCTTACCTTTGTCATTCCATAAATGAATCAACATGATGAACTAGAAGCAATTAAAAATTATCTTTTTCGAATAATTTTCCTTCAATGTATGCATTTAATTAAATTTGCAGTGTGTAGTGCGCCTACGAATGAAATAGGAAAACCATAGGAAATCGCAACCAACAAGGACTTAACAAGCGATTGATCAAGCCGCACTAAATCTAATATTTATTATATTTCTCGTTCAGTTTTATTTTTCGAATATTTTTTGAATAGCATGAGGTCAATAATTATTATCAATCGCAGCTTAAGCAATTTTTGTAATCGCTGTGGAAATGAATTCGGTATTAACATTTTTTGTATTTGCCTAGGGCTTCAAATGCGACACTGTGAATACTTTCTTTGATATGCTGGTAATGCATTTCAAGGTTTTGGAAGATCAGACTACCCTGTAATTTTTGGTCTCATCTGCATTTATATTTCACATCTAGAATTTTTTGACATATGGCCTTTGTTAGATTCTCCATATTCTCCTACTAGCTTTTTCTTTCTTTTCTAAACTAAACAAGGCAGAGGGTAAATGGAAAATAAAATAATAAACATCGTTCTTATTTTTTTTTCCAATGTATTACCAATCAATAGTATGCAAGGATTGAACTAGACAAAATATTGTTACGTTTGCCGGTTCCCACATCTGCATGTAATCAAACTTTATTGAAACATTTGCACAGATATCACGACAAAAGCAGCATTATTACAACACTTTGTATCACTCAAATATAGCTTAAAAGTGACGCCCTGAAGTTGCCGACTCCTTCCTTAGCACTCCAAACTTATTTTCAATTCTAGATTTTTCTATTTAGAAATTCCCGATACACGTCAATTCTCGATCCGCAACTTTCTAGATTATTCCTCACATATCATAAAATTACATTATCGGAAACTGTGGTGGACATCGGATATACGGTAGTTGGTTAATAGATACGAGAAAGACTGTCTCTATTGTCTCTATTGTAGTATAACATACCCGGGTTCGTTCAGTAAGATTGAACTGTGAGAATTTTTATTACCTTTTAAACAACAAATCTTCTGAAAAACGAAATGAAAAACAAATAGGACCTACGTTGTGAAAACTTACTCAATTTTACTTACTGGACATGCGCCCGACATAACAAATATTAGGGAAATTTAAGGGAGGTTGTGATATGTAAAAGAAACGAAAAATTTGTGAAACGTCTACTTTATTATTAAAATAAATCGTACCGTTCTCATCCTGGAACTAACGAGGGGAAAGAGCGCGGCAGAGAAACCCTCGATCTAACATTCCTCAAAAATCGAAACATACTGTGTCATTTTAATAATAAAGTTTAAATTAGGGACCGCCCCTGTTCTTGTGCTAAAATTTCAATTACACACACTTCATTCAATCAACACTACCTATATTCAATACTGAAGAGTTTTTCGTTAGTTAGCCAGTTTCCCAGCAGGTACTGAGGTCCCATGCGGGAAGCTACTCAGCTATAGTTATTTTTGAGCCAATATCTCTAGATTGATTATTTCAATTTGCTAGGATATTCTCCCGTCAAGGTAGGAAAATGTTAGTAAATTCAACAAGGCCCTAATGTACGCTCTAAATCGAAAAATCGAAATCCTAGCACAAAGAGACAGCACATAATTTTTCTAGGTTTCAATTTACTCCTTTATCTGTGTTGTTTACAGCATGAAACGATTTTTGTTAAATACATGAACAATGCATATGCTATAAAAAAAGCACTTGTTAAAGAGTAATAAATCTATATTGATACGATATTGACTGTTCGCCAATTATTCGAACCATGTTATAAAAAAAAGTTATAAACAAACAAAAAAATATAGGAAAGAGAAAAATGACACTTGTATAAATAATTGAACTCTCAAAAACAAAATAACAATTATTCAACTGACCTATAATCGCTCCTTGACACACACACAAATAACAAATTGGATTCAACAATCAATTTAATGCAAAATAAAAATGAAAATTGAATAATGAATAATTACAAACACGCGTCTAAAGGACCAGCCCAGCTTGTTCTCTAGTCTATTTGCGTATTCCCTATCTCCCCTTCGTAAGCTTTGGTACCTTTCCATTGCAGCGCACTCTCGTTCTCATCAATTCCACAGAGCAATACATGGTTGCAACATTTACTTTTTATTCAGCAAACTTTTTTTAAAAAGTTAAGGTTCAAAGAAATAATATTTTAAATAGGTGGTTTTCCTCACTATGCTTTCAACCCATAGAAGGTTTAGAATTCCTATTAGGTAGGTCATCCCTGAAAATAATCTGGCAGTAATAATAAAAGGAATGCTTGAAAGCTTAGAGTTTTTCAAATAATGTAATATTGATGTAGCCTGCCATACGTCCCGTATTAAACGGGATAGTTCTTTATTTCAAGGTTCATGTCCCACGTACTCAAATTTTCTGTCGGGACGAGCAAATGTTCCTTATTCTCTGATATATTTCTTTTGATCTTGAAAAGCATAGAATGGATCAATCGATCGACCATAAATGGTGATTGCGTAAGAAAGTCTCCAAAAATCCTGTATTTCCTCATCTCCGTACTCTACTCGCAGCGCCAACGAATATTAGAAAATTGGGCGTGGTACACAAAAAAATTTTTCGCCTACGGCGCTTTTTCCTTCATACTCAAATACATTAAACCGCTGCTTCATGAAAGTGTCCGTATTTTCATGAAAAAAAAAAAATGGAAAACTTATATCAATGTTACCTATTCTTATTGTTGAATTCCAAATACATATGTATATCAAACGCTTTATCTCTAATAGGACCCACACACTACGTTCTTTCTCATCGGTTTTCATCGTCGCGATGAAACACGACGATCTAAAACCGAAGTGTGTGGTAGAAAACCGTCGTGTTTCATCTTTGGTTTAAAATTCAGCCCGAGCTTGATTTTTTTCACGACGGTTCAATATTTCGTTCCAAAACCGTTGTATGTGGGTCCAACTGTTAAAAAATCGCGTAGTGTGTGGTGAAAACAAAGTGACGATGAAACACGACGTTGTTAATCGCGACGATGAAAACCGACGAAACAGAACGCAGTGTGTGGGGCCCTTAAGCCTGTTTCATTTTCGGGAAGGGGTCCCTTAAGAAAGTTTTATACAGGGCCCACTACGCTACTGACATGATCAAAAACTGGAGGAAGAAGAATTCATATCAAAACCACCTTATTTCCGTTTACAAGAAAAGGAATCTGGATCTCAGAGCACCAGGATAAAGTAAAGTATTAACGGGTCACCTTGGATTACAAACAGCCTTCTGAACAAAATAATCTCACGAACCACAGTCACTTGTCAACCTGCCCCATAGCAGCGTTGGAGGTACTAGGGAACATGCCTACTCTTCACCTTTGCGTGAAAACTCGGAGATATGAATGACCACTTACGCATCGTAGAGGCCAGAGAGCTACATTATCCTATACTCACTATTATTAAAGTAATCGAAAAAGACAGTACGCGGAGACTGACAAAATACCTGACGTAGTGGAGGCAACGTATTTTCCCAGAACAACTCTTCATACTCCTTGAAATCCATGGTTCATGGCACTTTTCAAGAGGATTAGGAAGCAATTTCTGAATTGTTTCTACAGGACTAAGACCAAGACTGCTCAAAATTGCCTCCCAATTGACACCATTACTAATATTTACAAAAGTTTCAAAAAGTTGGGTGGTGAGTAAATAGGCTCATACGATTCCTCCATACAGTTATCCTGAACCTAAGATGGAAAACTGAAGACCACCTGATGATCAGAGATTCAAGGTACCATAATATCACAAAATACCGGACTTTAAATAGAACAAATCCAGTATGTAGTCCAACAGTGCAATTTTTCCCAGCCGACACTGGGATCGTTCATGAGAGATCTGTCTATGTCTGCCACCAGATGGTCCATACAGCAGACAGAAGGCTCTGTACTGGAAGTGGAAAACAATGTGAATGTAGAGAAAACCAACTACTAACAGTCTGCTGCCAAGCTATTAAACATGAGATTATCACCTCTTTATGAGACAAAGCATAAAATCTTTGCAATACAAAAGATACTAAAAAAACGTAAACAATGAAAATTCTGAGAACCTAGGAAAGAAAAAAAGACAAAACAAAGAGCAATACGAACAGTAGGGACCAACAGTTCACATTCCATATGTCATTGGGTTTTCGCAGAAGAACTACTGAATTAAAATCAAGTACAACGCAGTATTCAGCTGAACCTGAACCTCAAGAAAAAAACTGAAAGACCAATACAAAAATTATTATGTTAACCAAAAACTGTATGGTACATCATAAAGTCCACTGAAACCGCATAATCAAGTATTGAAAAACGCGTGCCATAGGACAGCTATTACAAAATAAAATTGATACAAGCAAAAATAAATGGTTTACCAAAAAACGGTCGATAACCGCATTCCTGGAAAATTTGGACCAACCATGATTTTCTTTTTCTTGGAACCAATTTACATCTTCTCCTGGGAAATTAACCTCTTTCAGATTTAAAATTGACTCACTTGTCAATTTCACAATGTACAGTTTTTGGTCTAACCCTATTTTTAAAATACTTACTTACCTACTTAAATAATTTACCTACTCACATTAATTTGCACCGGAACGATTACAATATATTTGCCATACGATACTCCGCGTTTCATTAAAATCGAAAAATAGACTAAGGTACATATTAGTTAAAACAAATCAACAGCCAGATCTATAAATAATTCTATAACTTTTTATCGAAAATTATGCTAGTGTAATTTTTCTTTGTATCATTTTCTCGACCTTTAAGACAGATCAATCAATAATATTTATTCTAATCTGCTTTACTTCATTTTGTCAACTTCGCTTGAAGTGTACCAGAACCGAAATAAACAGTCACATAGGACGAAAACCCGTAATCTACTCCACAAAAGAATATTCAATTAGTTTCAATTCAATAAGAGCAAAAGCAAGAAAAAAAAAATACAAACAATAATTTAATGTGAACAGTTTTGTTTCTGGTCTTTTTTAAATGAAGTACCACCATGTAGAAACAAGAGTAAAGGGTCGCTTAGTTACATGTGCGATACAGTACGGTACGCGACGGCAGTGCTATAAAAAAGGTTTTCGAACACGTTTTTCACGAGTTACAACGTATTTTAAGGCTGGCAAGCTCTAAGTGACCTATAAATTTACCGTAGATTATAAATTAAGCAACTAAAAGTGCCGCAACCACAACGTAGCGTGGCTCTTTTTTTTTTCTTTTGCAGTCAATGTGTTTACATCTTCTTTACTTGCTCTTTTAATTATTCTCTATTCTGTGGTTTACCCGTGCGAGTTGCCTTGGTTGTTTTTTGTCGATATCGTTCTCGGTACAATTATATCGTATATTTTTTTTCAGGTTTGATGCGAATAAATCGACCAAAGGGGCCAGCAAACTTCGACGGGACCTGATCAATGCAGAAATAGCTAATCTTCGAGAATTGTTACCTTTGCCACCTTCTACGAGGCAGCGACTTTCTCAACTCCAACTAATGGCTTTAGTCTGCGTTTACGTTAGGAAAGCTAATTATTTCCAACAAGGTATGTTAACTGCAAACACATATTATTATTTTCATTTTTCTGAATACTATTTACTAATAGCAGATGCCTATCAGACCAAATAAAAGTAGTGGGTGTTTAATTTTTTTATAAGCAGCCATATTACTGAATGAGTTAATTTTATTGGAGCGTAATTGCTTTGCAACTCAAACTATGTACCTATGTATTATGCCTAGGTACTTTACCCACGACCACACAGTGTGCGTCAAAATGTTTCTCAACGTTTGGGCACATTTTTCATTTCTAGAATATAAACATTTTTGTTATGGTTTGTTTCTGCAAGTTCGAGTAGCTTGAAATCGATGACAGGGTTGATTATAAAAAATGTTTTTTTTTTTAAATTGGTGTGCTCACAAAAGTCTATACTACCTAAGGGCCGGTTTCTCAATAGCAAGTCACCCCCGAGTTAAGCTGAACTCCATGGTAAACATTGCAACTGGACACGCTGACCCTGAAGTAAAAACTAACCCGGAGGTGACTCGCTATTGGGAAAGCGGCCCTAAGCGGACTATGAGCGAAAGAAAATAGGTGAGGATTACCCTCCGTTTGAACACGTTAAGGTTAAATCGTTCAGGAAATGAAGTGTAGGAGGCAGGGAGTTCCAGAGGAGGGAAGTACGCCACCAAAAAGAAGCCCTGTATTTAGAGAGGTCCTCGGGGTAGCTTTACCACATACGGATGGGATGCCTGAGAGGTTCTTAGATAACCTTTTCCAACTGGAATGAGGCTGATGTCCAGATCATCAGAACATCTCCCATGATAATAGCAATAGAATGTCGGTGTGAGTTGGATTATCAATCTCTTTTATTGCTCAATTATTTTGCGCAAGTTCTGATCACAAAATTTCCCAGCGTCAATTTGCAGAGAAATTTTCCTAATAGCTTTAGGTCTGAATACAACCTTGTCCATGTAAGAACCAATGTGCGGCAGTACCTGTGGCGCTCTGCTATTGTTCACCATCGTAGAATTGGATGCAAATTGTTTGGAAAAGAGATCTGCTTTTGTTGCAATGCAGGAGCGGATACAGGCCTTTCGAAAGGGGGGGGGGGCAGGTTAAGTTAAAGGGGGTGTGCGCCAAAAAAACAACTTCATCTAAAAAAAAAGAGAAAAAAAATCTAAGAATAACAGTGAAAACCGCACCCCTTTATGACAAATAATACCGAAGATATGGCTCTATGAAGGTGCCGCATCTCACCGTATGACGTCACGAAAGCTCAAGCGAAGTACGAGAAAGTGAAGTAAATTGAATTTACATATGTTTTGCCTGTGTCACCTGCAATAATCTAAACAAAAACCACCCACGCGTGCCGGGAATAATCAAATTAACAATGCGGAGCGCGGCTGAACGAAGCTCTCGTGACGTCACACACACTTTAAAGTGGTATATCTCAGCGATGGTTTGTCGTAGAATAACGAGGTTTGAACAGTTATTCTTAGATTTTTTTACACTAAAACTTCAATTTCTGGCGCACACCCCCTTTAAATTAAACCAAATTAAGCCAGACTGGATTAGTTTGGGTTAGTTTTGTCGGCGCATTGTGCAAGATACGGGTTTTCCAAGGAATGGCCCTTAAACATATGGGAATGGGAGAACTACTTAGAAAAATAAGGTGATTTTCAATAGGTAGGTACCATCGTTACCAAAAGTAACTGGGACAAAAATAATTCATGTTAATCTCCTGGACTCCTGGACTATTCCAAGCTAACCTAGATAAACCTAAAATTATTCACAGTTTGACAAATACCTGACATCTATAATAGTGCAGGAGCTAATATGATGCTCTCCCAATTACTTTTGGTACGATGGTACATGATAGATCTGTTTCTGCAGAAATCACAAACCAGTCGTCACAGCGAATTTCATTGGTTGAAAACAGTCAGAAAACTAGTTTCAACCAATGGAATTCAGTCTGACTGGTTTGTGATTTCTGCAGAAACAGATCTACTATTATTGATTTTCTATGAATATTTATTTATTAGAACAAAAAAAAAACAATACATCAACTCAAGCGCTACTTAGGTAGTGACAATAGTGCTAACTGTTTGAGGTTAAAGTTCTTGGGATAAAAGTGTGATTTTTTATAGGTTTCCAGCTTTTTAAAAAATTTTAAAATATGGTTTTGTTTCCTTTTTTTTTAAATTCTATTATTTTATTTTAAAAAGGGGAGGCAGTTGCCCCCGATGCCCCCCCCCCCCCCTGTATCCGCCACTGTTGCAATGGTTTCTATCTACTTTATTTACATTTTAATATTATTTTGGTCTAAGATCAAGGCAAAGACTAAGTTTTATCGAATATAATTAAATTCACCTTCATGACAATAAAGTTTTTTCAATTTTGTATACAAAAAATAATTTTTTTCTGAGTCACCCACATCGATCTGACATGTTTTCTTGTATGTGTTGGGTCACGTTTGTCTTGGGAACATCTTTGTATTGTTCAAACTGCCCTCCTTAGTTGCGTTGACTATCTCCAAGTCCGGAATACCTTATGTGCTTAGGAAGGCGTGGGTTTAGCATGCAGACGATATGATGATGTATGTTTGATGCACATTGCCTCAATTCTGTTAGAAATTGTTTCCCCAAGGGGACAGTTATTCGTGATTGTTATTCGTCCGGGGAACCTGGCAGTTGCCCCAGGTGTCGCTGGTAGGTGCTCCAGATTTCACATCTAGATATAGGGGAGTATTGAAGTTCACAAAGAGTTGTGGATGCCTTGGTCTTGGTTCAAAGTTTCCTAAGCTTGAATAGCTCACCATCAGTTCTAGGGAGATTTTGCCACCCAACGGCATGTTTTCTTGTGAAAAGCGAAAAATGGTTCCTACAAAATATAGATAATAAGCTTGCTTCAGTCCGGTTGATATCTCGTAGGCTTGTCCGAGTTTGTTGTTGGTAAGGACAGTAGAATTTATGTTGTCATATACGGTAATCGGAGTATATTGATAAATTTGGGCAGACAGCCGTTCAATGCTAGATTTTTTCAAAGAGCTACTTGATTAAAACAGCCTAAGGCTTTGATAAGGTCTATAAATGCTATTTCGATTTTTCTTGGGTTTGTCTTGCAGTAGGGGTGTAAGACCAAACTATGTTTCGGGTAGGTTATTCTTTCGGCCAAATAAATAAGTCAGTTGGCGAGAATTCTGGCCGTAGAGAGCAGTGATACCTTTTTCTTAGTACTTTCCAAGTAATCATAAACATTCGATCTCTGATCTACCTTTCTGCTAAAATGCATGTGTACATATGATGCTTTGGTGTTGCCCGCATCACACTAATGTTAAAACCTAGGAAAATCCTCGTGCATGCCCACGAAGGCACCATCTTTATTCATATACATCTGAGAATTTAAAAGCCATCTGCATATAGGAGGATTTGGCAATGTTTGAAGGAAGTTCTCTATAACGTCATTGATGAGGATGCCGGATAAGAGAGGTGCAAGGTGCCCGCATCCCCCGGAGGTGATCCAAATGTAACAGATATTTTATAGCAGTAATGAGAGTTGGTGGAACAACTATCACTGCCCTGCTGATCAGTTATAAGCACGTTAGAAAATATCGTCGTCAAAAACTCCGTTACCAACTGCGGTCAAAGATTTTAGGGTAGTGCGACATGTTAGGTATAGATCGAACGTTTTCGACATTTTTGTATATTGGCACAAGATCAGACATTGCCATTAATTGATTGAATTTAATCCAACAACAGTGAAGGGACTGAATCGGGACCAAGAGATTTAATTACTTCCACTGGACAGACAGCAGGTGGTAAAAATAGAGGACACCAAAGTAACCTACAAACCGTTAGGATTGGCATTCCTCACGGTACCATTCTGTGTCCAGTACTTTTCATTACCTAAATAAATTCCCTAGCAAACGTGACTATAAAAGATAGATCCATCATATCATATGCTGATGATACAGCCGTTACATTTGTAGGAGACACTTGGGCTCAATTAAACGAATCGGCGAAACATGGTGTTTCAACATTTGAAAAATGGCTAGACACTTTCAAACTAGACGCTACAAATTATATGGGCTTTTCCCTCACATCTTCCAATCTCCCTTACTATAAAGAGCTTGACATTATTAACAATCCCTATTATTCGAAGTAGACTCGACAAAAAATCTTGGAATTATCATCGATAAACACCTAAATGGGGATCTCATGTATTGAAGCTAACCTCAAACATAAGAAAGCTTAAACATGAATTCTACATCCTCAAAGAAATACTGAATGAAAAATTAGCGATTTCAGTTTAAAAAGTAGGTACTCATTGAGTCCCTGATAAGATATGGTATAGTTGTGTGAGGGGAATATATGGATCTCGTTGCGATCCTTGAAGGTGACTCAAAATTAAATTTTAAATACTATTTACAAGAGAAATAAACGATACTCAACTCAGCTACTGTATTCAACGGAAGTAGGTACTAAATGTTCGAACTCTTTACGCGTTCTTTCAATGTCGGTCTTTGCTCACAGAAATCAAGACTTGAGATGTGAATGTGATGTAGATCATTTATTCGAAACGCGCAATAAAGTTAATAGAGATTCAATAATTCCAAATATTACCGCCAATCGCCAATATACGAATACTAGATGGATTTGCTATCTTGCTTCAAAAATATATAATATTATCTCAAAAGAAGTGAAAAATACTAAATATAATAGAATATTAGCGACCTTTGTAGAACAGAACATTCATTTCCACTAGCTATGATAGGTTTTGTGTTTCCTTCTAATGTCCTTTTGTTTTATAGTTGGAGTGTTTGGATTATAATTGTATCTTTGCTCTCGATATACGCATGTTTGCAGTGAGTGTATTTTAGGAATTAGTTTGTATAGGTGCTGTTTATTAATTTTCAGCTATAGATAATTTTTTCACCTTGCACATAAAGTGGTTTAGTCCCTAGGTGCACTAAACACATCTAAATCTTTTTTTCGTATATTGGATCATACTTGTAGATTTTTATCGGAAATCAGAATGTATGTAATATACTAATATTATTTATTATTAATATAATTTAACACAGCTCTTAGAAATTGTTGGAGATATCAGGAGAAAGATCACTAAAAGATGATATATTGCTGATTTCACCACAGGTATACTGATATTGATAATGGATAATGGTCGACAGGTCATGGTTAGTTCCCTAGTGTATATATAATTATCGGTTTATAACTTTCTACGTCTTCCGATTCCCGATCTCCAACCATCTCTGTCAATCCAGGCATTCTCTTCTAAGCCTCTGTCTCTCATTTCTTCGTCTACTCCACTTCTCCAGCTTCTTCTCGGTCTGCCGCGTCTTCTTCTTCCCCTGGCTTCCACTCAATAATTTGCTTGGGTATCCTTGTATCTGCCATTCTTTGTACATGTCCGAACCAAATTAGCTGTTTGTCCTTTATATCATCTACTATTGTGTGTTTTACGTCCATAATCTCCCTTATTCTCAGATTTGTTATCCTTTCCATCTTTGACCTGCCTGCGGATCTCCTCCAAAAGTCCATTTCAGTTGCTTCCAGCAGTTTTGCGGTTCTGTTCTTTAGTGGCCAGACTTCTGAGCTATATGTGACTATGCTTTTGACTATGGTGTTGTATATTCTAGTTTTGTTAGCTTTGTTGATATTTTGGTCCCACAGTACACCATTTAGTAGGGATATTGCCTTGCGTCCCTGTATATTCCGGTCTTTAATTGCTTCGTCTAGGATTCACTCACGTGAGATTTTCATGCCCAAATATTTGTATTCAGTACATTGTTTTATTTCTTGTCCGTTATTCAATTTCAGAGTTTGCTGTTCACCTCCTATAGTCATATATTCTGTTTTAGTTAGATTTACTTCCAAACCCCATTTCTCGTATTCCTCTATCAGTTTTCGTGTCATGTACTCTAGGTCATCATAGTCCTGTGCAATTACTACTTGATCATCTGCAAAGCTTAAAGTATATAAATTGTATTCATTGAGCGGTATTCCCATGTGTCTGCATTTGTTTTTCCACCCGTTAAGCGCTTGCTCTAAGTATATTTCAAAAAGCGTTGGTGATATGCAACATCCCTGTTTAAGTCCTTTAGTTGCTATAAAGCCTTTACTGATCATGTTTCCCTGTTTAATCTTGGTCTTTACATCACTATAGAGGGTTTTTACTGCCTTTATTAGTTCTAAATTGATATTGGTTTTTTCCAGTGCTTCCCAGAGCTTTTTCAGCGGAACATTGTCATATGCTTTCTTTAGATCTACAAAGAGTAAATGGAGTTCTTGGTTATACCCTAGTTTCTTTTCTATTACCTGGGTCAAACTAAATAAATGGTCTACAGTTGATCTTCCTGCTCTAAAACCGGCCTGTTCTTCTGCCTCACTATCTTTGAACTCGTTCTCTATTCTGGCTTTTATGAGTTTTCCATACACTCTGCTCAGTGTGTTTGTTACTGCAATTCCTCGGTGGTTCTCGCATTTGTTTCTATCTCCTTTTTTATATATCGTTGTTAAATAGCTTATTTTCCACTGTTCCGGTACTTCATGTTTATCTATGCATGTTTGAAATAGTTTTGTTAAATGTTTGTAGAGTTTATTGGTGCCATACTTTATCAGTTCTCCATATATTTCTCCTGGGCCTGGTGCTCTACCGTTTTTCAAGAAGCTACAGTGTTTTTTAACTTCTTCTTGCATAACTCTTATAGGTGATCCTGCAGTTTTTATGTTTCGTGTCTGTTCCCTTTCTTCTTTAAACTCTGTTCGCTGTTCTGTCAGTAATTCTTCAAAGAACTCTTCCCATTTCTGGGGTGTTATTGTATTGATAATATCTTCTTTTACCCCCTAGATAAGTAATAATATGCGCACAGTTTCTTTCCCATGACGCGTTTTTTTTCTGTATTATTTTATTCCGTACTCTTGCTTGTGCTTCTTTATATATTTCTTTGTCCCGTGTCTTCTTTGAACTTAGATACTGTTGGTATTTCTTCCTTTTATCTGCTATGTCTTTCTCTATTTCTTGATCCCACCAATAGGGTGAGGGCCTTCTTCCGTTTTTTTCGTATTTGCCTAGGGCTTCAAATGCTGCACTGTGGATACTCTCTTTGATATGTTGGTAATGCATTTCTAGGTTTTGGAAGTTTATACTACTCTGTAATTTTTGATCCAATCTCTTCATGTACAGCCCCTTTATGCTTTGCTCTTCTAGAGATTTTAGGTTGTATCTCTCAGGCACAATTTTGTCTTCTTGTTTTTCCATTCCATTTTCTTTTGCGGTGTTTCTGCCCGGGATAAAGATTTTTGTTTTCAGTAGGTAGTGATCGCTTCCACAGGTCGCTCCCCTAGTGTGAATAATATAATTCCAATAGCTTATGGAGTTTCCAAAAATCAATGCCACATATACATCCCCGATAACATAAAATTCATCAGCTTTTGTTCTGCACAAAGCTCTCAAGCCATAATGCTACGTGATACTAATAGGTATATAAAATACATTTACATCATTTTCCTCATTTATCGTCAAATGGATATTCTAATAAACATTCAAAAATCAATGACCAAATCAAAATCACAATTGTTGAAATTAAGATTCTGATCCTCACACACATAGGAAGATGGTGTTATCAACGTCGGATATCAAGAGCGGTTTCTCCACGCAGTCAACTGACAAAACTGTTATCGCTGAATACTAAATCCAAAAATACTTCTTTTACATTTGATAACTCATTAAGCTGCAAAAGATTCAAAATTAAGGAAGCTTCAATATTTGGCTCAGCAGTTGAAGAGTGAACAATTGTCATGGTACCCAAGGAGTCATATAACCCTGTTATCCCAGAAAAATTGTAATCTCCAGCAATAAAAATTCATTAACCTGCATTGCCTGTGCGACTGTAATGCATTTCGTCTCAATGTGTGACTGCGGTGGTATATAAATGCAGCACAATAATTTATTCAACTGCTACCCATATCTCCTCGGAGCACTCTGGAATTGAATTTCTTATCAACTGGTATCAGTGCATCTCTATTTATGGACTTGCCTGTATTATCTGTATTTTTCTCTAACAGGCCCAGTTTACTTTCCGAGAAGCCCCTGTCGAGTGGATATAATATAACAATATCATAATCGCAACAAGCAACGGTGCTGCATAGCACCAAGAGCGCTGCTCATCGACGTTTTGGTGATATTAAGCGTTTTTTTAAAAAGCTTTTCGATTTTCTATTTTTCTGATGAGTTAGCCGTTTCCCTAGAAAACGCCTTATCATTTTTATAATTCTTTCGATTATAACTATAGCCCTGAAGTTTGCAGCGCTCACAAACTGAGGCCAGAAAGATTTCTGATGCAGTTGGTAGGAATAGGTAGTTGTTATGCCAACCTTAAAATAACTAGATGATCTGTGAGAAGGTACTGAATATTGTTGTCCCTGATTTTTGTTTTATTTTTGATACATCCTGCATTGGATTGGCAGTTTGCTGACTTATTGACTTTGCTAATTATTTTGTTTGAGCCACTTCTGCAAAAGTGAGAGGTTTTACGCCAGTCTTATCAGTTGAGTGATATTTTACATTAATTTGATAACCGGAAGCGTTTGTTCACACCCGCAGTTTCACACTAGACAAAACTGTAGTTACCTACATTCTCTTTCTCAATATTGCTGTTGAATAATGACAGTGGCGGCCAGTGGCAACCTAGTGTGGTTGTGCGCTCTTGGAAAATTTTTTGGAGGTGCCACGTCCTGTTTTACATTTATTTTGTATGTTGATTTTTTTTCTTTTTACTTTAGGAAAAATTATCGAGAACAAAAATATATGTATTTAAATGAGGCTTGAATGTCTGTATTCTAGCCATAATACATAATTGAAATTTATAATTAAAAAAAAAAACCGCGAACAACAGAGTTGTCAAACCGCCAAAATGGTGAAAAAACATCGAAATATTCTCGATTGAGTGGAAACAACATTTAGTCCATTATCATAGGGTCCGCTCGCTTCGATCTCGTGCTAAGTTTAAAAATGCATTATTTTATGAAAATATGGGACTACTTGATTACCAAATGGTATGTTGGCATTTTTGTAAATAATTTTTTTCCGAAAAACAGCTACTTCAAAATCACGGATGGAACAATTTTTCAAAAAATTCGTATCTCCGTTATTAATTGATCAATTTCTTATTTCAAAAAAATGGATTACTTGGAAAAGTCTATATTTTAATAGAAAAAATGTTTTTACTTACTACAAATATTTAATATTAAAAGAAAATTTCCACAAAAATTTTAAAAAAACATATACTTTTTTTTTTTAATTATTATTTTTTAACCATCTTTTTAACTATCTTTCTTTCTATAATTATAGATATATGCTGTGCCAACGGAGTATAATAACAAGTGTTCCAAAGCGACATTTGGCAATTTATTCTTAATAACATATTTGCAATCAATACATAAAAAAATCAATAACCTATACCCTGATACATTATTATAACCCAATAACGGGAAATAAATAAACTTCACATAAAATCTAATAATATCACAAACATTCTCAATGGACATCAAGACAATTCTGAAGACATTAGCAATTACATATATTTCTTTTTAAAGAAGACAGAATAAAATTGATACAAAAATAAAAATATTCCTCACAGAGAAACAAAAGGAATAAATTAATGACTTGGCTCAATATTCGAATCTCTAACTGGAAACCTGGACGCATCTGACGGAGAACGTCACAAGCACTGTCAAGCACTTCATTAGGGAATTACAAAACAATAATAGTTTATTAAGCAGCAAGTTAAGTAAAGTGAGGTTTTACCAATTGAGTGTGGCCAGTTTTGTGTACGAGCGAGCGAGTGCTCTAAGGCCTCACGATATTGGTAAAACCCTTTGCAAATGCGTTGCTTATACTATTTTTCAAATAATTGAGAAATGTTCTTATTTTTGACAAGACAACATAATTTTTGAAATCATAACAGACCTGTGCTTGGTGGCCCATGCCTGGCTGGTTTTTCTTTTCGGTAACTTAGAAACCTGTGACATTATTCAAACAAAAAATCAGAAAGAATTTTCGGAACCGCGTCCAGTCTATGGCGTCCAGTGAAATGAATCCGAAGATTTTGGAAGCAGCTCGTGCTGTTACAGCAAGGCTGCTGCCTGAGAAATCAAAATCAAAGTATGAGAAAGAATATGACCAATTCCGTCAATGGAAATTAATGAATAACGTGAAAGAAGTGCCAAATGAACACCTCATGTTGGCTTTTTTTGTATGAAAAGGTAAATCAATTAAATATAACTGTTTCAAATCCTGTGTTCATAAGATATTTTTTCCTAAATTTTGATAGAAATTTGAAATACAAATTTAGTTTTCATGACATTGACATTGTCAAGGTTTAAGGTTCTTCTACACGACACTTTAAAGAACGTTCGCTTTTTATTGTTTCAGGCGGGGTTGTCCCGGATCAACATTCCGATTCGTCTATCCGGCAAACGCAAAAAATAGAAGTTAATAATTATATTATCAATTTTTATAATAACCAGAAATAAAATAACTATTTCCTATTTTTAATTTATTTGATTGGCGTGAAATTGCGAAATGCTGCAATTTCGCACACTGTGAATAAGGCTTAACAAATGAAAATTGATTTACAAAATGGTTGCTATCAATGACGTTGCTATGTGGTAAAGTGTTGCTATCGAGGTAAAGTGGCACTTTACCACTCAATTTTAAATGCAGTTATATATCAAATTACTCTCAAAAATGCGATAAAAATAGTTTACAAGAAAATCTTCTGAAACAATACTCGCTTTCTTTAAAAGTAATAGAAAAATTTAACCAAACTATTAAACAAATAAAAAATATCAACGAACAACTTCTAGAATAAAAAATTAACCAAATTGCACATATTATGGTACAGAAGGCAGACATAATAAATCAAATAGGTACCTAGTCAATATCTATGAGATAATCGACTCTATTTTACAAGATATAGAAAATTCCTCAACTTTTTCAAAATTGAAAGTCCAGGTATCCAGGTATAATAAAAACTGAAGACTTTTATCATGAATTAAACAAACTACAACAGCATTTAAGTTCTGAACAAATGCTCCTAGCGGTCACTTTGGAAAATACTTCACTTTTTGAAAAAATAATTTAACTGGAATATTTTGTCTTTAATAATATAATAACATACCTAATTTCATAATCATTTATACTCGGTTCCAATGATTGCTCAGAGTGAGTTTGAGGTTGTCTTACCGCAAAATAAATTCTTGCTGAAAAATAAATTGCACTACACATAATATGGTCAAGAATGTCCAGAAATTATTCAGAAATTCAATAATTGTGGAAGAGAAGACATTCATGAAATCCAAAGAGACAGCCCATGCGAAATTAAACTAGTAGAATCTGACAAAAATACCTCCACCTGAGAACAAACCGAAGTTAAAGTCCCGCAAATTATCATCAATCGATTGGACGATTCCAATCAATGGATATTGGTCGTTCCTGTCAAAGAAGCCATCCAATTCAAGGAAGTACAAAACATCATGGGAACATTTATGCTTCAAATACCAATTGGTTGCCAAGTGGCCACCGCTGATACCATGATGCCGACCCTCAATCTAAGTCGAATTCTAAAATATTTGAAATTAGACGACCTTCACCAATTGAGCAAAGAAGAAATGGACATACGCCCACAACTGAGTTTCATCGAAATCAATAGAATACCCAGCCTTGGGACAATCCTAATATATGTCCTCATCGTTATTGCCTGTATCTTCTTGGTTTACATGAAATATGTAAAAGCCGAAGAAGGGAGTTATATCGCGTCTATTTGCTGAGTTTAAAAGGCTTATTCTACTTTTCAGTTTATTGTTAATGTATGTTTTTTCATTGTAACGTGCTTTCGCTAGTATAAATTTTCGGATTGTTAATAAAGTAATTTTTTAGAAACCAACCCTCGGTTTCTGACTTGGTAACTCACTTTTCAGTAGTATCTACTGAACAACCTCTAATAAATTATATATCATTCGATTCAGCAGAAAATTCTGAGCATTTTTTATCTGAAACTTTTTTCTGTATAATTTATAATTATAGAAAGAAAAATGTTTTAAAAAAAAATAATTAAAAAAAAATATCTTTTTTTTTTCAATTTTTGGGGAAACTTTCTTTTATTATTGAATATTTCTGGTTGAAACAATTTTTTTATTAAATTATAGACTTTTCCAAGTACCTAATTTGTTTTTTTGAAATAGAAAATTGATCACATAATAATGGAGATAGGAATTTTTCAAAAATTGATCCATCCGCGATCTTGAAGTGGCTGTTTTTCGGAAAAAAATAATTTACAGAAATGCCAACATACCATTTGGTAATCTAGTAGTCCCATATTTTCATAAAATAAAGCATTTTCAAACTTAGCACGAGATCGAAGCGAGCGGCCGTTTTTGAGCCCTATGATAATAGACTAATTGGAAGTGTCAGAAGTGTGTATTCAAATAGCGCACGGCGCATCCCTTTCATCGGGCGACTTACCGTATATTCCCGATCAATTGCACAGCGAGAAAACACATTTACCCAGGAGCGCCGAACGATTCCACACCGACCACCCGGACCACCAGCACAACCAAGCGGGAGAAAAAAATATACAAGAGAGGCGCAGGGCGCGCTTTCGTTCCGTTCGTGCGAATTTAAAAATAGAAAAATGAGTAGATATTTATCCTAATTTAGAAAATTGGGTAGGTATTTTTTAATTGAAGTTTCTTTTCTTTCCAAAATTTTAATTTTATTTTCTTGCTTGGTATTTGGTGGCAGTGCGCGCGCACGAGCGCACTTATTGAGAAGCCGCCCCTGAATAATGAACTAACGCATTATTATTGGTGTAGGATTTTTATCGTTGAATAGGGGTTTTGGGGCAAGCAAAAAATCATCACGACCACGTCTTGATCGTTATGCGACTTTTATTGAACACTTCTCGTCTTAAATTCACCCCGTCTGGGAAAATCTGGTGGCCGTCTTCCGCCTATCGCGTTCAAACCAAGATTTTTTCGTTCCTCACTCGTGGCTACTCTCCCACTGACCCCGAACCAGTCCGTGCCACCCCGTCCTGTCACGTTACCGTGTGTCGCTACCGCTCGTATTTTTGATCCTCTTCTTTCAAGCTATATGGAGATATTCCCTTTTGGTCGCCCTGTTGCTACCCCGAGATCCCGCGCGCCTTGGCTTATTCAACCGTGAAGGTACAGGTACCAACATATCAAAGAGAGTATCCACAGTGCAGCATACAACGCAAAAAAAATGCACAATCATCTGCCAGTAGTCATCAAGTCCATAGCATCTCTTCCTAAATTTCGCATAGCTCTAAAATCCTATTTATCAGAGAGAGCCTTATATAAAGTAAATGACTTTTTTCTGACTTAATTTTGAGCGTGCCACACACTGGATCATAGTTTATAGGTAATTTGTTCATTTTTATATTTGTTCATGTTATATTTGTTTATGTTTATATCATTTTATTTTGACTTTGTATACATGTAGATGTATATAATATGTATTATTAACTTTAAGGCTTTGTCTACAAATTATGTTATAATTTTTTTGACAATAAAGCATTATTATTACAGTCAATGCAAAAATGTGTGGGTATAGTCGGAAGAGAATTTTTAGAGAAATGAAGAAATATAATAAGTAGGTACATAAATAGAAATGGAGAAAAAATACTTATAAAGATAAACACAAATGCGATTAGGTATCGTACACCACATTGGCTATATTCACAAAGCTAAGTGTAATTCCAGTAGTACCGTCAACATCGTCAGAGTCCGAGGTTTTGCTACGTTGCTGATTCTTGTTTCTTTTTTACATTTACTTCCAGCCCAGCACTATGGAAGGATAGGTTTAATCCAGGCATGAAGTAAGTCGTAGTGCACTTCCTGCCAGCTGTTGCTCTGTTGGCTTGTGAGGTGCATCCTTCACCATCCGTTCCACCTCTCCAATACAGATTTCACAAAAAAGCTTCAGAGCCGTGATTATGCTCATCATTCGTCTCCTCCATCTTGAACAATTAATATGTATGATTAAAAATACAAGATTCGCATTATACTAGATATTATTCGTTTTTGGGCTAGCTTGAAGACTGCATACAATAAGAGAGAGAAAAAAAAACAGTTAAATCAATTACTTGATTGGCTCTGGCATAAGTAGAGGTATCAATTCTAACAAATCAAATAATCTATACCGAAAACCCATTTATTCTGGCCTAATACTTACTTCAGAAATTCTTTGGGGCACCAGTATTACTGCTTTGCCTCGTGAGAATCACCACCTGATCGTTAATTATAAAATGATTACATGAATAACATGCTAGGCTTGATTCAAATTGCGATTGTTGATGATCTTGCATCTGGCTGGATTTGCAGATGTCATTCTTCCTGCTCTTTGGTTGCACGTAATACGTGGTTTTTAACTCTTCTTCTATGGCAAAACTTTTTTCATGAATTATTGTTTTTGTGTAATAATTAAAAATTATTAATCAATTCATGAGATTTCTGATCGTAGTTTTTTATCTTTTTTATACAAAATGTATTTAGGGTGCTTATAGACAAACTGTACTTTCATGATATGGTAGGTAAGTATAAATTAATTATTACCATATAAATAACACATTTACTACCAAAAAAAAAATTACTTTTTGTTTCTCAATTCACAATTAATTGAAAGTAATTTTACCAAGTATTTGTAATCACCTATCAATGTGCAAACTAGGTATTCACGAGAAGGAATAGCCACCTCGGTCCTTATTCTCGGAACAGGAGAGTAGCGTTGTCATGAGAGCCCGTGTCCTGTCTTTGCAACAACGATGTTTCTCAGTTTCGAGAATAGACGTCCTAAGATGTGTATTCACCTCCACCCAAAAAACTGCACCAGTAATGAGGAAAGTCCACGAGGTTAAATTGCGATTGAAGAGAGATAGAGATTTTTTCAATATTTATATGTCAAAACAAGGGATATTAAACCTCAAAAACTTTTCTAATCCGTAAAATTAATTTATGATATCCAGAAGGAATGTCCGGGGAAGCTTGTAAAATCCGTGGAATTACCTATGGGGAATTATTAAGGGAATCTGAGGAAGTCGAAGAAAAATCCGTAGAAGTACCTTTGAGGAATTATTATCAAGGAAACTCGTCGGAGGAAACAACAAAGAAGGTCCAAGAAAGTACGAAAAATACTATATCAAATAATACAGGAAGTTTTCGTTCGAAATTTGGGAGGTAGTTCCCGCCTCGATCCATATCTAAAAAGAACAAAAAATATCTTTTATACTGTTAATATTTCAATGTTGTCTATTTTGATCTTATAGTACGGGTTAGTTTGGTTAACATTGGAATTTTTGACAAAAAAATCAACAAAAGGGTGATGAACAGGAAGACTAAAATATATGCGTAAGATGGCAAACAAGAATTGCTATTGAATTAAATGACGATGAAAAGACAGATCCTTCAGTATTCCATAAACATTTCATTGTGACGGACGAATCAGATAAGAAGCGTCTCAAGGCACGTATACATGTCGACTGAGAGTTAATTGACAGTCCAATCAATGGAGGATTTTGTCACTGGGACGCTGCAAAAGACTTTGATTGACTTAATATTCTAGGCTCAATTTCAATAAACAATGGGTAATTTCGTTGAATACTTCGGAATCGCGCCAACCCGAAATACGTGACTTTGCCTTATTTTCTTCACTTCCATACTCGCCCCTCAAGATCGGGTTACCCAGATTTTGAAGACATCGATCCAGTTCTTCAATTTATTAACTTTAAGTGAAAAAACCAACGTATACAAATGGCCTTGGACGTAAAGTAAGGAACCTGAGATTTATTTTGCTATGCATTGCAAAGAAAATAGAAATCGTTGGAGATATACTTAGATTATAACAGTTTACGAGCCTGAGAGGTATTTACAAATCTTCACTATCTGAGAGCTTACCAATTTATTTAACAACCAAAATGTACAAACGAATTTTGAAGTGCTTTCATGGAATTTTATTGTGGCCCAAAAGGTTTTGACAAAATGGATTTTTTGGTGATTTCAAGTTCATATAGGTAATGACATTTTGGGTAAACTATATAGAAAGAAACTTTCACGCTACAGCCTCATTTTATTTATTTTAAAAGATGCCATAGTCTAATAAGGTAGGTCAGGCAAGCAAAATAATTTTAAATTTGGGCTTTTTTTCAGTTATTGAATAACCTTTGTCCTGCCAATCTACATTATCGAATACATATTAAATAGTCACAAACTTAGCCAGGAAAATCTTTTTTTTTTGTTGCAATTCGGAATTTGTGAAAGGCTCAGACAATTTGAATTACAAAAAACAATAATTTTGTTCCTGGACTTGATTTTACCGTTTATAATAAAGTGAACTGAGATGGTGTCCGGATGAGGGTGGCGAGCGGCCCCAGCTTCGGGGAAAAAAAGGCCTATGAATAAAGTAGGTTAGCAAGAGAAAATAGCCGGAAATTAGTTTGAAGTTCGTAATTCGACCCCTGCTAGGAACATAAAATTCACGATATCTAGGAAAGTTGAATGACGAGCTCTAACTTTGAAAACGTCATTTGATAGCTATAACCCAAACTATCAAATGATGTTTTCAAAGTATCATTTTGCTTCGGGACATTTTTTCTTATGAGCCATACATAATGAGGGAGGAGGCAGAGGCCCTTGCATTTTTCATTTTTCAATATTTACGTCTCCTCAACCATTCAAACAATTTTAATTTTTTTTGGTCTCGTTTGAAAAAGCAATTTATGGTCTCTAAAAAGACATTTTCCAAAAGTTCAAGTTTAGATACATACAAATAATCTAGGAGGGGGCGTTATCTGCAACAATTAATCATTTTTGGAAAAAAGTTGAATTGTACTATTTTTTTGACAGATCCTTGCGAGGGGTAAACCGCAAGGGAAATGTGGTGTACAAATTAGGAGAAATAAGGGGAAATCAAGAGGAAATCAGAGGAAACCAAATGCAATCAGTGGAAATCAGGGGAAATCTTAAGGAAATCAGAGGAAATCTCAAGAAAATCAGGGCAAATCTTAAGGAAATTATAGGAAATTTTAAGGCCATCTAGATCTAACGCATGCGCAGTTTTCAAAAATAAAGGTTATGTTACGTTTTGTTATGTTATATTAACGAAATAAAATTATAGGTGCTGAAAATTGTTATCTGTCTATTGAGCTTAATGGCCACTTCCTAATTAAAATAATAAGATTTTTCAACAGCAAGAATATAACTTCAGAATCATTTACACCATGGCTCTTCAGTAGCCAAGTTTGTGAAAAGTTGTTTAGGGTTACGAGTCTTCGACATACTCTACAGTAGTAATTATTTTTTTTTTATAAAAGACATTCTACATCGAATTGACCGATTTCAAACTGTAGGTACACAATATAATGACAGATCTGAATCATGAGTTTGTGTTTTCAAGAGAAAAAAAGCAGACAAATTCTCAGGCTATGAAAGATGGTTTTGAAAAATTATTACTGAAGCCATATCAGGCGCAATTATTGATATGGAGGAATTGGGGATTTCAGTTATTGAAATATAGAGGAAAATGTGATGGATCCTCATGAAAATGACTCAGAAAATGAAGACAATGACAATATAATGGATAAAAGACTAGACAATGGAATGCTAGAGAATACTGAAACCTCGACAGAAAGAGTCGTAAATGAATTAGAGATGTAATATGAAATAAAAAAAATGCTGCCATTGAGGAAATACGAGTAGATATAGGCAATATTTTAAATTCCAGGTCCTTTGGAGAACAACTTGAAATAAAGGATTTTTCCAAGGATACGTGAAACAGCACAAAAAAATTTCATCGAAAGACAGTGTTCATTTTTACCGGTTGGTTACCTTAAACGATAGACAGTATGTTATTAAAAAATCGTCACTGTGTTGAATGCTTGACGAAAAGGTTGGCAGAATAAGCAGTGACTGGTTGAGAAGATTCATCAGTAACACAAAGGCGACACCGCCATCTTCAAATATCAGACCGACAAAGAGGCCTTCTAAGGTTACTAACAAACCGAGTAACAAACGCAAGACCCAACTGAACAGCAAACGTACCAAGACCAAGAAGTTTAAATCTCGGGTCAAATTTGAAACCAAAACCCGAGCCAAAACCGAAGCTATATCTAAAAGGCATAACATTGCCGACACAAAGGATTTCGAGTATTGGAACTTCAACTAACACACCGTCATCAAGCGACTCGAGTAATAATAATTCTGGTCAATTTTGTGATGATGACAGCATGGACGACATTGATGGTGATAATCTGGATATTAACCGAGACTTTAACTTCAATAATGAAAGCAGTGAAGTGTACATAATATGTCAAGACGTTGGGCAAACAGAAACTTGGTACCGATGTACTCATTGAGAGAAGTGGGCACATAGTCAGTGCACGGATGCTGACTAACCTACAAATTTTGTTTGTGATTTTTGCGTTTAGGAGCAGAATACTTGATAATGAATTTTGTGTTCTTTTTTTAGTTTACTTTCATTTCCCCAAAAAATCAGTTTTTGTTTCTGCATAATATTTAAACAGAAATTAAAGTGTCCGAAGGGTAATCATTACGGGAATTCTATAGAAATCAGAGGAAATCTTGAGCGGTCTTACGGGTAATCAGAGGAAATCAGGGGAACTCTTGGTCAATCTTATGGGTAATCAGCAAAAATCAGAGGAATTCAGGGGAAATCATGGGAAATCGTCCATGATTTCCCCTAAAACTGCAATCTGGTGTACAAAAACTGACATGCGGTCTACTCTTCGGATCCTAGCGATCATAAATTAAGGTAAATTCTAATGAAAAAAAAAAACTCTAAACCTTGCGGTTTTCGAGGTACAGCCGCTTCGTACCCTTATCCTGACATCCTACAGCTCGAATTAATTTTGTCAAATTTATAGATAAACTCCTATTCTCGATTAAAAACATTTCTACACTATATGTAGGCCATAATGGGTCTAAAAAATACCACACATATCCCTTTGATTAGCTCAAACAGATTTCTTTAAACTTTCCCCGAATTTACCAAACGGCACTTAATTTGCATCAAATTTTCACCCTATATTCATTACTTTAAACCTATGTACCATAAATGCGTTTTTGTTTGAGATAAAATTAGGTTACGAAGTTCATGAGTTGGTTGTACCTAAATCTTTTTAGCCATTGCTAAAACTTTGTCTATAAGAGCTCTAAAAATGAAACACTTCCGCATGCCTCTGTAATCTTGATAATTTTTTTTGCTCTAGAACCGTGTCTTACGCGCATTTTTAGTTTGAGTTGCCGCTTAAATTATAGTTTTTTTGCATAAAAAGTTGCAAACATTCACCTTTCCACCTTTCCATTGAATCTTTCATATCGCACGATTCATAAATTCGTCACAACAAAAAAAAAACGCTCTATGGCAAATTAATTATACGAAAAGATATACGAGCTTAATCGTTTTAGCTAACGCGAATACTGGAGCGTAACAAAAGTCTTAACCTCTTTGAGACGGCCGAATGTGAAAAACGCGTTACAATTAATTAATATCGAACAATTTTTATTCAGAGTTGGCACAGTATTTAGGCTATAGAAAGATGTTGATTGCGTTGATAGCGGGGCTCTTCGTAAAACAAGTCGTTTTCCACTTGGCCGGTAATAAATTTGACGCACGCGTGCCCCTTATAATTTCGTGCATATCATTAAAAGTCACTCGGATTAAAGACTAGGTACTCCACGCATGGTGGTTTTTTATGTGCACAACAAACGACGCGGATAATAGTAATTCGATTAAGGTGATTTCACCGCACAGATACTATTTAAAATATAGTTTCTTGAATGTAAACATGTATGGGTATCGACAGTTATAAATTAAATTAGAATTAAACTCCACAGCTCTGCTCTGTTCCTAAAGATTTTTTCCGGAAAGTGCATCTCCAACGCTTTAGAATTTTCGGTAGCGGATGTACCCATAGAACTCATATAACCTATCCCAATTAGTCGGGTCATAACAGAAACTTTATGATGTGAATAGGTTCAAAAACAAACATCATCAACTTTTATGGACTACTAATGACCCGCGCTGCGTTGAAAGCGTGAAAATAAATTTTGAAATAATACACTTTTTTTCAAATTTTTTTGTTGATTTTCTAAAAGTTTTTTTTTATCCGATACCAGAGTCGCTTGCCAGTGAGCTCAGTGACGCATTTTAAGCACTCCAGAGCTGCTCTAGAGCGACCCGGGCTGTTTATAGGCGTTCCAGTGTATCAGAGTTTCGCGCAACAGCTGAACCTTTTTTTTCGGGATAAAAAATAGCCTATATCACTCCCCTCTATAGCCGAATTCGATTGACCGGATTAGATCGATCTGGTTCAATTTAAGTGAACCACACTGTGTTCGATTGAGGTTGGATCAGTGCACCCTCATCAAAAAAAAATATCTAGATCAGAAGAAGTTCCCTTAAATTGAACCCAAATCGATCTAATCTAGGTCAATCGAATCCGGCTTACATAGAGATACGTGGTATTAAATTCAAGATCGGTCCAGCCGTTCTCGAATTCAAAAAAGAATAAAGTTACGTCGGTTGAATGCGCAAGCCTTAATAAATGAAATGTGGCAACGTTGTTTTATATTGTCAAAAAAAAGTTGGGTCATGCTGCTATGTAATGTGAATGAGTTTGTTTATAATTGAATTATAAATTAATTTAAAATTAATTTCTTTTTCCGAGATGTGTAACCTATCCACAAAGCTTCCTTGGGATGGCCATAACAACCTACCAAAGTTTCATCGTAATCGGATAAGTGGTGTAGGAGCGCATAAGGCACAAACAAGCAAATATTGATTTTTATATACATAGATTTATTTCGTTACCTTTATTCGCGTTGGAACACACTGCTTCTTGCATTCCCATGGTAGCTTTGATACGCATTTTCAGGCCTTTAAAAGCTTTAAGGGCCGCTTCGTATGAAGATGTTTGGCTTTTGAGGCTTTGGTTTAGACGTCTGTTGATTGCAAGCAGTTCAGCTTGGATATGGTTGGATATTTGCCCATGAGTTTGGACCTGAAATGCCCAATCTAGCTCCGTTTACTAGTTACTCACCTAGACAGAAAACCCTTTCTATATACAGGATGAAAATTTGAAAAGTAGCAATCAGCAATAATCTTGGACAAAAAATACTATCAGGATGATCTCAAATAGGTATCGGGGGACTGGAAGGTGAAACAAAATGAGGCACTTTTTGATTCACTCCGCCTTACCCCTTAGGGGGTAGCACCCGTTACTTTTTTTTTACGAACCTACCTGGTGTTGCACATCATTGGATATAGCTCTTTGCTTTCCCTTTACAATCTTATAGCAAAATCTTACATCTTACGATTAGTTTTTGAGATATCGGTATTCAAAAGTGAGCAACATTTTTGAAAACTAGTAATTTTGATTATCTCTAAACAAAAGAGTTTTATCATAAAAGTTTCAGATACGCATCGGAGAAACCAGATAATGTGTTTTTTGCCTTATCCCCACCCCTCTTGTCTGAGGGGCTAGCTGCCCCCAATAATTTAGCTACCCCCTAAGGGCTGAGGTGACTCAAAAAGTGCCTAATTTTGGTTCCCCCTCCATTTCCCCGATAAGTATTTGATAGTATTTTTTTTCTAAGAGATATTCCCGATTGCTACTTTTCAAATTGTACAAAAATGTATACCTAGGTATACGAAATCAATCCGACCAACTAAATGGAAGAGTCACCTACCAGGTTTCTTCAATTTACCAATATATCCCACTAAAAATAACCCCCAATTTCATGATTAGACCTCGTAGACCGCTTCCAGTCGGTCAAATAATATTTGGCGAACACACAAATAAAATAATATCCAAAAAGGTGTGGTGCACTGTAGACAATTGCGTTTGCATTGTCTGACAAAATATCAGTGCGGTGGCTTGCTTATTGAAATAGAAGCAATTAGAATTAGTTTATTCTTCGTTGATATTTGACCGATTTCCGGAAAAATATTGGTTCATTCCTATAGGTATTGCATGCCTATGCTCAATAGTCAATTTCAAGTCAGTTTTCATGCTATTCCGATTGACTTTGTATATACCTTTCTTTAATTTGATCTGAGCGGTGACCTACTCAGTTTTTGAAGTAGGTATAGATCCAGTACAACATTCTAGGTTTGAGCTGCCATGTCTTGCCAACAAGTTGGCGGTATCTCCAGATAGTTGTATCCAGAGGCTGTTTCAGGTGAATTTGACCAATTTGACCAATGTGATCAACGCTATGTTCCGTTAAGAAGGGTTGCACGCAGTTTCAGCATTTTCCTTCTCGTTAACGGAACTTAAATGGCTGCTAGGACTAGGGATATTTCCCCCTTGGGAATACCCTTTGACTGTGGATGTCGCCCCGTTTATACCTGCTGTTACGGTGCGATTTTGCAGCATTGATTTTGTCCATCTAAAAATATCTACGATCCATTCGTTGTGATGAACTTACTGATGTAAGGTGTTGTCAATTGTTAGGGGCTCACTCTATGTCAGTTAGACCGATTTTCTTGCGTTCAATTTTATTTTCTATGAATTTCAGTGCAGTGCATTTATTGTATATTTGCGTGATTGGTAGACGAATTGCCTAGGATGAAGCGGTCTTTTCGACAGGATATTCCTTCTAATGTATCGATCTATTGCTTTTTTCATAGTCTTTAGGGAAAAGGAATTCAGCCTAATGGGACGGTATGATTTAGGTTACTTTTGATAAGAAACTTCTTATAGTTTTCATCAAAATTATATATTTTATTCTCTAATAATTGATTATCGTAATGGTTCTGAAATATTTCTAGAATCCATGGGTTTCTTCATTAGCCGTTATAAATAACGTTTTGCATTTCGCAATTTTCTACTGGAATTATTATAAATTGATGAAAATTTAATGAGTTGAATACTATGAATTCAGTTAGCTTTAAGCAAAATAACCAAAAAAAAAAAAATAAAAATCATAACTAATTTTTCAATCGGATCTAAGCTAGTATAAAAGTTGTTCTACTTTGAGTTAGTGGCTTACTAACCTATCTTACCTTCCTTTTTGTTAGGTTCATCGCTTTTAAGGTAGGATCTACCTTCATATTTTGTATTATTTTAATTAAGGAAATGTTCGACTTATTACGTTAAAATGTAAACCAAATACCGCTCGAAGCTCTCGACACGCCTAATTAATTAGGCATTATTTGTATTACGCCAAGGTAAATTTACTACAAAGCTGAATACTTATAAATAGTTGAATCAAAGATTGATAAAATCGTAAACTCAAGATTTTTGCAGACTATCCCAATTGGTATTTGTATTATTTTGTTGCAGCATTCAAATGCCATGATGTTGGATTGCATCAGACGCCAACGCCCAATATAGGATTCTCTAAGGTGAGTTTCCCACCGATTACTTTTATTATTAATTATATTTTATATTACCACCAAATGAAAGCAAACAAAAATAGATTTATTATTACTAAATAGATATAAGTCGACTATCGTGAGGTACTTCAGATACATAAATTACCTTTGACTTAAATTAACAATAAATTTCAAGAAAGCAAGCGCCTGGAACTCTACCTTTGTTTAATTCACAACCATATACCACACTGGACGTTGTTTAGGCTAAGCTTTAGAAAGGCAAAGTGGTTACGTTGCATTGTATAGTACCGTTTTTATATTATTGCTAAAAAAATACCAAATGCATCGATGGACCCCCCCGTTTGCAAACAACCATTACATGGGTTCACGGGTACTGAAATAAGAACAAACATAGTCAGAGGTCAAAAGAATTGGCTTTGGTCATTTTTATTGGTACTTTAATATTCGACGGAGTTGCCAGATTTTATTTATTGTATTGTTGATTATTCATTTTTCAATATTGCATTTTTATTATAATTACTTAATTTTGAATTCATTATGAAGATTTGGTGTTGCATGAACAGTCAGAAACTATTTTTTATATCGCCAATAGACGATAGTTGAAGGTTTGTACTGAAATAATAACACCTCTAGCTTTTCAGAATCAAAGAATAAATTGAATAATGGTGTATCAGATATTATTCATTCAATCGTATATATTAAATCCCGGGAACCGAATTATCTTAACTTTAAAACTCATTATTCTCTCAAAAACTATAGTTTTTTTCGCAAATCCTAAATGTCACATTTTTCTCATAGTTTTGACCACAATTCGTGATAATCGCCCAAAGGAAAATACACTTTTGTTCACTGGCACCATACATGCAATCTAAAAGTATTTGAATAAATAAATAAATAAATAAATTTGGAGATGTAGATTATTACGGCAACATTGCTTAGGCGGCCACGGCTGTACCAGCAGTTCTTTCGATCTCGTACTAGTTCAGGGCGCTCCGTGGATCTATATTGGCGGCCAAGGGGGCCGAGGGAACCGGGCGGGCCGGGTCAACGTGTGACCTCAAGCCCTGAGGTACGCCGGCTACTTTCCCACGAAGAGACGCCCGCAATATCTACCGCTCTTCATCAGGAACACAGCCTGTCATTAAATATGGCAATATGTGTATGCTGGCCCAGATCGTTTACAGATTAGGAAACCCTAAATCACTGTCACGCTGCTGTCAAAAAACAAGCTACCCCTCCCGCCCCCTTTAGTAGTCTACTAACCTATTTTTTGACATTTTACTTACCTAGGTATGCGTTATGAAAACCATTGCAAATAAAGTTCTTCCAGATTACGAGTCACATTCGATTTTTCGATCTTAAAAGCTTTCTATTTCTACAATTTTATATAAAAACTGTACACCCAACAAAAAAAAAAAAAAAAAATCGTTAGGTAGGTACATAGAGGAACAAAAATGAAGCAAATAATAACAATTTATTGGAAAACAATACTGTTGAGCTTCAACTTATTCAATCTGTCTGTGCTGCGGTCAATAATGTTTCAACTTCGTTAGTATTTCTAATACCGTTTTCGCTAGTTTTTGTTTTTAAAATTATCAAGTGATGTAAGATCGCGACAAACATTCTGGCAGTAATTGGTATTTAAATAAGCAACCATCTCAACTGATTTAATACGTGCATCTTGTTGTTGCCAAATTATATTATATCACTAGCCAGATTACAACTAACTTATCTATATAATGAGATCTACATGCTCCAGAAGATGCATGTAGGTAGCAGCTCTGGTGAGACTCTCTACAAAAAAAATTTGGACTGATGTTTTCAATTCATTGGAATGTTGAAACCTACTGAATCTTTTAAATTTTGGGATATTTTTTTTTAACTCACATCTGCCCAAAAGCGAAAGCGCAAGCTTTTTCTACTGAGTAACCTCGAAGGACAAAAAGAAGCTATACATGATATTTCCAAAATATTTATGCAGAAATTAGTTCTCTTTTTGCCAGTTTTATTCTGTAATGTGGAACTTGAAAAACATTTCAAATTATACAAAGTATTTACAGGTTATTTGACTATATTTAAGCCCATACCGGCAGCCTTTACTATTTAAGATAGAAAAAGATTTTAAATACAAACTTTTTTTTTTAATTTTCTTTTAATGTTATCAGAAGAAACAAAATCGTATCGGAAAATGCAAAAAGGTAGACAACTTCAACTTTTTTTAATGGGACACCCTGTATACTATGTGATAAAATGAAGTATCTTTTTTTCCTAATGCCAAATATATACATAGGTATTGATTACATTTTCGTGGGACATTTTTGAGATATTTTAGCTTAAATTGTAAATAATTTGAAAATAATTTACATAAGCTTGTCAAGAGATTTAAATCTTTATAAAATTTCTTTGCATTTGTATTGCAGCTCTCATCCACTTCGTATAAAAATCTGTAAACTTTGTTATTCTTAGAATTTCTTCGTTTCTCACTCTATCTCTCAGAGAGATTCCCGACATCTCTCGCTCCATCAA
This sequence comes from Ceutorhynchus assimilis, assembly GCA_917834065.1. Taxonomy (NCBI): domain Eukaryota; kingdom Metazoa; phylum Arthropoda; class Insecta; order Coleoptera; family Curculionidae; genus Ceutorhynchus; species Ceutorhynchus assimilis. The sequence continues at coordinate 17,622,462 of OU892277.1, read as the reverse complement.
TTTTTGTGTCGTTTTTAATTTATAAGCATTTGCCTTTGTTATTGAAATGGTTTCCATTCCCCAGGTATTGACTTGCAGTTTCTAATTTGACATGTGAAAATTACACTAGGTATATACTTACCTATCCACTTCAAATTTCCTGAACCTGTTACGAGAGTCGGATTCTTCTGGTAAATTCTGCACTCTGGTTTTCTTTTTCCAGTTAATCTTCGACGTTTTCTATGGCACTGTAGTCGATTGTTATGTAATTGTGTTCAGAACTCTATCTTAGTTTATTTTTAGGCCTCTTTTGATGATGATCTATTTAGTTGTTGTAGCATTTTGTTCTAGTCGTTTGTGATGTCTGCACTTGAATCGGTATCGGAATTTCATGTCGGTAATATATACGTCTCATTCTAATTTCTTGAAAACCTCTTCAAAATCTAGAGTGAAGAGCTTTGGTGTGGCCCTTGCTTCACTCCACGTTGAAGTCGGATTGTCGTTGTGGTTGATTGTTGCATCCTTATATAAAATGATGCACTTTTATATGCCCGCTATGATCTGTAGATATTTGGAGTCAATTCTGTGACTTTCAACATGTCTAGCATCTCTACAGAGATGTATCGGAACGATGTATTCTGTGCATCCTGCTGATAGAAATCTTAAAGTCTATTTTTTTAATTTAATTTAAACACAAAAGTCAAAATGACATTATGTTGGCAATAGAATGCAAAATTGTCAATGCTTCCAATTTTTTCACGTAAGAAAGGCTTGTGTTGCCAACATAGTTACTAAATTTTTGACTTGGGGTTTTGTCTTTAATAAAAAAACAGACTTTATTCCCAGCTTCATACTGTCATCGTTCTTCGAGAGGAGAATGACTTCAGTGTTGTACCATTTCTTGGGTATTAGTATCATAATAAAATATCCATTAAAGCTTCTATTGCTTTTTCTGGGGATTTCCGTGTTTTAACTTCTCCCTTATGTTTTAATTGTTTCCAGAGCATCCAGTTTTCATTTGTCTCAATGCTTTTCTGATTTAGTCCCTACCGAGTTATTTCTGGCATTTGTTCTGATCCTACATTCCGGATGCTCCTCCCTATATAAGTTTTTTGGGCTTCAGTAGAGTATCAGGCTTGTATAAAAGGCTTTGAGGGCCTGGCCTATGTCTTTTTTTTGGTTTGTACTATGTATTTCGTTTTCCTCGTTTCGTTTCTTTATTATTTAGGTTCTTCCCGCTGGCAGTTTTGAACGCAATAATACATACCCTAATTTTGCAGTTCCTGCTGATGATTACTTCTATGACTGGACAATTCTTGAAGGTTTTCTGATAATTTTTCTATTCTTGTTCTTCTTTCAATAATTAGTCTAATGATGTTGGCTGTGAATTTTGGTTTTCTATACGTGAACATGCTTTGTTGACTGATATTTCTACGTATTTTATCATTTTCTCAGCAATTTCATCTGTATACGTGTATTGTAGTGTTTCGTGGTATTCGTCCTGTCTTGCCGTACCTCCCGTTCGGTAGCAGTATAGTTTCAGAAGTTTTTCTCTTTCCTTCTGGGTTTTGATTTTAATAGTTGCCCTTACTAGTATATAATCACTTCCGATACAGAAATTGATCAGATCTGTATAGAGTTCTTCTAGGCTGAGGAGCACTCAGGAATGCTCCTAATTCTAACATTGTATCTATGTAGCATAGTGGCTATGTTTTGTAGATGGTTTGATGGTTTGCATGACTTGTCAGGTTTTTGCCTTCCCCATGATCTTTCAGGCAGGCTGGGTATCCAGTATGAAGTTCTGAATCTGATGAGATCATAGTCAGCTACGGTACATTACATTTTTTATTCGACATTTCATGTATTGTTTAGAAGTTTTTGGCGTAAATCCAAATCTATTCTACGTGACACCTCATTGGAGATAATTAAACTCCCTTTTTCCTGGCGGATACGTTTATCTAGAGTCGCATAGCTAGGTTTCGAGTATTTTAGGACTTCAAATCTATTCCAAATTGAGATGACAAACTTTTGGGATTAATATTATCGAAAACGAAGAGATTTTATCCATTCGAAAGCTATTGACTCAATCTACGTAAGTATTAATCTGCCGAAATTTCAAGTAAAGCCAAGATTAACATGCACAGTTGACTTATTCATAGTTCACTACAACAATATGCAGATGACTCACAAGTTTTTATACCAATTACCCATAGAGATGAAGATCTGGTGGATTGTAACTCCAAAATAAATTTGGATTTGAACAGAATATTTACCTATGAAGATAAGTAACCACAACCTTAAAATAAATGCAACAAAATCTCAGTCAATTTTATTAGACCAGAATAGACAAGTAAGAGAGCGCTTGCAGAAAAATATGTCAGTTACATTAAATAAAGAAACTAACCCCTTTAAGTCTGCAGCAAGAAATCTGGGCCTAATTATCGACGGAGCAACAAGTCCTGTTTTCGATTCGCTTTGGTCTACCTGCAAGGCTAACCAAATTAGAACCAACCGTTTTCGATTGCAAACCCGTGACGAGACAGGCACCGCTTGGTCCGTCGAAATTCGAACCCAGCTTCACGAGTTGGTTCGAATTTCGGTTTGCTTCTATAACCTTAAAACATGGCGTCTTTCTTGACAGACCTAACTCAAAAGCAAGGCAACCAACTTCTTTGATATCCCAACCAACCAGCATGCCGAACCATTGCGAATCGAAAACGGCAAATGTTGGAGTCACATATCAATACCCTAATTATTTGACTGCGGAGATGTTGTGTACTCCGACTCGATAACAGGTTTATACAAAAGGAAAATCCTAAAATTACAAAACACATGCAAGGGATTTTGTTTTATTTTTCTCTATCGACATTACATAACCCCATATCTGAATGACAACACAATTTTAAATATGGGAAACAGGAGAGAATGTCGCATGTCCTGCTTTATTTTAAAGATAAATAAAACTGGGAAACCAGAGTATCTGCTTAATTGTCTGATACCAAAACCTACGAAATTAGAAACGATAATCTAGATTAGATTAGATTATATTAGATTGTGTTAGGGGCGTTTAGGTGATGGACCTCTCTGCACTGCGACCTGAATAGATCTATTGTGCTTCCAATTTTTCTAGTAGGTTCCCAGGTTGAGACTTATCGCGAATCTCACGATTTTCCCGGGATTGGTTCGTTTAACATCCGCAACAGTCAAATGTGTCTGCTCTAGATGGATGAGTCTTCTGTGACATAATAATTCGCATTTGCAGAGTATATGTGTGGCAGATTCGGATGTTTCTTTGCAGAAGCGGCAAAGGTCTGATTCAGCTTTACCCACCTTTTTCAGGTGGTAGCCAAGAGGGCAGTGGCCGGTGAGGAGACCCGTTATGAGCCTCAAGTCTGGTTTGCTGAAATCGAGTAGTTCCTTTGCCTTTGTTGACTTTGGCGAGATGAATTGCTTCGCCTGTCTAAGTCCTGGAGTATTGTTCCAATGGGGGGCCTGTTGTGCCTTTACCCATTTTTTGAGTTCGTTCCTTACATGGCTTTTTGTCAGGCCAAAGAAGGGTTCTAGACCGAGGAATGGTGACGCGGCGCCTTCTCTTGCAAGCCGGTCCGCTATTTCATTTCCTTCTATGTTTTGGTGCCCTGGTACCCATGCTAGAGTGACTCTATTGCAGTTCGCCAGTTGCTTTAGAAGTTGCTGACAGTCCCAGACTAGTCTGAATTTAGTGACAAAGCTGTTAAGAGCCTTAAGTGCTGCCTGACTGTCAGAATTGATGAAGATTCTTGCACCTCGTAGGTCTATTTCAAGACACTTTCTGTCGCAGAGTTCTATTGCATACGTTTTCCCTTGGAATATGGTGGGGTTTTTTCCTAAAGCTACCGATAGCCTGCAGTTTGGGCCATATACACCCACTCCACCCACTCCGACCCCTCCGACTACTCCTCTAACACCACCTAATCTGTCATATATATAAGGTTGCGATAATGGTGAAAGATGTTGCTTGCGGCATCCCCAACAACATCATTAAATTCAATCCAAATATCACGGGTAACCAATTTCCATATAAATATTGCGGGGTCCTTTGGAGTAATCTACCAAATAATCTAAATTCTCTTATATGTATGTAGGCACTTAGTCTATGTGTACATGTTTTATTTTTTTTATCAATTTTTTTTTCTCAGTGCTTGCATATCTAGGTACATAGAGATTACACGACTGGATGCGCGCATTCAATTTTGACTTAAAATACCAGATATAAATAATAATTACTATTACTAAATGCGGTCTGGACCGTCATCAATTCGTCTCTCCCCCTTTGTAGTCGTCGTTTCCTCCGACTACCCCTTCCATAATCAGGAAAAAATAAATAAATAATTATTTGGCTTCTTAGCACGCACTCGTGCAAATCCCATCCTCTGACACATCGCGTAATACAATAGTTTTATTACTATTTTCATTCTATTTTATTTTATTTTGTCTTATTTTCTTCACTTCACTTCAGTTTTTCTTTTCTAATGCCCTTGTTCAAGCAGAATTTCCGCGGGACGGTCAATTTTGCCCGAGTGTCAAAATAAGGTCTGTTTCTGCAGAAATCACAAACCAGTCAGAGCGAATTTCATTGGTTGAAAACAGTCAGAAACAGTCAGAAAACTAGTTCCAACTAATGAAATTCAATCTGACTGGTTTGTGATTTCTGCTGAAAGAGACCTATTATTTATTATATTTGCATGAATGTTTTTTTTTTAGCAAATAAATTATTTTCAAATTTGAATTTGAAATTGAATTACCATCAGCGTAGTACCTTATCAAAGTATCTCCACCCCTCCTCCAAAAGCTAACGACTGAAGATTTCCTATTTACCACATGGTACGCTATTGGAAAGGTTTCCAAAAATCAGTAATTTCGATGTTGATTGGTTTTGGAGGACTAAGAAAAAATAATTTATTTCCAAATTAAATTTTCTATAAAAGTGGTTCAACATGAACACCTTTGGTTCTAGGTAGGTACCTATAAGAAAAAAAGTTGTTCTGAAATTTTTCACGTAGGTACCTGAATTTTCCTATTATCCTAAAAAGCTCAATTATTATCCCTAATTATTTCTCATAACTTTTCAATAGACTCTGGACGACTTATAAATCATAATATCATGGTGTTAGGTCGGGCGACCTGTGCGGCCGTCTTCCCCCAATCTACATATTTTCATAATTAGCATCCAGCGATCTGCTACTAAGGTTCTTTGAACATTTATGGATTCGCATTAGTCCTGCAGCTAGCTAGCTCAGTTCAATTTCTTTTCGTTGCCATCTAAAAGAAGGAACATTCTTCACTCAAACAGATATTCGTAATAAAGCATATGACGGACCAATAATATAACCTACTACTCATATGCTCGCAAAACGGCATAAGTTTCAGAAATTTCTCACAGACTCTCTTGGAGCTTCCAAGTATTTGCACCCTGTCTTGTTGAAAATGTGGGATTAATTTGATACCGAATCGCTCAATAGCATCTATTTGTTAAGCTTCGTCCAAAAAACCAGTTTGGTCATATACCCACTATCTCAACTTTTTGAAACAAATTTGCACGTACATATGTACATGCTTAGCAGGATGCAATTTATTAAAATAGAAGTTCTTAGAGCTGACCCAATTATTTTGAGTGGCGTAAGTGAAAATCAATTATGCGCATTCAAATACAGTATAAACCATAACGAGATAAACGAAACTGATTAAAAAAAAAATATTTCAGTCAGTTTAGAATTGCCGTTTTCCTTAGTCAAAATGCTAGCGCTAATATTGCTATAAGCACTAATGATGTATGTGTATATTATAATTAGATATTATGCTTTTCTGCTATGGCTAAAGTCCATTTAAGCTACATAAGATGACGTGTTTTCAACGTCAGATTTATCGGTGTTTAGTGATAGATTATCGTCACACTCATAAGGCGCTTATGTTTATGTTTACAAACAACATTTGTTTATAATTGTAAAGAAATAACGTTTAATGAGAAAGGCATATCAATTTTCAATTGGATAATGGTTTAAAGTTGTGAAATACTATAATTATATCAAATGCTAATCGTATGATTTTAGTTAAACGTAAATGATCGTTTAGAAACAACGCGCAAAAGGTAGGTTTTTTTTTCAAAGAAAAATATAGACTAGTTTTCAAATTGCCACATGGTATGTATGCAGAATAAACATTGCAGGATATGAAATTATTAAGCAGATTTCTTAAAATAGAGACAACATATGACCAAAGAAGACGAGAAATAAAAATGAGAAATCGTAATAGTTCAATAAGTTTGTAATCCGATGATAGCGAATTCTGAGTCTGAACTTGCTGAACATTTTTTTTTTTACAACACAACAAAGTTAAATGCTTTGGATGCGGCACAAATTTAGACCAGTACTCGTAAAGTACTCGTAACTAATTTCGTCGAAAGTTCAATGCCAACCCTTGTTCACTTCATCAAAGAATGAATGCTTTTCCGGTAGGTAGATTTGTTGTTGGTAATGTTTTCCAGGCTTGTGAGCCATGGTCTTGGCAGATAGGCATCCGTTGTTTAATTTACCAGACAAAGAGGTAATAATACGAAAACTTCATGAGATAAAAAAAGACACATCAGAACGCTCATTGCACAAGATGAGACAAAACGTACCAAATTATGTTATAGACTTACGAATAGCAATCCGTCTTTCTTATTTGCACGGGGTAAAAGGGAAAGGAGAAAGACCGCGTCTTATGCAACGTATTTGTCAATGAGAATTTCGAACAACTTTAGAATGTCACTTGTCAAGCTATGTCAAGTTGAATATCAACCGTACTTTTATCCTTGTCAGACCACGGGTAATGAACAAGGACAAGGAGATGCCCAGCGTGCAAAACAAAAAAACATGAATCACAATTATTATTCATTACTATAGGTCTGTCTTTGCAGAAATCACAAACCAGTCAGAGTGAATTTCATTGGTTGACAGGGTTGGATGAACCCACCGGGATACCGGGAAATTCCCGGTGGGCCGATTGGAGTTTGGGCCGATCTTTGGAACAACAGGATTATCTAGATACCTTCAAATCAGAGTTTGAGATCAAACGGACAGCCTCAAAGCACAAAGAATGGTCAATTCAACTTATGACGCGCTAAAAAAAAAACAACGTAACATGAAAGAAGTATGAAGTGCTGAAAATGTTTGACAATTGGGCAAATACAGGCATGGAAGCAAGTGAAATGTATGTAATAATTCAAGATTCATTACCCGCAATTCGTTCTCATAAAAAAGATATCGGGGCTATTTTGCGGGAGAAATTAAAGAATTTTGGAAGAAAATGGTCTGACTCGAAAAGGAAGGAGTTGTCTGAATCCAACGATGGAGATGAAGATAATAGCTGTTTTGCATGGTTTTAAAAAATGACGGTTCTAGAACGATTCAAACGGTTTGTCAATTAACAAAATGATAACAGCTCGGCTATCAAAAATTCCAATAATAAATTGTGCGATTATTTTGGACGGTTCTAGAGCCGTCCTTTTTTTCAAACCAAAAGCAAGCTTTGTAAATGACACCGATGTTGGATACAGGAAATGAATAAAAAAAGTGTGCATCACATCCACTTTGAAAACAATGTTTGGTTTGCTGTCTTAATGTTTTGTTTGAATACAGATTTAAATTATACATCTGTACTTGCAGTCATCTCTTCACCGCGGTATAATATGTCCTTTTAGCGTGCTCACAGGTAGGGTGCAAAAAATGCTTTTCAACACTTGAAGACATAAAAAATTGATGAAGGAGTCAACTTACAAAGAAAATTTGGATGCGTTCGTGATAGTGAACTTGAATAAAGACATCTTAGGATTGTTGACTTTTGAGAAGATTCTCATGGAAATTTTTAACCCAAGCCCCCCAATAAAGAAAATATCATTTTGATTGTTTGAAATAAATTAATCAATGTATGGGCCGCTAGACTGAAATTCCCCGGCCCTTTTCCAAAAGTTCGTCCAACCCTGTTGGTTGAAACTAGTCTTCTGACTCTTTCTGACTGTTTTCAACGAATGAAATTCGCTCTGACTGGTTTGTAATTTCTGCAGAAACAGACCTAATGCCTCTGTTCTGTATTTTGTTGGACTTTTGTGCCCCTGTCAAAATTAATTCTATTCGAATATGGCAGAACCCGCATTGATTCTGAAACGTAGATACTGTTTCTCTGTTTCAGGACGGCTATCATAAAACTATTTTGACAGAATAACTAAAAGTTAACTTCTGGAATTACTATGAGTAGTAACGTCATTCCAGAAGTTAACTTTTAGTTGTTCAGTGAAAATAGTTTCATAATATCCGCCCTTAGTGATTTAGCTGCAGAAAGCAACTTTGCTTCTGATAATAGTGGCGAGAATAATGGTTCGATGATACCTATATTCAATAACCCGATGATCCTTTTATTATATCTCAAATACTTTATTGCCCATACTGTTCTGATTATCTCTACTTTTGAATTTCGATGAAAAATCAATCAGGTCCCATCAGAACAGAGCGAGGTTAAATCCAGAAACGCTATTTGCTTAATTTTGATTCCAAATTTCTGAATGTTTTCATCAGTACCGGTAGCTTGACTTTTTTTTTTTTTACTTCATAAACATAATAGATTTCGCGCCTCCATGCATTCAAATAACTTCACTGAAGTCTTTCGCTTTCCTATTTGCTTTGGGTTAGGGTTGTCTCTTTCAGATTGTCCATATTTCCAACTTCCTTTCAAAAAAGCCAGACATAATTATAACTATAACTACGGATATTTATGTAGGTACCTACTGTGACAATAACGTATCCTACCTTAAGAATTTCAACTCTTTCCATGGTGATAAGTTAAGTGTTTTGTAGTAGCGCTAGATTAGTCGTATTTTTTTTTTATCGTCTTGGAATAAAATTATGTATTTAAGTTTGGATAAATAATCCAATCCAACAACTTCGAATTTGCTTTCGTACTGTGATATGTGGAATATTTACATCGTAATAAATAATTAAAGTTTAAATTGGTTGAAATCCCCCCAAAAACTGAGCTTACGCGAGGATGACGTCACGAGGTAATATTGTCATATTTTGCTTTGACGTTCTATTACCTTTACATTTTTTGGTAAAGTTTTTTGGTAATTTTTGTGCTAGAAATGATTAATCGTTATTGTATCGTAGCAGGTTATAAAAGCTCAACAATTTCCACACCTGAAAAAAAAAAATTACTTTATCAAGCTACCTGTTAAAAAAAAAAAAATTAGAAATTACTAATTTACTTTTAGGTTAGTTGAGAAAATAAAAATAGAGATAACGAGGAATGATGTTACTTCTGTGCGTCTAGGAAAAGACTCGAGATTCGATGTCGATAAGAAATGAAGCAATACTTGTCTGGTTCCCACTGGGAGAGAATTGCGGTAGTTATTGCATCTCCTTCTTCCACAAAAATCGGCAAATATTTCTCAGAGTGGCCAAAAATAGTTCCAATCAAGAAGCTATTACAGTTGCTGAAGTATTGCTGGGAAATATCAGTGCCATACAATTCAAGTCCAACGAATGGAAAGAATGGATGAGGGTACTGGTTGAATAGTTGACAGGCACAATCAGACCATCAATCAATACCTCTCGATGCTTGATGATAAATAGCAGCGAGACTGGGATAAACTAGTGCCACTCTCCTTTTTGGCTGTACACCATCAATGCTATTAACTGGAAGAGAAATTAAGCTTCCCGTAAATATGATATTGGAAAGGCTGTCGGCGATGAAGCTGGTAGTTCCAGTGCAGGCAGGACAGACTCAAAGTAGTTCACGCATAGACTACGTATGAACAGTGAGAGAATAAAGATGAGACTGGACGCCATCAGGGTCCTTATTCTTGGAACAGGGAGCAGCGTTCCCAGGAGAACGAGTGTTCCGTCTTTCTCAATTATATGCAACTGATACTATGAGTAACGAAGACGGAACACTCGTTCTCCTGGTAAAGCTGCTCTCTGTTCCAAGAATAAGGACCCTGCGGTTTTACCAGCCAGAGCGAAGGCAGGAACTAAACCTGGCTTTACAAAGACCGCAAAAAGGATCATGTCATACGAGATCGTCAACCAACGCCTTGTTGTATAGAGTACAGAATTCAACTTTCGCCAAAACCTAAAAATCGTCCAGTTAGGAAGGCTAGTCCCATACATATCTCTAAGGCAGATTTCAACTTTCGCCAAAACCCAAAAATCGTTCAGTTAGGAAGGCTAGTCCCATACATATCTCTATGGAAGAGAGCGATGTTATAAAATATTAGAAATAGCATATAAATCCGTATGTCTTGAGCCAGTGACTGGAATAGTCGAAAAGTTGAGCCTTGAAGGATTGATCTAGCCGGCGATTTATTGATTGGTTTTACCAGATATTTAGTAGAAAATTATCGAGAACATTATCATGAAAACGCTTGATGCGGTATATAAGCGGCCCGGTTAAACACAGAGGAGAATATGGAATTGAACGTTGAACGAGTTTAAAGAGTTTCGAATTAAGCCGATCAACTGATAAAGTTTGGTGAAGAGTTGAGTTCAATTCAAACAGTTTTGCATGTTGCAGTAATGTGTCGTGATTTCTGTGTTATCTTCCAAAATAAAACTATTCAAGCTTGTGAAAGTAGTCCAGCTTACCTACAGAATCGCTTACGTAACCATTTGCGACTTAAGATATTCAATTTTCGCTTTGACAATTATATATATTATATTATAAGAGGATGTTTAGTAATTGTATATTTGATTAAAAAAAAATTGAAGTTTTTCATCAAGAAAACACAAAAAAATGCGACCAATCCAAAAACTACATAACAAGGGGGTGTTTCATATAAAAATGATAATGTTTGTATTTAAGTTAATTTTTCTCAAGTGCAATCAACTTTTTAGGTGCATTTTTTTAATTATGGATTCAAAATTACAGGACCACAATTTTGAGTCCTCGATAACTTACAAAATGCTGCAATTAAAAACAAAAACATTACTTTGGTCACACATTCGCCATGAAATGTCTTAAAATTTCAATTTATATTCTAACATAATAAAACAGGTGAAATAAGTAGGTACCTACAAGAACACCCTTCACTTCTGATACATAATCTACAAGTTTGTCATTTCTAGCGATATAAACTGCCAATCTCGCTAAAACGGCGAGTCCCTCTACCCCCCTGCAAATTATTATATTTAGTCAAAAACGGATTAAAATACCATCTCTATATACTTTGCCCAAACTCTTGTTTTGGTTGTAAGAGGCATTAGCATTCCATCATCATGTAATTAGAATAATTAGGTTGGTTCAAAGAGCGAAGCGCATACATGATTTCTTAGGCGTTTTTATGGTACGACCATGGTCATCATCAGCGTCCATACAGAAGATCATCGCATCGTGGGAATCTCCAGGTTATAGTTTCTTAAATGAAACAATTACCAATGTGCGTGTCTGTAACACATTATTGGACGGACTGAGATATTTGTTTTTATTTTTCTATAAGTATGTACTTTTCATAAATTTATATTTTTGGGCGAATTCGCCGATTTTTTTCACACGGCCAGGGTTGGGAATGTTATCGGTTTTCCATCGTGCATGCAAATAAATATGATTATTTTTGAATTCTGACTAAGAACAGAATTGTATTGAATACCTTGTATGTATGTATGCACAGTACATATTTAAAATATATATTTCTTTAAATTCGGGATCATTATTTAAAGAAATTAGATATAAAAATATGTCATCGTCCAAGATTGTATTTCACATGGCGTTTTGAATCTGATAACAGATAGGTATTACAATAGTTTTCTTAATCCTTTACTCTTCTCTTTGGCGCAATATTTAAATAGGTGTCAATTTATACAGGTTAAAGTTTGATTTCCATCGATGTTATCGAAAATATCCCGTGTATTCTTATGTCGTAAACTTATAGCTTTTTTATATCCGAGACACGAACGTCAAGATTTTATCGTTTTTGAGAGTCTACATTTGATAAATAACGTATCGAGTCGCGTTGCCAAAAAAAATGATGTTACGTAATTGTTTCACTCTTCAAATTTTCAATAAATCATTTGTAAGAATTCAAAGTTGGAAAGGTGGACCGCCGCGTCGTTAACAAACAAACACAGCATTAACCAAATCAAAATTGATTACCCAGATATTTTTTAATAAGCTTTTGTAAGTATACCAGTGGAGAAATACATAGGTATCCGATCAGTACCGGATTTATAGGGTTTTTTACGTTTAACAATTTTGATCCAATGTAATTTATAGAAAATAAAAAACTCCTTCTAGGAACTTCTTGAAACTATTGAACTTGTCTAAGCTTATACAATTAGACAGAAAATTCATCTGTTCTGTTCCTGAGAATGAAGATCATAATATTATTTAACGTGGGTAATTAAAACATCAAAACATGACACGTAAATTTCTAACAGCCTCTTAATTTTAATTGAATAACCAGTTCGCTTTTGCTTACCAAATATGTAGAATATTATTACTATTAGAACATACAATCAAAATCTAGTACTACCTACAGTTTATGATTATAAAATTTGTGTGTTAATTTTCACTTATCCTCATTTCAGCTGCAAACCCTAATTTTCTTCTAATTTAGTGCTTTACATTTCTCGTTCAGTTGGAGCAGTCTAGTATAAATTCATAATTTGAGAAACGGTCGAATTTATGAAAAAGGAAAAAAAAATAAGTATTTTTTTATTATGCTATTGAAAAATTGTGTCTGTACCAAATTTGTTTATTTTTTCAAATGGAAATGTCTAATTTTAAGTGGATTTTGGGATTGGTGGCAGCATCTTTTTTATCCTTTTCCTATTAGACCGTCAAATAGTGACAGATTTAGGTGCCCCATTTTCGCATACAAGCCTCGAAGAGGCTTGAAAAGTACATCGATTTTGAGTGGAATAAAGGAAAATTTACGAGTTGCTCCTGGGGATAACATATGGAAAAATCGATTTTACTTATGTTACCCTAAAATGTAATTTTCCATTCGCGACACTCAAACCAATATGTTTTCTTGCTACCGACGTTGTAGATTTTCATCTTTCCGATAGGCTTGTGTGGAACAATCGCCCGAAATCTTGATTTTTCCTTACAAGATTACGCCCTCTTTTCAAACCTTTTGCCACCTGTAACATCCCCTTCTTTGTTTTCACGAAGCCAGGTTTTATTAATTAATCCTTTGGTGAACACGGCTTGCGAGAAAATATGAGTCTTTAATTTTTGTTACGGAAAATCGAATTTTCCATACGTTATCCCCAAGAGCCACTCGTAAAAATACCTTCATCCTACTCAAAATCGATGTACTTTTCAAACCTCTTCGAAGCTTGTATGCGAAAATGGGGCACCTAAATATGTCATTATCTGACGGTCTATATACGAAAATTTCAACTACTTTTAAGTTATCATAAGTTGAAGTTTAGCATGTAAAATATTGATAAACACTAATCTTCTCGAACGTCAAAAACGGCCTTTTTGCTGCCAATATTATAAAATTCTGTCAAGTTAGACGATCTAATAATTTAAGTTTTTTTGATCTTCAGTATTCAGTATTCTTTTGTGTTAGTTAGTTGTAATTTTTTATTATAGGTAGGGGAGGTCGGGGTATTAGCGCAGGTAAAATTTTGATCGCTTATAAATTAAAGGATTTTTGAGATAAAAATTGGTTTTTTCTTGTTATCTGTTGACCCCCATTCCCATTTAAGATTTTCTAGGGGGCGGCTCTAGTGGTTAAGGGGTTGAAAGGGGGAGGTGAATTTTGCATAGAAACTCATTCTTCTTCAAGTTATTGTTGACGTGTTTCAGGGATTTTTTCAAAAAATGTTTTAACTCCGAGCTAATAGGGGTGGTAAATTTTAAAATGAACACCCTGTATAAATTTCTGGAGACTCGTTTTTCTAATACTTAATATAAAACTTAGAAGACAGATATAATAGAAATTCCACGATTGATAGTACCTGCATATATGGAGATTGGGAAAAAAACGCAAGGATAAATTGGCCATTTATTCAATTTCACATTGGACGGCAAGTAAGATTGAAAGGAAATCTCTTTATCTTGGCCACATGAGAGATGCTCCAAGAAGGGGTAGGCCACGCCGCCACTCATTGACATAACAGAAAAATAGATTTAATCTTGAATATACATGGAAAAAATGTAACTGTTACTGGAGCTAGCATCAAACTTAGGTTGGGAAAATTTTGCATACCAATAAATACCAGTAACCACTCTTCAAGATCTTTTTGACCACTAAAAAATCGAATTATCGAAAAAATTCGCTTATTATAGTAATACATATACATGGATCTGTGTCATTTGCGCGACAACCGTTTGCGCGAGGGAGAAAAGCGCGATACAAAAAGTGCGACGGACAAAAGCGCGACGGAACAAAAACGCGACAGGACAAAAGCGCGATGGACACAAACGCGACTGGATAAAAACGCGAGGAACAAAAGCGCGAGGGACAAAAGCGCGACGGAACAAAAACGCGAGGGACAGAACCGCGACGGAACAAAAACGCGACTGGAATAAAGCTCGATGGACAAAAACGCGATTGGATAAAAACGCGAGGAACAAAAGCGCGAGGGACTGAAGCGCGACGGAACAAAAACGCGAAGAGCAAAAGCGCGACGGAACAAAAACGCGACTGTATAAAAGCGCGAGAAATAAAAGCGCGAGGGACAAAAGCACGAAGGAACAAAAACGCGAGGGACAAAAACGTTGTTGAAATGGCTGTCAACAAATAAAGGACCCCAGCGAGGAGTTCAAAATATAAGCAAGTTAATTCTCGATTGTTAAACTTAGTCCAAGAATACCCTTTCTCCAACGTCCAAAATCACCTTAAAGCAGTAGCTTTAAACTTAACCATTTAAACTTAGCATTCCATAATTTATATTTTTAACTAATTTATTTTGTTAATAAAGTTTATCATGCTGTCCTACTTAGAACTATAGAATAAGTGATGAACAAATTGAATCAATTATAATCAAAAAAACGCAGACTTACTCAATCTAACCCAAACTAACCCGTCCGCCTAGTGCGAGCTAGTCCTCGTAAGTTAGCATTTTATTGCAGACTTACTCAATCTTACCCAAACTAACCCGTCCGTCTAGTGCGATCTTGTCCTCGTAAGTTAGCATTTTATTCCAAACTTACTTAAACTAACCCAAACTAACCCGTCCGCCTAGTGCGATCTAGTCCTCGTAAGTTAGCATTTTATTGCAAACTTACTCAAACTAACCCAAACTAACCTGTACGCCTAGTGCGATCTATTCCTCGTAAGTTAGCATTTTATTGCAGACTTACTCAAACTAGCCCGTCCGCCTAGTGCGATCTAGTCCTCGTAAGTTAGCATTTTATTTTTAAAAAAACTGTCAATCTTGTTTTTCAAATAAAATGCTAACTTACGTGGACAAGATCGCACTAGGGGAACGGGTTAGTTTGGGTTAGTTTGAGTAGTCTGCATTTTTTTGATTATTATTGATACAATTTGTTGTGTCCCTGTTTTGCTTAGAGGTCGCCGTTGTTGATGTCGCTGTTTTAAATCTCGTTCTTTACATATGCCGCTCTTCTGCAATGTCGCTGTTTCAAGTAGGTATCGCGCTTTTGAATGTCGCTTTTCTGATATGTCGCTACTTTTTTCACATGTCGCTGTTTTGAATGTCGCTATTTTAATAAGTCGCTGTTTTGAATATCGCTATTTTGATGTATCGCTTTAAAAATATGTCGCCTTTTTAATGTCACTATTTCAAATATCGCTCTTTTGAACCGGAGCCACTGAGAATGTCTTAATGTCTTGTATTTTGGAAAGCGTTCTCTATTTCTCGTAGATAGTTGAGCGTTCTCATCCAATCGCGCTATATTCCAGTCCCGTTTTTGTTCCTCGCGCTTTTGTCCCACACGCTTTTATCCAGTAGCGTTTTTGTCCATCGCTCTTCATTCTAGTCGCGTTTTTGTTCTGTCGCGCTTTTGTCCGTCGGGTTTTTGTTCCGTCGCGCTTTTGTCTCTCGAGTTTTTGTCCCTCGCACTTTTGTTCAGTCGCGTTTTTGTTCCACGCGCTTCTGTTCAGTCGCGTTTTTGTTCCGTCGCGCTTTTGTCCCTCGAGTTTTTGTCTCTCGCTCTTCTGTTCAGTCGCGTTCTTGTTCTGTCGCGCTTTTGTACCTCGCGTTTTTGTCCCTCGCGCTTTTATCCAGTCGCGTTTTTGTTCCGTCGTGGTTTTGTCCCTCGCGCTTTTCGTATCGCGCTTTTCTCCCTCGCGCAAACGTCTGTCACGCAAATGACACGGAGCCCATATACATAGGTTTGATGGATAGAGACCTATAGTTTTTCCCAGGTAGTCTTTATTACTTGCACTACATGGACTAAATATTATATGGTCAGAATCTCACAAACGTCGCGTACTAGTGTTCAGAAAACTTTCTGTTTTGTTTGAAAAATTCAATACTATCGCTGAAGGTATAATAACCTTTAGTTCCAAAGTATTGCCAATTAGAAAAAAACGAAAAATCATTGAGAGCTACCGAAATATATAATTGGAGAAGAGCAGTGGGTATTGCAATAGAGGGGCAAACAAACGTGTTGGATAATGGAAATAACAAACATAAGCAAAGATGAGATCAGAAATAAACAACCAAGTTGGGACATATATACAGCGAATACCCGAGATTAGACTTGCAGAACAAATATTAGCCGCAAAGAATAGGTAGGTGACTAGGAACATCGAGGAAAAGCTGGAGAGAGATTATGGACAAAGAACTGAGAAAGAGAAACCTCGAGGAAAATGTGTGGAATGACCGAAATAGATAGAGATTGGAAAATAAATGGCTTTTTTCCGTTCATTACTTCTGGTCCAGTCCGAGGACATTTCCTCCTAAAAAAGTCGGCATATCTTTCTTTCTTAGCATGATGTTTCTTGTTTCTTGTTTCTCGTTTGTTTTCTCCTTGTTCTCGTCATCACGTAGATTATGAATTCGGATATCTTTTTCCATATGCGTTAGCCAACATCTCGAAGGCTTGTTCTGTCACCGAGGGCATTAAAAGGCAGAGTATTGTGGAGTCTCGGCACCATTTGGGCAGTAGGGGCAATCTCACTTCTAGATCTGGATCTGAGTGCAGTCCAGGGCGATTTCAACGGGTCTCATTTAGGCCACATTGGGTTTCCTATGCATTCTCGCAGATCCTGACAGTCATTCAGGCCATCTCCCAGCCCAAAACTTTGAAGAAGGGGGGGCCTTCCTTAGAAAGGCCGTATTTGGCCTGCGCGCTTATGAAATGGACTTCCTAAGGTAAAAAACAGCAGCGCTATATAGCAGAGCAGATATTTTACTCTTTCGTCTTTCTGTTTGCAACCTCGTCGCAGAGGGGACACGCTTAATTCCATTGAATGGAGATGTTTCCTCAACTGATAGTAATCTGTCAAAAACCCCGTGACGAGACATAGATTTTTCCGAAACATGGCCAGGTACGTTCTTGCAGGAACTTTGTGAGGTCAACTGAGTCCTGTTCATTTGCTGCTTGCCAACTCATTTTGCCAGATTTTCATGGTAATTTCCGATTTCCTCTCTCTTTACGCCTAAGTGATTTTCCTGAGAAGTTCAAAGATCCTTATCCTTCTATTTGCTAGTAAGTGTATGGATACCAGTCCCGGCATCTCCTGAACGGCTTTGCCCGATGGAGTGCAGTAGGCCGAGCGAACACTGAGTTCTGCTGTGCGGTGCGCCCTTTCTAGTTGAGCCACTTCACCCCAATGGCCCTACCAAGCTATTTCTCCATGCAGCATTAGGCTTTGTGCCGGAAATTCTATTTTGGTGAATGTTGGTCCACCAATGTTTGAAAGTAAGCAATTGAGTGCCTGACTTGACTATTTTCGGCATCTACACAGCCTGCATTTATGTATCTTGTCATTGTTAGTGTGAAAATGCCATGGGAAGTATACGATTTGGATTCAAGAATGCTGTAGGTACAAGCAGGGAAGCATTATACAGCTTTCAGAACTATACTATGTCCAAAATTGCTTCATTTCCTTTTTTATCGACTCTCAAAAGGCGTTTGATAGGGACCCGGCTTACAAAGCTTGTAAACATTCTACGTACAATTGGCCTGGTTAATAGAGGTCTTAGAGTCATTCTTATCACCATATCTTCGGGAAAATAACAGCATAGGTCAAGAAAGAAAGAGAGGTGTTAGAGTATTCGGATTTGACTCTCAATCATACCGAAGCATTTTGGTCGATGAAAAAAGTATGAACATCAGATACGCAGGTCATGCCGTTATTTTTGCGAGAATAGGTTGGAAGAATTGCAACTCCTTATGATTCTAACAGTCTGTACAATGAAATGTTTTGCATCTAATAAGCAAGATCCTAACACCACTAGGAAGATTGATTATCAACGATTTCCTGGTTAAAAAGTAAACAAAACATACGTATCTGGACATGGTAGTAAATGACGACTGGGGCCACTTTGTCAAGATTCGATGCAGGATATATAGCCTCAACCTGTGTAGCCAAACTTTCAAAAACTCACCACCTTTGAAGTTATATTGGGCTATAAGGATTTAATGCACTTCTAGTTCATCTGTATCGATCAAAATAGAGGATTCTCAGAGAAGCAACAGCAACACTAAAATAGCAGTTGAACATTGCCTGTATCTTTGTTTCCTCTCTCTTCGTATATCATATACTAAGCGGCGTGGTTACGAATAATGCTTTTCAGGAGACTTTTGATAACTTGAGCACAGATTTGTAGATTGTAGATTTGTTTGAATGGAGATGGCGCAGAGGCGTCCTCTACCACTGCAACCTTGTCAGATTTATTGTGGTATCTCCTATCTGTCCTTAGAGTGCATTTTTTAGATCCGTCTCTTCTATTAGACTCCAGAGCCATGATACTGGCCACCCCATTGGGCTTTTCCTCTCCAAGCCTCGCGAACCTAAGCCTGCATAGAGCTTCGCAATGGCACCATACATGTACGGCAGTTTTTTCCGCCTCCTGGCAGAACCTGTACAGACCATCCTTTGCCAGGCTTATTCTTTACAGGTGCTTGTTGAGTTTACAATGCCCAGTTAATTGACCTACCGTTATCCTAACAATCTTGCGGCTGTAGCTTAGTAGAACCCCTGCGAACTTGGGCGAGCAGGTGATAGAATGCTTTGCCTGGCGTTGGTCTGGAACTCCATGTCTATCCAGTTCCTAATAAATGTTTTAAAACTGCCTTCAGAATGGTTCTAGGCCTATCATCTCAGTGGCTGAGCTTCCTTTGGCTAAGTCATCAGCCTTTTCATTTCCCTCATGGCCTGGTACCTAGGCTATGGTAAGTTAATTAGACAGGCCCACCTCCTCTAGGGCGCATATACAGAATATTTCCGGAGCTGATTGCCTTTAGGGCCTGTCCGAGTAAATAACGATCTTTTTGCTCTGAACTTTCCTTTTATTTATCAGTATGGCACAATGCATTGTTGCAGCGATTTCCGCCTGAAACGCCGTGACGTGTTGTTTGAGACTTGGGGATATTTCCACCCTAGGTCTGTCTCCGTAGGTGCCAGCTCCGACCCCCTTGCTGGTCTTGAAGCCATCGGTGTACCAGATGTGGTCTGCTTTAATTGGAGGACCTTTCTTCCAGTCTTCACTACTGTTGTTGCGGTTGCCCTAACTGTGACAAAATCACCGGAGCATAGCTGCGGTATTAGTGAGCAGCTAATTTTGTTACTGTTGTATAAAATACAGGCTCTTAGGTTGTTAGCCTCTGTATGATACAGTAACTTACCACCGGGCGGGTTTAGTCCTCTGATGGCTCCGTTGTTTAGCTAAGGTTCCTGTATGAAGACGATGTAGAGGCCTTCTTTTTGAAACCAGCCTTGGCATGGTCAAGGTTAATTTGGATAACCTTTATGGTATCCATTTCTACGAAGAGGCTGGGAGAGCGGCTCCTTAGTAGGACCTCTTCCTCCATGGCAACGTCCTTTTGCTGGTAGACTAGATGTCTTTTCGCGGACCAAAGAGGTACACTGAAAAAAAAAGGTACACAAATATAACGAAAAATTGCATTGAGCCAGTGAATCTCGTCATTAATATTGAGCCGATAAACGAATTTGTTAATACTATGAAAAGCTGTTCGTTAAATAGATGAAAAAAAGGTTCATTGATTTAACGGTTGAATTCATTGTCGCAGAGTAAGGATTCTATCATTTTGACGTATAGAATTCGTTGCCTGAGTGAAATAACTTCTTCAATATAATGTACAAATAACATTGGTTTAATGAATCGAATTTTCAATTTAATGTATGCGGTTTCATTGGCTTAACGTATGAATGCATTATCCTAGGCTCAGTTGCATGAACAAGAATATTCATATTATGGGTTCTCTGATCTCTCGCTCTTTCCTGCGTTTCCTCTTTTCGGTCTCGTGTCTGCGTCGCTGTTCTTCAAAAGTTTGTGGTCCATCGTGGACTACTCGACTCCGCGAGGGCCTATTATTTGTCCTGGACTGTTGCTGATATCGATGTGGCACTTTGCCAAAATTTCCTTTAGAACATCTTTGTAGCGTTTTTGTTGACCTTGATTCCGTTTTCCATCTTTCAGCTGACTGAGAATATGTTAGGGAAGACGTGTTTCGGGCATGCGAACGAAGTTACCTATCAAGCGAAGTTAATGCTTGATGATAAGGGCTTCCAAGTTAGTTGGGTTGGCCTCCTCTAAAACACTAATGTTCGTTCGTCGATCTGGCCATTTAATCCGTAGGATCCTTCTTGGGCATCGCTGATGGTATTTTTCTAGGCTTTTTATGTGTTTTCTGTAGGTGGTCCATGTTTCGCAGTTAATGTAAGTGTTGGTATTACAACTGTATTGTAGACACGAAGTTTGATCTCAGCGCTGATGTCGTGATTGTTGCAAACTCTGTCTAGAAGTCGCCCAAACGCCGCGCTAGCACACTTCAAGCAATGTTGGATTTCAGCGTCAATGGTTGCCTGCGCTGACAGATGGCTTCCGGGTAGTGTCCCACGTTCTGCAATGTTTTCCGTACACTATAAATGAAGAAGTTATTCCACTCAATGAATACCTGAATTCCGAATTTCTTCCAAAAAGAGTTGAATCAAACACCAACACAAAATATAATTTCCGGATAATGTACGATATACTGTCGATAATATGGAGTTTGGGTGTGTTTAATGAATTCTATACGTTAGCATGAGAAATAGGTCTATATTGAAACTATTAAATTCATTAAATGGATGAGTAAAGTTCGTTAGTTATAAACGTTCATTAAATCACTAACACATTCGTCAAGCTGATGAAACATATTCATTAATTAATGAACTCTTGGTCATTGATTCAATGCATAACTTCATTCACAAGAAAGTTTCATAAGCATGATGAAAAAACTTTTTGGGATAAGAAATAATCATTAATACAATGAATGTGGTTTATGAATGATTATTCATAAAATCAAGGAATAGAATCACTGATCTTCAAAGAAAGTTCCTTATACTGATGAAAGTGTTCGTTCGAACAATGAAAAATAAAAATTTACGGGTTTTATGATAATAATGAACATAAATTTGTTACATTAAGGAACGAAGTCATTAGGCTATGAACACTGATTAATTGGATTGATGAAATATTTCATTTAATTAATGAAAAAAAAAAAATAACAACCGCCATTCGTCAATATTATGAACGATTTTTTTTTCAGTGTACTTTTGGGTAAAGGACTCTTCAGTTTTGCCCCCCTGTTCCTGTTGCTCAAAACAGCATCAAAAAACGACAAAAATATGTTTAAGTTGTTTTTGTCGATAGTTTCAGATTCTTGGGAAAAATAAACACATGTGTCACATGAATGTTTTTGTAATGCTTTATAAATACCCGCAAAAATATGTGAACACAACAGGCTGGAACACGCTCACGCACTATAAATTATTGGCCGCATTAATTGTCCTGACGCGGACCTCCGTACTATGCGACAAGGAGCCGGCTCTCTCTCGGGAGGCGTGGTTTCGTAGCTTTGAATCGACGACGGAAAGGTTACTTACTTACGCATCTGTATTTAGGTGATCTGTGGTAGGGGCTCATGTCCAGTTTTTCTAGGTCCTCTAGCGACTGTTTGTCCATAGTCCATCCAAAGTTGGCCTTGGTCCATTAGGACCTTCGCCCCAGGACTTCCACAGGCTTGTGTGCAGGCCTCTGTTTTCCACTGAGAGCTTCTCGAGGATTCTCTCGGCAGTCTTTCTCCCTTCTGAAGACGGTGCAAGTCGCTGGCTTTGGCAAGTCCGCGCCTGTCACCCCGCGCTGGTCTTGTCTGCGCAGGTGACCTCAAAGTATCCCGGCCTGTGGCTGCATTTTTCAAAACGCACTTGTGGGCCGTTTTCAGGGATATTCTCGTGCGCTCCCGAGATCGCTGCTTGGACTTGTTCCATCCTCTCGGTCGTCATCTCGGTTTCCGGGTAGCCTTCATTGATGACCTCAACTTCCAACCTTGAGCACATAATAAGAAATAACCAGCGATATAGGTTTACTCAGGGGCAGAGTTTTGGATTAGCTTGGTCTAGAAAGGAGGATAATTTTCTGGTTGAGAAAACCTTATATGTCAATCACTGGCCTCTCCA
Organism: Ceutorhynchus assimilis; assembly: GCA_917834065.1. NCBI lineage: Eukaryota > Metazoa > Arthropoda > Insecta > Coleoptera > Curculionidae > Ceutorhynchus > Ceutorhynchus assimilis. Next base: position 17,599,862 of record OU892277.1, on the reverse strand, counting down.
GAGCAACCGTCAACAACAAGCTACAAATCATCATGATGAACCCGATATTTGATAGCTCCTGATGTCTCGAAAAATAAGAAGCACCACGACAAACACCAGCTGTAAGACCTGAAGATGTTGAGTTTGGGTTTCGATGTCGGTAAACTTGAAACATGCATTTTTTAACTGAGGTTGTTCCGAGGTTCTGTCATTTATAGGACCGGAGATGACTTTTTTATATTGGCGGCTGGAGTTACTGGAAAAGTCTTCATCGAGTTCTGAGAGTTGAACTCCTCGACTTATGTTCGTGTTTCTATTTTAAATTTCTCAAACACAAAACAACACAACATCGAAAAACTTAAGGTTATGTAAGTATCGAAAATGTACCATAACCTGAAAAGCTCACGAATTGTTCTCAACCTGGTGTTAAGCCTATCCGTGTAAAGTCTAATTTTTTATTAACAGAACGTTTCGGCTTCTTTTGATTTTTACCGCTTTTGTCGGCGACTATATGTGCAAAAAACGATGCCTTTTTTTTCAAACCGCATGCCGCAGAAGAAAAAAGCGGCTGGGTAAGTGAATATGTTTTGACAAGGGGCAGTACTGAATAGATTTTTAGCTTTTTAGGTTTTATTTTAGTTCAAAAATTGAGTGATTTCTATTTACGGATGTACTAATTTTTCCTCAAAACGACCCTGTCTACTCGTTGGACCTGGGGACTGTTGTCGGCAAAAGCGGTATTTTTTGGGCGGTATTTTTCTCTAACAACAAAGGAGGTGTTCTGGAAATAAAAAGTAGACTACAATCTCAATATAGGTAAAGATCCAAATTCTCACAAAAAATCGACACTCCGTTTATGTCATCGACATTATTCGACTATTTTTGCTTACTCATTTGATATTCAATGTAAAAGTTGAAGTCACGAAATGTTTGCTATCTTTTTTGACCTGATGGACAGGGGCTACTGCATTTGATTTCCAATTATTCCGTAAGATGGTGCAGAAAGTCCGCATTGAACTATAGCTTTTACTTGTTTCTGCCACTTCGCTAACCGATTTTTGCAGATAGAATTTCTAATCTAATCACCTCTTGAAAAAAACAATAGCAATCACTAACTCAGCTCACTTCTCGCATAATCAATATGGCAATGTTAAAACTAATCCTTAAAATAAATAACGGTTCTCAATATAGATTCCTAATTCTACACCTACGCGTTAATAGATAATCCGGATCTGTATAGCCATCCTCGTTAATGAATAACCGAGCATCTTTTCACTATTATAAAAATACTTGTTCATTCTGTTTGGCCATGCCATTGTTTTTCTATTGGTTTTTGTATACGCAATGGTAATGTAGTGACATAAATCAGACATTCACAACAAAATCAGTTTAATCGGCTGTCAACAGAACATTCTTTTGTGTTTAAATTACGACAAGCTTTTGTTTTTATAAACTTACTGTTTTGCCATTCGAAATTCCGTCACCCTTTTTGTTATTAATATCTCTTTTTTGAATGTCAATTGAATATTCCAGTAATTTTTTTCAATTTTGAATCAGCTTAGGCAATTATTATTATTAATATAAAGCCGATGCATACAATACACAATGTTTTACGCCTCTGCTTCTATAATTTTTTAACAAATTCAATAATCTTTTCATATTTCAAAATCTATGTATTTATGTGCAAAATAATTACCTACTTGAAAATATAGGTATAGAGATTGCTAATCCAATCATTTGTTATTTTTAGTCATTACGTCGAAGGATGCAACTAAATTATTGATAAAAAAATCTCAATTCAAGAAAGTTAGAATAGAATAATACAATACATTTCATTCAGGTTATCTAAAATTGAGCATCCCCCTGAAAGCTGTCATCGATATAATATGAACAAGTTTTAATTGACCATTAATTTTAGTCCTTGCGCTTTTTTAAAAGTATTTGTAGGTATAAGCTGTAATTTAAAACGAAGCCGAGTCCAATAACGCGTGGCCTCGGGGAAAAAGGAAAATAAAACCTCTACACTCGCGAGACCATCTTTTACCTTTATAAATAACAACGTGAACCAATAAAGTACAAAATAAACAATATAAAATTCCAAAAACTGATTAGAAATCTTAATTTAACATTATCTATGGAAAAGCTCGTTTAAAATATAGCTCAGGATCTTTTAGCGGCAATACAGAGGCGTCTCGAAAATATTGAAGAAAATATAAATACGTGAAGAAAATATTGTTACCCAAACTTTATGTTTCCATTAGCGATACAATACAAATATTTTTCGAAATCGAAATAAAGTACCTTACTATAAATAGGTACACATTTGAAACACTTGGAACAAATCAAAATGGATTTTAAAGCTCAGTGAGATTTCTCATGAAGATATTCGTGGATTGCACGACTTGACCAGGATGGAAATAAACCGTTCTAGTTTAATTTGTGAATATAAATCTCTCAAATTTTACCACTTAGATACTATTCCAAAATTTCAGTGTAAAGTCTCATTTTGTGAATCTTTAAGCATAAATTCGTCACCTTTATTCCTTATAATGAATAATGATTATTATTATTATTATTATCATTACTCTTATTAGGTAGGTAGGTATAATATGTAATATTATTATTAGGGAAGATACCTAGTTACGTTTACTCCTAATTTATATTCCAATTCCAATGCTCTTAAATACCTGAAAACCTAACAACATTTACCAGCAGTTGCAGCTTTACCGCAAAAGTAACCTTTTTTTAAAATTTTGAATAACCAAATCATATATCAAAAATCCAAGCAAAATCGAAGAAAAAGGTTCACGAGGTTGTTGCGAGAACTTAGATACACACCTATATTTTTTCCATCCAAAAAAAAATAATAATATACCTACCTATATAATAATTCATACGTAATGCGATCTTGCCAATTTTGTATTTTCCCAGAGTTGTGAAAATTGTACACAAGCTGGAAACATGGCATGAAGGTGCTCTAGGGATGACCCCTAAATACGAGGTTCTAATCCCCTGGGGCTTGAATAACAGAGATAACCTTTTAACCTGTGTATATTGGTCATCCCCCATATATCCGAACTCCACTAGATTTTCCGGGAATTGAATATGACCATGATGAAATAATCTAGCGAATTTCGGAATGATCGAAATTTGATCGGATCTACCGAAAAAAAAAATTCCTGACCTATGGCAAGAAGTGCATCAGAAACCCCAACATCATGAACAAGTGCCTCATAAGAGTCCCAGAGTTTATGTCTTTCTCAATTTGTCTCCTAATGACTAAAAATTATTGAAAATTTTTCAACAAAAAAGTTTTCTTTGGATAGCAGTACAATAAAATTGTCCAGTAAAAAAAAATGTTTTGCTTTGTGGAGGCGTTATAGATACGTCAATTATTACAAAATGAGTAAACGGGATTACTGCGCCCATGGTGTGATACTTTTCTTTGCTTGAGCTTTGTGGTAACGTAATGCTCTCAGCGTGTAATATATTCTTTAATGATCATCTATCTGGCGAAACAATCTTGCTCCGGAGTAACCGAGGTTCCTTAGAATATTTTTAAGCGTACTCTAAACTTTTTGACGCCAGTTTACGAAATGTCATCATTGTGGGAGTACCTATATTAGATTTCCAATTTTAAAAATACTTTCTTTTTTTTGGCTCCCAGTATAAGATAGTTAGGTGAATTGAAATGGGTAAAGTGAATACTGTTATATTTATTACAAATCAATACCCTCAAGGTTGCCCAAATAATTGCTAGAGTGTATAGCGGCATAAGGATCGGAACACATTCTTGATTCTCAATCAAGATAACTATAGAAATTCAAAAAAGGTTAGGAATATTAAATTTAATTAGTAATTTCAAGGTGAACAATAGCCAACAATATTTTTTAAAATGGAACTGTTATTTTTTTCCTGTTTTTGTTTTACTATGGAGACGAAATGGGGACAATCATTGGTGAAGATAATATTATACCTACATGGAACTTTTTTGTAAAAATTTTTTTAATTTTTAATTGCAAATGGCAATATGTATGTATGCACAATTTATTCAAATAATTTATTTGAATTGATTTCGCGGATACTTGGTGAAAATTGGATTCGATGGTTGGGAAAAAGTAATACCAATTTATACTATATTTTTTAAAATTTAATATTCAAAATTAGTTACATTCCCATCAGCTGGCGGGAAGTGAATGTGGTCTTTATTCCAAAGGCTGAGTAACGAACCACAGCACAGCCTAAATCATTTAGACCCATCAGCTAACCGCATTTTTCTTTAAAACTACCTATGAAAAGAATGATTGATCCACACATGAGAAGTGAATTCATAACCAATCAAAGCAGCCAAATCAACAGAGAGAGCCTTGTCAATAGGTTTGAAAAGGCACAATCCAACCAAGAAACCGTTCTCTGTGCATCCATTGATATCGAGGGTGCATTTGGTAATATTGGTAATACCTCCTATGAATCCATAGGAAAGGCGGCAAACAACCAAAGGCTTTTGAGGACACTACAATCCCATGCAATCCATGCTACAGAAAGGGAAAATCAAAGCAACTCTTGGAAGCGACTCTGCGAAGGTCTTAGCAGTCAAGGGGTGCCTCCAAGGAGGTGTACTATCCTTACTGCTATGGTAAATAATAATAGATGAACTTTCAAATATATTTACCAACGATGGATTTGTGATCTTGGGACATGCTGATGATTTTGCATTGATCATCAGAGGCAAACGTGACAGCATTATTAGTGAACCCATGCGGAATGCCCTTAACATCATCAAAAACTGGTGCTTGCAAGAGGGTCCAAAGGCAAGACAATAGTACCATTCACAACGAATAGGAAGCTCAATTTGATGGTTCCAACACTTGATGGAATAGGCTTTTCATGTAGAGTCAAATAACTAGGTGTTGTTTGACATATGAGCATCATTGAAGAATGCTAATGTACACCAACAAAACCGGTCGACGTCATGCCACCCAGATACGAATTTGATCTTCTTTTTAGTGTGAGCGGATAGGGACGCAGAAGTGATAAAATCATCCATACATTCCCAAACGGTTCATCAATCTGGTTTACAGATGCATCCAAAACAGAAGAAGGGGTCGGAGTGGGCAAAACTAACCCAAATTGCTATCGGTAGCCTTAGGAAAAAACTCTATTTCAAGCGAAAACGTATGCAATTGATTTCTGTGTCAAAAAGTGTCTTGAAATGGACCACGAGGTACTTTAACAATTCCGATAGTCAGGCAGCACTCAAAGCTCTTAACAGCTTTGTTACCAAGTTCAGACCAGTATGGGACTGTCAGCAACTTCTCTCCTAAAGAAACTGGCGAACCGCAATAAAGTCACTCTATCATGGGTACCAGAGCACCAAAATATCGAAGAAAATGAAATGGCAGACCGGCTCGCTAGAGAAGGCGCCACGTCACCACTCCTTTCACCAGAACACTTTTTTGGCCTGACGAAAAGCCATGTAGGGACCGAACTCAGAAAATGGGAAGAATACAGCAAGCCTTCTACTGGAACAAGATTCCAGGATTTAGACAGGCGTACCAACTCATCTCGCCAAAGTCAACAAAGGCAGAGGAACTACTTGAACTCAGCAAACCAGACTTGAGGCTCATAACGGCCCACCTCACTCGTCCATGCCCTCTTGGCTACCACCTAAAACAAATGGATGAAGCTAAATCAGACCTTTGCCACTTCTGCAAAGAAGCATCCGAATCAGCCGAACATATACTCTGCAAATGCGAAGCGTTATGTCACAGAAGACTTATTGATCTGAAGCAGGCATATATAACTGCTGCGTATGTGGAAAGAACCCATCCCAGGGAAATTATAAGATTTGTGAAGAGTCTAAATATGGGAGCCTACTAGAAAAGGGGAAGCATAATAGACCTATTTTGGTCGCAGTGTGGAGAGTTCCATTACCTAAAAGCCCCCTTACATAATCTAATCTAATCTCTACTACAGTAGAGAACTACGTTCAATGAATATCTATAATAAAAATTAGTTTTACTATTTTCCAACCATAAGTAAATAATTTATTACATATTGTATTCATAAACATAAATATCCGATCCGGAACCAAATAGCAAATACCGAAATTACAAAATATGGAAAGTCCAAAATACGTAGACTATAAAATGCCGGGAGTACAAAGGATAGAATAAAATCAAAACTTAATCAATCTATGGAGCATTGTTGATCTACGATTTGACCAATTCGCTCGATTGCGTGGATCCCGATGGGATCCTTCTGCGATCCCACCCGGCAGAGTGTGAAATTAATAGGAGACTAGTGTGTACAATTCGAGGACCAGCATACATTTTCAAAGCGGGCTATTGCAGGTTACTTGCAACTCGCAATTATTCCCAGGACTAGTATGCATTTCGAGGAGAGCTATTTTGGTACGTCTCTGGTTATTTTATACTTATTCCGATTAGTTTCAGTACGTTGTATCAAAAGTCAAAAGAAAAATAATAAGAATACTTCCACTCACCTCTTGCAATACCGTTAACGGTATAGCCAATAGGATTAAAAGCAGCCTATTCAGAAACCTTCTTTCGAATAAGTAGTAAATCGAATTTCATATGAAAGTGAATGCAAAGCACGCAAAGTCTCAGCAATAAAAAATCGTTTCTACAAATCCTCATCACAACCATGAAGCTAAAAGAATGCTAAAGAATAAACAAATCTGAAACAACCGGAGAATCATCTATAGAGCACTAACAGAACACATTGCAGGGATAACCCCATTGACTATAGTTTGCCATCAGTAAATTGCGGGTAGTGGAAATGCCCCAACGGTTCCCATACTAGTCAGTGAGTAGAACAAGTTCAAAAATTTGTTGAACATGACCCTGATTTATTGAGTGCCTACGCCTAATGAAAAACCTCCGCCTAAAAAAGGACTGAGTCTTTTGGATACCACGTGATGGTACTTATAATTCCCCTGGACCACCTGTTTTGAAGGAGATGAAATTGACAACATTGCCACAACAAAAACCTTGTATTGCTAGTGTAAAAGCGTAAATCGTTTCTAATAGTCAAGTGTAGACCATTGAGACATAGGTGAGTGTTGTTGTATCAACAAATCAGGGAAAAACTGAAAAAGGTGGAGCGCTTTTCAATTCAAAAAACGATAGCAAAGATTCTCCCTTTCGCACGATTTGTCCACTGCAGTGGACAAAGTTTTCAAGTCTCGCCTTATGCAAATGTCTAATTAATTATGTCCACTTGCATGGACGTCAAACGAAATCAAGTCGCTTAGCGTCATCTATGGGTCCATTTTCAAGTGATTGTACTGGGTTCTTCAAATTCGAGCCACATCATTATCATTGGGATCTCGGAAACGGTGAAAGATACAGGTTTGTTAAACGAAATTTTGCAAAATTGTTTTTATTTTTTCCTGACTATTTGAAGTTATATTTCAAAAAAATATCACTTTATCATAGCCACTTTTTCTCCCCTTCAAGATGCTACCATCAAATTTAAAATCTGACGTTTCGTCTTTGAGCCACGATCATCAACTTTATTTTTTTTTAGATACGACCCTGGATTTTTAGACCTTCTGATGTTCCAAAACCTATGACGTATCGCATTTATTCGGAAAAATAGTTTCTTGTACTTTTTAGTAATAGGGTACTTGCATGAAAAATTAAATTGATTATTGTTTATTGCAAACTGTAGAAATCGAAAAAAAAAAATCGATCCGTGTCGTCCGTGTCTTTTTTTTGTCCTGGTTCGATTATTCCGGAAGCTATACAAATATTAAGTTTTGTATATATAGATATACTGAGCATGTGTGACGTCATCAATTTATATGATAAGTGACGTCATAGGCAAATTTCATAGCGTTGTAGAGTGAAAATCAACCGAGAAGAAGCCACACGTGTTATCGTTTATCTCACTTTAAATAGGAGGGGAAAAGGAAATCTGCCTTCTTTGTCAGCGATGACGTCAATGGCTTCTTCTCTTTGATGCAAGTACCGTATTCCCTACCAAAATTCTCTTCCCTGTCTTTCTCTAACACATTTAGCTCTTATGGAAAGTGCCAGTTATACATTTTTCGAATAAGCGCAATACCTCATTGGTTTTGGGACTTCAGAAGCTTATAAAATCTAAAATAAAAAATAGGGGTCCGTATTTAAAAAAATGAACTTGATGATGGTGGCCAAAAGACGAAACGTCAGATTTTAAATATGAAGCTAGCATTTTGTAGGAGAGAAGAAGTGGCTATAATGAAGTGTTTTTTTTTTTTTAAATATCACTTTAAATAAAGTCAAGAAAAAATGAAAACAATTTTGCAAAACTTCTTTTTTTTCCGGATATCTCCGGAAGTATTCGGAATATCCTAAATATCAAAGTGGCATTTTGTTAAGCATCAAATTACGCAGCTTTGCCCCAATTCAACCAACTTTGTATCTTTCACCGTTTCTCAGATCCCAATAATGTGGCTCGAATTTGAAACACTCTATGTACAGTTTCCTACATATAGCCAGTTTTGAATTATACAAATATCATATCCCGTGTGCAACTTAGTGAAGCAATATCATGCGATACCTTGAAATTTTCAAGAAAATGTGTAGATTACAAATTTTAATGGGACGTATCTCGCAATGGCGGCAGAAGGGTGAGAACCACCCTTATGCAGTAGGATAGTACTGCGTATATTAGGCAAAAACATATTTCCTTAATTATAATTGGATTTCATAGTATTCCCCTGATCGGGGGATGATTTCATAACACAGCTTCTCAGGCATCTAGTGAATTAACTGTTACAACAATACTCAAGCAACATGCAAATATTGTAATGTGATATTATTATGAAATCATGGCCGCCCAGGGACTTTATTCTCGAAACGGAGGAACAGCGTTCTCATAAGAACGATTGCTCTGTCATTGTCACTGTTATGGAAATATGAATACGGACGACGAAGACAGATCCTCCGTTCTCATGAGAACGCTGCTCCCCTGTTTCGAGAATAAAGTCCCTGGCGTCTGTGAGCCGTGCCCTTTTCTAAACACACCCCCGAGTATTATTTACTTTTTTTGTTTAGGCAGAAGAGTTATTTTTGAAGTGAAACTTCTTAGGCGGCGGTCATATAATTGGACGAGAATGGAGAGAGATTTGACAGACGCGTTACGTTCAGGCCCATTTCGTTCGAGCTATATCTAAAACACAAGCGACGTATCCACTCAATACAAAGCGATAGAAGTTGCACTTCCACCATGTGTACAGCGCTGCACATGATTTTTTGTGTTTCAGATTACGTCACAACAATAGTTAAAAATGGAAGCTATTAGGAAACTACGTGTTAAAAAACCTTAAGTAGTGATAAGTGTTGTTTGTGTACTCTAAAGACTTATAAAGGATTCGTGAAAGCTCCATCGCAGATTGCTTATAACACCCTTGCTGAAACTCTGGTGAAAATCAAGAAATGGGATCCGAAACAGGAACAAGATTTACTGATGCTTGCGTTAATAGCAGACCAGTTTACATTGGATAAAATAAAAAACATGAAAGTGAATGTTACAAAAGAATTTAAAAAAAAAGATTCTTTGGAACGAATGGAGAAAAAGTATAATGCCCAGCAATTGGAAGCTTCAACTAAGCTTCTTGGGTGCCGATTTCACAGGAAGTTTCAAAGGAAAAGGTAAAACTAGTTTTTGGAAGAAGTTTTTGGGACCAACCCCATCCATTCTTCAGGCGTTGGCATCTTTAGGCAAAAGTGAAACGTTAAGTGATTCTGATATGGAGCAGATTGAGTTGTTTATTTGCTCAATATATTCACCGTCCAAGAAAAGTGTGAAAAGCCTAGCAGAACTGAGATGGTGGTTGTTTTCGCACAGGCAAGTTTCGACCGAAAATATGCCCCCCACTCGAGCAGCCTTGAAAATGACAGTAGAGAGATGCCACTCAGTGCATTGAATGGAATCGTGATACATAGGCTCACCCCAATTTACCACCCACCTCTAACAAATTACGTTTGGAAATTTGGCACTGATAGATTGGAACTAGAACCAATTGTGTGACTTCCCTGCGCACCTGAAGTAATAATTAATCTAATAAAAAAAAATATTGTTCTCAAAGATGCAAATGTTCAGCACAAAATATATTTTGCACGGAAATGTGTGAATGTGAAACTGATCCAGAATGTTGTTCAAATACTAAAGCAGGTGGAAAAACAACCTATGGCACTGATTCTGACTATGCTCTGGATAGCGAATTTGATGGCGAATATATTTTTTTTTATTTTTTTACTTTATACAGTTTGTATAGGGATGTCTATCATGGGGATCACATAAACGGTAGCAGATACGGCAATGGTTAGATGGTAAAAAAGTTGCGGAATTTACCGCTTAATAAAATGGTACTTTAACATTTGAAAAATTCCGGACATTTTCCAAGATATCCGGAAGAAACCGAAATTTTGCTAAATTGATTTTATTTTTTCCTGAGCTTATTTGAGGAGAGATTTCAAAATAAATATCACTTCGTCGTTACCACTTTGCCTACTCTACGAGATGACATTATCAATTTTGAGATTTGGCGTATCGTCTTTCGTCTTTTTAGTAATTTCCTACCAAAATTTTCTCTCTAACACAATAAGTTCTTATGAAAAGTGCCAATAATATAAATTTTTCGAATGAATAAGTGAAATACGTCATTGGTTTTGGGATATCAGAAGCTTATAAAATCTAAAATAGAAAATAAGGGACCGTATTTAAATAAATTAAGTTGATGATGGTGGCCCAAAGACGAAACGTCAAATTTCAAAATTGATAATGCCATCTTGTAGAGTAGGAAAAGTAAAAGCGATGAAGTGACGTTTATTTTGAAATATCTCCTCAAATAAGCTCAAGAAAAAATAAATTCGATTTTGCAAAATTTCGTTTTTTTCCAGATGTCTCGGAAAATGTTTAGAATTTTCCATATGTCAAAGTACCATTTTATTGAGCAATAATTTGCGCAACTTTTTTCCTATTAAACCATTGCCGTATCTGCTACCGTTTACGAGATCCCCATGATAGACATCCCTATCTTGGATACCCTGTATATATAAATACCAAAATAGGCTGTTATTTAATATTTTTTGAACTTAGATGGAACACATAAAATCATAATATGTTTTTCTTTTCAACAATATATACCTATGAAAATAAAAAAAACTTTTTGGAAGCATTTTCTACTATCTTGCTTTAGCTAAAATATTTTTTTTACGTAGGGGTCTTTTTTTCCCTTCTGCCACCCCTACAAGTCACGCCCCAATGATATTCGTAATCTACATATTTTTCCGAATATTTTGATATATAGCACTATATTGCTTCACAAAGTTGCATACGGATTACTAATTTAAAACTGACTAATAGACCGATTGAACAATGGCGGATGGTGTAAATACCAGGAAAAATATTTTATCAAATAAAAGTGACTAAAGTGAAAATTATTTTGTTAATTAGTGACCGAATGCAAGTGGAATTTTTATTTGATATCTCTAATGAAAAAATATTAAATGTATATAGGTATATACGAGCATGTCCATCGGAATGGACAATATCCCTTCATAGCTGAGAAGATTGTTTATTTGAAATTCTGTTTTAGCTTGGGATGGCTCGAAAAAAAAAAAATATATTCGGACAAAGAATTGTTACAAATGCTAGAAAGTTGTTAGCAAAGATGGAATTGTAATCACCAAATGGTTTGATAATAATAAGTCGGTGATAGCTGCTTCTAATTTTGTTGGCCAAGGCATTCCAGATAAATGCCGCCGTTGAGATATATCGCAAAAGGAATACATTGAAGTGGACCGGCCCGAATGCATAAAACTTTACAATAAAAATACGGGTGGAGTTGACAAACTAGACTTTTTGTTGAGTTTGTATCGGTCTCACGTAAGATCCAGAAAGTGGCCTTTACGGATAATAACTCATGCAATCGGTTTGGCTTTAGTAAATTACTGGCTCGCGTATAGGCAGCAAAAAGAGTCTCTGAGATTTCCAAAAAAAAAATCTTGTTCTTTTGGGATTCCGGCAAAGCGTGGCTGAACATCTCATTTTACATAGGGAACATCTAAAACATGGACATCCCTCGTTAGTGAATGAAGATGCTCGTCCAAAACAAGCCATTGTGGAAAACAAGCCACCAAATGGATCTAGGTACAATTATTAATGCCATTTTGTCGAGTTCGACAACAAAAAGGAAGCAGGACGCTGCAAAATGGAAGGATTTACAAAAAAGTTCATACATTTTGTACAAAATGTAATGTATATTTATGTGTCTCATAAAAGGACGTAACTGTTTTTTCACTTTCCACAATAATTGATTAATTTTTCCCTATTATATCAAATGCTTTTATTTACCACCAAACGAAAATTTCGCCCCTCTAAACACACTTTGTCCGTTTTAATGGACATGTCATAAAGGACCTCGCACACCTTATATGGGATTTCGGCGATCGGTCGATTTTTTTCAAATTTTGATATGTTGTAAAGGATTTGATTCTTAACAACCTTTAAAAATGGGACGAAATCTTGTAGGTATTACGGTCTTTGAGATATGAGCGTTGAAAGTTGAACTTTTTTGCGACTGTTTGTGTGGAGAGTATAGGAAATACTGGTGTTTATCAGTCAAAACATTGACAGGTTCACATATTTTACGTCACTAACAAATTTCAACATGGGCTAATGCCGGGACGGCCCTGGCGCCAACATTGGCCCCAGTGCGGACCCGGCCTTAGCCTATGTTGACATGTGATGTCATTGAGGTGCTTTGTGGAAAAAATTAGGGACATTATCAAGAAGTAAAACAACTCTCAGTCTTCTCCACAATTCTTTATGTAAAATTTAGTTTTGTAATTTTACTACGAGTACATGTTTTAGATAATGTATATCTATCTTCAGCTCTAAAATGAAATGAAACCGATATGAGTTTGAGGAAACTCAGCTAACAAATGTGTTTGCAGGTTATCACAAACATAGTTCAAAGGCACAAGATGTGGAATAATTCTACAACATACCTTTTGCTACATTGAACCAATGCTTTCGAATGCATGAAACCTGTGATCTGTGGTGAGCCCAGTGAGACTTATCATGGAAAAATGCTGCTTACTGAGGGAAAAAAGGGGGGTTGATCTTGCAAGAGGCAGTGGATCCTGGCTGGAGAAACGAGTGGAAAAAAACTGAATTTTACATAAAGAATTGTGGAGAAGACTAAAGGTGGGTTTATACAGACACATAACATAACATAAGACATAACATAACATAAGACATGAAAGTTTTTTTTTTTTTTTTTTTTTTTTTACGGATATGCGCACTCGCAAGGAAATGTCCTATCACGCTCGAGAAGCGGCAAGTGCGCGGAAATGTCGGTGTATGTTGGTCTTGAAACGGTTCAGGTTGTAACCTGCAAAGAAAACCGTCGCAGGGAGTTTATTCCACAGCGATGCTGTTCTCCAGAGATATGAATTCTGATATAATGAGGTTCTTGGTGCCTCTAGTTTGACAGTAAATTCATGGTTACCGTCTGTTTGACGGGTTCGCCTGGTAGGTGCTACTCTCGGTGGAATCATACGTGCCAACTCTTCAGAGTATTTTCCTTGATAGTACCTGTAGAAGAGAGATAAATCGCCCACAGATCTGCGATGTTCGAGACCATCCAAGTTACGAGTAAGTGCGGGGTCATTGATCAGCTTGATAGCTCGTTTTTGCACGGTATTCAAAAGCATTAAGGTATGTTTGGGTGCTGCACTCCATATATGTGAGCAGTACTCCATAGTTGGTCGAATCTGGGCTTTGTAGAGTGTCAGCAATTGGCTTGGTGTGTACAGATGTCTTGTACGAAATAGCACCCCCAGCTTTTGGGATGCCCTTTTAGCAATATCTGCCACGTGACTGTGCCAAGACATGTTGGTCTCTGCAGTAACCCCCAAGATGTTCAACTGACTCTGTAATGTGACAGCACTTCCAGATAGCATGATGTTTGGCTCACCGGTGCTGGTCTTTTTTGAAAACAGAGCTGCTTGGGTTTTCTGCGCGTTGAACTGTACAAGGTTTTTGTTACCCCAGTCCTCTATTATCTCCAGGTCGTTATTTATCTGCGATATTTGAGTTAGTCTAAGATGATGGACTTCACGTGCGGAAAGACCTGTGGGTGGTATGAGTGAGGAGACTAAATTGCCATCGTCTGCAAAGCAATAAACTGGATTTACTGTTTTATCTATGAGGTCATTTATGTAAATCAGGAAAAGAGTTGGCGAAAGGATTGCTCCCTGTGGCACACCAGCATTTATTTGGTAAGAGTTGGAGTTCTGGCCATCCAGTGCAACATAAATGGATCTGTCCTTTAGGTAACTTTCAAACCAAGTGCAAAGTTTCGGCGATAATCCCATTGCTTTGAGCTTGTTGAGCAGATTTTCATGCCAAACTTTGTCGAATGCTTTAGATATATCTAAGGCAATTGTTCTTGTTTCACCCCGCAACTCAATCGCTTTTTGCCATAAGTGAGTGACGTATGTAAGTAAATCGCCAGTTGACCTATATTTTCGAAATCCGTATTGCTTATCGTTGATAATTTTGTACTTTTCCAAGTACTTGGTTAGGTGATTGTTCACAACTCTTTCCATTACTTTTGATATCACCGGAAGTAGAGCAATTGGTCTATAGTTTAACGGATCTGTCTTTTTTCCTTTCTTTGGAATGGGTTGTACTGCGGCAGACTTCCATGATGATGGATATACTCCTTGCCTGTAAGACAAATTGAATAATTTTGCGAAAGTTGGGGTGAGTTCGTTGGCGCAATTTTTGAGTACTATTGCGGGAATGCCATCCGGACCCATTGCTTTGTTTGTATCCAGCTTTTTTAGGGATTTTCGTATTTCTCTGTGACAAAAGGGTACCTCTGGCATACTATGGGAAACCCTTTCAATGAACGGTGGAGTTTTTCCGTTTGGCACTGTTAGGTTGGAGTTGGAGGAAAACATTTGGGCAAGCATATTGGCTTTTTCCTCTGATGTTGTGGCTAAGTGATTATTTTTATCTGTAAGTGGTGGTATGGATGACTTGGTGAAGTTAGATCCAACAGCTTTTGCAAGAGACCAAAAAGACCTAGAACTACTTGGACAATTCAGCAACCTGTTTTTTATTCTTTGATTGTATGTTTCTTTAGCGGAGTCAATAGTAATTTTGCAACTATTTCTGGCTTCTATAAATTCTGTGTGGTTTTGAGCGGTTTGTTGTCGTTTCCAAAGGTTATATGCTCTGTGTTTTTTCTGTACAGCCGTTTGACACTGGCTGTTGAACCAAGGTTTTGCATTAGCTCTACGTTTAGTTGTATGTGGGATATATGCGTCCATTCCAGATAAGATTACTTGTGTTATTTCATTACAGCAAATAGTGGGATCAGCTGTTTTAAAGCAAACCTCTTGCCATGGAAAATCCAGGTAATACTGTTTTAGGTCATTCCATTTTGCCGATTTATAGTGCCACATTTTACGAGGAAGTGGTTGTAGGCTTGGTGGGATGAGCATTTCGCACTTTGTTATTATAAGTTTATGATCGGACGAACCAAGTGGAGCATCTACTTGAATTGTGTACGAGTCAGGATTGGTGGTTAGGAACAAGTCTAAAAGCGCTGCAAATTCGCCCCTTTCTGAGATACGGGTAGGTTCATCGACAAGCTGCGTTAGACCACAACTTATGGCAAAAGCTTCTGCTTCTCTGCCTTCGTTATCTGTTTTGTTGTGGTGTTTCAGCCAGGGTATATTGTGGACGTTGAAATCGCCTAAAAAGACAATTTCCGCCTGTGGATAATTTGACTGTATACTATCACAGCTTTCGGATAATGTCGCGAAAAAGTTTGGTAATCGGTGTTACTTGGCGGTCGGTAGAGGCAGCAGATAAACTTGGTCGATGACTTTGAAGTGAATTTTAGCCATATGATATCAAGGTTCGCTGGTTCTAGCTTCTCCTCTCGATGACATGAAAGGTAATTTTTAATGTACACACAGATCCCAAAATTATGTCGAAATCGGTGATGTAGGTCATAGCCGGGATAAAGATAGTTCACAATAGGTGTTGCAGAACTGATTTTAGTTTCAGTGAGAACAAGGATGTCAGGTCTTTGTTCTTCAAGATGTTGGTGAACTGAATTCATATTTGTACTTATTCCTCTTATATTGCTAAAATCAATTCTGAGTTGAGTTTTTGATCTTGTCTTTATATCTTTGCATGAAGGACCCCCAGGATCACCCGACGCCCGGAGATCCGAGTGGTCGGGTATTTTACCTCCGGAATATTTTGATCCTGGAGGCGCCATCATGCGATCTGTTACTCATTGTTGGAACCGGACTGCCAGCGCAGTAGCGGAACGTGGTGATACCACTTTGCGCTACTCAATTCTGGCATGGTGGTATCTCACCGGTCGACGCCCAATGAGTAAAAAGCATCTACCACCTACAAGTTGACTTTATGGAAACCCGTTATGGCGTTTATACAGAAAATAACATAACATAACATAACATAAGAAATAAGAAAGTTGGTTAACTTTTAACTTTTATGTCTTATTTTCAGAGCTGGGCAAGCTACTTGGAAAAAGTAGCTAGCTACAAGCTACAAGCTACTTTATATTGTAAGTAGCTAAGTTACTCAGTAGCTCAACTACCTCTTTGAAAAAGTAGCTAAGCTATTAGTAACTTAACTACATTTTGAATTAGTGAAAGCTACTATTTAAGCTACTTTTTTGAAAGTTAAATTGATAAAAACAAAAAAGCGTGCACAATCGCCACCATCAAGATACTACCTTACCTAATTTAATTTCATAATATCATCATACGAAAATAACATATTAACTTTCTCTAAGAAGTAGTATTCATATTTTTGTCAAAAACCACTGGACATTAATTTATTAGGTTCTCTTTGATCACAGTGATCTGCGAATGCAAGAATAAAATAGGACACATAAAACGTAGGTACCTACAAAGATAACTAGAAACTAGTCTAAGCAAAGCAGGATAAGAATTCTCCGGAAAATGATAATTGTAGCTTGAGCAATTAAAGTATAAACTTACTTTTATCGAGCGGTAAATTCGAACGCGGGCGATAGGTTGGTGGAAACGTGCCTTATATTATAGGTATAGTTATTTCATTTTTAAACTAGAAGAGTCCGCTGCGCATAAAACGTAATAAGTATTTTGGGCGTTAAGTATCGTTAACCACACCCTCGGGCGGTAAATGACACTTTCCGCCATCAATATCTAAATAACTATTAACTATCTACCAAAAGTAGCTTAAGTAGCTTGTTTTAGTAGCTAGCTACTTTCCACAGTAGCTTATGAATACTTGAAACAAATTACCAAAAGCTACAGCTACAAGCTACTTTTTTTTCAAAGTAGCTTGAATAAGTTATTAGCTACCAAAAAAGTAGCTAAGCTAGTAGCTTAACTACTTAGTAGCTAGCTACTGCCCAGCTCTGCTTATTTTATGTGAAAACGGATCTGCGCATGCTCCTCCCTTGATGTTGGCAGTGGCAGAGTAGTAAACAGAACATTCTAACCAAAAAAAAAATATTTTGATTTTGTTTTCAGCTACTGGTAATTTTTTGGAATACGATATTTATTTTCTGTTTCTGCTAAATTATTAATTAATAATTTTTTTGATCAAATATAGTGTTTTCGGTAGAGTTTAGATAAGTACACGTACCAGCTGAATGGTTAAAAATAATTTCTTATGTTATGTTATGTGTCTGTATAAACGCTACGAAATAATTTTATCTGCTGCCTGGACCCATATGAAAACGTTGATTTTTTGAACGACTCAATGATAACGCCTTGCAAGAAAGCCAGGACCACCACTGACGAGAAAGAAGAAAAAACAAATGTCAAATACCATCAGACAAGATAATGTCAGAACTTACAACACAAAAGAAATTGATCAAACTCTAGAAGCTAACAAAAAGAAGAAGTAGAAGCTATCCTGAAGGTTGTTAAGGGCTTCTGCCAGCTGCTGTACAAAACTGCAGTAGAAAGTGCAAATATGGATTTAGAGCTTGATTATGCTAACAGAAAAAATAGGCATAGTGAGCCAAGGTTAGGAGGAACTTCCAGAAATTTCCCTGGAAGAATTAGAATTTACTCTAAGCCCAAGATCAAGAAACATAAGGCACCTGGAGAGGGCTCACTGGTTACTGACGCAATTAAGATAGGAGACCCCTATATTTGCTCCAAAACACAAGGGTTTTATACAATATCTGCTTAAACATCCAGACAATACCGGGCAGCTGGTAAAACACTTGTGTGATACTGCTCTACGAAGAAAGAGATAGAGCCAAATTGAAGAACTAAGAACTACAGACCAATAATTCTTTTTACAAATATAATTTCCACAAGACTAGAGTAACAGACAGCAGACGTTATCACCCGTAGTGCCACGCTTAAATGCAATTGGGCCAGATACGCGGCTAGAATGGAAAACGGAAGGTGGACATAAAGGATGTTAGAGTAGAGACCACGTGCCGATGAACGAAGCATTGGCAGACCCCACAACTCCCTGTAGGTACAGAACACATCAAAAGAGTCACTAAAAATTGGATCCGAGCAGCCCAAAACAGGAAAGAGTGGGCAGTAGTAGGAGACGATTATATCCAGTATCGGCCGTAAAGGGCTGGGAGATGAGGGAGATCACCAGCTACATCTGGCTGTTACATCCACTCTCGAGTCTCGACAATGCTTATATAGCTGGCTCCAAGAAAATGTGAATTTCTGAAATTGAGATGAACGTACTTGTCGCAATTGCCTTTATTCATCTTTCTCGTGTGTTAGGTGTGAACTGTAAAGCCTTTGAAATTATACAAGCCCAGATCGGAGAGGACATTTTATAATACCATGAAAACCAATTTACCGAAGAGAGTTTAATGTAAAAACTTGAAGAGGATCTTATTTATAGACATGGCTTACTAGAATCTTTGGTCTAACCAAAAACATTATGCTTCATCCGAGAAGAAAGCGAAATATACAGGGTGTCAATTTGAAAATTTCTCACCCCTATTATCTGGGAGTAGAAAAATTTTCGAAAAAATCCCTGAAACAAGTCAACTATAATTTGAAGGGGGATAAGTTTTTATGCAAAAATCACCTCCCCTCTTTCAACCCCCCATTTCCCAAAGCCACCCCCTAGAAAATCTTAAATAGGAAGAGGGGTCAAGTGATACATCATTTTGCAGGGTTTTTTATTCCATACATTTTGGTACCAAATTTCAATACCCAAGTTCAACTGTTTTGGAAATAATGACAGTTGAAAATTGACTTTTTTGCAACTTTGACAGGCTGTAAAACCTAAACGGTTAATTTTAGAGGAAAACCGTTTTTACATTCTTATCTTAGGTTTTCATAAACTATCATTTCCCATCAACTTTGAATTTAACTGGGGATTAAATTTAACTCAAATTTTCAACCACAGATCAAATTCTTGAAGTTGCAAAAAAGTTCATTTTCAAATTTCAACTGTCAATATTTCCAAAACAGTTGAACTTAGAGATTAAAATTTAGTACCAAAATGTATGGAATTAAAAACCCTACAAAATGATGTATCACTTGATCCCCCTTCCCATTTAAGATTTTCTAGGGGGTGGCTCTGGGGTTGAAAGAGAGGAGGTGAATTTTGCATAAAAACTCATCCCCCTTCAAATTATAGTTGACGTGTTTCAGGATTTTTTCGAAATTTTTTCTACTCCGAGATAATAGGGGTGGGAAGTTTTCAAATTGACACCCTGTATATAAGCAAAACTAAACTTCACATAATTGTTTCTTCGTTCGAAGAAACACCTGTAGTTGAAAAATTAGCAGCATTCCATGGACTTTAATTTCCTTTCACAAAAAATTAAAGTTTTGAACGTAATGAATTGGAAATGCCAGTACATTTTAAACTTAGATGAAATGTTTTTATTCATTTAAGGAATTTTCCAAATGTAAGTTTTTAGACAATCATTAGTATACCTACTCTTTATCATGCATTTTGTGCAGAATGTTTCCGGTTTCGGGTGTCGAACTAGTTTCTTTTCAATGAATCCCATTACCAATTATTTACCTGTAAAAAGTAGTTATAAAAAATATGCGTTTCTAAGACTTCAAATGACAGT
This sequence comes from Ceutorhynchus assimilis, assembly GCA_917834065.1. Taxonomy (NCBI): domain Eukaryota; kingdom Metazoa; phylum Arthropoda; class Insecta; order Coleoptera; family Curculionidae; genus Ceutorhynchus; species Ceutorhynchus assimilis. The sequence continues at coordinate 17,579,746 of OU892277.1, read as the reverse complement.
TGTCTTGTTAACTTAAAGAAAAATTCTAATATAGGAAGCATTTCTCAAAAAAGACATTCGGACAATAATTGTTTTGTTGATGGGAATAGATTTGTGCATTCTCAAAATCAAAATTATGTCGGTCCACTCTTTTTATATTCCATTCTTCTTTGATCTCTCCCTTAATATTGAGACGCCCGATGATCATATTGCAATTTTCACAACTAATTCTGCAAATCCAAGGTTTTTTTTTTTTGTAGAAAAAAGAATGAATGAAGGAATGTCGTTATTGAAAACTAATTTGACTTTTTTAGTACCTAGCGACAATGTGACCTAGGTTTTCTGACAGCCCTGTTACATACAGAGATCTGAGAAACTAAATGTTTCCCTAGTATTTCGATTTCTTTCGGGATTGTCATTTAGAAATGTTTTAAATTATTATTTTTGGGTACCTACTTAATAATTTTTTTAATGAACGATTCTTTCGCCTAATATTTTTTCTCGTGCAATTGTTGGCGGGCTGGCGGGCACGATGTCTAAAGGTTCTTAATAATATTTTTTTTTTGTATAAAAACTCTGTTAAAAGTGCAACTCTGCCAACAAATACCCTGTAGTGGGACTGATTTTCCTCATATCCAAGAAAGATATTGGATGGTTTCGGAAAATTGCAGACAAAATGTCTTCAACATATTTCTTCAAAAAGGGAACCCGGATCTTGTAACACACACATCTTAAAATTCTGATATAACGGAAAAATACAGTTTCCCATACCAAAACCGTAATTCTGTTTATAATGTGTGTTATTCAATTAGAAAAATTTGGAATATAAAAGAATCTAGAGCAGCCATTGCCGAGCGATTTTTTGTTCGACTATTAAATGTTGATTTATATACTTTAGAGTCCTGATGATGGTCCAGGCGGCCCGACAAGAGGTGGGGGGGGTAGAGGGACAAATTACCGACGCCCGTAAGACCTAAAAAAAGGGGGCGGTTATTTTTTTTTCACCGGGGCCCGACCCAGCTCTCGGCGGCCCTGGATGGTAGTGAATTAACCGAAACGTCGGCATAGAAAACTAGTTTCCCTTTAATAAAATCGGTCGTAAACCCAGGAATTTATGACTTGTGAACTTTAATTTAATATCTTCCGTTAGGCCAAAAGTAAAGCATTATTAAATCTTTTTTTTTTTTTTTGTTTCAGGCTTTGAGTGGTTTTTTAATGATGATGACACAAAACGGCAAACTATTGTACATATCCGATAATGCTGCAGAGTACCTGGGTCATTCCATGGTGAGTGTAATTATGAAGGTGAGCTAACTTTTTCAGCTTTATTCTAAAGCTAAAGAGTGGGCTTAAACATTTTCCAAGCTCTCTATACCCTTACTTATGTATGTTTATTTCGGTAACAACCAAAGAAGAAAGATTACATGTCATCAAAGAGCATGACCGAGCGTTTTGCGTTGATTAATATGTCTCCTTTGTGAGCAAACTCGTTAAATGTTAACAATATGACACCGCCGGAGAATAGTACATATTGAGCAGGAGTTATTATATGTTTATGAGCAATAATTTCTGCCTACCAGCAAGTGATATAATTTCTCTCATCCACTTGTATTTACACCTGATTATATGGCTCGTTATATAGTCATAAAAGTCTGGTTTGTATTACTTTTAACTTTTAACATCTTTATATTTGTTGCAGATATATAGGTAAAAACTTTTCTTTTTAAATTTGAAGATTAACAATTATATTATTCTCAGATATTATTTTTCTATCAATTTTCTATTGTTGTTAGATGCAAGTGTTTAAAATGTTTTGTATTTTGAGGCAAAATGAGGTTTGCCCACTATCAAGAAAAGTTTTAAATCCAGAAAGTATAAAACACTTTTGCACGATAGGTACCTAGTCAAATAAAAAATGTTTTTCTTATCAAAAAAAAAAAACTTTTCTTTTCCAGGAGGATTTACTTATACATGGAGATAGTGTTTACGATATCATAGACAAACAAGATCATCAAGCCATACAATGTGAACTAGGAAGGCCAGTAGTTAATACAGGAACTAACAATAACCCTCAAGAGGAAAATAGGTTATTTTTATGTAGAATGAATGTTTCAAGAAATGCTAGACGTCAAATGAGATTTGGAGACCAAAAAGTAAGTAATAGTCCAAAAATGTATACATTCTAAGTAGGTATAATAACAATACAATTATTTCTGATAAAGTAACTACACTTAAGTGCATAGAAATCGGCCCACTGCTAACTTTTTTTTTTTTTTAGAAACTATTCATATAATTAATTATTATTATAATACCTACATAATTTCAACTCATATTAGATAATATTGAATTGTTTCTCAAATGGCATATTTCTTTTTTTAATCTCACGAATAGTTTCTAAAAAAAAATAGTTGAAGTCAAAAGTAAACAGTGGGCCGATTTTTATGCACGCAAGTTTACATAGTATAAAAGATTCATTTAGCACAATATTAGGAATATTAGAATTTTTAGCTGCTAGGTAAAAGTAGAGTTTTTATTTCGAGTTAGACGTCGCGTCGTCGTCGCTCCCACGAATAACCATGTGATTAAATTAAATTTGGAACATTGAGTTCTAGTTTATGATTAAAAAAAAAACTTAGATGTATACCCAAGGAGGTAAGTGATAAGACAAAATTTATATTCGGCCAAACAATGGGATAGAGTCAGTTTTGGAATGCTTGGGATTATCATGTCCGCAACCATGGGCGGAGATATTAGGGAAGACATTTCCTTGGATGTCAGATATTTTCATGTATCCAATTTTATTTTGAGTACTGCGACACAGTTTTCGAAATGTCATAAAAACATAGGTACCTAACTTAAAGTTATACAAAATGCTTCTGGATATCAAAAAACCAAATGTTAATTTTTCAGTTAATTCTTCCCTACTCTAAGCAATGCATTTTAAATACAATCAAGAGTCTAATATAAAAGAAAATATTATAGAAGTAGGTATACTTATAATAATTATAAGTTTCTTACTGTTTTTGTTTCTGATTTCATTATTATGACTTATGCGATTTACTAAGAAGTACCTACTTTTTGCGTTTAGTAACCAATTAATCGCAAAATAATTTATATCTTTATTGAGCAATTATATCATGTTTAACTAAGTTTAATTTCTAGAATATGAAAAAAAAAAAACATACAAGTGGTACCTATGCAGTGGCAAATTAATGAATTTCTAACTGAATTAGTAGGTTTAAAAATACGGAAAAAAATTCTCGTTCAACACAAAGAGGATATTTAAAGATATAAAAATAGATAATTGATGAGCTAAGTGCTACGCCCATGGCTATGAGTATATTCGCGTCCGCGATTCGATCCGGATCTACCTTTCACTATGCAGTAACCTCAGCGGGTGTGCAGGTCGCTTAGCGTCCCGCGCCCCTCGAGTACCCTAACTCCCCCACTTCTACGATCGAGCGAGAGTAGCAGAAAGAACAGTACCGATTCCACCCACACCAAGGACCACGGTACCGCGATGTAGTATACGGTGAGCCAAAATAAATCGATCACACTTAAGACCGTTATCCGTTCCTAGAAGGATGGTACTTACTCTCGTTGAAAAAGGTGTACGTATGAATGCACCTTTCTAACTCAGGTTACAAGGTTAATTAGGCTAAGTGCCAGTACTTTCAACGCCGGTTAGCGATTCTAATCTCTGGTTAAGGTAACCAAAGTTTTGAATGACACTATGGCCTTTATTGAGGCGTAAAAAATTAACTAAATTGTTGTTTGGTTTGATGATGCGATCAACTTAATGTTAAAAAGAAGTGAATTTGGTTTCAGATTTGAGTTCCTATTGAATCTAGAACAACTCGGTGTTCTTATAATATTTTGCCTAAATTCGATAAATCACATTATCTGCCATCTATATACAAATTCAACTCAATTTATATATGAAATGAAAAACTCATCTAACACACACATAAATAAGTTCGATCTCATTGATGCTATCGACAAACTTGTCAGTCACAAAGTGTTCCTGAATACTGTTCTGTCTTGGAGGAGACATTGATAATCGTATTTACTGGGAATTACACTACCTAAGGTGTGGGCCGAAACGACATGAAAGTGAACCTACCCCAATGTTTATAGTTAGCATATTTGCGTTTTAATGGCCTCTAAAGGGCAACAGGGTAGGCACAGATTTCTTTAAAGTCTGATTCAGATAAATATTATGTAATTTTCCATCTCCAAGACGTAGGTATGTATAGGTATACCGGTATTAAAAAGAACAAGGTTATGTTATAAATCATACGAAGTGCGACGTTGCCAAATTTACTTTTTGTCTAAGTCAGATACCCAGTCCGGGTCCTCAACTACGAAATATCAACCCCCTAGCGCTTAAAATAACAACGAATGCTCTTTAACTTTTATTTCTCTTGGTGAAATAATCTAGCGAATAACGAAACGATCAAGGAATGACGTTGATTGGAAATTTTTACGACGGAATTATCTAGAAAATTACAGAAGGTGGTTTGGAAGGAGTCGGCCTAGTCAGGGTGGATGGTTTTGAACAGCAGTCAATAATCGGACAGTAAGTTGTTATAGTTATAGTGAGATAGTTTTCTAAGTGATGCGAAATGTGATAGTGCTGTCGTGATTTTTATGTTAAATAAATGAGATAAAGTTCGGAAGAGTATTCTCACTTTTCTGAAACCCCGCATGTGTAACATTCAATACCTACTAGAAATGGAATGAGCGACTGGAGATTTTTTTTCTATGGTGCATAAAAGGAAACAGAATATCGAAATGGAAATAGACCAGGTGTTCGCGGTCATAATAATTGCAGAGGCCAAATAGTCAGATGGAAAAAAAAGAGAAAATAAAAATCGATAGCTGAGACAAGACCTACTACAGAAAATTTTGCAGACTGATAGAATCTCCACACTATTCGAGAATATGTTTAAAAGAAATCGAAAAAGGAACGGTCCGAGACGAAGTCGAAGGCGAAATAGGATCGCTCCAACAAGAAATCAAAGGCGAAATTGTGACAGACCATCAACGAAAGTAGCAGCAAAATAAATATGTCGTGTTTTCTGGCCCATAGTCAAAGCACCAATTTTGGACGGAGTAACATCCTGGTCCATTTATAAACGAAAGTTTGTTGCCGCTGGTATTGCGAATGGATGAAATGAATAGCAAAAAATAACAGCATTACTGACAGTGTACGTGTCAGACCCAGAGTGCCAGTATCATCGAAGACGCTGCGAAAATTTAGTAGTAACATCGAAAGGAAGGTCTGGTTGGCATATCCACAATGTTTTTCAAATGGTGGTGATGCCAAAAGGCTGCATGACAGAAAATCGCCGTTCGGGATCTAGGGTACGAATAAAGTAGACTGAGCAGGACATATCAGTAAAAACTGTAGGCGACGTTCTTGTTCAGACGACTGGAAGGTGCCAGGAAGAAAGTTGCTCCAGACTCAGGGAAATGCCACCTTGACAGTGTAGAGAGACGCTGGCGGCACTGATTTCAAAGCCTCTGAACTACGGGTGTCCTCCATAATGGAGAATTGTTATAACGTAATTTCTACGAAATTGCCTCTTACACATGCGTACGGCTGGTCAGCATCAGTTTGGAGGCTTCTGGGTCAGTAAGTCGTTTACAGCTCTCTTCAGATGCCACTAAATTGAATGTGTGTTGGGAATAGGCAACTCCTAACTGGAGATAGAAGTTAGTCACTGACGTATTAGATGAGTCTATATCAGAAGTAGATTACCTAGAATCTTTTCATTTCCTACCTGTAGACTGGAAAAACTGCTGGAAAGATTGAGCACCATGGTAGTGCGGTAACTGATGCAAGAGCTTACTTGGAATACACGCTACCTACTTGGATGATTTCATGGTAATTGGCAAAGATTTTGAAGAACGCCTGTCGAATTTGTAGAAAGTTTTTGCCAGGTGCCAAACTGAAACTGAATCCAAAGGAGTCTGCCTTATTTGAGGAAAATGTGGAAATGTCGTTTCTTCAAAAGGAGTAGAGATAGATCTAGAAGAGGTCCAGGCTGTATGAGCTTTCTAGTACTCTGCAGTTACAACCACTAGTTTGTCAAGTGTTTTCCGACTCACTTTGAATACCAGAATATCAACTGTCTTCCGAAACATCGACTACTGCTCCAGTCTTAGCGTATTCCATGGATGAAGGATCATTTGTGTTAGATACAGACGTTTCGCAAAATAGAATGGGTTATTGAGCACTACCGCATTTCCATTCGTGGATGAAAGTTTTGAGTTAGGTAAAGTGATATAGCTTTTTGAATGGTTAAGCTTATTTAGAATGTAACGGAGTTTTGTGATAGTGCCAGTTTTGTCGTAATTTGTGTCTCATTGCTAATAAAGTGCGGGAGCCCAATGCAAAAATTTGGGAGGATCGCTTCTTTATGTGATTTGTACTGAACGAACAATACTAATCGCCTTCCAGCCAAAACCCTTACACCCTGCCTTATGTGTTATTTATTGTTAACAATTGCAATTTGGGGCGGTACTTCACCTATAGCTTTTATGGACAGTTTCAATCGATGGCAGGCTGCCACTTTTCATCCTATGCTCTAACGGTGGCTGCTAGCGTCAAATATCACAGACATAATTGACCTACAGTCATCGCTTTTATGGGCGAATGAAGCGCCGGCATTGAAAAGCTCGTCAAATTTCCCGGGTGCCGCTGCTTCCTCTGCAAATGTGAGTCCGATTCCATTTTCTACAATTGTGTTTGTGTCGATCATATTTTTTTCAAACTCGAATCAATTCTGGCATTTTCCAACAAAATTTCAGTTTATTTTTGAGGCAAAGCGTCCTCCGTGCGCCACTTCGATTTTTTAAAGTCGACAAACCATCCGCGATATTCAGCGGGTAATTTGACACAAAGTGATTGAGTAGCATCACATCACATTGAATTCATGAAGACACAACAAGGCGAAATAGGAGTCTACTCAAATCTCTTCACTTAAGTCGCGAATTTTCTCTGGTTCTTAATACTCGGATAGGTTTTGTCCTTAGAGCAGGTAAAGGTAAAGAAGTAGTGACATGAAGTTGGAAAATGAAGCCGGTTTTTTTTCAGGAATGGCAGTATAGGCAATTCAATGCTTTACCTGTATTTGGTGCCAAACACCTGCCAAAAACTTGGCTTCACTTTAGTTTCATAAGCAGAATGGCCCGTTCCTACTCCTTATGTCCGTAGGACAGCACTTCACCTGCTCTAAGGTTTTGTCAAAGATCTGAAATCTTGCTTTATTGGCATCCGTGCAATTTTTTACGCTGTAATTCTAACACGTGGATTGTTGTACAAAATCAATCTTTATTCGTCAACTACATTTGATCACTTGGGTTTAAAATAATAATTAGAAATGAGACACTGATAAACATACGACAGCGAAACAGAGCTCCTTAGCATGTTGATATTTCAAATACTGCATCGACATCTCAGCAGAGACACGTCAAAGCTATTTTCTGAAGTTTCATCAGTTTCGTAAGGGTAGTTTCGCGACAACATCATTCTTTTCATTCGTTCGATCAGATGGAGTGCAAGGTCGTGAGTGATTCCCATGCAATGTTTATTCAAGATAGACTTTTATTTTTTAGGTTGTATTAGTTCAAGGCCGCTACCTATCATTTTTGCCGTTATGCAGTAGAAACGAACCAGTATTTTTAGCAACGTGTACCCCAGTTGCCATGCCAGAAACTAGAGAATGTGTAGTTCAAGGAGCGACCAACGTATTTACATCTATACATTCAATGGATATGAGGTTTATACACATAGACAATAAGTAAGTATTACATCACAAGTCCTAATAAGTAAAGATGGAATCCTTTGCCTTTAAGATATGAAATTTATTGATTAATGCAGAAACTAAGAAAGGATGGGTTTTATTACATTATTTTTTTATAAATAATGACCTATACCATAGACTTACCTATACTACATATAGGGTTGAAATGTTGTAGATTTTGATAATTATCAACCTATTTGTCAATACCTAACTAAAACAATGTGCCTATGTTGATAACTGCCTAAATAATTCTAAACCTTGATTACAAAACAATAGTTTGATAATTCTACATCAGTGTGCTTTTATCAAAGCAAGTTGTTGTTTTGGAAACTTCCTGTCCATATAGACTTACAGTAAATTAATCAATTTATTTGTACTTTGTCGTTACTAGACACGGCTGAAAAAAATATGAAACTGTACAACTAGCGGTACACCATTTTTTTTTAAATCTCTGAAAATCAATGAAAGCCGCAATGGTAATGCGTCATCTATGTCCAATGATTTAGTGCGCGGTGCGGCAGATGTCACCAGGTATCCCGCGACCTGGTGACCCTATGGTCCGGCCCAGCTCACGACGACGTTGATTTATGGCAGAAGAAAAACAAAGCCGTGCCCGCATGGCCCGCTGTGGACGCATATAGCACATACCTATTACAGACCACTTCTTAAATCGACAACTTAATGCTCTGATACTGCATTACCCCACAGAAATTTTAAAAACTGGATCGTGCAGAACAGGATATCAAGATCTGCTTTTTCAAATTAAATTATGTAACTGATTTGTAAAAAATAATATTCTCCATGTAAGATTTCTATACATAAGCATTTTTAAAAACCATTTATGTCGTTTATATGGAATACGGCAATTTGTATTTTGTTGTTTATCGTTTCAGACTACTAGCCTTCTGTGATTATATAGGGTGGTCCAAAATAAAAACGGAATTTTGTTCATGAGCTGTAACTTTTTTCCTTTAGGCTTGTTTGAAAAAGAATTGAACAGGCTAACGAATCAAAGTGAAACTTTTGACATTTGAGAAAAATTCAGAATGGCGGACTTCTTCAAAAATTACCTAGTTTGGATATGAAAAGTTGAAATTTTATATCAAAAAAATTTCAATATGTCACTTAGATTTTAATCGATTTTTCGTGCCGAGGTCTTAAAATGTTCGCAAAATGACGGACTTTAAGAATTTATTGAAAAAAGTTATACAAGGGGTCACAAAAAGTTCCCGCGCTATCCAAAACTAGGTAATTTATGAAGAAGTCCGCCATTTTGAATCTTTCGCAAATGTCAAAAGTTCCACTTTGATTGGTTAGCCTGTTTATTTCTCTTTCAAACAAGCCAAAACAATAAAAAACTGGTCAACAACAAAAAAAGTTACAGCTCAAACGAAAATTCCGGTTTTTTTTCGACCACCCTATTTATTTTTCGATTCGCTTCTATAGATATTTAAAAAAAAAATTACCAAGCATTCCCTGAATTTAGGCTCCACGTTTCCTGGTCCCATTAGATAAAATCGGAGAACCTCTAAAATTATAAGAATATCTAAGCTTTTGTGTGAAGTTGTATCTCAAAGGCTGCTCGCACTTATATATGTCAATGAGTAGTTCATCTCAGAACTAACTTATTCTATTTTTTCAAACTTTCTAAGTTTCAAATAGATGCCATTTTTTCAAATGGCGCATTCAGATGCATTAGGCTTGTCGTATGTATTTTCTTTGCCCTCTAGTTGAGAAAAACGCTTGATCCTACAAGATGGCTCATACATTGCAAAATAATTGTTTTTTGACATTTTGGAGTAGAACTATACTTATGGGACCAAAATAAGCATTTGGCCTACAAGAGGTTGTATTGATCTGGCCCATGAACAAAAATCAAAGTTTTCAACCTCGATGAAGAGGAAAGGCAAAATGGATCAACAATGCAAAAAAAAGGATGTTTTTAAAGTAACTCTGTAACAGTTGGCGACAAAATGGCAACTGAGCAAATCTAGAAATCAATTTTTCGAGTTTACACATTTTCCGTTGTTGATTCTACGAAACGATGGTAGCAGAGCTCTTCCAAGGATTCTTCTTCCATGTCATCAACATACAAACCATTCGAAACGTCGGCGAATTTGTATTTAAGGAAGTTTTATTCCACTTCTTCCTTGACCCAAAACTTCTCTATCACAATTATCACTAATGATGACATTGATTATTGTGTGTTTTGGACAAGCTAGCAAAGCTATACATTTTCTTGGTTCAAGACAAAAAGAGATCGTTTCGCGACCACTAATCACATACAGAATCAAAATATTTTCAGCTGTTTCTCCTTGCGGAATATGGTCTTCTAGTAGCTTTGCCCTTCTTTCGCGAAGGTCGACAAAAGAAAATAGGGCAAGCTCACATATTAATATACTCCAATCCTTCAACACGTCGTCAGACTTTTTCGCAATACCTATTTTCTAGTATTACCTACACCATTAATGGGTTGATAAACATTGTTTTTTCACCGGCTGCCATGCATTTGAATTTAGTAGGACTCAAAACTTTCATACATGAATGATAACCATGTTCGACATCGCCAAGGTAGATTGTCCTCTGGAAAAAAAGACAGCTTATCTTTTTATTTTCAATAACTCCAGTGCTCATGAAAACGAAGGAATCCAATCAATTTTTTTTTAAATCTCGATCATCTCCAGTGTTACTTCAAGCCTTATCGACATATTACTTGGATTTTATCACCTTCTTCAATGACGTCGCAAACGTTGTACAAACATATCATTCCTGAAATGCACAATGCGACTACGGTGTACTTATCACACGGCCACGAATAAGTAATAATAATCCAGAAGTACCTAATTATATATTCATATATTAGAAAAATTAGGAACTGACATATTCTTTTTCGAAATCCTCATTTTTCTACCGCTTTCGTTAATAATCAGACAAAAAAAGCTTATAAGAAGTTTTTTTTTTCCTTGCTCGGTAACAAAGTGCACCTTCCATCCTAATGTCGGCTCACGTTTTCCTTCCCCATAATCGAAAACTTGGATATTTATTCATGACATAAGGTGTAAATCTGAAGGACCTCTTCGAAAAGGTTTCTACCTCACCTTTTATGAGGAAAAAATTACTACTGACTAATTTTGGATTGTTTTTTTTTTTTGTTTTGTTCTTTTTGCAACCTTTAACCGATCAAAGTAAACTTGGATTTTTAATCATGTTCCAAAAGGTTTCTATCCCACCTTCTGTAAGGCAAACATACATTTCTAGTGACTGGGACTATTAGTACTACACTACGTTTGGATTGCGTTTCTCTTTTTTGTACTCTCAAGACAAAAGATAAAAATTTGCCTTATTCGCCAGATATTTTGTCTAATAATAAAAAAAAACGGAAAACCTATCGGAGGAGTTGGCTGAAAACTAGAAATCCTCATATACCTGCTTATAAGTGGTAAATCATAGAAGAGGTACAAAAAAAGCCACGTAACTGTTATTATTCCAGTTTAACCTTTCACTTATTAAAAAAATCTCTGTATAATCAGGAACTTATTCCTTATCATCATATTTTTATTTTAGTGGGGAATTTTACCTTGGATTTCCCCGATCTGAACTACAAGGAGTATCATGGTACCGTCTTCTTCATTGGGATTCCACCCGGGAAGCTCAAACAAAACATAGATTAAGTAAGCAATATTTTGTGTTTAAAATATATGCTAATTAATGTTACAATTTCTGTTTCAGTAACACAATCAGAGCAAGAACGGTCTTGTATATTATTGGCTCAAATTCAACGCCGTTCTGGTGATTGGCTTTGGATGCATTGCGTACTTCAAGTAAAAGAAAGTTCCGAGAGTAATCAGCAACCAGTAATCGTTTGTACCAACCAGGTGCTCTCAGAAGCTGAAGCTGCGGTCATGCGCAACAATGGGTGGTTGTATCATTACTATTCTGTACAAAATAAGCTTCATTATGGATTAGCTTATGATGGATCCCATCCTGCTTCCAGACTTCTATATTATCCAGAACATAGTGGTCATAGTGCGTCTGAATATACAACTAGCCATCATGATGTGACATCTTATCATCCGCATCTAGCTGCCATGCCGGTCTCTTTGCATACGCAATTGACAACGCATCATGTTGGAGCTGCCACGCATGCCCATCATAACCAACATCACCACCATCACCACCACCACCATCATCATCACCGCAGAGCAGAATCTGAACCAGTAGATTATAGTTACGGCAAAAGAAAACCTAAGAACTTAAATACTTTGGAACTAGATGTGGGAATAGCTACGGAAACTGATGCTGGCGGAGGAGGTGATGGTTTATTAGTTATTTCCCATATACCAGACCGACCGAGAACGCTCTTGAAAGTCGATCCTCACGATCTTATAGAACAGTGGAATCCTAGCCCACCTTGGTCCGACACCTTACAGAAAGTGCCTGATTTATGCCATCAAGAACTGAGTCCCTACGTTGGCAGTACTCCGCCTACTCCTACAGCAACACCCAGTGTGCATGCTGGAGGTGCATTTTCTTTCGACTGGACACCGGAGCAGTACGTACCTTCGATAAGTGGTACTCCTGTGACAACAGGATCAATGGAGGAACTAGAACGTTCGCCTTTCTGGCATGGATCAGAAAGGCAACTCTTTCCCCTGCAACCACCGCCCAAAAGAACCCATCCTTCAATGGGGCGATCCGAATCGGCTGACCGAGATACACCTTAGCTAAAATGAGGTTATATTGCAACACAAGTGCAATAGTACTGGGGGCACATTTATTACCTTTTATTTAATAAAATAAATATAAGAGGGACATTTTAGTTCACAAATAAATTGGTGTGATTTTTTGTAACTACTAGGTATATTCTAGATATTGAAAAGTCAAGGAAGTTGTTGCGCCACCATTCTATTTTCAACTTAAGGTGCTCTTCCCACCTTAATTTTTGTAAAACTGAGTAAACAACAGTTTGATGTGAAAAACAAATTATAAAAATCCACCTTACAAGCCTATATGTACTTAACTATTAGAGACGCAGGTACCTACTACCCAGCAAAACGAGGCTGGGTTATGGCTGCTTAATGGCAACCTACTATTCGACAGTTTGTTATCATAATACCTTCCTACAAAAATGAATTAAACATAAAACAAAATGTTCTATAAGCGGGAAGGGGGAGCCTTCAAGTTTATCTGCGTAATTTATTCACCCATCAATAATTTGATTGTTATTTAATTATAAGTATTTTTTATTTTAATTGGCATAGAAACTGTAAAATACAAAGATGGATGGGACAACTCCAGTCACTTCACTTATCTGTTCTATTACCTACCTAATCGAAAAATACGATATTTAATGTATGGTTTTCTTGTGTGTTGAAACAAGCTCATAGTTCAGCTATGTCAAAACTATAGTGAAAAATATAATCTCGATGGGAAGCTTTATCTTTGTATGTCTTAAAAGAATAGGGTGCAACTCTAAAAAAAAACTGCATGTTGTCACTGACAACCAAATACAAAGATACCTAACTTTAAAAACATAACATCCCACTAAGCAATGTAATATTGCTTTAATATTTTAGTAATGTTTCTAGGTAATATTGTAATATTTAATTTTTTATTGCTGCTATATAAGTGCAAGGTTGCTGCAATTACTGAAACGGACTTATTCTAATATTCACAAATGCAATGTTTACAAAATAAGCTTTTCTGCAATATAGCCTCAATCTTGTATTTTCATAAAAAATAAATTACGTTTGTAACATTAAAAATGCTAGCTTACAGAAAATTATTGCATTTAGCGTTGTTTATAAGGTTAGATAAATATTACAGTTGCAATATTTTTATTGGTACTTTACAGAGATTTACATAATGAAATATTGTATACTGGGTGACCACGAGATTACTGACCAAGCTCTAGTTCAGGCATGAATATCAATATCGATTTCAAGTTTTGAGGATGTATATTATTGATATCGATGCAGAATTTCGCTATAAAAACAATCGACTATCGCTTTTGGTTTGACCGCAAGTGCCATCAACTTCTTTATTTCAACTAGATCACCCCCTATATTATAACATTTTTGGATTCTATGAGAAATTCTAAGCATATTTTATGTATAATATCCTATACCGAACTTAAACAGTTTTCAAGAAAATCGCGATTGAAAATGTCAAAAAATAATTTTTATTTTAGTTTTGACAGCAAACAATGGAAAGAAGGTTGAAGCTTTTACGGTATTTTTAACTCATTCTAGAAGCACTAAAGGGTCCCACCACAAAAATATCAGTTCCGGTTCAATCGAAGGTTTTCGGTCAGTCTACTTTTGAGGTTATGTTACTGCAATAATTTCAATGGTATCCCATACTTAGAACTGAAAATTCGTATTCTAGGAACAATTTTGAATCTTTTTTGTATACGCTTTCCTATACCTAAAGTCTACTGTTTTTGAGATATTTTACAGTATTGTTCACGTTTGTATTGTTCACGTTTGCGTCCCTAACTTCTTGGACTATTTGCGACCTTTGGGTAACAGTGCAAATCGGGATTCAAGGAACACAACAAATGAGACTTATCTTTCAAACTGCATTCTGTGTGATCTATTTAAATAAACTTATAAAAAGGATTAAAATTAATGCTGTTAATACTGTTTTTGGTATTCGTTGTTCCAAAGACATCCTTACATCAAGTGTCAAATATCTCAAAAACAGTAGACTTTAGGTATAGGAAAGCGTACACAAAAAGATTCAAAATTGTTCTTAGAATACGAATTTTTAGTTCTAACTATGGTATACCATTGAAATTATTGCAGTAACATAACCTCAAAAGTAGATCGACCGAAAACCTTCGATTGAACAGGAAGTTTTATTTTTGTTGTGGGACCCTTTAGTGCTTCTAAAATGATTTAAAAATATCGTAACCTTCTTTCCATTGTTTGCTGTCAAAACTAAAATAAAAATTATTTTTTGACATTTTCAATCGCGATTTTCTTGAAAACTCTTAAAGTTAGGTATAGGATATTATACATAAAATATGCTTAGAATTTCTCATAGAATCCAAAAATGTAATAATATAGAGGTGATCTAGTTGAAATAAAGAAGTTGATGGCACTTGCGGTCAAACCAAAAGCGATAGTCGATTGTTTTTATAGCGAAATTCTGCATCGATATCAATAATATACATCCTCAAAACTTGAAATCGATATTGATATTCATGCCTGAACTAGAGCTTGGTCAGTAATCTCGTGGTCACCCGGTATATGATAGATATTTATTATATCGTGAGGATTTGCATTAATGCAAGATCCTTAATTTTTAAATTCCCTTTTCTGCAAGTCCAACTACAGACCGGGGCACAATAATGGTTAGTTAATAAACTTCCAATTTCCAATTGATCTTATCACACAGGCCTCGATTCCTCCAACATAGGTATTGTAAAAAGCCACCTAAAATTAAAAATTTAAAGTATTAAAAAATCACAAAAAAATCAAAATGGTAAAATCTTACATTAGCTTTATTCTCTTCCTCTCCCAACATCTCAAGATCTTGATGAACTCTTTCGTCCTGTTATTATTTGTCAAGCCAAGAAAAACAAAGCGTCGTCTGCGTGGCGTCAACAACTCAGGTCAACAACAAATGGGTGGTGCGTCTGCGCCGTTCCGAATTCCCAAACAATTGTCCCGTCTTTGTCAGTCAAATATATTTTTGCATGACAGAGACAAAGACAGCATACCTATTGCAAATAAAATCTATCTGCAAGTTTTATGCAACATTGAGAAAATTTATGTTTCTTATTCCAAAGTTTATGTTGAAATATTTAGGTAACGTTTTTTATCCTTGAAACTGTTAACGTAGGCATGTAAAGGTATCTGCAACATTACAGCGACAGTTTTAAGAAAAGTTGAGCTTATAATATTTATGCAACCATTTATTTTGTTATATTTTTTTAATGTTACAAACGTAAATATTTCCGCAACATTGAAGCGACAGAGTTGAGAAAAGTTACATTTTATAACATTGTTATAATATTTGCTTTAATCACATTTTATAATGTTTAGAATGTAGGTAATACATTATTGTATCTACTACAACATTTACTTAATAACTAAAACGAATGTTTCTTTATTGAAGTTATATCAAATTTATATCCTTTTACATTGGATAAGTAATATTTTAGATAGCTTATCGTCACATTACCTAATGAATTTTCTAAAGTAAGGTCAATACAATAATGCCGACAAATTTTTACATTACATGTTTAGTGGGATATTTTTATCATAAATGATAAAGATTTCAAACATATCACATAAAAAAGCATCTAGGTATACCAACAAGCAATAAATTCAATTCAATTTTAAAATACATGTCTGTACCTCATAGGTAAACTGTTTAAGTCACTTTTTTTTCCAAAATGGGTTTTTAGCTGAATACTTCTTCTATAAATTACTTGACCTCCGGAAAAAATTTCATACACCTAGTGTTTAAGACAACCGAAATACCCAGTTGGAACCTGTATCAAGTGACTCACCAGACTTAAAGTAAATTGTACTAGAATCACTAAGTGTCTTAGTATATTGAATTATAATATTATGACTTAATACAATTTACCTCTGAGGTATAGATGTATGTATATGAGTGTTCTTCCAGGTATCAATCGGTATTGAGATTTTAAAAAAATGATTTTTCGCTTTAGAGTATTTTCCAATTACCTATATAATTTTATTTGTTGTCAACAGTCTTCTGGCAGAAATGTAAAAAATATAAAATAAGCATCTACATGTGAAGTTCCTAAAATAATTTACAATCTATCCTGTTAAATATTTATTTTAAAATGACCAGTAAATATCATGTGATCAAGTGTTTTGTAGAGCAAAATAATAAGCGATGTAAATAATGTTTAGCGACAATATACATTTAACATATAAGTTCCTAAAAAAAAGCAAAATAAATTATTTTTAATATTTAATGTATTAATGATTAAGTGTTTAGGTAATTACTTAGTTTGATAGTAAATGTTTTATTAAGAAATCCACAGTACTAGACTTCGGGGATTTGTTTAATTAAAAATTATTGCATGACAAAATGAAGTCACAGGTGCCTACCTAATCTCCTGTGTTGTTTTACAAATAAGGTTTCGTTATTTAATTCAAGTTTGAAGCCCTTCAATTTTTGAATTTAGTTTTTAAAATGTGGATTACATGTGCAAAAATGTATCAGTATTATTATTTGCTATTAGAATCTGTTATTATAAAAATTTGTTTTATTTACCCAATAAAATGTAAAAATCGAAAACATTAAAGAACGTAGGTACCTACCTGGCTCCCTAGAATGTACATAATGAAGAAGATGTTGTTGTACAGCACCTTTTCAGCTGCCGGTACTGACCATGCAAAACTGAAACCTAGAATATGTGCTTCTTCAACATATTATATTTTCAAAAGGTTCAGCTTGAAGCAAAATTGATAAATATCAGATCAAACTTGAATTTTTTGGTCGGTACTTGCGTTTGAATGACAGCATATTTTATTAGATACATCATATTTCAGGAGCGAGGGAAAAAGAAAATAATGTCATCAACACTTGACACAGAAAAGATCCATTATGTACCTAGGACTGAAAAGACTTTTACGTATGGAGTAATTTGTTCGTTCTTTTTCTTGTTTGGGGCAGCAGCGTCAATCCGCGCCTTATGTTCTTTTAATTAATTTTGCGTTTTCTTCTGATGGCAACTTCGCCGCCAACCAAGTTCAGGAATTAGCTCCAAGAGCATTATTTCTTCATAATTTCCACTAATTTGTTCGATTTACATTTTTTATTCAATTTCAATATTATGGATCAACTTATTGAAGTACGAGCGTAATTAAATAAGAATAATCAACTTGATGCTCTTTTACACGAGCATCCATGTTCCGAGCAGTGAAATGTGTTTCAAGTGATCTAATGTTCATTCGATATTTAAAATAGGTACACAAATTTGACATACCTCTACGTCGTAAATTATAATGGCACCAAGGAGACAGAAATTCCGAATACGGATGAGAAAAGCAGTGTCAGCCGTGATTAAATTGTGAAAAAATAACTAGGTACCTATTGCAATCCCTTGAAGATGAAATGTAGATAAAAAGTATGCCCTTCGGCTCCGAAGGTCTTCTCAAGCTCAACCAAAAGTCCTATTCTTGGCCTAATGACATAAATAACTCTTTTGTTTTATAAATTCGGTACAGATACTTACACATGTGGATATTTTGCTAGTTTTTATAGACATTATTATGTACAGTACCTACCTACCTATTTTACAAGATATGAAAAAAATATCTTGTTTTAGGGTTAATAGGTACTTAGTAAAGTTTAGCAACTGCCGGGGGAGTAACCAGGATTGAGCATATTCTATCTTCTCCAGTACTTCTGGGTAAGTAATCTAGTAGTGAATACAGATTATGTGGGGATCTACGGGGCATGAATGCGCTTACTCGCTCTGACAGCTAGGTACTGTTTGCCGAGCATATGATAGGATATTAAATTGGTTGAAGGGGCCTCGAAAATGCCACCCAATTACCAAGATATCAGATGCGGTTGAATGCTCTTTTGTTGTGTGTGTGTCAATCCTTAATCTTAACGTTGATATAGACCATAGAGATGCCTAGACTAGGATTCTGTAACGAATAGAGATACTTTCTCTATCTCTATTGACGTCCCCTCTCAATTGATTTCGAAAAGCGACTATAAGATGACAGCAAGTGCCATAGCTATAGGGATAACGATTTATATCCATCACAGAATCCCAGCCCTGGTATGATGAGCTTAGAGATAAAATCCTTCGGTCTCCCAACAGTTATTCTCGGTGGAAAGTGGAAAATCATTCTCCTCCTACCTCAGGACATTTTGGATCTTGGACCGTATCCAAGCATGTTTTCATTGACCCAATATGAGGGAAGATGTGTTAATATTTGTTAAGTCTTGTTTGGCATGTAAAGCACAGAAAGCTTCTACACAACGTGCATGGGAGATGTGGGTGAAGAGAAAATCTATGGCATAGGATTTTAAGGTATTGCAGTAGATTTTGATGCACCATTTCCTAGGTCGGAAAAAGGCAATAACTTCTGCTTATTCATTGCAGATTGGTTTTCAAAGTTTTATTTTTTGTTTGCCCTACGCAGTTTACCGCATCTTCATATTGAACGTATTTTGGGGTATGAGATCTTTTTGGTGTTTGGTTGTCCCCAGATTTTGATTCGTAACAATAATGGCCTTCAGTTTATATTGTATTCGGCGCAGTGTAATTTTGTTGAAAGGAATAAGCGAACTGTTGATACCGCCCGACTTTCATTCTCGAAACAGGGGAACAGTGTTCTCAAGAGAAAGCAGGTTCTATCTTAGTCGCCCATATTTATATTTCCATAACACTGACAAAGACAGAGCAATCGTTCTCGTGAAAACACTGTTCCCCGGGAGAACGCTGCTCTCCGGTTTCGAGAATTAAATAGACATCCGGGCCCGATCCTCGGGCAGGGAGTAGAGCTTCCCGATAGAACGAATTTTTTTGTCCTTGTCAACGTAATCGAAAAGTAAACAAGAATGATAAAGAGGAAAAATTTGTTCTCTCGGGGAGCTCTACTCCCTGGCCCGAGGATCGGCCCTCAGGAGTCAATGACCATGTACAGGGATGAAGAGATTTTTGACATTCAACGGGCTATTTATTATGACACTGCTAAGCATGAAATCACTGTTTTCATCATGATTTCTCGTGTTTGGTAGACACCCACCGCTATCTGGCATATTCTATTCCGAGATCCATCAACTACTTCAAGATAAAGATGTTGGAATAAGTCCTGGTGACAGGAATTATCAATATGATGAAAAATAATTTATGCTAATGTGAAAAAACGATTACATACAGCTTACCAAAAAAATTCTCAGGCCTATAATCTTCATAAGAGGTACTTTTCCTTCTTCTTTTCTCGTTGGTGACTATGTGTGGCGTAGTCATCAGTTTTCTGGCAAATTGGCTCCGAAATATATCCTCAGCACAGTCTATAAAAAAAATTCGAACTGGTTTGTGGATAGAGATGATCCTAATACTGGCAAGTGTCACATCAAAGTCCTCAATGCCCATGCTGGAGTAGATATCGATATTGAAAGTGATGCTGAGAGCATCGCTTCAGTGATTATTTTTAATTCTTGGTTAACACACACACATTACCTTATTGTACTCACTTCGCAAATATTTTTGATTTTCTTGTTGTTTCGTGAGTTTTAGCTTTTTTCTGATTTGTGTGAAAGCATCAAGCCTATTACCCTGAGAGAACTGCTAGGTACAATATGTAATCTTCACGTCTTGTGTCTTCGGATTGTGGCGATCATAGTGTGGCGAGAGCACTGACCCTCGTGAAACACCGGCTTCCAGTTCTCTAGTTCTTTGGCGATGTTTGCTAATCTTTAAGCCGAATATTCTTGCTGTCAGATAATTTTGATCCAGTTTGCAAGCCATTCTTGATAGCCGGCTTGAATCTTCGTGTGAACTAATTCGTCATGCCAGAATCTGTCGTTCGACGTCTTAACAAGACTACAGGGTCCTTATTCTTGAAACAGGGGAGCAGCTTTCCCAAGCCCGATCCTCGGGCCAGGGAGAAGAGCTCCCCGATAGAACGAATGTTTTGTCTTTGTCAACGTAATCGAAAAGTAAATGAGAATTGTCATGTAGTGGCAACACTGCTTAGAAGCGCACAAGCGCAGCCTGAGACTGAACTAGGCAGTCGGTAATTACGAGTCTTTAGATTTAGATGTTCCTGTTCGCGTGCCTCCCTTTAAACCAAAGAATTTCATATTAAACAAAATAAATCTTATCAATCAGTTAATCAATCATCTTTTATTACAAAAGGTAACAGTGGCGACGAGGATATAAAACGGAAACGCGAATTTTTGAAGTTTAATTGTTAATTCAACGTGGTCGTGACGTGCTAAGAAAACGGCAAGATGGCGATGGCAATCGCGCCAAAATTTTCGGAATTTCACCATGAGACCGACGATTGGGAAATCTATCAAGAAAGAGCATTTCACCGCGAATGGCATCACAGAGGGCAAGGTAAAAATCGCAGTCTTGTTGAGCTCCATGGGGGTGGAAACCTACAAACTTCTAAGGGACTTATGCTACCCAACGCCTCCAAAAGAAAAGACCTTCAATGAGCTAAATAAACTACTAAAATCACAATTTAAAGTCCAAGTCAGCGCCTGGCGAGAGAGGAAGAAATTTTATCAAATCTCGCAGGCTGACGAAACCATTACGGAATATTATGGTCGATTGAGAAGCGCAGCAGTCAGTTGTAGTTTTGGAAGTGATTTACCCAAAATTCTTGCGCATCGCTTCGTCTGTGGCCTTTCCAATGGGAAAATAATGGATAGAATGTGTGAAGAATCCGAGGATCAGGACTTGGAAAAATTGGTAGAGCTGGCAACGAAGGTGGAGAGTGCAGCAAAAGCTTCCATGACGCATGCTGGTGTCAATTTGGTCAGTTCTGCTCATGATCGAAGCAGAAAACCACAACGCAACCTGTCTTCTTTTTTCTTGTCCAAATCAATAGAGAGGAGACATCAATAGAGATAGAGAAAATATCTCTATTCGTTACAGAGTCCCAGTCCTGGTGTCTTATTCCAACTAAATCCATTTGTGGTATGGTCGGCTAGTCTGAGCGCCTCTATAGCTTGGTCGAATGACATGCTCCAAGTTCAAATTGTTCTTCAGGAATCATTTCTAGGTCATCAGATTCCTGTAGGATCCTGGAATTGATAGCTCTCTCTGACAACTTGCTCAAAAGGACATGGCACCATAGTTCTATAAGGACTTTCTAATCCTTCCTGCTATGCTTAGCACAATGTCCTCCACATACTTCCAGCACTGTGGGGAATAGATTTAATCGCAAGATAAAATTGCTGATTTTAGCGACACCTTGTATAAAGTCTGTTATGTAAAAGAAAGCTCTAGGTATATTTGGCATAATACTCTATTTACTATTTACGTAAGAAAATCGATTTTTAAGGAATTTGCTTGTATGTTTATCTTGGAACACCCTGTACAGGGCTATAGCTACTTTTAATACTGATTATTCTACTAAAACTTTACTGTTATAAATTTCAAGACTTTTTTTCATAAAACTTAGGTAGTTATGTAATTTTTAATGCCAATTATCACTTTTATTTAAATTTATTAGCATTTTCGAAACCTCTGTCAGGTTCGCCATGTTTCAACACCCTGTAAAAAAATATACCTACTTACGAATTTTGAGAGTGACAAGTCATTAAGCCGTATTTATAAAAAAGAGGACTTGCTTTTACTTGCAGAAATCGAAGCATTTACTTCATATTCTATTCCAAAAAAAAAGAAAGAAAGGATTTGGACTTCTAGGAAAAAGGTATTGCTCTAAAGGAGAAGGTTTCACTTTTTCGGTATTCATAAACAGAAGCAATTGCTTTAAAACTGAAGGATTTGCTTCAGAAAATATGCATCTACTACAGAGCAGCTTCTGTGGCAAAGTATTCTCTACTTCATTCGTTTACATGCACTTGTAGTGCAAGATATTTAGTTTTGGAGTGCGATCGAGATTTTGAATTTCCCATGGCGGATATGGTGCACGTACGAGCACAAAAAGTGTGCAAAGAAAGACATACTCTACGTCAGGGAGATTTTCGGAGCCTCTTTCGGTTTGACGAAATAAACGAGCAGTGGTTAGCCCAGCCGACTACTTCATTGGCGAGAATCTGGAAACCAGGGAAGGTGCGCTTTCACCAGTACTACAAAAAATGAAAGTATATAGTCTTACTGTACATGGTAGATCCGGGCTTCCAGAGCGGTATCGTTGAGCAACTGGACTGGAATGTACACACCCTACAGACTCCAGAATCGTCGCCACCACTCTCGATCTCATTATGGATAGGGCGAATGAATGGATCAAGTTCCCATCTACCGAAAATGAAGTTATGGATGCCGCATAGTGAAATGGGCAGCGAGCAACAATTTCCCGATTGCAAAAGGAGCTATCGATTGCACGCATGTTGAAATTGAAAAGCCGTGTCAATTTGGCGATGAATATGTTAACCGGAAAAATTATGCTAGTATTAATGGGTCTGCACAGAAATCACAAACCAGTCAGAGTTAATTTCATTGATTGGAACTAGTTTCCTGTTTCTGACTTTTTTCTACCAATAAAGTTCGCTCTGACTGGTTTGTGATTTCTGTGCGAACAGGCCAATTGTTCAAGCCATATGTGATCAAAATTACGTTTTCATGATTATCGATGCACGGTGGCCCGGCTCTGTACATGACAGTCGAATTTGGAAAAATTCTTCTGCTCATGAAATCATGCGGCGGACGGTTATATAAATATATCAATTGCCCCTGTCTACCTTTTCCTTTTTTTTTGCGAGGATTTGCTTGCAAAGAAAAGGAAAAGATTATGAATACGAAATAAAGCAAAACCTTTTCCTTCTAGCTTCTCCTTGTGACCTTTTCCTTTTACTTCTACCTTTACCTTTGAAGGAAATACTTCATTTTTATAAATACGGCCTATTATGCCTTACTATGGTCCTTTACTACACATTAAAACTTATTTCACAATTTTAGCACGATTTGAAAACGAAGTCATATCAGACCCTACTATTTGCTTAGATAGTTTAATTTCCCCCATTCGGTCCTAATGAATCCGTTGATCTAAATTCTGCTTCCGCTATTTCTAAGAAATTATAATTTGTTCAACCGGGATGTCGCAGTTTCCTCGATTATTGGGGTCAACGTATGGCGTGAAAATGTGAGGCCAGATCTATCAAAAGTTTTGTGGTCAGGGGCCTTATTCTGTATTTATTTTTTGTAGACGGAATCTCTCGGTTCGGTACACTATCGAACGGCGCAGTAATCGAACATTCGGTTCGGAAGCGTACTTTGCAATTCAGTATGGCTTTTCGGGACCCATTCCGTTCGGTTTGAAAGGAATCGAAGGGCAACCGGTAAAATTTCCGAACGCCATGCAATGTTGTCGGATTGTTATGCTCCCAACCAATCAGAGTGCGTGTATTCATGCTTGACAGTTGACAAAATGATAGTTGTCAGGGTATTTTTTGATTTTGGTTGACAATTAAATGAAAGTTTGTGTTGTTTACGTTTAGTTTTCAATTTTGTTCTGCTTTTTGACAGGTTCCGCCAGTGATACAAATAAACCAAGGGTCACGGCTATAGCCAAAGCCGAGAGAAGAGCGTGCTACCCTTGACTATATACAGACGCATCTGCTATTACACAAGATTGATTGTTCTAGTAGATCAAAAACGTTCGGAGGTACGGTACAATACTCTCCCAGTCGGATCTTCGAGGGTTTCTGCTCATCGGCTCAAAAAAAAAAATCATTAAACTTTGCAGCCTGGAACATTCGGACTCCGACTCTGCAAGATACTGACAATCCAATTCACGCAGAGAGAAGAACGGCCACAATTAGCCATGAACTAAATCATCCCAATATTGACATTGCTGCGATGAGGGAGACAACATTCCTGGATAAAAACACTGAAAACAGTCCCAAGACTTGAGGATTTTCACTAGAAGAGGAATCCCTGAGGAGCCTCATAGCCCTCATATGTTAATCCTGATGTTATTACTCGTCTTATCTGTTTCCTGTTGTGCCTAAAAATATAAAATGTGTACCTATTGAAAAAACGGATTAAACAACCAATAACACGCGTCACTATAACGTCAAAAACCTTCACCGAAATTCAAATCGAAACCCACAGTGCTCTCGGTCAGCGAATCGAAGCTTCGATTAAGTTACCGATCGGTTTGATGCTACGGAATAGCTTCCGCGCTACCAAACCGAAAATGACGTCACAATCGAAGAAATTCTACTGCATCGAACGGTTCGTTCTTTACAGAATAGGCTTCCAGGGCACATCAGGGTATGTGTTTATTATGTAAAATTACACCACCAACGTAGGGCACCTATAGCAGCGTGAATTGAGGTCTATATTGTGCGTTAGCTTTAAAGTTCTTCTATATCTTTCCGCAAGGATGATACATTTCTTTTTCACTTCACACCCCAGAATTGACACAATCAAGCAGCGTAGCCCCATAAGAAATCTTTCTGTCCTTCAATTTCTCGATTATTTCCTTCGTAAGAAACAGCTTCAAGAAGTCGAATTTGAATTCGCCAGTATTTCGAGGCCATCCTCTAATGGGCATATATTGCTTTTTCCGGATTCAGACATGTTTTTCACAGGAATTTTGTTATTTTTAAATGTCAAAAATGTTTGTTCTTGTCAAAACACAAGCAATATGTTGGCTATTAGCGATAAGAATAATAATTTTTACGCAAATAATTAGGATAAAGTTTTGCTGAATATTATAATTTTACTATAAACACATAAATAAAGATTCATTTGTGGACGTGGTAGAAGCAAGTATATGGAGGAGCATTGCTTAAGAAATAGTGTGGAATATGGGCGCAAGACTATAAAGATTTTGTCCCAAGACCAACCTTTGAAATATTTAGGAAAAAGTGATGAAAACTAACGCCTGTAACATTTCTTCATAATTTGATTGCTGATCCTTTTGCTAACCATTGATTTTTCCTGGCTGCTAATGAAGGTACCAAGAATCCCCAGTTTCCATATCAAAATCTAGACATTTAATGCCGCCACCTATTTTTGTTCTATGAATTTCATCAAATCCTTAAATTAATCTGAAACACATTGTTTTCCAGCATTTACACATCTACGAAAACGTGAACATGGTCCTTGTTCGATGGTGTACAGGAAAGGATTTCTAGAAATTGAGAATCTTAAGGGTCGACAAGCATAAAACAAACCTCTCCTCAAAAATGATGGAAATATCAAATTTCTTTTCCACAAACAACTTTTTAAAAACCCGTTTCCCACAAACAAAAAATATAAATAAATAATAAAAAAACTAACATTATTTTGTCCGAGTTTGAACCTGCCCACAACTATATTTTAGCAAGCAGCACTATCTGTCCAAAAATAAAGAAAACAATTTTCTTATAAATAAATAAATATAATATAATAATCAAACATGTAGTTACTGTATAATATCTAGGTATATCAAAAAATATGAATAATAAAGTCATACCTAAAATCTATGTAAGTATAAATGTTATAAGTAAGGTATCCAAAAATATTTTTGTTCTGTAGAATTTGTATCAATTTTTCCATTTTTTTTCCTAAAAAAATCTCGTTATAGGTATAAGTGCAAAACTGAAAATAAAAAAACTTACAGTAGACTGTAATGCACTTTGTATTAAAAAATATTCTGAGCTTTGCAAGGCAACTTTTTCCCTATACTTCATTAAAGCCAATCTGTCTCTTTGATTCACGAAATATTGAATTATAAATGTATGACAATGCAGTTTGTTTGCTAGTGCAAAAGCTTTATCTGTATCAGATACACATGCTAAAAGGGTTTCTAAGATATCCTTAGGAGGGTTATGCCTACCAAGGGCACTTAAAAACACTTCCTGTGGAACTGCAGTTTTTAAAACGTTTCTTTTTGTCAACCAGTTCTGAAATATAGAATATAATTAACTATAGGGTAGGATTCCTATATGCATAAATAATAAACCTTTATATCAAATTAAATCTTACATTTTTTATAAATATGTCATTTATATGCATCCACAATTCCATTGAAGCTAGAACATTCATCAAGGTCCAATCAAAAGTGAGATCATCTATTTTAAAAGCCTTTTTAAATTCCTGCAATTTATCTAAGCCTTTGTGTGTTAAAAGTTCACTTTTGCATAATTCGACAAGTTGCGTTACAACAGAATTGCAATTAGTATTTTTGTCCACCTGAAATTCTTTTCGAATATTTTTTCCCATTAAATTTTCATGAAGTAAATTATAAGACTCACATACTTATGAACTGAAGGTTGCCATAAAATTCTGCTTTATCTTCGTTTGAATTTAATTTTTGCAAGTGTTCCATAATGAACTGTTCAAGTTTTCTGTGAAGCAAGGCTTTGTTTATGGTGCTTTGACTAGTCAAATAATACAAGTTTTTCTGTAATATAACAAAATTAATAATATCGCAACACATTTTGTTTATTTATTTTTTCTAAAATAATTTTTGAATCTTACCATGTTGGAGATATTTCCAGTCGCCCTACAAATAAATTATATTTTTCAAACAAAATCTTGAAGCTTATCTGCGTTATACGAAATAGGAGCTTGACATAATCGTTATGTTTATTATTTTACATTCTACTATACGCATGTCATACAATTTACAACAAGCCACTATATTTTTAAAAGTGAATTAGCTTAGGGCCACAAATAAACAGAATTGTGCCAAAAATTGCACCAATATGTATAGAACTTTGCAAAGAGCCTGACAAAAATATAAGAAGTAATAATTCACCCTTCATTTGGCGGATATAAAGAATGAGACATGGGTCACCTTGTACCTATGTATGTAAATGGTTATTTGGGTCCATTACAAACAAAAAAAAAACGTTTGGCCAAATTAAACGAATCTCAATACAAAAATAGCTAAACGTCTCCGATTAAC
This sequence comes from Ceutorhynchus assimilis, assembly GCA_917834065.1. Classification (NCBI taxonomy): domain Eukaryota; kingdom Metazoa; phylum Arthropoda; class Insecta; order Coleoptera; family Curculionidae; genus Ceutorhynchus; species Ceutorhynchus assimilis. The sequence continues at coordinate 17,552,406 of OU892277.1, read as the reverse complement.
TTGTTTTTGATGGTTGAAGGCAATGAAAATAGAGACGATATAATAAAATGTAAAAAAATGTGTTGAGAGTGTCTACCGAAACCACAAAAGCCACACTAATAGGCTGTTTCACTAAGGATTTAAGAGTTTATAACATTTTTTCCAAAATTATTATAATACCCAATTTGCATTTATCTTTTTTAAACTGTTTTAATTTTTTCTCTCGACGCACTACTAGTCACAACTGGCAATAGCACATTCAAACCTTTTACCAGCAGCAGCTGGAACAGCTGTTTGTGCTTTGTTAGAGTACTCTTCTAAAATTTGATTGGTATGATGCTAATACGCATCGTTTGATGCGTTTTAAGGATTTTGAATTTTTCCAGTTTTGAAGGGCCTGTAGAAAACTCATTGACGTTCGTAGATAATTTATTTTTTTTGGCGAATATACCTAAATGATACCTCGTTTAAGATTTTAAGCTTTAATTATGTATTTAAAGTTTAGTGAAAGAGCCCATTATTTATTTCATTATGTCCTCCTCATTTTATTTCCTTAGCATACTTTTATGTCGCTTCTGTTTAGCTTAATTTTCTTGAATTGTCTAGAGATTCACTTACATGTAAAGATTTACCAATTCATCCAGTTCATTTTTCAACAATAAATAATACCCATAATGTTTCAGAGCTAATTTCCTTTTGGCTAATTGATGATAAAAAATATTAGTTTTTAGGGTTCCTCTTAAATACAGAATAGCCTATAAATAATAATATTCATTAAATTAAAATTATGATGATTGGAATGATTGCTGATGGGGAATATGGAATGGTATAAAAATTAAAGTTACCTCAATAATAACATTGGCATCACAGGTTTCTAAAGACTTCTCCAAAATATTGATTTTATCCCTGAACTTTGTGTAACTTCGTAAGTTGTAATTATGACCGAGGATCATTTTTTTAATAGTTTCTTCTGCGGAAGGAACCACAATTTGAAGCGTAGATGCAACATCATCAAGTACTAGGCAAAAAATGTTGAAAATTGGCATTCAAAATATCAAATTACAAATAAGTATAGTTAGAATAGGCACATGCATACACCCTCGCTTCTGATAGAGAGTGTATCACTGATAAGCTCTTTCACTGTAAATAGTGCCGTGATCGATCACGTCTCCAAACTAAAGGACCCCGCACACCTCTTATGGATTTTTGGTTTTCTGTCAAACTCAATGAAATTTTGATATGTGTTAGACCTTGACTTCCTGATAAAAAGTTCTCATGGGCCCGAACCAATCCTATGATTAGTTTTTGAGATACAGGTACTTTTGTGTCTAAGAAATGTATACATTTTATATGTATTCACATATACCTGTCACCTAATAATAGGTCTGTTTCTGCTAAAATCACAAACTTGTCAGAGCGAATTTGTTTGGTCGAAAACAGTCAGAAAACTAGTTACAACCAATGAAATTCACTCTGACAGACCTAATAATAGGTGACAGGTAGATGTGAATGCATATAAAATGTGTAAATTTCTTGAACATTAAACCACCTGTATTTTGGAAACTAATCATAGTATCGGGTTGGGCCCATGAGAACTTTTTATCAGTAAGTCAAGATATACCACATATCAAAATTTCATTGAGTTTGACAGAAAACCAAAAACCCATAAGATGTGTGCGGGGTCCTTTAGGCAGTGATTAAATAAAAATTGGATCCAAATGTTCCGCATATGACGTACGGACATAGGCTCCTTTTTATTTTCGCAATATATTCAGCTTCAAAGATTGTATTTTTATTAGGAACAATATATTAAATTATTCAATATAAACTATATTTACAGGTGTCAGACTCTCAGAGGATTGACTGTAATAATTTACACATTTTTGGAAAATGAATATGCCTTTCCTTCTATGCAATTTTGGTTTAATTCTCATCCGCATAAGTTAGTTATAAAAACTCACCTAGATCCAAGCTTCCTCTGGAAATGATAGCATGGATAGGTAATTCTGAGGATTCAGTCACAGGTCTAAGCACAGCATGATCTGAAGAAACACTTAGTGTATCCTAAATATGAAATAGATTAAAAACTTTCCATAACCTTTTTATCACATACTTCTATGGGGGCCCTAGCAGTGACAAAGTACAAAATTTGGAATACAAAAACCGAAATATTTTTTTTCTACTGAGGTTTCATAATACGCCTAAAATCTGTTTCATAATGAACTTCATTATGATACAGATTTTTCAGCCACTGGAATCGAGTATTTTGAACATGAACGATGTTCATATAAAAATAACAGACTTGCTTTGGAATTTTGGATTGTTTCTATTAGTATTTACTACTATTTACCAGAAGAAACAACAAAAAATTAATAAATCGGGTGCGGAATTTATGCCCAAATGACGTCTAGATCTTAATTTTTGAAATTGTCAAGTTGTAAACAGTTGAGAAGTTTACTATTCTTATAAAATAAATATGTTTTTCGTTTATTATTGCAAGTACAAAAAATAGTGTATGCAACTCTCATGAAATGTCCATTAATACACTCGCATGTTACATACGAAACTCGCCTGCCGCTCGTTTCGAAAGGACGTATATAAGGGGGGGTTTTGGGGGTTCGAACCCCCCCCCCCCCCCTATTGAACTGAATAAATTATTTTTATTTCAGAAAAATAAACGTTTTTGGGCGAGGCACCCGAAAAAAAAAATTCGCCTTTGACGATATCCTGATGGGCTTCAAAGCTGTGCGGTACTCGGGTACGGTACAAGTACTCTTCACTTGTACTCTAAGTATTCTTTCAGTTACTCGGTACTCAGGCCAAGATACTTTCTGAATCGCGTACTTGTACTCGTACTTGGACTGCTTAAGAATATAGAAAATAGGTACCGGGTACTTTTTATTGTACTGAGTAATTTTCAAAATACCCGCGTACATGCGTTTTTACTTAAATACATTTGTTATACCCGGGTATTTTCATTGTTTTCGAATACATTTGCAGTTGGTGAGTAAAATTATTGGACTCTAACTAAATACATATTTATTTGGCCACAAGTACATTTCCAGACAAGTTGAGATCTGACATTGGGTCTGTTCCAACACGTCAAAAACCGTCCCATGAACGATTTCGAAACCACTCAGTGAACGAATTTCGGTTTCTACGCGCAAATTTTACAGTTTGCGCAGAATCATGACGATAAAATGTACGGTTTCCTGCTGTGTTGGAACAGACCTATTATGTTACGGTTACGATATGACCAATTTTCAGTCATTTCTTGTTTAGCATCAGATGCTTAGCATGCGTTCCATTGATCGTTGTGATTTGCAAACGAAAATTTTGAACTTTTCTGTGCACTGTGACATTTGTGTCTGTGGCCATAAATTTGGAAATTTTCATTTCCTTTTAGAATAATTATCAAAAGCTACCTTGAAGCACAACCCAAACACGGTCATAAGCAACCCAATTGCAAACCCATAAAGCACATCTTATGATATAGATTTTGGAAAACTTTGAAAGGTCATAACTTTTTTTCTATTATAGATAGAAAGCTGAAATTTTCACTGAATTTTATCTCAATAAAAAGAGGTTATTTGAGACACCGGACCCAAGGGCTTCATTATCGAGAAAATCAGCTTTGAATCTTTTGTGAAATTTAAGACAAAGTTTTGACTTTGAGCCTCAATATCTCCAGAAGTATTTGAAATAGAGAATTGAAAATTGAATTGAAACTATTCTATCTTAAAGATACTTTAATTCTGATTCAGAATATATAATTTTACATCATATTTGTTGCAATAATAACCGAGTAATGAGCGATTTTGTGAGACAATGTCAGATTATTGAAATTTTCTGAGCTCAAAAATTGCAAAAATCATTTTTATTTTTTTACAAGCTCTAAAACCCAAAAAAAAAGTTGCATTAATACTTTTCCACTAAGTTTCACCTCCTCTTTCGATTGGTAAAGTCAAAAATTGCAAAATCCAAAAATTTTAAAATTCAAATTTTTTCAAAGGGGTATGCATGGAAATGGGCAATTCCGTGAATTTTTGGAACACATCCTGCATTTAATGTTCAAATATGAGGCAGAATCTTTTTTTGTCTGGGTTTCATCTAATTTTATGGGTCAATTTCAGAGATAAACCACAGGTCCAAATTTTCTCTTTCTTCTTGTGGATGTTTTCGGTGCATTTCTACCAGTAGTTTGCAAAAGCATTAGTAGTTCACTAATGCATACTTAGTATGGAAACTGAATTAAAAAGCGAGAAAACAAGGATTTTTGAAAATAAATTTTCATAAAATCAAAGAATTCTTGTCTTGACAGTGTCGAATCAGAGAGTTGTAGGAAAATATCTTTGGAAAAACACAAGTATTTAAAGCTCCAACACACTGTTAATTACTCATACTATGGCCCAGTTTCACAATTGCTGGTAACCTGTACTGGTTATCAAACTAATAGTTGCCGGTTAACCACAAGTTTGCAAAATAGGGCTTGAATCAAATACTTTGGGACCGGACAAATGGTTTGGGCTAAACCACACATTACGAAACAGATATATTAAGGGTTACCAGTGTGCCTGTGGTTACCGTTGGGTTACCGCTATTTATGAAACTGGCCCTATGAATATGTATTGCTCTGACACGGTCAGATTTTTGAATGAAAAACAAAACTATTGAAAAACTAGGAGTTGCAGGAAAATCTACAAAAAAATCTGCAATTTTTTTTTTCAATTAGGGTCGTCATTTTGTCGGTTTGGTGTAAAACCGTCATAATAGGCCTAAAGAAAAGTGCTGTGCATAAATGAAGACAGCAGATCACCGATGGGTTTGTTTGACTCTAATTAATGCCAATAGTAAGTGTCTGTTTATATACTCAATAGACCGTTGCATCACTAAAGGAAATATAGATACGAGTAAAGATATCCATTTAATGTCTATTCACCAGGAATATATGCAACCAAAATCCTTTGGAATATACGCTTATATATGGTGTTTCACTCGGTGTTGAACATCGAAACAGAGACGTTTTGGGATATTTCAAGGTCGATTTAAAAAAAAAGGCTCGAACACGTCAATTTCGTATTCAAGGGGGAAACTTTTTCACCCCATCGGTATTTCACTAGGGTGCACCCTCTGGGTGGGGTGACTTTCACCCCTCTTTTTGAGATAGGGAAGATGGGTCGAGTGGTACCTTGTTTTAAAGGTATTTTGAATCTCGTCACAACTGTGTACTTTTTTTGAATATCGAATGATTGGTTCTCAAGATATTCACTGTCAAATTTGCCATGGGCTAAATAGGAAACAATCTTCTGGCCCTGTTATTCTCAAATTAACACTTTCCTGACTTTCCTCTCGGACACGTCAATTTTCGTTTTTTGTGTGCTCCCAAAAAAATCGAGTGAGGCACAGTTGAAAATTCAAATTACCTAAAGTTGCTCCAGTCGGTTCGAGACCTGTACTAGCCCTTTGATTTATTTAATTTATATCTTCTAACTTCGACATTACCACAGGTCAACGATTGTAGCTTGGCCTCCAAGATGCGCACACGACGTACAACAAAATAAGAGTCTGTGCGACGTAGATGGAAAACCATCGAGAAATCGAATGTTGGATGTGGGTGGCTGTGTAACAAATTTTCAGAGACCAAGCTACAATCGTTGACCTGTACCTACTTTTCTTACCTCACCACATTTTTTCTTACGCATTTATTTTTTATGAATTTTTCTACGTCTCTGGTAGAATTTTAGATGTTCCCTCTAGTTTTAAAACATTTTCGGTAATAAAACTATAGCTGCATATACAGGATGGAAAATTAAAGAGGATCTACCTGGATTTTCTCGAAAATTATCAGGAAATTAAAAAAATGCCGAAACACGTCGATTTTGTTCGCAAGGGGACACTTTTTGGCTATTTTAAAAATTTTCTAGATTGCACCCCCATACCGGGGTGAGTTGCACCCGCAAAACTTGAATAGGGAAACTGGGTCGAGTGGTACCTTGTTTGAGAGGTATTTGAGATGACTTTACAGATCTGTAATTTATTTCGAAATCTGACTACTAGTTTTCAAGATATTCGCCTCGGAAGTTTCCATGGGGCGAAAAGAGAACGTGTTTTCCGTACATTTCTACAAGAAAAAATTGAAATTCCTGAAGCACGTCAATTTTGTTTATTTTGAACATTTGTTTCTTTGTTAGTTTGAACCTTTCGAACAACGTTTCAAACATGACCCACACGTTCTCTTTACGTCCCATGGCAACTTCCGAGGCGAATATCTTGAAAACTAAAAGTCAGATTTCGAAAAAAATGGCATATCTGTAAAGTCATTTCAAATACCTCTTAAACAAGGTACCACTCGACCCAGTTTCCCAATTCAAATTTTGAGGGTGCAACTCACCCCGGTGAGGGGGTGCAATCTAGGAAAATTTTGAAATAGCCAAAAAGTGTCCTCCTCGCAAACAAAATCGACGTGTTTCGGCGTTTTTTTAATTTCCTGATAATTTTCGAGAAAATCCAGGTGCATCCTTTTCAATTTTCCACCCTGTAATATGCATGTTATACAGGTTGTACCATTTTAAACGAAACAGTTTATTTTTCAAAAAATCGCTCGTACACGTAATTTGATTTTCAAAGGGGAAAGTTTTCTGCAACCATTTTTAGCATTTCAACTTTAACTTTCTAGGTGGGGAGAGACCAAACCTTACTATTCCAAATGGAACAAGGGGTTGAGTGATACCTCTTTTCGAGCCTCTTTTAAAAGAGCAATTCTCTTTATTTATTTGATTTCATTTCAAAGAAAATTGAGCGCTCTTCTAAAACAGGCATCACTCGTTCCATTTGGAATGGTAAGGGTTGGTCCCACCCCCCCTATAGAGGGTTAAGTTAGTGCTGCAAATGTTTCAAACACTCACATACAACATACAATCAAATTACGTGAACGAGCGATTTAAAAAAAAAACATCAAATATTAAAATAAGCCTGTTTTGTTTTAAATGGTATACCTTGTATATGTATATCTACATGTACTCAATACAATTTTTGCAAATCATTAGCACTATGTGAAACTGAAACTAGCTTTTATTTCTTGAGAGCTTTCTGCATAAATAATGCTGCACGAATTCCAGTGTTGGTAAACGCCAATTTGTGACCCTAAATTACCAACGATTGGCAACCGACCCTATGTGAGCGGATTTTAAACTTATATGCTATATGTTTTTACTGATTTCCATCGAGGTCTGTGAAGTAACTTTTCTCAAAAGAATCGAGGCATGTCGTGCAGCGTGCTTTCCCTGTAAATCTAACATAGGCAATTGTGACAAAAATTTCGTTAGTAGCGATCATGCTGGTTCTGTCAGAACTAGGCACTTACTTCTTTCTGACTATGAGGGTATATTGTGCACTTTTGTAATAGATGAAACCCCAAAAAAGGAAAGTATCGAACATTATGGTCAAATATTTCCAAAGAGAAACTTCGCTGTAATGAAAAAAATTCTGTGAATGAAACAAAAAAAAAAAAAACATGGAAATGTAGTTTGGTCCAATACTTGAAAAAAAACTTCAAGAGCAGGATGATATTATAACAGGTCACTAAGAGCTGAACTAGATAAAATTAAAAATGAGTGAAATAAAAGGGAACAAAAAGAGTTGGCTGATAATGTTATAATACGAGGAGTGCCTATGTATGGAACGCAATGGAAGTTTGGTGGAAACTGTTGAGGGTAGATTTCCTGCCTTCCGACATGGAAAAGAAAAAAAAACAGTTATATAAAACTTATATTTGATAAACATGGAATCAAGGAAGCCCAGGTGGACAAAACTGGATTGAATATTTACAACTAATATTTTCTACCTCGCCTTTTACTCGAGGTTTTACCTCAGATAGGTACAGATTTAATATAGGTACCTATTATATATAACCACATAGGTGTATATGGGTCTATGTTCATATTTCGAAAACAGACATTTCGAATCTTTTATTTCGAATGCTTTTATTTGGAAAATCAATCATTTCGAAAACATTTATTTCGAAAACTTATATTTCGAATTACTTTTTTTTTCAAAATTCAATCATTTCGAAAACATATATTTCGCAAACATTTATTGCGAAAACATTCATTTCAAATGACTTTCCTTTCGAAATTCAATAATTTCGAAAACAATAATTTTGTTTGGGTGAGTTGTTAGTTTGCAATTTTAATCAGAAATTACCAAACTTACCAATAATAACCTGGTTAGTTTGGGTTAGTTTGCAATTATAACCAGAAATTAGCAAAATAACCCAAACTAACCAGGTTATTATCAGTAAGTTTGGTAATTTCTGATTAAAATTGGAAACTAACCCAAACTAACCAGGTTATTATCGGTAAGTTTAATATTGTCTGCTGGAGCGCACTGCACAAAGATCATGATAATATTATTGAGTTTCGAAATAAATGTTTTCGAAATTATTAAATATCGAAATTATTTTTTTCGAAATTATTGATGATCGAAATTATTATTTTCGAAATTAATGTTTTCGAAATTATTGATTTTCGAAAAAAAAGTAATTCGAAAAAAAAGTTTTCGATATAAATCTTCTCGAAATGATTGAATTTCGAAAAGAAAGTATTTCGACATAAGAGTTTTCGAAATAAATGTTTTCGAAATCATTGAATTTCGAAGAAAAGATAATTCGAAATGAAAGTTTTCGAAATGATTGAATTAGAGCAGGTACTGAAATTGGAACAATGTAAATTAATGTAAAAATTGTTAATAATTTACAAAAATGTAATTCTAATATAACATTTTCCAAATAACTTCATAATCATAGCACCAGGTCAGCGAACAATTTATATATTTCACAGAGTAGAATGTTGGCTTGATTGTCTGCTCGGATCTACATCTAGGATTTATAGTAGCCACCAAATAGTAGGTAGAGGTAAATACTTTTAATAGGCTCCAAAAGTTTATAAATTTTTGATAGGCTATCAAGAAACTATATGGATGGGGAAATAATACTCATTGATTGTTCGATTATCTGATGCTTGTTGCTTGGTTAACCCTTAACTGGTCGCTAGATTTTATTTCTCATCACTGGTCGCTTGGCGTACTTTGTACACCACTCAAATAAAAATGTATTTTCATAATCGGGAGGAATTTTGCTAACTTTAAAGTAATGTGGAATCCTCAGTAACGTCAAGTATTGATTTATTACCACATAAAATATTAGATATAATGTGTCACAAAAAAATAAAACAGCATTTTATTTATAGGAAATAAAAAAATAAGGAAAACCGAACAAACTTCATTTTCTAAAATCCTTTCCCTAAACAGGTAAAGCAAAACACATAAAACTAACATTTTCAATCCCAACCACATAAATGTTACATTTTAGGCGAAAACAGTATTATAAACCATTATAAAAATAAAAATCATAAATGGTCGCTTTAGCGTATTTTATATGCCAATTAGTACATTATTCAAAGCAGCGCCCTGCAGGGAAGCGAAATGGAAACCTACGGGATCGCCACTTTTCCAGTCCATACAAGACACCATGGTGGTAGGTTACATAGGCGATCACCTTCGGACAATCGCTAGTTTCAGTATGTCACGTGTTTGAACTTGAATGGCGTACTTTTTACGCCGGAGCAACCAATTAAGGGTTAAGGTGCTACCTGTTGATATTATTTTTTTATAAAGGTATGGGTACCTACTTTTTGTTAAATAGTATCCACTGCCCACTGTTGATTTTTAGTAGCATAAGTAGGTATGTTTTTCTTTCTGATTAAATAAATGTTTGCTATTATTGTATCCATTTGTTGATAAATGATTTTCAAACAAATATTGTAGAAATATTTCCTTGTGCAGTGCAAGGGTCTGTGGGTGGGTACCTAGCTACTTATAATGCAAATTAATAAAACAAGAAAAGAGTACTTGGATTAATTTTTTCCTTTTTTCTTTGGTGTAGAGAGTATATATTATCTGTTGCAGCTTGTAGCTCAATATGTGATAGCGTTGTATGCTAGAAGCTCTCCATCACCTATGTAAAATAATAAAGTTTCAAGTTACCTCTTCATCATCAAAGTTAAATCCAGAATGACTACTAGTATTCCAAAAATCGTCTTCAGCCTTAGTCATTTTTGAAAATTTTCAAATAACAACAAAACAAAGTTGTCAACAAAACAAGTGCTGCACCGCCGCGGCGGTCGAGCCACAAATGGCCACAGAGCCCTTTTCACGTGGCTCCGGTTTAACAAACCGCAACATATCACTCAAATTCGAGTGGTATCAAAGATGTCACTTTGTAACCTGGTTAGAAAGAGGTATGTCATTTCTATAATCGCCTCGGCGATATGGTTACGCCGAGTGGTTAGAACAAAAAAATATAAACAACGGAGAGCGGGAAAGTTCGGAAAAGTGTAAAAACTAAATAAAAAGTTGTGTTTTGTATATAGGAATTCTGATATTTTATGAATTTGATGCCTGAAAGCCGTTTTCCCTTAGCCTGATTTACGTAGCCCGTGCATTAGAAGAAATTGTTCAGTTTGCAGGTAAATCACCCTGTATTATACTCAAAAGATGTACCAGAGACAATCCCATCAGTTTACCTACTTGATGGGCTGTTGTAGACTGTAGGTAACGAGAACTTATAAACTTTAGATAAACTGGTTCTAGTAAGTCTATCCACCCATGGTCGACATCTAAAGCATTGAACGAAAAGAAATTGAACTAGGTACATACTTTTCACTTTTTAGCTTGCTGTAATAAAAAGGAATGAAATACTAGATAATTCCACAATTTTGAAAAAAAAAAACTTGCTTCCCATAAAATATTTTTGTCCATTGTAGACATAATGGGTAGGTCAGATTTAACAGCACTGGCGAAAATATTGAAAAATCAAAAATTAAAAACACAAAACAAGTCAAACACCTATACTGGCTATACCTTAAGTACCTCAAACCGAATTTAAAATAACATTTTTCTAACCGTTCGTTTTCAAGTTGCATTTTCAGTGTTGTCATTACTTGACATACTGCCCCTAACCGTTTTGTAACCGGCCGCCTTAAAGCCTAGTACTTATACGTTTAATTCACGCATAAAACATCAAGTTGTCGAAGCAATGTCAAAAAATTGCAAATTTCGCAGTTATGAGTAGGTACTAGGCTAAATCTTAGTACTCATAGTCATAACTGCGAAATTCGCTTTTTTCTGACATTGCTTCGACAATTTGATACATGCAAAAAACGTCAAATTGTCAAAGCAATGTCAAAAAAGTGCGAATTTCGCAGTTATGACTTATGAGTACTAGGATTTATTCTGTAACTTGCAACCGCAAAGAATTGCGCAATAGTCGCTGTCAAACGCGAGTTTTCTATCCAAAAATAGCAACTTGCGACCGGTTGCTGGTTGTTCTGTAATTGCTGTTCGTAGAGAATAGGCCTGCCGGTTAGTTTAAACCGGAGCGACGTGAAAAGGTGTCTAGAGCAAGATTGGCACACCGAAGTGTGTCGGACCCCCACTCCTTGAAATAATTTTAACACCGACAACCACGTTCTCGAACGCAGCCCAGTGGTCTAAGTTTCAGTCAGTGAGAGTGTGGTTACGGTTACGGTTGGTTGTGACGTGATGAGTAAATGAGGAGTCGAGAGGCGAGGATTGAAAATTGGACTGTCAAACTCAATTTGCAGTACTAGAAACTGTGGTACTAGTACTCTGGTGGGGACAGAAAAAAAGATACCAAAAGTGGACTGACTCTGGAAAGCGAATCAGTGAAAGGGTACTGAGTGTAGTGTAGGGTCGGGAAGGGATCAAATGGAAATAGACTGTCCAAATAGAGAAGACAGCAGAGACAGAAAACCATGGTGTTTATTTTCCAGTGTGACCATAAAATATAAATAATAAGCTTTGTTATTACAAAAAAATGCAATATTTGTTTAATTTGCTTTGTAAAGTTTGCTGAATAATCTAAATCAAAAATGTCTTCCAATAAGTTAGTACCCAGGTAAGAACTTATAATTATCTTTGTAGAATAAAATAGCATTCCACACAAAACACCCACAGCGGAATCTATTTCATTCATTCTTTTGTCTTTAGAAGAATATTATTTTAGTTTTAACTTGGGGTTATCTTCGAGCTTATCTCCGCAATTTTCTGATTCATCCGAGGATTAATCTATATGGATTTAATTATTACTCATACTTATTATTTTAGCGAACTCAAAAAATTATCAGAGGAAAGCTTGACCAGGCAGCCGGAAGAAGTATTCGATATAATATGTAAACTTGGGGAAGGCTCCTATGGCAGTGTTTATAAGGCATTGCATAAAGAATCAGGACAAGTATTGGCCATTAAACAAGTGCCTGTTGACACTGATTTGCAAGAAATCATTAAAGAAATATCTATAATGCAACAGTGTGATAGTTCTTTTGTTGTCAAATATTATGGAAGTTATTTTAAAAATACTGGTAAGTGCCAAAAATTTGTTAATTATCTGGTTTATTGAGAATCCATATAGGTAATAGGTTTACCTACACAATCCACAACTGTTATACCATACCTATGGCAGATTTCTACTTTTCAGAACTAATTATTTCACTAAAGATCTAGTTGTACCCGAGGTTGAACCTGAAAGTTTCAATAATGGTCCAGTTTAATTTTACCCATTCCTAAACAATGCATTGCTGCCAAGAAACAATGCATTTTAGCCCTAGAAGTTGCTGACTAGTTTAGTTATTCAGCTAAACTATGCTTTGAACCGAAATGTGAACTTGGATTGTTTTACTTAATAGTTTTGTAATACCTTCATGCGAGCCTTCATGCTTGAAAATAATGTCTTGAATCTATTTCTACAATGTCCAATGAAGTATTCTGAAAAATAGATAAATTATTCTAGGCAAATTCTTTTTAAAACTATAAAAGTCTTGTTATGGAGATCTACACCTTTCAGCAACCAGTTTATTCAATAACAATAATCAACGATTTTACTGAACCAATCAAAGGAGTAGGTAAAACCTCGGGTAAAACTGAATATCTAGGCATCATCTTGGGCATCATGATTGATAAAAAACTGAAATGGGGTACCTAGTCATTGTCAGTATCTTTGTAAAATAATCAAATATCTTGTTCAAAAATTCTACTTGAAGAAATTTTGAATTCAAAACTTTTGATAATATTCTATTAAAGTTTGGTTGAACCCCTATTGAGGTACCGGTGTGAAGTTAGCAGCCAAAACTTAGCAGCCAATTTGACGGAAACGCCCGAACGACCATTGGCGTAGCATTGTTTTTTAATTCAAAATAAATTCAATAAATCGTGCTTAGACATCGAGTCTAGCCATGAAATTCATAAACCACTATTTTAACACCTTCTACAACCTCTATGCAAAATCCTATTGACTCAAACCCTGTGGAAATATGGAAAACTACCCTTAACAAGTAAAAATGCATAAATATTGAGATTTTCTTATTTTTTTCCAACTCAGACTTCGAGTCTTGCCATGAAATTTATAGGGTATTCTTTCAGGACCATCTCCAACCCCCATGCAAAATCCTATTGACTCAAACCCTGTGGAAATATGAAAAACTACCCTTAACAAGTAAAAATGCATAAATATTGATATTTTCGTATTTTTTTCCAACTCAGACTTCGGGTCTTGCCATGGAATTAATAGGGTACTCTTTCAGCACCATCTCCAACCCCCATGCAAAATCCCATTGACTCAAACCCCGTCGAAATATGAAAAACTACCCCTAATAAGTAAAAATGCATAAATATGGAGATTTTCGTTTTTTTTTTTCCAACTCGGACTTGGAGTCTTGCCATGAAATTAATAGGGTACTCTTTCAGCACCATCTCCAACCCCCATGCACAATCCCATTGACTCAAACCCCGTCGAAATATGAAAAACTACCCTTAACAAATAAAAATGCATAAATATTGAGATTTTCGTATTTTTTCCCAACTTGGACTTCGAGTTTTGCCATGAAATTAATAGGGCGCTCTCCAATAGTATCCTATTAATTTCATGGCAAGACTCGAAGTCCAAGTTAGATAAAAATACGAAAATCCCAGTATTTATGCATTTTCACTTGTAAGGGGTAGTTTTTCATATTTCGACAGAGTCTGAGTCAATGGGATTTTGCATGGGGGTTGGAGATGGTGCTGAAAGAGTACCCTATTAATTTCATGGCAAGACTCCAAGTCCGAGTTGGAAAAAAATACGAAAATCTCAATATTTATGCATTTTTATTTGTTAAGGGTAGTTTTTCATATTTCGACGGGGTTTGAGTCAATGGGATTTTGCGTGCGGGTTGAAGATGGTGCTGAAAGAGTACCCCATCAATTTCATGGCAAGACTTGAAGTCCGTAATGGAAAAAAATACGAAAATCTCAATATTTATGCATTTTCACTTGTTAAGGGTAGTTTTTCATATTTCGACAGGGTTTGAGTCAATGGGATTTTGCATAGAGGTTGTAAAAGGTGTTGAAATAGTGCTTTATAAATTTCATGGCTAGACTCGATGTCTAAGTATGATTTATTGAATTTATTTTGAATTAAAAAACAATGCTACACCAATGGTCGTTCGGCCCTTTCCAGCAAATTGGCTGCCAAGTTTTGGCTGCTAACTTCACACTGGTTATTGAGGTACGGTAGCAAATAAGGTATTGTAGTATGGGGTTGAACCCATAAAGTAGAAAGAAGGTTTGGAATGGGCTTTGCGTCATTCAATTGATTCCAGAATGAGATAGCGCTAGTAGGGTAAGTTGTGGTCTAACGCAGCTTGTCGATGAACCTACCCGTATCTCAGAAAGGAGCGAATTTGCAGCGCTTTTAGACTTGTTCCTAACCACAAATCCTGACTCGTACACAATTCAAGTAGATGCTCCACTTGGTTCGTCCGATCATAAACTTATAATAGCAAAGTGCGAAATGCTCATCCCACCAAGCCTACAACCACTTCCTCGTAAAATGTGGCACTATAAATCGGCAAAATGGAATGACCTAAAACAGTATTACCTGGATTTTCCATGGCAAGAGGTTTGCTTTAAAACAGCTGATCCCACTATTTGCTGTAATGAAATAACACAAGTAATCTTATCTGGAATGGACGCATATATCCCACATACAACTAAACGTAGAGCTAATGCTAAACCTTGGTTCAACAGCCAGTGCCAAACGGCTGTACAGAAAAAACACAGAGCATATAACCTTTGGAAACGACAACAAACCGCTCAAAACCACACAGAATTTATAGAAGCCAGAAATAGTTGCAAAATTACTATTGACTCTGCTAAAGAAACATACAATCAAAGAATAAAAAACAGGTTGCTGAATTGTCCAAGTAGTTCTAGGTCTTTTTGGTCTCTTGCAAAAGCTGTTGGATCTAACTTCACCAAGTCATCCATACCACCACTTACAGATAAAAATAATCACTTAGCCACAACATCAGAGGAAAAAGCCAATATGCTTGCCCAAATGTTTTCCTCCAACTCCAACCTAACAGTGCCAAACGGAAAAACTCCACCGTTCATTGAAAGGGTTTCCCATAGTATGCCAGAGGTACCCTTTTGTCACAGAGAAATACGAATATCCCTTAAAAAAGCTGGATACAAACAAAGCAATGGGTCCGGATGGCATTCCCGCAATAGTACTCAAAAATTGCGCCAACGAACTCACCCCAACTTTCGCAAAATTATTCAATTTGTCTTACAGGCAAGGAGTATATCCATCATCATGGAAGTCTGCCGCAGTACAACCCATTCCAAAGAAAGGAAAAAAGACAGATCCGTTAAACTATAGACCAATTGCTCTACTTCCGGTGATATCAAAAGTAATGGAAAGAGTTGTGAACAATCACCTAACCAAGTACTTGGAAAAGTACAAAATTATCAACGATAAGCAATACGGATTTCGAAAATATAGATCAACTGGCGATTTACTTACATACGTCACTCACTTATGGCAAAAAGCGATTGAGTTGCGGGGTGAAACAAGAACAATTGCCTTAGATATATCTAAAGCATTCGACAAAGTTTGGCATGAAAATCTTCTCAACAAGCTCAAAGCAATGGGATTATCGCCGAAACTTTGCACTTGGTTTGAAAGTTACCTAAAGGACAGATCCATTTATGTTGCACTGGATGGCCAGAACTCCAACTCTTACCAAATAAATGCTGGTGTGCCACAGGGAGCAATCCTTTCGCCAACTCTTTTCCTGATTTACATAAATGACCTCATAGATAAAACAGTAAATCCACTTTATTGCTTTGCAGACGATGGTAATGTAGTCTCCTCACTCATACCACCCACAGGGCTTTCCGCACGTGAATTCCATCATCTTAGACTAACTCAAATATCGCAGATAAATAACGACCTGGAGATAATAGAGGACTGGGGTAACAAAAACCTTGTACAGTTCAATGCGCAGAAAACCCAAGCAGCTCTGTTTTCAAAAAAGACCAGCACCGGTGAGCCAAACATCATGCTATCTGGAAGTGCTGTCACATTACAGAGTCAGTTGAACATCTTGGGGGTTACTGCAGAGACCAACATGTCTTGGCACAGCCACGTGGCAGATATTGCTAAAAGGGCCTCCCAAAAGCTGGGGGTGCTATTTCGTACAAGACATCTGTACACACCAAGCCAATTGCTGACACTCTACAAAGCCCAGATTCGACCAACTATGGAGTACTGCTCACATATATGGAGTGCTGCACCCAAACATACCTTAATGCTTTTGAATACCGTGCAAAAACGAGCTATCAAGCTGATCAATGACCCCGCACTTACTCGTAACTTGGATGGTCTCGAACATCGCAGATCTGTGGGCGATTTATCTCTCTTCTACAGGTACTATCACGGAAAATGCTCTGAAGAGTTGGCACGTATGATTCCACCGAGAGTAGCACCTACCAGGCGAACGCGTCAAACAGACGGTAACCATGAATTTACTGTCAAACTAGAGGCACCAAGAACCTCACTATATCAGAATTCATATCTCTGGAGAACAGCATCGCTGTGGAATAAACTCCCTGCGACGGTTTTCCCTGCAGGTTACAACCTGAACCGTTTCAAGACCATGCAAGGATAAGGATACATTTTTTTGCCCTGATTTGACAAATGGAAAACGCTATCACTCTAATGTTGGCCGCTAATATTTGTATTGAGTAGATAGGCAAAGGGCTATTCCAACCATCTTACTACTTCATTGGTTTGAACTCATCCCATACATCGACAGTCACTCAAAACTATTCAAAATTAGGTACATAATAAAAGTAATTTTGATAAAATCAAAATTATATTCGATCAAAAAGCTATATAGACATGAACTTTGTGAGGTCAGAATTGTAGATTTATTTGGTATGTAATTTTCTTCAGAAACAGCAAAAACAGACAGCATCACTAGTCTCATGGCTATGGCACGGAAAGTAAACTAAATAATATCCTAAATATACCACATAGTAGAACAAACGCAATGCAACAATTTGTTGTATATTTGGCTCCTAAAATATTATTTAACTTGATACCTAAAAAAAATGAAGATATAGAGAACTATAAATAATTTGAGAAAAATTGTAAAGATCATATTCATCAGGTGTGAGTACAAATATTTTAACATGTTATAATATGGCCCATTTCAAGCTAAAACAGTCCTACTTACCATGGGTCCATTCTTAGTATTTTTGGAGTTATCGCAGAATTTAAATTTAGAAAAATTTTAACAATGTGACAACATTGTACAGATATTTATTCTCCAGGACGCAATTTTTTTGTTCCTTGTGCAGAGAACCGAGCAGAGAACCATAAAACTGTACGTTCTTTTCAATAAATAAACAAAATAAAACTGTTAAATGGGCCTTTTTTCAAAATTTTCAAAAGTTTATTTTTCTGAGATAGTGATCGCAGCAGTTCATAGTGGGATACCCTGTACCTATACCGGGTGAGAACGAAATCGTTATACAAGGCGTCATTCAGTTGTCTTTAAATTAAAAAATTTGAAAATCGGGTACAACGGGTAAGTCATTGAGACGCACACTTTTCATAAAAAAACAATTGAATATCACTTCCCTGTATATTTTTTTACACAGTTGGATAGAGCTTAAAATTCCCTTTTCAATGACATATGCTAAGTGGAATTTGTTTTCAAGATGGCTGCGTGAGAAGGCACTTTCTTAAATTCAATATGGTGGCATTCTGACCTAACCTTTGAATACCTAACCAAAAAATGAATATGAATTTTGGTAGACATTTTTCGGTAGGCCATTGGACACACTTTAATTCTAGAATTTAATAAATACCTCTTCCTATTAAAAATTTTTAGAAAATTTGAAACTAAAATTTGCATTTCGAAAAAATTTTGAAATGCCCTTGTTTTTGAGCAAAATCATTTTTTTTTCAAATTCGATCTAAAAACATTTTAAATCTTAAAATTATGGATTGTTAAAAGTGTTTGTTTGACAGAAACATTATCGGTTACGTCAGAATGCCGCCATATTGAATTTAAGAAAAATACCTTCTTACGCCGACATCTTGGAAACAAATGCAAGTTGCGATATGTCATTGGAAAGGGAATTTTAAGCTCTATCCAACTGTGCAAAAAAATATACAGGGTTCCATAAAAATTTCTTGACTTGGGTCCATTTCTGGAGTAACCGGAAGTGATATTCAATTGTTTTTTTACGAAAAATGTGCGTCTCAATGACTTACCCGTTTCACCCAATTTTCAAATTTTTAACTTCAAAGATAACTGAATGACGCCTTGTATAACGATTTCGTTGTCACCCGGTATATCAACCATTTAACACCAGTTGTTTTCATCTTCTTCAAATATACCTATTCACTATTACCATTTAATCTCGCATTTAATCTAATAATAAATTCATTCTTAATACTAAAACCAAGACTAAAACACACTAGACACTACAAATCAAATAACATTCATTTTTCAATAAAACCATTAAAGAGACATTTTTCAAAATTGAAAAGTTACATGTATAGCTCGATGAGTAGGTATAGGGTGACTTAGATAGCCAGTGTGCATTAGCTTGAAGGTGGATTCAATGCTATCTCTACTATTACACGAACTTGTAAAACTTCTTATGCACAGGCTATGTTGATAAGGTTGCTTAGCTGAGTTAAACTCCTTTTTAAAAGTCAAATTCAAAAATAAATGGAAATAAATTATATAAAAATCCATGTGAGTAAACTTATTCACATAAATATAACGAGTCTTCAAAAAAAAAAAAACAATCAAAGATTGCTTTGATTACGAAAACGTATGTCGCATTATTGTTTCTTTATTAGTCAGGATTTATGACATAACATTTTGACATTAAAGTTCATTGACAAAATTAAAGAAAAATATTGCAAAGACATACATTTAAAAAACCATAGCAATCTTCGATTGTGTTTTTTTTTTTTGAAGTAATAAATAATAAACATGGTAATAACTGCAGAATAACGGAACAACAATTTGTTTTACTTTCGTGGGTTAGAGGACAGGACCAAAAAAAGAAATTTATCAAGCTTTCTGCAACGTTTCGATTTTCCCTTTTTCAAGCCTTAAACTATTGTTTCTGGAGTCCGTTCAGGAGTCGGAAACAATAGTTTAAGGCTTGAAAAAGGAATAATATATTCGGAAACGTTGCCAAAAGCTTGATAGTTTCTTTTTTTGGTCCTGTTCTCTAACCCACGAAAGTGAAGCATATCTTTAAAAGGACACGAAATGATCACAGGGAATAACAATTCTTGACAACTAATTGAAGTTTAGCGCGCTCAGGGATATGCTATCGATTGTAGCCGCATATTTGGCTCACATTGCCTTTGGTATAATAACCATTTGATTGCGGGGTTGAGGACTATTTTTGTTTTTTAGATCTATGGATTGTGATGGAATATTGTGGAGCAGGTTCTGTGTCAGACATAATGCGATTACGAAAAAAAACTTTAAGCGAAGATGAAATAGCCACTGTGTTATGCGATACTCTGAAAGGGCTAGAATATTTACATTTAAGAAGAAAAATTCATAGAGACATAAAGGCTGGTAATATATTATTAAATTCTGAGGGACATGCTAAATTAGCCGATTTTGGAGTTGCTGGACAATTAACAGATACTATGGCCAAAAGGAACACTGTGATTGGTACACCATTTTGGATGGCGCCAGAAGTTATTCAAGAAATTGGTTATGACTGTGTGGCTGATATTTGGAGCTTGGGAATCACTGCTTTGGAAATGGCTGAGGGCAAACCTCCTTATGGTGATATTCATCCAATGAGAGCGATATTTATGATCCCCACAAAACCACCGCCATCATTTAGGGAACCAGACAAATGGAGTGCTGAATTTATAGATTTTGTTACTATATGTTTGGTTAAAAATCCTGAGGAACGTGCCACAGCTACTGATTTACTCAGTCATGTATTTATAGGAAACGCCAAAGCCCCTAGTATCTTGAGCACAATGATTCAAGAAGCTCATGAAATAAGAGAGAATCAGACTTATCGCAATATTTCTGTTTCTACTAATATTCCCAGTAGCATTAAACAAAATATTGTAACAGAATCTGTAAGTTATTAATTGAAGGCATTTTGATAGGCCAATAATTTTTGTTTTAATAGGACGATGTTTTGGACGATTCTGCAAATCAGACAATAGTGTCTTGTGTAGACGATGGAACATTAGTGCCAGACAAGGGAGGAACTCTGGTTCCTTCAAGCCCTTCTGGTACTTTGGTAGAGTTAGAATTGGGAACCATGGTTATTAATAATGATAGTGATGACGATCAAACTATGAAAAGTTCGTATAAATGATGCGAAATTATGTTTTTGGTTTAATTGTATCTCTTTTTTTCAGGACACGGAACAGATTCTGCACAAAGTAAGAATAAATACAGACCAATGTTCCTGGATCACTTTGATAATAGAGATATGGAAGAGAATCGAAAAGTTAGTAGCAGAAATTATTCATTAAAGTTTTTGTTAAAAAATATTTTTTTTATCAAAGGGAAATGGCCTATTGAATGCGCCTATGACTCAGGATATTATTCCTAATGCCGAAGAGCCAAAAAATGACGACTCGCCCGATAAAATAAAAACGGAACAAGTATTGGAAGAACAAAAACAAGTTCATATCATTTTATCAGAAGATTTAGAATTTGTAAGCATTGATCTTGTTAATGAACCTTGTCTTATTTATTAACTTTGTTGGTATTATTTGCAGTTAAAATTTCTATCATATGAGGAACTTCAGCAAAAAATGAATAGCTTAGATGAGGATATGGAAAGGGAAATAGAAGAACTAAGAAAAAGGTAAATGAATTATCAATTTTTATATTTGCGGAAATTACCTACTTGATCCAAAAAAAATTAATTTAATTTATCATTTTTGTTTGCGTAATTTTCACCAGAGCACTTCATTGTGAGCGTGACAACTACTTTTTCTACTCTACACGATGACATTCACAAATTTGAAATCTGACGTTTCGTCTTTGGGCCACCATCATCAACTTAATTTTTTTTAAATACGGCCCTTGATTTTTTATTTCAGATTATAGGAGCTTCTGATGTCCCAAAACCTATGACGTATCGCATTTATTTGAAAAAATATTTTTTTTTTTACTTTTTAGTAATTTCCTACCAAAATTCTCTTATCTGTCTCTCACTCGCTAACACATAAAGATTTTATGGAAAGTGCCAATAATATAAATTTTTCGAATAAATGCAATACGTCATTGGTTTTGGAACATCAGAAGCTTATAGAATCTAAAATAAAAAATAGGGGCCCGTATTTAAAAAAAATTATGTTGAAACATCAAATTTCAAAATTGATAATGTCATCTTGTACAGTAGAAAAAATAGTAATGATGAAGTGACATTTATTTTAAATTCTCCTCAAATAAGCTCAGGAAAAAATAAAATCGATTTTGCAAAATTTCAGGTTTTTCCAGATATCTTGGAATATGTTCGGAATTATTCAAATGTCAAAGTACCATTTTATCCAATTTTTCGTCGAGGCAAAAAACTTCTTTAACATATTTAAATTCTCCTGCTTGACTGTGTTAGCCATAATTAGCTAATTAACTCTAACACAACATAAAAAATGTGACATGTCTTGTTACTAGGTCTGTTTCTGCAGAAATCACAAACCAGTAAGAGCGAATTTCATTGGTTGAACAGTCAGAAACAGTCAGAAAACTAGTTTCAACCAATGATATTCACTCTGACTGATTTGTGATTTTTGCGGAAACATACATTTTATTATTGGCTATTTGTACTAAAAATAATAATTTTTATGTAAAATGAATAATAAGTATTTAATTAATACAATCAAATAATTATTTTATGGCGTTTTTGATTTGGCGTCACAAAGCGACATGCATAGAGATAAGTAATAAACCTACCTTTTATTTTATTTGCTATCGCTTGGCTCTGATTATTTTTTATTGGTCTCGATCCGAACAATGGGATATTTCTGTTCTAAGTAATTGCTTTTGTTTTGACTAAATAACGAGTCATCAATTGTGTGAATAATACAAGTTCTGAAATCATAACTTTGATTAGACCGTACATACTTAAGATAACAAGTAGGAAGTATATTGTTAATTTTTTTGCTGGAGAAATTTCCATATTTCATTGAAGATTTTTATGATTTTTAAATATAATTGGCCATTATCTTCCTGGAGTAGATTTCCATTCGCTTTTGGAAACTCCGAATCATTAGGTAGTTCGGTATCATTTTTATCTTCCTGATGTGAGGAGTGAGTGAGTACATTGAATTTGTATGTTTTAGGTGTTCATGGCCTTCCAGTCCTAGATTAATAGCCATACGTTCTTGGATGACTTTTCTGTCATGCTACTAGCTGCCTTGACTGCCTGCGTCTGCTCGGACGCTCGCAATAGAACTCGGTAGTATTCCTCATCATATCGTAGGAATCTGTAGAGCGTCCGTTTGAGTATAATGTTGACCTCCTGGATCAGCAATGGTGTCTCACCAATCTTGTTTCTGGTTTCTTATCAAGCTCGCCAAACTTTTCTTTTCTCCAGTTTGTTGGCGATCCATTGTCAGTTTTATTTAGGTTAACTATATCTATACTACTGGGCTCTTTCACTAATTTTTGAAATTGGCATATTTGAATAACGCCGCTAAAAATATCATATTCTGCATCCTCACTTCTGAAAAACTTAGAGTCCTTTTTGGGAAAATTCATAAATTAAAAATAAAACTCTTCAACTAAAAACATGCACTTATATTACATGACAAGTGGGAACATAACATTTTTTTTATTATTATACGGAATTTATTTTTTATATTCAATTTATTTTTTATATTTCAATTTTCTCACGACGCACTCAGTCACAACTGGCAACAGCGCAATCAAACCTTCACCAGCGGCAATGGCAACAACTGTTTACGCCTTGACTGTCAATCAATCAATTATTCATTTATTTATCATGTCACTACAAAATAACACGTCAAAAGTTAAAATAGATACAAACTAAGGAGGCATTAAACTTAAATCTAGACATTTGTCTTACTTGATAATAAAAAAAGCTGAAAACACATATTGACAATATACCTACATTTAAAATCTAAACTCTAGAAATTCCGAGAATAAATGAAAACTCTTCTTTAGAAGAATCTCCTTAACCTTTCTATGAAAGACATTGTAGGGAAGTTCTCTAATATTTTGGGGTAGAACATTAAAAAAATGTGTTTGCCCAATAACCTGGGCCGTCTCAACATTTTCTGAGGCGCCAGTTTAAAGGTACAAGCTTATTTTTATTCCTGGTGTCATTTTGGTGAATATTTCCATGCTGCTGATAGTGCTGATAGTTCCTATTTCTCTTTGCAAGATGCAGATTCTCAAGAATAGAGGGTGTTACAAATCCCAGTGTGTGCATGGGGATGTCGGAAACCATAAGAGATACGAGGTGGATTGAATTGAGGAAAAGTTGCGTTATTTCATGCTTAAAAAAATACCGTTTTAAAAATGTAAAAATTCCGAATAGTTCCGGAAATATTCGGAATAAACCGAAATTTTACAAAAGCGTTTTAATTTTATTCTGCGCTTATTTGAAGAGATCCCATCATTGCCACTTTTTCTCCTCTACAAGATGCTACCATCAAATTAAAAATCTGACATTCCGTCTTTGAGCCACCATCATCAACTTTATTTTTTTAAATACGACCCTGGATTTTTTATAACTAAAGTCCAGTGGCAAAGTCAGAATTCCTGTACCATGTCTAATAGTCAAGTAGAACAGGATGGAATGATCTAGAGTGATTTTACTCTGTGGACTTGTTTTTTTATGTCAAAATCAGTAATAAATTCTTTATTCTTGTATCACTCACGGTTTACAAATAGAACACTATAGAATGTTCTGAAACTTGTCCGAAAACCTCTTTGTGAACTTTTCGGTGTCAGATCCAGTAAAGAAGTCAATCTTTGTTCGACAAAAGTTCACTTATTAATACTAATTAGCTCAATTCAACCTAATAGTTCTTAAACTAATCGACTAGTTATCTTCCCAATTATTTCACTATTTAGCTTAAATTAATACTACAAATTCTTTTGCTAATTATCTCACTTCTGACACCAAATTATCACGGATTCTGCAGGTACACTCAAAACTCTCTCTATTAACAATAACAACGTTTATTGAACTAATTGACTTTACTTATTCCCTAATCGCTTATCGCTTTTACTCAACTTTATGCGACAATTCTCTCGTTTAAACTAGCTCCTGCTTCACAAACTACGCACTATTGTATATACAAAACCATTCAATCGAGATATCTCTAGAATCACGTAAATGCTTGTTTGTTAATAGTTTATACGAAGTGAATCCAAATAGCATAAAAACTGTGTAGGCGGCATCTTCTTATGAAATTAAGCATATATGCGTGCAAAAAAAGAATTCTAATTCTAATTCCTAGGCTGTTGCACGAATATGCTTAATTTCATAAGAAGATGCCGCCTACACAATTTTTATGCTATTCAGATTGACTTCGTATAAACTAAATCACACAAGAAAATTCCTGAATATTCGCGCTCTGCCCATTAACAGCAGCGAACGACACCCAGCACCAATGTAATTTCGTAACAATAGTTTCTAACAATTCAATTAAAAGACGTACGCCATAAATGTGTTTTCATTATTTACAGGTATCAAGCTAAAAGGCAGCCAATTCTAGATGCTATGGATACTAAAAGGAAGAGAACCCAGAACTTTTAAATTTTAAACAAAGCATTTCTCCTTCTTATGAAATTAACATATTTACTTTCTCTCTAAACTTCTAGTCAGAAAAGACAATTTGAATTCGAATTTTGAAACGATTTTAGTTTAGTTATCATACATGTAAAGAAAAATTATACAAGCACTTGTTATCAAGATGATTCTATGCTAGACTGTCGTCTATAAAAAGTTGGTATTCACATTTTCAAGTTTAATTTTTTATAAATCACTGACTATTGCCTTCCAAAGAACAAAGAAAAAAGAAGTCCCTCTGTCTAATGTCTAACAAAATTCATGTAGCTGGGTCAAACAGAAAAAACTGCCGGCAGGACTCAGACAAGACAAACCATTTAATCATATACCTATTCATAGTGAAATTTATTGACACATTATATTTATATGTTTTAATTCAAACTAAGAAGAACATTAAGTGTTGCATCTAAGTTTTGAGTCTAGCCAGTGTTTGTATAACAACTTCCTTATTTTCTGGAAAATTGGAAAAAATATGAATTAGTCAGAGA
Source organism: Ceutorhynchus assimilis (assembly GCA_917834065.1). Taxonomy (NCBI): domain Eukaryota; kingdom Metazoa; phylum Arthropoda; class Insecta; order Coleoptera; family Curculionidae; genus Ceutorhynchus; species Ceutorhynchus assimilis. The sequence goes on along the minus strand of OU892277.1, from coordinate 17,526,697 downwards.
AGTTCAAGGGCGTTTATTGATGGAGAGTTAAATTTTGCAATAAAAACTGCGTCCATTAAGGTAGTAGTGATGACTTGGCGGAATGAAATTTGACAAATAAGGAATAAGGTCAAAAATAATTTTCACCAAATTGTAATTATTGCAAAAGTATATAATGCATTAAACTCCTTTTTTTATGCCCTTTTCATCCAGGAGCATACCATTCCATCCCCACAAGTTGGGGTTGGGTTAGGTTTCCAACCCTCTACTTAAGGCTAATGTTTGTAGAAATATGTCATCAATGCGCTAAACAAAAAATTGAGATTTACTTGTGCTTTTTACATCTTAAAAAAGTAGTTTTTCCTCTGCAGAATTTATTCCACAGTCTTCACTGCTATTTCAATGGACATATAAATATCTGATTTTTTACAGGTTACATAAATAGATCTGATTAAGGATAAGGACGTTGTTCCTAATGTACTTAAATAGGTTTCTGTTCCATTACTCCTGTGTTCATATACATAGGTATATAAAAACAATATATTTAGTAATAATTTCTGAAAAGTGATAGTCTTTAGTACTGTAATGGAAAATTGTTAACAATAATTAATATTTAGTTCATTCTTTTTAAATTTGGGATTAACAATGTTATTTTGTACAGATATTTTCAGTAATTTTACAATAAGAATGTAACCTCTGTACTGTAAAGTACGCTTGCTGTGCCTTTGTAGAATAAGTAGATTTATCTAGAATTTAACTCCTATTGTATTCATATTTTTGATGATACAAAATAAACATAAAACCTATTTGTGAAATCTATTTCTATTTCAAAAAAAATAATAACAAAAAACAGTATATTATGCAATGATCGTGTAATGATAGCTATTATTAGATACACGATTCAAGAGTGTTGTCGGATATGATACTAGCCGCAGGTGGTGCCATCTATTGACAATTCTGAGAATTAAGATCTAGAGTCAATGGGTACGTTCAGGCGGTCCCAGCGGCTTAGCTCAGCCTCTCAGCAGGAACTTTATTCTCGAAACCAAGGAACAGCATTCTCATTGGAACGAAGATTCTGTTTTTGTCATCCGGCATAACACTGACAATGACAGAGTAATCGTTCTTATGAGAACGCTGTTCCTTGGTTTCGAAAATAAAGTTCCCGCTGAGAGGTTGAGCTAAGCCGCTGGGACCGCCTGAATGTACCCATTTGCGCTTAAATTCCGCACCGTCGCACCGCGAATTTATTTATTTTTTGTTGTTTCTTTTTGTAAATACTAACAGAAACAACTCGATTCCAGTGGCTGAAAAGTTTGTATCATAATGAAGTACATTATTAAACAGATTTCAATCTTTTAATTAGAGTATTATAAAATAGGAGTAGAATAGCCGCACAAAAAATAATTCAGAACCGATTCGGAACCATAAAAATCAAAACAAGCCGCAAATCACAAAATTCCAAAACAGTTCGGCCTCCTTTTGAGCAAGAACTGAGAGAACCGCTCTAGAACAGAACTCAGAATTGTTCTCATTATGATTAAAATGATAAACACTATAAAACTACTTTTAATGCTCGAGTTCTCAATAACTAAGATCTACTCTTTAAAAATGACAAGGTTGATCATTTTTTCCCCTTCAGTCTATCTTTTCTGGGTTTAGGTTTGCCCTGCGTTTTGCAATATAAGGCGGTTACACACGGGCGTGGATGTCTGAAAGCATGTACGCACATACATGAACGTGCAAACAAAAACATTAATGTGTATGCAAAATACCGTCGCGTTTTTGAATGTGCAATTGTGTGTGTGTAGCAAGAATAGCAAGACTGCAGTTTTGTGCGAGCGTCTGTACAAAAGCGCCATGCACGGTTTTGGTTGCACGTTGATGTATGCACGTATATGTATTAAGACATCCACGTCCGTGTGTAACCGCCCATAGAATATCGATGGTTCAAACATCGATAAAGCCGGGCTCAAACGACTCGTGTACTTGGCGAATAATCGTTACTTGCGTATACTTGCCATGTCGTGTGAGTAGGTTACTTGCACAATTATTTGTCATTCGTTGGTTTTCCATTTCTTGTCGGTAAAAATGTCCCGAGTCAAAAGGCGGTTACACACGGACGTGGATGGCTTGATACATATACGTACATACATCAACGTGCAAATAACAACGTGCATGTCGCGTTTGTACAGACGCTCGCACAAAACTGCAGTCTTGCTATTATTGCTACAGTAATCCGAGTGTGCATACAAAATTTCTAGCGATTCCACATTCAAAAACGCGACGGTATTTTGCATACACATTGATGTTTTTGTTTGCGCGTTCATGTATGTGCGTACATGCTTTCAGACATCTACGTCCGTGTGTAACCGCCTAAAGGGATCACGATTATTCGTACACTTGCCAAGTTCATACTTGTCTATACTTGTAGAAGCGCTCAAACTAAATGCAGAAATAATTGGCTTTCATTGCGACTATTTCATTTAGTTTTCGACTAGCAGAAGCGTAGTACAGGGGTTTTGTTTGTTTTATCTTTAAAAATTGGAATGGAGTGGACAAATGACATTGTGTTGGAGTTTCTCGATTTGTATGAAAATGAGCCGGACATTTGGATGGCTAAACATAAAGACCACAAAAATCGAAATACAGTTAATGATGCGTGGAAAAGAATACAAGATAACATATCTAACTTTTATACAATGATACCATCCACCATCTTCTTCATTCTCTGTTTCTTTGCTTTTAATTTAATTAAATAAGCAAAGCTCATCACAACAAAAGCGGCGGAAGCAACAACGAAATTTTCCAGACGACCGCTATCCATATTGACTGCCACACCACTGTGCTCTAGTCAGTTGTCAAGGTTTAGCCAACTGTTCGCGTTCGCGTACTTGTAAATTGTAACACGTCGTGTGAGCGCCCTGCTTGCCATCGCAATTCGCAAAGCTCGTATACTTGCCAAATACGCGAATAATCGTGTATTCGCCAAATACACGAGTCGACTGAGCCCGGCTTAAGTCGATGTTTTGTAGCTTCTACCATCGATACTAAAACATCGATTATCAAAGGCAATTAATTAACATCAATGTTCACGTTGCATCCATGTTCAAGTCCCATCACTACGTTCTTATCGCTGCTAGCTGACATGGGTAAAAGTGACCTGACATGCGCGGTACGTTTCACGTTTGTTTTAGGTTTTCGTTTGTGTTTGATAACCTCGAAATCTACTAGATTTTTGATATTGTGGGTTCCAAGTTCCAATTTGCAATTCCTGAAGTTGGTAATATAGATCAGATAGAAGTTTGAATTAATCCCGAAAATTTCAAACTTATTGATTCAGACATGACAGAAATTACGCTTTGCCCGTTCATTTAATAGGCAATTTTTCGCGAGGATATCAAGCATAGGGCGCTTTCTTTTATTCATCGATGTATCCATCTGAATCCACCATTATGAGACCATTCCGGTTTTCTATCAACTAGACAAAGGTAGACTGGTCATCGATGGAAGGGGATGGATTCATCGGTGGATAAAAGAAAGCGCCCATAATCTAAAATCATTAGCTTTGTTCCAACCCAGCAGTAAACCGTAATATTACCGTCAGGATTCTGCAGAAGACCTAAAATTTTTGCGTAGAACCGAAATTCGTATACAGAGTGGTTCCGTAACTGTTCTGGGACGGTTTTTTGACAGGTTGGAACAGACCTAATTAAAGGCGTTTAACCGGTCGGTCACAGTTGACAGATAACCAATGACACAAACGTCATTTGTCAAGCAATCGGCTAAATGAAGTTGAATGCATTGTTCATCTGTCAAAATAACCGAATGGTTAATCGCCTCAAATTATGGGCAACATGTATCATTTATCAAAATTATGACTGCTTATGCTGGGTTATGTGATGTGTGTCAATTGTGTCATACTCCCCTAATTCCCCCACCATCAAATTCTGAGATATTCGAGGATACTCTGGTTCAAGAACCAGCAAGTTTTAAAATAAACACCCTGTATACAATCGTGTAATAAAATATCGAAGTGCTTTCCAGAATTAAATAGCAATAGGTAGTTATTATATGAAAATATAATCTATTATTATCACAACAAAATTTGAATAAGAATTTGTGGTAGCTGAAAATGGCAACACTGCCTAAAATCTCGGAACCAGCTGCCGGATTCTATTTTACGAGTCGAGTCGTAATTCGTATCGAATTGTCAAAATAGCGATTCTATTTTACGATATTTCGATATGTATTACACGGTACGTCCGGAGTTGTCGTATTCGATATAGAGACAATCCGACTCGATTCGCAAAATAGAATCCGGGGGCAGTTGTATTCGTCTAGAGCGCGCATCTAAGGGCGGGTATTATAAAACTGCTTTGAAAGTTAACTTGAAGTTAACTTTTTGAATTACATGTAATTCCAGAAGTTAACTTTAAGTTAAGTCTCAAAGTAGTTTTATAATACCCGCCCTAAATCGCTTAATCTTTGCTTAGATAAAGAGATACAGGATGCAAATATTGCCAGAGCGAGTCCGACCTTAATCGCGAATGCGCCCTAGTATTCGTAATAATCGTAGTGACAAATTTCAAACGGGTTTTGTTCATAATTGGTCCGCATTCTCCAAGGATAATACAATACACAGAACTATGGATTGCTTATCGGCCTCGTTTTTGAGGCGATTTCGGCAAGCTTTGGTACATGGTTTGGTACCCTGTTTGGTCTGTCAAATGCATACCAACCAATTTCGGATACGAAAATGATGTCGTCACCGTGACTTTGGTATACTTTTTGGTCTGTCAAATAGGATACCGTGGTCAGCAGCACGGTTCTTCTATTTGGTATAGTGCTATCTACGTCTATTTTCGTTTTGTCCTGCTCTGGAAAATGTAAATTAATGGAAGTTCATTAGAATTTGAATAATTTGAAATTTTTAACAAATATGTTTGTTTTTTCGCCTTCATCTTCCTGATTTCTCGTATGTTTTGACTGCCAAATAATGTTTGACGATCATTTGAAAAACGGCTCTGAACGACAGATATGAGGTAACTTTAACAGCTCCAAATTTACAGAAAACGCTGAGTTACTCAAAGGTACTGTCTAGACAGTGCTGATTAGTGATTATACATTTTAGTCAGTGCAGTCAGTACCTAGTCACTCCCAAAACTAATCAAATCAAATCAAATCAAATCAATTTATTTGTGTTAATTTACACTCATGTGTTTACACTTGTCAATAAAAACTACTGTCTAATTCCAATTTACATATTAAAATAGTTTAAAAAGGTTTAAAACACAAGCTAAAAATTACATTAAAAAAAAAAAAAAACAGGCTAAAATTTACATAAATTAAAATAAACATTTACCTTAACGAATTTTACAAACAAATTTCAAGAATAAAAACATTACATCAGGTTAAGATGGCACAATTACTATTATTATTACTTATACTATTTTTCACTGCAATTTACCATCCATCCAGCTAAGTGTGGAGTTGTTAAACTCTTGTATAGAATAAAAAGCCTTGGAAATCAAAAAGTCCTTTACTTTCTCTTTAAATTTAGACTTACTTAGATATTTCAGGGGATCAGGAAGCCGATTAAAAAATGTGACTGCATGGAACCCGGGTCCATTTTGGCACCTTTGTAACCGGTGAAAGATTGGTTGTAGGTGGTTTTTGTTTCGCGTGTTGTAGTTGTGAATGTCACTGTGGCAGGTATATCCGTCATGGTGGTCTTTAACATACATCAAATTTTGGAGAATATACTCACATGGCAGAGTCAGGATTCTGTTATTAATAAAGGCCTGTCTTACATCTTCCCTATAACCCAATCCCGCAACAATCCTCACAGCACGTCTCTGCATAGCAAAAACCCCCTGTGCACCACTAGAGTGGCCCCAAACGAGCAACGCGTAGCTGAGATGCGAGTGGAAGACAGCAAAGTAAGACTGTTTGAGAATTCTTGGAGACACGCACACCGACAAATTCCTTAAAACAAAAGTATTTCTACCTAGCTTCTTCGTAGTCATCTCAGTGTGAGCATCCCACAGTAATTTCTGGTCGAGAGCAACCCCAAGGAATACGACACTACCTGCCATCGGTTCTGTTCTTTTTAATGAGAAAACATAGTTTTGGGTTTTGGCTTCGTTCAAGAAGAGTTTATTAGCTGAAAACCATTGCTTGGCTCTTGCCTGTGCCTTACCCCCACTAGAAGAACAACACAAAGTTAGGTTGAGGCTCGTCTCTTCCCCTCTCCTATGACCTACCAAACGAATTCGGAACAAAATGGTATCTTACGTCATTACTATGACGTTGCAGGTACCAATTGGTTAACCAAATGCTATACCAACCAAAGCTTGCCGAAATCGCCTTTGGTAATCGCCGCCATATTGCTTTGTCAGCATATCCGACGTCATAACTAAGGCGGCGTTCCGTATCTTAACCAGAGTTACCGATCGGTATGAAGCGGTTCGTCTATGGTGATAGTCTGGTTCCTAAAAATGCGGTTTATGTGTGAAACGCTTCGGTTCAGGTTTGGTTTGGCTTGGATGCTTGATGATAGAATATTATCCTCTTAAAAATATATTTGTAGTAAGAAATCGACATGAGTGAATGTGATATTTACCTCTTGTTCCATTTTCACCGCAAATACACTTCTAAAGCGGAAGGAAAATGAAAAAATTTAAATATCATCACCTGACCTAACAAACAAGTGTCAGAAATTGAAAACAAACCGAAACAACCAAAGCTTTTTGATCGGTAGATTCGGTGACAGTTGGTTGGGACCGAACTTTTCAGGAACCGTGTTTCATAACCTAAGAACACTTGTTCTCTTGGGGAACGCTGCTCCCCCGTTTCAAGAATAAGGACCCGAGTGGTTAGGTAACGGAACGGGAATCGGAAAAACCAAGAATCTTGGTTAACTTACGGAACGTCGCCTGTCGTCAGCTGTTTGCACTAGCGATAGTAGTTTAGAATTTAAATTAAGGATGAAAGATATTATTTAATTTTGATAAACAATAGGCAAAGAGGAAGATGAAAATGAGATCTTAAAAAGAATTATTCCAGAATGTTAATTAATGTAGTAAAACCAAGTATGCATAAAGCCTAGTACTCATAACTGCGACTTGCAGAAAGCGAATTTTTTTCTCTGTCAAAATTATGTTATGAGTACTAGGCTTAGGACGGGTATTATAAAACTGCTTGGACAGTTAACTTAAACTTAACTTTTTGAATTACATGTAATTCCAGAAGTTAACTTTAAGTTAACTCTCAAAGTAGTTTTATAATACCCGCCCTTAATAGCAAAGGCCCGCGGAATCATGACCCTTGGTGCAAACAGCCTACTTCAAGGCGAGAAAGGACATGCTGCCAACGTTACAAATGGTGATTTGCCGAGGTGGAGGGCTTCAGATTTGTTCCACACAGGCCTTAAGGAGGATAGGCTAACCTGTAGTAGTAGTGTGTATTATCCTTGCGCATGGTCCGCACTCCGCACCATATCCCCACTCAAAGTAGTTCATTAATCCACTATTAACCTTTAGGATTGTTGACCGCAGAAACCCGTCATGACTTGCCTTCAATGCCTTCTCTATTTATGTAGTGTAGTGTTACTCTGAACACTGAAGCGTGCACGCAGTTCGCCCGGTCGTCTATTGTGGATGCAGAGGTAGGAGAACGAGTGTAGTTTCAATAGAGAGGAAGCAGGGGCGTAGCCAGTAGGGGAGCAGGGGGGGCGACGGCCCCCCCCGCCCCCACAGGTATGGCGCCCCTACAGCTCTTGAAAAACAAAAGCAAAAAATAAGAAATTATAAAACTATATGCTGTTTCTTATTTATTTTATTGACCTCTTCACTCTTTATTCTTTATCGTAAGTCGGCATTGTCGTCAAATGGTTCAGTTCAACCAAAGGAAAGGTGATAGTTTTTGTTTTGATGACTGATGTGCAGTGGCGGACCTAGGACCTTTGGGGCCCGACGCAAAAATTTTGTTTGGGGCCCTGTCATGCTTTTTTTAGGTATTTTTCTTGTGGTGTTGGGCTGTAAAGTGAGTGTGCGGAAGTTATTTATATTTTGGAAGTTTTTAACAACCAAATATAGAAATAAATTTATTCAAAAAACAAGTTTATCAAGAACATATGAGACAGAAAACAAGTTAAACGAAAAAAAATTTTTATACAAATTCAGGAACTTTTTATCTAAACAAAAAGAAATACATCATAGAAGTACCGCACTGCACTGATACTGTCCGTACTCCATCGACAAGTGCCATAAATTATCTGAGTCTGGAAGACAATAGGCAATTTTTTGCGAGGATAACCAAGCATAATCTTTTGCTGGATTATATGATGTGTTATTTATGTCATACTCCCGTAACTCCCCCACCATCAAATTCTGGGATACTCGAGGATCAAGAATACTTAATTTCTTCTGAGAGAACAGACCGAAAATCACCTTTTCTACATTTAAAATCGACGAAAAAATTAACACTAGCACAGCCTGAATCGCAAGCATTCCATGGAGGTCTGCGGGTGACGTCATCACTACAAGCGGCTGATAGTAGTGACGTCACTCGCAGGCCCAGAATTTGATGTAGAGGAAGTTAGGGGAATATGATACAATTGATACATCAAATAACCCAGCATAATCAGATTCTGTTCGATTATCCTCGCGAAAAATTGCCTAATATCTAAAAAAGCCGCCTAAAGTCGACGCGTCCGCGGATGCCGCATTATCGCGTCGAGTGAATCAGGGCTGGGATCACGACATTCTACTAGAATTTCTTTTTTATGACGTCAGGTTGCCTAACAATTGTCATCATCGCCTTTATTGTCGAAACAGGAGATAAGCGTTTTGTCTTAGTTGCTCATATTTCTATTTCCATAGCACTGACAAAGACAGAGCAATCGTCCTTTCTCGTGAGAACGCTTTCCCCGGTTTCAATAATAGGCATCCTGGTATACAACGTTGCCGCCTCTTTCAAAATTTAATTTTCGTATTTTTTTTTTCTACGAGTTTTTTTTTTATTTGTTTTTATCGGTCCCTTTAGAATCTGGTTGTGTGGGGGCCCCTCAGCTCTGGGGGCCCGACGCACAGTGCGTCGTTGGCTTTATGCTAGATCCGCCACTGCTGATGTGGTATTTGTTTATTGGGTTGGGTGGGGCTGTCATCCGTCCGGATTTCCCCGGATGTGTTTCAGTTTTCAAGGCGTCCCCGGAGACGTTCCGGGAGGATTTTTTGAAGTTAACGGCATGTCCACACATTATTTTTTGTAAGGCTTAAAATACATAAATGTTTTTCGGCCTGGTACCTGAAAATTTACTTGTTATCCTCCACCCCCCCCCCCCCCCCCCCCAAAAGAATTATGCGCCCCTTATATGTTTGCCCTCTCCGCCCCGCAAGGCTGGCTACGCCACTGAAGCCGCCATTCTACACTCCAACTCCTGAAGAACCAAGCTCACACGTAGAATTATCAAACATAACATGAAATCGGTAGCAAATCATTCCGTTGTCGAGCAAATTTTACAAACAACCGGTTGTGATATCGAGTCCTTTTCACGTGGCTCCGGTTTAACAAACCGCAACATACCGCTCAAATTCGAGTGGCATCGAAGATGTCACTTGTAACCGGGTTAGAAAACGGTATGTCATTTCTCTAACCGCCTCGGCGATATGAGACGATTTTCAGCCTGGAATGATTATTATTTGGTTATAACCAATGCATTTCCGCCGTCGCGGTTTTAACCAAAGTAGGGGAAGTTGTGACGTAACATATCAGATGATTTGCTTTTGGTATTTACCACTTATAACCGATTATAACCCAGCTTTGGACTTGGGTTAATCTTTTGGTTACAGCTTTTTGATGTTATTATTATTATTTTTGGAATTTGTATTGGTGTTTTGTGATTTTACAGTTGCGTTGTAGCCTGGCACAATGAAAGAAGTATACATTCACTCACTCACTGCAATTCACCATGTTTAGGTCGAGGTTTAGAAAATCCCCAAAAATAAACTGTTCGATAAACCAGACTAACGAGAGATTCAGCTCCATTTTTTGTACCTAAACAAAAAACTATTGTTGAAACGTAAAAACAAATAAGAATAATAAACATAATCCTACACTGCTATAACCAAATCATTTCAGCGGTCAGTTCCTTGCGTTATGATTCTTGAATGGTGGGGGGCTATGACATTACACTTAGCTGTCAAAGTTATCAACCAAAAGAATAACCACGGTATTTACCGATAAATAATCATTCCAGGCTGAAAATCGCCTATGGTTACGTCGAGCGGTTAGAAGAAAAAAATATAAACAACGGAGAGCGGGAAAGTTTGGAAAAGTGTAAAAAGTAAATAAAAAGTTGTGTTTTGTATATAATATTATATTTTATGAATTTGAAGCCCGAAAGCCGTTTTTCTTTGTATATAGCCTGATTTACGAGGCCCGTGCATTAGAAATTGTTCAGTTTGCAGGTGGATTAGCATAAATAAATACCACCTAGGGCCGGTTTCTCCCTAGCGGGCACATAATAGCGGGTCACCTCTGGGTTGGTTTTATTTTTAACTCCAGGGTAAGCGTGTGCAGTTGCAGTTGCTATGTTTACCCTGGAGTTATGCTTAACCAGGGGGTGCCTTGCTATAATCTTTGCTATTGGGAAACCGGCCCTAATCTACCTGCTGATGCACGGACTACGTAAATCACCCTGTATTATATTCAAAATATGTACCAGAGACGAGACAATCCCAGTTTACCTACTCGATAGGCTGTTGTAGACTGTAGGTAACGAGAACTTATAAACTTTAGATAAACTGGTTCTAGTAGTCTATCCACCCATGGTCCACATCTAACGCATTGAACGAAAAGAAATTAAACTACCTACTTTTCACTTTTTAGCTTGCTGTAATAAAAAAGAATGAAATACTCGATAATTCCACAATTTTGAAAAAAAAACTTGCTTCCCATATTTCTTCACATTTAATTAATTGTAAATTGCTCACATTTAAGATAGTTTTGTCCATAGTAGACCTTAAGCTTTGTTTTGGTTCGAAATTTGGGAACGGTTCTGGGATTGCGCAGAACTGCTTGTGCACAAAAAATAATAGAGGACTGTTCTAATACTAGTTCTGAACCGATTCGGAACAAAAAAACCAAAACACGCCGCAAATCACAAAATTCTAAAACAGTTCCTCCTGCAGAGCAAGTACTGAAAGAACCGTTCTAGAACAATCCCAGAATTGTTCCTAAATAGTTCTGGATAAACCAAAACACTGTCAACACAGTTCGATTACGATTCTGAAAAAACGAAAACGCGTTTTATAAAATGCGCATGTGCAGAATGATTCCGAACTAGTTCTGAGTGAAACCAAAACAAAGCTATAATCATAATAGGTAGGTCAGGAGTCAGAATTAACGGCACTGACCAACCCAACCTCATATCGAATTTAAAATAACATTTTTCTAACCATTCGTTTTCAAGTGGCATTTTCAGTAATGTTATCACTTGACATACCGCTTCTAACCGTTTTGTTAGCTGGTTAGTTTAAACCGGAGCGACGTGAAAAGATGTCTTGGTTGACATGCAACCACTTCCCTTGTGTCAGTTGTCACTTACTGGCGCGTGCTTCAATGCTTCTGCTTGGGCCAGGGCATCATTGCCCATTGGGTACTCTGAAATTCTTTATTGTGCTGTGAATTTGGGTTTTGTGCACACTGCACATTGATTGTGGTCAACGTATAACACAGTTTGATTTTCGCTCTACCGCAATCTGCAGGAGCGAATGCATAGGATTATGAATTATTATTTATTTATTCTATAACTTTTTTCCCCACTCTTTTGTTAGTGCTTTTTTTTATTGTGATTCGGTACCACATCTTAGTACCGTGTACAAAGTTTGAAAAATAAAAGATTGTATTCGAAGCCTATTTTGTTCGGAAATGATAATCTACTCCAGAAGCTGATCACTTTATTATAACTATTACATTCATGTTATCTTCCAAAATGTCAGAAAAAGTAAAGGTAAGTAAGTGGTTAATTGATAATTAGCTACGTCTCAAAATAATTTCAACTAATATTTTTTGTAACAAATTAGCTAATACCAGAGCAAAAGTTGCAAGCTTTTACTATAGGGACTATGGGCAAAAGGATCTTTTCCAAACGTGAACTGGAGGAACAACGTAAGAAGGAAGAAGAAAAAGCCACTGCTCATGTAAGTTTAATTTGGTTAGGTAGTTCATGATACTCTTGCCTTGCCCTAGTTTTCTCAGATCTAGGATTATTGGACTTACTTGGTGCATGCTAGCATTTTCGAGTAATGTTTATTAGTACTGCTACTGCTACATTCACAAAATCAAAAAATAACAAACAAAAACAATAATCCCAGTCCTATAAAAACTGTCCAACACACAAAAAAAAGTGCAGTTTATCCAATCAAAACTAGCCAAAAAACCTCGCAAAAAACCATTCAAACTTTGCTTTTTAAATGTTTTTATTGTACTGCAATTTCTTATTTCACCTGTTAGTAGATGGTACAGTTTAGGGCTAAAGTAATTCACATTATCTGGGATTAAGGCTATTATTACTTTTGGCAGTTTAATATGTCGATTAATTCTAGTTCCTGTTTCATGAGTATGGTTAACCAAAAGTTTCAAGTTGGGGTAAATGTGAACATATGAGCAATTTTTTCTATAAATAATTTTAAGATTGTATTTTTGTATAACATTCAGTTTATAGAGGCTGCAACTATAAAGTCCACCCCACACCAAAATCCCATGTCTTTTAATAAATTCTACAAAAGCTTTACCTACCTATATCTGATAAGAGTTCTTTTATTCAAAAATTCTCTTGATAAGTAAAATGTATGACTAAATTTGCAAATTTTGTTAGAGACATACTCAATATAGGGGTTCCATTTGAGAAACTTATCAATCATAATACAATGCTGAGGTCTCGGCCGAGGTATTTGGTAGATGAAGTCTCTCCAATACATTGATCATCAACAATAATGTTACTATATTGTAGTCTATTTGAGCTTGCAAGTGAATAGGCTAACTTGTATATAGCTTAAATTATACAATATTTCAAATGTTCAATATGGTCACGCTCACTTGAAAGAGTGATTTCAGAGAATGCATAGGTAAATATAATTCAGTATAGCAAGTAGAGTTTTGACTAGAATGTGTGAATCCCTTATTCTAAGACTTATCCAACACCTACAGTTGTGTTGACCATGAGCTCTTGCGGAAAAAGCTCATGTATTATGGTTTTAATCAAGAGAGTGTAAGCAAATGATTAAATTAGATAATGGGTGGTATGACTAAAAACGAAGTATCTGCTACTACTAAGATTATAAGTATATTCTCCCTAGTATTTATTTTGAAACGAAGTAGATACTACATTTCGAAACTACCGGAAATTAGTGAATCCTTCTTTGTAAAGTAAATACTGCATAGAATATAATAATACTTGTACTGGTAGTAGGGTATTTTGTTTGTTTTTATTCATACCACCTAATATCTCATTCTAAAACATCAATGGGTGCAATTCGCAGATGAACTTTCTTAGGGTGGTTGAGTATGGGGTTCCACAGTGTTAGGGTCTTTTTGGTGTATCTGAATGGCACCCTGAATGGGTCATCAAGCCTGTCTCTGGTTATTTGCATATGATATTGGGTCTTCAAAGATTGTTATGGTCTCACATTGGACAGGTAGGTAAATATGGTGGTCAAATAATAGTGTCGCGACTCTGGGTTGCCTGCTGACAAAAATCTTGGGCTCGTTGTTCGTTTCGTTTATTCCAAAAATCAAAGTCCAATTAACACAGCAATAATTTATTCCACTTAACAAAACACTCTGACACTAATTACTTTATTAACAAACTCAACAATTAAACTCTTTACAATCACTATTTAAATCGTATCACAGTCGAACTGAAACTTAACTTACAAATCAATGCCGGCCTTCTTATATATCCCTAAATCTATTCCTGTAAAATCTAGAATACACACGATAATCTAATTTTCCAGATTAAAGTAGAATAATTCGCTAGATTCTAGTATTTCCGCGATCGATTCTTGACAGCCTGGCGTACGTTTAGGTTATTGTGACACTGCCCTCCTCTTAAGGTTGATCGTCCCGATCAACTTCACGCCCATGATATTTCGCCAACCTGTCCAGATGTACAACTTTCATCTTACTCCTGGTGTTGCGCTGGACTCGATAAACCAAATCATTGATCCTCTTGATTACTCTATAGGGTCCTTCCCATGCTGAAGACAATTTCGGTGATACTCCTTTCTTCCTTACTGGGTTATACAACCACACTAAATCACCTTCTTGAAATCCGACCGAATTGGCCTTCAAGTCGTATCTGGTCTTCATTCGGTCACTGGCTAGTTGAATATGCTCCCGAGCAAAATCATGGATACCCAGAAGTCATGCCCTTCGTCGGCATTATCTCGGATTTCTCTTCGTTCTTCTTCGGGTACTCCAAACATCAGATCGCAAGGTAACCTGAGTTCCCTTCCAAAAACAATTCTAGCCGGACTTTCACCTGTTGAATCGTGAACAGTCGCTCTGTAAGCCATTAAAAAGAGAGGCAAATGCTTGTCCCAATCTCGTTGGTTCTTTGCGACCACTTTTGTCAGGTGTTCCTCTATGGTCTTATTGAATCGTTCCACCATGCCATCAGACTGAGGGTGTAAAGGTGTTGTCCTTGTCTTACGAATGCCCATGATCTCACAAACTTTCTTAAAGATGGCAGATTCGAAGTTTCGTCCCTGGTCTGAATGTAACTCTAGTGGCACACCATGACGACTAAAAACTTCGTCCACTAGCACCTGGGCAACAGTGATGGCTTCTTGATTGGGAATAGCGAAAACTTCTGGCCATTTACTGAAGTAATCCATGATAACTAAGATGTATTTGTTACCACGCTCTGACTCTGGGAACGGTCCTGCTACATCTATCGCTATTCTCTCAAATGGAAGACCAACGTTGTATTGTTTCATGGGCCCCCGAGATCTTAGTTTAGGGCCTTTACTGGTAGCACAGATGTCGCATTTTCGGCACCAGCTTTTAACGTCTTCATGGTAGTGAACCCAGTAAAAACGTTCCCGAATTTTGTCCAAAGTCTTGTTAACTCCGAAATGTGCCCCTGAGGTTCCGTCGTGTATTTCTTTTAATACATCTTCCACTCGGTCTTTTGGGATAACCAGTTGGCTCTTAGTGGATTTCCCGAGGGATTTCCCATCGGCACTTTCCCAAATTCTTTTGAGCAAACCATTTTCTACGGCCAGAGAGTTCCACTGGGCCCACAACGCCTTGTAAATCAAGCTTTTGTTTGACACTTCCCCCCATTCTGGCCTACATTCATCATTTTCTTTAAGATGCAGAATTTGCCCAATGTCTTGGTCTGCCTCCTGATCTTCTTTCATTTGCTTGGTAGTCCATTTGTCATCGACGATCAGGCCCGTTCTTCTTACAGCTGGACTAGTGTTTTTCTCATGTATATCGATTCTTTGTCAATGTTTGCAATCTTCTTTACATGGCCGTCTAGACAGAGCGTCAGCATTTTTATGCAGGTTTCCAGGTCGATGTTTAATTTGGAAATCGTATTGCTGCAATTTCTCAATCCATCTAGCAAGCTGTCCTTCAGGAGTTTTCATTTCTAAAAGCCATTTTAGAGCTGCGTGATCTGTTCGAATTAGAAACTTGCGTCCGTAGAGATACTTATGAAAATGGTCGACTGCTTTTACTATGGCAAGCAACTCTCTTCTGGTGACACAATAATTTCGTTCCGGCTTTGATAATGTTCTGCTGTAGTACTCCACGACATGTTCTTGTGAACTTTGGATTTGTGAAAGGACAGCTCCAACACTGGTGTTACTTGCATCTGTGTCCAAAATCAACATGCCTTTGTGATCAGGATAGGACAACACTGGGCTCGTACATAATGCTCCTTTCAATTTTCTAAATGCGGAATCGCATTCTTGGGTCCAATTGAATGTTGATTTTTCTTCTGTTAATCGATGAAGTGGAGCAGCTATATTGGCGAATCCTTCCACAAATCTTCGATAATAAGAACATAATCCTAGAAAACTCCTTAGTTCATGTTTGTCGCGTGGTTTTGGCCAGTCCCTGACAGCATCTATTTTTCCTTCCATAACTTGTATGCCCTCCTCAGATACCACGTGACCTAAGAATTCCACTTTCTTTTGAAATAGGAAACACTTATTTGGATTGAGTTTTAAGTTGGCATTCCGGAAGCGGTTAAAAACTTCTTTCAGGTTATTGAGATGTTCTTGGAACGAATTTCCCATAATCATGACATCATCCAAATATACCAGGCAAGTTCTCCATGTAAGACCTCGCAAAACAAGATGCATCAGTCGCTCAAACGTAGCTGGAGCATTACACAATCCGAAAGGCATTACATTAAACTGGTATAGCCCGCTTCCGGTACTGAAGGCAGTTTTCTCTTTGTCATCGTCATGCATTGCCACTTGCCAGTATCCACTTTTGAGATCCAAGGTGGAAAACCATTTAGAGCCCGATAGAGTTGTTAGTGTATCGTCTATTCTTGGGAGAGGGAAGCTGTCCTTCTTGGTGACGTCATTAAGCTTTCGGTAGTCCACACAAAATCTAAGACTCCCATCTTTCTTCGTAACCAGTACTACTGGCGCGGACCATGGACTATTTGACTCTTCAATGACTCCCTCTTGAAGCATTTTATCAATTTGGTTTTCCACTTCCTGTTGCTTAGCTACTGGCATACGTCGTGGTGGTTGTCTAATTGGGTGTGCCAATCCAGTATCAATTTTGTGTTGAATTAAGCCGGTTCGTCCGGTTTGATTGTCCATCACAAATACGTCTGCTTCTTTCAAAATGAAATCTGTGACTTCTTGAAGTCTATCTGGATCGAGATGTTTCCATGATTTCGCCAAAGTCTGCATCAAGGTGTCTGTCTCCAATTTGGATTTCACAAAATGTCGCTTATCTGGTAGGTCACAGTTCGATATTTGCTTCACTGGTTCGAGAGCTCCAATAATGTCTCCTTGTTTTATTCTTACTGTTTCGGAAGAAACATTGGAAATTCTTATCATAATGTCTCCATTTGTTCTTACTAGAGTCTTTCCAACAAGAAATCTTTCTGGTTTATCTCCAATAAAATTACGTGTTAGCCCAACGCATCACCCAGGGTTTGTTTCTAATCTTCCGCAAATGATCTTCTCAGTACTTCCAGGAATCCTCACTGGGTTTGTGGCCAAGATCTTAACGGCATCGAATTCTTCTTGTGTTGTTAGGACAATCTCTTCATTACCAAATTTAAGGATGTTCATGGAAGGATCAAAGGAGAAACCATGTTGGCCGATCAAATCCATTCCCAAAATAAAATCATCTTCTATATCGGCGACTAATGTTCTGTGCCTGAAGGTGGTAGATCCAAAAGTGAGCTCAACCATAGCTTCTCCTTGAACTGGTGCAGGTTCGCCCATGACTGTTTGTAGTGACAGGTTTCTAGTGAGCGGTTGGATTGCCTGAGACTTGACTAATGTTCTTCTAATTATGGAAACTTCAGCACCCGTATCAAAAGTGATGGTTTTCAATTCTCCATTGATTTGTCCTTCGAATTTTAATCCTCTATAATGACTGCCCAATGATTTTATGTAAACAACTCTGGGGGCTTCGTCATTACTAGCCAGCATCCTCCCTTCCGTACTAGTTGGTTCCTGTTTGTTATTAGGGCTGGCGTCTCTAGACCTTGAAAAGCGTTGAGAATGATCCATAGATGGAAAGGATATCCTTAGTCTACAATCCCATTGCATGTGTCCAAGCTTTTGGCACCTGTAGCATCTTACTCGGTGTCTCGGTGTTGGTGTTTGCCTGGAATCGTTCCCCATTTTTCTATCTTCTAGTAACAGTTTCCTTATTCTCTCCATGAAATTACTCATTTTGGCTTCGAAGCTACCATCCTCTTTTGATGATTGCTTTTCCTTTGGGTCCTCAATGGACACTGCTCGTATTCTGGGTCGTGAGGCACCAAAGATTGCTTCCAGTTCTAATGCTCGGATAAGGGCTTCGCTACTTTGTCTGAACTTGGACATTCTTAGGTTTTCCTGGATCTTAGAATCTCTGAGACCATCAATAAACGCAGATACTGCCATCGATTCCTGCATGTCTTCCCCAGCTGCAGGAAACGCCAAACTCACTAGCCTTTTAACTTCCGATTCGAATTCTTGTAGACTCTCGCCGGGTTTTTGAACTCTTGATTTAACTTGAGTTCTGAATACTTCTTGTCTGTAATGGTCTCCGAAGCGCAGTTCTAAAGTTTGACTAAGATGCTGGTAATTCTGCTGGTAGACTGAAGGAATGGACTGAAGAAGGTCTAAGGCAGGTCCTCGTAGCGCCACTATTAGTGCTGTAGCTTTTTCTTGGTCGTTCCATCCGTTGGTATTTGCAGCAGCTTCAAATTGTCGAATATACATGGTCCAGGACGTAGAACCGTCGAAAGTTGGTGGTTTTATCTTCATACTGGAGAATGCTCCAACCCTAGCTGGATTGATGGACTGTATTTCTAATCTACGCATCTTATCTTCGAGTGCTTGAACTTGGTCCTCAACTTCTTGTCTTAATTGCTGAACATCGGCTTTGACCTCAGCTTTAACTCCCTGAACGTCGTTTTTAACTTCTTGAACATCGATTTTGACTTCAGTTTTTACTTCCTGAACGTCGTGTTTAACTTCTTGCACATCGTCTTTAACTTTTTCAATCTTCTGGTCTAGGTTAGCGACAGTTCCTTGTATGGTTTGGAATATCTTCTGTAGTTTTCCAAGGTCTTCTTGCCGTTCTTGTTGTCGCCTAGCTTCTTCTTCTTGTTTTTCTTTTTGTCGTCTGGCCTCTTCTTGTTGTCGTCTAGCTTCTTCGTCTTGTTTTTCTTGTTGTCGTCTGGCTTCTTCGTCTTGTTTTTCTTGTTGTCTTCTAGCTTCTTCTTGTTGTCGTCTGGCTTCTTCGTCCTGTTTTTCTTGTTGTCTTCTAGCTTCTTCGTCTTGTTTTTCTTATAGTCGTCTGGCTTCTTCGTCCTGTTTTTCTTGTTGTCTTCTAGCTTCTTTGTCTTGTTTTTCTTGTTGTCGTCTGGCTTCTTCGTCTTGTTTTTCTTGTAGTCGTCTAGCTTCTTCGTCCTGTTTTTCTTGTTGTCTTCTAGCTTCTTCGTCTTGTTTTTCTTGTTGTCGTTTGGTCTCTTGAAGTTCCAACATTTTGCGCAGGAGTTCTTCAACTTTTTGTTCGTCCATTTTGGCTTGTTGTCTTGTGATAGGCATATACAGAATGTTCTAGAATTTCCCTCGAACTTTCTTCAAATATCTTTTCTGGTCTTTGCTCGAAGTTCCAAACACGCCGGTGAAGTCACAAATTGCATAACTTGCCTTATTCTAGAATAGAATGTTCTGGAATTTTCTTGAAACTTCTTTTCTAGATGTCGATTGATACAGCAAACACGTTGGTGAAGTCACAATTTCGATATCTCCCTTGGTTTCCAAATAGAATGTTCTAGAATTTTCCTCGAAGATTCACTATCACAGTCTAAATCGGGGATAGAGTCACTTCCGGGGTAATTCACACGATCGGTTGAGTCTCTTTTTGTGATTGTCACTGTTTGCACTGCACTAACTGTCCCAGTGTTCACTTAGTGTTCAGTTTTTACACTACACTAGTGTCCCCACACTTCCGCAATTGGATTTCACTCTGCAGTCCTTTATATCCCACTTCTTGGACCAATGTCGCGACTCTGGGTTGCCTGCTGACAAAAATCTTGGGTTCGTTGTTCGTTTCGTTTATTCCAAAAATCAAAGTCCAATTAACACAGCAATAATTTATTCCACTTAACAAAACACTCTGACACTAATTACTTTATTAACAAACTCAACAATTAAACTCTTTACAATCACTATTTAAATCGTATCACAGTCGAACTGAAACTTAACTTACAAATCAATGCCGGCCTTCTTATATATCCCTAAATCTATTCCTGTAAAATCTAGAATACACACGATAATCTAATTTTCCAGATTAAAGTAGAATAATTCGCTAGATTCTAGTATTTCCGCGATCGATTCTTGACAGCCTGGCGGACGTTTAGCTTATTGTGACAATAGGTTATTTGTCCCCTAATGCCTTCAAGTCACTAACAGTGATGATGCGTTTTTTATTTATCATTTATTTATTATTTTTTATTTACTTATCAAACAAGATAGATTGAGTAAACAGCAAGGTCAAACAGTACACAAACAAATTGGAAAGCTTATTGAAATGACAATTAGGCCAAGAAATGAAGGAAGTTTACCTCAGGCAATGACCTATTATCACAGTTAGACAGAGTATTCCATTCATAAAATACTATTTGTTGTGTTGACAACATGTTTATAGGCCAGGGTGCATTTGGGGTGCGGGCGGTGCATGGTGGGGATAAGTCGCCCGATCTAAGTTCGGCCTAAAACAGCTGTTCCCTGCCATCGACCAGGCTTAATTGGTCCCGCCCCAAAACCAAAACGATGATATTCGAAAAGTATTCCAGACTAACACGAACATATCTTATGTATCGGTCTTTTTTTAACATATATCATCGCATAGGATAGAGACAACAAGATACTCTGGGCCAGAAAGGAACGTATTACTACGACAAGAAGGAGGCCGAGTTTAGTCTAGTGCTGTGTTGCCAAGTGTAATTGAAAGGCAGGACTTTATACCTGCGTTAGAAAGAGAAAATAAATAATCCTACGACTAAATGTGGCATTTTAGTAGTGGGGGAATTTGGTCAGGATAGAAAGAATCGGACATGTTGTCATTATATATTTTTGTTTATAAATCCGTCTATCTGTGATAATAGGTCATTGGTTCAAGGTCACTGAATCAACTTTTCGCCTGTTTGCTAAATATTTAAAGACAGTTTTTGATTATCGGCAGCCCATTTATTACCTCTCATAATGCCCTAGCGGATTTTTTTTTTCTTTAATTACTCAATGACTTATTGGCCTGAACACATCACGCGGAATTTTTCAAGAAGTCAAAAAAAATTAAAATTGATGCACTGCACAGCGCTGAAATTTGGTATGATTGCTTTATTTATTGTTCTTATGAATAAACTGCAATTTTATTTGCTTCACCTGCAACAACTTCGACTTTTTTTAATGGAACACCCGCCATAAAATTAAACATCTTTTCTTCCTGATTCCAAATATACAGTGTGTCCCGCTTCAGGACTGACCACCTTCCTAAACATTTTTCTATACTAATATTTTAAGTGACTATTGCTATATCCGAAACGGCAAGAGCTACAAGGTCGGTTAAATTAGAAAAAAATTGCCTTTTTTTTAAGACACAGTTAACAGTGTTGCCAAATTACTGTTTTTCCTGATATTCTAAAGAATGCTCTTGTTGTATCTGTCTTTAAAAAGGGTGATAAAAATGAAGCCACAAATTACAGGCCCATTTCACTGTTGCTGGTGTTAAAAAAAGTTGTTGAGAGGTGCATGGCACTAAGGTTGGTGAGGTTCTTCGAGGGGAAGGGGTGCTTTGCTGAGAGTCAGTTTGGTTTCCGAGCAGGCAGGAGTACGACTTAAGCAGAGCTGGGCAGTAGCTAGCTACCAAGTAGTTAAGCTACTAGCTTAGCTACTTTTTTGGTAGCTAATAACTTATTCAAGCTACTTTGAAAAAAAAAGTAGCTTGTAGCTGTGGCTTTTGGTAATGTGTTTCAAGTATTCATAAGCTACTGTGAAAAGTAGCTAGCTACTAAAACAAGCTACTTTTGGTAGATAGTTAATAGTTATTTAGGTATTAATGGCAGAAAGTGTCATTTACCGCCCGAGGGTGTGGTTAACGATACTCAACGCCCAAAATACTTATTACGTTTTATGCGCAGCGGACTCTTCTAGTTCAAAAATAAAATAACTATACCTATAATATAATGGCATCCATTCGACATTGTTTTCAAAAATAAACAGTTTTCTGCTTATAAAGGCCCGTTTCCACCAACCTATCGCCCGCGTTTGAATTTACCGCTTGATAAAAGTAATTTTATACTTTAATTGCTCAAGCTACAATTATCATTTTCTGGAAAATTCTTATCCTGCCTTGCTTAGACTAGTTTCTAGTTATCTCTGTAGGTACCTATGTTTTATGTGTCCTATTATATTCTCGCATTCGCAGATCACTGTGATCAAAGTGAACCTAATAAATTAATGTCCAGTGGTTTTTGACAAAAATATGAATACTACTTCTTAG
Organism: Ceutorhynchus assimilis; assembly: GCA_917834065.1. Classification (NCBI taxonomy): domain Eukaryota; kingdom Metazoa; phylum Arthropoda; class Insecta; order Coleoptera; family Curculionidae; genus Ceutorhynchus; species Ceutorhynchus assimilis. The sequence goes on along the minus strand of OU892277.1, from coordinate 17,504,446 downwards.
AGAAAGTTAATATGTTATTTTTGTATGATGATATTATGAAATTAAATTAGGTAAGGCATGTCCATTGATAAAAGTAGCTTAAATAGTAGCTTTCACTAATTCAAAATGTAGTTAAGTTACTAATAGCTTAGCTACTTTTTCAAAGAGGTAGTTGAGCTACTGAGTAACTTAGCTACTTACAATATAAAGTAGCTTGTAGCTTGTACCTAGCTACTTTTTCCAAGTAGCTTGCCCAGCTCTGGACTTAAGGTATATTGAATCTCATTGCTCATATTCTGGATTCTTATGACAATCTCCAATATATTGCTATTCTTTTCTGTGACTTAAGTTAAGCATTCGACTGTGTAAAATAAGGTCAAGCACTGGAAAATCTCGAATTTTTATACCTACATTACCCAATTAGGTAAATAAAACATAGTATTTTTTTTTAGGTTTTCCAAGAATTCGTTGAGACGTTTCAAGAGGCCCCCATAAATGGAAGCAGTAAGATATGGGTTAAAGCTGGTACTTATGATGCTGGCGCAAGAAGTGAGTTTTTTTTTTTTTTCATTTGTTTTCCCTGGAGGTACTCGAAACATAAGACCAGTTGTATAGGTCTTGTTTAAACTAGTGGTTCTAATCTTTGAATAAGCTGCAGCTGCACCCACAGGTATTGAAATAATCACAATTTTTCAAAGGTTAGTTAGAAGGCAGTGCTGGCTATCTGTAGCGAATGCGTGGGATTCTCAGTCCGCTTCATCGATTTCTGAAAGGTTATCCAAATCTCAATTTAAAATTTATGAAAGGTCTAGATCTCCAGTATCATTAAACAATAAAACATTTTTTTTTTCAGGGGAAGATACAAAAGATAAAGGGAAATTATATAAACCAACATCAAAAATACAACCTAAAGAAGAATCACTGACAGCCGCTGAAAGAGCGCAAGCTTATGCTCAGTTACTTAGTACTGATAAAAAGCCTGATAGGTTAGGAAAGCCAAAAAAGTCAGGGAAAAGCAATTTGGAAGCTTTTATGGAAGAACTTAAACAGTAAGTAATGTTTTTAAATATATATTTGGTGTCAGTTAACATTGTCTTTTCATAGAATTCAGGAAGAAAGAGAAGAAAGACATAAATATAAAGTACATATTAAAACACCCATAGAAAATGAACTTGATTTGTTCATGCGCGGAGATTTAGGGTCATTTGATAATGGAGATCCAAACACTACTAATATTTATTTAGGGAATCTTAACCCAAAAGTAAGTCAATTGTTTTCTGTCTAGAGTAAATTAATTTATTCTTCCTCTAGCTAACTGAACCACAATTGATGGAAATATTTGGAAGATATGGCCCTTTAGCAAGTATTAAAATAATGTGGCCCAGGTCTGATGAAGAAAAAGCCAGAGGTAGAAACTGCGGTTTTGTAGCATATATGTCCCGCAAAGATGGAGACAGAGCTCTAAGGAGCTTGAAAGGAAAAGAGATTTTTGGTTATGAAATGAAGCTTGGTTGGGGAAAAGCTGTTTTAATACCACCTCATCCTATCTATATTCCACCTGTACTTATGGAAGTTAGTCAACCACCACCCCCTTCAGGACTCCCTTTCAATGCTCAGCCTGCCAGTGAGGATTATGATGTTATGCCAAAGTCCGACGAAGAATTAGATGCGATACTTAGAAGGGCCGTGGTAAAAGTTGTTGTGCCAAGTGATAAAAATCTTCTTATGCTTATACATCGAATGTGCGAATTTGTTGTTCGGGAGGGGCCAATGTTTGAGGCAATGATTATGAATAGGGAGTTACATAATCCAAGTTTTAGGTAAATAGAGAAATATGTGATGAGTAGTGAGTTAACCTGTAAAGTCTGCATTATCAGGAAATGTTTTACTAACATGTTACTTGAATAGGCACTTTTCAAGGAGTGTCAAAAAATAGGCTCATTTCTGAACAGCAAGAAAATGAAGTCAAAAAGTCAATTCTGTGATTATGGGTACAATCATTGAAGGATACAATTTTGAACAAGTTTAAATTTACCTTTATTTAAAAAAAAACTTCTTGTGTTGTTAATTCAACTAAGTCAATATGTATATTGTGGGTCAACTCCTTCTAATTGTGCGAATACTGTTTTGTAATCGCATTGTTTTGTAAAAATGTCGAAAGTCACAACAGAAGTTTTCATTATTTTTTTTTTTGAGGATTTTGCTTTAAGTACATTTTCTTTGTCTGATCACACATTTAATAACTAAAGTAATTTTAAAAAGCAAATGTCCTAAAATAAGCGAGTTGATAAATCTTCGTAGAAAGTCTGTCTACACAAAAATATGCATTCATAGTTGGTAAAAAATGTACCTTAAGTAAATGCTATATCGGTTAGCGAACTCGTCATCACCAGACTGAGGGGAAACTAAAAATCGCTCAAAATTAACAACAAATGTATACAGTGCTAACAAAAATTATTATTTATATGGTAGAACTTAGATGCCTAGTTATCGTATAAGGGTATGGTTTGGTTTTTGAAATATTTCAGAGATACTTAAAATACAACAACAAAGGGATAGGTATATCTTTATGAACCACTTTCTGAAAGTCATTAATAGTCTTATTTGGATCCAAATCTTTATTATTTAGGAACGGTTCATTCACCTTCTGATAAAGTGTCAAGGTCAGGTATGCAATCTGATTGTTAAAAACGCAATCTGTAATGCCATTGGTCGTCCAATTATTCGCTGACCATTAGAATTATAGCACGTTGAATTTATTTTGGAGATGAATAAACCGGGCCTTAAATGTGTAACTGTACTTTTGGTATTTTCTAGGTTTTTATTTGAAAATCAAAGTCCTGCTCATACATACTACAGATGGAAAGTTTATTCCATTTTACATGGTGGCTCTCAAAAGGAATGGAAGAATAAAGAATTTAGGATGTTTAAAGGTGAATTTTATTACATTTCATTTTCAGGTTTTCAATTTGCATGTAGCTACACCCTAACTTGTTTTTTTTTTTAAATACGAACCTCTCTTGTGTTACACATCGTTGGATAGCTTGTTGCCCTTTACATTCCTATAGCAAAATGTTAAATCATACGATTAGTTTTCGAGATATCGGTGTTTAAAAGTAAGCACATTTTGAAAACTAGTAATTTTGACTATCTCTTAGACATAAGAATTCTCTCATGAAAGTCTCAAATACATATCGGGGAAACCAAATGTGCTTATTGACTAACCCCCACCCCTCTTATCTTAGGGGCTAGCTGCACCTAATAATTTATCTAAAATGAGAACCTACCCTTTTTTGAAAGATTTTTTATTCCTCTTTGGAGACGTGCAGAAGCAGATAGAACTATGATAAACACATTACTATTCGAGACTTTTATGACAGAATTGTTTTGTCTAAGAAATAGTCAAAATTACTACACCTTTTCCAATTGTATTTCAGAAAGTGTCAAATGTATTTCAGAAAGTGGTAAATGTATTTCAGAACAGCCAAATGTTTTTCAGAAAGCGTAAAATGTATTTCAGAATAGTTAAATGTATTTGAGAAAGCGTTGAATGTATTTCAGAAAGCGTAAAATGTATTTCAGAATAGCCAAAAGTATTTCAAAAAGTGAAAATTCGGCGGAGATAATTCAGGAGAAAGGCGACACAAAAAAGTACCTACCTATGTCTGTGCAGTTTTTCCTACATGATCCCTACTGACCCAACATGAGCTTAATAGTAGCATTTAACTATTCTGAAATTCATTTAACACTTTCTGAAATACATTTAACTATTCTGAAATACATTTAACTATTCTAAAATACATTTGACGCTTTCTGAAATACATTTAACTATTCTGAAATACATTTGACGCTTTCTGAAATACATTTAACTATTCTGAAATACATTTGACGCTTTCTGAAATACATTTAACTATTCTGAAATACATTTGACGCTTTCTGAACTACATTTGACTATTCTGAAATACATTCGACACCTTCTGAAATACAATTGGAAAAGGTGTAGTTTTAAAAATATGCTTACTTTTAAACACCAATATCTCAAAAAATAATCGTCCGATTCAAGATTTTGCTATGGGACTGTGGAAGGATAGCAACGAGCTATCGAACGATGTGCAACACAAGGTAGGTTTGTATTTCAAAAAAAAAAAGTTAGGGAAGGTACCCCCTAAGCGGTTAGGCGGGGTGACTCAAAACGTGCCTCATTTTGGTTCCCCCTCCGATCCCTAGATACGTATTTGAGATCTTCCTGATAGAATTTTTTGTCTTAGAGATATTCCTGATTGCTACTTTTCAAATTGTCACCCTGTATGTAGATATTCCTGACATGACTTGAACATTGCCTCATTCATGAAAATGTAAACTTTTCCCTATCTCATTTTGGATCTTAGATTAGCTGTGTTATTTTTTTAACCAAAAATCTGAAAAAAAGTAATTTTAAAATTTTGATACATTAATAATTCATGATTGAAATTACTTGTTTCAATGTCTTTAAGCAATTATATCTTAATTGAAAAATTAATCGTAATCGTTCTAACCTTAGTTCATATTATATTGGGAATAATTCTAAATTCGGAATTGCTACTGAGTGTTTTTGAATCTCGGTAGGACCGATTTATAGAAAAATCGTCTTTTTCACAAAAATATCAAAAATCTAAGGGACCTACTTATTGGTTGTTGTTTTGCCGAATGTTAATGTAAATTTCGTTTCCCTGAAATTTACAGACACAAAAACCACTATATTATAAATAGCTGCAACTTAACAATCCAATGTTGGTGCAAACTTCTTCAATAATTGATGATATTTCTTTTTGGCCTAATATTATAAAAACTTGCTAAAAACGCATTCTGTTCTAAAATTCACTCGAACAAAATATTAAAATCAGGCAGTTTTAAATAATAAATTACTTTTTCAAAAACTCTAACATTGGAAAGCATTTCCATATGGCGCGAACTTTGTGGATGTATTTATATATCTGATAATTATTTTGTTTTAGGTGGCTCTGTATGGAAACCGCCAGTAATGCACTCTTACACGGCAGGTATGCCTGATGATTTAGTATTGGACGATGATCTTACAAATGCCTCCAAAGGGGCATTATCTGTTGGGTATTTATTGCTTTACAATAATTTTATCTCACCTACTATATTTCATGCATTTTTTAGACAAAGAGATAGGTTAGAGGATCTTCTACGTAATCTGACACCAGATAAAAAGAGAATTGGAGAAGCTATGCTGTATTGTATTGACCATGCTGAAGCTGCTGAAGAGATTGTTGATTGCATTACAGAATCTTTATCTAACGAGACTACTATAATTACAAAAAAAATCGCGAGATTTTATTTACTATCAGATATATTGAGCAATTGTGCTGTCAAAGTCAATAAAGCTTCGAACTATAGAAAAATAATCGAAAATAAACTTCTTGAAATCATGCAGGAGATCAAAAAAGCTTTTGACAATCTTGAAAGTAGACTTCAGGCGGAAGGTTTCAAACGTAGGGTGTTGCGAGTATTAAAATCCTGGGAAGATGTTGGTATTTATACTTTGGAATTTATGAGTTCACTCAACGCCATATTTTGTGGCATTGAAGAGGTAATTCTCCCAGCATTTTTATTAAAATTTATTTGGTAAACTAAATTCATCCTATTTTATCAAATGACTAACACACTTTTAATGAAAACGTGGGAACATTTTTTATCTATTATCTGATTTTTTCTAATAATTTCAAATTAGCAGTACAAAACAATTTGTTAAATCCAATCAGGAACGGCAAAAAAGTTACCATAGATAATACACCTTCAACTTTGGTGTGTTTCATCTGACCCTTTTCGTATGAAGCGCTAGGGAAAAATCCATAAGCTGGCGTGAGATAACGTGGCCATACACATGCCAGATTCCTTTGTTAGATCAGAGTAGAGCAGTCAAACTATATGCTACTAAAATCGGCACGCGCATGTGTATCTATGTTGCCCAACAACAGAATGATGAGGATCTTTTTTTTTTTTTAATTATTTCTCCAAGTATGTAAGAGTACAAGGATGCATCAGAAGTTTAGTTCAAAACATGCCACAATATACCTGAGTAGGTACCGTTAAGTCTTTTCTACGAGAATGATGGGATTGAATTACTTAAATAATTTTTTTAATACCTAAATGATTAATCAGCTGACGTTCAACACCAGTCATCCAAGTATCTTACTGTTTAAGCCGCCGACACGGAAGCCAACCTTAATAATCAAGCAATACAAAATTATTGTATTCAAAAGCCATACATTTTCTGATTTACATTAAAAGTATGTTTGGTTGTTTGCAGGTTAAAGCGTTCTAATATAGAATTTGATCAGTTCAGAAAGGGATTATTATTTTTTGTTGAATTATAAACGGAGAGAGCTGATACTTAATAAGTTAATATTTGTAGTCTACATATACACCAGAGAAAAGCAATGACTTGGATGGCAACCCTCTGGAAAAACTTTCAGATGATGATGGAACTCCCATCGATGGTGCTGTGCTCTTAAAGAACGCCATGAGCCATTATAATAGTACACCTGAACATGATGAAGATTTGGATGGTAAGTTCATTATTTAACATTGAAAAAACAAAATTAATTTTCATTTCCAGGTGAAGAAATCAAGGACGACTTAGACACAGCAAAACCATTGAGCTCAGGTTTCATAAAATCCAAATGGGAAGCAGTGGACCCAGATCAAGTGGAAGCTCAAGCCATGACGACTAGCAAGTGGGATTTGTTGGAGGTGATGCATGAAAATAGCCAGGATAGCAATCCCAATGATCAGGATTCTTCAGTGGATTATAGTGATACTAGGTAATTCTGAATGCCAACCTTGTCTTTCTTTATATCTTGCTATTTATTTGTGTGCTGTGTTTTCTGCCTGTAGGATAAGTTTTAAGTAAGTTGTAGCATACATCACCAATGTTGACTTTGTTGAATGTAGGTAAATCTATGGACGCTGGTAGCCACATATTTTTTATCGTTTAAATCACTGTTTATGTATCTTTACAAATCGACTGTTGCTCCAATTGTACTACTTTTCATTTGAAATCCATATTATTGTGGGTTAGAGTGAAATGTTGCATAAACTAATTCTACTCTATTCATGTCTTGATGGTTTGTTTCAAGAGTGTTCCTGATGAGGTAAGAAAGCTCATAGGATCATTATTTGAACAAGTATTAGCACTTATCATGAAATCCACTTTGTTGGTCATTATTTTTCCAATTGTTCATGCAAGTATTGCTTAATACCATAAGTAACTTCGGCTTCTTGGTTAACTGCAGTATTTTTATGAGAGACATTCTAAGCATTTTGTACACATTTATTTTATTTATTTTGTCAATATTTTCCTTTCGTTGAGTCACTTTTTTTTTCTACATCTGTTTTGATACAACTTAACCTTCAGGCACACACTTTTGTCTTATGGGAATTTACCAGATTTTTCAATTCTGATGAAGTTTTTCAGGCATCTGCTTGCACATATGTACAGGGTTATTGGTTATAAATCTCACCCCCCTCTATCTTTTTTATTTAACATTTTGGAAAAAAGTGTCCCAAATAAAAAAAATATGGTTGAAATTAAATTTTTTGAAAAACTCACTTTTGCATATACAGAGTGTTTCAAAAATGCTGGTAGTGCTCCAACTTTCTTATTTTAAATTGAATACCCTGTATATTATTCAATATTCGGATTCTACATAAAATTCTGAGCCGATTTCATGTGATATACCCTATACCTAAGTTCAACTGTTTTAGAAATATTGACATTTGAAAATTAACTTTTTTGCAAATTTGACAGGCTGTAAAACCTAAACGGTTAACTTTTGAGCAAAACCGATCTTACATTTTTTTCTAATATTTTCACAAGCTATCATTTGATACCAACTTTGAATTTAACCGAAGATTAAATTTAATTGGAATTTTCAATCATGGATTAAATTCAAAGTTGATGTCGAATATTGGTGTCAACTGCTAGTTTATAAAAATATAAGATAAGAATGTAAGATCGGTTTTGCTCCAAAATTAACCGTTTAGGATTTACAGCCTGTCAAAGTTGCAAAAAAGTCAATGTTCAAGTGTCAATATTGCCAAAACAGTTGAACTTAGGTATAGGGTATATCACATGAAATTTGCTCAGAATTTTATGTAGAATCCGAATATTGAATAATATACAGGGTATTCAATTTAAAATAAGAAAGTTGGAGCACTACCAGCTTTTTTGAAACACCCTGTATATGCAAAAGTGAGTTTTTCAAAAAATTTAATTTCAACCATAAATTTTTTATTTGGGACACTTTTTTCTAAAATGTCAAATAAAAAATATAGAGGGGGGCGACATTTATAACCAATAACCCTGTACTAACTAATGTCCGAGTTTGACTGGATATCACCATTACTTCTTGTGCCTATAGTTTTGATATATTATTCTATCATGCACTCACAGGGATAGCCAAAAATGTTTGAACTTGTGTCATCTTATTCCAAATTATCTTTGAAACATTTTTTTGCGTTGTTATTCTAAGGTTAGAGGTTGTAAAAATATTTTCATGTGTTTCTCAAGTTAGGTATAACAAATATCTGTCAGCGTCCTCTTAGTTACTTTCCCATTGTATTGGATTCCCCACTCAGTGAGTCAGCAAACATACAGAATCACAATCCACTAGTTAAATGTATTTATTTAATTTAAAAAAGCATATCAAACTCAAAGTAAAAATATAGGCAAAACTACACTTTCGAATGATAGAATAACTATAAATAATAATAATAATAAATGTAACATAATGAACATTTGCAATAATTTCAATTCAATCATTGGTAAAAGTTTTTCAAGTCGATATTTGTTTGAATAATTACAGGAATATGTCGGAAGAAAAACGTATGAGGCTGCGAGAAATTGAAGTCAAAGTTGTTCAGTACCAAGATGAATTGGAATCAAGGCAAAGGACGTTAAAAAGTGGGTGGACAGTGCCTCAACAAGTTGAACATCATAGGAGGAAACTGCTGAGGAAGTTGGAAAGAGAATTGAAGAAAGAAATTAAGGAAGATAGAACACCTAAACCCGAGAAACACAAAAGAGACTATGATAAAAGTGAAAGGCGGACAGAAGATATATCTGATGATGAAGACTACAAGGAACAGTAAGTACAATGTGATACAAAAAAAAAAAGAAAACAATTAAAACTTATTTCAAATGTGATATTTAAAACAAAAAGTTCCTACTGTGTGATGCTAATTTTAGTCAGTGGCTGTTATGTTTTCTATTTCATTATTGTTTTACGGACAAGATTTTCTGACATATTTTAACAATTGTTTTTGTTTTAAATGACTTCAACACATTTGTTAAAATTATGTTACATTGCATTTTGTGTATAATATATTTTAAGCTTATGATTTACTGATTTTTATAGTACCTCTAGAAAAAGTAAAAAACATGCTCGCAGCTCTTCAAGTGGTTCCACATCCAGACACAGGTAACCTTTATAGATTAAGTAATTTTCTTTCAGCTACTCATGTTCTTTAATATTACTTTTACCCAGAATTCCAAAAGGATTGGAAAAAATGGTCCATATCTTACATTTATTGTGAGACTGTGACTTTTAGGTCCCTATTTATTTAAATTTTAGTCGAAATGGGGCCGAACTAATTCTAAATACAACAGGTTTTCAAGTAATTTTTTTTTTATTTAAAAGAGCATACATTTGGACTTGCAGAGATAATTACAATTTCTAGTTTCTAACAATCGTCTAGGCCTCAGGAAGTCACTGTTAATTCTCATTCCAGTCATGCGTAGCCCAAAATTTAACATCATCATCAGCTGTTTTGTTTTCACTATGGTTATTGATGTTTCATCTTTGGTGGTTAAGTGGGTTGTTATCGTTTGTTTAATTTATTATTAGTGTGATTTTGATTACGTTTTTATTTCATACATTAAAAAAATAAATAATGCTGTAATATCATTGCCTACAAACAAAAATAAACGCGTTCTATTCTACTTTTTTTTTTCATTTGTGAAAATCATTTTCTTAAAATCAAATAAATTATAAACATCTGTTGTATTTAGAATTCAATGTCGCCATCGAAAAAATATTTCTCAACGCATCTTAATGTTGTTGTGGAGCGAGTTTTTTTTATAACTAATTCATACCCCAGGCATGTCTTGTCCATTGTTGATGATATAATATATAAATACATATTATGATTCAATCTATAAGCTACTGAATTGGGTGATTGATTAAGAAAATGTAGCTGCTTGTTTGCTACAAATCTAAAATCTTGGAGAAAAATTATACGTTAACTTATCAAAGCTTTTCATTTCTCTTGCCTTGGATCTAGATTTTTATACCTTATGACCTACTATTTCTTGATGAATTTTGTATATCCAAGCGTTTAGAATTTTCTTTCTTCAGTTCAGAACATTGACATTACCTATACCATTAAAACTAAGATGTATTTGTGACAAAGTCAACATCTTGCGGTTACTTTTCTGTAACAAATTCATCTTCAGTTACCTGTATGTTCCGAGCAATGTTGACAGTCCGACTATTAATTCTCTGATCTTGGATTCGGAATAGGTGCTTGTGTCAGTCAGAAACTGCTTTGTGGATTTTTCCCATTTTAACCTAGGTTTATGCACTTTTAAAAAAGCAGCTTCAACTTCCATCAAATTGAAATTCTGCATTTTCCCTGTTTTTGAAATAGAGTTAAAAAATGAAATCATATATTTATGTTGAAGTAAAGTTAGATTAGTGTAAATTGGTCGCAGGTTAGAGCCTGGCAAATTTCCTAGCTCAAATAATGGTATAACCATAAATCGGCTTAGCACTTTCATTTGTATCTATTTCTTATGCTTAACGAACAACGTTATTATGACGATTTTCTACCAACAAAATTAGGTCCAAAAGCAGGACTCCCACCAGGAAACGCACATCAAGACAAGCAAAATCTCCCTCCTCTCACCGATCCCGTCGTTTAGGTTCCCATTCCGCGCGCAAGCGCAGAGACTCCGATTCGCCTATTAGTTCCACAAGTAAATATTCCCCTCCTCATAGTACAAGTCGCCAGAATAGGTATTCGCCATCCCCTGTGAGAAGTTCTAAATATGCCAGAGGTGGAAGATCGCCGGCCGCCACCCCTCCCAGAAAAAGGAGTAGAAGCACTTCAAGAACAAGATACTATTCACCAGATTCAACAAGTTCCAATTCAAGGAAACACAGGCACAAGCATAAAGTTTAGGGCATACATAGTTCATAGTTTTATTGCATTGAAAAACAGGTTTTTGAAAGTTAGGAAATTTTGTTTAGTTGAAAACATTTTTGTTTTATCTCTTGTTGATGGGAATGAGTCGCATACATATACGATTGGATATGTTGGGAAAACGAATATATGTAAAAAAAGTAATATCAATTGTATGATTGACATAAATACATTGCTCTAGAATTTTTGTTTGTTTTTATATCAGTGGTGAATTTTATACGTGTGTACATAAAGTATGAAATAAATTCAATATAAAATAATTGCAACGATTTCGTTTTTTTTTGTTTGAAATTTTTTCGCACAAATTTCTTTAGACAGAGTGTTCCAACAACTTGTACCGATATCATCTTTATTTTTTGAATTGGCACCCCCTTCATATTATGACATTTCTGGATTCTACGGATAATTTTAAGATATATTGCAATTTAAAGTTTTTACCTACATATCTTCAACTGTCCTGCAAATATTGACACTTGAAAATTGATATTTTTCAAGCTTGAACGGCTGTTGAATCTGAACGGATCGAAATAGAGCAAAACGGCTTGCACATCCTGTCCTAGTTTTTCATAGGCTATCGTCTTGATTTTAAGGAAAAATAATAGTTGTGGCTTATATTTTGTTTTTTGTAGTGCAGTCATTTGTGAGTTTCGATGTGACTTAATTTCAAGTGAAAGTAATTTGAAATGTGTGTATCAGCAAAGCAAAGAATTGAAATTCTCATGATGATTCGGTATGGAGATAGAGTGCGAACCCAACAGGAGGTGTGTGTTTTATTCAACAAAAAATGCCCGGATGGACCAATAAATCAATCAGTAAGTAGCAAAATCAAGAGAAAGTTTCGAGAAAATGGTTCTGTGTGGAAGATAACCAAAGAGTGGAGAACCAATTATTAGCGAGTAAAAAAATAACTTAATGTGGGGCATCCTTACAGAATACAATTATTGGTACACGAGTTGAATGAAGAGGATCCAGACCGACGAATTAAATCCAAAACGGTGACTTGATAAAAAGTGGTTTAGATATGATTGAATAACAAATAAATAAAAACAATATCCATTTTCAAAAAATCATCTTAAACCTCGTCAACTTGACAATGGGAAATTGAGTAAAAGAACATCCGTGACGGATGAGAGACCATACCCAGTTGAAATTTTTTTGGTTTGGGCAGGAATTGTCGAAAATAAAATTAATGGCCCTACTTTTTTAAGGCACATCGGACGGTCCAATATACCTTTATTTTTTACAACAAGGTCTAATCCCCTGGCCTATAAAAAACTACGATGGAATGTGCAAGCCGGAAATATAACAATATTTTAATCCAATTAGATTCTACAGCCGGCCGTTCAAACTTGAAAAATATCAATTTTCAAGTGACGATATTTCCGAAACAGTTGAAGATATTTAAAAACTTCAAATTGAAATATGTCTTAGAATTCTCTGTAGAATCTAAACCCTTTAAAAACATTTTTTTTGAGAGAAACTTTCAAACGAAATTGACGGATCTCAGAGTTTTTTTAGAAAACGCCCTAATTAATTTTATATTCAATTTATTCCATTGTTTATTTACATACTCATATCACTGAGAAAGTTCAGTTATCTACTAGCTTATAAGTTTTTATAGCCGGAGAGCTGGTTACTAGCCAGCTGTCCGGCTATAAAAACTTGTTCAAGCTTCATGAGGGCACCAAAAAATTATAGAGCAATGGATGTAAAACAATGAAAAACTAATTGGCTGAATGATAAGACAATTCTAGCAAAGATACTTTGCCTCATAGAGGAATAGAACGAAAGTATCCAACCCATGGAATACCATGTTGTCAATTGGTACTTTGTTTAAATAAAAATAATAAAAATGCAATCACCACAAAAGTTGAACTTGCTTCCGCGGCTACTAGTGCCTCTATGCTCCATGCTCAAGTTTCTGCGTGTAAACTGCGTTGTGTTGTGACGCTCTTTTCATTGTCATGTTTCTCTATGTTGAACCAACCTAGAACTTTTTTAATTATAGATCAATGTATATAAAAAGTGATATTGTCTTTTCACTTTTTTTTTGTGTGGTTGGCTCCTCACCTAATATTAGGTAAAATGTATGCCAGCAAAGTGTGGTAAAAAAAAATTCTCTTCAAATGGTGTTGAATTTCTAGAAATAGTCCACCATTATTTCAAAGTTGAGCCAAAAATGTGAAATTGTTGATGACGAAAAAAAAATCGCAACTTATTGCGAAAAAATCTGTTTTTCGGGTGTACAATCAGAATCGAATAAAATTTAACTGACATTTAGGACATTTTTTTTAAAATTCAATTTGGAATCCTCATGATAATATGTATGTCTGTATATCTTTTTCCCTCGTATCCACTATATTGTGCTGAAGTGCCTGGTTGAATGATGTTTCTAAATAATTCAAAAATCATTGAAAAAACGTAATAAAACAATCCGTGCTCGCTGGGGCGACTATGTGTGTAGTATATTTTTTTGAATATTTTTAAGCTTGTTATTGAAATAACTCAATCAAATTGCAATTGTGGATCAGACATATACCTATTGTGATTAGATTATGCTTCTCATAGCCTTAAGCTAATTTTCATATTCAAATTGTTAAAACATTATAGACCACTTGCATACATTTTTATTTGTACCTGGAAACTTCTCAAATACTTGAATACCCTCTAAAATATAATAAATAGCCCTCCACAATATTTTTTTCCAAGAGAACTTCGCATTTGCTTATAATTTATCTGGGAAACTCGCCTGCGTCCTTTAAATTTGACGTAACAAGGAAACGCTACGCCATTAATTGTCACGTCACGAGGTACGAACGCGTCAACCGCTGACATTATGTATTGCTTTATGTCCTGTTTATAAACAAAATAACAAACAGAAGTGAGGTGAGGGTAATATTTATTTAACTTTTTTTTTTTGTAACTAACTCAAAGGTGAAATTGTGATTTAACTCAACTTTTTAAATTATTATATGTAAGTACAGACATTAAAATGGTCTTCACAGAGGTGAACATGGCTTTTTATTGAAATAACTTCAGGCCGGTGTCTCATGGCTTGCAGGCTAAGCAAATTTTTTGTTGTTTTACTTTATTGTGTACCTAGCTTAGTAAATGTCTTTCCACGAGTCGAAACTGTTGTATTTTTACAACAGTGCGATGAAACGACGATAAACCATTTTCAACTCAAAAATCGACTAGAAACTATCGAAGGTCAAAACAAAATATGACATTCATACCTCGTGACGTCACGTATGCTCCGTTTTTGGTGGGATTTTAGCCAGTTTGAACTAAAATTATTTATTACGACGTTAATATTCTACATATTTGAAAAAAAAAAATAGTGATACTTTTTTAAGTCTGATTCATCATCCTAGTTGAATAAAAAAAATATCTGCAAGGAGTCTATTAATAAGATATAAGGCTGTTTCAAATTAAGATCTGTTATTGCTTGGGGTAACTGTTAAAAAAATGGTTAATCATGCAAGTATGTTTTTTTTTTGACGATTAAATGGGGAAAAAAAAAATTGAGCATCGTGTTTTGAAATTACTTTTTTGATATTTACCAGTTTCACCAGCCTCTTTTTAATGTGTTCAGTAAGTGCAGACTACAAATATTCGAATAAACGAGTTAAAACATGGGTTTGGATATTCTATAGAGGGTTTAAAAGAAAGTGGTAACTTCAAAGGACGAGGCTCAATAGTATGTACATATTTATTGTTCTATTTTAACCACTTGTTCAACAATTTAACCAGTGTTGTAAATTTTGTAATAAGAGTTAGCAATAGGGCAGATTCAATATGAAACAGCCGTGTATGTATATTTCAATTTTAAATCCTTTATAGATAGGTACTGTTATAGACAGTATCTAAATTTTTTTTTGATTGTAATTTTTTCAATAAAATCCTCTTCCGGAATAAAAAAAAAATGTTTTTGTTACAGCAACAACAGAATAGTTTGTGTTTTACATGATTTATTATACAGGGTGTCTCACGACAAACTGCCGAAAATGAACTTTGGGAATTTGGGAACATAGCACACAAATCTTAAAAGCTGTAGGTGTAACTTTTTTGCAATAGAAAAATATTAAATTTCTACAAATTTTTCCATCAGGTAACCTTACACAAAGTCACCCTTATTTTTATTGCCAAACAAGATAAAATTATAAAAATAGGGGGTTCAAATTTGAAAAAATATACTTAGTTTTTGACCACTCTGTATTTATTTGCTGTCAAAATATCAACACACTAAAGTAGGCCCCGTTCTCCAAGGAAACCACCTCAATTGATTAAAAAAGGCTTTCATATACAGGGTAACACTTCAAAAAGTCACAATAGCTATAACATACCTAAGCTGAACCAAAATATATAAAAAATCTCTGAAAACAATGTCTATAATAGAAAAAGGAAAAAAAAAAGGTGTAATAACTCACCTGTTTTCACTTAACCCCTCACCCTTAGCCTCCCCAACTAAATAATCTTAAATGGCAACCCCCTACTTGTGATACCTTCTGTGACAATTATAGCTTGTAGGGTACCTGCGTGCCATTGAAAAGCATTTTTTAAGAGATTTCAGATAAGACAAGTAGGGGGTTGCCATTTAAGATTATTTACTTGTTACATCATTTTGATTCCTCCTTCCTATTATAAAAGCTGTTTTCAGCGATTTTTTTTTTTTTTTGGTTCCTCAAATATATTCAGTAGGTTTTTATAGTGTCACCCCGTAGGAGAAATTGATAGTTATGTTTAGGCCCGCAAAGGCATACAATTTAAAATTTGTCATAAACGGTTATAGAGTTAGAGCCAATTTTAAGCGAATAACCAAACGAGATTGGTTTTTACCATTTCGGATTGGTATTTACCACAACATTTATGCGACTTTGGTTTTTCTTTTGGTTATGACTCCGTGACGTCATGGATCAGCTGTAAAATGTCATACTTATCACCGCAAAATTGCGGTTTTAACCCAGCTCGGGAGTGGTTTTTATTTTGCGGTTATTATTTGAATTGTTGACATTGCATTTTTGGCGGGTTTTTAGCAAGTTGTTTATTTTTTTTAGCAGTTTGTTTGGTATTATGAAGTAAAAAAAGGGCCAGAAATTATGGATACTTCCCTAAGCAAAAGTCATGAAGGTGCGGATTACCAAATACAGGTTGGAGACTGGAGACTGGGTCGGTATTTCAATGTCACGTTAAAATAACGTTAATTAAGTCATCTTTAATACAAGTTTCACCGTATATCAAAGTATAAAAGTTCCCCTAATTCAAGGTGGATCTTAAGCTTATCTTAAGTTACCTGAATGAACTGATTTCAAGTTCACCTTAACGTTAAGGATACCTTTGGTAAATCTTGATTTTAAGATTACATTTGAAATACCGGCTTTTAGAAACAGCTAATTTACTCTTAAAAGCAAGTATTATCTGTTTCAATTGATTTTCGGTCTCATGTCTTTCCTTTTTTTAAAAAAAATGCAACAAATTGGTAGATTTCCTAACAAATCAATTATTTCCGCACTGTCTTCAAAAAAAACACATCTCCAAATAAAAAGGCAAGTTCTCTCCTCTTTTCCATTTTCCGGCCAGCATGAAATCAAAATTCAAAATATAAACAAATAGCAATAACACAACAGGGGTAACCGCGGTTAATACCAAACGCGTTTAAGCGAATACAATGGAATGACGTCATCAAGTGATCTGTCATCTTGAACCAAAGCGTAACCGCGGTTAAAACCACAAAATTGTGGTTATTCGCTTAAAATTGGCTAGGTATGGCATAAGACATTATTTACAAATATGTCTAGAATGTAATGATATATAGGCCTAAAATAGACAACTTGATATCAACTTTCGGTAATCGGTATAACCGGGTGCCGCAGTCTTAAAAATACTTTATCCGGATGGCCTTCATCGACATTGCTATGTATGTTTCCAAATTTTCCGAGAGATCGACCGCGGCAGTTTGTTGTTGGGCAGCCTGTATATACTGGGGTGTCACGGAAATGGTGTAAACAATTTCGGTGGTTGATAGTAGTACCTACTCAACACTCCAAATTCTTTAGTATTAAATTTTGAATATACCTATAACATCTTGGGAAAATGAGTTCCTATGAACTTGGGTCCGAAAATGCATTGTTTGAAGGAAAAATGAAAAAACAGTTTCCATTTAGTTTCAAGCTTAGTTCAAAAAATTTTCGTATAAGTTTCACGTCTCATTCAGCTTTTTTTCTGCACAAAATGGATACTCCTGTCGCTTGTTGCAAAACATTATACGAAAGAATTTTCCAGAAAATTTGATTTTAAGATTTTGCTCGACTGGGATTCTAAAAACGTGAAAACTGAATGGGTAAATTTTTTTTTGATTTGAATGCTTTCTGAAATTGCTATAAGAGTTAAATTATGCTTCACTTCAAACAATTTATTTAAAGCAACCGAACTAGAAGCGATACAACCTCCATAGTATGAGAAAAATGCAGGGGATTAAACACTTCGTCTGTACTATGTTTTTTCATGTTGTCACAATTTTGACGTGACGCAGTACGTAACTTGGGGTTTTGAGGCGTGGAGAGAATCTCGGTTGTTTACAAAAATCGTAATTTGCTTTATAGACTGCGCTAGACGGGGGCTCGTCCTTAAAGCTAACTAACACTATAGTCTATTTTTTTTAAAGCTGGTATAATCAAACTGCCATCTCATCGTTCATTGCAGGTGGTTCATTCACTCTTCAAAGGATTTAGGGGATTAAAATTGGTTGAGTATGATTGATTATACCAGCTTTCAAAAAAATAGACTATAGTTGAGAACACTGTTACCACGTGGTACTGTCTGATGGCTAACAGCCGACCAGAATGGCGTTCTTGGCAAGGGTAATAACACTGGACGACAAGACAGGAAGTCCGAAGACGGCCTGGAAAGGCTTTTCCAGCAAGGGTACTTGCACTGTCAGGAGACAGTAGCAGGGGTAGTTGTACTGTTCATCAGAGTATAATCAGGTTAATTATGTCCGCCTTTTTGTCCAATTGCGATAAACCCATTCTTTAATTGATCTAGGTACACAGTATTTTATTTTCCTTGTGGCGTATAGTAGTCTTGCTTGTTGACATATGCCCTTCCTCCGAGAAGCATCAGTCCCCAAGTCCCCGTAAAGCTGTATAAATATAAGGTCGATTACGGACAAAAAAGTACGTACTAAGAGCGAAGGAGTACGTGAAAACGTATACTACGTACGTCTTGTAAAAGACGGACATGTGCGTTTTAAAAACGAACAATAGAAAATGAGCTAGAATCCCTATTTATATTATTTATTAAAGCTAAATAAATACGAATAAATAGACGGGCACAATTGTGTGGTGGTGCTTCTGTCCCATTTATGCAGTCTTTACAACTGCAAATGCAGTAAATAAATGGTCAAATCCATACAGTAGTCCAAACGGATTTTCTTCTTATTTTTTTTTTATAAACTTGCCAGAATACCGCATGGTCAAAATTTCTGTGTTCGTTTTTGTTGGGTAGGACCCTCCGAGAAGTACTTTTGTCAATCAGCGCCTATTTCCGGAGCCGAAAATCAGCGCCTACAAGTCATCTCATTAGTACATAATGAACGCCGGTTTTCGGCCAGTTTAAAAACAACTTCCATAGTACAAAGATGTCTAGTTCATCGTCAGATGAAGACTTTATTGACGGAAGATAGATTTCTAAGGATGCAACGCATGAAGCAAGGTATACATGCAGTAAATTGTAAACGAAAACTTTATGGTGAATATCACCATTTTTTCCTTCTGCACTATATTCCTGTTGCTGTGGAACTTAAGTCGTCTGTCCTACAATGCATTTCTTTAAAAAATCACAGAATTCAGTAATGCGACATCCATTATCGATGCACGTCAAGCTGCTACCAAGAACTACAAATTCATTCCGGTAAAAAGTCGGCGCTTATCTGCACTAGCAATAAGCACCGACCTGCTTTGTCTGTGCGGGTACATTTAAACATGATGGATCCAATTATTGGTGCTTATAAGCGCTCGTTACCAGCCTTAGATCATATATATATGTTATTCACATATGGATACAGCGAAAGCCAACAATTATGTTGACAACATATCCAAGACATACTTAAATCGTCTTTCTTTGTTTAACACGCAGATCTCTTATGAGCTTTATCTTTCTTTTGTCTTGCATGGCCGTTTATTGGCCGCAAATTTGGAAAAGTGACAGAGAAAATATAAGGTTAAGTTCATTTGTTTGTTTACATTTACTCTGTAAGGAGAAGGAGAGTTTGATAGAATTTTTATAATATATTTGAATTTACTGACAACTCAAACTGGTGGAAAAATAGTATTGTTTACAGTTCAAAAAATGCTGTCGAGTGATTTCTATTCTCATATTTCAATTATGCTATGCAAGTGATTGATATGTGAATAAAATATACATATATCTACCGAGTCTTTCTAGATACGTTTGGCTTCTGCTTTTACTGGCAGAGTTGCTCTATTGCAATGGGTTTTAAAATTAACTAAGAATGTATATTGCTCTATTCGAAATATCGAAAGCAAATGGCAAAACCGGCAGAACGCAGAAATCAAAACAATCGACAATCAAGCGAGGGTTGCCAATGTTGCCAAATCATTTTTTCAATAAGAATACTACAATAAAATAATTGATATTTATTTACTTTTGAATCTTGAATTGCTTGAAATCTAGAATAAATGCTATTTTTATTATGTGATTTTGCTTCTAACAAACAATTTTATAATTAGGGGAAATGTGAAGAAATATCAAAGCTTATACAATATTAATCAATTTGGCAATGTTGAAAATTGAGTAAATTAGCAAAGACGGATGTTATTACTTCTAACTGCGCATGCTCAGACGGTGAAACAAAAGAGAGATAAATTAATATCATTCATGAGGCTATGAAAGAGATAAATGGAAAAAAGCACGTCTTCATGTTGGAAACAGGAACGTATGTTATTTCAGAGGTGATTGCTGTATCCATATGTGAATAACATATATATATGATCTAAGTTACCAGCAAGCAGTGGGTTCTTTGTGTGCGTACCCTTATATTATATAAACCAATAAAGTGAAAACAAGTGGCCCCTGGCCATGTCGGCACTTTACCCCGCACCGGACCTGGCTCGGCTCGGATCTCCGGCATCGTTCGTCAGGCAAGGAGTGGGACTACCACATCGGGCATAGACCTAAAGCCGTGTACAGACAAGATTGCAACGCCGAGCATCGCAACCCAAGCATCTTGCCCGTTGGGATTTGGCGTTGGAAGCGATTGGAATGCACGTCCACACCAAAAATTTGATTTGGGTTCGACAACGTTTGGATCAGTTTGGTGCGAAAAGTGAGACCAGCAGGTGGAGAATGTCGTTCAGGAACTGCATGGCTTTAAACGCAAACCATTTTGAGTGATACACATTCTGGGTACCCATTCCGGAACGCAATGCCTCTTCACGTCGCATTTCACGACGATACGATGTTAACAAGCTTTCTATTTTCCTTCCATCTAACTTCACATTTGAATTCTTGTGCGATATTTTTCCATAATTATTTTTTAAACTTTGAGAGCTTATCAGTTATGTCCCATAATGTGGGATTTGGCCTATAG
Organism: Ceutorhynchus assimilis; assembly: GCA_917834065.1. Classification (NCBI taxonomy): domain Eukaryota; kingdom Metazoa; phylum Arthropoda; class Insecta; order Coleoptera; family Curculionidae; genus Ceutorhynchus; species Ceutorhynchus assimilis. The sequence continues at coordinate 17,483,589 of OU892277.1, read as the reverse complement.
CATTCAATTAATTTTAAACATAAATCTTCATATCAGTCCACTCCATATGTTTTTTTAATCAAAACACAAATACACATTTATGCTCACCAGTTCGCGGCTGAACTAAAAATGTCATCAAAATGCCAAAAGCAACTCGAAAAAAACAAAACAAGCAAAATCTCTACCAAGCGAGCGACAAATTCCGTCCACACCAAATTAAACATTCCTTTGATGTACCGCTCAAGGAGCGAACGCAACCGAATTCCAACGCCAAGCTTATAATCGGTTGGGGTCTGTTCGCCGTGCCGTACACACCGATACCAACGCAGAGCACATGTGCCTTGCTTTGCGTTTGAATCTCGGTCTGTAGGTACGCGGCTTAACAGATACTACGTAAATACCTTTTCTGTATTTAGGGCTTGTAGTTAAGTCTATGCACGACGCCTCTTTTGAGTCTTTCTTGTGTCCTTTCTCCTCTTGTACTCTTGTGTCTTTTCTTCTCTTGTGTTTGTGATGTAAAGTTGTGTTTTCTTTTTGTCAGTGACGTGTGTACCATATTGTTCTTGGCCTTTCTGTTTTTTTGTATAATAAATTGTTGTTTAAGTTAAGGCTAGGCTGTAAAAATACTTTTACAAGATTTGTATTTATTGTGTTATAATTTGGATCAATCTAATTTTTATTTGAAACACTCCATGAAAATAGATATGAGAGATTTGTAGGGGCTGTATACACTTGAAAATGTAAAAATAAATAAAACAACCATTAAAAATTATTTTTTGTTTTTAATTGTTACGTCCTGGATTTTGAATGTTTTAATTGTTTTATTGTCGTTTTGAATGTGCAGTGTGCTCGACTGCCTTTTGGGCAACCTTTTTTTTACTGTTCCTGACTAAAGAATCACTGATGATGTGCTGATGATCTTCCTAGGTCGAAAGCGATCTGCATAAAGTGCACAATACAATTTTTTTTTTTTTGTTTCATGAAAATAGATGGGCTCAAGCGTTTTGCATCCATATTAAAGGTACCTATACTACCTATGCGCTCTTAAAAATACAATTCGATACCTAATTTATCAGTGAGGAAATAAATTTCAACAGAACGGAAATTCGTTACACTAAAATACATCCTTTCTCCTTTAAAACTAACCGAATGTTCCTAATATTTTGGCAGCGCCAGCCTTAGACTCTTATTTGGGATGCGGCCGGTTTCGTGATCCATTTCCTAAATTTTGTTTCTTATCATGTTTCTAGTCTCTGCCAGGTGGTTCGGTCAGCAGGACCGTGGGATGTAGTTATACCGTGTCATGGCCAAAGTTCTGTGTTGTATCACCTTTACTCAGTTCAGGGCGTTCGATTTGGATTTCGTGGTATCGATATCTTATCATCCCCCTGTATGGTCCATGTTGGTTCGTTTTTTGGCTGGTGCTTGCAAATTTTCAGTTTTGTTGTGCGTTACAAGGAATAGTAATTGAAAAACTTTAATCGCATCCTACAGGTGATGCTATCTTCCATGTGCTTTATTATTTCACAATCTGATTTCCGCTCCTTATTGGTTTTTGTGCCTCCAAGTTATCCTCTTACCTGCCAGGAGACTGTATATTATATGAGTGGTTAGTATTTAACATTCTTTTTCAATGGTGAAAGAGGTTTCCATGTGGCGACTGCAGATACTTCTACCTCCTGGCAGACTGTGAATGTCCATTCGTATACCTATTACCTAAATCGACTCCTTTTCTTTCTACTTATTAAATTTCCGATGCTCCATCTTCCTCGTTAACATCTTCATCTTCTGAATTTTCCTCACCCACTTGTCCTTTTCTTGTCTTTTAGCTATGTTTTCATTTGCTAAGAGTGCCTCTTACCTGATACTAGAGTGAATATTTTTCCTCTTCTGCCTCCATGAGAGTTACGTCTGCCGGTAGTATGGGTTCTTTTGCTTAAGTGAGCATGCATGGACTAAAACGAGTTGTTCTGAATGGCCGTATTGTAGGCACATGTTATGAATAGTAGATACCAGTCTGTCTGCTGTGTATTATAATACATTGTCATATCTGCAAAAACGCATAACAAAAATAACAAAATTAAATTGTCTAAAAGTCGACAATTTTCAATTTTTTCTCGGAAATTTCAAATATAATGATGCTTTTTTTATAATTTAGATGGAAAGAGGAAAAAAAATAAGGAAGTCTGAATCTTCATCCTAGCCCAAAATATAGGTAAATAAACAAATATTTTAAGTAAGGAAATTTTCAGAAAAAAAACCTTCTTGCCTTCCTTTTCGGGATGAAACAAAAAAAATCTTATTTTTTTACGGCACTATAAAATTAGTAAGAAGAAGAACTAAATTGTGAGTCTGAAAGTAGCTACAAATCAACGATATCAAGAATTGAAATTGAATTGAACTATAGTTATTTACATTCCAAGCTGCGAAAGCGTACTTTTAGATGCGAGGTTCGAATAGCCGAGGCAAAGCGAAGCGCAGCCTCGGCTATTTGAATACCTCCGAGCACCTAACAGGATTTTTGCAGCGTGTAATGTATAAAACTTTTTATCCTTCCCCCTCAAAAATCGTGAATAGGCATGCGAAAGTGAAACATGCTAGTAGCGACAGTGAAAGTAACTACTGGCATGTTTCACTTTCGCTTTCGCTCGCCTATGCAAGATAAAAAAATCTACTTTTGTAAGGGGGAGAATGCAAACGGCTTTTGTAGCGTGTAACGTATTAAACTTTTCATTGTTCTCCTCAGGAATAGTATATTACATATCGAGGTGGAAAGTGTTTTATAACTGTCGAGAGATGTTACAACGGTTAGACCGAGGCGCAGCCGAGGTTTAACTAAAATCTCGAGACAGTGATGAAACTTTTAACCGAGGCATGTAAAATATTTTATTTACAATCATTGAAATTTTGTAAATTTTATTTCAATGAAAACTAAAAAAATACAATAAATTTCAACAATTTCATTTTCTTTCGGCCCACGGGAGGAAAGTAAACTTTCAACCCGTGGGCGAAAAGTAAAAGTCAAAAAAGTGACATTTTCAAACTTTTCAAAAGTCAGAAAAGTCAACATTACATGTATGATTGTAAATAATAGTATATTACATATATATATATATACATCATTTTATAATTTGATCCCGACGGAAAAATTTCTGTCGTTATTATTCCTAAATTTCCTAGACAATAATTTAAGCGACTGACTAAACTAAACTCGCTGGACTATCCGTCCGAGCCAATCTCACAACGGCCCCGCTGCAACACGGCAATTACATTGGAGAAGGTCACGTCGCGCTCCCAGTAACCAGCTGTTTTTATACGTATAAACGGGGCCACCTGATCGAACGGCCCGGATTAGTTTTTGCGGCAATTTAATTAACACACAACACTTAACAAGAACCTGGAACAAGCCAAGTGAGCTGGAACAAGTCTGGAAAATGTCTGGATAAAGCTGAATGAAGTCCGGAAAAGTCTGGAAATCTCTGGAAAAGTCTGAAAAGAGCCTGGAAATTCCTGGAAAGGGTCGGAAAAATTCTGCCAAAGGTCCCAAAAGACCTGAGGATGATTTCCCAGAATCCGGATCAGTGTGGAAAAGTCTGGATAAGGTCTGGATAAATCTGGATAAAGTCTGTGAAACTCTGGAAAAGTCTGGATATTGTCTGGAAAAGTCTGGAAATCTCTGGAAACGTCTGAAAAAGACTTGGAAATTTCTGGAAAGGGTTGGAAAAATTCTGAAAAAGGTCCCAAAAGACCTGGGGATCATTTATCAGAATCCGGATCAGTTGAACAAGTCTGGATTAATCTGGATGAAGTCTGAAAAACTCTGGAAAGCTCTGGATAAGTCTGGATAATGTCTGGAAATCTCTGGAAAAGGCCTGGAAATTTCTTGAAAGGGTTGGAAAAATTCTGGAAAAGGTCTCAAAAGACCTGGGGATCATTTTCCAGAATCCGGATCAGTCTGTACAAGTCTGGATAAATCTGGATAAAGTCTGTAAAACTCTGGAAAAGTCTGGATATCGTCTGGAAAAGTCTGGAAATCTCTTGAAACGTCTGGAAAAGACTTGGAAATTTCTGGAAAGGGTTGGAAAAATTCTGAAACAGGCCCCAAAAGACCTCGGGATCATTTTCCAGAATCCGGATCAGTCTGAACAAGTCTGGATAAAGTCTGAATTAATCTGGATGAAGTCTGGAAAACTCTGGAAAGCTCTGGATAAGTCTGGATGATGTCTGGAAATCTCTGGAAACGTCTGGAAAAGGCCTGGAAATTTCTTGAAAGGGTCGGAAAAATTCTGGAAAAGGTCCCAAAAGACCCGGGGATCATTTTCCAGAATTCGGATCAGTCTGAACAAGTCTGGATAAGGTCTGGATAAATCTGGATAAAGTCTTTAAAACTCTGGAAAAGTCTGGATATCGTCTGGAAAAGTCTGGAAATCTCTTGAAACGTCTGGAAAAGACTTGGAAATTTCTGGAACGGGTTGGAAAAATTCTGAAAAAGGTCCCAAAAGACCTCGGGATCATTTTCCAGAATCCGGATGAGTCTGAACAAGTCTGGATAAAGTCTGGATTAATCTGGATGAAGTCTGGAAAACTCTGGAAAGCTCTGGATAAGTCTGGATAATGTCTGGAAATCTCTGGAAACGTCTGGAAAAGGCCTGGAAATTTCTTGAAAGAGTCGGAAAAATTCTGGAAAAGGTCCCAAAAGACCTGGGGATCATTTTCCAGAATCCGGATCAATCTGTACAGGGTGGGCCAATTTGGACACTTTCTTATGGAAACACCCTTTATTTTTAGAGATAGAAAAAAATGAACCCCCCACTCTGAGGCTCAAATTTCATGAAATTTTGATTGGTGCAAACCGCATTTTGATATCTTCAACCGTTTAGCCGCTAGAGGGCGATTCTCGATTTTGAGCAATACTGTGAAACCTTCATAACTTTTTTATTTATGAAAATAATTCATTTCTGTGAAGACTTTCTGGAAGCACTTTTTTAAGTGGAATTCAGTGACGTTCACAGCTTTTTTCTATTTGGCTCCGATTCCGAGATATTGACAAAAATCCGATTTTTTTCAATAGGACATCCTATATATTAATAGCTCATTGAAAAGCTTTGCTTTTGCTGATTTCAATTATATAAAATTTGATAGGTTGATCTCCAACGGTTTCCGAGAAAAAAATTATTTTGATTTTTGTCATAAGACACAATGTGTTGGAAAAGGACTTTATATCTGTAAGGAAAACGAGAAAGGTCTCTTTCTAACACATTGTTTCTTATGACAAAAACAGATTTTTTTTTTTCTCAAAAACTGTTAGGGATAAACCTATTGAACTTTATATCATTGAAATCAGCAATAGCAGAGCTTTCCAATAAACTATTAATATATAGGGTGTTCTATTGAAAAAAATCGGATTTTGGTCAATATCTCGAAATCCGAGTCAATTAGAAAAAAACTGAGAACGTCACTGAATTCCTCTTAAAAAAGTGCTCTTAGAAAGTCTTTACGGAAATCAATTATTTTCATAAACAAAAAAGTTATGAAGGTTTCACAGTATTGCTCAAAATCGAGAATCGCCCTCTAGCGGCTAAACGGTTGAAGATATCAAAATGCGGTTTGCACCAATCAAAATTTCATAAAATTTGAGCCTCAGAGTGGGGGGTTCATTTTTTTCTATCTCTAAAAATAAAGGGTGTTTCCATAAGAAAGTGTCCAATTTGGACCACCCTGTACAAGTCTGGATAAATCTGGAAAACTCTGAAAAGCTCTGAATGAGTCTGGATAATGTCTGGAAAAGTCTGGAAATCTCTGGGGTTGACACGCTTTTATAATACATCGAACTAAAAAGTGAAAAATATAGTTTAAAAAAACTAAAAACACGCTTTTATAGGTAGTAAATTGAACTAAAAAGTGAAAAATAATTTTTATTTATTATTATTCTATATTTATTTATTTTTTTGCGTTCTTTTTCAAGTCTTTTGGAAGGGGGGACGCGGCTGTGTATGTTAGTATGTGTGTAATGCATGCAGTTCGATGAAGGTTTCACTTCTACTGGGTGCGAACTGCACACTTTTTTTTTTATAAGTTTGATGCCTATTTGATTTGTATCGTGCCTTATAAGTGCTTCATAAGTAAAACGCCGAACACCAAAGGAATTTAATTTTTTTTACTGTCTCGTTTGATTTGACTATCGATAGACAGTCAACGTTGATTCCAGGAATATCTTATTGGTTAGATTTTTTAGCGGCGTCCCTGGTGCCATAGTGCGGCATATTTCTTTGAAGCACCTGCCGCAAAGAAATCAGTTCCGTCTGGAAAGACAGTGCAGTAGATATTTTTTATAAATTTGATTCCTATTTGATTTGTATAGTGCCTTATGTCTTATTTTATATAAAACTCTTTATTAAATTTCTCGTACTCCGCCCGTGCTTCATTCATTATTTTGTAGAAATGGTAAATGCCCATGCACGTTTGAATTGAGAATAAGTGAAAAAACTTTCTGAGGCGTGTTTTTTTTACAACTTTTAGATCAAAATTTGGGTTAGTTTGGGTCAGTCCAAAAAAATTTGCGCGCCTCTGGGGCTTCCCCCCTGAGTGCGTGCACCGCCAACTTTTCCTCTCACCAGCCGCCACTGCTGTAGAGAGATTTTAGTTAGACCTTGGCTGCGCCTCGTTCTAACTAAAATCTCTCGACAGTAATGTAACTTTTCACCGAGGTATGTATACTATTTTATTTACAGTCATTCGAATTTTGAAATTTTTATTTGAATTAAAACTAAAAAAATACAATAATTAACAATTTCATTTACTTTCGACCCACGGGAGGAAAGTAAACTTTCGACCCGTGGGCCGAAAGTAAAAGTCAAAAAAGTAACATTTTCAACCTTTTTAAAAGTCGGTAGAGTCAACATTACATGTATGATTGTAAATAAAATGTTTTTTATCTTGAATAGGGAAGCGAAAGTAAAAGTAATGACTTTCGCTTTCGCTTGCCTATTCAAGATAAAAAAATGTTTTCCTGAGGGGAACAATGAAAAGAATGACACATTACACGCTGCAAAAGCCCTTTTATGTGGTCGGAGGTATTCAAATAGCCGAGGATACACGCACCTAAAAGTACGCTTTCGCAGCTTGGAATGTAAATAACTATTTGGGTGTTCGGATGAGGAATTAAATATACCTCGCACGTAAAAGTGCGCTTTCGCAGCTTGGAATGTAATTAACTATACCTAGTTCAATTCAATTTCAATTCTTGATATCGTGGATTTGTAGCTACTTTCAGACTCACAATTAGTTCGTCTTCTTACTAATTTTATAGTGCCGTAAAAAAATAAGATTTTTTTTGCTTTATCCCGGAAAGGAAGGCAAGAGGGTTTATTCTGAAAATTTTCTTACTTAAAATATTTGTTTATTTATATTTTGGGCTAGGATAAAGATTCAGACTTGCGGTTTTCACCAGATTCATTATTTTTTTTTTCTTTTTCCATCTAAATTACAAAAAAAGCATAATTATATTTGAAATTTCCGGGAAAAAATGGAAAATTGTCGACTTTTAGACACAGCGCCCCCTAGCGGCAACAAAACAATTCAATTTTGTTATTTTTGTTATGCATTTCATTGAACAGAAAAAAACTCTTCCAAATGACACCCGAATCATTGAAAGCGGTTGAAAAACAAAAAAGTTATATACCTTTTGTTCTTGACAAGTTTGAACCTTCCCCCACCTCTTATTTGAACAGTTAGGACAAAAAATCCTGAACAAGATTTCAATAATCATATTTTAGTGGGCGTTTTTTGAAGATAATCACAGTATTATGTTTTCGAGCGTTCGTTGCGCCCCCTAGCAGTCAACTTACAAACTTAAAAACTATTTCCAGCAATTTTTCATGGCCTATTTTATCAAAAAATTTCTTACTTGGAAGCTCTAGGACTAATAGTTTCTGAGATATAGCCGGTGTCCTTTCTTATTTGGACACCCGGTATATGTCCTAGCAGTGTTATAAAAACATGTATTAGTGGTACCATTATGAGCCATAAGGTTGGTTGTACAAACTAGAATTCACGTGCGTCGACTGGTACAAACACATGCAGATATGAGGCGCCAATGTGAAATTTTAGGTTAGGATCGGCCTCGAGTGGTACACGGTAGCATCAATTTTAATGAAAACAACATGGTTAGTAGTCTGCGGAACGTGGTGGTACATATATACAGGGTGACAATTTGAAAAGCAGCAATCGGGAATATCTCTTAGACAAAAAATACTATCAGGAAGATCTCAAATACGTATCGCGGGATTGGAGGGGGAAGCAGAATGAGACACTTTTTGAGTCACCCCGCCTCACTCCTTAGGGGGTAGCTACCCTTACTTATTTTTTTTCAAATACGAACTTACCTTGTGTTGCACATCGTTTGATAGCTTCACAGTCATATATAGCAAAATCTTAAATGGGGCGATTAGTTTTCGAGATATCGGCGTTTAAAAGTAAGCATATTTTGAAAACTACTACTTTTGAATATCTCGTAGACAAAAGAATTCTGTCATAAACGTCTCAAATACCCATCGGGGAAACCAAATGTGATTATTGCCTAACCCTTACCCCTCTTGTTTTGGGGGCTAAACACTTCTAATAATTTTTCTAAAATGACAACCTACCCCGTGTGATAGCTCCTTTGAAAGGTTTTTTATTCGTCTAGAGACGTGCAGAAGCAGATAGAATTACGATAACCACATAATTTCGTTTCGCCGAAATCGCCGATGTGTATTCGCGACTTTTATGACAGAATTTTTTTGTCTATGAGATAGTCAAAATTACAAGTTTTCTCAATGTGCTTACTTCTAAACACCGATATCTCAAAAACTAATCGTACGATTTAGGATTTTTTTATAGGACTGTAAAGGGATAACAAAGAGCTATCCAACAAGGTGCAACACAAGGTAGGTTATTTAAAAAAAATAAGTTAGGGTAGCTACCCCCTAAGGGGTGAGGCGGGGTGACTCAAAAAGTGCCTCATCTTGGTTCCCCTTCCAATTCCCCGAGACGTATTTGAGATATTCCTGATAGTATTTTTTGCCTAAAAGATATTCCCGATTGCTACTTTTCAAATTGTCACCCTGTATATACCCGCAGTAGCGAATGAGCGTCGTGGCGTCCTGGTTGAGCTACCTGCGGTCGAACCAGCACCAACTAGACGTTCAAAGTGGTATTATTATCAGATAATAGAACATCCCTTCGGGTTGAATACCGCTTATCAAGTCCCCGATATTAAGCGAATAATTATTATTGATCTCAAGATCAGACGGTCTATCTAGTTGTATTCCTTTCAACAGTTTAGAACACTAGAGCTACTCGCTCCGGTGTTAGTCGACCCCGATTTGAAAGGAACAGGGCCGGTAATGTGAATTTACATTAAAAGTGCCGAGCGACTAAAAAGCGGTGAGCGTTTTCGGGAACGAGAATACGGGTCCAGATCACTGATCTAAAAAATAAATGGATAAACAATCGTACGGCTCGATTGGTAAAATTTGTGCGAAAATTTGGGGTCAATATTCTACGAACAGTTGTGCAACGGAACAGCCTAACGCCTGCGCAGTGTCTTATCTTTCGAACAACTGTTCTAAATTTTGAAATGTTTTCATTAGCCAGATTTTGTGCACGCACAGTACATGTATCTACTGCGCACGCTCACAGCTGTCCCAGTCAGTTGTTTTTGTTTAGATTATGACCCCGTAAATTAGCAGCATTAGAAGCGTTCTTTGTTTATCCATTTATTTTTGAGATCAGTGGTCCAGATGCGCTGACTTTTGTGCAGTTGAATGGTTTTGTTCGTGCTTGAGCACTCAGGTGCAACAGACACTTTTCGAAAGGAATAAGCTCGTAACGCCCCGGAGCTGTTCCGGAGCTCCTCCTAGGTGTGAAAGGAATACAACTTATGCGGAACACGCCACGTAGTCTGCACCTACTGACAGAAAAGGAGCGAGACACGCTGATAAGCTTGGCGCCTCCACCAAATGTCACGATTTTATCGTGGCTGGGTTTTGACAGATGGAGAGAAACTCTCTTGCTTATAAAAATCGTTATTTGGTTTATCGGAATGCGCTGGACGGGGCAGCACTGCTTAGGAACACTGCCTGAGATTTTTTGCACTGGTGATCAAGTCTGCCGTTAATGTGTTATTTTCTTTAATAGGCTTGCTATTTGGCAACATGCAAAATATTTCGATAAGATTCGTCACACTGTCAGGAAGATATACTTAGTCATTCGTGTGCATTTGCATGTCAAAAAAGGATTTTGTTTAATTTTCATGTTTTTAAAATTCCAGTGCAGCAAAATCTTTAAATTTAATTTTCTGGGAAATCTGAGTATCAAGAGTATCCGTAGCTTTTTTTGAACAGAAAAAAGCGAAGTTAAAGAAATTTGTAAAAAGTTTTTTCACGTAGTATCCAATGTGAAGTGAAGGACATTATATAGTAGTCTCCAGCCAGTCATTGCGTTTAGACTATTTGGAATCATCAGAACGATATAGGCTTAGCTCCCTTTTCAAGCAATCTTGCACTACACTACTACTCCGAGTGTCTTCGAGGGCAAATACCCCTATATATCGGCATTGAATTACACTAACTGATTTAAATCTATAATTTTATACAACACCTAGGTCCTATATTTTTCTTCTGGCGTTAAAATAGCCTCAGTATTTTTTTCGTCATGTTGAAGCTTTTTTTTTGTCGAGCAGACGATGCCTTGTAATCATTTATTCAGCTCAATAATTTTCCTTACCTTTCATAGAAAAAAAAATTGGTCTCTTAAAAATTGTATGTAATTCTATAATAAATTATACAGACTTAATTGTGCACACGCTGAATTCTATGTCTTCGAAACTTTGAATGGTCTTGTGACATCTCTCTTGTAGGTATATCATTGCAAAAGACTACTAGTATGCAAAATTCCAATGCTTGCATTTTTATACGCAATCCTTTCGCTTGGCAGCCAACTAGGTTATTTTCTTCCAAACTTTGAACTGCCTAAAGCCATTTTTTAAAGCTTCTAGTGCATCAAATCCAGATGACCATCCGGTAATATTGATTCTTTTTGGAACAAAAAAAAATTGACAGCCGTTTTACACGGCAAAGTTTGTTCACGAAATTATTGCCGAAATATTCCGTAAGTTTACTATTCTTGTTTCGCTTCGTACCTCTGTTTGACACGGCAAATAAGATTTAGTAAAAGTTTCGTGAAAATATTAGTCATACGCCGGCACAGTAACGTTTTGTCATCAATAATATGAAATTATAACCTCATACGTTGGTAAACCAAAACAAATAAAACTTGCGTTTTCTAATTTTTGTTGAATCTTTGTACTCTACTGCAGTTTCAGAAAGTTAAATTTCTGTTTCCCTTCCATAAATAAAGTTTTGTTTACTTTTGGCTTTGCCCAGCTGGTCTTCTCCATCCCACCCTATTTTTTTGGGCGCAACACTTTTTTCACCGCTTGACCCACCGATAAGCAGTCTATCTTTATCTATTACATAGGAAATCCAATGACGGATTCATAAGGCTCGAAGAAAAAGAACGCGCTTTTTATTTTGTAATTGTATGCGCCGAAACTCACGCATTTTCTCGGCCGCGCCCACAAAAACTATAGAACATTTTCGAAAGTTTATTGGAGAAATATTTCGTATGTTTTTCTTGTCGTGTAAAACAGGAAAAGTTGACTTACGAAATATTTCGGCAACAATTTCGTGAGTAGTTTCGTGAAGAAACTTTGCCGTGTAAAACGGCTCTTAGGAGTAACTAGCTAGAGCTGCCAGCGGTAGGTATGTGGCGGATGAGAAGAAAATATATTTCTTCTACTGTGGAGAAAAAATCAGTTGCTTCGAGACGACGACAGTCAGCAGAATTTTGTACCACCAAATTTAATAAATGTGCAGCGTATGGCACGTAAACTGCTAGTTTGTTTTCTTTTTCATTTTTTTGTTTACGCCAAAAGGCGCCATTATCTTGCCTACTAATTTTTTTTATTTTGGTTTTACTATTCTACCACTTATTCATTGAATGAATTTTATTCTTACTTTCTATCCCACATCGCACGCTGCTATTTTTGACAAGCAATCCAACCCAGGTTGGAAGCAAGAAAAGAAAAGCCAGAAGCTACCGTTACCAATCGGCAATCGGGTTGGGATTCGGAACTAGTCGGAAAAGCGTTCGGCCGATTCAGGATTAGCTCGGCTGGGCTGGAACTCTGTAACGGATAGAGATCGTTATCCCTATCGCTATGGCACTTGCTCTCTTCTTCTGTCTTGTCGAAATCAATAGAGAGGAGACGTCAATAGAGATAGAGAAAATATCTCTATTCGTTAGAGTCCCAGCCCTCTGGATACATCGAGCGGAACAGGGGATTGAGTCCACCCAACTTAAGAATGGTACACGCGCGTGTTTCGCCGAAAGTTGCGCATTGGTATGTCCATCACGGTTGCCATAACAATGGCGAGTAGTTGGGTCATTCAGTAGCCTACCTAAATCAGATCTATTTCAGAACCAAATGAAAATTATCGAAACAATAGTTTTCCCGCTGGCTCCGACGTCAGAACTCCGCGCAGATACGTGCGTGTAGCATTCTTAAATTGGTTCTACCCTATTAGGCGATTGCGATTCGAAAATCAGACGATTATCGAGTTACGTTGATGCCTGGTGTCACGGTAGCTGATAAGATGATTGGTGGGATTCTAAATCACAATTCTCAGGTCAATAATACTATAACTATAGTGGTCTAATACAGTTCGTATCTGCACTAAGGATCTGGGTAATTTTTCAGCTTGCCGCCCCTCTAGTTTCAACGCCCGGGGCAACGGCCTACTGATGCAAGACGTCCTGTAAGGAGATAATGGGGTGCAAGACGGAGGTCAATGCGTTGTCTCGTGAGAGGGTGAAAAATCATTTTCTTCTGTTTCATGTTCCTCCAAACCCCCATAGCTGCAATAATCTAAGGCCACAACAGTGTTCTAGCCGATTCATGATGTTCACTGCTTTGCTGCTATAAAGTGAAACTTTTCTTAGTCAAATCCAAAGTGAAATGCTTAGACGTTTTTATAGCTTCCTTGCTAACGGCATAAGTATATCATAAGGATTTTTTAGCGACTAACCGTTTGTAACCGTGTTACAGTGGCGTAACTAAGGGCCCGCAGGGACCGCAGCTGCGGGGGGGGGGGGCGTGCTTTTGCGTGCCCCGCCAGGGCCACAACCAAGTCTTTTGAAAATCAGCGCAATAGAACACTAAACCTAAAAATATTCATAATGTCAGACAATTTCTTGGATTGGCATTTCAGAAAATTTGTACCCGAATTTGCTCAGAAATCCAAACCTCTGTAGTTAAAAAAAATACAAATGTAAATATACTTCTAAATCCGAATTAGATTCAATTGGTACAAAACGAGAGTTACTACATTTAATCTTAATCGAACATGTAGAACCTAACTTAGTTCTAGTTTTGCTGGAGTAGTTTCCGTATTATCTTATTTTTGACGTTGCCTGTGATAGATTAAAAATCAAACGAGAAGAAGCCACTGTCGTTAGCGCTGACAAAGAAAGCAGATTTACTTTTCTCCGGGTCCGTTCCATTTAAAGTGAGACAAACGATAACGCGTGTGGCTTCTTCTCGATTGATTTCTACTCTAGTAGTCAGTGCACAACGTTCGTTTTCAAAGCTTAAGCTTATTAATAAAAGCTTTTTGTGTTCCTCTATGACACAAGGTGGACTAAAGGCATTGAGGCTGCTGTCCAAAAAAGCTGGGAAAGCTAGTAAAATGGACATATCTGAACCAGTTAGGGCATATGCCAACCACAAGGCCCGCAGAAATGATTTTTAGGTTTTGGTCTTCTCTTTGCTTTTCTTTTATTTTACTTCACGGGGATTTTTCTTCTTTTTTAAATATTTTCTTGTTCAGTGAGTGGTATATAATATGATATGTTATATTTTTTTATTTTTGTTCTTTTGCGTATACATCAATGTTTTTTATGTTCCTCGTTTCGTTATATTTTCATTACATGCTATATTTTTCCTATATTCCTTATTTTTTGTTTTATTTTCAAAATTTGATTTATGTATGTCTTTTGGTTTCTTATTTTTAAACGAGTTTTTAAACAACTGAAAATGAAAACTTTGTTTCATTCTACTACACCTTATATTATGTGAATGCATATATTTATACAGGGTGTCCCACCACGTTTTACCCAGGTGAATACTGCGGTACGCGTCATCCAATATATAATTGAAATTTTAAGGATCTGAGTAACTGTTTGTTACACTTCTACATGTGTCATCCAATTTCACCACTTTCGCTTCAGTTTCGATCAAGTGATGGCAACTTCAGAATCTTAAATATAACGAATAGTATATAATGTCATTTTTCGTTTAAAAATTAAATTACAAAATCGGCAATGCCATATTTGTTTAGAGTTTGTCAAAAAAAATGATAAAGAAATACTAGTCGAATATTCGATGACGCGTTCCGAAGTAGTTATCACCTGGGGCCCAATTCTTGAATAATCTCGCATGCGAAATGTTATATGATTTCGAATATTTCCAATTTGATCAACATTGCTATCATTCTAATACGAATCCAATTGCGTATGCGAGAATATTCAAGAATTGACCTCATGGGTAAAAAAATCTCGTAGGAAACCCTGTACCTATATACTTATATATTTATATTAGAATAAAATTTATTTGTTCATATAGACATGTATGTAGAGAGAAAAATAAATTTTAAAAAAATATAAAAGATGGGCCCCGGAAAAATTCTTGCGGGGGGGCCCCGGATTTGAAGTTACGCCACTGCCGTGTTATAAACGGTAACAGAAATTGAGCCTTTTCGGAAACGCTGATCTTATTAACCGGATCACCAGCTGATGTACTATGTCTATTTTCAATCGTGTTCATTAAAGAAAGACAAAAAACAAACAGCTGTGATCGGGTTAATCGGATAAGCGTTTCCGAAAAGGCCTAATTTCAGTTACCGGTTACCGTTTATAACACGGTTACAAACGGTTAGTCGCTAAAAAATCCTTCAAGTCTTCAGAAAACAATCTAACGAGCCTTTCACATTTGGTGATTTTCTTCTTCACTGAATAGAACTTCCTTCTTCACTGAATAGAAACCACCTAACGTCGACGATAAAAGTATCAATAGTTCGGGTTAGTTTGAGTTAGTTTCATCCCTTAATATTAATGCGGCTTTCCTCATTATCAATCAAAGGTTGCCAGTAATTTTTTTTTCAGGTTATTGGTAGAAAATATTCCCACGTGGAAGGAAAAATTATATCATATTGTTCCTTCAACATGATTTTAAAATATTCGATTCGCATATATCGGAATACAATGCGCAACGCTTCCTGGCTAGGCATTAATATATTCGATTTCTCCTTTTTTTTTGCATTTACAGCAGAATCTAGACATTCTATTAGGGTTATTGGAATATACATACACAAGAGTCCAACTTTAGATAAAATATATTACGTTGTACAAGAAACACTTTGGGAATATTTTATGACATTTATGTATTTATGAACGTCGGCGGGTTGATGTAGACTGGCGGCCTGGTGGTTCGGTTTTGGTCGCCTTGCTCTCCTTGTACTCGCTGTTGACGTCCTGCCAACGTCGCAACGCGCGTGTGCGCTATACAGGGTGGCGAGTTGTTCTTGCGTACCATAACACCCCCTCTTTGTTGGTTCGGTCACTGTAAATTAATTTCAACCAGGTACACCATATCAACATGAACCCTTTAGCACCCAACACATGTGGGTGCCTCCTTTTTATGTATACATTACAAATTTCACAGTCTTTTTGACTTTTTTTTTTCCTTTTTTTTTACTTACGAACTATACAATCAAAACTATTGGAAATTGATAAGTTGACAACAAGTTTAACCATTTTTTTATATATATCTATTCAAAAAATGTCATTCAATTCTACCATAAAATCCTTAAATCTACCAGGAACTTCAACAGCTCTCTTTGTTCAACACAAACTTCCACTCACACTATTCTCTCTCTTTGCATTCTCTGATAGGGTTTAGCAAGGTGAAATCTCCTCCCAAGGGATGTTTACTATGACATTCGGTTCCAAGGAGCAGTGTCTGATGGCCAAGGAGTCAATTGAGTCCTTGGTGGGTTTTGCTTGGAGACATGGAAAACAACTTTTGGCTACATTTTCTATATTCGAATCTATGCCAGGGCAGTACAAGAGCGAGCAGTAGTTTTCATCTTCACAATGCCAAAATGCCCTTCATGAAGCCCATTCAATAGTTTACCCCTTGGTGCAACTGGAATTATCAATCCTGCCCCATAGTTTAAAATTCCCTCTTCGTAAAATAACTCTTCAGCAATATTAAAATATTTTAAATTACTTTTTATTTTTGCGGGCCACTTGTCCTGCTGCACATATTTTATTACCTCCTGTCCGTTCTTGTGCATACTGTGTTGTTGTTGATGGGCCAATTTTGTAATTTTTCTGTGAACCTGATTTGACTAACTTTTGGGTCCTCTTTTGATGGCAGAATAGGAGATCTGGACAGATAATCTGCGACAAAATTTTTCTTACCCTGAATGTGTACAACCTCATAATGAAACCCTGATAGAAAAGCTGCCATTCTGAGGAGCCGATTTCCATACATCTTGGGAAGAAGTTTATGCTTGCCAAATATTGCTTCCAGTGATTTATGGTCGCTCCTTATTGTGAATTTCATACCTGATGATATTGGTTAAATTTATCTACAGCCCAATGTATAGCCGTGGCTTCTTTTAAGAGAGTGGAATAATTTTTTTCTGCTGGAAGGAGAGTCCTTGAGACAAAGCAGATTGGTCTCTCATCCCCATTTGGCATTTGTATGTGAGAGCACAGCCGATATTCCTTTGTCTGATGCATCTGTTGTCAATGCTAGAGGGGGCTTTGGATTAAAACATAACAAAGAAACACTTTGGGAATATTTTATGACATTTATGTAATTATGAACGTCGGCGGGTTGGTGTAGAGACTGGCGGCCTGGGGGTTCGGTTTCGGTCGCCTTGCTTGCCTTATACTCGTTCTTGACGTCATACCAACGTCGCAACGCGCGTGTGCGTCATACAGGGTGGCGAGTTGTTCTTGCGTACCATTACAGTTATCCTTGGAAATCATTTAACTCTTGAGGATTACTGGGAAAAAAATAAACACCGATTATGACCATAACTGAAAACCCGAATTTGTATATAATATATTCATCCTACTGATACTTTTCTTACCTACTGTTCGCCCCTCATCTGATGTTATCTGAATTATATAGTCTCCGTGGTAGTGTGATCAGTAGCCGTGGAAGGTGAAATCAAACAGCTATACTCTATCGTCAAAAATGGCTGTTCAGCACTGGTAGAAGGTACCACAGAATGCAAAGGTGCACTCACTCTAGCTGGAAGATGCTGTTCTTTTGGGCCTGGTTTATATTTATTAAAATCCACAGCAGAAAATCGCCTGTAACAAAGATTCAGATTGATAGCCGGTTCCTCCGTCGTTCACAGCTTCTGACAGTTCAACGACTTTGAATCATGCTTGAAGAGCTTTAATTTTTCATCCGATTTTTTCTGACAGAAACCGCATAAAGCCAAGGTACATAACCTTGCTAAAAGAAAAATAATTATTTTTGAATTATATTATCTATGACCTGCTACTTACGTTTTGGTATGTTCAACTATAGATCAAAGTGATAATGAGTATCCTATTTTTCTTTTAAATTTTAAACACGTATTCAGCAGACTGCCCTTTTGATCTGCTATGTCAACTGTTCTTTTTCATTTGTATGAGAAACGTCTTGCACTGATGTATTACTATTTCTTGCCGTCTATTTTTTCAGCGAATATAAGCATGAAGTGGTGTAAATGATTTTTCACCCCGTCATGAGCGAATGCATTGACCTCCGTCTTGCATCTTATTATCCCCCTACATGACATCTTGCTTCTTGCATCATTATCCCGTGGTTATTCTACATTCAAGCTAGAATCTAGATCAACAATAAAGTGGTGTAAAATGATGATGAAAACCCCAATGAAAACGCCTTGCATAGGTTTATCAAATTTTGTTTGTGTACGAATTAGTCGAATAAGTAAATACCAGACGGTATTTAATTATGTATTTTCCTCTTTTATGACGACATTTGTTCAGTCATTTATATCAGCGAAATCCCTCCATTCCCATCTATTTCCCTGCGTTTTAGCACCATGTTATCTAACTAATGCAATGCAAGACGGTGTAAAATGATACCGCGGCATTGAATTACACCAACTGATCTAAGCTTTCGTTGGCAATGCATGTGATTGTAAAAAGTTTTTTCAGGTTCCTCCTATCCAACGTGAAGTTAGAAGAGGAAATCTTCAGCGAGGGAGAAAGAAGCTTCTGGCTGATGAGGAGACCTAGGATACGCGACATGACGGCAAGAGGCTACAGCATTTTCGGTCACCAGGATTCCTAGACGCGTACGCGGTGAAAAGTATATTTTAATCGAACATAAATTATCTCGAAAATAATTGAATTTAATGATATCAGGTTGTCCCACGACGAACTGCCGCAATCAATTTGTCGGAAAACAAACTTTGGAAAATTTTGAAAATTTGAATAAGATATAAGACACGTATGTAGCTATAATTTAATTTTAGTAAACTTCGATGTAAAAATAAGTGATGAGAAAATTGGAAAAGTGGATATTTTTCAGCCATTTTAAATGTATCACTATGGCAGAAATATATGTACATTATACACTGCTCAACAATTGAAGTGGATATTTTAAAATTTTGTATGGGAAACATTTTATTGATTGATAATATCACCCAAAAGAAAAAAAAAGAAAAATTTCAATGCAAAATTTAACATTTACCAGAAAACTGATTAAATTGGGAAAAGTAACAACATAAAAAAATATTGTATCGCATAATTCACAAAATCCCTATAAAAAATTTATATCCTGCCTGGCCCTTCTCAGTGCTGTCACTCTATTTGGAAGGCTCTTGTTAGGAAACAGTACCAGAAATACCAGGACAAACCTGAAAGTACGTTAACCAACAAGTCGAGTTTTGATTTTTGTCATAAATATATTGATTATCATTGTAGGTCTTTTACTGTTGAATTTGATAAAATATTTTCAAAAATAAATATTGTTGTAGTTAATCCGAACTACAACAATTTGGCGCAGTCGCTAGGATAATGAACATGGAACAAATGACAGAAGTTCTCACAACTTTCCTAAGGACTCAACAAGAATTTCCTATCAAAAGTCAGCAAGAATTTTTGGATCAGTTTTCATCAAATTTCCAACACTTAACTCAAAATCAAGCCAAACCAAACGACGAGTTTCGGATGGAAACCCTGGGTAATAGTATCACAGAATTTCATTAGGATCAGGAAACAGGAAGAACTTTTGATGTATGGTTCAGAAGATATCAAAGCCTTTTTACAGAAGATTCCAAAAATATTTCAGACACCGCAAAAGTAAGACTTGTCCTAAGAAAATTAAACTCATTTTACCTAAGGAAATCAAAGATTAAACCTTCATTGAAACTGTAAACAAACTAACCCAGTTGTTTAGTTAAAAAAAAAAAACTACAATTTTTCACACAAGATATCCATGCATGAAGTTGAATAAAAATGAATCGGAAGATTTTCTCGCATTTGCTTCACGCGTTAACAAAATGTGTGAAGAATCCAAGTAAAATCAAATCACAGCAAACGAATTTAAATGTTTAATTTCTACTTGTGGCTTACAATCCAGTAAATTGAATTGAATTGAATTGAAACGTCTTTATTGTAATAAATTTTTACAAATAGGCGAAGTCTAGCTCTAAGGCTACTCTACTTAACCTTTAAGTTAACAAAAGAAAATATTTGTAGATGGTAGTACAGAATATATAGCTAGCAAAAATAATTATTAAAATCACTATAAAAATGAAACTAACAGAAATGTTACCCTGAAAAAAAAAAAAAGATACAAAAAAAAAGAAACAGTATTTTACATTACCATTAAAAAGAAACTAATGTTTTCATCTGATCAAACCCTGTTCCCTTGTTCCAATAATAAATGGTTTTTAACATTCTTTCGAAAATTTGCAACAGAGCAATTTTTACTTTCAACAATATTTGAATACTTGTTGTAGTGTTTTACTGCATTATAAGTGAAACTACGGAGAAAACTGGTTAAACGATGTTGAGGCATTGTAAACCCATTTAGGTATCTTAGATTTACACTATGTACTTGACTTCTTTGAATTAGTTTTCGTCGAAGGTAGGGAGGAGAGGAGGATGAAATCATTCCATGTACAAACACGGTCAAGTTACAAATAAATAAATTTTCCATTCGTAACCAGCCCAGCTGGTTGATTTTTGTGGATATACCTCTTTCAAATTTTCTCAAACCATAGACGAATCTGCAGCAAGCATTTTGAAATTTCTGCAGCCTGCCCGCAGTTTTTTTATCTAAACATGGAAAGACAACTATATTGCAATAGTTCAAAATCGGAAGAACTAATGATTCGCAAAGCCTTTTTCTTAACCTAAAATTGATGATTGATTTGTTATAGTACAGTGGTTTTAATGCAAAATACGCTTTTTTTATAGTATTAGAAATGTGGGTATTGAATCTCAAATTTGTATCAAAAGTAATACCTAGATTTTTTGCCCTGTCGACTATTTCTAGCTGTGTAGGACCTACAAAAATACGTAAATTTGATCTGATATATTCTTTTTTGTTTTTTGGGGAAAAGTTCATGACACAGCATTTAGAGGCATTTAATTTAAGGTTATTCTTATTAGCATAATCCAGAATTCTTGAAAGGTCATTATTTATAGATTCGGACGCTTGCTCAACTAGACTGCTATCAAAACTATAAGAAAGTTCTGTATCATCAGCGAAACCTCCAATTTGACAATTTTCAACCATTTTGAACATGTCAGCTGTGTAAATTAAAAAAAGAATGGGACCTAAAACGGATCCTTGTGGGACCCCTGACGTTATATTTTCCAACCCAGAGGGATCGCAATCTGGAATAACCACCTGCTGTTTACGGTTTTTCAGATAGTTCTTGAAAAAGTTGACGACCACATCATTACATCCATAATAACTTAGTTTGGCACAAAGAAGATCAAAATCAAGGGTGTCAAATGCTTTGGAAAAATCTAGCATTATCACTGCAGTAGATAAACCTTCGTCCAGAGCAGTAAATATTTCGTCTGTAAGTTTGGCAAGAACGGAAGACGTGCTATGGCCTTTTCGAAAGCCTGATTGTGTTTGTGGAATTATGCTGTTCAAAATAAAAAAATCATATATTTGCGGTTGAATATGCTTTTCTAGAATTTTAGACAATGTAGGTATTAATGAAATAGGTCTCAGATCGGAATAAGACTGTGGTTGATTTATTTTAGGTAATGGTTTCACTATTGAGATCTTCCACGCATTCGGAAAGTATCCTGTCTCCAAACAACAGTTTATAATGTTTGTAATGTGTGGTAAAAGAAAGTTTATGCATAATTTCAGCATCTGCGCTGATATACCATCATAGCCAGAAGCGTTGGATTTTAAATCCAAAATTATATTTTTTATTTCTTCCATTGTTGCCAAATTGAAGGAAAAGTTTAAGTTTTCATCGTACCTGGCACCTGAAAACTCTTTCACAGTGTCTGTACAATTATGATGCTGACCATAGACTGAGGCAAAATACTGATTTATTTCGCTTGGGTTACGTAAGTTTTCAGGTAACTCTCGGTTTGCGCTTCTTTTCAAATTAAGCTTGTTAATGGCCTTCCACAGTTCTTTACTGTTGTTGGATCTTTGGTGGAATTCAAGAAAAGATTTCTTTTCTTGCCGTATAGCATAGCCCACAGTGTTTCGTAGTTTTTTATAGTAGGCCCAATCCCCAATATTTTTAGTCTTTTTAAATTTGGACAAAGCTTTATCTCTCTGGTTCATAAGGGATTTTATATTATACGTGATCCATGGAGAAATAGGTTTAGTCACCCTGGCCGTTACAAAAGGAGCATGTTTATTAAATAAATTTAAAAGATTTGTGTTGAAAAAAGTAATTTTTTCCTCTATGTCTTGAATATAGAAAATGTCATCCCATAAAATGACCTGAATATCCCTATTTAATTCATCAATAGTGAGCTGCTTAAAATTTCGATAAAAAACCATTTTTGGTTTAGACTTTTCCATGCATATATTTAACTCACAAATGATAGCTCTGTGGTCAGAAATCAAATCCGCGTTGAGCGTGATACAATCTATTACCATTGAGGGTTGGTTAAAATATATAACATCAATAATTTTCTGAGTGGTGCTTGTTATTCTGGTGGGCTCGCTTACCAACTGAGCAAAGTCGTAGGTCGAAAAGCATTCTAAAAGAATATTATCAAAATAATGGTCTACGTTTACGTCACCTAGAACAATAATATTTTTATATTGAGGACCAATAAAAGACAACAGATCATCGAAATAATCAACACATTTTTGTAGGTTTGACTTTGGGGGTTTGTAAACTGATCCCACCAAAATGTTCTCCTTTCCAATCATCAATTCAATGAAAACAAGCTCCAACCCCTCAATCGATGGGAAATCTTGTAGCGTGTATGCACAATTTAAACTATTACTAACATAAATACCAACACCTCCTCCCCTGCCATCCCTATTTACCCCAAATAGTGTATAATTAGGAATCGAATAATCAAAGTTTATCAAAGGTTGAGCAAAATGCGAATCCTCATCATTTAACCATGTCTCCGACATGCACATGACGTCAATTTTTGAATTTAAAATCATTGATTTAAAATAATCAAATCCCGTTGCCAAAGAACGAACATTCAAATGCCCTATCTTTAAATGTTTCATTTTATAGAAAAGAAAAAAGAAAATTAAACTCTAACTAGCTACCAGGAAAGCCGGTACTGCCCAATTTGAAAAATAAAATTTATAAACAATACGCTGTTTAAGCCATGCTTTTTTTGTCTTGTTTTTGAAAATATAGTAGGTACTTAGTAAACAAAAAAGAAACAATAGGCAAAAAACTTTGCAGATAAAGAAAAATAATACCAATATAATTAATTAAGTAAAGATAGTGAAATGAAGTTTTCCGTCGAGGTTTGTACAAAATTTTATTTTTAACTCTTAATTTCCGAGTAAAAGATTTTATTGTACGAAATCCTTCATATCTTTTGATAGTGTGAAATTGGCCTTAGAAAAAATCAGCTTTCACTTTTTTCTTTGTCAGTGTCAGTTTCAAATAAAAAAACGAGCAGGAAAATAAGGAGGGAAACGGATATGCCTGGCTAGGCATGTAAAAGTACATAAATGTGACACTTTCAAGATTTTAAAAAGTCTGTAATGTCAATATTACATAACAGTTGAAAAGAAAATATTTAACAATAAACACTCATCATGGATTGTTCCAATACAATAGAATGCCATTTGGTATAAAAATTGCCCCAGCCATTTTTCAACAAGTTATGGATACCATGTTATCAGGTCTGAAAGGAACCACGGCATATATCGAGAACATTTTAGTATCAGGCCAATTAGAGGAAGAACATTTTCAAATTTTAAATCTTGACCTTAAGCGAATAGAAAAGTTTGGTTTTTACTTAAAATTACAAAAATGTAAATTTGGAGTCAAAGAAATTAAGTATTTGGGATATATGTTAGGTGAAGGTGAGAACCAGATCCAGCAAAAACTGAAGATATCAGAAATATGCCACCCCCCCCCCCCCCATGATATCAACACTCTACTTTCCTATCTTGGCGCAATAAACTATTATGGTAAATTTATTAAAGGAATACACATGTTACGTCAACCACCGAACGAATTATTAAAAAAAGGAATCAAATTTTTATGAACAAGAGAATGTCAAGAATCGTTTGAAAAATTAAAAAAAAAAATGAAGTCGGATCTAAGTCTCTACAACCTAGTTCACGAGATCATTGTAGCGGGTGACGCAAGTATCACTGTATTTTACACAGATTTGAAAATGGCACTATCAACAAACAAGCTACATACATTAAAAATGGACTATAAATCCACTATAAAAATAATAGACATCAACATATAAAGTGTGAGAAACAAAATAGAGGACTTAAATAACATAATACAAGGCCAACAAGAAAGTATACATATCATTATTCTCAGTGAAACATGGATCTATCCTAATGAAGTAGAATATTCAATTTTGCCCTCATATACCTTCATCCACAACTGCAGAACAAATCGTGGGGATGGCACAGCGATTTATATAAGAGATGGCATAGATTATATTTATAAAACCACATCAGAAAAAAGCATGGTAGATTATACCATCGCCTTCATATACCTACCAAGCCAAAAGCTAAATATATATGGGATTTACAGACCACCACAAAATCAAATACAAACATTTATTCCAATACTAGATGAGATTTAAGAATCCCAAAAAAAGCTTGTATTATAATTGGTGATATAAATCTGGACTTGTTGAAGACGTCCGAGGCACCGAGTGAATATAATAGAAATGAACGGTATTCAGATAAAAAACAAAATAACAAAGGAGAACGCAACAAGAGTGACAGAAAAAACAGCATCCATACTGGATCATGTCTTGACAAACAAAAGTTTGGAATGCAAGATAAATATTGAGTATCTTTTATATCAGACCACAAAATTATTTTTGTAAAGGTAAAAAGAGAAATACACAAAAGGAAACCAGAGACTATTTTGAGAAACTATTTGTGAAGCAGAAACAGAAAAAATCAAGTCATTTAAAGAACTAGCGGGGATCATTGATGACACAAAAAGGCAGTGTACCACAGAACCTAAAATAATAATCCAAGAAAACAACTATTGGATTAGAGAGAAAGACTGTACATTAGATGGAAAAGAGTTGGGAATAAATATGCGGAATCAGAATGTAAACAATTACGAAACGAAGTTAACAATATAGGGAAGAATTTGCAGAGGGCATATGCAGAAAGAAAGTTTACAGAAGCAGAAGGAAACAGCAGAAAAACATGGAGTATAATGAATGACATCTGTAGAAGGAAAAAACATAACAAACAGAAAATAACCAGTATATATAAGACAAAATGGACAAACTCTAACAAATGAAAAGGAAAAGGCAAATAAATTTAACAACTACTTCACAAATGTTGGTCAAAAATTAGCATCTTTGATAGATACAAACCAAAATACAATCTTTGAGGAAGGAGAGGTAAATGAAACAATTTTTCTCAGGCCAACTAATGACACAGAACTCAAAGAATTGATATGGAACTTGAAAAGCCACAGTGCACCAGGATACGATGGTATTACCAAAAAAGATCTAACTAGCTGTTACAACACCACTGCAGATACTCTGATTAAACTTATAAGCGAAGTCCTAGAAACTGGAATTTATCCACCTGAATAAAAAAATAAAAATAGGAAAAGTAGTACCAATATACAAGAATCGAAAGCAAACCGAAGTGGGTAACTATAGACCAATAACATTGTGGAGCACTTTTTCAAAGGTTCTAGAGAAAGTTATAAAGGAAAGACTAATAAAATTTATTTAAAAAATCTGTGAACATCCTGGACACAGCGGTCGACCTCTTGGAGCATATCTCTGATAATCTGAACCAAAACAAATATGTGGCCACAATATTTATCGACTTGAAGAAGGCGTTTGATACAGTGGACATAAATTTAATGCTAAATAAATTATACAAAATGGGCTTCAGAGGTGTGTGTCATAAACTGCTTAAAACATATTCATTAAACAGAATAAACTTTACAGAAGTCAACCATCAACATAGTGATGAGCAATATGCAGCGGTCGGGGTTGCTCAGGAATCGGTATTTGGCCCTCTGCAATATCCATTATACGTGCATAGTCTAAAATATGCTGGAATAAAATCAAAATGCTGAATGCTGCATGTTTGCAGACGATACCGTTCTAGTTAGCGCTGCGAAAATTAAAGAAACACTAGAAAAAAATATGAACCGTGATCTCAGGAAATACCATGAATGGCTGTGTCACAATAAACTTAGTGTAAATATTGAGAAAACTCTGTATATGGTTATAAAACGAAATGGTAAACCAGCATGTGAATGACTATTAAATTGAACGATGCAGTCCTCAAGGAGGTACAGCAATATAAATATTTGGGGCTAATTGTTACAAACAACTTAACTTGGAACGCACACATAGAACTAAATAATAAAGCCAAGTACCTCCTCCACAATAGTATAATTGAGCCTCATATCAGATACTTATGGCCGTTTCCACCAACTATTTTAGGAAAGCCTCAACGATAAGTATTCCCTAAGATGACATTTTTTACGTGGAGAAATGTCAGTTTATTGAATACTTATCGTTAAGGCTCCTCTAAAATAGTTGGTGGAAACGGCCATTACTACTTTGCTGGGGAAAGGCGAGCGAATATTTCATGAAAAAACTGCAAAGGGCACAAAACAAAGCCATTAAGACACAGCAAAAAGAGACGGAGGTAGAGTAAAAGCATTTGCTACACTTTATTCATACGACTGCTGTTTTGAGGTCATGTATAAATAAATAAATAAAAAAAGCGGTTCTGTACAACTGATACTTTCAGATTTTCAAACAGCATTCCTGCATTTATTCGTGAAGGAGATAAGAGCATCGACAAAGAACAATAAACATGCGAAAAATATTCGCCATGGATACTCTTTGTTTATTGATAAAATATAACACGGTTTTTTTAATATTTTCAAATGTAGATTTCAGGATTTTTGCAATTATTCAGTTCAATTGTTGAGCAGTGTATATCGGGTCGCATATCCAAGTACCTAATCCCTTGGGCAAAACTAGATATTCACAAAACAATTATAGCTCCTGATCTTTATTTTTGCCCAGTATTATTCTTATTGAACAACTTTGAAATGGACGTCATGCAAAAGAAAAAAACAGAATATAGCTTTGCGGATCATTTTAAACTGTAATAAATGTATGTACAAGTAGAATAATTATATGTTAAAATAATTATACAATCCTAGGTAGTAAGCTCTAAAAAATTGTAAATTTGTTAGAGAAATTCATGAGTTCAATACTCGATCAAGGAACAACTCTTACATAAGTAGTAAAGTCAATACGAATTTTAGTCGAAACATAACTTATTTTAAGTGTCTAAAATTATGCAATGAACTGCCAAATTAAGTGAGGTGCTGTGATACCTTAGTAGAATTGAAAAAAAAAAAAACTATGTAGATGATATTAAAGGAAAACATTGTAATAAAATTGCATGTCTTTATAAGGTTATCTAGTCAAAAAATATGTAGTTTTTAAAATATTGACATCAACCGGTATAACTGAAAGCGCCGCCATCTTAAAAATATTTTACCTGGATGACCTCCATCGACATGACTATGTTGCCAAATTTTCAAAATTTTCCAAGGTTTATTTTCTGAAAAATTGCGGCAGTTCGTCGGGGGACACCCTGTATAGTATATAACATTACTTAACAGAAATTTCATATTTTTGAATGTATATAAAATCCAAACATATCATAACCTACTCCTAGTATTCTATTTGAAAATAGCTAACTTATACCGTTTTTGATTTTTTATCTATTTATTATTGTAAGCAGCTTAAACCGATAAGTCTATTGCAATTTTATAGTTTTTACACTTAAGTAATTATTATTATACTGTATAATATGTGATACTAAATAAATTGATTTCTCAGGTTGTCCACCATTTCTTTATCCAGAGCAATCTTCATTTATAGACGTTGACCGTTGGTGAATTTGCGGTACGTTTGATTTTTTTTGCAAGCTCTGTCAGTCCTTACGTCAACTAATATTGCTGATTCGGAATTTTTGAAGCCATCTTTGCTGCTAACAATTTTCTCTCCGAAGAAGACGGGTCATTTTTATGACCTACATGAGTAACACATACAACATTCAATTTAAGATTTTTCAATTTAAATCTAGCTGAGTAATGCCTCTATTTTTTGAGTGGGTACCTTGAAATTTCGAATGCCACAATTACCTTTACAAGAAGTTGATATTATGGTTTGTTAGTTCTGTGCATTGGGACAAAATATCTAGGAGTGGATCGCGCGACTCTAGAGGGAACACGGATGTTTACTTTTTGTAATATTTATGGTTTGGACACTCTGCCGTGCAGTATATTATTCAACAGTGACACACGATGGTAGTTCCAGTGTAGACAGCATCTGTATCTACTTTTCAATCTGGAATATGATGTTCATCTCAAATGCATCGTAGGTATTCCAAAAACTTCTCCTGTGTTCGTTCTAGACTTATGGACGATGTGAAAAGGCAACCATGCATAGGAGAAATATTTCAAATTGGGTAAAATGAGGGCGCAATATAGAGGCGTTTAGTGCAGCAACACCACTGATCTCAAAAATAAATGGATAAACAATCGCATGGCTTGATTGGCTAAAATTGTGCGAAAACTTGGGGTCAATATTCTACGAACAGTTGTGCAACGAAACAGCCTAACGCCTACGCAGTGTCTTATCTTTCGAACAACTGTTGTAAATTTTGAAGTATCCTTCATTTTCCTTGGCTATATTTTGCGAACGCACAGTACATGTATCTACTGCGCACGCTCACAGCTGTCCGAGTCAGTTGTTTTTGTTTAGATTATGACCTCGTAAATTAGCAGCATTAGAAGCGTTCTTTGTTTATCCATTTATTTTTGAAATCAGTGAGCAACACTAGCGAAGTTTGCTCTACATCGCTTGATAAAACCAAGCATCTGGGAGCCCTTATTGACTACAGAGAATAAATGCTAAGTAAAATTCTCAAGGAAGAATCGAGGGTGACCCCCAGATCTTTTATTTCACTGGTTTATTGTATTTCCGCCACGATAAAATAGAATATAGATTTGCACTTGACTGGGTTCAACTATATAGGTACCATTTCTCTGGCACCCATCGATCAAGTTATTTAGATTATACTGGAATTGCCAAACTCGTTCAATGTCATTTATTGAGACATTAAATAAGAGTGGCCCCCAATAATTATTATGGCGCTCTGGAAGCCGTTTTTCAATTCTGACTACATGTCTCCTTCCAGACAGATAGCTTTGAAACTAGAATAGAAGAGGGGCATCAACTTAGTACTTCAAGCTAATGTAGCAAAATTGCATGTCATTGTCAAGCGCCTTCGAGAAATAAGTGTAGATCGTGTCCACTTGACAGCCATTCTCCGAGGTGCCCGACAAGTATTCAGTCAATATGGGTTGGAAGATTTTCTCCAGTGGACCTTCGTCGCCGAAAACCAAACTGATGATAATTCAAGGCAGGGTCCAAGTTGGGTGACAAAAATTCGTCGTTAACTTACGACAGGTTATTTTCACAAAAGTATTTTTTTATATAAGTATGTTGGATTACTTTTATTTGAAATATGTAAAATGTATAAGTTACTACCATTAATAAAGAATGATTATAGCTAACCCAAGCTCTAACGTTCGTTGTGTATCGCTGATAATATCATGATTGGGAGGTATACCTAAGGATAAGTTGAAATTTGATTGCGTTTAATTTGGCTTTGAGAGAAACATGTTTTCCGGAAAATTCTATTTACCACATTAAAGCAATTCTTTTCAGTTAAAGAATCATTTATCTTGTTCAGTGGAAACACAGAAGCATTTTTCACTGTTGCAACTTCACGTCACCTAAAAAAGGATTGCTTCCTGCCCTATTAAAACTTACAGAAATAATTCTTTCGTTTATCTAGGGCTCGTGTTGATTGAATATTCATTAGCTACGGGCTTCTGGTTGGGTAGGAATACCCAGTTATTTATGTATGAAGGGTATTAAGTAGATATATATGACTCGAGGGCCACAGGCTTATAAATACTAGGGCCTCTAGTCCGACGGTTTGTAAGTCGCCCGAAGGTGTAAATATCAAAATATGCCTGTGATTATTTAAATAAATATTTTTACAAAATTGCATCGAGAGCCCCGCCAGATTCTAAGAATACATTTGTTTACTTGCTCTAGCACGTCTATTCGGAAAATGTCTTTGTAAGCAACATATGTTCACGTTTAGGATGGGTTTTTAGGAATTCCATTGTAGTCGAGTGTTAAATAGGTTTTTATAGAGAAATCCCGAATACAATGTCGTCTATAAATATCGAGAGTTTAGTTGTTTCGAGTTAATTAGTGATGTAATTAGTGTCAGAGTGTATAGAAACGTGGAATAAATTGTTGTTGTGTTAATTGGAGTTTGATTTTTAAATAAACGGACCCAAGATTTCTGTCACGCAAGCCAAAGCCGTGACATTGGTGTCAGAAGTGAGATATAATTCGAGGACTGCAAAGTGAAATCCAATTGCAGAATAGTGCGGACTACTGCGGACACTAGTGTGAATACTGGGACAGTTAGTCAGTGTAAGCAGTGACAATCAGCAAAGGAGACTTAATCGATTTTGTGAATTACCCCGGAAGTGACTGTATACCCGATTTTGACTGTGATAGTGAATTTTCAAGTAAGTTTTAGAAAATTCGATTTGTAAATCAAGGGAGATATCAAATTTGTGACTTCACCGAGGTGTTTGGAACTTCAAGCAAAGAGCAGGGAAGATATTTGAAGAAAGTTTGAGGAAAAATCCAAACATTCTGTATATGCCTATCACGAGACAACAAGCAAAAATGATAAAACAAAAAATTTAAGAACTTCTGCGCAAAATGTTGGAGCTTCAAGAGACCAAACGACAACAAGAAAAACAAGGCGAAGAGGCCAGGCGACAAAAAGAAAGACAAGAAGAAGAAGCCAGGCGACAAAAAGAAAAACAAGAAGAAGCTAAACGACAAAAAAAAAAAAAACAAGAAGAAGAAGCTAAATGTCAACAAGAAAAACAAGACGATGAGGCCAGGCGACAAAGAGAAAAACAACAAGAAGAGGCTAGGCGACAAAAAGAACGGCAAGACGACCTTGGACAACTGCAGAAAATATTTTAAACCATACAAGGATCTGTCACTAACCTGGAACAAAATATTAGGGAAGTGAAAGCCGGAGTAAGAAAGGATGTTCATGAAGTTAAAGACAATGTTCAAGAAGTCAAAGACGATGTTCAGCAATTAAGATATAAAGTTGAGGCCCAAGTACAAGCACTTGAAGATAAGGTGAATAAATTAGAAATACAGTCCATCAATCCAGTTAGTCTTGGAGTATTCTCTAGTATGAAGATAAAGCCACGAACATTTGACGGTTCTACGTCTTGGACCATGTATATCCGACAATTTGAAGCTGCTGCAAACACCAACGGATGAAACGATCAAGAAAAACCTACAGCACTAATAGTGGCGCTACGAGGACCTGCCTGAGATTTTCTTCAGTCCATTCCTTCGATCTACCAGCAGAATTACCAGCATATAAGTCAGACGTTAGAATTGCGCATTAGAGACCATTACAGGCAAGAAGTATTTAGAGCTCAAGTTAAATCAAGAATTCAAAAACCCGGCGAGAGTTTACAAGAATTCGAATCGGAAGTTAAAAGGCTAGTGAGTTTGGCGTTACCTGCAGCTGGGGAAGACATGCAGGAATGGATGGCAGTATCTGCGTTCATTCATGGTCTTAGAGATTCCAAGGTTTAGGAAAACCTGAGAATATCTAAGTTCAGACAAATTAGCGAAGCCCTTGTCCGAGCATTGGAACTGGAAGCAATCTTTGATGCCTCACGAACCAGAATACGAGCAGTGTCCATTGAAGACCCAAAGGATAAACAATTGTCAACCGAGGATGATAGCCTTGAGAATGTTATGAGTAATTTCATGGAGAAAATGGAGAAACTATTACTAGAAGGTGGAAAAAGGGGAAACGACTATAGACAAGCACCAACATCGAGAAACCGGCAGCCTTATTCTGTAACTTGCAACCGAGATAATTGCGCAATTGTCGCTGTCAAATCGCTATTTGACGAGAGTTTTCCATTTAAGAAAAGCAACTAGCGACCGGTTGCTGGTTGCTATGTAATTGCTGTTCATAGAGAATAGGCCTGCCGGTAGAATGTTACCGGTGCCATAAGCTTGAACATATTCAACGAGATTGTAGAGTAAGGATGTCCTCTTTATCTAGGGATCGGTACCAATGCTTTTCGAGATCTAGAGACGGCAGCCCTAATGACAGACAGGGAAATGAGAACTAACCAGTATGGAGGGGCGAATGCTGGTTAGTAATGACGATGCCTTCAGGGTTTTTTTACGTAAAATCATTGGGCAGTCATTATAGAGAATTGAAATTCGAAAGACACATTAATGGAGAATTCAAAACCATCAATTTTGATACGGGTGCTGAAGTTTTTATAATAAGAAAAACATAAGTCAACTCTCGGGCAATCCAACCGCTCACTAGAAACCTGTTGCCTATATAGAAGATGATTTTATTTTAGTAATGGATTTGATCGGCCAACATGGTTTCTCTTTCGATCCTCATATGAACTTCCTTGAATTTGGTAATGAGGAATTTGTCCAAACTACACAGCAAGAATCTCAAGCCCGTAAGATCCTGGCCACAGAACCGGTGAAAATTCCTGGAAGTACTGAGAAGATCATTTGCGGAAAATTGGAAACAAACCCTGGGTGCTGCGTTGGACTAACACATAATTTTATTGGAGATAAACCAGAAAAATTTCTCGTTGGAAAGACTCTAGTAAGAACAAATGAAGACATTATGATAAGAATTGCTAATGTTTTTCCTGTAACTGGAACTTTCGAACCAGTTGAAATATCTTAGTTAACAAGAATAAAAACAGATAACAACAGTCTTTTATTGCTAACAACAATTTAATAACAAAACAAACATTAAACAATCCATAAACAAACATTACATTGGCGACGAGAATAGAGCCTAGCGACGAGCCCACAAATTATAGCGATGGAAAACAACACCTTAGGTACCATTGATACGTTTAATATACATGTAGCTATTGTAGGGATCAGATGGCAAAAGTGGATATAACGTTTTGACAATTTTTTGGTTGTTTCTGGCATAACAAATGATGACCGAAAGTCTGCAATGCTGCTACATTGTGTGGGTGAGGAGGTATTTTACATTTTTCACATTTTTCACGTCCTTACCTTACCAGACCCTCCGCCAGCAATAGACCCGACAACAAATACCCTAATAACAAGAACCAAATATGATGAAGCCAAATTAAAACTGGATACCAGCAACTGGGAGATGAAGGCAAATGATAGGCCCTCATGGCGTCGAGTAGTCCACGACGGACGACAAACTTTTGAAGAACAGCGACGCAGACACGAGACCGAAAAGAGGGACCGCAGGAAGGAGCGAGAGAATAGAGGGAGAGACAATCCTGCCAGAGATTTGGTTCATATAGCCATCAGAAAACGCACAATCGACGACCATGATAATAGAATAGAAGATAATCGGCATCGAGTGATCGCCTTTATGATGAGGAGTAGGTACTGCGTTTTTTTTTTTCGTTTACAAATAAAAGTGGTTCTATTTGTTTGAGATAATATATTATATCAACAAAATCTTGCCACATTTTTACAGGCACTTGCCTAGGGAGCCCGTCCATCCCACTGATCTCAAAACTAAAATGGATAAACAATAAACGCTTTTAATGCTGCTTATTAACCAGGTTGAAATGTGAGCAACTGGGACAACTGTGCGCAAAATATTGGCATTGAAGGACATTTCAAAATTTAGAAGAGCTGTTCAAAAGATAAGACTCTGCGCAGGCGTTAGGCTGTTCCGTTGAACAACTGTCGTGGAATTGACCCGAAATTTTCGCACAAGTTTAAGCGAATCAATCCGTAGGTACGATTGTTTATCCATTTTAGTTTTGAGATCAGTAATCCATCCTCAGTTGAAAAAATATAATACAATACCAAAAAAAAAAAAAATTGAGGCTGGCTTGGGAAAAATAACGGTCACGAACATCTCATCAAAAAAAAAATTGTCCTATTCTACATTATCAAATAAAATTTTAGAAAAAAAATCTATTACTGATGACAATAATGAGCGTTTTTTGGAAGTTGAAAAATAGTTTGCTGGTAAGAAGTAGATCTTGCGGAATTTTGGACAATTTATCACTAAATTATAGAAATCATGTATGTGAGTAGGTAGGTAGGTACCTAATTGTTAATTAACATAAACTTTTTTGTTTTTTTTCTAACAAAGACAAATATTTTTTAACATGGATGTGAATTTCAACCTCAATTTAAAATATCGTCATTTGGCTTTTGTTTTATTGATTATTGCCGCATACCTACCTATAAGAAAAAAACATTATTTCTGTGTACAGTAGTTGGCCAATTCCATATTTGTTTTTTTGCTTTCTAACCTTAACTCAGCAACCACCTTCCAATTACATTGAGTAAATACTGTTATTATAAAATAAAACTTCTTATGCAGGTGTTTATATCATATTTTCAAGTAGAACTAAAAAATATTCTTATGGATTTTGTTCAGAAGAGTCTAACACTAGGGGGATGTCTTTTAATAAATAAACTGGCAATTTTAAAAATGAAATTTCCGTACGTTGGCATGAAGTCTATCGAATATACTTAATACGTCAAACTTTTTTACTGTAATATGTATATAAAGTGTAGAAACTGATGAGGTGTCGCAGACATTAGGTGTTTTTTAAATAAGGTATAACATTAAAATGTAAATTCTGATACTATTATAATGATATACACTACAACTCGCCCAATAAGTGTATTTCTTTGATATAGTTTCATTTCAACTTCCAGTTTCACTTCTTGGGGCCCCTCTATGCTTTTTACCAAGCTGAGTTCCATCAAGTTATTCTCATGGTCTATTTTTTTTACAAAACTTGCATCCACTTTTTTCACACCAGGAGGACAATTAACTTCTAATAGCTTTAATGAGAAATCAGCTACGGCGGCCGACCAATCGGGACCTTTAATTTTAAACAACGGAATTCCATCATCCGATAATGGCAGGTTTGAAACCAAAGCAAAGTATTGATAAGAGTATTGTTCAGGCATTAGTAGACATTGGTTGTCTCTTGCATCACATGTTAGTCTTTTGCAGCGTCTGAAAAAAAATAAAAAATTAAATTGGAATAGATAATTCTGACAAATAATACAAAAACTAGATTTTCACACAAAATTTATATCCTAGGTATGAAACACTGACACAATTAACTAATTTATTGTATAAGCTATCAAAGCTACCAACCTAAGTACATAATAGCCTGCGAGCCGGTATAGTCAAATGTATAAGAAGTTTCAATTACTGAAAAATTACTCAATTTTCTTTATTGTAAATGGGATTCCGAACAATAATAAGGGTTTCTGGGGTAAAGCATTATGCTAAACCTTCATCTGGTTATTAATCAATACACGTTAGGATTATACAACCCTATTGTTTGCAACTCTATTTTGATATCTCAACCCCTGTATTATAATTTATATTTGAGATTATCTAAAACATTGGCAAGAAAGGGAAACTTTTTGCTTGAAAATAACCGAAAAGTGATTAATGTGCCTAATCTATTTTTGTTTCTTTAGTTACTAGCCCGGGAGGCAGTTAAAATTTTCTGACATTTTAACAAATCGATTTGATGGTGGGTGCATTCAGAAAAAAGCGCTAATTTTTTTTCCCCACTTATGAAAGGATAGGACTATTGAGTACCTATTATCCAAAAATTAGTAAAATAGTATTCTGGCTAGTTGCAGGCATAACAAATTCGTCTGGCACTGATATGCTATGCGTGAGTGTTATGTGTTACGAGAATTTTATTGGAGTAGTAAGCAGTGTTATTGGTACATCGCTCCGGTCGAGATTTTAATTTCTAATTGCGGTAGTACTGAACCGAGTTTTAAATATAATTATTTTTATTTTCTCTATTTTTGTCCAAATTCACGCACCCTGTACAACAACGACAAGAGTTACACCAGCCAAGGCCTTGCTTGGAAGGTGGCTTCGTTCACCCTGTGACCTTGATGTTTGGCTGTCGCCGACATGGCAGTCGAAGACTATGCTGACGAACTGCGGAAAAGGCTGTCTGACATCTATGACATAGTAAGGGAAAGGACAGATTTCGCAAGTAACCGAGATTTCCATTTAAACGGCAGAGTTTGCCATTTACCCCATTTAACCCTCAGAGGAAGAAAGGTTGATCTCTCAAGCTAACACCATAGAATATTAGGGCCCGACTATGCGGCCCCAAAGGTAAGATGAAGTTGTGAGCGCATCTTGACAGGTTGAATGTTTATCACGAGGATAAATGGTCAGATCGGGACGATCTGATTTGAGAGGCAGGCAGTGCTACGAAATTGCATCAGAGCCTGGCCAGATTCCAAGAGCGTGTCTATTTTGGGAATTCTATTATATTCGGGAAAACAAATTCTCCTAGATAAATTCCGAATATAATGTTATCTATATTATATCAGGGTTTGCTTGCATTCCCAGACTAGGTGTGATACGCATTTGCAGGTCTTCAAAACATTTAGGATCGCTTGGCTGTCCGATAGTAGGTATAAATATGTAGTTTTGGTTTGGACACTTTTGTCAACTAAAATCGCAGAAACTCAGACATTGAGGTGGTGAAGATAATTTTTAACATAAAGAAAAAAAATGTAAAATAAGCAACCAATGCTAATAATTCTATTTCACGTAAAATAAGTACAATTATAGTTGAGCAATCAACTATAATTTTACATAACAGAATATATGTCTGGTGATGGTTGATAAAAAGTCGAAACGTAACAATTTCCAAAAAGTGTTTCACTACGTGATCGATTTCCAGGAATCCCAGGATAAGAAGAAGAAAAAAAGATAATGAAACTTGTGGGTCAGGAAAACTTTTGATTTATCCTAATGCCATATCTGTGATCTTAACATTGTCAGTGTCATTAATACTGGGTATTTTTAAATGATTATGCCTCGTCCATCGTTTATGGCCTCCTTAACCAACTTCCATGCACATATTTCTTCCTTATGCTTTATTGCTTGATATGTTTATTGCTTTTGTAGTATTTGGATGCGGAAAGCAGAATATATCTTTACTTGTTCCCTTTGCTGATTCAATTTGTAGACGTCATATGACATTATTTTCCATTCGATCATTTGAGCCTCTATTCAGCAAAAGTATTCTGAAATCCCTTGTTAGAAAATTGTCTATCCGCTATAAATCCTATACTGCACTAATTCAAAAGAACAATCTTATCGAGTTTCCACCTTTGTCAAACTTTTTCTGGTTTAAAACTCCACGCACGAGATCAAAGTTATTTGTTTGAAATTATTATCTACAACGATTTCAACTTTATGAGTTGCAGTTTGGTATTCAATTTTTTAGGAATATTGCATGATACCGCATATTTCATGCCGTTTTACAGCATGCAATTCTATCTGCAATATGCAAGAAACTTGAACGAAGGCATGCGCAGAAGTGAGTCAGCTGATTGTTTTCTGCAAGATTCTTGAAACTTGAATGGCATTGCATGCAATCGGTTTGGTGCCATTTTTCTTGAAGGTTTTCGCGCAAGCTGGGGAATTTTTAGCAATTATGATGCTTAAAGTGGCTGCTATTGCATTCTTCTTTTTATATCGACTTATTTTCACGTTTTTATTTTTTGGAAAATATAAACATCAACAAAACAAAATTGAAAACACAAAAGTATGGTTAAGGTTAGAGGAGGAAACAAGTCAAATTGCGAGGTGTAAAACGACGTGCAAGAAATCTTGAATGCAATTTTGTTGCATGCAAAAAATTGCATTCAAGTTTTCTGGCTAGCTGTAAAACGGCGTTAAACCATACTTATTAGCAAGTTTGTTCAAGAAGGTTCTTGCATAAAACATCGTCAGATTTGGAAGAATTTTTCTATATGTTCTAAGCATAGATACAACCCAAGTTATTTTTTGGAAAAATTCAATACTTGCACCATAGACCTAACTACTACGTAGTAGTTAGGTCTATGCTTGCACGAAGCAATCATTAAGTCAGGTGAAAAACAAAAAACTTATTTAGTTGTGAAAGCCTTTCACTGAAAGGAAACATCAAAGCCTCTTGAAGATAGAATATGGTATGCCAATCGGCCCCGAAGGTCTTTTCGTGTTTCGCTCAAACCTTGAGTAAAATCCAAGCTTGGAAATTATCTCGTTCAAATGCTGGCTTCTCTTGTTAATCATCTCTGAGAGCGTCACGCAGTTGGCCTAGGTATATATGCCACAGAAAACTTTGATTTACTGCCCTCTTCTTGCTTCATCAAATTACCAACACATGACATTTGATATTTTTGACAAGAATCATGATAGGCATTGAAAAACCCGAACTTTTGAAAATTTCAAAGAATCTACTTGCCTTCAGTGTGGAAGAATACATACTAAAATTATCTACGAAAACACAAGTGTTTCAATCGTAGTTCTAACTGTTAATAACTCATACTATAAGTTTGTATTGTTTCTGGTCATGACCACATTACACAATACATATGGCTTTACTCTATAAGACAATGGAGGAACCCGAATTTTCAATCATTGGGTACTCGCGATAATTGCGTACCGTTTTCGAGTGTCTTTGCTGTCATAAGTTGAATGGAAGCGAAACCCCTCTAAAGCAGAAAAACAAGTTTACAGGAGATTCCAACGATGAAATTATTCAGAATTCTGGTTTTTCCATTATCGGGTAAAGCCAAACCATACGTATTGTGTAATCTGGTCATGACCAGGAAAAATACAAACTCATAGAAGTATTTTGTTTTCGTAGATAATTTTCATTTATTATCAATGGGTACTTTGATGTCTAAATAAACCTATTCTGAACCCAGAACTTCTCCCAAATTGATATGACAACAACAGTCAGCGGTAGTCAGTCGTTTTTGTAGAACAGCTCTTATTAGACGTTCTCGTTTTTTTCTACAATTCCCATTGTCCTGCGCATCCCTTCACCTTTGTTCTTTGTCTTCCGGAATATGGAGACTGAGTTCCTTACAAAAAACGTAAGAAAACTCAAACGCCCTTTCCTCCAACAAATAGTCGAATTTATTAACATTAACAAAACACCATAGTTCAAAAACTCGTAGTAGAAATGGAGAACACGATAAGTAAAAAATAAAAATGGCATACAGGGTTACACAGGGAACAGGGGCCAATATTATTTAACATATACGTTCATAACCTCAAAACAATAATGGAGACATAGCGACCCACTGTGATTACACTGTTGTAAGACTTGAGGAAAAATACTGGGGTGAAGTTAAAAATCATCAATTATTTAGCATGTTCAGAGAAAGTTGAAGAGAGGTGTTTGAAAATAATTTACAAAAATAATTTTTATATCGATATACCGGTTCCTCATATGGAGAATCTAGAGTCGTTGATTATGAGACAGTATAAAATAAATCTAGTCTTGAACCATGGAACTGAGAGGAACAATGTATTAAATCGAATAACAAAACTCAAGCAATAAACGATTTAACAAATCTTCAATTAGTTCATAAATTATTGTATGTATTAGAAAGATAATATTTTAGTGCCTAATAGGCAATGCCTTTGTGTAGTTGTAATGTATAAGTGCTTAGATACTGTATATTTTGTTCTAAATTTAGAACTCATAATAAATGTCATTTGAATTTGAATGGATGGCCTTCTCCTTCTTGGGGTATCTCTCACATAACCAATATGAAGATATTTTTCTTCAACCTCACTGTTGATTTATAAATTGGTAGACGATTCGGACATATTTTTTAAATTAATGGCAAACTTCATCTTGGGTTCTTCTTCTATCTCTATGTATACCCTATTATTCTTAAAATGTCTATTCTATATCACGCACCAAGTTTAGGTATTCATAAGAAAAAATAAAACTGCAAAGAATCATCACAGCACTAATCGAAAAAAACTGTAACTGTAATATGACATAATTTGATAAATTTTAAATAGCAAAACAAATTCTCACAATTAAATAATCGTCGTGATTATTCATAAATTTGACGGAATTTGAGAATTTTTGAACTCACTGGTATATGAAAAATATATTGGGATAATATATTTTTTATTCAAATTTCCTGAAAATTTTAAGCATTTCATTTATTATACAGGGTGACAATTTGAAAAGTAGCAATCGGGAATATCTCTTAGACAAAAAATACTATCAGGAAGATCTCAAATATTTATCGGGAGATTGGAGGGGGAACCAAAATAAGGCACTTTTTGAGTCACCCCGCCTCACCCCTTAGGGGTAGCTACCCCAACTTATTTTCTTCAAATACGAACCTACCTTGTGTTGCACATCGTTCGATAGCTCGTTGCTATCCCTTTACAGTCATATAGCAAAATCTTAAATCGGACGTTTAGTTTTTGAGATATCGGTGCATATTTTGAAAACTAGCAATTTTGACTACCTATCTCATAGACAAAAAAATTCTGTCATTAAAGTTTCGAATACACATCAGCGAAACCAAATAATTTATTTATCGTTATTCTATCTGCTTCTGCACGTCTCTAAAGACGAATAAATAACCTTTCAAAGGAGCTATCACACGGGGTAGATTCTCATTTTAGAAAAATTATTAGGAGCAGCTAGCCCCCAAGAGAAGGGGGTGGGGGTTAGGCAATAAACACAGTTGGTTTCCCCGATGTGTATTTGACACTTTTATGACAGAATTCTTTTGTCTAAGAGATAGTCAAAATCACTAGTTTCAAAAATATGCTCATTTTTAAACACCGATATCTCAAAAACTAATCGTCCGATTTAGGATTTTGCTATATACCTATAAAGAGATAGCAACGAGCTATCGAACGATGTGCCACACAAGGTAGGTTCGTATTTAATAAAAATAAGTTAGGGTAGCTACCCACTAAGGTGATTCAAAAAGTTCCTCATTTTGGTTCCCCCTCCAATCCTCCGATACGTATTTGAGATCTTCCTGATATTATTTTTTGTCTAAGAGATATTCCCGATTGCTACTTTTCAAATTGTCACCCTGTATGTTTCAAAACTATAAATTACCTTTTTTAATAGATTTTGTTGAAATGAGATTTGTATGTAGGCATATATTCAATAGGCCTATTCGGGTTTGGAAAAAGGACGGTTCTAGAACGGTTCAAAACAATCGTCCAGTTTATTGATCAACAAAATAATAACGACTCGACTATCACAAATTTCAATAATAAACTGGGCGATTCTTCTGGACCGTTCTAGAACCGTACTTTTTCCAAACCCGAATAGGCCTATTGTATTGAATTGATGAATCAATTTTATTTCATTCGCTATAATGACCTGATTAAATAATTAAATTTAAAATCGAACGTTATTTAAATTATTTCAATAATGATTTTGATGAAATATTTTAGTCAATGGTAGTTTCAGGTAATTGATATAAATGATAACAAAATATAATTAACAGGGGGTTTAAGCATAGGTATTTTACAGATAACGTTAGCCATTTTCATGTAATTGAATATCCTGGATTTTTTTTCATTTGGTGATTTGAATTCACAAATTACCTACCACAGGGATTCCAAATTCAGAGTACCTACCTTCCCACCAACCTATAATGTTTTATGGCCGTACTACCTATTTTCAGCCCACTGCAAAGAAAACCATATTCCGGCAGAGTTAAAGTGTCAAAGATAATTTCCTTTTTTTGTATTGATTGTAAATGATCTTTCTTGTTCAATGTGATTTTTGTAATGATATTTTATTTGTGATCTAAGAAAAAGAAAAAGCAAGTGCTTGGCATAAATTCTTCTAAGAAAAGTAGGAAGCTAGGTACATATATGCAAAAAGAAAAAAAAATAAAAATTAGGTAAATTACCAGTATTATTATTATATAAGCATTAAAAGTTAGTGATCCTAATAAAAAAATAAAGATAAAGTAAATATCTAGCTGACAGTCTATCAATACGCCTTTTACCTTTCCACACACATTTCTGAATCCAATCCAATAACTGTGGCCAACAAGGGTACTCCTCAAAGTGACTAAAGGGGGAAGAAGCAATAAAAGTTCGGCAACAACAGTAGCACACGATAGGAGTGATATATTACAGTATTTCCTTGAAGTAAGTTAAAATGTGTATTCGTTGAATAAGACTTTTGTTACTATTAAGATCTATATTCATGTAATAGAAAACTATGAGCATAATACAGGGTGTCCTTAGATAAACTGACACATTTTGCAGGTAAATATCTCGAAAAGGAGAAAAGGTAACGAGATGCGGTTTGTTCTGGGAGAGTCAGGATTTTTTAAAGTTTTTTTTCACAGTATTGCCAAATCCTGTAATTTGCTGAAAATTTGTTTCGCGGACATGTGATTTTTTGAAATAAAATTATTGCCTTATTTTCAATGAAACACCCTGTATATTTTGTCATCGTCAGAAAGCGTGATTTTTCTACTTTACAAAAATATATAATTTTTTTAAATAATCTTGAAATTGTATCCTAAAAATTGCACTTGGTTGAAGAGGGTACCATCGACTGGCCAAAAAAAAACAAGATTATTAATTTGTGCTTAATACTGGTATTAGGCGGGTTTCATATTCGTCTAGTTTTCTGTGTATAAATTCATGTATTTCTACATGTACAAATTCATGAATGTCTTCAGGCGATCAGCTGTTTTACATTTTCTTCATGTAGAAATACGCGGAAAAATGCACAGATGTGAAGCACACTTAAATCTAGTCCTTCTTTTTACCATAGCAACTAGAAAAATAATAATCTGTGAATAATAATGTCAAGTTCAACTTTCACAAGAATTTTTTGAAATTTTTGAATTAAAAAAAAATGTTTATTCTACAAGAAAAAATACGCGCAGTAACTCTATAGGGGAGAGGCGGGCATAATGACATACTTAGTTATTTACTCAAGAAATTTACTAAAAAAATGGGCTAAAATAAGGAATTCTTATGTGTGTCGATAGCCAGTGATGTACTCTATAACTTCAGATAATAAAATCCATTTTTATTCAAAGAGTTTAATTGAGATCAAATCAAACGTATTTCTCAACATTAAATCATTTTGCCCGGCCAGGTCGGGCAAAATGGCATACAAAAAAAAGGCACAAAAAAAATAAATATATAACTCATAAATATAAAAAAATGCAATTTCATATGTAAGAAGAATTTAGTCCTTGCAAAGTTCACAAACAAACATTTTAGTTTTTCTTGGAACACCTGCACAATCTACATGTGCCCATTTGTGGCAAAGTTGGCACTGCAACCAAGGTTCTCTCGATTTTGATCTGCTGAACAGATCGTTACAATAAAGACACGGGCAGTCATCTTCATCGTCACTAACACAGTAGGGATCTTCTTCTTCACTAGCCTCGCCCTCAATTAGTTTATGCCTTCCAAGATGTCTTTTACTTTTTCTCAAATTCTCCTGTTGCTTTTCATCTCTATTTCCATCTGAGTCATTCTCCACTAGCTTTCTTTTGACAACGTTCCTGTTTTTCTTTCTTTCTTGTTCTTGGGTTTTTTCATTTTCCTTCTCACGAATGCTTTGCAGATATGGGCTTTCGGTTAGAACATCTTGGTATCCACCAGTTTTGCGTTTGACGGTTTTTCTGACGTTACTCTGAGGCACTGGTGACAATTCTTGTAAGATATTTTGAATATCTACTTTCTTGGAAGAGCATGAAGGCCCTGGATCATTCACTTCTTCTGTGAAACTTAGTTGTTCTTGATCTGTAGGTTCCACAGTGGATGGTTGTATTTCTTTTGTATGTTTAATAACAGGATTTTCATCTTTGGAAGTCACTGCTTGTGCCACGTCCGTTGTTAAACTGGGTAAAAATAGATGGTCAGGAAAGATGTCCGGGTTGAAAGGCGATATTCCTGTGGCACGAAACGCACTAGTTGCAATTTCAAGTGTTGCTGTTTTTTCGTAGGCATAGTTGAAAAGTTTGGATACCTGGTAAATGGTAACTGTACGCCCGGGATTTTCTTTTAACCATTGGGTTACAGTTTGGTTATAATATTTGTGAAGGGGACCAAAAAACGCGACATCTAATGGCTGAAGGTGATGCGTGCAGTGTGCAGGAAGGCACAAAAGAACGATTGAATTTTGTTTAGCCAATTGTAAGGCCTCATAACTCTTATGACTAGAATGGCCATCCAAAATTAACAAAGCTTCTTTTTCTGCAGCGGGTCTCACGTGTTCTATGAAGTGCTTAATCCATTTCACGAACAGATCTGACGTCATGTAACCTGACTCATTGTAAAGTTTTAATGTTCCAATGGGTGCTCCATCGTATAAGTCCGGATTGAACCTTTTCCGCGGAAAAATTATTGATGGCGGTACATAAATTCCCCCAGAACTCATGCAGACAACAACGGTTGTGTGTACCCCTCTCTCTGCACTTGTGACAGCACCGACTTGTTTTTTGCCTTTTTGAGCAAACACTTTTGGTGGCACTTGCACTGTGGTCAGTGCGGATTCATCCATATTAAATACCATGGTTTTATCAATTTTGTGCTCTCTAAGGACTTGTTCCAGCTTGGAAAAAAAAATGTTCACCTGTGGTTTATTGAAGGCCTCAGCTC
The DNA here is from genome assembly GCA_917834065.1 of Ceutorhynchus assimilis. NCBI lineage: Eukaryota > Metazoa > Arthropoda > Insecta > Coleoptera > Curculionidae > Ceutorhynchus > Ceutorhynchus assimilis. The sequence continues at coordinate 17,439,116 of OU892277.1, read as the reverse complement.
TGGCGAGCGACGTTGCTTCTGGAAGTCGTAATGATAATTGAGGATTACGTTGTCGAAATCCATGAAGCCACCCCTTTCCAGCCATTTTAGTTTCTTTATTAAAGGGGTGTTTGATCTTCATTTTTTCGGCCACCTCATACGCCAGTTGTCGAACATCTCTTGTCGTCATTCCGAAAAAACGGGATTCTAAGTCAAGCATATGATTTACAATCGCAACCTCAAGGTTTCTATCTAATGCAAACTGAAAAGATCCAAAGCGTTTTTCAGTATCAACGGCGAATTTATTTTTTCCAAGAGCTCGACGACGCAAAGTTGCGGTGGGTACATTGAAGGACTTGCTCGCTTTTAACCAGCCCATTTCGCCATTGCGGACAGCTTGTATAGCTCTCTCCATATCCGCCTCATTCCAGGATCCTCTATTTGTCGTTCTTTTATATGAGTAAACCATCTAAACAAAAATATTTCATTGGAGCGCTAAATAACGCAGACGGGCAAAACGACATACTAATTCATTTTGCCCGCCATTTTGATATGTCGTTTTACCCGTCGTGTTTGGTATTTTTAATTGGGGTACAAAAACGTGAAAATGGCCATTAACCTAAGAATTGTGTTATGAATTTATAGCCTTTAATTATGTGGTCAAAGCAATATCCCCAAACTTCAGTACAAACGTATATAAGTTAGGAAAATATTATTTCTAAATTTACTTACAGTTGAATGTCAACAGCCGGGAACCACAAAAAGCACAATAAATTCCTCTAATTGTAGTCTAGAGAATCTCTACTACAGCCAGTGCAATGTTGCCAGTTTGCAAACGTTCAGCTGGGTTAGTGAACCTCAAATATTGCCAGATTTTTATATAAAAGAAAAAAATCATTATGCCCGTCTATGTCATTATGCCCGCCCCTCCCCTACATGGAGTGCAAATCTATAACGAGAACCAGAAGACAATTTGTGGCTAATTTTCATAAAATCCCACCTTCACGAAATACGATTTTTTCGTGGGTGCAAAAATTCAATCAAAACGGGTCACTCAAACGAAAACCTAGATTAGATGCGCATCTCCATAGTCTAGATGACTTACTTGTGGTCGAAGAATGTTTGAACAGGAATAATAACCAGATTTCAGCACGAAAAATTGCAAGCATGGCAGAAATGTCGAAAAGCAAAGTTCACCAACTCCTGAAAACTCCTAATCTAAAGGCGTATAAAATACAAACTTTTCAAAAGATTCCGGAACCTTGTTTCGAAAAACGAGTATATTTGTGTGAAGTGATTTTAGATCTTTTCCGAGAGCAGCCCATACGAAATTAATTTTGTCAGATGAAGCTATTTTTCATATAAACGGAAAAGTTAATAAACACAACTGCCGCATTTGGGGGGATGCAAATCCCCGTGTTTTCAACGAATTTGAACGGGATTCACCAAAAGTTTCTGTTTGGTGTGGGGTAACTGCAACAAAAATTTATGGGCCATTTTTCTTTAGGGAAAATGTTATGCGAGGGGATAATTATGCGCATATGCTAGAAAATTTCTTTTATCCGCAAATTGGACAGGATGGAATTGGAGAAGAGGTATTTTTTCAACAGGATGGAGCTCCCGCTCACTATTCATTAATTGCTCGAGAGTCGGTCAATACCAAATTTCCTGGGCGATTGATAGGTAGAGCAGGCCCCATAGAATGGCCACCATATTCATCTGATTTAACTGTTCCCGATTTTTTTCTATGGGGTTATGTAAAAAAAACGATGTTATAACCCTATGCCTCACACCTTCCGGGAATTGATGCTGAACATACGAAACGTCATCGAAAATATTCCGCAGGCTATGTTAGAAAATGTTTTTGACAACTTATTATTAAGGTTACATAAATGTATAGATATGAATGGTGGACATTTCCAACAAAACATGTATTAGTTAACCAGGGTCTAACCTTTAATTAGTTAATAAAAGTATTGAACACAAATTAATTATAATTTTTTTTTTTGGCCAGTCGATGGTAGGCTCTTCAACAAAATGCAATTTGTAGGAAGAAATTTCAAAATAATTTTAAAAAATTATATATTTTTGAAAAGTAGAAAAAACAAGCTTTCTGACTATGACAGAATATACAGGGTGTTTCATTGAAAATAGGGCAGTAATTTTATTTCAAAAAATCGCGTGTCCGTGAAACTAAATTTCAGTAAATTTCAGGCGGCGGGCGTAATTTCGACCGGTAATCCCCTAGCCTACCTGCCCAAAGCAAGAGGCCCATTTATTGACATAGGTAATTTCGACCGAGGGTAATATTGTGGTAATGTTTTCTAATTGGATTTACCTGAACCCCTTAACCTTCCATTAGGCTCGTGAGTTTTTATAACATCAATAGTCGCGCTGTATCACAGAGATACATATACTAAATCATTGATAAGGAAATTAGACCTTCTGATGAATCAGGACCGGATTAACCATAAGGCGGAATTGGGCGATCGCCCAAGGGCGAAAAGTCAAAGGGGGCGAATAATTTTAAAAAACCCCCAAGAAAAATAAGAGGGAATAAATATATAAGGAAGGATTTCGGGGATTTCCGTAGGATTTCGGAAAGATTTCGGACGAATTTGTGACACGATTTCGGGGAGTGATTACCCCCCGGGAAAACTCGAACAAAAAAGATAAACCTATCAAACTTTATATCATTGAAATATTGAAAGCAGCAAAAGCAGAGCTATTCAATCGGTAATTAATATAGGGTGTCCAGTGTCCCATCAAAACAATCGGACTCTGGTTAATATCTCGAATTCGGGAATAAATAGCAAGTACCTTTATTTCAGTTGTACATACGTTCTCCTTTTTCTCGACAGCAATTTTGTCTTTGATTTTAGTTTAATAAAGAAGCTTTTATACATCATTATCATTATATTTTATTACATACCTACCTGCTCCTTTGGGTCGAAAATACTCATAACATAGGATCGAACCCTTAAACCTCCGGTCGAATTTACATGTCCCCTTTAAGTACCTGTACATATTCCGGTCGAAATTACATCCGCCCATTTCAGGGTGCGGCAATGCTGTGAAAAAAAAACTTTAAAAAATCCTGACTCTCCCAGAACAAACCGCATCTCGTTACCTTTCCTCGTTTTCGAGATATTTTCCGGCCAAATGTGTCAGTTTATCTAAGGACACCCTGTATGTTGATTTTGTCAAAAAATTAAATGTTACCAAAAAAACATTTGTGATAATGATTTTTACTCGGGCTTTTACGACGACATCGATAATTGAACTTCAATACGCGGATGAAAACGTCGTGAAGGACATTATAGAGGAAGACCTTCAGGCAATCATCAATGCGTTCAACCAGGCATACAGGAGAATTGGCCTAGAGGCCAACTTTAACAAGACGCAGATTCTGCACCAATTCGCATCGGATACTAATCCCCAAGCCCCAAATATAACTATAAACGACCATTATTTGCTGAACGAGAGGCGTTCGGGCGACTTCTGGAGAGAGTCTTCAACAATGACGACATCAGCGCTGAGACCAAACTTCTCATCTAGAATGCAGTTGTAATACCAACTCTAACATATGGCTGCGAAACATGGACCACCTGCAGAAGACACATAAAAAGCCTAGAAAAATACCACCAGCGATGCCTAAGAAGGATCCTAGCCCTCATCATTAGGCACCAACTTCGCTGAACAGGTCACCTCGTCCGCATGCCCGAAACACGTCTCCCATGACAGATTCTCTACAGTCAACTGAAAGAGGGAAAACGAAATCAAGGAGGTCAACAAAAACGCTACAAAGATATTCTAAAGGAAAATATGGCAAAGTGCCGCATCGATACCAGCAACTGGGAGACCACCACAAATTTTTGAAGAACAGCGACGCAGACAAGAGACCAAAACGAGGGACCGCGGGAAGGAGCGAGAAAACAGAGGGAGAGGCAATGCTGCCAGAGACTGGGTGTTCCAAGACTGTGGAAGAGTGTGCGGCTCTAGAATTGGTTTATGTATCCATCAGAAAATGCACAATCGACGAAAATGACAATAGAATAGGAGATAATCATACTCGGTATCGAGTTATCGCCTATGATGATGATGATGAGGTGACAACAATGTGAACTCTTTGCATTCTACTACCCCTCCATCTAATTAAGCTTGGGCAGATAATATTTATCACCCTGAGGCCGGTTTATTCATCTTTTGATGAAGTGTCAGGTAATGCAATCTGACGCATAAACACGCAATCTATAATTCTATTGGCTGGCCAGTTATCCGCCGACCAATAGGAGATAAATTTATCTTGTAGACAGTCACCAGTAAGTTTATCTGAGAACCGAGCCTATGTTACAAGCAAATCTACACCGCGAGATGCTCATAATGAATTTGCGATCTCTACTCTGGATTTCAAATGTATTTTTTCTCTAGTTCGGCAGTGTGTAAATATGGACAGCGTAAATAAAAGCTAAAGCATATGCATCGGAATCGCCGGATATATGTAAAAATCCCCTTAAGTTGGAAAATCTTGCTGTCGAGAGTTACTTCAGGAACTCAAAGAGAGAAATTTATTAGGTAGGTATTCGTTAGATCTTACTCTCTACGCCCACAGAAATTTTCCACATCCAGTGTGTCGATTAGCAAAAGGAAAATAAATGAATTTATTTTTAGCATGAGTTTAATTCGTTTTCTAAATTTCCTTTTTCAAAAGTAATAAAACTAACACAGCTGTGTGCTTGAAATGTAGGTATGGTAATTTATGCTGACAATCAAAAAGTTTGCATGAAGCAATTTATTTGTTTTAAACTAGAAGTTTGTTTCCGTTGAAACTATTTTATATGTGCGTGATGTTTTACATTAAAAAATATAATGAATTAATTTTAAATTATTATGCAAGTTTACAAAGTAGGTGAACCCGCTACCAGTGCATTATTAATATTAAGTAGGTACCTACTATTTATTTTAGGTATTGTTTTTTATTTGTAAGTGAATTCGACATCAACAAAAAAATAGCATGGTGTGGCGCAAAGACAGAATTTTCTTTCTTTTTTTTTTAAAAAGCTTTTATTTAACTACACTTTTATGTATGTATGTATGTATGTATGTATGTATGTTATGCCCTGGAATTTTGCAATCAATATTTCACCCACTTCTACTGAAGCTATTGGGCTGAAATGTTGCACACACGTTTGGTTCACATGAAAATGCACGATTATCTAAATGCCGCCATTTTGAATCCAATATGGCGGACGTTTTAAAAATGGCGACTTATCATTTCTACAGCAAACCCCATGATATGGGTATCAAATGAAAGGTCTTGATAAACGGAACACAATAAGTAGAGTGACGTCATTCTAAATTCAATATAGCGTACGTTACAAAATGGCGAATTATCATTTTTACATTAGCCCCTATGATATGCGTATCAAATGAAAGGGATTGATGAGCGGAATACAATAAGTAGAGTGACGTCATTCTAAATCCAATATGGTGGACGTTACAAAATGCCGACTTATCATTTCCACAACAACCGATATGATATGGGTATCAAATGAAAGGGCTTGATAAGCGAAACACAATAAGTAGAGTGACGTCATCCTAAATCCAATAGGGCGGACGTCACAAAATGGCGACTTATCATTTTTCACAGTGTAACATAAAGCTGGTCCTGTGTGTTTTGAATGTGGGATCATCAGTGGTTACGTCACTGACACAAAACAGCTGATGCCGAGCAGGACGCACTCCAATACACACAGGCTGTAGGGTGGTGGATTGATAATAAATAAACCATAATAAAATAATAAAGTTCATTTAAAAGTAATATAGTGTTTATTAAATAACCTGCGTTGTACCTGCTGTGTAAGCTTGTAACATGGTGTCAGGTTAGAAAACTGAAATAAGAAGGAGCTAGAGGAAGTGCGAAATTCAGCGAAATTGTGAAGAAAGTTAGCAAAAAATGGCAGGTAACTTTAAGCCACCTAAGTCGTTGGTGTTTGATGCCAACATTGCAAAAAATTTTGAGAAATTTATAAGCAGTTTTAATATATATATGAAGGCGTCTGGGTTTGATGCAAAAGATGAGGAAACCAAAGTTGCAATTTTCCTTAATGTGGCGGGAGACGAGGCGCAGGATATTTTTGCAACCTTAAAGTTGACAGAGGCTCAAAGAAAAGTTTATAATACTGTGGTTGAGGCATTTGAAGTTCACTGCAAACCTCTACGAAATGAAACCTATGATAGGTTTAAATTTTTTAAAAGAATTCAGGAAGAAGATGAAGAATTCGACCATTTTTTAACAGACGTTAAAATACTGGCAAAAAATTGCAACTTTACCACACTGGAAGACAGTTTAGTAAGAGACAGAATTGTCAGTGGCGTTCGAGATATGGATCTGCAAGAAAGGCTGCTACGTACTGGAAATTTAACGCTCAAAAGGGCAGAATCTGAATGTCGAGCAGCAGAGCTCAGTAAATTACAAATGAAAGGCATTAGAGGAAACGAACAAGTGGATTCATTTAAATTCAGAAAGGAAAATGCTACTGGTAGTCAAAGCACTAGTTTTTATGACTGTTTTAAATGTGGTAGGAAGCATGGACCTAGACAATGTCCAGCTTTTGGAAAAAGTTGTGCAAGTTGTGGATCCCTGAATCACTTTGCTGTAGGATGCAAAAATAAGCAAGCAAGAAACAAAAATCGTCAAAATGCTCCTCATGATTATAAACAAAAAAAGAAGACTGTTCAAGAAGTTGTCCATCATGATTCTGACTCAGACGACAGTGGAAACGCTCCCTACATCGATTCCATTGTTTTGGACAGTGTAGGTAAGTTTGGACACTCCTCCAGACATAATAAAGACTTTTGGTCTGTTGATATCTTCATTAATAATGAATTTATAACATTCAAGCTCGATACAGGGGCAAATTGCAATTGCCTTCCATTATTTTTTATTGAAAAGTTAAATGTAGCAGACCAAATTGTTAGAGATACTTTATCACTAAACACTTATGGCAATAACAAAGTTCAAGCCTTGGGTTTTATTGTTTTAGACTGCCTAGTAAAAAATGTTAATTATAAGATAAAGTTTATTGTTATAGATAGCAATAATACAATGCCAATTTTAGGGTTAAGAGCTTGTGTCAAAACAGGGTTAATTAAAAAGATGGACTCTTTGGTAGACACTGTAAGTTTAGATAAGGAAAAAGAATTGTTCATTAAAAAATATAATGATGTTTTTGAAGGAACGGGTAAGATTCCTTTCAAATATAGGATTGTTTTAGAAAAAAAGGCTCAACCTGTAAGTAGTGGATGCAGGAGGGTTCCTGAGGCAATAAAACCAAGACTTAAAGAAGCTTTAATTGACTTAGAAGCTAGAGGAATTATTTCAAAAGTTGAGGGACCCACTGAATGGGTTAATAATATTGTAATAGTAGAAAAACCATCAGGGGCCCTACGCATTTGTCTTGACCCAATGTTTTTAAATAAATATGTGTGTTTGGACCAATTTCCAATACCTACAGTGGATGAGTTGGCATTAAAACTAAAAGATAAAAAAATTTACACGGTACTTGATTTGAAAGAGGGGTTCTATCATGTTCCACTTGATTCTGATAGTAGGAAACTTTGTACTTTCATAACACCGTTTGGAAAATTTTGTTTCAATAGGTTGCCGTTTGGGCTTAATGTAAGCCCTGAAGTATTTCAGCGTATGAATGAGAAACTGTTTGGAGATTTGCCCATAGGAATCTATTTTGATGATTTCGTAATTGCAGGCAATTCTGTAGAGGAACATGATAGAATCCTAAAAGAGGTGATGAGAAGAGCAGAAAAGTTTGGAGTAAAGTTTAACAAGTCGAAAGTTCAATACAAAGTTCATGAAATCAGTTATGTTGGTCAAATATTCTCAGCTGACGGTGTTAAACCTGATTCTGAGTATGTTAAAGCAGTACTGTTGCTTGAAGAGCCCACAAATAGGAAAGAATTGTTGCGGGTTCTTGGAATGTTCAATTATTTATCAAAATATATGCCCAAACTTTCTGAAATTTTATCACCTTTGCGAAATTTAATAAAAAAAAATGTAGAGTGGCAATGGACAAAGGATCACCAAGAGTCATTTAAAAAAATAAAAAGTGTTGTGTCAGAAATCCCGGTACTTAAAATATTTGACCCAAAATTACCTATAGAAATGCAAACTGATGCTAGTCAAAGTGGAATAGGGGGTTGCCTAATGCAGCAAGGTCGGCCAGTTGCATTTTGCTCTCGTAGCATGACAGATACTGAGTCGAGGTGGGCTCAGATTGAGAAAGAGTATCTTGCAATTTCATTTGGTCTGCAGAAATTTCATCATTTTGTTTATGGTCGTAAGGTGGTTGTGAAAACAGATCATAAACCGCTGGTGTCTATTCATAAAAAAGATATTTGTAAAGTAACTTCTAGGCTGCAAAGATTAAAACTTAAAATGCTTAAATACAACATTGATGTTCAATACTTACCTGGTAAATATATGTACATTGCAGATCTTTTGTCCAGGTCATATCTCAAAGTGCCAGTTAAAGATGACAATGAGATGAAAGAAATAGTTCATGATTTTGAATTTGATATTCCTATTTCAGAAGAAAGGTTAAAAGAATTACGAACTGCTACTAAAAAAGATTTTGTCTTAAAGCAAGTTATAGAATTTTGTCAAACTTTTTGGCCTGATAAAAAACATATTGTGAATCCTGAAATTAAAGTTTTCTTTAAATGTAAAACTGATTTACACGTGTATAATGAGCTGTTATTTCATAATTTTAAGCTTGTAGTTCCAAAGTCATTAAGACTGATAATGTTAAATAAGTTGCATGTTGGACATTTTGGCATCGAAAAGTCCAAAGCTAGAGCTAGAAAGATATTCTATTGGCCCGGAATGTCTCAGGATGTACAGGATTTTGTGTCAAAGTGTAAAACATGTTTAAAGTTTAGTCGTAATGTTCCCAAAGAGCCAATGATTCAACATGAAAGAACAAATATTCCGTTTCAGAAGGTGGCCGCAGATATATTAACCTATGCTGGTATAGATTACTTAACTTTAATTGATTATTTCAGTAATTGGATAGAGTTGGTTCCCTTACAAAATAAAACTGCAGAAGAGGTTATCAGCAAACTTAAAGTGATTTTTTCGACTCATGGCATACCATCAAACTTTATATCTGATAATCAACCTTTTAACAGTAAGATTTTTAAGAATTTTGCTAAAAGTTGGGACATAAAGTTAAGTACATCTAGCCCAAGATATCCAAAATCGAATGGATTGAGTGAAAGATCTGTTGGCATTTGTAAAGGCATTTTGAGTAAATGCAATGATTCTGAAAATGATTTGTATAAAGCCCTTTTAGAATATAGAACTTCTCCATTGACTGGTCTAAATGTCTCTCCTTCTGAGCTTCTTAACAAAAGGATATTAAGAACAAGTTTGCCTATTTCTAACAAACTTTTAACTGAAACACCAGTAATTGATCTTGACAAGATTAGAGAAAAACGTCTTAAAGCAAAATCCTATTATGATAGACAAGCTCATGAAAGAGCATCGTTTTCTGAGGGAGAAGATATCATGATTAAAAAAGATAGGCATTGGGTTCCAGGGAAAGTCATTAAAAAGCATGAATCTCCAAGGTCATATTGGGTTGGAGAGGATTTGGACCAGGTCATTAGAAGAAACTCATCATTTATAAAAGCAAATCCCAATCATGTAAAACTTAGTCATAAGTCAGTTAATAATTCTTTTAATGATGATGGAACTGGTTGTGAGTTCTCCGCTGGTAATCCGGTAATGTCAGATAGTGAAGTTCGTGAGTCAATTGGGCGTGAAAATTGTGAGCGATTTAGTGAGACGGCAGTAAATTCTCTTCCCGATAGTGACTATAAAACCAAATCAAGATTTAGTGAGACTGAAGTAAATTCTCTTCCCGATAGTGACTATAAAACCAGATCAGGACGTTGTATCATAAAACCTTCTAGGTTTAGAAATTAATTGTATTTGAAAAGCTTCTATGTTTAGAAATTAGTTGTTTTTTGTTATTATTTAAAAATGTATCAGTAGAATTCAATGTATTTATTTTTCTTGTGTTGAATTAAAACATTTCTATAAAAAGGGAGATGTAACATAAAGCTGGTCCTGTGTGTTTTGAATGTGGGATCATCAGTGGTTACGTCACTGACACAAAACAGCTGATGCCGAGCAGGACGCACTCCAATACACACAGGCTGGAGGGTGGTGGATTGATAATAAATAAACCATAATAAAATAATAAAGTTCATTTAAAAGTAATATAGTGTTTATTAAATAACCTGCGTTGTACCTGCTGTGTAAGCTTGTAACACACAGCAACCCCTATGATATGGGTATCAAATGAAAGGGCTTAATGAGCAGAACACGATAAATAAAGTGACGTCATTCTGAATCCAATATGGCGGACGTCTAATATGACAAGGCAATATTTGCCGAGTTCGGAAATGAAAGATTTTTTTACGCGCTACATTTAGTCAACTGGCAACAGCGCAATCAAAGCTTTGGGCCAGCGGCCACGGGAACAGCTGTTCATCCTTTGTCGATGGAATCTTCTTAAATTTGATTCGTAAAAGATGCTGATTCTGATATCCTTTATACGTCATCGTTTGGCGCGTAAATCACGTATTTAAATTTTAGGGAAAGAGCCCTTCATCAATGAGAAACATCAAATCACAAAAAGTTGCTAAAGCAGTCAAAATCCTCTATAGACTTTATTAGAAAATATAGGCCTTTTCTCGAGTGAGTGATACTTACTGTTGTTCATATTTTGTTGTAAAGTTCCAAATTTCATTATTCCTCATTCCTCATTACCGAATGGATATAAATAGAAAAGTATTGAGTGGAACTAAAAATAGAAATCCAGACATGTAAAAATGTACAGGGTAGTCTATTGAAACTAAAAATAATGCTGCCGAGATTCATAGAAAGCGGCAACACTACAACATCAAAAATATGTTATAACGTGTTCGTTTATGACGTCAGTCCTCTAATTCAAATCATTGCGATTTTTGATTTTCGATAACGTCTAATGTTCCGTCCTTCATAATTTATCCTGTATAAACATTTGGCGAAAGAGATCAACAGTTCGAAAATCTTCAAAGCTTGGCTCCCAAGTGGCCATAAAAACTGATCCATTTTAGCTACACCACGGTCATAAATTTAGCTTAGGGCTGCTCGTCTAAGGCAACGGTATAAAATTAAAGGTAAATCGCCGGGAATTCAGTACCTTAATAAAATTGAATGTGCCCTCTTCGATTTTCAAGCAGGCAGCAAATTATGTGAAATCAAGAAAATATACTTTTTACTTATTAATCATCCGACGATGCGTGTCACTCATTGTACGCTCCAAAAAAACCGAAAACCGACCGAGATTAAACATCAATACGGCATAGTTTCAATCTCCATTATTCCCCATAGACTTTCGTTGCTATTTCAAGCTTGAATTTGTTTGATCGTTGGGAAACTTTTTTCTATCTCCCAAGAAATATGTGATTATAATCAGTTTTCCACAAGACAATATTTTTTATATCTTTTCGGAAACCGAGATTAATTGAAATCACAATATAGGTAACAATAATGCAATCAGTAAAATTAGCATAGAAGGTTGAATAATACCCGGAAATATATCAAATAATAATGTGAGAATCTGGGTTAATTTTTCTCGCTTTTCCATCCACAGACGCGTTCCGATATATCAGATCTCATCAGTGTGGCTTGGAAAGGAAAGAAAACCAACCCTGTAACCAACCAACAGAATCATGGAATAAAATTGTTCATTATGTTAAATTAAATATATTTCACTATTGAATAATCGTTCTTGCGTATGGTATTGGTATGGCTTATGTATATCATCAATATATTATATTAATTACTTACGCTTTATGGTTTGGATCTTTGACATAATGGTTTGTGCAAGTAATTGGATAGCATTTGAAGCTCCCTCGAATATTAACACAAGCGTCTTGGGGTCCACAAACATTTTGCTGACATTCATCAATATCTTAAAAAATGAATAAATGTGTATCGAACTTTTTAAAAGTATGTAGAAAACCTACCTATACAAACTCTTTTGTCACTTCCCAGTTTGTAACCCTTTGGGCAGTCGCAAGAATAACTACCAGGAACATTTACGCAATCTCCAATACATAGCTTGCGGTCTTTAAAGCGTTCGCATTCATTGATATCCACACAGGTCCTATAAAACGGACAAATAAACATATTTTACCTATATTTGCACATGGTAACAGGGTTCTTCAAAAGTCTGGTAAATAGATTTCGGTTCTTTTTTTTTTTTTTCGACCCCTTGTCCCCAACCGCTTTACCATTTTTATAAATTTTAACGTGTAACAGTTGACCTTGCTGTAAGTTTTTCGCGATGAAAGGGGTGTGACATGCTTTGCTGATCAAATTTTCGTATAGTCAACTTTAGGACGAATAGAGGGTCATTGGAAAGGCCGCGAAAACTGAGTAGGTACTATCGCTTGAAGCGACTTACCTGAAGAAATGTTGAAAGTAACCTGTACTATCTATTTTTCAAGCTTCAGGTCGATGGTAAAAACTCTACAAGGTTTTGAATAATTTGAGGATACAAATTATTTTATTTTGCCTTCCAGTCAATGTTGGCTGATCTATTCTCGTAGTTCAAATGAGCTCAAGGGACATTACTCAGACGACGAAAGCGCAGAATATATAGAATTCAAGAATGGGATATCACGACCACTTACTTGCTTAAGAATAATATGGAGATTTAAACCCGACGAACCTATCAAAAAATATGAATGGCTCACTGTTACCTATGGCACGAGCAAAAGAAAACGTTCAACCAACTTCAATAGGTTGAACAAACGAATTTTGATTCACAAATTCGTTTCCGGGACTTTCACGTAGTTCGCGTGTGAGGTGTCCTCTATGTCACCAAAAAAATGCAGAAAAGAAAAATCCGGCAAGAGAAGATAGGAAAACCAGTAACAAGAAGATTGGTGGAATACGAATGCTGATCCAAAAGGTCAAAATTATTCTTAAAACAGCCGCTCTACACAGAGAGGAATACTACAAGTGCTACGACCATCCGCGAAGGCACAGGAAAGGGAGGTGGCGGCAGTATGACAGTCAACAGGAAAGAGGCAGCCATACTTCTAGTCTCCGTGATGTCACTCCAAGGAAAGAAGAGCCACCGCAAAACGTTCGCGAGCATTTTGCAACAAGTATTCCGCTCACCGTGGATAACGTCCTAACTGCTGCAACAATTTTTTGTTCATGTACCGACACCGTATGGAAAACATTTTGCGCCGCGAAAAAATGAGCGCGCGCGAGCAAGTCTGAGCGCGCTACCGTCTAAACTGACATGTTTTGCAACTTTCGCGAATGTTTTGCGCTGTTTGTTGCACCGGTCTGGATGCACCTTGGGAAGTTAGGAACACCGAGCGGTCTAAGGCGCTGCGTTCCGGTCGCAGTCCACTCAGACAGGCATAGAGATGTTAAGCAGATGAATAGATAGAGAGTCATTATGGATCTGATTGTGGAGCTTACTGTTGTACCTAAGTCAATGATGATGTTTTAAGTGACTCCAACAATTGGCATAGCTGAACAGTCTCCTCGTGGTGACAGCAACTGTTTTTTTGTTGTCGCCCCATTTTGTTTCACAGCTGAAGCGAAGAAATAACCCAGAAATAAAAAAAAATCAGTTTTAATAATGTACTTAGTTTTTCGAATATTTTACAATCTAAATCGATGTTGTGATTGTTTAAGTAATTAATCATATTGTATTGTAACCAGCAAGTAGTAGGATGTATCCATTGTTGTCAAAGGCAGTCGAAGGACTTTTTTGTGTTTGACTCACTTTGCACACAAGGTAAGCGCTCCCTTAATTTAGTATTACCTGATATTAGTTAACATTGTGTTTCCAAATTGTAGCCTTGAGAAAGAAAATAAACATTTTCGGAAGCTTGGAAGTAGGTAAGTAGCAGAAAAGAGTCTTTTATTGACCTAGTCCCGAAGAAAAAGGCTGATACCCCAAGAAATTATTAACTTTGTTTCGTTAACTAGTCAGCCAAGACTACCTTCAAACTAATTGAAAAAAATATTATATTTCAAAGATTGAAGTGATAACCAATGTGAGTTAATTTTTCAATGAAGGAGAACAAAAAGTCAAATCCTACAATTCCAAAAAAGAGAATATATTTTTTCAATAATCACTCATTTGACTACCATGGTTTCGTAGTCCAAACCTCACACCCCATCTTCAGGTCAAAAGGCTACAAAGAACATACAACTATTTTCTAAAAAATCTTCTAAAAAGGGGTACTTACAATTCAGGTTACAAAGTCATATATAGGGTTATCCATTTTCTGCTTAAGAAAGTACACGCGTGACATTTGATAGCGGTCAAGGACACATGTTAACAAAACAGGTACCTAGTTGTTTAGTTGGATGGATGCCATTTTAGAATATGGATCGTTTTACCACCGCAGACGGTACCACAAGTCACACAACACGAGATAATCAGACTTTGTTAAAAGAAAAAATTCCAGGACGAGTAATTTTGAGATTGGCTGATGTGAATTGACCAATACGGTCCTGTGATCTAACAACGTAGGACTTCTTCTTGTGAGGATATGGGAAAGATCATGTTTATGCCAACAACCTTCTAACGATTGACGCGTTGAAAAACAATATTCGTCAAGTTATGACCGGGATATGCCTGAAATGTGCCAAAAAGTTGCCAAAACTACCTCAATAGGATTGAGTCCTGCAGGAGGTCCCGTGGAGGATATTTAAATATTATAATTCACACATAATGGCAATAACCACACTTTATAATGCCATAAAAACTTTATCGCAATCTCAATCTTTAGTGTCTTTTTTTTTCAAATTTATTTTATCAAGGTGAACTTGGATAACCCTATATAAAAAAATTGTAAAAAATGTAAAAAATGCAACAACATACAAAAAACAGTTAGGGGACGAATGGCCATACAACAAGACGAAATCTCTAAAATGTAATAGGTTGTACTTTTCGTTTTTTCATAATAAAATTTTTAAAATTTTTCATTTTTACTGCACATGGTACCATGGTATCAGCCCTGTTCTAAGTCAAGAAAGCAATAAGCAACTTGAATCCGGACAAATCTGTCAAGTCAACTCCAACCAGGAATTGACAAACTAACCAGTAACGCCATCTATGTTATCAACAACTAAACTATGCAAAATAGAGAAATCTAATATATATTATTACAGTGAAAAAGAGGTAGAAATTATCTATTAAAAATTAAGGACGGACCCGTGGTATTGGTATATATTTCATTTCCAATAAAAAATCTAACGCTTTTTCCTCGGCTTTTCCACTACCATAAAGAAATGGGAATTTAGATTGCAAGGCTGAGAGTCTGGTGCTACTGGCTTAGGAACAGAAAGGCCAGATTCTCCAGATTCCTGTCTGGTTCTTGAAGACGTTACCATTTCAAACCAAATAAAAGAAAATACCTTAATAAAAAGAAAAAAAAATGAATAAATCAAATAATACTTTGTTATTAGTATCCACCACTGTAATTATTTACTGCTGAAAATCAATTTAGGCTGAGGTGCATAAAATCAAATAAAAGCCAATTCAATTTAATAGAACAATTACTTTAATGATGTTGAGATTTTAGTTCAATAGAACAAATTATCTAACTAGAATGTTGGTGGATTAATCAATAGAAAGACGATATACAGCATATCCATTAACATCAACAACCTGACTGGTTATTGCTGAAGAATTTTAAATCACCTAATCAATTATTGTGGACTATTTGATTAAATTTGGTTAATTAAATATCAACTGTTTTTAATGGCTGGATTCAAAATAAACTTTAACAGTTAAGCCCTGTATTTATACGTATATGTACCAATAAATGTACCAATAAATCTACGATTGCCGATTGCGAAAAAAAAAAAACGAATATAGGGATATGTAGAAATTTGAAATTATTCATTAAAGAGCACGCAAAATCATGTTTGAGAGTTTCAATACCTACCCCTATATATCCGTAGGTAATCCTATTATTTCGACAAATTTAATAAATTGTCACAGAAAATAAAGCTCAACTAAAAGCGGATTTAATCGACTTGCAAAATGAATATGCCGATAATGATTATGGGATTTAACTATTTATTTTATTACCTGTTATCTGGGTTTAAAGTATATCCAGGTTTGCAAGCACATCTATAAGATCCCCATAAGTTGATACAGATATCTTGACACAAACCAGTAATTTCTTCACATTCATTTATTTCATGACAAGCGTTTTGTATCATCTTAAATCCAGAATGACATAAGCATTCGAATGACCCTATTGTATTCTTGCAGTCAGCGTAGTTTCCACATGGCTAAAAAGTGCGTTTATTAAATTAACTTTCAATAATGATGATATTATGTCAACTACAATAGACCCGAATTGGGTAGGGCACCCCTAGTAAATTGAAAGGGCAGATACCAAGAATTAAAATTCATTCGTCACAAAAAAAAGCAAATTGACACGGGAAAAAATGTACCTAAACTTTCACACAAAATACAATTTTGCAACCACATTCTAGAAGTTATTTATTAGCATTTTTATTAAGCTTTCCATGCAACAAAATAACTAAATTTAACTTTCCCTATTGAGATTTTATTTTTTAATTAAGCAAATTAAAAACCAGGAGAATAGCTGCTCGCTAGCTCATTTGAAGGTGCATCCTCGCAGAAGTCCTGAGTCCGAAAAAAAAAAAGTAAGGTAAAAAACTTCGCTAAGTGAACTCCGAAACACACAACCGCCTTTTTTAATGAACAAATTAATCACTAAAAAATTCCTCGAGGATTATACAATTTGGATGTGAAGTGATGTTTTGTACGAGAAGGTCCGTTGGCAATGTAAGTTGCCAAAATGTTTTTCCAGGTAGGTATTAACAGACGTGAAGTCAAGGATATCACAATCCTTGTTTGGGAATGAAAACGAAGCGCGTATAGGAGACAAGATAATAGCCGTACCCCGGTCACAGAGCTTCGGAGTCGCGCGCATCCTCTGTCAGTTCTTTGTTTGTCACTTCTGTCAGTTCCCCCGTTCCAGCAGCTGATTATTTGTTTATGTTTACAGCTTGATATCGTACTCTTTTGGTTCGGCTTGTTCACTCCGTGCACTCCTAGTGACTCCATTCGCACTCCAGCCGTTCAGGTACTGCTTTTTGGCGTATTAGGGGTGACTCAATTAGCGTTCGACTATATGGAGTAAATGGAGTTCACTCCAAAAGTTCCTCGGAAAGAGAATTTTTTAGAGTAAGCATGCGCAGAAGTGAAATGTGGAAACTGTCAAACTTTTTGTGTTCTCACGTTGTGGTTGTTGTTAAAAAAATTAAAAATCGTTTATGTGTGGATGCGGGAATTGCTAAAATATTTGATTTGATTTTAAAATTTATTAAACATAATGGAACAGAATACGGAAATAAGCAGAAGTACGCATTTTGTAGTTACTGATTGGGGCGACCATGACAAATGTGTTATGGTGGATGGACAGCTATTACTTTGTGACAGAAGTACCTAGTGAGTAGTTAGGTACCTATTAAGTATTTCTGAAGATAATTTTTCCAATTTCTTCCAAGATAAATTTAAAAAAAAAAAGGTATGACGTCGGCAATGGTGGCACACTAATATGGCGGCGATTACCAAAAACGAGGCCGATAAGCACTCTTTTTGAGTGTGTTTTCTCCTTGAGGTTGACCCTCGTATATTAATGACATTTGATGACAGATTATTTTCTTAAGTTCAGGGTTATGAAACAGAAAGCCGAGTTGCCAGAATGTGTAAAATATCTGAGTAGATTTAATTCCAAAATAGACTCCTGGATAAAATTATCGTACCACTCCTAATGGTGCTTATGTGCAGTGGTGGTGCGATAATTTTGTCCAGGAGTATATTTTTCCAAATTAATTTTTAAAAAAAATAATATTAGTAAGTGTAGGTAGTGAGATTATTTAATTTATTTGACATCTAAGAAATCGAACGTAACCATAACAGTAAGCTTAACAGCATAAATATGTTTTCGCATTTTTTTTTTTCGGATTTGGTCAGGTTTGGTCTAACAAAAATATTGGTTGCTGGTTGTAAGTAATGGCTTCACATCTACATTTAAACTATACCTACCCCAAATATATCTGGTAGTTGGACTTCAATTATTATTCCCTGAAGAACCTCTGGTTTGTTTTTCTTGAAAACGCCGTAACATTTTATAATTTTCCTTATTTTCTCTTATAAAGTTATTTTGGGCATTTTGAATATGAAATAAATTTGACAATGCCGAATTTTAAAAAATGTCAATAGATTTTGCAGGTATGAAGAATAGTTAGATACCGTTTATATATTGCACTGTTGAAAAATGTGTCAAATTTGATTGGCCAGATAGGCCAGAGAATTTCAATAATGCGACACTTAAGAAATTATGTAAAACACACTTAAAACTGTCTGGAATTTGATTTGTTACATAATGTCATTATTATACGAGGGTCAACCTACCAAATTTCCAAGGATGATGAGATGCCAATAATATCTGAAAGGCAAATATATATATTTTTTTTGATAATGAAATTTTATCTGTGCCGTTATGTACTGACATAATGGAAAAGTTTGGGCTGCAAACCGGGCTGCGAGGGGCAAAAGATTAGCTAAATATACCTGGTCCTAGTGGACATCATTTTATGATTTTTTTTAGAGCCCATGGGACAGGGTGGAAAGGAAAACATGGATGAAATTTCTTGCAATTCGGAACAGGAAGATAATGCAACAAAGATTTGGTCATCTGAAAATATATTAGCCCTTATAAATACTGTTAGCGAACATCTTTTTTAAATTGATTATCATTAAATAAATGCACAGTGACCTCAGTAAAATGATCAACTTTTTCTATTACATTTAACTCTTCATTACCTTCTCCATCATTACCATAAAAATAAATTTCCTTGACAAAGTTAAACAGAAGCAAGAGCATCATATTTTTCATTATTGTGGAGAAATTGAAGTTAATTTATAGTACACGAAAAACAAAAGTGAAAAAAAAAAATTGGAAACTGGAACTTGTAAAGTCACTTTTGACTGTTGTTTTGAAACAAAACAAGTCACTTGTTTGAATTTTTTCTCCGACCGTTCCGGTTGTTCGTGTATTAATTTTTCAGTATAATCACTCCTAGATAACGTGACAATCTGCTCTTACTCCACTCCAACTCCGTGCTGAATAGCCGAACCCAGCTATAAAAGTTGAGAGGTGATGGCAGTCCAAAACCATCAACCTTGTACTTCTTTGCTTATATTGTTATGCTATTTATGATATTATGATATTAAAATGAAGTTTTCTTCATAAATTTTTACTCATCTATATCTTCCTTTCCACTAGGGGTTTTTTTCATCTCTGAAAATAAAAGGGATGAGGGACTAGATGCAATTTTACAAACAACAAACAAATCAAGATCCGCGAGTAGTGAAACTAACATATTTTATATAAATCCGCAGGTGGCGGACCTTTATTTTATTTTTTAAAGGTCCGCGATTGGCGCATGGAATATCTCCACTAGATTTTCAGGATTGGTGAATTGATAACATAAACCCTTTATGTTGAATTTAGGGCCTTGAGGCCTTCTAGACAGAAAATGCAGACTTATCTAAAATAACCAGTCCGTCTAGTGCTATCTAGTGCAGTCCTTGTAAATTAGCATTTTATTTAAAAAACGAGGCGCACTTAAGGCACGCTATGCTCTAAACTAAATTAACTTGTTTTTTTTTTTTTTTTCATAAAATGGTAACGAGGACTAGATCCCACTAGATGGACAGGTTAGTTTGGGTAAATCTGCATTTTCTGTCTAAAGGGGGTTTCACATGCTGCAAGAGTACCTACAAGTCGGCGCAAGTTGCAAGAAGTCTTGCAAAAGGTATGCGCAGTTGAAATTTAGCTAATTGCAAGTTGCAAGACTTCTTGCACTTGCAACTAATCGGTTCCGTTCGATATTTTTGCAAGTGCAAGACTCGGCAAGAGTATTTTTGGGGGGAAATTTGGTAATTTTTGGCATGCCAACATTCAATAAAAGCTACTACTTTTGAAATTGTATTTATAGATTTATGGCGGCACCAATAATGATGCAAAAACTAGCCGGAATTGCCTTTATTCTATTTCTACCACTAATTTTTGAAATACGATTCATTTTTATGAAAACGTAAAAGGAAAACAGAGAGAGTGACAGCACATATAACAAAAGTAACAGTAAACAATAACCAACTACCAATATCGAAAAGAATAGGTATTGAAAAGTAAGGTCCTGTTTGCCTATGCATTCTTCTCCTTTATGTTGGCCGAAGAAAGCAATTGGAAGGTTTTAAAGCAAATGTGAAACCAAACCGCAAGACGGCGCAAGAAATCTTGCAGAAAGAATCTTGCAGGTACTTGCACTTGCACCGTCTAACTGCAAGATTTATTGCAGCATGTTAAACTCCCTTAAAAGAAAAAAGCTATTCGTGCTAAAAAAATTTGAATCAAAAACATTAAAATAAAAAAAATCGAAATTTAGGTTTTCAAAAAAAGAAAATGAACCCTAGACTCTGAATTCTATTTTGTCTTAAAAATTGTCAATTTTTCAGGAAGGGTAGGGCAGAAATTACATATTTTCAGATCACGACACCATTGGGGTCTAAAACTTAAACAAACAATAAACAAATAATCAGCTGATCAGTGATCAGCTGGGTGGGACGCTAGCTGAAATTGACATGTGATGCGCGCGACTCCGAAGCCCTTTGACGGCTAATGTCTTGTGTATAGGATAAATTCCCGAACAAGAACTGTGATGGCCTTGACTCTATGTTGGTTAATACCTGGGAAAACTTTTTCACAACTTACATTGCCAATTTACGTTGGAAAAACCTTCTTGCAATCTACATAAATAAAGTGTGATGTATTTTTGTCCTTGATGCTTATACATCTCGATGTTTTGGGTATTTTGATTCGAGTAATTTTTCTTTTTAACTCGTTAAAGTAATTCTTATAACTGGTAGTCCAGGAAATATGTAATTTTAGGTTGCAAAATGGTAATCCTGGACATAGGCTTGTTTCATGTTTTCAGGGTTGCTGAATCCGAATTTAGAACTTCCCACCAAAAATTCCCTCCGCAACCCCCCTAAATTTTGACAAAAATAAAAAAATACCGTTTTTGTTTTGAGAAATTTAGAGAAATGCTATCTGGAAATTCGGAGAGTAGACAAAATTCACAACAAAAAAGATCATTATATGATATTTTGACGTAGAGCGCTTGGGTAGGGGGCTCGGTGCCTCGGTGCCATACGCTCGCCGGCATATCAGATCAGATGGTAACTGCGTTGCGTGTGCGTAGTTTTCGCCGCTATCGCGTCCTTGATTCATCTTCTCCCCTGACACACCTGTCAGTCATGTCATGTAGTCGGGAACTCTGCCCCAGGGCGATGTGTCGTGTCATATTTATAGCAAGTTGTTTATCCCGCTCGCAGTGTTTGACATGTTTTATAACATTTGCAGTGTTTTTTAATTAAGCTGTTTTAAAAAACGTGTTATTGAATATATGAATGTTTTTAGGAATTGTTATTACTCATAATAATAACAATAACCATGGTTGATGTGACATTAACCTCTATCGGCTACGGGAAAAATTATTCTTCAACCGATACAGAGTGTACATACTCACAGACACCACACACAGACACACCATTAGAATTCGTGTTAAAACTTAAATTAATCTCTAATTATAGCCAAATTTAGTTCAAATAAAACTAAAAACTGTTTCAAATAAGCAAACTTAGTTTATGTTTGGTTATTTTGTTTATTAGTATGGAAAACTTATTTAATTTATAATTTCTTCTGAAAATAATAGACTCCATATACTTCCTCAGCGTCTAGACAATTTCCAAGTTGCTTTGCACCAGCTTTGAGTCCATCTAAGTCATCTTCGCTATCTATATCGTCATAACGTTCATCATAATCTGACTCATCAAAAAGATTTTGTGCCAATTCTTGAAACATTCTCGAAATATTGGTTCATCTGGATGAATCTCGGGATGAATTTAAGTAATCGCTACGCTGTGGTCAGACCAGTATGTATCTTTCGGATTGAATAAAAAATCACTACTCACTCCACCGACGTTCTCGCATTACTGATGGGTGGGACAGTGATCCACTGAAAGGTACATAGACCCTCACCTCTTACACAAGTAGTGTTTCAAAATAACCACTGTGCAGCCGTTAAAGGTTAATTGCTTCACTTGCAAAGTTCCGTTATCGGAGGGCATTGAAATGAATTTCATTGCCAACAAACTTTCAACTTGCCTGAAAATACGTGAGTAAAAGTTGGGGGATGATTGTTGAAGGACTACCAGTTGTTGAAAAATAAGAAAGATTAAAGAAGGGAAAAGGGAGGGGCGTTAAAACAAAAGATAAGAAGGGTGGAGGGAGAGCCAACTCACACGGCGTGGATTGTTAAGCGAAGTGCCTAACTCGGCGTATGATACCCTGGGGCGCCAATGAGCATGCTTCAAGGTATGCCAGCGCCATCTACGTTCGCCCTACGTGAAAATGTTTTGAGATATTTTTGTTGCATATTATGTCTACATTTCAAATTTTTACCAAAAAAAAAAAACGTTTTTTCCAAAAAAAAAAAAAAAAACGATATTTTATCTTTTTTTCAAAATTTGGGGGAGTTGCGGAAGGAATTTTTGGTGGGTTGAAAATTTGAATTCAGTGACCCAAAAAAACATGAAGTAAGCATATTTCCAGAACTACCATGAATTTTGGCAAGCAAAGGTCCTCATAGGATCTCTATTGCCTGTATTATGGCGCCATCTTCTACTTAGTGAAATAATTAATTCACGAATGAAGAAGTAACAGTCTACGGGCAATGTTACAGAGATTTTTGTCATGCTGTCTTTGTGAATTGCCATCAAGAATTGAGAATATCATGCCATGTTGAAATCGATGGTAGTTCTCAATATGAGCGTGATATCAATGTTATATGTGGATGTCCGACATCGATGACAATACCAATATTTACCTTACGAAGCCTCTATTCCTAGAATCACGCAGTAACACTATTTTATCAAAGGCCGATACTTCTATCATAATCTGGCAACTATGTCTTTAAAAACTCTATCAATTGTTCGATGTAAATATTAGTAATCTATTTGCTGCCAAACGTCAGAGCTTGGAAATAGCATATTTTATATAGAGTTCACATTACCTTATAAAATTTGCATTCATCCAAATCTTCACAAGCTTGAGTCATTCTATTCAGATGGTGTCCTGGAGGGCATTCGCAGGTGTAATATCCCTGTCCGTTTCTGCAAATTTGGGTTTTACTGCAGTTATGAAGACCGCCTTTAGCACATTCATCTACATCTAAAATAAATATATGATATATGAAATATAGGATTTACATTAGATAAATAAAGAACAATAATTATTAGGTACTCTTAGTTTCAATTTATAATATTAACGGATTGGTTGCTTTGTTACTATTGATATTCCAATCCACTTTCCGGGAAACGATCTCTGGAAGGATATTATGCAGGTGAATACCTTATTGTAATTGCCAAAATCAAATTTCTACACGACGTGGGTATGCTGCATACTACTTGAAACTGTAGTTTCAAGTATATATTAGGATTTCGATAACCAATAAATCAGCTTATTTATTAACTGCATTCAGCTAGGTTTGAGAATTTATTATAATTAATATTGAATAGCTTCAAAATAAAATTGGAAAATCATTCATAATTTGGAACTGGGGCCTGAAAAACAAATCGCCTTTGATTTGTATAAATTGGGAATACGAAAAAGCATAACGGCCATTTAGACCACTGTTCCTTCTCCGCCTTTATCAATCTTTGTTCCCGTTAATAAAATGCTTTTATAAAATTCTTTTATAAATTGTTTCTCAGCCCAACCAAGATAGGTAATTTAAGAAGGGCGATTTTTGAGATTGAAATTTCGAATCGAATTCGTATATGCATTGGCCGCAATTTTCCGTTAAACAACCTGTCGTTGTCATCGCGTAATGATATAGTATAGCTTTATATAGTTTGGGGAAGCTAATCTTTCATAGTCACCATGTTTTCAACAGGAAAACTTGTTTTTCTTATAAAACAACTACCTACGCTAAAAATAATAATTACATATTGATATTAGGTGCGTTAAATTATCAAACCATATTGTGGTATAAATCAGCCTGCTTCATAAACTTTACCAGCCTTATTAAGTAAGCTGCGACTCTTGTAATATAAAATTATGAAATTTCAAAATTTCCGATTAGTGACCAGTAATATACATTTTCACGTTTACAAGCACAATCATAAGTAATTCATTCAACACACGCATGTATGTTTCTCTGCGCATTTTTAGAAGTCTCAGGATAAACAATAGGGAATTTTCATATTTCTCAATTTTTTTTTTTAGATACTTCTAGTGATCAGATATTACATAATTTTTTTTTCCCATTTTAATTTATACGTTGTACGAAAAAAAAAACTATTGAAATTCAAATCAAAAACTTTGGCGCGAAAACGCGAGGCTTCAATGTGACAGCGCTCGTGACGTCAAGATTTCGTAAAAAATAAACGCAGCAAACGAACTCTTTGTAATATTTAAGTGTGTTAAAGTTTGCTTTTTGTGAAAATTGTGGCAATGGATAAAGAATATTGTGAAGGACTGCTTTTGTAAATTTTTTTTTTCACTTGCAAGTTCCCTATTGGTTTGTTCACAGAATCGTGACGTCAAAAAAAGTAGCCATCATGGAAGCATGTTTTGGTGCGAAATTTTTTATTTCAAATTTAGTATTATTTTTTGTGGAACAAGGGCGGTGTCAGTTAGATAAAAACTGGTCATATGAATATTGTGCAATATAAACTACGCTACGTCTAGAATCCCGGTAACGGTAACACATTTTTTACCGGTAGTTATGATGACGTCATCGATATGACGGACTTGTACCGGGATTTAAGTGAATCCCGGTGTTTTGATTCGGTTTTTATCGTTATTTAGCAGCTGATTGGTATTTTTGGTGAGTTTATCATATGTTTTCGTCACTTTTTTGAAACATTTCAAACTACACTTTATTTTTTCCCAAGATAGATTTTGACATTGAAAACTTTGAAACATAAACAATGCCCGCTAATGCCACTTATTGGTCGATATTGTAAAACTGATGATGTCAACCTGCAGAAACACCTCATTTTGGGACCAATCAGGGTCAAGCGTTATTGTTTATGTTTCAAAGTTTTCAATGTCAAAATCTATCTTGGGAAAAAATAGAGTGTATAAAAGTTAGTTTAGGTTCGAAATACCTTATAGAAATGATTTGCGTTCAGAAATGTCGAACAAATCATCCAAGATTAGAAGTAATCTGCAATCAGATGATAGTAAACTAGGGTCGTTATATTTCCGAAAACCCCCGAGATTCCTGAGAATTTAAACAAATTTACAATAGTGTCATTTTATAATATGTATAGCAGTTTATAATCGAATTTAATATTTATTAATTTACTTCATTAAGTCAATATAATTATGTAACTATACTGTTCAGAATGTGAATTAAAATAAATATCTCTCATTTTTTATTTATAAGTTTGCAATCAGAACAATACAACATTTTGGGTATTTTACACAAACTGGCACATTTCACATATCAAAGTCTGTTCAACTTCTTTATAACTTTTAAATGTTTGTCCTACATTAAAAACAAACACTGCACTTTACGTTCACACGTCAACAAAACAAGTTAAAAACATAAAAAGTTAGGTTAAGTTGGACTTTGATAAAACAGAAACCGCCAACGACTACATTTTTTACCGGGATTGGCTTGAATCCCGGGTCGCATCAAAACTACATGTATTACCGGTACCGGGATTCTAGACACAGCGTATAAACTATCGATTTAAAACAAATTTGGAAAATTTTATTTCACTTGCAAGTTCCCTATTATAATGAGTAAATTATTGCATTTAACATGATATGTATGATTTACATAATGTTATAAAATATATCTAATACTTATATGAAATATTATCAGGGTCTTCTAGCTATGTTACCATCACTGCTTATCACTTGATGTTTGAATACCAAATTTTTCCAGGGAGTTCTTCCCAATACTTTCAACTCCGGACTTGGGCATGGTCGAAACTAGTAACATCTATCATAAAGTATTGACTTTTTTTATCTATCTCAATAACCACAAACTACAGCGATATTTTTTTAAACTCAAACGTATTTATTTTTGGCAACTTAAGATTGAAAAATTACTTAAAATATGCTTACCAACACATCCATCGCCTGCTTCATTAGGCTCGTATCCAATTTTACAAAACAGTGGTGAGCTACATTGAAATCTCCCGTTCAAATTTATACATTTAGAGCCCCTGGGGCATGGGTTGCTCTGACATTCGTTGATATCTGAAATGCACTTATTACTATTAATACATATTTGTGTAGAAAATATTATATTAGTTCATTTTAGTCATATGTAGATATTACTGGTTCAATTTGGGATTCTTGATTCTTCCGGGACCTCATCATGTACCCTAATAGGTTCAAAATTCTCCCAAACAAAAACACGAGTTTGCAACAGATTCTTCTCAAAGTAGAATATGATAGAGGACAAACAACCGTGCAAATATCTAATGAGAAAAGGGCAAATCGCACCGTCAATTATTAAGCGTCAGCATTTTACTAATTTTCTCAAAGATTAAGATCATTCCAAGCCAAATAAGACGATTGAAAATAGGCGAAAAATGAATAACTATTCTATTCGTTTGTTCCCTTAAAATAAATCATAAGGATAAGAAACTAGTTTGTACAAGAGCACAACGTTTTCTTTTAATTTAATTTTGCGATATCTGAGGAAAAATAATGAATTCAAGATTGCGCTGTAAAGATTTCCCAAGAACTTTATTTTTATATTAAGTGGAATTGTCTGATTTGCGCTTTTCTTTTTTTAAAGCTTTTTTGAAAAATTGGTTGTGTTCTTAGAAGTAAATTGAATTAAAACCAGAGTTGGTCATTTACAAATGCAAACAATTTATAATTCATTTGGAAAAAGAAAAGGTAATATTTGCAGTGTAAACAGTGTATGCCTGCATAAACAGCCAAAAGAACTTCTGTAGTCGAAGCACTAAGATGAATTTTTCAGAGTTTATTGCTTTTGAACCTGATTAAGTTGCGAAAAATTTGTGGAAAATAGAGAATGAACGTTTTTCATTATTGATTTATTTTTTTGGGTGCAGGTATTAATTTTTTTCATCAATGCAAATTGCAAACTTACCTTCACAATCCCCATTTGCACTCATCTTGTACCCAGGCAGACACTTTTTTAACATGTCATTAATAATTGGCAATATTGTAGTTTTCTTGGTTGGAATATAAAACGGAGCATACGGGGTTCTAGAGTACGGATTATATGGTTCCAGTCTAATTGGTGCTCTAGTTACGTAAGTAGGCACTCTTCTAGTAGTTAGTTGATAAGGATACCTTGTTTTTTCCTGCTGTGTTAGCCACCAGGGCTTTCTGTTATTGCCATAAAAAGGTTCCCCCCACGGGTTTCTGATGGGAATAGGTTTTAAAGTAGTTGTTATATAATTATCAGAGTTGCTAGGCAATGCAGTTCCCGTACTCATACTAGTATAGACGTTTGTGCTTGTGGTGCTGGCTGCTAAGGTAGTTTTAGAAACAGTTACTATATGCGGTTTAGTAGTAGTAGTAGTAGTGGTGGTGGTCGTAGTGGTAGAAGTAATAGAAGGATGGCGATAAATAGGTCTAAGAGGTTCGCATCGGTAAGTGCCCATTTGGTTCTTACATCTGTAATTTGTTCCAAGATCGTTGCAATTATGCGTACCTAACGCACATTCATCATCGTCTTCACAGAGGTCGTTTGCCGAATTGAGAGTATAACCTAGGAGGACACATTTCAAAATTACAAGGAATTAAATTAAACGATCAAAGTGGTGTATTGCCTACCTGTACCGCATGAAACTGTCCTTGTACAATAAAACGATCCAATAGAATTATCACATCTGTGCATCGGAGAACAATTGTCTAAGCGTAGCTGACATTCGTTAACATCTAAAAAGAAAATTGCGTGAAATCGCTTTGATAAATATTTTGTCATTGAGGTGGGATTTCCTAGCGACATCCACTTTTCGCGGCACAGTACCGCGACGTCCAGCACTAACGGCTGTGCGATAAATAGTGTCTTTTGTATTCTGGTTGACTGCAGTGTAATTAAAAGTTGCTTCTTGTCATAATAATTAGCAAGATTCTATATACATATATAATGATCGGTCTATAACGTTCTACGTCTTCCGATTGCCGATCTCCAACCATGCCTGTCAATTCAGGGTCCAGGGATCCTCCTCAAACCTCTGTTTCGATCGTCCACTCCATTTCTCCAGACTCTTCTCGGTCTGCCGCGTCTTCTTCCCCCTAGCTACCAATTTCCACTCAATAATTTGCTTGGGTATTATCGTATCTGCCAATATTTGTAGATGTTCGAACCAAGTTAGTTGTTTGTCTTCGATATCATCTACTATTGTTTGTCTCACGTTTATATTTTCTCTCTTTGGTTTGTTATTCTTTCCACTTTTGACCTGCCTGCCGCTTTCTTCCAAAAGTTCATTCCAGTTGCTTCCAGCGGTTGTCCTCTAGTGGCCAGACCTCCTGAACTCTAGGAATCTATGCTTTTGACGATGGTGCTATACAATGTTTTATTTCTTGCTCGTTATTTAATTTTAGATTTCGTTGTTCTCCTCCTATGGTCATATATTCTCCTCTCGTTAGATTTACTTTCAAACCTCATTTCTTGTAATCCTCTATTCGTTTACATGTCATGTAATCTAGGTCGTTATAATCCTGTGCAATCAATACTTAGTCATCTGCAACGCTTAAGCACAGAAAGCTTAAGGTATTGTTTCGCTGACGCGTCTGGCGGTGGCGACTGATTGCTGCGTCTTATGCAACCTCAGACGGAGCCGCCGGTCGCGGCGACAAGTGGTTTGGTTGGCGCGTCTCATCTCGTTCTGTGTAAGTATACCAACTTATATGTGTGTATACTAATTTTTTTAGAAGAAGAAGAAGAGAAAGAAGAGCAGTTGTTAATTCAGGAGGTTTTCCGGAAAAGGCGTAAGATAAATATACATCCTATATTTTTGAAGAGGACAGAAGAAAAATATTTGAAATTACTCATCAACCATTTGAAAGAAGACGGAGGACGGAGTTTTTTCGTTTAAATTTCGACCAATTCGATTTTCTTTTGGCACGAGAGGAGCAAAAAAGGCCCGGAACAAATGTATTACCTACTATTTTTCCAAAAAGGAGGGTGCTCTGGATTGGCAAGATAGCCAAATTACAAAAAGGAAATAAATACGAAAAATTGAATATGTACCATATGTATTAGGTATAACCTACTATCCAATAAAATAGGTGATACATTTTTTTATTTACATCGAACATCTTGTTTAAAAATAAATTTATGTTCAAGGTGTATCTTTAGGTTTTGGTTCCTGTCTGATAACAAAAAAATTGGTAATTCCAATTGAAAAAAAAAATCTGATTTTGGGTTTTTCGACTTCCTGCCATTTATTTGCTACTATAATACTTATTATTTTATTATTATTATTCTCGAAATGGGGGAGCACTGGGAGCAGCGTTCTCAAGAGAACGAAGGTTCCGTCTTCGTCGCTCATATTTATATTTCCATAACACTGACAAAGACAAACCCTTCGTTTTCATGCGTTCTCATGTTCCCGGGTTTCGAGAATTTGGACCCTGGGGATAAATATTTTTGTTTTCAGCAGGTAGTAATTACTGCCACTTCCTTATGCTCTCATATCTTGGAATTTTATGTTTGAGCTTTGCCATAGTGTAGTCAATAATCGATTAATGTCGTGGGAATATTCCAAGAGCATTAATCATACAGGAAGGAAGACGACATGGAGATTCTATTATCGATGCGCGATAAAACAAGTAAATCGAATGAATCTCGAGAGGGAGAAGGGTATCACAAGACCCCTATACTAAGTCATCTTAATGTTGACGAAAAATTTCGTAGCTTCTTCAGACTCAATAAACATCAATTCAATTACGGAAGAAGAAAACAACCTTAATTTTTCAAACTCACAACTCTAGAATAAAACTATGCTACTTCATTAAACTCCCGAATTTGACAATTTCGAATGATAATAATGGCAGAGAAATCCACGTACCTACTTGATAAATTAAAATTTCTTCGTCTGTATGGGTGAATATTTGTGACATTTTGTAGTAAAATCCACAACGCTTATATTTCAGACTGGATTAAATGTTACTTCTAGGTTTGCATCTTGACATGTTTTTGAGTAGTTCGGTTTCGGCGAGTTGCGACGCTTCAAGCAAAAAGTTGCATTGAATATGCGATAAATGTTATGCTAGGAAATTCCACCTCAACGAGTTAAATCTTTATATTTATTAATTATTGAAAACTAGCTATTAAATAATCGACATTTTAGGCCTTTTTCCACAATCTTTGATAATATTAAAGCCAATGCTATTCCTGCGCATAGACCAATAAGGAACAAATATTATCCATATCCCCAAACATTGACGGCCATCAATAATATCCTATCATCTTTATGTTCTCAGCAGTTGGAGGGTCTATTGCCTGTTACAAGTAGGTACCCATAACGTAGGTATAAAAGCAGTTATCTGGAATGTCAGTAGTGCTTTGAAGAATTATAATATCACTTACCATCGCAGGTGTTTTGCGTCATGTTATATTTGAAACCACGAGGGCATGACCGCGGCTCTGATGATTCTGCAATTTTTGAAGGAATGGTTATCGGAATGTTATTGTTTAGCTGATTATTTGAGTCAATGGGTATGCATTTATAGCCACCCTCTTCGTTGATACATTGTTCGTCTTTCACACATACTTTTAGGTAGTCCTCGCACTCGTTAATATCTGCAATTGTAGTGAGTGTTACATAAATAACTCTGTATATTAATAGTTTGTAAGTTAGTTTCGAAGTTGAACGAAAGGTGTCATTAGTTTTACTTTAAAATAATATTTTTGAAGTTTCAGATTATTTCTAGTATTGTTATATCATTTTGATAAGTTAGTCAATTAATCAAGAAGTTGTCAAGTTGTTGTGTTTTTTTTGTAATAAAACCTTTCGTAATCGAAGTTGTTTCAATAGTACAAGAAAGCTCTTAAATCCAATTAGAGACAGCATTAAAATTTTACCATGTGACATGTGTTACTTCTCATTTCAGCTCAAAAGAAAATACCTTTTTAAATCGATCTAATTTTTCTGGATATAGCATAACTTGGCTATGATTTATCTTTGGGATGTTGGTTTTGATACTCACCTTCGCAGAGCAGAGTCTCGTCATTTTTTTTAAATCCAGCGGGACAAGCTTGCCTGGATGCTTTATCCACGCAAGTATAGTTTCCTTTTGTGTTAACACATAACTGAGAACTTTTGTTGCAATCGTTGTCTCCGCTTATACATTCGTCGATATCTAATCAAATAAATGCAATGGTAGAAAAAACACATTCATAATAATATGGATATGTATAATATTTTTCACCTGCGCATGCTTCAATTGAAGCCTTGTAGTAGAATCCTGGAGGACAATCTGGCCCATCGCACTTAAATGATCCAATAGAATTTTTGCATACTTTTGGTGGTGGACAAATCAAAGGAATTTCACATTCGTCAATATCTAAACCAGAATGGATTTATATGGCTCAATTAGAACTATTATTAAAAAAAAAAAACTAACCATCGCATACGGATTTTTTGACGTTAAACCTGTGTCCAACAGGGCATTTGCTGTATGTTTCTTCATCTGCGTCTAATTCAATAACAAAACATAAATAGGTACCTTCATCGTTTTCACATTCTTCGCCTGCTTCGCATTGATAAATTCCAAGCTCGCATTCATCGATATCTAAAAATGTGAGATCTTGAGTAGGAAATGAGAAAAATATGTAGGAAAATTCATCGGGAATAAAATACTAAATGCTAACTGCCTGAAAAAAAAAAAATCAGTCAGACAGAAAAAATCTTAGATAACGGAATGGGATATAAGTACATTCAATTGAAACCATCTTGCTATAAACTGTTAGAGGAATTTGATAAATGTAAACATAAATACGAACGCTTATAAGTTCATGGATGACGATTAAAATCCGTACCTACTCATTTTTTATTGTTCTTAGGAGAGGTGTCTATCCGTACAATGAGATTTAATGTGGAAGATGATGATTCAATTTGAGACGTATTTACAATAACAGGAAATGCATATTGTTATAAAGTCCCTTGAAACCCACGTGTCATGTTCATTGACCGACCCTGTATGCCCGGTTTTATTATCATAGTCGACGAAGATACACAAATTCCTGGAAATAGTGAGAAAATCATGAAGGCACACGTAGACAGACGGCTAGAAGGCGTGAACACCATAGTGGTGGAGCCAATGTCATGAACAACGAACTTCCTGATGAACCTTCTGCTCAGTGGCTTAAGCACAATTTAATTGCCGAAAATACTCTAGTAGAGTAGGTACTTGAGTGATTCTTTTCTGAGTTTTGCTCAAGAGCAAGTTTACGCTAAAAAAATAGTGAAAAGCTTATGGATGCTATTTATGAAAAAGCTTAGCTTCTCAACTTGCGTTACGTAAAAGATTGTTGACATTGTAGCTGGTACGTGAGGAAAGTTTATTGAAACATTATACTGTTTTTGAAAGTATTGTTGCTGAATTAAGTGCAGCTGGAGCCCAAATAGTCTAGGAAAATGGTCGAAAAATACATGCACTGCAAAAAAAAAAAATCCTACCCAAATGAACTTTTCAGGGATGATAGGGGGCGGGTGGGTGATCATAAAACCGGAAATATCAAACATTCACCCCTCTGGCGTTTTGCGCTATAGGGGTTGAAAGTGCGCCATTGGCGATTACTTGGTACCTATTGATTTTATAAAAAAATGTTTCAAATAAAAGATGTGCAAAATTATTTGATCTACAATGTTTATCTGAAGACTTTTTTGATTAAGGGCCGTCTGTGGTCATAAGGGCCGTTTGAAATTTTATAATGAAAATGAAAAATTGTAACCAACGTGAAAAAATTTTCTACAACACATACAACATTTTTGCTTTATGAAGTTTTTACTCACCCCCTGCCGTTTTTCAATAGGGGTAGTTTAAAGTTTTTTTTATTTTTCTACAAAAAAAATTTCTTGATAAAAGTTTTATAAGATTACATTTCCTACAATTTTTTCTTTTTAACTTTTTTTATAACTCACCCCCATTCAGCGGGGGGGGACTTCCTTTGGTAAAATTTTAGTTTTTAGGGGTATACCTATATTATTTTTTTTTTGTCGCCTTTAGTGCATATAAAAAGTTGCAATTAACATTGTATTAAAATGATTTTTTTTTCCACCACCTTTTTGTTTTTAGGGGTAGTTCGCCTATTTTTAACTTTACAAAAAAAAATTATAGAGAAAAGGTGTTCAAAATAATAAAATGAACAACTATTCTTAATTATTTTTTTTTGTAAAGTTGAAAATAGGCGAACTACCCCTAAAAACAAAAAGGTGGTGGGAAAAAAATCCTTTCAATACAATGTTAATTGCAACTATTTATATACACTAAAGGCGAGAAAAAAAAAGAAATTAATATATACCCCTAAAAACTAAAATTTTCCTAAGGGAAGTGTCCCCCCGCTGAATGGGGGTGAGTTATAAAAAAAGTTTATAAGGAGAAATTGTAGGAAATGTAATCTTATAAAACTTTTATTGAGAAAATTTTTTTGTAGAAAGATAAAAAAAACTTTAAACTACCCCTATTGAAAAACGGCAGGGGGTGAGTAAAAACTTCATAAATCAAAAATGTTGCATGTGTTGTAGAAAAACTTTTTAACGTTGGTTACAATTTTTCATTTTCATTATAAAATTTCAAACGGCCCTTATGACCACAGACAGCCCTTAATCAAAAAAGTCTTCAGATAAACATTGTAGATGCGCATCTTTTATTTGAAACATTTTTTTGTAAAATCAATAGGTACCAAGTAATCGCCAATGGCGCACTTTCAACCCCTATAGCGCAAAACGCCAGAGGGGTGAATATTTGATATTTTCGGTTTTATGATCACCCACCAGCCCCCTATCATCCCTGAAAAGTTCATTTGGGTAGGAATTTTTTTTTTGAAAATCGACAATTTTCCTAGACTAAAATAGATGAATTGGATAAAGTATGTCACTTACTGCTCACTCTCCTAGCAGAATATGATGGTGTAATAACAACCGCTTTGGAGACTTTAAATATTGGGAATCTCACATTAGCATTCGTCAAAACCAGATTGTTGGATCATGAGAGGAAGTTAAAGGCAGGCGAAGGAACCAGTACCAAAGTATTGCAAGTTACCAGTTTAAGAGGACAACAACAACAACGTCCATTTAAATCGAGATTACATGCGAAGAAAAATAGTTTCAAAAATAAATTTACAAAAACCGAAATATAATAGCGCTATTATAGCTATAGCGATATAATTGTGTTAAGCAATTTGGGATGATTTATCAATTTTTGAATTTTCCTGGAGTGACTAAATTAGTGTATGAAGTTTGGGAGATCCCAGAGGACTATTAGGATACAAAATCTTGATAAAAAAATTTGAAATTCCATCGTTAGATTTTGGAAAAATTTGAAAGGTCATAACTTTTTTTCTATTATAGATAGAAAGCTGAGATTTTCAGCGATTCTCATTTCAATAGAGGACTACAATCCCTGAAAATTTCAACGTATATAAAATCGTGTTAAGCAATTTGAGGTGATTTATCAATTTTACAATTTTTCTGAGCGCCTTTTATCATAGATTCCGGATCCAAATCTCAGAATAATTTAGTGTATGGAGTTTGGGGGATCTCAAAGTAGCATTAAGACACAACATCTCAACAAAAATAATTTGAAATTCCATCGTTTAAGTACTGAGGCAGTTCATTTGGACTTATAGTTCCCGAAATAAAATTGCGTTCAGTGTTATGGTAAGGCAGGCCACTTTCTGGACCTGACTGAAGTTAGGCGTTGCCGTTACTTGTTGGGTGGCACAAACACCAGACTACGGCTTTATAGGCAATCATAGGTCTGATGATAGCAGTGTAGATCCACATCACAACGCTGGGCTTAAGGCCGTAAGTTCTACCTACAGTTGTGCGGCACTGCTCAAAAAAAAATGTGCGCCTTTTTCAGACTTCTGTCAAGGTGAAGATTCAAGTTCAATTTTGCATCTAGAGTGTAACCAAGGTATTTCACCTTTTGGCGAAATCTAATTGTGTGTTCAGTAGAACGGTTTCCCTAAGAGGTGCCGTCATTATGATGAGTGAAAATTTTTCCGGCAAATTTCCCAAGTAGCACAGAAATATTGCTATTAGACTGAAGTGCTTTATATCCGATTTGTTAGAGCATTTGAAGTAACAAAACTGATTTTTAAGAGACTCAATAAATACAAATGTATCATGAAAACAAATTTATTTTGTTATTTTGCTATATAGATATTTTCAAGATTAATTTAAATAACAATTTTATAAGTTTGGTAATTAACTTGCTCATAAATATTTATATGACAAGACTTATAAAACTGTTTTCGTTTGAGATAGATATATTTTGTAGTTGCTTTATAGCAATATTCACAAAAAGATATAAATCACTTATAAAAGTATGCATTTTGATTTATTACGGCTTTATCATAAGATTTTATAGTATTTATGGAGAATTATTTATAAAACAGTTCATTCTTAGCAATAATTTAGTTCCGTTCAATACTCTTATAAAACTATTTTATAATTGTTGTGGAACAAAATTGAATAAAGCACTTAAAAAAGGGTTAAATAACAGAAGTGTCTCACAAAATACAAAATTATTATTAGGGTAACCTTATAAAAATGTTATAGCACTAACCTAAAATTTAGTTTATCTACCTACGCTGCAGAAAAATCTTGACATTTCTAGTTTTAATTCCAGTGATAATTGATATAGATATCTATTGCTAATTATCAATATGTCAAGCATTTCTTGCTGGATAATATTAAGAAAAAGTGGCAATTTCAGGAAAGAGGTACACGCTAATTTCGAAAGATCTGATTTGGTGTCATTTAAGCAACATATATCTGTATTAAGGGCGTTTAGCTTATAATAACGTAACATAACATATTATAGTAATAAGGTAGGTATCCAATTTCTAATTTTCTTATAAATGTATTCTACTATAAAAGTATTGTAAAACTGATACAGTGAGATAAACTTAATAATAATATTGTTATTTAAGCAATTTTT
This sequence comes from Ceutorhynchus assimilis, assembly GCA_917834065.1. Lineage (NCBI taxonomy): Eukaryota > Metazoa > Arthropoda > Insecta > Coleoptera > Curculionidae > Ceutorhynchus > Ceutorhynchus assimilis. Next base: position 17,402,729 of record OU892277.1, on the reverse strand, counting down.
CTGAAGGCTATATAACAATAGTATTTTATAAGGGTTTTAATATTATGGCAATTTCTTCAGATATACCGACACCTACGCCACCTAGCACCATGATCTGAAAACAAATATACATGATTCAGAACAGGCGATGCGACGTTGTCAAACTGAATATATTATCTTCAAGTATCCAGAATATTTATTTGAAATTCAATAAAAATTATTAAGGGTTGATTATGATCGAATGGCCTAGACAAATACGCAAACACATGAACCGTTACAAGTTACTGTCTATATTAGGTAGGTACTGTAACCCTGCTGGTAAACCACAGTGAACTAAAAATTAAAATACAGAGAAGGTATAATCTATATACCTACCTATTTAATATAATTCAATTAAAACTTGTTGGAATTGTTACGGTGTGGCCAAAAACTCTAATTAAGTACCTATGACTATTTTCTTCCAATTTTAAATTCCAACTTTTTTGATTCAATTCTGTCGGCCACGAGTTTTAATTATGATTTTTTATAAATGAAGTTCGAAAGTTACTAGTAACTTTTGATTTTCATCCATACAAAATTGAAAATATATAAAGGTACACGTTTGTTCTTGACATGGCAACATTGCAATGTCTGGAATATTATAATAGTTTTACGCTATGTCATTTTAGATAATAAAATACAAATGTTTTATGGAACTGCATTATAAAAAACGTTATAAATCAAATATGTTTTATAAATATCAAATTTGTTTATTAAACATTTTCTTGGCGATAAAAATGATTTATTAGTCGACGTCATGTTTTCACGTTTAATTTCACTTGGTCCTATGTCGGCCATTTTCTCTTATGCAAAATAAATTAGATAAAATAATATAATTTAGAAAATTGTCGTTACTAAAATAATAAAATCAGTTCACAATGACATAGGACATGACATAATTTCGATTTTCAACTTCACAGATGATTATTGGAGACTTTCGTGAAATTTAAATATTTTTTGTAAATGTAAAACCATGTTAAAATTGAAGCGCGTTAAAATATCTCCAAAAAATAACCCCCAATTGATCAGTAAAATTTGCTTCGCAGTAAGATTTGAGTGGTTGAACGGTATTTAGGTGGCCTATATATTTTTCCTGATTTACCCATGCATCCCTAGCAACATGTCGCCATATTCGTAATCCATGAAAGCAGAGAAGGTTGGACAACCATTTAAAAATCAGTTTTGTATTCGGCATTATGTAAATACGATAAAATATTTTTATTAAACTGTTTTAAGTATGCTATAAAACATTATTTTATAAATGTTTTATTAGTAATTTAATAATAACAGCTACAAAATTTCCAAATAATATTTATAAAGCTGTTTTATACTAAGGTTCACAAAAGACACAATTGCTATATAGGTGAATTTATCTCCTAACTTATAAACCTCTTATAAAACTGTTTCATAACGATTTTTTAAAGCACTTGATAATATTTTGTAAATGGTATTCGCGATCCTAAAACAACTTTAAAACAATAATTATATTTTATAAACCTGGGCCTTTTTCATACTTATAGACGTCATATAAGCGTTTACAACCCAACTAAGAAATATCGCAGTTATATAATAAGATGTTTCATAGCAATGTATATGATCCTAATAAGCACATTTGTGCTACTTGGGTTGCCAATAGCAAAGGACCAATTAATTCCTTGTTTATTTGAAAACCTGCACTTTTGAGTTTCAATCAGCTAATTCACATAGGAACCCATTGTATCGCAATTTTCGAATCTCACTGAGATGAGTAGGAGATCGACCACTGAAAAAACACGTCATGACACGATGTCGAGGAGAAATGGAGCAGTACTTGTATGGTTCTCCCTGAAAGAGAATTGTGGTAGATATCGCGGATCCTTTCCCTGCAACATAGTCGGGAAATAAGTAGGTACCTCACGATTGCTATGGACTATTTTCCAAAATGGCCACACGAAGCCTAGTTTTATCGGCCATAGCGAACTAATAAACAAAGTCTGAAAATACAAAAAACGTGGGAAGGTCTATACGAGATCGTCAAGAAAATCAACAATTTGGTATATAAGATTCAACTGTCGCCGAATGTCGTTCACGTAGAAAGGCTGACGTTATACATTGGCAAGAATACACCGACTTGGATGCGACCAGAAGAAGCTGTTCTGGGCAAAAAGTTCTGATAACAGAAATAGCTCTCAAATCCGTATGTCGTATTTATTGATCGATCCTGTGCGGTGATTGGAATATTCGACAAGTTTATAATTGAAAGAATAATCTAGTTGCCAGAAATATCTTGTAGCGAATTCTCTGGGCCTTACAGCAGATAAAGCGTTGTCCTACGAACATCAGGTTTGAAATAAGTAGGTTTTTCGGACCTAAAAAATGCTATGTCTAGCAAATTTTCTCACATTAAAATTTATTTGCAAACAAATAGCCTGCTCATTGTAGCGTTTTCCAAGCAAACCAATACTAAATAATAAATCGACCTATACACTCAGTTGTCTCTCATATTATTTGCTCTGTTAGCTTTTGTATGCACTTGTCCAGAGCAAGTCAATATTCGCAAATTCATCGACCAACCACTAGTGTACTTCATATTCTCCTTCCTATGTTAACTAATAACTTTTTAATGTGGCTTTTCTATCAAATAGCGGTATTGATGGAACTTGTTGTGGATACATTTAGTATAATATAGTATGTAGCTTTTTAAAACGTGATATAATAACTTATTATTTACCGTTTGTTCGATATTTTTTTTTGTATAGTTTAATCCTCAATCTCGTCAACGATCTTTAAATATGAAACTTTTCCGCCATCCATGTTCCCAGGAGAGGTGAATATTTCTTTATAAATCACGCTTGAGAGTTTCCAAATTGAATAAAAATTCTCAGGACACTTATCTTTAGAGCGGGTACACTTCAAGGGATCATATCCTACCATTTTGAATAGCATATCGGGGAGAGGAAAATGTTGCTACGATTTAACATAGCTACATGCATAGGTCGCACGTCACTTGCCTTTGCCCGTATGATGTGAGAAAAGTTCCATTCGAAACGATTTTAGAATCCTAGCAACTGCTAAGATAAAAAATTCGAAGGTGTATAAAAAAGTTTATGACCCTATTGATGTTTGAATGTAATCTGAACGTTGCGTTTTCTTAAATAAAGTGTTTCTATAGAATTGGATTTCACCTGTATTACTAAATTCCAGCTCTAGATCATTAGAAATGGCCAATGTAATTTATGTGCAACCTCAGGATTAGAAAGTTAAGTAGGTACCTAATCATTAGCGTTAATTTAGAAAATGTGTCAATTTTTAATTTTTGGTTTCGCTTCAAAAAACTAAAACAAGCTTAATTTCGTTGTATCACTATCAATTCATTTATCGGTGTATAGCCAAAAATATTTGAAGTTTATGAAAGATATTGAAACAAAAAGGGAAAATATACTGATATCGCATATATTTTACCCTTGCTTTTTTACTATTTTCAGATGGATAGCAAAAACGATAAAATAAGTGATTTACCCTTCGCTACATGAAATTTATAATGGAAAGTTTATTGACAGTTATTATCTATGAACATATTTATTAAATCATTGAGAACAAATATTCATAGTTTTGAAGGGGATATCGATAGATGGATGCACTATACGAATTGTGTGCATATGTATTGAAACAAACGGGATGAGATTTTTTTGCTTACTTCCGTACACGTGGATATGAAGGAAACTAGATGATATCTATATCATAGATAAAAAACATGTTTTTCAGTATTGGGTAGTGTTTACAAAACAGATAAATTATTTTAAAGCATACTTCGTGATCCATTAATTAGAAGGCTGTCAATTTGAAAATAAGACATATCTCGCTAAAATAGGGACTGCTTGCATTACGTTTCTCTCTCATACCCAGTCTGTTAGGTTTGGTTAATTGAAGAATAAGTGTATATTTGCGAATTTTTTCGTTTTTATTAAATTCGTGTCTTGGTTTCTTGCTTCTTAGTTGAAAACGATAGGAATAAGAATATTCAGAAAAACCTTAAATATATAATATTTTCATAATTCGCCTTGGAGTCAATAAGATAAAAAAAGATAGGTATCTGTCACATGCCTATGCCTATTTGCCTCAATTTTATAGATCGGCGAGTCCGTTCCAGGTACTACGTGTAGTATAGGTACATAGTTCATTGGCTTTTCCTCTCCATGCAAGAAAATAATTCTATTTTCATAAGTTAACAGAAAATTGAAATTTTGACATGATAACTTTTTAACCATTTTTTCTAGTTCCCCAGACAACTCAGTTTTTACAAAACTATGCTTTTCTTTTTCATGCCAGAGAATTCAATATCTATGGTATACCGAAGGGCCTACCTATACTTGCTGGGACAAAACAGATCACAAAAAAATCAGGTCACTAATGGGATTCATTTCCTTCTAAATTTTACTTGTGTGAGCTCTCAAGACTCAGATCCACAGAAAGCAATATTCAAAGTGTTCTCTAGATCTAAATATTTATGTAAAGAAATGTTTTTACATTTTTTATTCATATAATTACGAATACCTTTTCACTCTACAATAAAATTCAAAATTTTGCTTTTGTTCTACTATTCCTCCCAGTTTTATTTGACTGGATTTTAGAATGGATAGGTATATTCGAGGATTTAGACCTGCTCAATGATCCAAAATACCAAAACATGTTTTTGTTGTACATATTTTCTTGTCAACAAAACACAAATCCTTGACTACTAAAATGGAAAAAAAAAATCCCAATTTTCAACCAAAGGCGACACATGAAAGTAAACACACGAATGGTGTAAGACCTCAAATTTAAAAAGATCATTTTATTCCATTTGCTGGAAAAGAATAATCATTTTCTATTTCTGTCTAATAGATAAGATTTGTAGCATGTGAAATGCTACTGTTAGTAACTGCTCTTTTTTCTTTCAAATATAATTTTATAAGTTGGATTTTTACCTTTAATCTTGACAGTCTGATGACTGACATTAAAAAAAAACAAGGTTTCTGCTGCTAATACAATTAGCAATTATTGAACTAGAGGGCACGATTTTCGTTTAAGTTTGAAGTACCTACCAGTTTAGTACCAACACTTTCCGTTGGCTATTCGTGTGATTACCGTTTCATTTGAGTTTGACTTTCGAACCCCCTCGTGGTAAGTCCTTTTTTTTAAGGAATATCTCTCTCACTTAGGGTTTTCCGAGGAGCCATTTTTCCGAAGAGCTGTTTTTCCGAGGAGCTGTTTTTCCGGGGAGCCGTTTTTCCGAGGACTGTTTTTCCGAAGAGCCGTTTCTCTCAACGAATCCGTTCCCAGCAAGCCCACATTTTTAAAGAACACCATTTTCGTGGAGCATGGCCTACAGCTTTTGAAAGGAATCCCAGACGAATCAAGTCCCTCACGTACTGATTCCTGTACCTCTACATTCGACGACAACTGAGAACTTCTAGCCTCTATCTTCCTTGATTTAAGGCTAGAATCTGCAAGAATGGGTAAATTCCCTCGTCAAGTGGAAATGGATGGCTATCGTAATCCACCTTTTGTTGGAATGGAGGCTTGTATAAAGTTTCATTGATAACGTTTAATTTTTTTTTCTTTTTATTATATATTTTATGTTCAATTAATATAATCGATTGAGCCTTTACTGATATGACATGTGAATATTTAAAATTTTATTTTCGCTTTTGCTGACATCGACGTTGATGGTGGAATAATTGCTTTTATGAATTTTCGATGTATCAAATTTATTATAGGTTTATCATTCATTGCTTAACTTTTAATATTGCCATATTTTAGGAATGTAAATTTTATTATTCATAATCAATACTCTGAACTGAAGTCAAGGTTGGACAACATACTCTAACTTTGAAATTTTTGAGTAAGTACCTACATCGTCGAAAATTGATTAATTTTTTAAGTTGGGTCCTATACTTATACAGGGTGTCCCACGACGTTTTTCCCAGGTAATAACTAACTACATAACAGAATGCGTCATCCAATATAATTGAAATTTTGAGGATCTGGGTAACTTTTTGTGCCGCCTCTACCATTGTCTTCCAATTTCACCACTTTCGCTTCAATTTTGGTCAAGTGACGTCAACTTTCAAATCCTAAATATAACTCGTGGTATATTATGGCATTTTCATTAAAAAATTGAATTACAAAATCCACAATACCATATTTGTTAAGGATTTGTTAAAGCAAAAATAAAAAATTATACAGTGAAAGATATGATGATGCGTTCCGAAGTTATCATTTGGTAAAAACCTCGTGGGATACCCTGTATATTTGAGGATTTCTATTATATCTCCTGACTATTTAACCCAACTTTTGATTTCATACAGGTGTAAGTTGATTTTATTGAATTTATTTTTCTGGCAGCAGCTGACCATATTTATCCATATAATATAATAATTTTCATTCATTCATTCATTCCTTTTCCATTAATTTTGTGGAAACTTGAAATCCTTCATATTTTTATTTCAAAATATTAATATGGCCAGCGACTGATAATTTTCAATTTTTTTTTTTTTCAATTTATTAAACAATCATGTATACAAATTTATAAATTTTTACATTTGTCATTTATCATACTAATTTATCAATTAAACAATTAAATAAAACACAGTGTCACAACAGTAGATCGAAGTCAGCAGCAAGATCCCTATCCAGAAATTCCCTATAATGATAAAAAATCTGGCCTAACAAATATTTCTTAACTACACACTTAAAACGCTGAGCTGTCAACTCTCTTACAGAGACAGGCAGCTTATTATAAAAGACAGGAGCAAAATAAAGTGTTGCATTCCTTGATGTTCCTAGTCTGAGAAAATTAATCCTAATATTGTCGCGATGTCTGGTATCATGATGGTGTGTTTTACCCAGAGCCGCAAAATTATGCAAATTACGGTGCATGTACAGTAGGCAGTCATAAATATATTGTGATGGTACGGTTAAAATCTGAAAATCACGATAAAACTGTTTGGGGTCTTCTCGGTATCCGACATGAGCCAGAACTCTCACTGCCCTCCGCTGCAAACCAAACACTCTCGAGGCATGAGCCGAATGTCCCCAAGCCAACAGAGCATAGCATAATGAACTTATTGGAGTTGATTGGGGGTTAACCTCCATTTAATAAATTTATTTAAAGTGTTCCAACAATTGATTTCATCTTTTAAAATTTGATGCTTGATTTTTAACCTGACTGTGAAAATATACACTAATTTAATTTGAAACTTACCTAATTGTTTCATTGGTTTACCTGTGTCAAGATTTGGTTGAGTTATATGCCTTATTTATTTCCTTTCCAGAATTATCAATTATTACCGTTTGCTGATTATTTTTTTCAGGTGTTTTTCTGAATTTTCACACCCCAATATATTTTATGTAGTTTAATTAATTTTTTAAATTCAGTGGCGCCCTTGCCATTCTGTAATTATTAAACTATTGACCCACCACTAATAATTATTCGCTGAGCAAACTGAGCATCATAATATGGGCCTCCTGTTGAATTGTTAACAAAAGGGGTTACAGATTTCTGAAATGTCTATACCCTTCTTTTTCTATGTTAGGTTTAATTCGATTTGGCAACACTGGAAAATGGTACTGTCTAATGCAACAATCACCAAATTGCTATCTGCCGGATAACTTTACGTGGAAGTACCTCAATTGGTTATCTTCCAGATTACGCATTGTCGCGAAGGTATCTGACAGATTGTTTTTGGCCAGATATTAGTAATTTATATAAAAGTGAAAGTACCTACTTAGGCTTAAGCGATAAAAAAAGTAGTTTTTACCTATTTATTTTTACGGGAAGAGTACGAAAAGTCGTAGTTAACGATGAAGTGTCATTTATTTTGAAATATCTCCTCAAATAAGCTCAGGAAAAAAATAGAATCGATTTTGCAAAATTTCCGTTTTTTCCGGATATCTCGGAAAATGTCCGGAATTTGCCAAATGTCAAAGTACCATTTTATTGATCATTGAATTCCGCAACTTTTTTCCCATTAAACCATTGACGAATATGCTACCCTGTACAAGATCCCCATGATAGACATCCTTATCTTGGACACCCTGTATACTTACTCTTCGAAATTTGAAATATTACTCTATTACTTAGAGAATTAGCAAAAGAAACTATAAAATATGGTTCTTAAATACGTACTAAATAACAGAAGATTACTCCTAACTGAAAGACAAACAGTTCCTAACAGTTGAAGTAAATCATAATTTAAAAACACAGTTATTGGAGTGGTCTCTAAGATTAAGTACTTCCACTGAAAATGTGTTAAAAACTTCGAGAGGCTATTCACTTTTATTTATTGCCTTGGCTCATTCGCTAATTTTCTGCTCCAGCCAATTCGAAATAAGTTCCCTGATGATTTAAGGTATTATATCAAATAAGGTTTCTCGGCCTGCGAACGAGACCCAATTTCAAAGCTGCTAAATTAATAGTTCTTATTGTGCTTCAGGAATTTATTCTCAATAAAATCTCAGGCCCTACTGCATAATGTAAATTATAGTTGCTTTTTCGTTAATATTTTAGAATAGGACATAGTTTTGTGGCGCGTTTTCTTTTCATAATGCGAAAGCAAAGTATTTATTACCTAATCGGTTTTGCTACTTCTTAAAGTTGGCATTTTGTAAACTTTGCTTGAACCGAGAATAATGAAAATTAAAATCAAATAATTAATTACATTGTTAAATACGCTTTGGTTAAACTTCGAATAAATATTAAGTTACACTTTAAACAAAACGTTGAATACTTCACTGAGCGAAAAACCTTTCAGTTTCGGTCAAATAATGTTTTTTGGTTTCATTGTAGCATTTGAAATGATGTTAGTTAATGAAGTTATTAACCTAAGTAAGGTCTGTTCCCGGTTCCTTATTTCAATGGTGAGGCTTACTTAATGCAATTTTGAACTTGAATAGCGCAAAAACAGCTGAACCAGATATCAAAATATATGGTATATTTGGGATCAAAAGAAAAAAACCAATCATTCTAGCCAAAAATATACAGTATGCTCCATTAAAAAAAATTGTGTCTGTCATTATGACACCTGTCATTTGCCCGTTTTGACATGTGCAAAAGATAATAGAGGTGAAACCCTACAGGTAGAATAATCTGCAAGTTTGCTATTTGATTTTTTTCTGAATTCTGAGGCACTAAAATGGTCGCAGCGCCTAAACTAGACTAGCTAGCAAAAAAAGTCACAAGGCAAAGTTGATCAGAATGTAATTATCCACAACTTTTATCGAGGTCATTTTGTCGAAAAAAAAAAAAAGAAAAATGCCAATAGGGCCTGACAGTGGGCCAAACGCACAAGGCTTTCGAGTCAGACTTTTTGGCTCAATACTCAGGACACAGTCTCCAATCAGCTCTGAAAAAATCAGCCTGCCCTCGTGAATTTTTTTGAAAAGACTATATATTTACTGGAAATTTTGCCCCTTATGAATATTTTGGGTCAAAACGCAAGAAATTCGAATGTTTTTTATGAAATATTCTCAAATATCAAAACCAAACAAATTATGAGATCATCCAGGTACGATTTAGAAAAAAACAATTTGAGCTCGAGCCCGTCCAAAAATACTTCAAGGAAGTTATATTGGTTTTTCTCTTTCTTTCAAAATGAATCCAGGAAAAAATAGAAAGAAAAATCGCAATTTCTGTTTTTTTTTTGGTTGTGTCTCGACTCCGAGTTTTCTTAAATTTCAAAACGGCGTTTCAATAAGATTCAAATTACGCAATTTTGCCATCCTACCGAGCATATGACCCTAAATCTGTTACGGATTCCGAGATCCATTTTGGTGATGGTGTCGATGGAAACCCAATTAAAGCCCTGAAAAATTGGTTAACAACTATCCTTCATTTGCGAAATCTACACTTGTAAAACAAACAGCTGATTTCAGCACAATGGCGCAGAACCATTAAATTGCTTTTTCGGACTTAAGAATTATTTTGTTTCCAAGAGGTGCTGTTCAAAAGTAGGTCATAGTAAAACAAAAAAACAAAAGTTACAAGCGAGAACGCACTGGGTTTAAATCCTGAAGGGTCCGAGGTCACAAAATTTTACCTAAATAAAATAGAAGAAAATCCCTTCAACTGTGAAACCTAACCTTCAGCCTCCTTGAAAGTTTATCTTCTAATAGACATGTAAATACTTGGCAAAGTCGAATCCAACCTAAACCTTAACCTAGACTGACAAACCCCACATACAAGAATCGTAAACTATACAGGATTGCTCAATCGGCTAAATTTGTTCACAAGAGCCGTGACGTCACCTGCATTCCTGACTTTCAAGATGGCCGCCCAAACGGATGATAGTTCAGTTTGTGCTGACAATTATTTTATCGTCAATTCGAAGTTTATCAAGTGTTATAAGTGTAATTTAAAATTTCATTTAATGTGTGAAAGCATAAAAAACTCATGGCTAAAAATAATCGCGGAAACCCCAAACATTTTCTGGTTTTAGTGGTTCTGTAATGCATTGGATTTGTCGCATCAGGACATAGGCCATAGCGTTCTTTTATTCGTGTGTATTGCTTAGTTTTCTACTGTAAGTATTTCCTAGTCAAGTATTTATATTGTTTTTTTTTTGTAAATCAAATAACTACTTAGTTGTAAGTTTCCTTTGCATGTAATTACTAGAAATTAGTGTTTGTGAAGAGTAAATAAAAAAATAAATATGTAAATAAATTCCTTTACTGGCGCGTTTACTATGTAAACGCATAGAAAATATGGGGAACTTGCAGTGTTTTTCTGGATTATGATTATGAAAATCTAAATTAGATATCACTGTTTGGCTGTGTGAGATAAGCTTACTTTGAATGTCCATATTAAGTCGTTCTAGTACCTATTAAACTATTGAATAATAATTGAGAAGTAGGTAGAGACAGTAAAAAATAAAACACACTATTACAACCACGACTCGCTTATAATTTGATAATAAAATGCAAAAAATGTATCTGCATTGAGTTTGTCCTATCTTTTACAAAAAACTATCCACTTGTTTCGAATAGTTTGAGATACAAGATCTTTTCCTTTAGGAAAGCGATGAAATTTACATTTTTGAGTGCTCGCTTTTTGATCAAAATAGTTATTACACCCATACACAGCACATCTCATTTCAGGCATATCTATTTTATAAATGTACTTTTTAACCACTCAAGCACACAAACTTTTGAAGTCTGCTAACTTTAAAAAACCCCAAAACACAGTTTTCGAAGGAAATAACCTCAAAACAACAATTTTTTACGTTTGAAAATGCAAGGAAAATGCACTGTCATAATAAAAAACAAGGACTGCGTGACATCACTTGTATTCCTCCATGTTCGATATTTTTATGAACGTACGTCTTATGGGATTGAGCAATCCTGTAGAGTTTACGATTCTTGCCCCACATAAACCTAGAGTGACAAATATAACCTAACTTTTAACCTTGATTTAGAATATCGTTAACAGATCCCTCAATGGGCAAAAAACAGCATTTTGAAGTGGCTCTTCCACTAAACCCGTTACTGGTTTCCGACATTCCAGTCACTACTCTACATTTGCCGTCTGGATGCAGAGTGATAACCCGCGCAAGCTGCTACTTAAGAGGCGGCAGATTTTCGTCCCACACTATCACCATATCACCCACCTTAAAGTTGTCTATTGGTCCACACCACTCCGATCTTTGCTGTAACTGACAAAGATATTCTGCTGACCACCTACTCCAAAAACCTTGCACCATTTGTGTCACCAATTGATATCTGTGCAACCTATTTGAATTACATTGGCCAAAGTTTTCTTGAGGCAACGTGCTAGTGATGTACCAATGAGAAAATGGCCAGGCGTTAGTTAATCGAGATAAACGTACAATACGTACAGACGTACGGGGTAGCGCTCTTTATTCTATACATTTCTTATTTCTTTCTTGCTGTGAGCGGAGTGACTTGAGCTGCGGGCTGGAATATGAACAGCTCTGTTTCTTACCTGGATTCTGCCCGAATGGTGAATTCGCGCATGCGGCCTAGAAGCCTGATCCTGCGAGCTGACGGTTGTAGGAGCTGGACCGACCATGGTTCCTGGAGCTTTATTTCTGCCGATTTACCATTATCGTACCGTAATCTCGAACCGTTAAATTAACTCGCCACTAACCAGACACGCACATGTAGTTTGTTCGCCTCTCTCTCACACTCTGTTTTGCATTTCATTTTAAAGCCCGCACCATAATTAAGTTTTCCTAAATTTTCCTATTGTATTATAAATTATCGGGTAAACAGTAAAAACTACTTTCTTGGTTAGATGGTGTGTTTTAGGTTTGGGGAATGCGCATTGACCTCTGGTTTTTCATCTCCAACTTTCGTAGTGCGTAGTAAAAAAAAAAAAAAATGAATGATAAAAGCGAGTACTCACTGGGTTTGAATCCTGAATGGCTTGGTGTCTGGTAACACAGTATTTAATTTGGATGAAACTAAAGGCGAACTACACACACAAGCATGCCTCTGCCTGGTAAAAAATGAACCAATAGTAGGCCTGTTAATTTATGGTAATTCTCAGCTGTTTATGAGGGTCACTAAGAATATATGATATTTTTGTATGGGTCTAGTGAACACCCCGAAAGACAACAAAAGTTAGATAAAGTTTGCTGCTAAAGGTTTTAGTGAATGTTTATTAATTGTTTTCAATGAAAACATGCCAGATAGTTTGTGAGTCATACAGGATGGAGCACGAAAAACTTCCCACCTAGGTTTTCTCAGGTGTTATAGGTGATTAATCAAAAATTGCTCGGACACGTCAACTTTTGTTTTTTGGGGACACATTTTATTGGTATTTGCACCCTCTACCCGTAAAATTTCAAATGGAAAGGGGGTTCGAGTGATACAATATACTACATATTTCCTAACTTTGACAAGCCGCCATTTCGACAGGGACTATTTACCCTGCCGCACCTAAAATTTCGAGGAAATAATAATCTTAATAAAACTTTCTATCAACGTATCACTCGACCTCCCTTTCTATTTGAAATTTTGGGGGTACCTATCACCCCCGCAGTACAATGGTCGAGCGATTTTTGATTTTTCACGTAACATCTGAGAAAACCTGGGTGGGAAATTTTTAGTGCCCCGCCCTGTATATACAAGGTGTCTCACGACGTTTTATCGAATGCGTCATCCAATATAATTGAAATTTTAAGCATCTGGATAACTTTTTGTGACGCTTCTACATGCGTCATCCAATTTCACTTTAGCTTCATTTCCGGTCAAGTGACGGCAACTTTAGAATCTTGAATGTAACTGATGGTATTATATAATTTTTCGTTAGAAAATTAAATTACAAAATTGGCAATGCAATATTTGCTAAGGCATTGTTGAAGAAAATGATAAAAAATTACAAAGTGGACATCCGATGACGCATTCCGAAGTTATTACCTGGGTAAAACGTCGTGGGACACCCTGTTTATACAAGATGGGAAAAACGTCCCACCCAGGTTTTTTCAGGTGTTAAGTGAATAATCAAAAATCGCTCGACCATTTTATTGGTATTTTCACCCCCTAAGCGGGGGTGACAGGTACCTCAAGAATTTCGAACAGAAAGGGGGGTCGGGTGATATGTAAATAATATGTAATTTGTTAGAAATTTTTATTGAGATTTTTATCCTCGAAATTAAAAGTTTACCCTGCCAAAATTGTCAAAGTTAGGAAAAAGTAAATTGTATCACTCGAACCCCTTTTCCATTTGAAATTTTGCGGGTACCTGTCCCCCCCCCCAGAGAATGAAGATACCAATAAAATGTGTCCCCAAAAAAACAAAAAATAACGTGTCCGAGCGATTTTTGATTAATCACCTAAAACCTGAGACGAGACCTCAGAAAACCTAGATGGGAAGTTTTTTGTGCCCCACCCTGTATAACTTAAAAACCATCTGGCATATTTTCATTGAAAACAATCAATAAAAACTTACTAAAACCTTCAGTAGTAAACTTTATCTTGATTCCGTTGTCTTTCGGGGTGTCCACTGGCGGCTATTTAAAAAATCGCCGCCACGGCCGCCGCGGGGGGCAGTTGGTCGATGGCTCCACATCCAAATTTGTTCATATTACATCGGTCTACTTCTGTGCCAAATTTGGTGCCTTTATCAAAAAATGCACAATATGTTGAAATATCCTAGCTAGGCTGCCGCACTATTAATAAAACCTCCGGACAAACGTTCTGACCGATGAGGATTCAGGTATCGGAGATGAGGGGTGTTTAGTTTTAGTCGATAATCTCAGTGAACAATAGTAATTAGCTGGTTCAGAACAAGCGAAGAGAAGCCCATAAATGATTACTCAAGATTTGAAAAATTAACAGAAATTTTTGAGCAGGTCATTGACCTAGAAATACTTGACTTACCCACTCGTTGAACGTTTCACAAAATTAATTGCTTTCTTTTTCTGTATCTGAATAATGGCCGTGTTCGTTTTTGTCATCTTTTTTGTCGATTTGCTCCGAAATTTTGACAGGCACTTGACTGGATCAGACAGTTTCAATTTACAAATCACGTGCCTGTCAAAATTTCGGAGCAATTCGACGAAAAAGATGACAAAAACCCAAAAACGAACACGGCTGATATATTCGCATGACATAAAAATTACAATGGGAGTTCAAATATCTCAAGTATATTTTGCAGCGTTGCCACTTTCACCTTCAACTTGTCTAAACTTTGGATGAGACTGATGAGAAGAACCTCAGCAAACGAAATGATCTTTTACGTGTACCTCAAATTTGGGTTCCACTCACCTCTATGAATAAGTGAACCCGTGCAATCGGCCCTAAATGTATTCGGATGTACAGCTACTGAATGCAATAACATCTTTATCTTGTTAGGGTAATTGTAAATGATTCATTAGAGTAAAAAAATGTTACAATAATATTTTCTCGAAAATCCAATATTGGCTTTAAAATATACCTATACGTACCGTTACATGATTTTTTATCTCCACCCAGTTCATAACCGTCTCTACACGAGCATTCAATTGTGGTTCCCGTATCGATACAATCATGATCACAAGGATTATTCTCCTCACACCTGAAATTTAGTTTTGTTCAGTTAAATCAAGATTTAATATTTGTATCTTTCATCTACACAAAGAACCTGGAATTAATTTATAATTAAACTTTTCAACGGCTAGCATTACCGTTTCGCGTAACTCTAAACCGGATAACCGCGTGCCTGATGATATTCGATATGATCAGGTTGACAATGTATTGGATTCAATTATGGATAAAAAAAGACAACGTTTGTGCCGGTGAAGGTTGTTTCTCAAGCATCCGAAAAATGTGTTCGAAATGTAATGTTGGTAAATGTATAGACTGACTATAACTATATTTCCACAAAACGTGAACCGTTGTGATAATTTGCAACGTATATCTAAATTTCTATCATTTTATAAACCATTAACGGCTGGTGTTACCTTAGGTAACGGTACCTTTCTGCCCTTAAATGGTTGTGAGGCCTTTTGCTTCTAAGAATTACGAATTACCCATACAGAAAACGATATTGAGGTCCCCTTTAGACAATTTGTTACAGGTGTATTAGGTTGTATTATGCCAGTAAATCAACAGGCAGAGTCCAAGGGTAATCCGGGCCACAATCAATTATGTAATTTTACCTTCCTCTTGAGGCTTACTCTATTTGTTGGAAGGACGAAGGACATTCGTCCTTGCCAATTCTGTATCACGAAAAGTAGAGGTTTTAAATGTTTAAATTTAAAGTAGGCTGGCCCGATTCCAATTCAGTCTACATTTTATAGCCTAAAATACGTGTCGGTGGTTAATAGTGTGATTGTTTGATTGGACCACATAGAAAAAAAAAGAGATCAATAAATAAAGCTGACATTAAATCGCAGTTTCATAAGTGATAAAACAAGAGACCTACTTACCAACATATTAGTAATACTATTTAGGATTGGCTCACCTGCTGCCTTTGGCGCGTTTCATTGGTTTACAAGAGACTCCATCTTTCATAAGCTGATATCCAGGAAAACAGCTACAGTTAAAACTACCTTCTCCAGACGGGGTGCAAAGTTGTGCACAAAATTCTCTTGTTTCACATACGTTTTCCTCAGATAATCCTGAAATAAACACATTTTCCTTGTTATAAATGTGATACAACTTCGATTATGACTTAGATTCCTATTAGAAAAAAATGTAACATCCAGTTAAAGAAGCAATATAGCAAATACTTAATTATATTACCCACCACCAGACTGAGATGATAATTTTAAGATGTGGTAGAGGTTTTTTTTTTTCGTTTCGAAGCAATATTTTCAGCAAGCTAGACCCATGACAAGATCTTCTGTTCGAAAAGAAGTACCGCCGTCAATTTTGTGATTTTTATTGGACCAATTGAAATACAACTATTAAACTAATAGAATCAGCTGAGCCCATCATAATGGAACGGGAAGTCAGTGGTAGAATGCCATTTAACCTGTATAGCAACACTTTACTAGGTAACAACCGTAACTAGTTCTAACTGATTTTTCACATTTAATTTTCAACGGCTTCTAGGTAACCAAGAAAGAAAAAACTAGCCGTGCATTGGCCACCAGGTCTGCTGTCATTTCAAAAATATAAAGATTTTGTCAGACAAAATGTGACAAAATCTTCGGATAAAATAGTGTACCTAAGTATGTCCAACATAATAATGGGATAGCATTGGGATCTAAAAAACGATACAGGAGGTTTTAAAAATTGGGAAGTTCTAAATATTTCCGGGAATATCCGAAAAAATCGAAATTTTGCAAAATCCATTTTATTTCTTCCTCAGCTCATTTTGAAGTGATAATTCAAAATAAACGGACGTTTATCATTGTTACTCTCCCCCTCTACTTAGTGGCATTCTCAAATTGAAATCCGACGTGTCGTCTTTGGTCGACTATCATCTTTTTTTTTTAATACGGCCATCATGAATATTTTATTTAGTTTGTGTTAGTTGACTGTGAAAACCATTATTGATTGAATCATCAGTTCTAAGACAAATTCGCCTTAAATATTATGCATAGGCCTTTCTCTGGCTTGCATATAACTAGCGCCACAAAGCCGTCTTTATTCAAGACATTGCAGTGATAATTCCAAATGAAAATGGAAAATTATTTAATAACTATTATTCAATCAACCTGAACACAGTGCCTTAGACTGCTCGGCCTTCCTGAATTCCCATGCTGCCAGCTGACTTTTTTGCCCCTCTGTGATGGTCCTAGCACTTGCAGTTTTTCTTTCATGGGAAATGATGTTCAAAAATGATTCGGTGTCACCATCTTCCAATGGATCACTTCCCAGCTGTTCAGAACTTTGTTCTTGATCCGCATTAAATCGAGAGATTCCAACAGGGACTTCTCCGCTGATGAATTTCAAGGCATTTCTTTCCTTGATCTAAGCATGCTCGGCTAAATAATGCATCTGCGTTGCTATGCAGTTCATCATCGTGATGTTGGTTCAGAAAATCGTACCGTTGCAACTTCTTAATCCAAGGCTGACAGTCATCAGGAGAGCGTTATCACAGTTGTACTTCACAATCACGTTTGAAATGTACCCATTTTCCGCGACGGTAACATTCGGAGTCCTCCTTCAAATAATCCATTGAAGGCTGAGAGTCTTTAGAAAGAAAGAGATATTTCAATCGTACTCCACAATCGTGTTTGAATCGTCGCCTTCTCTCGTAGCAGTAACATCCAGAACTTTCTTTCAAGTTACCCTTCTAAGCCTTCCGTAATTCATCCAGTTGTTCTTCCATCGAGTCTTCAATAATTTCTCCTATCGGTCCTTTATTTTCTAGCATCGACACAGCTCTGATCTTTGCCTTGGATATCTTGTAAGTTGCTCCCCGATTTCTAGGGCTTTGATTAAAGCTTCGCTGCTACTTGATGGTTTGGTTATAAGCAGCATGAATATTCCTTTAGTTGCTCTCGTATTTCATCTCCTGCTTTTGATTAGGCCAAATTAACCAGACGGCGGATATCGGTTTCAAATTCTTGTAAGCTTTCTGTTGTCTTGTTCTCAGTTATAACTGTTCAAGCTGCCACCGGTGTTGATCTCCATAATGATGCCCTAGCACCTGAACAAGCGCACCATAGTTTGGTTGCGAAGCTGGCGAAAGAGTATCTAAGGCAGGGCCACGTAATGCTACAATCAAGACTCTAGCCATATCATCGCAGTTCTGTGGTGAAGTCAAATTTCCAGATAAAAAATAATGGAATATTCTAGAAAAATCACTCTGTTTTTCCCTGAAGAGTTGCGTAAATAATTTGAGTCCTAGAATCTTTGCCGGGTTTTCCTTCCATGAATTTTCGTAACAATGGCATAGATTGGGTATTGATATAAAAGCTAAATTCCTATATCATCTGCGACATTTTACCACTAAAGAAAAAAAAACATATGATAAAACCAAAAATATCAGATTAGTACAAACAAAAATAGAATGAGACGAAAATGTGACATATGGAATCAAACAATTATTTATTGAAGACGATGTAGTCATGGGCGAAAGAGAGGAAGACCACAGATGCCTTCGTTAATTAGCCCCAAGGTAAACTTTGCCTCAAGGCCCTCAAGGGTCTATCTCGGAATCCTTAAGGAGGCATTACACGGCGCGCGGAACGGCGCGCCTGGCGCGTGAACTGGCACTCCACACGCCGTGTGAAGGGTCTGGCGCGGCAAATTTCGCGCCGCGTGTCTGTTCCCGTCAATGAGCGGTAAATTTGACACACTTCAAAGGAAACGCGCCGCGCGTGTTGAAGCGACTCGGGGAATACAGTCACACGGCGCGTGGAGCGAACGGGAGCGGGAAGTTCACCAATAATTTTTTTTTAAAAGTAATTCCTGATATTCCTGAAACGAAGATGTTGTGGGAGAAGGCCTCAACACGCAATGCGCGAACTTTCATCGAGGGGCGCGAACTTGTGAATTCACAGGCCGTCTGACTGCAACCACACTCCACGCGCTTGGCTTGCCAGTTCACACACCACGCGCTTGGCTTGCCAGTTCACACTCCACGCGCCAGGCGCGCCGCTCCACACGCCGTGTAATGCCCCCTTTAGTCTCCTCCTAAACAACGAATATCCAATAATAAATAATAGTTGTTCTAACTTCGGACTTAATTATTAGAAAATAGTGGCTATGATAATATTTATTTCAGGAGGCTGCTTTTACAATCGTCCAAACAGGATTAACGGAATAACAAACATTCAGTTGCTGAAAATAGTGTATTTAATTTCACTTTATTATTTAGTTTACACGCTACCTACTTCATTATAAGTACTTTGGCATAAAGATTTTTTTATTATAAATGCATTTTCATATTTATTACTTCCGTCTTCCGTTCATCACAATGACATTGAAAATAAAGCTATTTAGATGAAATAAAGTTCGAGTTTCCAGAATATTCAAATAAAGGTAGAAGTTCGTTTTAATCGAAAAAAATTGAAAGGATACCCCTTTTAATTAACAATTTATGTTTATTGAGCTTTCATCGATGTATAATATAGACTCTCGAGCTTCGGAAAGGAAAAGTTTAAGGTTTACTGAAAAAAAGGTTCTAAATTATTGGACTTTATTTTGTTCGATGACTTCAAATTAATGTTGTCTGGATCAATAGGTGTAGTTTTTTACTCATACATTTTTTTTGGTTGAAAAGATATAGGTAGTTAAGGAGTTTTAGAATCCAAGGTAAATCTAATGCAATTACCTGGATAAAAGGCTGATTCTTCAAAGGACTTGGAATATTTTGCACTTTCGGCAGACGTAGTTGCTTGCGTTGATAAAAGTACCTTGGGAGTTGTACTTGTGGCAGTTGCTTCTACATCAGCTTCCTCGCAACAACTTATAAAAGCTTCAGAATACGGTGGTCCCAACTGAAGTGAGTCGAAACATAAATCACCATTTTTTTTTGATTCTACACCTAACCGACATGCTTCACAACAGTCCTAAAAGCAAATAGTTTTTTTATTCATCATTTTGTTGTCTAGCTAAAATACGTACTCGCCTATCTCCGTCGTTTTCTGTACAATTGGCTTTAGCATCTTCTTTACCTAAGTCACACTGTCTAATTCTGGAACAAAAAAATAAAATAAAAAATAAATTCTACTAATACCGTCATATTTTGATAAATCTAAAATTATGCACCCTGCGGCCACTTACTAGCTTCATCTATTCCTAATTTCAATTTAAGCCTCAGCAGTTCAAAAAAAGATAACACTAGAAGCGCCAAGCTCACCTCCATACCTACCTATTATCAGTGTTGCCAGATGAAATTTAAAAAATTCGTGAGAATCGAGAAAGAAAAGTCGTGAGAAATCGTGAGACTTAAAATTGCTTGTAAGAAAATAATCACAATATTGCACAACATTCTTTTTTTATAGATTTTTGATAAAGTGATTTTACATCCACAAGAAATAGAAATTTTATTATTAAATCTTGTATCCTTGTTTATTCCGTTTTTTAGCAGGTGTTTCTGAGAGCTGAACCTCGTTTTCATTATCCGCAGGATTGCTTATCCTAATAAGGCGTACGTTCGCCAATTCTCGAGTCGGCATCTGGTCTGCGAGTGACGTCACCACTATCAGCAGTTGATAGTGGTAACGTCACCCGCAGACTTTGATGGATTGCTTGCGATTCAGGCTGTGCTTGTGAGTTAATTTTCTTGGGAATTTTAAATTTAGAAAAGGCGATTTCAACGTTTATGAATTCGTTTTTTGGACTCGGATAATGCATTTTCTGCCAAGTGTTGAGGTCTGCAGCTGACTTCACAAATATTGGGGTCTCGTGGACTTCGCAGACACTTTCAGCTCAATAAGCAGTCCTATTAGCACAGCATATACAAAAACAAACAGCAGGTTAACTCTCACGCGCATCTCTTTTGCGCACGCCGCCATTCGAGGATACAGCCTATCTTTAAATGGCAGAACAATGAGATTTAACGCCCATCGCATCTACGCACGCCGCCATTTTGGGATACATTGCTCCAGTTAGCCTGCTGATTGTTTTTGTATATGCCGTGCTATTAAGTTTAGTGTTCTTGGGCGCACATGTACCAGGAGCGGCTTAAAATAACTAAATATTGTATAGTAGATTTTTATTCCAATTACATTATTTACTGATTTGTATTACTACAGAGAGAATTCGTAAGAATTGCTACCTCATTCGTGAGATCGTGAAATTCGGACCAAAATCGTGTAATCTTACGAATAATCGCGAGATCTGGCAACACTGCCTATTATCGTCTCATTTTAACTCTACCGTTTTTGGATTGAAGATAATATAACAAAGTTCTTCCTTTGTTCATAGAAAATAACAATATAATATTTATTAATTAGGTAACGGCCCAATTAAGGACCGATTGAGAAGTGTTTTATCTCTGCAAGACCATCCGTGGACGCGTTTCGCTGTATCACAGCTCATCAGCACGGTTTAGGTCCCGTCCCGCAGAGAGAAAACACAACCCATTTTTGGTTCCATCCCGGAACTGGGTTTAATACAAGTAAAATGAAGACAGGGTCTCCATCTATTTTCTGATCGGCACACTAAAAATTGCTACTAACAACCGTATAAACCAGTATTAAATTAGAGCAAATCGACTCGCAAAGGCATTCGCCACAATTGCGAGAATAGCTATTCTAGTTGCCAACCAGAAGTAAAGTCGGTTGGTACCGAAAAACATTGATATTAATTAGGTAACGGCCCAATTAAGGACCGATTGAGAAGTGTTTTATCTCTGCAAGACCATCCGTGGACGCGTTTCGCTGTATCACAGCTCATCAGCACGGTTTAGGTCCCGCAGAGAGAAAACACAACCCATTCGCCACAATTGTGGCGAATGCCTTTGCGAGTCGATTTGCTCTAATTTAATACTGGTTTATACGGTTGTTAGTAGCAATTTTTAGTGTGCCGATCAGAAAATAGATGGAGACCCTGTCTTCATTTTACTTGTATTAAACCCAGTTCCGGGATGGAACCAAAAATGGGTTGTGTTTTCTCTCTGCGGGACCTAAACCGTGCTGATGAGCTGTGATACAGCGAAACGCGTCCAC
The DNA here is from genome assembly GCA_917834065.1 of Ceutorhynchus assimilis. Lineage (NCBI taxonomy): Eukaryota > Metazoa > Arthropoda > Insecta > Coleoptera > Curculionidae > Ceutorhynchus > Ceutorhynchus assimilis. The sequence goes on along the minus strand of OU892277.1, from coordinate 17,380,677 downwards.
GGATGGTCTTGCAGAGATAAAACACTTCTCAATCGGTCCTTAATTGGGCCGTTACCTAATTAATATCAATGTTTTTCGGTACCAACCGACTTTACTTCTGGTTGGCAACTTGAATAGCTATTCTCGCAATTGTGGCGAATGCCTTTGCGAGTCGATTTGCTCTAATTTAATACTGGTTTATACGGTTGTTAGTAGCAATTTTTAGTGTGCCGATCAGAAAATAGATGGAGACCCTGCCTTCATTTTACTTGTAATATAATATTTATTTGAGAAAAGTTTTTTGGATTGATTTTCTCCGCTTTTCCATCCATAGACGCGTTTCGACCTATATCAGGTCTCATCAGTATGGCTAGGAAAAGCAAAGAAAACCAATCCAATTTTTCGCCTAAAGGCAAATGCAAGAATTACGAAGAGCGAATCTTGATCTTGACGCCATCTAGGACCGATAATCAACACTACACGCAATTTTGCTGTGCTAAATGGTGAACGTCCAAAGGCCGACCAAAATTCAGTTCGTTTGGGTTTAACCCAAAAGTACCACTGTTTGAGAAAAGTTTTATAATATTTATTGTTTGTTTGAAAGTAGTAGTTAGATTCTGTTTCCGTCAGATTCACTTCCAAACCCCATTGCCCCCTTTGTCAATTTACGTGTCATGTACCTACTCTACGCCATGATAATTGAAATCACATAACAATTAAGTTAGTATTGTTCAAAGAACACGTCAATGATATACAATACTTTTTTTCGGTAAGCTTCGGAAAGCCTTTGGTGTTGAAGAATTTCTAATCTGCCAGATATTGTTATTGTATAGGTATTTTGAGGCCATTGTAGATGAATTAAATTTCCATCACAGAAGAGATGGAGTTGTCGTTCGTAACATGGTCTTGAAGAGCCAGTTACCAAATAGATAAGTCTTGCACATATTCAAGCACAGACGATTTGTGTCACACTACTTTGACCTGCTTAGGCTCGAGTTCAATCCAAGTCCTTGTTGTGCTAGCAAGTGGTTGTCTAATCAGCGAAAAACCTGCATATCGCATAGAGATTTCAAGAAAACTAGAAATAGAGTAGCTACAGATCCCTGGGGAATGCCGCATGAGGCATGCTGTTTGCCACATGATATCCCAGTCGAGTGAGCGAAATGCGCGTAGCCGTGAGCAAGTAGCCAAACCACCCCAAGACCCTCCTTCTACGAACATCATAGGCGTGAAGCTTTCGAAGCAATACCTTATAGGTAACCCAAGGAGGCAGACGCCTTGGACAAGTCACAGAAATCTTCCGAGGGAAACCGGAACATAGCGTCAGAAGTAAACCTGTTTGCCTGAATTCCGAATTAACCTCTAGGTATATTATTGGTGTCGAAGACGCGACAACCAAACTCTCAATAAGTTTTGACAGCATAGACAATAAAGGAATGGGTTTATAGTTTAGAGAAAGACGCGCGATCATTCCTTTTGGACTTTAGCAATTTTAAAAGTCAATGAAAACGTGCCTGTCATAAAAGAAAAATTGATAACACCAGAAAATGTACGGATTGCTCCGTTGGGAAAGTTGTCCAGAGCCTTCAGCGAATTACCATAATCAGTTGTAGCTGTTTTATTTTTCATGTAATCGATTGTTTCTAGAACCCCGTGAGGGATGGAAAGCTTGAAAATATTCGGGGATGTTGATTCTTGATAAGTGCGTGGATCTGTATTGGATGGTAAGGCTGACAGCATAGTTTTGTCTCATCGGGTTTTTTTAAAAGGTTCTATCTGGATGGGTATAAAACTCTTCTCTTCTACTATCGGCGAAATCTAAAGCTTGAGCCGATTTTAGTGGCTGTTAGGTTGTTTACGACAGACTTGAGACAGATGCTCGACTATTTGGCCCTCTACAGCAAAGCCTACTCCGTTGGGGCTTATTTTCATTCTGCCCCTTCCAGAAGACAGTGCAGCCTCCGGCATATTCTGTTGAGTTGACGCTTGCCCACTTGCTCGACCACTCGCTAACTATTTTCTGGTAATAGGGAACTTGACCTTTTTTTTTTAGTTTTTGAATTGATTCCTCGAAACGTTTGGAACTGATCTATGCAAACAAAATTTGAATATCTTCATGATTAACAAAGTTACAGGAGTAATAAGACGAATACAATGTGACGTCATTCAGTAGTATCGCCATAAGCCAAAGCGAGTAAGACAGAGAAGGCAACATCATTTTTAATAATTCATAAAGATTGTATTTTTGAATAGATTCGAAAAATTGGGCGAAAATGTCCTTATTCACATCTGTACCTTTCAATTATTTGATTAAGCACCGGTTTATTCATATTTATATTAACTCACTGGTAACTATCAGCAAGATCAATTTATCGTTCTGTAATTCTATTGGTCGGAAGACAACTGGCCAACTAATGAGATTGCGTTTTTATCCCCCAGATTGCATACATGAGAGTTTTTCAGAGGATGAAATAAACCGGCCCTGAATCTAATAATTGTTATTTTATCAAACGTCCGCTATTCAACATTGTATTATCAGCAGGCAGAAGAAAGTTCAAAACCTCAGCACTGAGCTTAAACACTGAAATAGGTAATATGAATGAGAAATGCAAAATATGGTTTTTTGTTTATGTTCATACCATGCAATCCTTAAAAGACAAAAATAGCCAGCCGCATATATTTGCTATTGATTCAAGAGATACTTACAGAAAAATTGGACTTGAAATACGAATAGTCTAAATGGCCGTTTTCAACGCTCTTAGTGTTCGGGACCATATCTTAAAAGCGTTAAAGAAAATCCCTCCCTTAACGCACAATATAACCTAACATGAGCTTAACTATAAGAACGCTCTATAACTAGAAATGCACTCTAGAGGAACAGTGGTATAATAAACCAGTGAATATAATTGGAAGTTTTGGGAATTTCCCTGGTCGTTCAATCTGTTTAATAGCTCGTTTAATAAGTAGTGGAACCAACGATTCGTAAGGGACTTATGCTATAAAAGTATCCCTTCTCTAATAAAACGTATAGGGAATTTAAACTGCGGCACCTATTAAAATATATTATAATACACCTGTTTCTACGTCAACCGCAAATTAATTACCTTTGTTATTGGAAGAGTGCCATTCCAGAAAATATTTCGAATTTAAATACATCACATTAGGCAAGACATTGAGGAATTACTAACAACCTTAGGTACCTATATACAGGGTGAGTCCGAAAATTTCGACTTTTTGCCTTTAGATTCAAAATGCCTTGAGCGATTTCATTCAAATTTTCAGAGAGTGTTTGCGATGTTCTCAAGTATCTTTCCAAAAAATCCGGTGTGAGCTTCACTTTTACAGGACCGGACCTTGTAGCATTGCAAATGCCTTTTTCTTTCAAATATAATTTTATAAGGTAAATTATTACCATCTGGTGACAGCTTAAAAAAAAAGGTTTCTGCTGCTAATAATATTAGCAATTATTAAACTAGAGGGCACGATTTTCGTTTAAGTTTGAATTACCAGTTTAGTACCAATACTTTCCGTTGGCTATATTTTGAGGGGAATCTCTGCCTGTTCATCCTGGGCTGAGAACCGCCATCTTCCTGAGATCACCGTGTTCGTGGAAAAAAATACCTTATCGGCCATCCGGCACTATTTTAACGAAATAAAGTTGTGTAAGGCAATAATCCCTTAAATAGCGGAAAAATTAAATCGAAAGTCTTGTGATTACCGTTTTATTCAAGTTTCAATTTCGAACTCCCTCTTGGTAAGTCCTTTTTATTTATTTTTTTAAGTAATGGTTGTTCATAGCATGCCTCTATCACTTTCTTAGGATCACCATTTTCATGGAGCATGGGCATAGAGTTTTTAAGTGATTTCCTAGAGGAATCAAGTCCCTCACGTTTCGATACCTGTACCTCCACATTTGACGAAGAAAACTGAACTTCTAGCCTCTATCTACCTTGATTCCAGGACCTGCAACTTCAATTTGTAACTTCCCTCGTCAAGTGACAAAAAATGGATGGCAACCGTATTCTACCTTTTTGTCGTAATTGAGGCTTGTATAGAGTTTCATTTATAACATTTATCACCTTTTTTTTATGAAATCTAATTTATGATCAATTAACAAAATTAATTGATTTTTTTTCCTGATACCTATGACATTTGAATATTTAAAATTTCAATTTCATATTCTTGACACCTAAGTGGATTTTAAATAATTATTTCCTATTTTCGATTTACCGTATTTACTAGATTTTATCTCTACTTAACTTTTAGTACCGTCATATTTAAAGAAGGTACTTATATTTTATCAATGATAATCAGTAATCCGAACTGAAGTCAAGGTTAGACAACATTCTCTAACTTTAAAATTTTTGAGTAAGTACCTACATCGTTGAAAATTGATCAATTTTTAACCTGTATCCTATAACTTATATATTTGAGGATTTCTATTATATCTCTGACCATTCAACCCAACTTTTGATTTCGTACAGGTGCAATTTGTTTTTACTGAATTTATTCTTTAAGCAGAAGCTGACCATATTTATCAATAAAATTTTCAATCATTCAATTTTTTTTTTAATTAGTTTTCTGGAAACTTAAATCATTTATATTTTCATTCCATGATAATAATATGGCCAACGACTGTTGCTGAACTTATATGGCAAGTATATTGATCGTAATATTATTTTTTTGGAGTTTGATGAATCTGATTGAGAGTTAACCTCTATCTATTGATTTTATTTAAAGTGTTCTACAAACAAATGATTTTATCTTTTTGAATTTTATGTCAAGATTTGGTTGAGTTGTATGCCATAATTTTTTCCTTTTCAGAATTATCAATTATCGTTTGCAAATTTTTTTTTAAAGGTGTGTTTCTGAATTTTCACACTTCAATATTTTATGTATTTTTTTTTTTAGAAATTCAGTGGCGCCCTTGCCATTTTGTACTTATTAAACTATTGACCCACCTCTGATAATAATCATTCGCTGAGCAAACTGCGCATATTATGGGCCTCCTGTCAAATCATTAACAAAAGGGGTTACAAGTTACAATCTAGAGCGACTTTTTTTAACAGAGTGGAATGTATCGAACAACGAGATTTTCCAAACACATTGATTTTTATTTATTTTTTTCTCGTAAACGTCGCATTGAACAGGAAAAACTCGGCATACCGTATTTGTTTAAAATTAAACAAGGAATCAAGAAATAATTTTCAATTCGTCAAAAATCCCAGGGGCGTACCACTTTTTTCTTTTTAAAAAAAGGAGTCGCTCTAGGTCCGGTCCTGGAAAAGTGGAACTCAAACGGATTTTTTAGAAAAACACTTAAGAACATCGCAAACACTCTCTGAAAGTTTGAACAAAATCATTCAAGGCATTTCAAATCTTGAGATGAAAAGTCAAAATTTTCCAAAAATTTCAACACTCTGTAATTTCTTAACGAGACGTTGGCGGACACATGTACTTATGCAAAAAGTGATTGTCCTACTGTACTCTATCTATCATAACAAAATGCGCACTTATTTAGGACTCACCCTGTAGAAGAAAGATAATACCTATAGATTTCGAAAGATCTGACGAAAACCTACAACATGTTAATTGAAGTTTCAAAAAGGTAATACAACAAATTAACTACCTAATTACAGTAAATTAAATAACCAAAAAGTGTCTAATTGTGATTTTTTTCTCGAATATAATAACTTAAAAATTAGACTTTTCTCTGCCCGATATTGACAAATTCAAAATTATCGCATAAAACACACTCAGCAATTGGTGGGTACTACATAGTTGATGATTGAATTGCAAAATTGAAAAATCATTCCTTATCTTTTATTTTTCGACTTGGCTCTAAAATTATATGAAACTAATAAATAATTTCATTGTTTCTTTCAACTAACTGTAAAGTTGTTTATGGCCTATATCTGCAGGAATAAGTTGACCACTTAGGAGAAGTAAATGCAATGGCTTAATAGCCAGCACAGAAGCCAGTGAGCCTTTAAAATGCTGGACTATTTATTTGCGGCTTCTAAGAGGGCATTAGTTTTCCTTTTGGGTTAAAGTATGAGTAGGAGCTGGGAATATACATTATTTATATATGTCAGCGGAAGCGAATACCGCCCTGATTATATTTGCTTCAATATAGGTATCTACATACTAATTATAGACCAATATAAACCCTTTTTGGCTGTAAGAGATCAGACAGTCACACTAAGTAATTTGATATTTTCAATAATTAGTTGGTTTTGTGGGGAAAATGTATTCGTACGTTTTTTTTTTTGTCTTAAAGTCGTGTTTTGCGAATCAACCAAATATTCGAGGTTTCGAAGTCCTATTCCAAATCATGACACTGACAACAATATTCTTGTTTCTTAACCTCCTACCCCCAAACAAGGAAAAAGTAGTCCCCACCTGAATGGGATAGTCATCTCAGGCCCAGTGTATACCCTGCCCTCTCTAAAATAAGACTAGAAGGTTGGGTTAATCTTCCCCTTCTGGGGGCCGTGGTCGTAATTTCTATGCAACTGGGTTAAAATTCTAGAGCTGTCAAGGACCGTGTGATTGTTGTCGTGCACCTACATTCACATGCACGGGCGTCCGTGCCTCTGTGTCCAGAAGTTACACCATATGCGGTCAAAATACAAAAAGGTATTTTCGTCCGCGTGCCAGTCTTCTTAAGCAAACTATGTATTCGCAACTAGAAAATGGCCAACGCAACAAAGGACGAAAATTCAGACGATGCAAAGATGTCCTCAAGGCAAACATGAAAGGGTGTAGGGTTAATGTGAGCGCCGAGATGATACGGCACTGAATAGACCCGTATGGCTATACAAAGTATCCATCGAGACATGAAGTATATCGAACGACAAATTCGTAGAACGGGAACGTCTGGTAAGTGCTGGCTTACAACAGCGACAGGCTACCGCTGATTGATTATGCAATCAATGTGGGAGAAACTGTGGATCCAGAATTGGCTTATTAAGCCATCAAAGAACCCAGAGATAATGATGCTGCCATAAGATTCTCATAATATTCATAAGCGAGTGAAAGCCTATGATGGTGGTTATGCCTGGTAACAATGATAACTCTAATAATTTGGTGGCGGAATATTAGCAAAGATACAGGGATGAAGATTAGACAGTCAGTGGCGTCTTGTCGGGAGGAGGGAGAGGTAATGGCCAATGGGGGTAATTACTCCCCCCTCAGGAGAAAAGAATAATCTAATCAAGAGAAAAATCAGGATGCCAAATCTCAAATAAATATATAATAATTTTCTCATAAAAGAAATAATTGTTCTGGAAACGTGAATGACCTTGGAATTTGCAGAAATGTTCGCTTGCGGCACCTTTGCGGGGGGCCACCCCTCGAGCCCACCATGTTTTTCCTACTTAAGGGCCCCATACACTCCGATGAAACACGACGGTTTTCACCGCCACGATGAAACACGTCGTTCTAAAACCGAAGTGTGTAATAGAAAAACACGACGGTTTTCTACAGGGGCCCACCGACTACGATAAAACACGACGGTTTTCATCGCCACGATGAAACACGTCGTTCCAAAACCGAAGTGTGTGGCAGAAAACCGTCCTGTTTCACCGTCGGTTTGAAATTCAGTCCGAGCTTGATTTTTGGCACGACGGTTCAACATTTCGTACATACGAACGGTTTTCTACCACACACTTCGGTTTTGGAATGACGTGTTTCATCGTGGTGGTGAAAACCGTCGTGTTTCATCGTAGTGTATGGGGCCCTTTACGGGGAACAGCCTCCGAGCCCCCCTACCATTCACACCCCCCTCCCCCAACAAACTAATTGTCAGGCCTTGCCACTGCCAACAGCGGTATATAAATGGATTCGTAGAGAGCGTTTAGAAATGAAGTGGAGTGGGCACAACCCGAATAAAAACTCTGAGCTAACGTGGTTTCGAATCAGTGAAATTTAGGAAATGGATTTTGAAAACAAGGAAGTTTTTCGGAAGCAAAGTTACAAGAAGTTTCTCAGAGCAAAACAGACGGTGTTAAAAAACGGTTCTGTAACGAAAGGGCTAAAAAAAAAAATACCGACTGACATAAAGGTGATATTTGATGTTCATTATAGCAAGTGACAAACCAGTTATCGAAACATAAGTGAGATGTATCGTGATTGCTAGATAATATTGGTACATGTATTCAGATAGGTATGATATTCACTACGCAAGTAATACTTTTATGAACTATACCTTAAAAATCTCATAGTGATCATCTCCTTCGTGAAGCTAACATTTTTCTAATCTTATCTATTTGATTTGTAAATTCAGTCAGTTAATTTGGGATTCGAATTTCTACCATAAACAATCAATTTTCTGTTCGGATTTTGTTTGTTAATTAATCAATCCTATGTTGTTTTCGTATTCTGATTAGTTATATGGAGGGCAAATGTTATATTTTTAACTACGTTCAATGATTCGGTTTCCTTCAATTTACTTCTAATTAAAGTCTCCAATTAACTATAGAGCAGCTGATATCTTGTCCCTCGAATTTGGAGCCAAGTTTCGATGAAGTGTCGAGCATTTTATGATTTAAATTCATCTCAGTGATTGATAAAGTTTACTGTCGAGCCAACCTTTTCCTTATTTCTTAATTCATTTATTCAGTTTCTTTAAAGTTTATGAAATCTCTTTATTTTTGAATTTTTGATATCAGTAGGTAGGTAGGTACCGTGTCGTTGCAGAAATTCAAACAATTTTCAATTTCAAATGTCATGATTAGTTTTTCGAGTCAGCTCAACTCAACTCAGGAAGCAAAAATAGGTAACAAGCACATCAAATAATAACACAAACTAACTGAGTACTGATGTATACAATAATCAATAAATAATATTGACATTTCTTCAAAGTCAAATAGAAATTCTCTAGAGCTTCTCCTAGATTCAGTACTACGTTTTTCGAATGGTTAGTAGCATGGTAAAAGGAACCGAGCGTGGCCGAACTGTTATCGAAAGTGAGACAGAGTGCTGTTTCAGCCGGCTATCGCTTTTGAAAATAGATATCTACTATAGAAAACGAGCCAATTTCAAACAATTTAAAAAAAATCAATAACTGATAGAAGAAAATATTCCCATTTCAAACAATTTAAAAAAAATCAATAACTGATAGAAGAAAAATATTTCCGAATTCATAGTATACCATTACTATAATTCGGTCACATGCTATTCATTAGTTGTAGTTGCTTTGGAAAATGAGCTAACTTCTTCCACTCTAACTTTCAGATGGAGTTTAGCAATTTGTCAGGCAAATACAAACTAAAAGCTCTCGTGGCTGCATTATGCCGCTTACTGAAACTAAATTATATGTAACAATATTTAAAATTATTGACAAACAATACATGATAGCAAATTTTGAATTTTGCTAGATTAATAGTTTCTGGATAATTTTATTCGCTTCGGGCATTAGTTGATAAGCTTATTGGCTGAGCAACTGAATCCCATTATAATTGGTATTTCCCAACAGTTTGAAATATCCTTAATTTGTTTCTCGCTATAACTAAGTTTTGAAGTTCTGCCCCGTCCGCTCAGGCATATAACCAAATCAGCTTATTCTTATCCAGACCAGGCGCTTCTAATCCGTTTAGTCAGTATTTCGCTCTAGATTGGCTTTCCATATTGTTATTGTTCAAATTCCTAGAAATTGATTATTGGCTCACTCGCAAAGTAAATTGGACTTGAAATATCACTGATTTTTGTGCCTGAAAGTATACGGCAATAAAAGTGGAGTTCAACTAGATGAAAAATCTCAACAAGCTGAATGTCGCTATAATTTTTTATGTTTTTTTTTGTTATCTATAAAAGGAGAGTGAAATTGCTTTTATCTAAAAGTGGTCTATAATTTGAACTTTATTGTCGTCAACACTCGACACAGAAGTGATCCATTATGTTCCTAGGACCCTACAAATATTTATGTATGGGATAATTTTGTTCGATCTTTTCCCGCGTCAATCAGCGCTATTATATGTTCCTTGTAATTAATTTTGCGTTTTCTTCTCGGTAGGTGGCAGCGTCAACGATCGAGTTCCAGAATTACTCCAAAAGCATAATTTATTCATGGTTTGCAGTAATTTGTTCGTTTTGCATTTTTTCTTAAATGTTATGAACTAAATTATTGCAGAAATAAAGTACGATTATAAATAAATACCTACGGATTACCAAGTTGACGTGTCTGCGGAAACACACAAGTGTTTAACCGAAGCTTCAAACACACATGATAAACTTCAACATCTTTGTTAACCTGCTAAGAGATTTCTGATTTTGGAAACTTATTTTTAGAACCCTAACCAACAGATTAGTTCCTATATTTGTACAATAGGTACGGCGGACAATGATTTTCCTGAATTCCGTGACGAACAGCAAACCTCTCCAAAAGATAATGTCTCTGCTCGTATTATTGAAGGAAGTATTCTTGAACACTATGCAATATCATTGCATTGATAATGTTTTAACTTATATGAGAAATTAAATTTCATCGCAAGTGTGTTCGATCCCCTTTTGCCTGATCACTGCGTTGTCGATATATGCAAGATGGATGTGTATCTACTGTCCTATCACTGAGAAAGGGAAAAATGTATTCTTCAATATCTTAGATTGCTCCGACTAGGGTTCTACATGGACTACAGTGTGTGTACAAGGGTTACAAAATCAATTTATCTGCTTGAGCAATTGACAGGGGTTGTGTCTGATGGTCTTCCACGCGCGTATACAGTCTGTCTGCTGCTACACATTTCTCAGTTTGGGTGACTTAAGCTTATAATGGTCTGCGTCTTTGTACTTCAGCAAAACGCTGTTAGGCTTGTTCTATATATTGGTTCTAGGGATGACGTGAAGGGTGCGTGAAGGGATCTGAGGATTCTGACTAATCCTTCTCGATACAGGTCTGGGACTCTGTGCTCTATAGAGCTCTACAGCTCGTTTTCTATAGTAGATATCTATTTTCAAAAGCAATAGTCGGCTGAAACAGCACTCTGTCTCACTTTCGACAACAGTTCGGCCACGCTCGGTTCCTTTTATCATGCTACTAACCATTCGAAAAACGTAGTACTAAATCTAGGAGAAACTCTAGAGAATTTCTATTTGACTTTGAAGAAATGTCAATATTATTTATTGATTATTGTATACATCAGTAATCAGTTAGTTTGTGTTATTATTTGATGTACTTGTTACCTATTTTTGCTTCCTGAGTTGAGTTGAGTTTGAAAATTATATATATTATGTTTTATAGTGTGTTTAATTTTAGTGGCATGCAGACGTATTATTTAAAATAGGTAATTGATGAAAATTTTTCTTGCCTCGACTAGGATTTGAACCCAGGACCCTCGCATTTCCAGTGTAACTCTCTACCAACTGAGCTACCAGGACCTGTTTCATTTGTACCTTGTCGATCAAGTGTTTCATCAATTTTAAGTTGTTAGTTGTGAAGACCAACGACAACCTCCGGCGATTACTGTTGGTATAGGTCACTGGCAACTCAGTTGGTAGAGCGTTCCACTGGAAATGCGAGGGATCTGGGTTCAAATCCTAGTCGAGGCAAGAAAATTTTTCATCAATTTTAATTAATACGTCTGTATGCCACTAAAATGAAACACACTATAAATTATATACCAGTTGATAAAACTTCTAAAAAAATCATAATATGTTGCCCATTAATAATTTAAATAACAATATTGTTGGAGAAGATGATTTGTCTGGAAAATATCCAGTGATGAGTGATGCCCAACAACAGTGACTGTTTTCAAGAAGATGTTAGATTTGAAGAGCTATTTCGCCTAACAAAAGATATAGCACATTATGTGTTGAATGGAATTATTCATGCCGCAACAAATGCGGTAAATCCAGTGGCAATTTCTCCTTCAGTGAGGTTTTTTGGCGTTTTGCATTTCAATGCGTATCAATGGCCATCATAGGGTTCAGTTTCCTGTGACTCAAGACGAGATAAATCTAATTAAAGCAGGATTTATGGAAAATTTTAATTTCTCAGGTTTGATTGGAGCGGTCGATGGAAACCACAGTGAAATTATTAGACCACATGACGAAGAACACTGGCTAATGACACCTATAGAAAACGCTGCTCCAGGAACTCCAGAGTTTGATTATAGCCAAAATCACATCCAAACTCGAAATTGTATCGGTGTGTTTAAACATGCCCCAGAAAAAATTGTGCGCTTTGTTATTATTTGTGTTATTTTACATAATAATTGCTCGGAAGGGAAACTGAATGGTCCCCGAACCTCAGATCCGAAGGAATAATATTCAGGTACCGAGGTACCATATAAATCCAAGCAAGAAACAATTTGAACTTCGTTGACCAGTCAGAAACAACTACTCCGAGGGCAAATACCCCTACCGGCCCTACCGGCCCTACCGGCGTTGAACTACACTGATTGGTCTGAGCTTTCGTTGGTAATGGAAATTGTTAGAAAGATTTTTTCAGGTATGCCTAACGTAAATACATTTATTTACGTTGGCCAACGAAGTTCAATTTTGCTTGGACAGGGAGGTTCAGCCTATGTCCTTCTGATGAGTCCTAACAAGGACGAAACGCGTCAAGGATTGGCACGGGAAGCCTGAGTCCACTGCTCAGTGGGCCGATTCCCAAACAGGGACCGTAGTGTCCCTGTATTTACGTTGGTCATACCTGAAAAAATCTTTCTAACAAGAAACAATTTGATTCGTCATAATTTTACACTGACTTTTCAAAGTGTTATTTATTATAGATATTTTAACCATAATATGTGTTTTATTCGAGAATAGAATTTTTAATTAATTTAAATTTTTGACCCAATACCCAATACAAAGCTATATTATTCTGAAATCCAAGCGGCAGTAATGACACTAAATAACCTAAATTGTAAACAAACACCAGCTGGTAATCCAGCCTTCTTATTAGTTGAAACGCCCTACCAGGACCAGTGCGCATGCACGGAGGACATTTGATAGGTTGTAATGAAAATGACCAGTTGTTTACGTTACTGCCGTTTGGATTTGATATAGGTAGTAATTGATATTTTAGTTGTCACAAAAATTGTTTGAATGACATGACCCCATATCCTTAACTTCTCAATTTATCGGCAACAGTTTGCCATAAACATTGCCCTTTGTTTTCCACTGGATGCCATTAAATTTATTTGTAATTAAACCAGGGCTTTTCTCACACAACTGGAGTAACATTCGAGAATGCTCACTTCTCACTCTAATGACAATGACGATAATATTAATATTATTGATATAATCGGATATCGGCGTCTGCTCGCAATTAACTAATGAAAATAAAGATTAAATATTATTGAATAAATAAGAAATAGGAATGAAATAATTTATTTCTCAATATAAATATGGAATATCAACAACAATTTCGTAATTTTCAGTGTCGTTCATGCACATGCGTCAGTAGTATTCGACACCTTGCGTGATGTAGAAATGAAACTATAAACTAAATGGAGTTTTGTCGATATTCTTGATGCACAGAGTGCCAACCATGAAGAATCTTGTCGACTGATAGAATTCTACATGACACAGAGTCCCGCTATAGTCTAGATAAGTGATCATAGGCAAAAAATTTGAAAAAGTGCCATATTGTATAAACCACTTATAGCACACGCAGTTATAATATGCACTGAAATTAATAGGACATGGCATTCTAATCTGCATTACACACCCACATCAGTTAGTCATTCATGGTCGTAATTAGAGGGTTTGATCCGTGTTTCACTCTGGATGTAGGTATACCGTTTGAGATCGGATGTGTATTTAATGTGTATTTGTATATCTCTCATTGTGTTTTTAGTATAAATTTTTTCCGGTATTCTGATATTTTGAGGTAGGTATGTTAATAAAACTTTTTATTGGCATGAATACAGAAATCTGTAATCGAATCAACAAATTGAAATAGTTAGTGGGGATAAGGTAGAAATCTCGCACCAAAAATATTATAGTACGGTAAATTACACTTGGCAGTCTATAGACGGCTGTCCTGGATAGAAATATTGTAACTCCTCCTCCTACAATAAGATTTCGTTTTATTAAAAAAAAAACATGGTTGTTTTTTATAGCGGTTGCCAAAGTCATAAGTGGGTATTTTCATTATACTTAAATTATGTCCTCCAAAAAAATAGATAGATATGGGCTTTTCATAATAATATGTCATATCAAAATATCAAAATAAATAAATGTATTATAGTCTTATTGACCAAGAGAGAAACATTAAGGTTTGCCAGTTTGCCATTTTGTTGTTCATGCATATCCACACGTAATTTTATAAAGTGTATTTGAAACGATCTAGTAAGTATAAAATATAATCTCAATTTTCTAGTCATGATGATTGAAAGAGAACAAAGGCAAAAGGGTACAAATGAATCCCAGTGCGCGATGCATTTGCGGTGTTGAAAATGCAAATTAGAACAGACTCTAATAATTGGATTGCTTGACATGTAATGGAAACGGGGTATATACTGAACTAATTACTGTCTGTTATTTCCCTAGGGCGGCCATTTGCCTAAAATACTTATAAATTTTCTTTAAACTGAACAATTTATGTAAATATCAGGCGGCTTCGTTTTTCTTGTGGTCAAGTTAATATAGAGCAAGGGGTTCTTTACTTAAAATATCCTTTAATTATTAGCAACCTCCCTCTTCATTTCAAAAGTACTGAAATGCTTAATTAATTCATAAATTAATTTTAATAAATCGTTTGGATACAACAACACGAGCGGGGTTGAGAGTATAGTATTAGAGAAGATCAAAAACTCAACTCAGAATTGATTTTAGCAATATAAGAGGAATAAGTACAAATATGAATTCAGTTCACCAATATCTTGAAGAACAAAGACCTGACATCCTTGTTCTCACTGAAACTAAAATCAGTTCTGCAACACCTATTGTGAACTATCTTTATCCCGGCTATGACCTACACCACCGATTTCGACATAATTTTGGGATCTGTGTGTACATTAAAAATGACCTTTCATGTCATCGAGAGGAGAAGCTAGAACCAGCGAACCTTGATATCATATGGCTAAAATTCACCTCAAAGTCATCGACCAAGTTTATCTGCTGCCTCTACCGACCGCCATCTAACACCGAGTACCAAAACTTTTTCGCGACATTATCCGAAAGCTGTGATAGTATACAGTCAAACTATCCACAGGCGGAAATTGTCTTTTTAGGCGATTTCAACGTCCACAATATACCCTGGCTGAAACACCACAACAAAACAGATAACGAAGGCAGAGAAGCAGAAGCTTTTGCCATAAGTTGTGGTCTAACGCAGCTTGTCGATGAACCTACCCGTATCTCAGAAAGGGGCGAATTTGCAGCGCTTTTAGACTTGTTCCTAACCACAAATCCTGACTCGTACACAATTCAAGTAGATGCTCCACTTGGTTCGTCCGATCATAAACTTATAATAACAAAGTGCGAAATGCTCATCCCACCAAGCCTACAACCACTTCCTCGTAAAATGTGGCACTATAAATCGGCAAAATGGAATGACCTAAAACAGTATTACCTGGATTTTCCATGGCAAGAGGTTTGCTTTAAAACAGCTGATCCCACTATTTGCTGTAATGAAATAACACAAGTAATCTTATCTGGAATGGACGCATATATCCCACATACAACTAAACGTAGAGCTAATGCTAAACCTTGGTTCAACAGCCAGTGTCAAACGGCTGTACAGAAAAAACACAGAGCATATAACCTTTGGAAACGACAACAAACCGCTCAAAACCACACAGAATTTATAGAAGCCAGAAATAGTTGCAAAATTACTATTGACTCCGCTAAAGAAACATACAATCAAAGAATAAAAAACAGGTTGCTGAATTGTCCAAGTAGTTCTAGGTCTTTTTGGTCTCTTGCAAAAGCTGTTGGATCTAACTTCACCAAGTCATCCATACCACCACTTACAGATAAAAATAATCACTTAGCCACAACATCAGAGGAAAAAGCCAATATGCTTGCCCAAATGTTTTCCTCCAACTCCAACCTAACAGTGCCAAACGGAAAAACTCCACCGTTCATTGAAAGGGTTTCCCATAGTATGCCAGAGGTACCCTTTTGTCACAGAGAAATACGAAAATCCCTAAAAAAGCTGGATACAAACAAAGCAATGGGTCCGGATGGCATTCCCGCAATAGTACTCAAAAATTGCGCCAACGAACTCACCCCAACTTTCGCAAAATTATTCAATTTGTCTTACAGGCAAGGAGTATATCCATCATCATGGAAGTCTGCCGCAGTACAACCCATTCCAAAGAAAGGAAAAAAGACAGATCCGTTAAACTATAGACCAATTGCTCTACTTCCGGTGATATCAAAAGTAATGGAAAGAGTTGTGAACAATCACCTAACCAAGTACTTGGAAAAGTACAAAATTATCAACGATAAGCAATACGGATTTCGAAAATATAGATCAACTGGCGATTTACTTACATACGTCACTCACTTATGGCAAAAAGCGATTGAGTTGCGGGGTGAAACAAGAACAATTGCCTTAGATATATCTAAAGCATTCGACAAAGTTTGGCATGAAAATCTTCTCAACAAGCTCAAAGCAATGGGATTATCGCCGAAACTTTGCACTTGGTTTGAAAGTTACCTAAAGGACAGATCCATTTATGTTGCACTGGATGGCCAGAACTCCAACTCTTACCAAATAAATGCTGGTGTGCCACAGGGAGCAATCCTTTCGCCAACTCTTTTCCTGATTTACATAAATGACCTCATAGATAAAACAGTAAATCCACTTTATTGCTTTGCAGACGATGGTAATGTAGTCTCCTCACTCATACCACCCACAGGGCTTTCCGCACGTGAATTCCATCATCTTAGACTAACTCAAATATCGCAGATAAATAACGACCTGGAGATAATAGAGGACTGGGGTAACAAAAACCTTGTACAGTTCAATGCGCAGAAAACCCAAGCAGCTCTGTTTTCAAAAAAGACCAGCACCGGTGAGCCAAACATCATGCTATCTGGAAGTGCTGTCACATTACAGAGTCAGTTGAACATCTTGGGGGTTACTGCAGAGACCAACATGTCTTGGCACAGTAACGTGGCAGATATTGCTAAAAGGGCCTCCCAAAAGCTGGGGGTGCTATTTCGTACAAGACATCTGTACACACCAAGCCAATTGCTGACACTCTACAAAGCCCAGATTCGACCAACTATGGAGTACTGCTCACATATATGGAGTGCTGCACCCAAACATACCTTAATGCTTTTGAATACCGTGCAAAAACGAGCTATCAAGCTGATCAATGACCCCGCACTTACTCGTAACTTGGATGGTCTCGAACATCGCAGATCTGTGGGCGATTTATCTCTCTTCTACAGGTACTATCACGGAAAATGCTCTGAAGAGTTGGCACGTATGATTCCACCGAGAGTAGCACCTACCAGGCGAACGCGTCAAACAGACGGTAACCATGAATTTACTGTCAAACTAGAGGCACCAAGAACCTCACTATATCAGAATTCATATCTCTGGAGAACAGCATCGCTGTGGAATAAACTCCCTGCGACGGTTTTCCCTGCAGGTTACAACCTGAACCGTTTCAAGACCAACATACACCGACATTTCCGCGCACTTGCCGCTTCTCGAGCGTGATAGGACATTGTCCTTGCGAGAGCGCATATCCGTAAAAAAAAAAAAAAAAAAAAACCAAACAAACAAATAGAACAAACTCTTGATTTGTCAAAGAAAGTGAAGAACTTTCGGCGACTGGTAGTCCAAATATTTATTATCTACGAAGTCGTCAAAAATGAGTTGAATTATTTGAAGATTGATTGAAGCAGGTAAATACCTATGTTTCAAATTTGGTTCTATATGTTTAAAACTACCAAGCAGTTTCCGAGCTTTCTTTATAGACCGAGAGATTTTCGGACTTGATTTCACCCAGTGCGCCCTTTGGGGCCTTTGGAGGGTATTGTGGTATATATATTCTGTTATTAATAAATCATGAAGTAGACAGTGATTCCGGGTCCTTCAATTATTTGGAATAATTAACATTTGTTTGTAAATTACGCGTTTTGATACAATGTTACCCAGGCTGCCATTAATCTATAATAAAATTCGAGCAGAATACGACAATTGAAAAATTAACGGTACCATGAGCGGTGATCACAACCAGTGTTCTCGCATTTCAAAAACTGATTTTTGTAAACATGCTGCCATAAAGAAGTATACATGATAAACATTGTGGATTCATGCCCTGGGTATAATTTTATCAGAATGCCTAATTTGCAAACAATTGTTAATTAATTTTAATATATGTAGGACTTGGGATGCCTGTCTACTTTATGATTTATTATTAACAGAATATGTATACCATAATACCCTCCAAAAGGCATACTCGGTAAAATTACGTCCGAAAATCTGACACTATCTCTCGGTCTATTAGTGTGCCTTATCAATACAATACAGCAATATTTTATTGTTTCATCGATAAAATTATTATAGAACGAGGTAAAACTTAGAAATATTTCGAAATAGTAATTATGTTTAGTAGATGATCGCTGGTGATTTCCCTTTCCTGAGCAGCTCTTATCCAATAAATTTATATTTGATTGGGAACCACCACCTTGAATAATTATAATAATTCTCAATATAGAGTACAGCTTGAACTATACAGGGTGTTTCACGAACATCGAAACAGAGGCGTGAATTGTTATCTTATTCACTAAGATGTTTTATTCGCGAATTGAATACACATTTCTCTGTGATAAGTGCATGTTCGTAATAGTGGCGTGCATGGTCGTAATAGTGGCGTAATGGTCAAACAGAATCTCCGAAATCGGAAAAAGTGAATCTCTTCAAAATCCAAGAGTTTCGGGCTCTCTTTCGAAAGAATCTTAGATCGTGTACTTCAAAATTATTTCATTTCTTCACCATTTTTTGAGAAAGTTTGAAGTTTCCAATAATTTAATTTGTTAAACTTTATTTGTCATCAATCGGTATAAACCTTTTTCATCTAACACGCAGAATGACTGCAACGAGATATGATCCAGACAACCCCATAGTTCACGGTCCACTATACAAGAATTTACCAATCTATTTTGAACCCCCATGAACACCTCCCCATCCCAATCCTGCTATTCATACACCCAAACAAAAACCCGCTCCAATGCACAGCTAAAATCAACAAAATTAGACAAGAAAGTTTGGCGCTGGCGCCAGTAGCCTTAATCTGATGCAGGAGACTCTGGCAATCCCATCAAGGTCTAATTTCTACCCTTAGTTCTTCGGAAAATTCCAACTGGCCAGCGATTTAGTGTCTGACAAACTCCTCTCTCGCTGACTATGAGGAAACCACTTTTGTCTAATTGAACATCAGACATCCCAATAAGACCAACAACCATATAGGCACAAAATGCCCAGTTTAGCTGGAAAATGCATGTCCCAATCCCGGTAAATTCTTGCACCCAATCCTCCCAACCCTCATTCTCTGACATCCCTTACAAACCTCCCCACCTGCATCAAAACCATTACCTAGAGACTCATATCAATCCATAAGAGGTGTGATACAACCAGATGGCGTGACCTACGGTGAAAGACTTCAATTACTTTTGTTCCTCGAGTCTCATCTTCATTTTATCACTGCTCAAACATATTCAAGTCCTGGCCAAATCGTCAATTACTCTGAGTCCGTCTTAGAGATCAGCCACATAATTAGGAAGTACAGGTTCAACTCCATCGACCGGTGATTTGCCAAACATCAGATATACAGGAAGCTTTATTTCTCTACCAATAGTTGATGGTGCGCTGAGCTGGTGGATTCATGCTAAGAGCTTCTATAAGGTAAAAGGAAAAGAAGCTCCAGTTCATCTCAGTTTGGATGGTGTTTATGTACAATCATCAATAGGTAATGATTGATGGTCCGATTGTGTCTCACGATAATTCTATGGCACTGCGGATGCAGTGGTTCTGTTTTTCCTTATTCTAAGTAACTTCAAAAGTTGTTTCCATAATTCAAACTCAAAATTCCTCTCCTGATCGTTATGAAGTTCCATCGGTACTCCGGCAATGATTCATCAACTGTATAGGCTTCTTGATTGGGAATTGGGTGATCCATCCTACTTCAAAAGACCTCGGGATCGCATATTGGGTCAGTGGAAGCAACCCTTGCACTAATCTTTAATTCCCTTACGACAATTGATACAGTAAAATCGATCTCTTACCCTAGCCATCGTTTTGTTTATTGCGGAGTGGCCTCCACTCTGAATACTGTGCAGTTCACGTAGAACAGTGTTCACTATGATCCGTCTCACAACGGTCTGATGTTAAGGCTTTTCAAATCTGCGAGAGTCCGAGTGAGATTACATCATCTCACATGCCCAACGTATCCCATTGACCACCGTTTGACCAAAAATGTCTTGCTACCCAGAGATTGTTTCACATGATCGGTTGGATCGAACTTGCCAGAAGTAATATGATCCGTATTTGATTTTGAACGGATCAGTAACCCGACAACCGAGATAATAACTGATCCTAATAATTTGGCGATTCAGTACCTATATTTATTTATGATTATAGCCTAATTTTTTCTTATTAGTCAATCATTTTATTGAACGAGTTCGGTTCAAATGTACTTAGCAAAGTAAACCGATTGTATCAGTACTATTCGAACTGAACTGAACTTGTTCCCAAACAAATAGGTATGCCAGAGGTTCATTTTCTATTCAGCCGCGTACCATTTCCAATTTCGTGTCAGCATTTTTTTATTTTCCGAAGTTTTCTCTCGTAATGTCTTCGTCACCACTTGTCTCCCTTTCGGTATGCTTGGCCCTCATCTGTTGAGTACAACCAGAATTTTTGGCAGCCTTGTTTTCCTCCTACCTTTAGCAGAACTTGCAAGGGTTGTCGACGTTGTCTTATCGTGATAGGCTTTTATCGTTGGCATGATTTCTTCCTTCGTGATGTGTGATTTGAAAGTCGTGAATTTTCAATTTCTTCAACCAACAAGCGATTTTGACATTCAGGATTTTCAAAACTGAGCATCCACTGCAAGACAGGATGGTCGGTTTGAACTAGGAACTGTTATGCATAGAGAAAACTGTTTATGTTCAATAGATATTATTATTATCAGAAGCTCCCTTCAGGTGACACAATTATTTACCTCTGCATATCCAAGGGATCGAAACATTCGATAACTAATCATTTAAATTTCGGAGAAAACAGTTTTTCCTCCTCTCTGCGAAACATTGCAGATTCCCGGGTAATCAACTGATCCCCAATCTGAGAATCAAGACTTGTTGCTTTTGTGAGTCGGCTCGTTTTTCTAGAAAATTGGATCACTGTGTTCTCGCAGGGTTTAATTCAATGTAGGTACTTCAGTACAGCACCCGGTTTCAAATCAGTGTATGGGATAAGAATAATAGGATTAACAAAAACTGAGGAATCGAGTATAAGCATTAAATAACCCGAATATGTCCATCCAAAAAACTACGTGCAAATTCCGCGAAGACGCAGTGAAATCGGTGGCGCTGAGTAATCATTCACAACCATTCGCTGCCTATCATTGACACTGAACATTTTAAGGCTCAAATTTGCTTCCGGTCACCCTGTATATGATAATTAGGAGTTCTGGTGGCAAATTAGTGGTTACTTAAATTTCAGAGCATTTTTTGAAATAGGTTTTAATAGGTTTGTTCGGACTTAGTTCAGAATCAGCTCTGAATTGAACTGCGCATGCGCATTTGTTTAAAAATGTTCGATATGAACAAATGCGCAAGCGCAGTTCAGTTCAGAACTGGTTCTGAACTAAGTCCGAGCTAACCTAATATCAACGCTGTTATAATAGTAACTTTCTTCATTTCTCTTTTTTATGAACCATTATTTTTATACCCCCATTAAGAATGCAACTGGCACCCAGTTATCATCAAATTGAAATATTTAGATATGATTAATTGAAAAGATAAGGTAAAAGTGGGAACCCTGGTATCTGTATATATTTTTTCGTTTCGGTTGGTTATGACCTACGGTGCCACAGAATGCTATTTCAAATAATGCTTGAGGCCAGTAAAATCTTTTAAATTGAAATTCATCTTCTTCTTAGGTGTCAAACGATTGGCTGCTTATATGAGAGCAGCCAATCGGAGACAAGCGATTCTATTTAATACTTTCTCTGCATAGGAAGATTTGTCGTCCAAACCAAAACCTTCTGCTCAGGGACTATTAACAATCACAATTGACTAAAACCGTGCGATTTTATATTCCTATCATAAGAAATGACAATACATAAAAAATCTGTGTTTTCTCGTAAATTGGAGCTGTTCTGTATTTATTTATCCCCAAATTTCCTGAAGCAGAAGCTCTATGGAATTAGAGCTTAATAAAAAGTCAATTGCCTTCTTTACTATAGTTGCCTATGGTTTCCTCATTTCCTCCACTTACCGCATTTCCTTTTTGCAACAGAAATCGACTGTATTGAGGCAAGCTCTTTCATCTATAGTTGAGACACCTGGAATTGGCGGCTGAAATGTTTTGCATGCTTGATTGTTCGATGAATAATTAGTTCCTAAGCTACAGCAGTGCTGTCGGGTTTTTATGTCGAAACCTGAAACAAAATGAGATGTCGTTAGCAGATGCTTCAGTCTTGAAGTTCGAGTATTCGCAAATCAATTAAAATCAACTAGTTTGGTATCCAAGTCACATAGTTTTCGATATAGAATGAAAACTTACTAAACAATTTAATTTTATTAATTTATTGCGTTGCTCAAAAAGAGAACGTTACTTCATTTTTTTTGTTGGGTAAACAACACTATTATTAGCTGGCGTTGGTAATTAGAAATATATGAACTTAATTCTTCTGGCTGAATTTTAATTTTCTTGCAAATGAAAATGTAAAGCACACAATTGATGTTATCAAAATGTTAGCAGAGTCCCCCTTTTATTTGATTTGCAGATAGCTTTGGCAGATTCAGCTCAGCGACACAGATAACTAAACAATTGTATTATTTTATGGGAAAAGCAGCGAAAGCGGTTCTGGGTTCAAAAGAAATATTGATATGACAGGAAGAAACATACAGAAATATTAATAAACAAATATTGTTTTCCTAATTCAATATGTGTTCCATTCCCATAACTATTTTATGTTTGTTTAGTAACAGAGTGATGTCAGATGTTATTTATGCCCTATGAAACTACCACTATCACTTAGGGGCACTTTAATAATTGCAATGCATAGGTACCAGAAATACATATATCTGCGAGAAGATTGATATCATAAACAAAAATATCAGTCGACTTTACCTAAGCCAAATTTATGACCAGCATTTTTGCCAATCTTTATGATTTTCAATAATAAATCTCATTCATATAAACAACTTGACTGACGCGTTCCCGACCGTAAGTTGTATTTATGTGTGAGTGGCTGTGGTGGGGGAGGGGCGAGGCTTCGCGGCACTTGGCTAATCTCACCTTTCTCTGTACTCAATGGGATCTTTCTTGCGTTTTTGAGGATCGGGTTCCAGATTTGGTTTAGTTTTAGTGTTTCTTCTTTCCTGTTGAAGTTCTCCGTATGTTTGTGGATTTCTATAGCTTCACGTACAAGACGATTGTGGTATCCGGAAGTCGGTGCAAGGAGCTTGACCCCACGAAAGAGTATTTCATGATTCGCTTCACTAAGCGCATGTTCCGCAACTGCCGATTTTTCCGATTGTCCTACTCTGCAGTTTCTTTTGTGTTCGTTCATCCTGGTTCCCATGGATCTTTTTGTTGCGCCTATGTATACTTTTCCACATGTGCATCGTATACGACAGACTCCAGCGCTTGGCAGTGAGTTCCTCTTATCCTTGGCTGATCTGAGTGATTGCTGTATTTTCCTTGTTGGCTTGAAGATTGTTTTTATGTTGTGTTTCTTCAAGACTTTCCCTATCCTGTCTGTCACCCGAGAAATGAAAGGCAGATAGGCATTAGCCACCACTGGTTGTTCATCCACGTTTTGTCGTGTGGCAGTTTTCGTTCGCATGGCCCTGTCGATTTCAGAATCATTGTAACCAATTGATAGAGAGGCAGACTTGATATGATCCAGTTCTTGCTTGAGATATTGTGGCTCGCAGATGTTCCGAGCACGTTCTGTTAACGTTGTTAAAATTCCGCGTTTTTGCCTTGGATGGTGGTTTGAGAGTGCATGCAGGTACCTGTCTGTGTGTGTATGTTTTCGGTACACCGTGTGGCTTAGTTTTCCTCCAGATTTCCTCATGAGCACATCTAAGAAGGCGATTTCCTGGGTTTTCTCCTTTTCCATGGTAAATTCTATGCTAGGATATTGCTCGTTCAGGTGGCCTAGGAACTGGTTAAGCTTCTCTTCTCCATGACTCCAAACCACAAAAGTATTACCTACGTATCGAAGCCATACCGTTGCTTTGTGGTCAAAAGATTCTATAGCTTTCCTCTCGAATTCCTCCATAAAGAAGTTGGCTATGCCGGGCTGAGCGGACTTCCCATAGCTACACCGTCCGTTTGCTCGTAGAAATCGCCGTTCCACAGGAAGTAACTACCAGTGAGACATGTCCGGAAAAGCTCAACTATGTCATTGGGGAAGGTACTTGATATCAAGTCAAGAGATTCTGTCAATGGCACTTTTGTGAATAGGGACACGACATCAAAGCTGACCAGGATATCGTTAGGTTGAAGAATAATATCCCTAATTTTCCGGACAAAGTGAGTGGAGTCCTTGACGTGAGAGCTCGTTTTTCCTACATGCGGTTGAAGAAGCGATGCAAGATGTTTCGCTAGGTTGTACGTTGGTGCTCCAGGTGCACTCACTATAGGTCTTAGCGGGACTTCCGGTTTGTGAATTTTGGGTAGGCCGTAGAGTCGTGGTGGAACTGCTTCTGTTTTGATGATGCCTTTCTTAACCGTGTGTGTTAGGGTAGATGACCTGATCAGTTTGTTGGTATTCCGGAGTGTGGCTTGTGTGGGATCCTTCTTAAGCTTTCGGTAGGTAAATGGATCAAGGAGTTCCTGAATTTTTCAGTTGTAGTCTTCAGTTCTTAACAGGGCAGTTGCGTTGTCCTTATCCGCAGGTAGGATGATCATATCTTCCGCTGAATTCAGGTTCCTAATTGCTATTAGTTCCTTCTTAGAGAGTTATCCATACTTGGGTATGAGATGGTTATCAATTTTGTTCCAATCCGTTGCCTGTATTTTGTTGTTGAGCGTCAGATGTAGGTGGAGTAGTTCTCTATCTACTTCAGCCAGATCCTTCCTCGTTTTGTGGATTCGCTCTCGGAGAAATGCTTTTTCAGTTCTGGAGTAGATGCAATGTGCTTGGGGTGTCTTGATGGAGCGCTTAATCTGTAAGAACGCTGGTACGATGTTAGTGTCACGGCAGCCACTCACACATAAATACAACTTACGGTCGCGAACGCGTCAGTCTGCTACCAGAATCGGACATGGAAGCACCTCTGAAGATGCTAGCCACGCGTGTTAGCGAAACGTCAGGAAGGCCATTAAGCCCGAATGAAAACTCCTTATCAACACATTTTTTTCTTTTTAGTAGCCTGCTTCAATACACTTCCGAATATATTCCTCTTCCATATTTGTCGACTTCTGCCTGTCTATGGATGTCATCACGCCATGTCTTCTGGGTCCTTATTCATGAAACAGGGGAGCAACGTTCCCAGGAGAACGAGTGTTCCGTCTTTCTCAATGATATGCAAATGAATATATAAGTAACAAAGACGGAACACTCGTTCTTCTGGGAACGCTGTTCCCTTGTTTCAAGAATAAGGACCCTGAGGTCTTCCAACCCTTCTCTTGTTCGCTCTTGGACACCATGCTGTTAGCTTGTGCCTCTATCTCCCTGGTCTCCGTCTTGCAATATGGGCAGCTCATCTCTACTTTAGCTGCGTTACTCTTTTGCCAAGATCTATTGTTTACATTCTCCTTTTGATTTTCTCGTTTGGAACTCTATTACGTAAACTAATGAATTAGCGAGAGAACTGGCGGCCAATTCTTGAAATTGTACGGATTTCAGTCGTATACGAATATTATTCGAAAGAGAGATTCGAATACGAACAAAAAACTTAATTCTTGAACTTCCACGGACAAATTTCCGCATTCGAATGTTCATTGGGAATAAACACGTTGGCAACATTGCAACATTCTCTTGTCTCATGCCAAAAAATGGAGAAATTTTACAAAATTAAAAACATAACCCTAGTTTGATGTAACTGTCAAACGACAGTGACAGATTGACAAAATATCATGGTAACATGGAATAAATTATTGTTGTGTTAACTGGACTTTGATTTTGGAATAAACGGACCCAAGATTTCTGTCACGCACCTCAGAGCCGTGAAAATACAAAACAAGTACAAAGTTAGTGAAGCAGAAGAACAAGCCGGTTTTAGAGCAGGAAAATTAACGGTTGCCCACTTATTAAGTGTGATCCTGGTGATAGAAAAGAAACTAGCATACGACCAATAACTTCATTTACTATTTACTTAGTGTATCTTAAAAATGCATATGGCAATATAATCAATCTTATCCGCAGTTAAAGTTTTCCACTAACAACTAAAATACCTAATGGTTTTTATCCAGCCGTGGATGAAATTATTATTAAACAAGCACTCCAATTGTTCACCTTTGCAATCAACTAATTCCGACTTCAAAAATACTATAGGTTCCAGAAAAAAAAACTATTTGGGGGATCGTGCGCGTCTTGGTATGTGTCCACAATTTCATTCAGCATTGGCTTCCATTAGTAAAAAGATCAAAACTTGTAGCATTAAAGACCGTCAATTACTCTCAATGCACTCTAATGTACCTACTTTTGTCTGAGATTTAAGCCCTCACGCCTTTATCTCTAGGAGAATTTTTTTTTTCGGTGTACTGACTCAGCTGGGCTATTACTTGCTGTTCAAGATGATGGAAATAGTCAAATAATAATTGTGTTATCAATTATTGTCGATGCCAAGTAGAGCTTATTGATACGCAGACCTAACCCGACGGAGACTATAAATTCATATTATACTAACAGGATCAATTAACGAAATTTGTGCATTAGATCCTATGCCAAGTAGAAATTGCTAGGAAGTCAATTGGACTTTCCGGTTACATCGATCGCCATCTTTTTATTCTCCAGTGTGATAATGGCATAGAATTTGTTATTGCTTAGTCCCATTTGAAAATAGAAAATTGCCTCACTGACAGAATCGAGGCTCTCTAGAACATTGTTACCAAGATTTATGGTATGCTTTTTCTATATTGGATGTATGATAAAAATATCACAGGTTGACAAAATGTGTTTTGTCCCAAAAAAAAAAAAAACCTGCAAATTAGACCAATTCTCCTAGAAAATACCTAAATGAAACCATTGAATTTAATAGTATATTTCCTAACTAGTGCGGAAAAGTGGCATTTTCCGCACGTGTAAGGAACACAATTTTTTCTACTAGATGAAAGTTGATATTTATAACTAACTATACACCTACCAATTTTAGATATTTTTACTTTTCCGCACTAGTGCGGAAAAGAACCGGCTGATAATATTATTTTCATATAGAGATCGATATTTTCGCCATGAAGAGAACTACATCTTCTGATATACTACCGAGCATTGGGCGGAAATGTTTACCAAAAAACCATTTTCATTATGTGATAAACATTCGGCGTTCAAAATTAGTTCAAGGTCTGATCCTTGAGAAAACCAGCATAATAATGCTTAAGCAGGACGCGCACTGAATCGACTCGGACCGGTCGACTCGACGAAGAGCATTCGGTAGTTTTTGATACTCATGCAATTAAATGAGACTCCGCGCACGGCATCGGACTCGTCGACTCGACGTGGTCGACTCGAGTCTCATTTAATTGCATGAGTATCAAAAACTACCGAATGCTCTTCGCCGAGTCGACCGGTCCGAGTCGATTCAGTGCGCGTCCTGCTTTAAAGAACCGACTCAAAACACTATATTGAAATAAATGAAAACTGATATTTTTTATTTGTGCGATAACCTTGAAACCTGGAATTTGAACAATGGAATTAAGTATGCATGCAAAGGGATCAAAAGTCAGGATATCCTATGTAAATTAGTCAAAAAGAAATTGGCACCCAAAATGTGCATACATGGGATGTCAACTTATTGATTATATTGATAAAATGAGATACTGAACAAATATTATTGAAAAGTATAATTACCTTTGGGTTGTAGTTTACTGAATAAACTTTGTTGTTAACAGTTTAATAGTCCCTCCTAGATTGTTCTTGCTAAAGTTATACCTATCGTTTGTTATTCTGGAAAAGTCTTTAGGTAAGTATTATAAGTTCAGTTCCAGTTAAGTATTATTCCGCAGAATATAATTCGTGCTATAGGGATGCATTACGAATTATAGAGGAAGACCGAAGAGGGCGACATGGTCTTGAAATACATATTAATTTAAAATTTTAAAATTATATATTTTCTTTGGTAACTACTAGAAGCGATCTCAGACTTTTAGAAGATCAAACCAGCAAAATTCGATCTGACTGCTCATGCTTGATATAAATGATATTGTTTTTGATCATCATTTACAATATATGACTGTAACAAATTCGAAGCATCACTTCTCTGGCATCAGCAGAGTATCGAGGAAATTCCTCCAACAACGATCTGCAAACCAGATGAAATGTTATTTTTACCTACAGGCTCAACAAAACTCAAAAGGTCACAAGGGTACTATGTGTATTTACGAGTTCTGATATATTACGAGCCTTCTTGCACTTCCAGGAAGAAGATCAGAGTCCAGATATCAGGTCTTGGTGCAAGATAATCTTATACAGCAAAGTGACAGATAGAAACACTAATCAATCCAAGATTTCCAATCAATTTCTTGCTAGATATCATATTTTGTGTCCCGCCTAAAGTCACGTAAACACTGGAAAACTATGAGATTCCAGAAACCTGGTCCAATCGATTATTTTGGCCATCAAAGAATATGCACAGATGCGGAAGATCTGGTAGTCCTGACTCTAGGGCACTTCTTGGTTGTACGGGAAATAGTCGCACCTCCAGATCCAATCACGAAGAATATCAATAAAAAAATGGATGGATGGTGGAAAAAATCAAACGAGAATTTTGGAAAAGCTGGTAAAATATCTTGTCAACAAGTGATATGTCTATTTGAGTAGTTACTGTGAGGAAAGCAGATGGACAAACTATGGAAATACTTATACCCAAACCAATTCCATATCTTCAACAGTCAATCCAAGGGCCAAGCCCCGAGAAAACAACAATGCATTATAAGAAGAATTCGCATCTGGAGAATTGGCATAACAGTTATTTTTTATGACACCTTTTCTAGTAGCTAGCCTTTTTCGAGATGCAAAAGAATAACCGTTCAGTCAAAGTACATCGTTAGTATTTACTATTCACAGGAAATAGAAAACCAACTTCTATGCATGAAAAAAGAAATGGAAGCTGTTGTCGCCATGCCAGATAAGAGGGGACTCTTGGGTTTGAGTTTTCCACTTCAATATTTGGAGTCAAGGAAAAAGTCAACATGACCATCGAAGAAAATGACAAGAGCCAACGAGAGTTTTATTAGCTCGCGTCAAGGATGATACACACTACTACTACAGGATAGCCTATCCTCATAAGGCCTGTGTGGAATAAATGCCCCTTCGAGCGTCATTATGGGGATACCAATGACAATACTTCCCATAATTAAAAATATGGGATAATATGAAAGCCTGTCAAGTAATATTCATTTATTGATCTAGGTAAATATAATTGGCTTTATATAAATTGAATAAAAATCAAAAGCCAGAATTATATGTTTCATTTAATTAATAATTGCTAGCTTTAATAATAAGGTATTGACCCGGCTTATGCTTGAGCACTTACTTGGTACGCATGCCTATTCAAACTTATATTATTGTTAAAGAAGATACACAGAATATTTTTAAAATAAATAATTCAATGATTCTCAAGAACGTGCTTAGAATAATAAGTAATTAGACTATATTGAGCCGAGCTGAGAGTGATCCAACCCTTAAATAAATAAGATTTGATATCCCTTTCTATAGCAGAATCCTAAACCAACAAAGATGGTCAAGTGTACTTACCATGGCAAAATAGCAGCAATGTCGACAGTAGTAGAGCTAAACAGCCCATTCTTGGACATATATAGGAAGCAGTTTGACCGCCAAATTTTATAATCTTCTCTTTCGACGTGCCACGGTGATAGACAAACTGACAATATGTTTATCAGCTTTATCGACTTGGTTTTTCTTTTAAGGGTGCAGTAAATATCCTAAGTTCAGAGACGTAACTTGATTATTTCTTCCCCTAAAAAGTAACCAGTGAGAAATCTGAAAAAATATAAGAGACCTATTAACGTAGCTATAAATAAGTATATGAGAATAGAGATGCTAGAACAAAGTTGTTATTGGAGTCTTTTTTTACTTGCGCGAATTACGAAATCATCAACAAATTCTTACTATTATTTCTAATTTCCGAAATTGGTACTCAAAAAGTAATTTTCTGTCCAAACCCGATAATATAGAGAAGTGAAGCATTGCGTATCTCACTTCGGACACATGTGCATGATAACCAAATTCCTCTCAGTGCATATTACATATTCACCAGTCTTATGTGTTTTTTTTATTTCTAAACAATACAACGCGGAAGAAACGTCGTAGTTACAGAATTTATATATGGGAACGTACATCGATTACCTATCAAAAACATTATGACAAAATTAAATTATAAGCTATTTTTGTTTGTTGTGTTTTAATAACTTTCTATAATTAAAATGAAATATTTCGTGTTTTCAAATTTTACTCAGTATGTTAATTGTTTTTATGATATAGGTATAGTTTTCACATGAATATTGAAACTTTAATCTTGATATTCGCCAAACATAGCTCATAGAACTTCCACTGAGGGCAAATAATGTGTAAGCATTTCTCTGGAGGAGTATGAATCAAATTTAATAAAGTTTATCTACTACTTCGAATAATGGCTATAATATTGAAAAACTATTCCCTGTAACATCAAGAAAAGCGATTCAAGTTTTCAGATTGTTATTTTTCCAGAATTAGAGATTTCCTTTAAAATTTTTGTAGGCCCCTCAACTTTTTTAGATTTCCTCCATATGTGCGCCACTGGGAACATAGAATTAAGTACCTACCCACCCAACTTATGGTATCTATTTTTCAGATCATGCAAAGTAGTTAAAGTTTGACGGAATCATAAATTCAAAAACTTATTCTTGGATCAAGGCTCGAAATATCAAAAACGCTATAAAATGAATAGTTTTTCATATAATTAAAATTTGAAAATATTGACATCTTTATGTCTAACCTTGTCATTATAAAGCTCAAATTGCCACATTTCAATAAATATATCACAGATATCTCATAAAACCATCGTAATTTTTTAGCTTGATTTCAGGATTTCTAATACCAGTGTAATGCATAATATTGACCAGGCTGGACAATAGAAACCACAAGAACTGACGATCTGTTGTTGAAGGTTTTAGATGACGATGAAACGAACTCAATTTTTGTTTTTGTTCATCTGTTGTCATCTCATGTTTTCTTCATTTCTCGTTCTCTAGATACTCCGCGATATTAGGTACCAACTATTTACTGGTAACACAATATATTATATTATGCTACCGATTATATAAGCTAATGATAATCATTACCACGTGAAACAATTTGGATACAGGAAGATCCTAAGTTTTGGCAATAATTAAGGGATAAATAGTGTATCCATTTCGAATGAGTGTATTCAGCGATTCAGGACAAAGTCGAAGGAAAAAATTGGACCTATTTGAACACCGGGGGTTCCTGCGATACGCCTCTGTAAAATCTTATCGACTTTGAACAAATATTATACATTTCTTTGATTTTGCTATCTATAAGATTAAGAAATTTACTAGAGGACCACTACCTACGTACCTATTTTGTTTATCTGATTTAATTAAGGTTTGGATCAAGTTGCATAGCTTGGACAGCTTGGTAATATGCTAAATATATTTTAAGATAGATACCAAACGACATGAATTATGTAAGAAAAACCTTTATATTTCCGGGAACACTTCTAAGCTTTTAAAGCTTGTGAGGATATTGCGATCATTTGAATTGTTGAGTGTTAATTACCAAAATTTGAATTGTTTTGGTTACTCAATACAATAATAACTTTCTCGTTAATTGTAACCATGACTATAATAGGTAGTCCTGTTGAGGAATAGACTAAAACCAATGCTTTGTTTGAATTCTAATCTATTGGATTTCACCATATTACGATGTATGATGATACTATATGTATTTGAGAAGTTATGAAACAGATATATGCTTCACAAATATTGTTATGGTTAAATTTGAAACTACAAATTATTGACATTTGAAGTTATAACATACCTTAAATAAATCTGCAAAAGTTTTAAAGCAGCCACACAAAGTTTGTCGAAGGAATCAAAAACACAACTGAACTGGGGCCTATTGGGGATATTCAAATTTCCTGAATACTAACACAATTTAACAATTCATAAGGCTTGAATTTCGTACCTTGAAGTCTGTTTTACTTATTTGATGATGCAACCTGGCTATTCCATTTTTTGGTTTCGATTGAAAACCAATCTTGAAGGCACTATAATTCTCCAAAAATAGTTTTTTCATAGTTAAGGACGCTCTAGTTAGCGTTAGGCTAAATTGTTTTAGATGGCAAATCATTTGTGGAATAGCAGACAGAATACCTAATTAAAAGGTAACGAAAAGTTGGGACTCGAATAGGATTTGAACCTAGGACCTCTGGTCACAAGAATAAAAGAATAACTAAATACTATTTTGATTGTCATTGGGATTTATTAAAACAAAAAAAAAAACAGATGTGGTACAGGGTGTCCCAAATTCGAGGGTGACCATTGAGATATCGGAAAGTATAAGAGATATGATGTCGGTTAAATTATGGCAAAGTTGCGCAATTTTATGACCAATAAAATGCCGTTTTGAAATTTGAAAAATTTTGAATACTTCCGAAAATATTCGGAAAAAACCGAAATTTTGCCAAATTATTTTTATTTTTTTCTGAGCCTATTTGAAGAGCAATTTTAAAATAGATGTCACTTCATCATTGTCACTTTTTTCCCTTTACAAGATGTTGCTACCAAATTTCAGATTCGACGTTTCGTCTTTGGGCGGCCATTATCAATTTTATTTTTTTAAATACGGATCCTTATTTTTTATTTTCGATTTTATGAGCTTCTGATGTCCCATAGGTTTTGGGACATATCGCATTTACTCTAAAAAATATTTTTTTAAATTTTTAGTAATTTCTTACCAAAATTATCTTCCATGTCTCTCTCTAACACATTAAGTTCTTATGGAAAGTGCCAATAATATAAATTTTTCGTCTATATACGTCATAGGTTTTGGGACATTAGAGGCTCATAAAATCTAAAATAAAAAATAAGGATCCGTATTTAAAAAAATAAAGTTGATGATGGCCGCCCAAAGACGAAACGTCGAATCTGAAATTTGGTAGCAACATCTTGTAAAGGGGAAAAAGTGACAATGATGAAATGACATTTATTTTAAAATTTCTCTTCAAATAGACTCGGGAAAAAATAAAAATGATTTTGCAAAATTTCGGTTTTTTCCGAATATCTCCGGAAGTATTCGGAATTTTTAAAATTTCAAAACGGCATTTTATTGGTCATAAAATTGTGCAAATTTGCCATAATTTAACCGACCTCGTATCTCTTATAGTTTCCGATATCTCAACGGTCACCCTCGAATTTGGGACACCCTGTATATTAATAAAAATTAAAAAGTAAACGATATAAGGTAATTGAGAATACTTTTTATAATAACAGGATATCGGTTAAAAATTATTTTATTAAAACTCTTATACAATGTCAAGCTTTCGAAACTAATTGGTTTCTTCTTCAGGACTTATTGTGAGTTTAATTAAATATTTGTTGTTTCATTTATATATATGAAAATAATTAAAGATAATAATACAAACTTGTAAATAATGGTACCTTTAATTTCTTTGAAAATTTTCTTTTTGGGATTAATAAATTTTGATTGTCAATCTTGACAAAAACTAGTTACCGTTTATTATTAAAAAAAGTAGATTTTCACGGTCGGTAACTCGAAAAACTATACATACTCTAACAATTAGGAATAATTTTCCCGTATACTGGTGCAGGAAATTGACACTTTCGAAACCCAAATGTATGCGAAAAATTGGACAACGACGCACGTTCAGAAACAAAAACATTTTTCTTTTGTTATTGTGATGATTGATTCTGGATGCTTTTGCTATGCCGACATAGCATCCTGACCTGCATTTCACCAAAAGTCGACGTTTTAGAGAACAAGCCACTCCAATGTGAATAACAGTTTTCATAGCTACAAAAAAAAAACATGCATTAGGTTTACTAACATGAACATTACTTCCAAGATATTCGGGATACAAACTAACGTAAACCTACATTAGATAATCCTTATCTTACCTCTAACCTCAGCTATATCATAAATTGTGCGGCACTGCAAAGCATCAAATTTAAAATCTTACCTAAATAACTTTCCAATACACGATAAGTGAAAATATTACCAAGTTTACGTTTGATTGATGGGAATTTAATGATTGATAAGTTCTTTTCACATAAGCAATCTCTAAGTTTCCTCAAGGACTTTAAAGCTACCTTATATGATATCCAGCATATTGAGCTGGCAGGTCTAGTTATTTAACGGATTATTAGCTTTAGGTTTTAAGGAATAACCCTCGAAATGAAGGCATTTAATAGCCCGTTAATTTTTCGTTATAACTTATTTCTTGAAGTGAAAGAGTAATAAATAATTTTTAAGTGACAATTTCATGGAGCGTTCCTTGCATATTCTTCAATTTAATCTCGTTACATGTTTTAATTTACCTATCACAGCTAAGTGCTACAATCTAACGAGATTGTAAAAAGCTTAGCTTACCTACTACACGAATTACGTATCATGATTTTTTAGCCCATTTGTTTGTCACATAAAGGCGACATCTCAAAGGTTTTATACTGTAAGTATACGTAAGCGAGTTCGTACATGAATGAGTCTACTCTTGCACACTTGAATAGATCTCATTTGGAACAGAACTTCATAATCATGACAACTGCAACACTTTTAATAGGTAACTCAAATTAGGCTCACAAGGTTGTTTACAGTTACCACGGAGCAAGAGTATTCGGAAATCCCATTGTTCCTATATTTAAATAGGTAAGTCCGAATACAATCTCCTTCATAAATACCTCGTAGTTTGTAATCTAGTGAATCCTGAAAACGTGTTTCGTTTTTTCGACTCTGGAACGATTGGCTTGGTTTCTCTCTCTGGAGCGCGATCAGGAGAATTGATGCTTTTGATTTCTTGTCATTCTGGTCAGATAGACGATTACCACCTGAAACGGCAAAAAATAAAATTTGATGGAAAAATTATAAAAAAAGGTAGAAACAAAAAAATACGTATGACCTGTTATCGCGCAAAAAAGCCTATAAGTAAAGTTGGATATACCCTATGACAAGTGAACGAGTTGGTGGCAAGTGCTACATAGCAACAATTGCCTCATTTAATCTTCAAAAATATGTAATTTTTTAACCTACTGTTACGAAAATGCATCGATATCGCGGCGCCGGGATTCTAAGAAATTAAATAAGTCACTTGTTTACGTCGGGCAGCAGGCTTTTTCCTAGAATTTGATTGTATTCGATGCGATGTTTTTCTAGTCAATTAATTTAATAAAAGTTGTACTGTTTGTGGAGTGAGTTTTAGTGAACTCGGAATCGGTGACAGTACGTTTGCCGTACTATATCAATCAATTCAGTGATCACGAGAATCCATTTTCCATTTTCAGCCATTTTCTATCCTTAGGATATAGGCCTCTTTCAAATTCGACCATTGTCTTCGATTTTGCGCAACTCGGTACCAATTCAAGCCTGCAACCCTCTTTATATCGTCGTACCATCTTTGTTGGGGTCTTCCAACACTTCTCCTCTCTTCCCAAGGTCTCCATCTAGTGATATATCCGCTCCAGTTTTCTGTATGTCTGGCCACGTGTCCTGCCCATTGCCATTTTAGAGAACCAATTCTTTTTATTATGTCGTAGACTTTGGTTCTTTCCCTTATCCATGTATTTGTTTTGTGGTCTCTCAGGGAAATTCCTAAAATTCGTCTTTCAATGGCTCTCTGATGTACTTCCAATTTGTGTTTAATTCTTCTGGTTATCACCCAGGTCTCGCAACCATATGTGACAACAGGCAGTATACACTTGTTATAGACTTTTGATTTTAAAGTCATTGGAATATTCATGCTGAAGACGTACTTTAACTTGCCGTAAGCCGCCCATCCCAGTCTAATTCTCCTATCAATTTCCATTTCTTTTTTTTTGTTTGCCCGGTGTTATAGCTTGGCCAAGGTATATGTATGTTTCTGTCTTTTTTATTGTGCTGTCATGGATCGGTATTGTTTCGTCTGCATCTGGTGTATTTGTAATAAACTGGGTCTTTGTGTAGTTCATGTGTAATCCTACTTTTGCCGCCTCATCTTGTAGTTCTTCCAACATATCTATCAATTCCTGTTTGTCCTTCGCGAACAGTACAATATCGTCGGCAAATCTTAGATTGTGCAGGCGTTCACCATGTATGTTCAATCCTTTGTTTTCCCATTGTAGCTTTTTAAAAATATCCTCGAGCACTAAAGTGAATAGTTTTGGAGATATTACGTCCCCTTGCCGAACTCCTCTTTTGGCGTTTATTCTGTCAGATGATTCATGAAGTCTTATCGACATTGTCGAAGTCTTATAGATATTTTCAATGAGGTTTATATAACGTTGATCCACTCTGGCATTTCTCAAGGATTTTATTATTGCCCAGATTTCTACTGTGTCGAAGGCTTTCCGGAAATCGACAAAAGCCATCCATAGGTTTATATTATATTCTGTAGCTTTCTTGATCATCTGCCTTACTGTGTGTAGATGTTCTGTCATGCTATAATGGCTTCGGAATCCAGCCTGTTCCTTTGGTTGGTAAACTTCGAGTTTTCGCTCTAATCTGTTGGTGATTATTCTGGTGAATAATTTATATATTTGTGATAGTAAGCTTATCGGCCGGTAGATCAGTCGGGTCACCTTTCTTGTAGATCAGAACAACTACAGCATTCTCCCAATCTTTGGGTATATGTTCTTCTGTTAGGCACTTATTGAATAGTTTCACTAGTTCTTGTCTCGTCTTAGTATCGCTTTCCTTGAGCATTTCAGGCAGAATGCTGTCTTCTCCTGCCGCTTTACCATTTTTCATCTGGGATAACCCTTTCACCGGTTCTTCCATATTTATGTCGGGCATTTCTTCTGAGTTTGCATTTACTATTCGTATTTTGTCTTCCCTTGTCCTTGTGTTTGCTATTTTAGATTCGTACAGATCTCTATAGAAAGATTCCACAACTTTTAGTATCTGTTGTCTGTCTTCTACTATGTTGTTTTTCGCATCTTTTATTTTGGTTATCTCTTTCTTACGTGTGTTATGTCTTTTAAATATATTTAGTCCTTTGTTCTGTTCTAATAGGAATTGCACTTGTTTCGTTTGATATTTTAGTATATCCTGTTTCGCCATTTTTCTTGCTGTTTTTTGTTTCTGTGTATTCAATAGTGTCTCTTTTACCCTCGGTTATCAGTTTTCTCCTTCTCTCTAGTAGCTGTTTCGTTTCTATCGACAGTTTGTCCGGCGTTTTCTCTAGGGGGCCTATTATCTGTTCTGCTGTTTCTGTTATAATTGTTGTTATTCTCCTATTGTTATCATCTAATGACTCTTCTGTTTTTCCTGGATTGTTGGAAAAGTTTTCTTTCAGCCTTTGTTTGTATGTTTCCCTTCTTTCTGCTATCTTTTCTCTACTTCCTCTCTTCGTCGTTTGTTTCATCTTTCTTTTTCTTTCCATTTTTGTGTTTATGAGCAGTTTGCATCTTACCATCCTGTGATCACTGCCGGTGTTGAATTGATTGACTACATCTACGTCTTGGATTATCTGTTTATGGCGGGAGATTATAAAGTCAATCTCATTTTTGGTTTGTCCATCTGGGCTATTCCATGTCCATTTACGTTTGTCTTTCTTTTGGAAGAAAGTGTTCATCAGATAGAGTCTTTCTCTTTCTAGGAAGTTTGCTAACATTCTTCCCCTTTCATTTCTGGTGCCGAGTCCGAACTCTCCTATGTGTGTTTCCGTTGGTTCTGCTCCTCTGCCTATTTTTGCATTAAAGTCTCCTCCTAGAATAGTGTGCGTCGTTGGGTTCTCTCTTATTGCTCTCGCTATGTCTTTGTATACCGTTTCCACCTCGTCATCTTCATGTGAGGAAGTTGGAACATAAGCTTGTATATATTTTAGCGTTATATTTTTATTTATATTGATTACGACATATATTACTCTGTCGGATATTGTTTTCAGGATTTTCAAGTTTGTCGATAGTTTTTTATTTATTAATATTCCAACTCCTCCATTGTTATCATCATCCTTCCCCCTGTAGAGCATAGTATGCCCGGAATCCAGATGGAGGTATTGTTCTCATTTTCTCCTTGTTTCGGCTAGTCCCACAATGTCCCAGTTTATTTTCTCCAATTCGTACTCTAATTCAACTAGACGTTCCTTAGTTCCGATTGATCTTGTGTTGTAAGTTGCAATGTTTAATAAGCAATTTGTTGTAGTTTTGCTAGGTACATTTTTATTTTGTGTTTTCTTTATGGATGTCGTTCTTGTGCCTCCCCCAGAATCCATGAGGCTGACCGAGGTATCGGTGTGGGATTGTGAGGTACCTCTACCCACCTGGGGTACTTTTTTCGTTTTGAAGTCGACATATTTGAAAGGTTTTGGCAATTAAAACACCACGCTCGCCGGGCGTCTTGGTGAGTTTTTGTATCAGCCGCTCCTAACCTGGAGAACAGACGCTGTTTGCAGCCGCCCACTCTGGGTCAGACGCTGCGTGGGAATCTTCTTCGTTTCACCTTCACGAGATTGCAGCCTAGAAATATGATTTAGTGATTTCATGTTGCTAATGATTTAAATTAATGGCCTATCTTCTAATGAATTGAGGAAGTGTACTTACGGCTTGAATTTTGCTTATAAGTTAGAGGCAATAACCTAATCATAAGTGTTGCCATCGATAACATTACCAAAAACTCAATACGTGAACAATAAATAAGAAGTTTTGTCTATGTTTACATTCGACGACAGATTTTCAGTCTAAAATTGAATCAATGTTCTCGATGAATAATAATGAATGTACCAATGAAAAGAGACGGCATTTGTACGAAGCTTATCTTGAAGCATCGTGATGGTGAATGTGCTTGATACGTTCAACAATAACCCCTATGCCAAAAACTACTGTATAAAATTGCTAACTGAATGTAAATCCGCCACACAACATAGTCATCATCATCATCATAAGCAGCCCAGTCGCGTTCACTCCTGAACATAGGCCTCCTCTTCCAATTTCCATCTCTGATCGTCTTGTGCAATGTGTTGCCATCCTCGCCCTGCCCTCCGGTAAATTTCATCCATCCACCTCTTTTGGGGTCTCCCTTTGCCGCGTTTGTGTGTTCTTGGTCTCCACTACATGACTATTTTTGTCCATCTGTTGTTTGGTTGCCTCGCCACGTGGCCTACCCATCTCCACTTTGCTTCTGCTATGCATTGGATCACATCGTTCACACCCGTGCGTCGACGTATGTCGTAGTTGTTCATCTTGTCTCTCAGACTAATGCCTAGCATTGCGCGTTCTATGCCCCTCTGAGTGACTCTCAGTTTTTTTGCACTTTTTATGGTTAGTGTAATGGCTTCCAAGCCGTACGTCAGTACAGGGAGTATGCCCATGTCATGCACTTTTCTTTTCATGTTTATATGAATATCTGGATTTTTCAGGATAAAGCGCAACCTTCCAAATGCTGCCCAGGTCATGCTCACTCTTCTGGTAATTTCAGCCTTTTGGTTCTCTTTCCCAAGCTTGATCTGGTGCCCCAGATAGAAGTATTCGTCCACTCTTTCTATTTCTTGGCCTTCGATGGTGAGTAGGTTTGCCCCAGTTAAACTCATGAATTTGATTTTTGCGGTGTTCATCTCTAGGCACACCTCCTGCGATGTTGCTGTATCATTTCTGTAAGTTCATCGAGTGTGTTAACGATTAGGAAGATTTCGTCGGCGAGCCTTAGATGGTTTAGATATTTGCCCATTTTTGATGTTAGCCTATTTGTTATGATTTTTGTAAGTTATTGTTGGTTAGTTTATACGGATGTGGAAGCAAGCTGATGGGTCTATAGTTTTCTGTCGAGTTTTTATCACCTTTTTTGTGGAGTATGATGACCTGTGCATTGTTTCACGATTGGGGGATTTAAGTTATCTCAACGCATCTGTTTAAGAGAGACTGTACTGCTTTTAGCGCGTTTTCTCCTCCTAGTCTTAACATTTCTGTTGTGATTACGTCCTCTCCAAGAGCTCTTCCAGATTTAAGCTGTGTGACTGCAAGTGTTATCTCCGAGATGGTGATTTCTGGTGTGTCTTCAGAACCTGCATTCTTAATGTTCATGTTTTGTTCTACATCTTGGTTGTGGTGTTGAGTAGAGTTCCTTATAGTACTCTTGGATGATTGTTATGATCTTTGTTCTTTCGTGTTGTATGTTTCCATCCTTATCCTTCCTTTGGTGAATTCTTATTTTGCCTTTTCGTTGTGACTGCTCAAGGATCTTCATGCTTTTGTTGTTTTCTATGACCTCTTTTATTTTTTCGATGTTGTATCTTTTTAGGTCTTGTCTTATTTTCTTTGAGATGTTTCGGTTTCTTTCGGTATATTCAGGTGAATTTCTGTGAAGACCTCCTCTCTCTACTATCATTTTGCGAGTATCCGGTTTGAGCTTTGAACTTTGAGGAGTGGTTCGATAGTTTAGTTTTTTGATGACTGTATGTATGTGATTTTTAATCTTTTCTGCCAAGCAGTCGATTGAGGCATTGCTGGGTTCTGTCGAGAGTTTTTTGTCCAGCTCCCACAACATAGTATGTCGCATAATTTAACTAACTTGAGGCATGGGCGATGTAACAACAGAGCATAGCGGAATATTTGATACTAACTACCAATAATTTTTGCTTTAATTTTAAGCTGGAAAAAAAATCAGAAAAGTATCAATCAGATCCGGATTTCTAGTAGAACAATAATCAATTATTGCAGCTTGCTCTCCCGTATTTAATCCGAGAATAACTCCTAACTAATACTCAATTTAAGTTCCAGCACATTCAATATTAGTTGCAGTGTTCTAATACCTATAATTTAATTATTCTTGTCAGGCAATATTGAATTTTCATTCCAGAACAACGGCGACCCATATACATTAAATTCGAATGTTGTCATTACGCCATTGTAAATTTTGAATAACTTTCAAGGTTTAATTTACCGTTCAGTAGTTATTAACATTTGGGTTTTATTTGAGATCTATAACAAGTAGACTTCAAAAATTTAAATCTTTTTTTTGTAGGCTTACCGTTTCTATTTTTGCCACTGGTGATCTGCATATGGGTTTGATTGATTGATTTTCACCATTCTTTCAGGCATATGCTCAGCACTGCAGCCTTAAAGACTTATTGTGTATCCTTGTACCTAAAACTCCTCCTCATTCACCCTGCAAGTTGGACGGTCGACCGACCGACGCTAGCGGTGCCCCGATGCGCCTTCACTGCGGCGGTCACCCATCCAACTTGCAACCCGGCCCCATATTGCTTGGCCGCAGATATGGGTTACTGGCTTGCCTCTAAAAATTGAAGAATGAGAAGAAAAAGAGAAAATAGTGATGGAGGAAATATGAGACATAGAGAAATGTGTGGGTGGAGGTATGTTTCTACGACAAAAGAGGAACTATATGAATTCCGTCACGGATTCCGAGATCACTACAACTTACTTCACAAACAATAACAACTTCTATTTAACAATTTGAGTTTATGTAAAATTCACTTATCGGAAACGTACATGACAAATATCGAAATACAACTAAATTCTCGACTAAACTGCAACAAAACCCTTATTCAACGGACTGCAACAAAGCTCTTATTTATAGCGATTTCCATTTGTCAAACCAGTGCAAAAAAAAAATGTATTCATATCCTTACATGTTACATGCTTTTGGAAAAAGATGGGGATACACTCAGTGCGCACTGATTGACAAATGGAAATCGTCATAAGGCTAGCTCAACCTACTACTACGCCAAAGTTTAAATTTCAGAAATTATGCAAGGGCGACTTCGAAAGAAACTGAAGGAAAACGAGTACCTGCGAAATTAATAACAAGAATAGAAATCCATCAAACGGAAAAGTAGTGCAGCGACTGAAAAACTGGAACTTTTCATGAAAAGAACATTCCCAACGCCTCTAAATACCTCCAGCAGCCCTTGGCTGTTTCACTGATTTTTGAATTTGGCATAATTGGATAAAGCAACTGAGAATAGGATTTTCTGCACCCTTACTTTTGCCACCTTACTTTTGTAAAACGAGTCCTTCTTGAGTAAATTAATAATTAAAAAACTCCCTGAATAAAAACACGGACCTTATGCCTAATACGTCAGTGGCAATTTGACAGTGTTACCACTAATTGTCAGTATTGAAATTTTTATATTAAATTGAACACTAGGTATATTATCTATTTTCTGATCCTCCATAATATCCCTACTTTATTGGCATTGCTCCCTCATACCTATCTCGAACCAATTTTGAGAGATTTAATGATGTGTTATTTTGAGTTCAAATTTGACTGTTAGGAAAATGGCGATATTCCACCTAATTATTGACACATAGGTGTAAAATTTCGCACTTTGAAAATAGCAAAGGCATCCTAGAAGAAATCAAACCCATGACTAGTTTTGGCGGCGTCAATGCTGCGCAAATACAAACATGGGCCTTTCTCCCATTTTGCAAATTATTTAAGACTAAAAAGTCTTTTACGGCAAATCTTTCCGATAAGTATCAGGAACAGACTCATTTCGTTTAAAAAAGCTGAGGTGACTCTCCCACTAGCCAAACCCCTTCAAGTTGCTGAATTCAAATAATTTGTTTGTACAAAATAACAATGACGCTTAGACATAGTAGGCACCGAAATACCTCCTGAGGAAAGTATCAGGCCATTTTGAGTGCCTTGGACTATTCAGATACTATATATCCAGTGGAAAGACATCTCCAATATTATCGATAACTATAAACAAGAAACATCTGTTTCAAACGCATTATGAAAGGAGTATTTTTTTTTTTAAATCACATTTAGATTCAACAGTATGATGGGAGACTTTTGGTCGTGACGCTATCTAAGACTTGAATGCAGCACTATAACATTTTGTTGTATTAGCACTGATCGTCAATAGGCCGAACAAAAATCAGTTTGTTAGGGTAACCCAAATAGAAAATACAAGTTTTTCCTATAAACACAGAATGTGAAGATGTGGGTTAATTTTCCTCGATTTTCCATCCACAGACGCGTTTCGATCAATCAGATCGCATCAGTGCTAATACAGCAAAATGTTGTTTAGTGCTGCATTCAAGTCTTAGATGGCGCCACGACCAAAAGTATCCCATCATACTATTTCTACTTTGCTTACAGACACTAAACTTGGGTTGGTTTTCTTTGCTTTCCTTGCCACACTGATGAGATCTGATTGATCGAAACGCGCCTGTGGATGGAGAAGCGAGGAAAATCAACCCACATTTTCACATTCTGTGTTTATAAGAAACACTTGTTTTCCTATTTGGGTTACCCTAACGAACTGA
Organism: Ceutorhynchus assimilis; assembly: GCA_917834065.1. Taxonomy (NCBI): domain Eukaryota; kingdom Metazoa; phylum Arthropoda; class Insecta; order Coleoptera; family Curculionidae; genus Ceutorhynchus; species Ceutorhynchus assimilis. The sequence goes on along the minus strand of OU892277.1, from coordinate 17,336,924 downwards.
TTTTTGGTCGGCCTATTGACGATCAGTGCTAATACAACAAAATGTTGTTTAGTGCTGCATTCAAGTCTTAATTGGCGCCACGTCCAAAAGTCTCCCATGATACTGTTTATACTTTGCTTACAGGTACCAAACTTAGGTTGGTTTTCTTTGCTTTCCTAGCCACACTGATGAGATCTAATAGATCAAAACGCGAAACGCGTCTGTGGATGGAAAACGAGGAAAATTAACCTACATATTCACATTCACATTTATTATTCGAGATAGACTGATTCTCTTTAGCCATAAAAGTATTCACTCAAATAGTGTACAATTTTAATTTTTGAAGCAGTTTGATTGTGAACCACTATCCAACAATACAGGTTTCAAAATTACCATTTCCATTTAAAACTTGCATCATTTCAGTAGACAAGAAAACATCTGTGGTACAGTTTTTACTTACCATAGAAGAAATACATATTTATTTGTGGTGGACTTAGTCTTTTCTTTTAGAATGGAGATTTGCACTATGTTTATGTTTACTTTCAGCATAATGCCACAAAATATTAGACTTAGAACTCAGAACCACATTTTTTACAGCTTCTTAATTTTCAATCCTTGCCTGATCTCAAAGAGTTCAAGCACAATTTTAATTTGGCACATTTTTGAAAACTCTTATAGGAGATTAAATCTAAATTAATCTCTGCAATTTTGAATATATTGACTGTTATCATTACCTACATGGGACAAATCTTTGATTAACTGTCACAAAACTTCTATTTTCATATCTTATATCTTTATGCACATGTTCGCTGCAATTTCCCAAATCTTTCTATGTATGAACTTTTTTTTTTAAATTTAAAAATCGTTTTGAAATCTTCCAAACTGGGCAAAGTATTTGTAGATTTTTTCTCCTTCCACTCCCTTTCTGTGCACAAGTTCAATGTTGAAGTAACAAGAAATAGAATAATAACATCTCATGTCACCCAAAGTTTCAAGTGACCTTAACTTTTCATCCATAATATCTAACAATTTTCTTAACCCTGCAGAACAATATTCATACATTCCAGATAGATTTATTAAACATTTTAAATTATAATCAACCAATAATGATATATTTATTTTCATAAAGTTCTAAAAGTAAGTCCCATGCTGAGTGATAACCGCTTTCAGAAAACTCCAAAGTATTGATAAACTCTTCTGCGTCTCCGTTCAATGCCTGTCCTCGATAATGATATTTTCGAATTTTATGTATATTTTTATTAGTGTGCACCAGTGAGGAATACGTATCCCTAAATTCCAACGAATTTTCCGACTTCCCAAAAAATTTAGGAACAGGTATTGGCGGCAGTTTTGCTAGAGCTTCAGTGACCACACCACTTCCCCGGGGCCCATTTGGTGAGGCCGTGTAACTAGTAGATACAGACCGACATTATACGCTAAGTGATTTAAGTATGTTTTATTGATCCTCCCCAAAACCCGCCGACGAATCACTAGGGAGAAGGCCCTCCGTGACAATATGCATGATATTATTTCCCAATCACAGAATGCTCCCTAAACAAAATATGATTTTCAATATCCGCAAGTTATATACCTTCGAACCCCAAAAATTAACCGAACGTTTATAAAATTTGCTATGATATTGCGGAATTTGTAAGAGCTGATCCACCCGGAAGCGGGTGTCCTGACAATGTGACACAATAGGCTGTGCTTTGCGAGATTTGTGAACATAGGCAGCAACCGAGTTGAAAAACAGAGCCCTCAAAGTTACAATTTTTTCGCTGTAGAGCATATTTGTGGGATAAAAATGAACTTTTTTATAAATTACTTTTAAGATGTTTTGAACTATTTGTAAAGGCCTTATGAAGTTTCCACACATTGCGCCTCACATTGTGGTACCATTTACAAACAGTGATTCCTCGAGACTTTGATATATTATTCTGGTCAACATGTTTGTTGATAAAATATTTCGGAGGATGTTGGTTTATTTAATGCAACAAAAAGAAATCATATTATTATAATATTGAAGCTGTTTACGATTATGTGAATAAGAAGGTACCTACTTTATCCAAAGAGACAAAAAATAATTAAAATATGTATATAGGTACGTGTAGACAGTCTACCTAAACAACCTTTTCTTGTTATATCTCTATTGTATAATGAATAAGATATTATAAAACTAGGTAGAAAAGATGAGTTTGTAGGGTTCAAATATCATATTTTATTTTGTGTTGGGACATTCTTATTAGAACCAAAGTTGAAGAGGAAGTGAGACGTTACCTTTTGGCCAGCAAATAATAAAATATTAAAAATTTCTTCAAAAACATCATTGGTTTCAATTATTGTCCACATAACACTCTATTTTAAATAGGTTATGGGCCCAGGACACTCCATTAAAAAATGAATATTAAATTATTGCATGATGTGACTTACCGTGAATTAAAATTGAAGTGTATAATTTGTGTCTCAAAGTTTAAACAAATAAATCGAAATGGAAAATTCAAACAAAAATTCGGAACAATAGACAATTTAATGGAAATTTCACCATTCGGATATTATTGAGTGCGCTAGATATGATTGAGGTGACTGACACTGCGATATAATATATTCATGTGACTGTTGATTGGATACTAGCTGAAAAAATAGCTAGAGGTAAAATCGTGAATTATTTGCATGATGCTCATCTCAGGTTTGTTGAACCTGGGCTAGCTGCAAAACAAATTTTGAATAATTTGGATGCAATTTATGAGCGTAAAAGTACCGCTACATTGTTGGCAATTCTAAAGAAAATATATTCTTTAAAACTGCAAGGTGACACAACTTTATCGCAGCACTTTGAAACATTTGACGATTCAGTAGTTGACTCAACATCAGCAGGAGACAGTGAAAATAATTAGGACATAGTATAGCTGCGTTGTTAAAAAGTCTGTTCGGATCCTATGAGAATGTTGTGACGGCAATTGAAACATTGGCAGAAGACAACATCAATGAACGTTTCGCATTTATGGCTGGAAATGATCCAGAATTAAAAAGTAATAAACATATAATTTTTTTTATTAATAGAATCAAGCGCGTCTGATCACTTGATCAATAATAAAGAGTTAGCTAACGACTTCACAGAATTAGAAAAACCTATCAAAATTAGAATTATTGTCAAAAATGGAGCATTTTTCGCAGTTACGAAGAAGGGTTTTTTGAATTTAATCAGCAATTTGGGTATCCAGGGCATTGTGGAAAATGTCTTATTTTGTGAAGATGTTGTTAAGTTCTTTTAGTTAGGGAACAGAAGCAAGTCTCTTGGCATCCAATTATTCGTTGTAACTTTTATTTAAACAAATTACACATCAAAACTTATTTACTAGATACCCTACTCTAGACCCGATTGACAATATTTAGCTGTACGGTGTACAATTCAATAAAGTTGGCTCAAGAATGGTGTTAAAAAATAATATTCCTATAAACTAAGTAATTATGCTGAATAAGCGGTATGCTGATGAAGCAGTTTCGTTCTTCGCTGCAAGTCAGTGGCCTGCAGTAGTGGCAAAGCAATGGCGAAGCAGTGGCGTTCCATAAGAGGTTCCTCCCCTGTTAAAATTAATCAATGGGTTGACTTGATTGATTAATTTTATTTCCCTTTGGAAATTGATCGTCTTCCTCGTAGCATCAGAGGATTTCGGTATTGCTGGGTGTCACCTGGCTCATTGGTGGTATCAACAACTGTTTTCAGCTCGAGTGCTTCTGGTCCATGACGTCCTTTCGGGGTTTGTTGCGAAAGTCTGACAGGTTCATTAGAGTTCAAGAAGATGTTGCTGTTGGATATCGATGAATCGTGACTGTAGATATTGATTTCACGTGTGACGACTTTTTCGGGGAAAAATCGGCCGAAATAAGGTATCCATCTACAGCTACAGCAAAACTTGGAACAGCAGCAACATATTGCAATGAAGATTATGAAGATCATTGCTACAGATAAGATGGTGTTGAAGATTGGGTGATATCCGGAACCAAACGGTTTATTAATTTCGTGTTGCAAAGTTTCTTCGAACATTTCTAGTTTATGCTTTACATGACGTAATTCATCTAGATCTATGTTATTTAGATGAATTGGGTTCATAGATATCTTCTTCATCTGTTCGATTTCTTCTACACAGCAATCGTCAATATTGATGTTGATGTCAGGAACGAAATGAGTGAAATTGCTTGTTTATTTGAGGTCGAAGACAGAATAGTAGAAAGAGTGAAGCATTTGCAATGAGGCTTCAACTTCAAGATGCCAGCTTCCGTCAATGTGAATTCTATAAAGTTCTCGGGTTTGGTATCACATGACAGAGTAGCTCCAACAGGCGAAGAAACAATAAACAGCCATTGATTCTGAGCGATTTTGTGATAGATTTCCAGATTGGCTTCTATGGTTTTCGTGTTGCAGTCATCAGGGATCTGCTTAACTTGATTGAGTTTCAGGGTAACCTCACAATTTGCGTTCTGAGCAGTAAGATAAGTTACCATATCCTTACATAACGGGGTCTTGTCGTCGATCTTCTTGCAACTAGACAAATCTTTTATCGAAGCAAACCTAGTTTTACTCGTACTTAGGATGAGGAAAGGGTACGTAGAATCAATAAATGTATAAATGGATCCCCTAGGATCAAAAACAGGTAATGGCAATAATTTATATAAATGATAATTTAATCTTGAAATAAGTGGTATTTTAATTGAGAATATTAAAATGTCGTTATTGTAAATGACATTAAGATCGCAAAGAGAAAAATACTTATACGTTTCTTCATCATTTATTAAACTAACTGGAAAAGTTACATCTGAGTCCAGCTTAACATTGAGAAGTTCGTTTCTCAAATCTTTAGGATTAATTACATTTGGGTGAATAACATTTTGCTTGGAAAAAACTATTGAAGAAATTATCAAATCATATTCTTCAGGTAATTCAGTTATGATATGTAATAATAAGTTAATATGCTCTGTCACTGCGGTCATGAAATCTCAGTTATCTGTGTTCTAGCTTGATCATTAAATTTATTGAATCTTTGGAAATTATTATTTAATTTCTCTTCATTTAATTTTAAAGAAACGATAGAACTATTATAGTTCTCGATTGCAGAAGACATTACTCTTATTTGTTGTTGCATTAGAATCTGAGTTTCGTGATTTTTATTTTTCAAAGAATTAATTGCTTCATTATAATAATCTGCATCGTCTGCATCTAGCGTCCCAAACAACCATTTAAATGCAGTTGAAACTCCGTTTATTAACCCTCTGCGTTTGCGTTTTTTCTCGTATGTATGAGCAACTAAATGAATAATAGTATCAAGTTTCCTTTTTAATGTTTTAATCTGAGCGTCAAACAAAGCGAGCGAAAACTATGCACGTATATTTTATTATTTCCAAGATTGGAATTATGACATATATTTTTTGATTTTGCATACATTTTTTCCACAACTCTAAATTTATGAATGGAAAAGGAAATATTTGAAAACGAAAGGAGAGTAAAATAATCATCGTATAACTTAACGGTGCCTAGAGATTGATAAAAAATCCCGGCTTGGTTATTAATTGGTGTTATTTGATAAGCCTGCTCCTCTGTCCGCGATGAGTGGGCGCGACACATCATAATTATGAGAAGAGCACGTAGCATGTAATGTATCCGCTTCATTTTTGTCTGAAACAAATGGTTTTAATAAGTCCTTATGGTACGAAACTAGCTTATTTTTTATTTTTAATAGGACTGAATTATTCGAGTTTATTTTTGCTATTTTATATGGGCCCTTATAATTCGGAGAAAGTTTTTTACTTATACCTGGTTTTGAGGCTTTATCTAGAACATAAACTTGGTCGCCTACAGAAAAATTATAATCATTACTTTTTTTATCGTAGTGGGTTTTAGATTTCATTTTAGAATTGATAATGTTTTCCCCTTAACGATTTATTTAATCTCAACTGAAGTTGTTTATTATAGGTGTCATATGTGTAATGGAATTCTGGGTCTTTTGTTATTTTATTGGGCAATGATGCCTTATGGCCAAACACTAACTCATATGGTGTAAATTGAGTAGTTGAATGAACTAAAGTATTGTATGAAAACATGGCAGTTTGAACAAATTCATCCCAGTTGCCTTGACTTTTATTGGTAAAATGCTTTAAATAATCTTTTAGCGTTGAATGGGAGCGCTCTAAGGCTCCATTACTTTGAGGTCTATAAAGTGACGTAGTAATATGTTTTATTTTAAAAAGACTATTCACTTCTTTAAGAAGATTGGACGTAAAATCAGTTCCATTGTCTGTCACAATAATTTTTGGTAATCCAAAAATTAGAATAAATTCACAAAACTTGTCGGCGATGGTTTTGGACTCATGATTTGGAATTGCGTACGCGTATGAAAATTTCGAAAGGTCGTCCTGCAGTGTCAAAATAAATCTATTGCCTGCCTCTGTTATTGGCAGAGGTCCTACAATATCTAAGAAGATTTTCTCAAATGGAAAATTAGATGTAGAAGTAACTTGCATTGGAGCTTTAATTGGATGACGATTTACTTTATTTTCTTGACACTTGGTACAACTTTTTATAAACATTCTGATGTCTTTTTTCATGCTGGGCCATTTATAAATCTCTTTAATCCGTCGGTAAGTTTTACTAAATCCGGGATGACCAGCAAGAGAGGTAGAATGATTTGCTTTTAAAATTTCAGTAATTTCTTCTTTTGTATTCGGCTTAATTTTATCTGCGTCTACCAGAACGATTTTCTGATTATTATCAAAAACGTAATAAATTAATTCATTTAGAATATCGTGTTTCATAGTAGGATTGTAAAATCTTGGATTTTTTAAGTAAAGAGTAATATTTGGGTTAGTAATTTTTTGCTTCAAGTTTTGAAAAGCGTAAGATATATCTTTAGGAGATGGTTTATCAAAATGATTTAAATGAGTTATTAGAACATATGTGGTTGAAGTATCATTTTCTAATACTAATGTGTCATGAAGGTTCAAGTCGTAAGTAAGCATTGATTTTATTCAAGTCGTATGTTTGATTTAAAGCTTCATAATGAGCATTGGACTCGTCAAAATCTTTTGAAAATAGCAATATATTTGGAAACATTTTGAATATATTTTCCTTAATTATAGGATAATCAATTGAATCTTGATTTTGATAGTGGAATTGAATAAAATCGGCATATGGTTTTTCTTGAAAATCGATATGTAAGACTGGATTTCTAGATAGGGCGTCCGCCACTGAATTCAAACGACCCAGTTTGTAACAGATCTCGTAGTCGTATTTCGCCAACCTAAGACTCCAACGAACCAATCGCGATAAGGGGTCTTTACAATTGAATAACCAGGTCAAAGGCCTACAATCTGTAACAATTTTAAATCTCCTACCATAAAGGTACGGACGAAAATGCTTCACCGACCAAACTATGGAAAGTAGTTCTTTTTCCACAGATGAATATGCGATCTCTGCCCTATTCAACGTACGGCTAGCATAGGCAATAGGAAGGTCGTTATTTGGCCCTCCTTGCGACAAAACTGATCCAATTGCGAAATTGGATGCGTCGGTCGTTAATGTAAATTCTTCATTGAAGTTTGGGAATTGTAATAAGGGTGCTTCTGTTAAAATATTTTTAAATTCGTCTAGAGAGTCTTGTTGTTCTTTATTCCAATAGAAAGTTGAGTCCTTTTTTAATAAGACTGTCAATGGTTTGGCTATTTTCGCGAAATTTGGTATAAACCGTCTGTAATAGCCTACAAGACCTAGAAATTGTTTAATATTTTTCTGAGATTTAGGCAATGGGAAATATAAAACACTAGCGATTTTGTTTCTGTCTGGCTGAACGCCATTTTCCAAAATTTTGTGTCCTAAATAAATTACTTCTTTTTTCATAAATTCACATTTATCAGGTTGTAGTTTTAAATTGTTTTGAGATAATCTCTGGAATATTAGTTTTAATTTTTTTTCATGATCGGAAACATTTGATCCAACGACAATTAGATCATCGAGGTAGACAAAGCATTGATTTCCCTGAAGTCCGGTTAAAACCGTATTCATTAATCTTTGAAATACCGCTGGAGCACATTTGAGACCAAATGGCATTCGTAAAAACTCATAATGTGCATCAGGCGTAGAAAAAGCAGTTTTGGGAGCATCTTCTGGATCCATTTTAATTTGATGGAAGCCTGAGGCTAAATCCAGAACTGTAAAATAAGATGCATGTCCTAACTGGTCAAGTATTTCGTCGATATTTGGAATTGGCCTACAGTGACATCATTAAGTCGTCTGTAATCGACTACAATCCGCCATTTGCGATGTCCTGATGAATCTAATTTCTTAGGTACCACCCACAGTGGTGCATTATATGGGGAAACAGATGGTTGAATTATCTTCTGTTTCAACATTTTTCCGATTTGGTTTCAAATTTCAGTTTCGTGACATTTTGGAAGTCTATAAATTTTGGAATGAATTGGGGTATCAGTGGTCGTATTTATTTTACATTGAATTGCTTCAGTGAATGACAAGTCATCATTTGGTAAATGAAAAATATGATTGAATTCTCGGCAATGATTCAAAACTGACAATTTTTCTTCAGAATTAAGATGTTCTAATCCTAAATTATTTTCTAACGTGGAAATACGATCAACCGTGTGAGAATTGGATGTTTCTGATTGCGTAGCATTAAAAATAAAACAATGATCTTCGTGGAATTTCTCGAGTTCCAAGCTGATAAAGTTTACTTGCACGGTTTTTTCTAAGGTGTTTACGATAGTAGTTAAAGCAGTTTTATTTTCATCAACTTTTAAAATAGCTTTTGCTAAGTAAACTCCATCTAAGATTACTGCATCACAACAGTAACCTTCTTTTACTTTGTTGCCGTTGATGATATTTATGCGTATTATGGTTTCAGATCGCGGCTGTAGGATATAATTACAGTTTACGTTATCATTACTTGGATTCGAGTTTAAATACATTTTTAATGGTAATGAAAGACGTTTTAATTTGAGTTCGAGAGTTTTATAATTTAATTCAGCGTCTTCCGATTTTAAAATGTCCAATTAATCCATCGAACGGAATATTAGTGTTTCCTGGAATGATGTGAAATTTTTTCTCGATAGTAATATTTTGCAATTTTATCTCTAAAAATGTGCTGCCTACAGTTTTTACAGCTGCATTGGGATTAATGCCGTTCAATGACATTGTCTCCCAAGGATTATAGAGCAAATTTGTATTTTTCAATTTAGAGGTTTTAATTAACAAGACATTAAAACCAGTATCTAACAATAACTTGAAATTAAAGAGATTTCCATCTTTATCGAGATGAGGTAGATAAATGTAGCAGATGTTATTATTGGAGCTGATAGTATATGAGAATGCTTCAGTCTCGGTAGATATTTGGTTTTTTGATTGATTGTCAGAACAAGTATCAACTTTACGTTGTGTGTTTTTGAAAGTATTTTTACTTTCGATTTGAGATGTGCCAGAATCTTGATTATTCAGTCCAACAATGTGACACTCACTGTGGACTGTTTGGCATTTAAAGGCTGATTTTGCTGATTATTTGCATTGGACATAGAATGTTTTCGTTTATTATTATATTCCCTTTTGCGACATTCTGTAATAGTATGACCCTTATTCTTACAATAGTTACAGAATTTTGTGTTATAATTTGAATTAGCAGAATTATCTGTATTGAAATTTGTTTTTGGAAGGGTATGAGAAGTTTGCCCTTGTGCTGAGTTAAAATGAACGGTGTTTCGATTTTTAGAATAACACTCTTTGAATGAATAACCTTTCCTTTTACAGTGACTGCAATATTTTTCAAAAGAATTGCTGACATATTTAGACCTTCTGGCAAGCAAATGTTTTTCTTCTATGATCGCTTCTGTGAGCGCGTCATTAATATTTTTAGGTTTAGCTCTACGTAAACAACAAGAAATATCGTCGCTTGAGTGGAGGATGAATCGTTGCAAAGCTATTTCCTTTATCATAGTAATTCGACCCACTGATTCATTTTGATTTTGGAAAGAAGAGGCATTTAGAGCCAATGTTTGTAGGGTTTCTATTCGATTAAAATAACTTTGCACTGATTCCGTTTTACTTTGTTTTAATGTATTTAACTCTTCTAAGATTTGAGAAAGATCTCGTCGATCACCAAATAGTTCAATTAAACAGTCTCGAATTTCATCGAAATCATAGAATTTTTTGAATCTAGTTTGAGCGCGTGCGGATCCTTTGAGTTTGGATTATATGTAAGATATTAGGAGAATTTTTTGAGGACCACGGCAAAGAGTCCATGCTTGACCACAGTCTTGTAAAAAATCAAAGAGTTTGGTGCGATCGCCATCAAAATTCTCTGAAATAATTGCGCGAATATCTGACATAGCATGAATAGGAGCGCTATTGGCATTATTATCTGGAATTGAATCATTGTGATTTTGATTTACGGATTCTTGAGGGGAATCGGGACGTGAGCTGTTTTGACTTCGGGTATCAGGTACAATAGGCATGATGATAAGTACGAAATACTTGTCTACTTACGATGCTGGCTGGCAGATGCAATCTGGAATGATTGATTTCAAACTGCGAAGCTGTTCGTTTCACCCTAATCCGATCCTCGTCGCCAAAATTTGTTAAGTTCTTTTAGTTAGGGAATAGAAGCAAGTCTCTTGGCATCCAATTATTCGTTGTAACTTTTATTTAAACAAATTACACATCAAAACTTATTTACTAGATACCCTACTCTAGACCCGATTGACAATATTTAGCTGTACGGTGTACAATTCAATAAAGTTGGCTCAAGAATGGTGTTAAAAAATAATATTCCTATAAACTAAGTAATTATGCTGAATAAGCGGTATGCTGATGAAGCAGTTTCGTTCTTCGCTGCAAGTCAGTGGCCTGCAGTAGTGGCAAAGCAATGGCGAAGCAGTGGCGTTACATAACAATGTACTCTACAATTTAATGTCAGTATGTCGTATGCAAGAAGATGGCTTGACCATTATCTTTGACGGTAAAGGTGTAAAGATAAAAAATGGTAATGCAGGGTGAATCTTTCAACAATTTAAGTGGCCCACATTTCACAATTAATAAATGTGCTACATTTTTAATTTATCGAACGCCAACGAAAGCTCTGAATCAAGCAAAAGCACCGTATGGATTGTGGCATAACAAAAAGCATCAAATAAAATACTTGAGAGTATTTGGTTCCACAGTTTATGTGCATTATTAACTTCGAAAAGATAAATTCGAAGGAAAGTCCTGGAACGGGATTTTACTTGGTTATCAACCAAACGGGTATGGTGTATGGTAGGTAGAAATGGTAGAGTTATTATAATCAAAGATTCGATTTTTGACGAGGCAAACGTTCTAATTTCTAGACCTGCGTCAAAAATTGAAGGGAAGGTAAATGAAAAATCTCAGACAAAACTGATGTAGGTAATTGATTTGCAATTGTATTACCAGGTGTGCCAAAACTCTGGATTAAATAATACCCAGACATGAAGTGAAACCAAAATTTAAAATAATATTTCTAAATGAAATAGGGATTTGAATGAATCAATCAAATCAAATCATTTTATTGATGTCAATACAGAAGAGTGTTTACACAAGTCAGTGAAACGATTCTGACAGTTAGTCATATTGTTCCTTCGACGAAATCCCTTATGTAGGTACTTAAAAAATACCCAAGATTAAATACCCCAGATGCTATCAAGTATTTTACAATATCCTCACAAGACGTCCGTGATGCTGGACCTTCAAGAGAAAATTAATTGGAAATTTGTGACAATTTTTCCAATACCGTTGACAGAAACTTTAAAAGTGACAATTCTGAAATCATTCCAAATTTGAATAATTAATGTACAATTTGTAAGAAAAAATTTACTTCTGAACCATTCCTGTTCCAGTTGTGGACAAGGATAAGATCAAGTAATATAAGGATAAGATCAAGTAATATAGTTAAACATCGAAATAGTAAGAAATGTATCATACAAACGGCTTTTAAGATCTGGTCCCACTCAATCACAACCAACTTGTTTTATTACTGAAGCTTTCCAAATCAGGTAACATACTATATCATCTCATGGTAATATACGAATTATGAGACGTATTCCGCGTAGTGTTCGTCCACAAGTAGCCGAAGAATTGGCAGTTATTCTGGAGAATTGTGTCAAAACCAATAATGACGAGTCTTGACATAAACTGTTTTCTTTTCCTCGCGATGTACTTAGTTTGCCGCACAATAAAGTTAGAAAATAATCATTATCAGTTTTAGTGAAGAAGGGACTAGCCTGTTTATCTCCTGGTAATTCTGGCATATGGTGCGCATATTATGTCAGGAAATGCTGCTTTTTGGTCGTCTGCAGAATCACATACTAATGCATTGAAACGCAGAGTCGGTGCCAAACTAGTCGATGGTGACATTACAGATGCTATACGGGTTCTCTCTTCTCGAGACTCTATTGCTCCTAACACTACTGCTATACGGGTGAAGCTACGTGCAATACATCCTGCTGAACCAGATGGTGCTTCATTCCCGTTAGAAATGACGACAGTCGAGTTTCCTAATTCTGTAAATAATATATATAATGTCAGAAATAACCGACTAATTTATTTCTGATTTGCGGCCAGATAAGCTATTCTCGTAATTGTGGCGTATGCCTTTGCGAGTCTATCTGCTCCAATTTTGATACTGTTTTATAACAGCTCTTGGTTGCAGTATCTGGTGTGCCGACCAGAAAATAGATGCAGACTCCGTCTTCGTTTTATTTATTTCAAACCTAGTTCCGGGATAGAACCAAAAATGGGTTGTGTTTTCTCTCTGCGGGACCTAACCATGCTGATGAGTTGTGATACAGCGAAACGCGTCCACGGATGGGCCAGCAGAGAGAAAACACTTCCACTCGGTCCTTAATTGGGCCGTTACCCAATTAAAATCAAATTTTTTCAGCTTTTAACCGACAAATTTATTTATGATTGGCGGCCAGATTAGCTATTCTCGTAATTGTGGCATATGCCTTTGCGAGTCTAACTGCTCCAATTTCGATACTGTTTTATAAAAGCTCTTGGTTGCAGTATTTGGCGTGCCGACCAGAAAATAGATGGAGACGCCGTCTTCATGTTATTTATCTCACACCTAGTTCCGGGATGGAACCAAAAATGGGTTGTACTTTCTCTCTGCGGGACCTAACCGTGCTGATGAGCTGTGATACAGCGAAACACGTTCACGGATGGTCCGGTAGAGAGAAAACACTTCTCAATCGGTGCTTAATTGGGCCGTTACCCAAATAAATTAAAATTATTTCTTATACTAAAGATGATTATATTTACTGATTATATATAAAATTCCCAAATCATGTAGTGAAATTAAAGATAGCAATGATGGGGATACTTGGGAAAAAGCAATTTCAGATTAAATTGATTTGTTAATGATAAACAAAACGTGAAGGAATATTCAACTGAATAAAATGAACCTTTTGCTCCTTTAGCAAGAATTACCAGTTTTAGGGCCGGTAGTTCAATGTCACAGAATAACGTTAAGTCATCCTTAATACAAGTTTCACCATATATCAAAGTTCCCTCAATGAACTGATTTGAAGTTCACCTTAACATTGACCTTCCCACATAAAAGTGAAAGAACATTCATATTCTCATAATATTCCCTCAAAGTGCTTTTTGGAACGTTCTTTTAGGAATCTTTAATGAATATTCTAAGATTGTTTCGATTGATATATTCATTTTTAGCCGTTCTATTTATGTACTAGGAATGTTGCTTCTATGCTCCTACCTGAAAGATTGTGCTAAGAACCTACTTTATATAACATTATTTGAATATTGTCATACGAACATTATTATAATGTACCTTAAAAAATGTTCTTTCGGCTAATATCTCTATCAAGTATTAAGAATATACCTATCAAGTTGTGCTGAGAAGTTTACGTAGGTAGGTACCTACGATAAGAATATTTTCATATTGTTCACCTAATTATCTAAAGTACCTACTCAAAAATCTTAATTGAACAATTAAACAATAATGCTCTATCTAGAGCCTACTAAAAATATTATAGGTATATTCTTTTTCTTTTGCTTTGTAGGACTTCGAAGAGAGGGAGCCACGCGCTATAAAAAATCTACATCTTGCCTAGCGTTTGAATCTCCTTGGCACCTGATGTTTCTCTCAGTTGGCGTGCTTACCGCGACGAGAGCATAACAAACTCGAAACCGGAGCTTGTGTTCTCCAGACAAATTTTCTAACAACTCTTTCACTGCCTTTAATATAAAAGGACTGAAAGGAGCATTATTTAGATGCGAAAATTAACATTCCAAGTATATCCCTAGAATCAAACAAGAATGTTATGTCTAGGATGCATATTGAGAATGATATATGTAGATATATTCTAAGAATATTTCAAGCATATTGGTATTATATTCTTTTGAGAACATAACTATAATGTCATAGAAATATTCTTTGAATGTCAGAATATACATTTCAAGCACATTTTTAGAATCAAACAGGAATATTTTTTTCAGGATGTACTGAGAATCTTATAGGTATATTCTAGGAATATTCTAATGGATTTCCCAGGAAGTTCTTGGGTATTGCTAACAGTATTTCTACAATCTATTCTCAGAACATTCTCAGGACATTCGCAATGGTTTTGGCGAACATTCTAGGCACATTCCTCCTAAAAAAAGAACATTCCCAAGCTTCAAAATCTAAAGAATTCAAAAATTCAGAATTTCATGGATTTATTTATATTTTAGATCGAGAAATTATATTGAAAAATATTTGTGTCGTTCTTTACGTAGATGATTTGTTTATAGTCACCACTGATATTAAAACAATGAACGATTTCAAATCAAAATTGGAATAAATCATAATAAAATTACTCTAGATCGAAGCGAATAAATAAAAACTATTTTAATAAATTTAATATGCGAGATTGTGAACAAAATTATGAAGCTTTGAATTGGAATGAAAAAATATGATGACCCATGTCCGTATTTGATTTGTTGTCTGATGTATTCAATGCTATGTACACGACCAGATTGGGTACACTTGTCTTTATTTCTCTTAGTCCGCAGCTTTCTGGAGTATTGCTCTGTTGTATAGTCACCATCGTACGCGATATTTCATTAAGTCCTACATGTCAGGTCATAGGCGTATCCAGGGGGAAAGCTGCCGGGCTGCAGCCCCCCCCCAAGGCAAGTGTAAACTATTTTTTTTTTCAGGGAATTTTATGTGACATGTACATTTTTTGTATAAAAAAAATAGAAAATTCATTTCATTCTATAATAAGGGTTTTCTATGGCGGGCGCCTAATGCAGCAAGGGAATCAGTACTTCATCTTAATCTTCCTGAATGTCCGAATTACTTCATTACTTCCTTCCCCAGGGGCCCGATTCTCGTCTCAGGGAGTAGAGCTTCCCGATAGAACGCATGTTTTGTCCTTTCCAACGTATTCGAAAAGTAGGTAAAAGAGAAATAAGAGAATGATAAAGACGAAAAATTTGTTCTCTCGGGGAGATCTAATCCCTGAGACGAGAATCGAATCGAACCCGGTACCTATTCTTGAAACCAAGGACCACCGTTCTCGTGAGAACTATTTCTTTCTCTATCTCAATCAGTGGCGTAACTTCAGATTTTGGACCTGGGGGCAGTGTGGTTTGGCGAGGCCCAATTATAATATTGCAGTTGTGTATGCAATATTCTGTTTGTCTGAGGGCCAAATTAGGGACCGACCGGTAACGTCATTGGCAAATTTATCCTAAACTAACAATTGAATTCAATTTTTGGTTTTACCTTACCAGCAGGATAAATTTGCCAAAGAAGTTACCAGTCGGGGCAGTCGGTTTATAATTTGGCTCCAAGGCCTGGTTAATTCATCCTCTGATTAACTTGCTGGTAACTATCTGCAAGATATAAATTGACCGTTATTTAATTCTGGTCGGCGGATAACTAGCCAATCAATGGGATTACAGATTTCGTTTTTATTTGTCAGATTGCATAACTGACAGTTTATCAGAAGGTGAATAAACCGGCCCTAACTTATGAGAACCCGGAAATAATTATTTTGCGGAAACCGCCTTCCATCTTCCACTCTAACAGCTAACACAGCCGATCGCGATATAACTTTTTGCCAAATACCCACATTTTCCAAATAAATGTGGGAAGTAAAACAGATAGGTAAGTCCAGCAAAATTTTTAATGATTTTCGTATTTTCTTGATTACAATTAGGTTTCGTAAGTCATTATTATAAGAATCGTACGAATATGTTTTTGACTGACTAGAATATTACTTTTGCATGGGACCTCGGATGGGGCCCAAGAGCCTCTGGGCCCGGGGGCCACGGCCCCCTCTGCCCCCTCGGTAGTTACGCCACTGATCTCAGTGACATGATAATATTAGTAACACAGACGGAAAAGCTATGTAAGTGCTGCTCCCCTGTTTCAAGAATAAGGGCCCAGGAAAGAAGGTACTCCGTGAACAAAATTTCTCCGCCTTACCAAAAAAAAGCAAATAAGTGGCCCGATGCGAAAATCTTTGTCGCCCTGCAAAAAGAGACGTCACTTTCCCAAAAATGCGAGGATGCCGAAGTTCTTATTTCTCATTAGTAAACCATTCCAAAATATGGCTGATAAAAAACTAGTTGACCTATTTTCGTTCTTTAGTACTTTATAAAAAAAGAAAGTATAGGTATGATCCGGTGGACTATTGTGGTGCACTTTTTGTTGACAGAGTACAGAGCCCCCCCCCAAACCAAAATTCCTGTATACGCCAATGTGTCAGGTCAATGTCGAGTGTCTGTTGTATGTTTCTACTTGTTACGGCGTGTGTTATGATATGACTAATAATTCCTTTACTCATAGAAAACTATTTTTTTTTTCAGTTGCCTCGAAAAGAGCTAATGTTTTACAGGGAAAAAATTGAAATGTATGCAATAGGTGACACTTAATCAACCCAATACCGTTGGCGTTTTCACGTGGCTCCGGTTCAACAAGATCGAAAACATCACTTTGTAACCACGTTACAAAACGGTGTGCCATTTCACTTACTGCCTCCGGAAGGTTAGAAGAAAAACTATCAACATACCTATACATATAGAATATTATAGAAATAGAGAAAAAGGGGTGTTTTTGTATTTATTTACTATATTTGAATCCCGAAAGTCGTTTTTTGGAGTTTCTTATCTTTTTATTATAGTAATTGGAAAAGTTGGTGTTTTCGTTTCGTTCGATGCATCGCTTACAGCCATGAAAAACACATTTGTAATATATTCGAAAATATTCTCTCACAAGTTATCCATATCGACTCCGCTTTCCGATGCGCGAATCGTTGGGAACACTAAGTGCAATTTTTCTAGGAATTCTCTCCTACCGAAAAACTATCATTGGTGGAACGAATTTTCGTGCGTTTAACTATAAACGTTACTATTATTGGAGCTCTTATATCTAATGACGTTTTACACTCATCAAATTTCTTTTATATCACAAGTTATCATGAAAATATTGTGTTCTTAAATGTGGCTCTATACATTCTAAGAGTTTGCTTTTGATACAAATTCTGGTAAAGAAAAAAGAAATGGTCGGAAACGATATAAAAACATTTACGGGAATTTTGTATTTTAGTTGTATTACCAAACAGTCGTTTTTTCGAATTTTCGTTCTTGAAGGGCATCTTTTTTTTTTTAGGTGTCTACTATTGTAGCATTTTGTTCAAATAGACTGAATAATGGATTGGCTCGCATTCGTTAAGTGAAATTTAAATAAACGACTCATCAACTTTTGAAGACTGTTTACTAGGTCGTAAACATAGTTTAGAAATGCTGATAAGTCGTTTGTTTAAAATAGGCTAAAAACATTTTTAGAAATACATATGTAGTTCATTCCACAGAGAAAGGTTCTATATATCATTGTCACATGTGCATATAAAGTAGTAGATTACCAGCGCGCACTGTAAACCCATAGATACCGTAGCTATATTTATGTGCCCTGTGACATTTCATTTAAATTCATATTAGAGTTCACAGTTAAAAATCCCATACGCACTTGACATGGAGTTTAATACTGTAGATATGGGACTTTTATACAGTTATATTACCTGATTTGGGTATTACACCTCAATAGAATTTTTTTTTTCTAGAATTCCCTCTTATGTTGAATAGAATTACTTCACGCTCTCAGGTTGGCGTTTTCTGATTACCTACCTAACAATTTTGATAAAATACTCATTGCTTCGAGTTGAATTTTGATTAAAGTATATAGGATTAGGCTCGGACGAGTTCCGGAAGTTTGCAGCTACTGTCAAAGCTTGGAAGGGAAGGACTCACCTAAGAAATATAAATTACTTCTGCAGTAGGCATAAATATTAATTTGATTCGAAAAAGACATTTGATTTATGGTAGCGAAAAGTCAGTTGGGAGCCTGCAGTCCCATTCAACCCATCCTTGCTTTGTCTATCACAATTTCTAAGATTGTTACAAATAAATTTACTGATTTGTAATTTAGAGCAAAAGAGCTTATAGGGTCGTGGAATTCAAAAATAAAGAAAACGTGTAGCCCCTTTATGTGCAAATGAAAACACTCAAATTGCAATAAAAAATAATTTTATCACTGTAAACAATATTAAGAGTGCGTTCGAAATCACCCTAAATATGTGAGTAACAAGTTACTTTTTTAAAATCTTGAAAGTTAACAGCTTGGTTGTTCTGGTGACACTGATACGTTTTTGTACCTTCTCCAGTCCGGAGCTCTTCAAGTTGCTTCCTATATTCAGGAAAGAGGATAGATGGCGTGACGTCACTCCAGCTGATCCAGACTCCAAATAGTGATCTTTTGTGTCGAATAGGTACCCAGAAAAGAATAAAGTAGTATAAGGTTCACCAAGATTTGGAATATTAAATTCCAGAATTCTGTCAAAAATCGAGTCTTGCAAAGAAGATTTAAATTGAAATTAATTAGTGATAAAATTATTATGGAATTGCAGACACTACCCTTCAACAGAATCAGGTTTTACTAAGTAAACTATTGCAATGTGGAAAATTTTATATTTTTATAGAAAAACAATTAAATAACTTAAAAAAAAAACGTAAAATAAAGTAACAATAATTAAGTAGGTAAGTAAGTACAGCAAGATTAAAAATATATGCTCGTTAACATTGAGCAGAATGCTGCTTCTCAAGCAGCGGCACTGAACAGGCAATATTAAAAAAAAAAAAAAAATATAAAAGCGAACAAGATAAAAAAAAATTAGATAAACCTCTAGATTTTCCCCAAATAGATAAAATTTAAGTTAAGGTACCTATTGGTACTACAAGATAAAACTGAGGGTGAAATAAATTAAATCCAGGAACTGTCAAAATTCTTGAGAAGGTTTAATTGAAACTTTTTAAATGAATTTTCAACCTATCTGGATTCCTCTCTTAAAACTTCTCCGTTTCAGCACTCTCCTTCCTCGAGAAGATAATGAGGGAGTCAAACAATAAACGGCTATACAGGCCTCTGCCTGGATTCGGCAAAGTGTTAATAGGGATGGACAGATAAATTAGGTTTACACCGATTCTATTTAGAGCAAATGGTCCAATAATCCTACACTAACAATTAATTCCGAAAACCAAAGCAGCAATACCAAAACTCTGAATTGTCTCTCCTCAGAAAAACGTGGTACCACACAAAATGGAGGCTCACAATAGATGAAAAATAAAATATAATATTTATATTTTAAAGGTAGATAAGATAAGATATCAGGTAATAAAAACCCAACAGTGATAGTAGACACTGATGGTGAAATAAATTGAAAAATATCAAGGGAAAATCTAGAAATCTGAAGAAAAATAAATTACTAAGTGAAAATCGACTTGTCTGTTCAGCTATCTGCCAGAAAAGAGACCTTTCTAGAACCAGATCCCTTGAAGAAAACTAGTCTCGTGTTTTTTTATACTTAACTGTGTAGTAACTATCGAACCAATCAGAAGGCATCACTCAAACACCCACAAAATACCGTGTTCACTTCATTAATGAAACACCACGCTGATTAAATGCATGGGAATAGATAAAAACACACATTAGGTCATCAACTTAAAAATAATCATTTCAGAATCAGAAGTTAGAGAAAGACAGAAATACATTTATTTGCTGAAAGCAGAATAAACATAATCTCTCCAAATAAAAATATTAATGAAGATAGAAAAGAAACCTACCACAATTAACTCAACTCAGAATTGATTTTAGCAATATAAGAGGAATAAGTACAAATATGAATTCAGTTCACCAACATCTTGAAGAACAAAGACCTGACATCCTTGTTCTCACTGAAACTAAAATCAGTTCTGCAACACCTATTGTGAACTATCTTTATCCCGGCTATGACCTACACCACCGATTTCGACATAATTTTGGGATCTGTGTGTATATTAAAAATGACCTTTCATGTCATCGAGAGGAGAAGCTAGAACCAGCGAACCTTGATATCATATGGCTAAAATTCACCTCAAAGTCATCGACCAAGTTTATCTGCTGCCTCTACCGACCGCCAAGTAACACCGATTACCAAAACTTTTTCGCGACATTATCCGAAAGCTGTGATAGTATACAGTCAAACTATCCACAGGCGGAAATTGTCTTTTTAGGCGATTTCAACGTCCACAATATACCCTGGCTGAAACACCACAACAAAACAGATAACGAAGGCAGAGAAGCAGAAGCTTTTGCCATAAGTTGTGGTCTAACGCAGCTTGTCGATGAACCTACCCGTATCTCAGAAAGGGGCGAATTTGCAGCGCTTTTAGACTTGTTCCTAACCACCAATCCTGACTCATACACAATTCAAGTAGATGCTCCACTTGGTTCGTCCGATCATAAACTTATAATAACAAAGTGCGAAATGCTCATCCCACCAAGCCTACAACCACTTCCTCGTAAAATGTGGCACTATAAATCGGCAAAATGGAATGACCTAAAACAGTATTACCTGGATTTTCCATGGCAAGAGGTTTGCTTTAAAACAGCTGATCCCACTATTTGCTGTAATGAAATAACACAAGTAATCTTATCTGGAATGGACGCATATATCCCACATACAACTAAACGTAGAGCTAATGCAAAACCTTGGTTCAACAGCCAGTGTCAAACGGCTGTACAGAAAAAACACAGAGCATATAACCTTTGGAAACGACAACAAACCGCTCAAAACCACACAGAATTTATAGAAGCCAGAAATAGTTGCAAAATTACTATTGACTCCGCTAAAGAAACATACAATCAAAGAATAAAAAACAGGTTGCTGAATTGTCCAAGTAGTTCTAGGTCTTTTTGGTCTCTTGCAAAAGCTGTTGGATCTAACTTCACCAAGTCATCCATACCACCACTTACAGATAAAAATAATCACTTAGCCACAACATCAGAGGAAAAAGCCAATATGCTTGCCCAAATGTTTTCCTCCAACTGCAACCTAACAGTGCCAAACGGAAAAACTCCACCGTTCATTGAAAGGGTTTCCCATAGTATCCCAGAGGTACCCTTTTGTCACAGAGAAATACGAAAATCCCTTAAAAAGCTAGATACAAACAAAGCAATGGGTCCGGATGGCATTCCCGCAATAGTACTCAAAAATTGCGCCAACGAACTCACCCCAACTTTCGCTAAATTATTCAATTTGTCTTACAGGCAAGGAGTATATCCATCATCATGGAAGTCTGCCGCAGTACAACCCATTCCAAAGAAAGGAAAAAAGACAGATCCGTTAAACTATAGACCAACTGCTCTACTTCCGGTGATATCAAAAGTAATGGAAAGAGTTGTGAACAATCACCTAACCAAGTACTTGGAAAAGTACAAAATTATCAACGATAAGCAATACGGATTTCGAAAATATAGGTCAACTGGCGATTTACTTACATACGTCACTCACTTATGGCAAAAAGCGATTGAGTTGCGGGGTGAAACAAGAACAATTGCCTTAGATATATCTAAAGCATTCGACAAAGTTTGGCATGAAAATCTGCTCAACAAGCTCAAAGCAATGGGATTATCGCCGAAACTTTGCACTTGGTTTGAAAGTTACCTAAAGGACAGATCCATTTATGTTGCACTGGATGGCCAGAACTCCAACTCTTACCAAATAAATGCTGGTGTGCCACAGGGAGCAATCCTTTCGCCAACTCTTTTCCTGATTTACATAAATGACCTCATAGATAAAACAGTAAATCCACTTTATTGCTTTGCAGACGATGGCAATGTAGTCTCCTCACTCATACCACCCACAGGTCTTTCCGCACGTGAATTCCATCATCTTAGACTAACTCAAATATCGCAGATAAATAACGACCTGGAGATAATAGAGGACTGGGGTAACAAAAACCTTGTACAGTTCAACGCGCAGAAAACCCAAGCAGCTCTGTTTTCAAAAAAGACCAGCACCGGTGAGCCAAACATCATGCTATCTGGAAGTGCTGTCACATTACAGAGTCAGTTGAACATCTTGGGGGTTACTGCAGAGACCAACATGTCTTGGCACAGTCACGTGGCAGATATTGCTAAAAGGGCCTCCCAAAAGCTGGGGGTGCTATTTCGTACAAGACATCTGTACACACCAAGCCAATTGCTGACACTCTACAAAGCCCAGATTCGACCAACTATGGAGTACTGCTCACATATATGGAGTGCAGCACCCAAACATACCTTAATGCTTTTGAATACCGTGCAAAAACGAGCGATCAAGCTGATCAATGACCCCGCACTTACTCGTAACTTGGATGGTCTCGAACATCGCAGATCTGTGGGCGATTTATCTCTCTTCTACAGGTACTATCACGGAAAATGCTCTGAAGAGTTGGCACGTATGATTCCACCGAGAGTAGCACCTACCTGGCGAACCCGTCAAACAGACGGTAACCATGAATTTACTGTCAAACTAGAGGCACCAAGAACCTCATTATATCAGAATTCATATCTCTGGAGAACAGCATCGCTGTGGAATAAACTCCCTGCGACGGTTTTCCCTGCAGGTTACAACCTGAACCGTTTCAAGACCAACATACACCGACATTTCCGCGCACTTGCCGCTTCTCGAGCGTGATAGGACATTTCCTTGCGAGTGCGCATATCCGTAAAAAAAAAAAAAAAAATCTAAAATAAATTTATTAGGTACTAGATGGCGATACGTTAGTACTTCTCTTAATAACAGATATTTGTATTTTCATGCTCATTTTATTTATGTTTAGATGGCAATACTGATATTATATTGAATTAATTAAATTTAGTAGATACTTTTCAAATTATACAAGTTATGAATTATTATTTCGCTGATTCTGAAATGGCAAAAATACAACTTTATAATGAAAATTAGAAGACATGGAACATGTTACAAAAATGATAAGTTTATCGTAATAATATATCTATTGAGGTTCGCCCACCATGGATATGTTTGTCTTGATTTGTAACTACAGATCGCCTGTTAATTACAATACAGTATTAAATATTATTTATATTTTTATATTTATATCTGCCAAGAATGCAGGGATTTGATTGGCGGATGGGGATTTTGTTTTCGTTTTCAAATCAAGTCTTTGTATTATATACATATATAGTATTGCAAGGTGTATTAGGTATGAGTGCACATATTTCAACATGATATAATATGGCTCATTTCAAGCTAAAACCGTCCTATTAACCATAGGTCAATTCTTATTATTTTCGGAGCTATCACAGAATTTAAATTTAGAAAAATGTCAATAATGTGACAACATTGTACAGATATTTATTCTCCAGGACGCCTGAGTTAAATGTAGGTACCTAAACAAATTACCAGCTTTGCTGAATGCTATGTGGATTTTCTTGTGTGAGTGTGGTGATACTTTAAAATTTTATCTTTTGTGAAGCAACACTCATGTGTAGATAGAATAGACTGTACAAAAAAGATATGTTCGGATTTTTTGGAGAAACCATTCACAAAAACGAACTCTGCCTGGAAAATCTCCAAGAGACAATTCCTGTACACGCTGCACTTGTTATAAATAAATAAAATTTTGTCGGAGACTATCTAGCTTGTCGGGCAATGGATCATGGATCGAGGCTATCTTCCTCTATCGATAAAATATGTTTATTCAAGATCCAGTTTTTTCTAATTTTCATGAAAAATCCAAATGGCATAATATTATTTTTATATTGCTGTGCTTAAAGAGCAAAAAAATATCTACATTTTGGCGCAAACCGCAATTCAATATCTGCATTCGTTTTCAAGTTACGTAAGGCTATTCCATAATATCGTACCTGACCGACCTTAGTGGGACACCCTGTATATTAAATATATATTTTTGTTCATCGATTTAGTTGTTTTGGAACCCAACAATCATCTTTTTGATAAAATTTAAAAAAGTAAAAATTTTACGATTTTTATAGATTTTATTTCCCTTTTCTCCCCATCATCCATCCGCCACACTATCCAAAATTGATAGTTTTCATGACATGCTAATATAGGATTTTTGTGCCAAATTTGGTTAAAATCCGTTAAGGCTTTCTTAGGTTATCGTGTATACAGAGAGACAGACAGACAGACAGACCGACAGACATAATTTTGTTATCGATTTAGGTTTTTTCGGACCCAAATATCACATTTTTGATTAAATTGAAAAAAGTAAAAATTTCACGATTTTAATAGTCCTCCATACCTTATGGGGGGACCGAGGGGGGGACTAAAAACCCTGAGGAAGTCAACATATTTGCCCAAATATCGAATAGGAGCAATTAAGCTCTCTTTCACAGAAGATATTTTTACTTTTTCATATACAGGGTGTATATTTTAGGTGATACCACTATTGCTATATGCGAAACGGTGAGAGCTACAAGGTCGGTTAAATTAGAAAAAAGTTGCCTTTTTTGACGCCTATTTAAGACTCTTTTACAGTGTTGCCAAATTCCTTTTAGTTTATTAAATACAGGTTCATAACTTGGGCCGAATTAAGGTAAGATTTTGGTAAAAATCACTTTTTATCACTTTTTGGAGCAGAAACGTCGGTCAATCATACTTAGGAGGCATATCATTAGGAAGGGAATAAAAGGCGCTTTCTTAAAATGACATAAAAAATCCAGGTCCGTATTTAAAAAAATAAAGTTGATGATGGTAGCTCGATCACGAAACGTCTGATTCAAAATTTGAAGATGCCATCTTGTAGAGCGAAAAAAATTAAAAAACTTTCAAATTCAAATTGTATCTCCAAAATCAATAGTTTTCGAAATAATTCATGAAATATTTTTAGGCGTTTCTTAGAAATCAGCCTGTATTTCATAAACGAAAAGGAATTTGGCAAGACTGTAAGCAAGCCTTGAATGGGCATCAAAAAAGGCAACTTTTTTCTAATTTAACCGACCTTGTAGCTCTTACCGTTTCAAATATAGCAATAGTGGTATCACTTAAAATATACACCCTGTATATACATATGTATATGAGAATATATGAATATCTATGCACAGTTTTGGAGCAAATGCGATGCATTTAAATACTTTCTTGATGGTGCTATCGATGCGGTGTTATGGCTTTAATTAACAAAATGTTTATATTTTTGAAGTGCAATAATATGAGAGGTAGGTACACGTTCAAAAATGCCAAAGCTAGGTATTGGCATAGAAGGTTTAAACGTTTCCAAAAATATCCAGATAAAACAAGAAACAAACATCTAAAATTCGTAAGGATAGGTAGGTAGTTGGAGATTATTGGTTTAGAATGCACTTATTTTGAAACTAGGTTAAAGCTGTTTACAACCTTCTTGAAATAAATGCAAATAAATTCACTTGTTTTTGCCGTTTATATAAAATGTAAAGCGATGAGAAGTAATTCAGTTTAGACCCAGTACTTCACTGAACAAAAATAAAGCTGTTAAGAATTTGTTATTTAAATATATTCGAGAATGGGACCAAGGCTTGCCAATCTAGACCGATACAGAGTCCGAGAGTGGACTCCAAGACTCTCGGTTACCTTGGTAATGATCTCGAGAATAAATGATACGCCAACTTGTGAGTTATAAAAATTTCAAAAATAAGTTATGCTTGTCCTAAGTAAACTAAGGAGTGGCTCATTAGTCATTCAATTCTGAAGAGATCGCAGAGGAAATTTAATTCTTAACAAGAACTCTGGGCAGTTAATCTTATTGTAGATTATTTCGAAACGAAATAGAAAAGCAAAATATTCTCTAGGTTTTGAAAGGACATCTATGCGTACCATCGAATTTGAGCCACCAAAGACAATCTCACATCGGGAGTCAAGCCCAGATCATTAAACTGAGAGGAATTTTGAAGATTTATCTTGAAAACTTATATTTATTTATGTCGAACGTAAAGGGACTGTTTGCAACTTTACATGCAAAGTCATTTCAAGGAATTTTTTGTCATTTTGCAATCTAAGTTTTGTTAATATAGTTATTTATGTCATTATTCCACCGAATGGAATACATTTTATCTTCAAGAACTGCAATGTTTCCTTCCACAACTAGCTTACTGCATTTTTCATCCATTTTCGGAAAAATAAAAGGCTGCCACTATGATTTACGACGTATGTCAAATCTGTTTACTTCAAATGTCAAATCAATATTAGGTCAGTTGGATAAACAAGCAGACTTTATTATCCGTATTTATTTATGGTTGTACTTTACTTATGCAAGTTTTATGTATTAACATTGTGTCTTTAAGATCGGTAGGGTTTCAGGGTACTTATGGCCCTTATAAGCTGAAAGTGCAAAATAATTTGCTTCGAACTTTGAAAAGTGAATTTCAAATTTGAAGCTTTATAACTTTGGAATGGTAACAGTCATTGACAAAAAATTGGGTCATTTTGTAGCCAATTCAATCCTCTTTGGAATGAAATATGATTCATTAAAATCGGTCCAGACGTTCCAGTGTTATGGTCTATTTAATGGGGCCATGTCAAGTTAGAAAATTCGAAATACAATTTTGGAATTTTCTTTCAGTTTCCAAGTTATAGGCCTTCAAACTTGAAAATTTCTCAAAAATTACCCTTAGCTTTGTTTCAGGTGGAGTTTCAACTTCCAGGAGAGCTCCCAGTGCCCTTTTGTTCATTTATTATTGGAGTAATTAAACAATGAAACGCATTTTATTACATTTTTTGTATTATTTAGCCCCCCCCCCCCCCCAATTTCAGAGCGTTTTCGCCATTTTGTAAGGAGAAAATAGCGCATTCGTTATTTTGTGAGGAAACGCCAATGCCAACGAACGCCAACGAATGAGATTTGGCGATAGATACCAGATGTTCGTTGGCCTTCGGAAAAACATCCATATGGCATTCGCTGTCTGAGCCAACGTTTGTTGGACACGAAACCGCAAAAATCGATGGGCGAATGGATGACGAAGTTATTATTACTTGTGTTGCATTTATAATAGGCACCTTCCATCAATTTTTTTTATTGCTGATTGCGTTTGTCAATGAAAAATAAGTCAACACGTGTTTTTTTTTTCTTGTTAGACAAGAATTGACGGAGATACAACGCTTTGAAATGTGCTTATTTTTGATATCCTATGACGTCACTCCATGCTGAGTAGATCTATATATACAAAACTTAATCTTTGTATAACTTTCGGAATATTCATATTTGGACAAAATAAAAAAATACGTATAGATTTTTTTCCGATTTCCTACAGTTTGCAATAAACAGTTATCAATTTAATTTTTCATGCAAGGTGCCTATTCTCAATGAAGAATAAGAAGAGAAAAAACCAAAACCAAAGTGCAAACGAAGGTGGTGGAAGACGACATTATTTAAAAAAAAAGCACCGCACCAGAGATTTAAACTTAACGCTTCCATCGCTCGTTCGTTCGTTGGCTGAACCGTCCACACCACATTCGCCGATTCCCTCTATTTCTTTTGATGTTACCGACGCTCTCTGGGTTGCGAGCGAACGCCAACAAATCTTCGTTGGTTTCGCCAAACCGTCCACACTGAACAAAAATTCTTCGAACGAACCCATTCGTTGGAGTTCGTTGGTCTGGTCTGTACGCAGCTTAATAACTATTTATCATCCTGTTTCTGACTACCCTCTCAACCTTCCCTGTTAGTATGAATTCAATCCTATGTACAGTTTTTGAATAATCATACAATTTTGTATATTTCCGTATGGTTCTCTATTCGTAGGTCGATCGAGTGTACGCTACTGGTATTTTCCTGTTTCTGGCTACCCCCTCAACATTTTCATGTTAGTATGAATTCAATCCTATCATCAGTTTTTGAATAATCATACAGTTTTGTATATTTTCGTATGGTTCTGCATTCGTAGATCGATCGAGTGTACGCCACTGGTATTTTCCTGTTTCTGACTACCCCCTCAGCCTTTCCATATTAGTATGAGTTCAATCCTATGTACAGTTTTTGAATAATCCTACAATTTTGTATATTTTCGTATGGTTCTCCATTCGTAGGTCGATCGAGTGTACGCCACTAGTATTTTCCTGTTTCTGACTACCCTCTCAACCTTTCCATGTTGCATAATGACGTCATAGGTCTTATCGACACAGATGATGAATTTAAAGTTGGGGATCAAGTCAGAATAGATACCGATAGCTTTTATTTTCAAACTAAAGATATGTTTAGTCAACCTTTCCCAAATCAAAATACTCCACAAAATTTTGTTTCAAATCCTAATCAAAATAGCAACCATGATTTCGAAGATTTACTAAAATTGGATGCTACAATTTTCGACGGAAATTTGTTAAGATGAGTAACTTTTTACGATATGTATTGCTTCTTAGTGCATGATAACTCTAATATTGCGCCAGTGCGAAAATTTCGACATTCAATTTCTTATCTAAGGGGACAACCGCTTAATTTAATAAAACCGCTGCCCGTCACTGATAACAACCACAGTGTTGCTTTTCAAACATTAACTGATAGATATCAAAACAAAAGACTTTTAGCTACGAATTATTGGAACGGAATCAACAATACTATATTATTAAAAAACAATTGCTCTTCTAAGGATCTAAGAACCTTGCTAGATACATTCAATGAAAACATAGCAGCTTGGGAGTTATTAGGTTTCCCAACCAAACAGTGGGAATTTCCGCTCTTCAATATGTTTTTGTCACGTCTTAATGCATCCATAAGAACCTCTTTCGAAATAGAACATAGCAAAATAGAACTTCCAACTTTCGAAAACTTGACGGAATTTTAAAAAAATCATTGTCGCGCTCTAGAGTCAGTGCAAATTATGCCAAACATTTCCCAGTATAACATGCAAACAAGCAGCTCACAAAAATCTAACAGTTCAAATTCAAATCATCACTACAACAAAAATCAATTCAACTCAAACAATTCATATTCAAAATCCTATCAACCTCAAAGCTATATTGCTAATACTAATCCAAGCGCACCAAGATATACAAATGATTCAGTTCGATCTAAATTCACAAACAAATTCCAATCATTCAAATTCAATCCAAACAAATTCCAATAATTTGAATCAAAACTTTCAATAAATACAAATGCAGATTATGCAATAATCAATCATCACACAGTTTATCACAATGTCAAATATTCCTACAAAAGAGTATAATGACCGCATTGCCTATGTAAGGCAAAATAATGCATGCAACAATTGCTTACGCTTTTCACATACACTAAATTTGTGTCAAACTACTTTTTCATGCCGATTGTGTGGTTTGCGTCACCACACAACGCTATGTAATAAATCCCAAACGAGTGAACCGAATCAACAAAACACTTATCTTTGCAAATTTACAACAACCAAGCAATCAGTTTAATTCAAATTCAAACCCCAACACACAAAACAATAATGCACAATATATTCAAAATCCACCACCAAACAATAATACGCAATACATTAACTGTGGGTGCACCTCACTCACCAAGCAAAAACCTCAAACTACCATACTTCTTTCTCTCTGCCACAAAGATAGACATTTTAGATGCTCTTGGAAATTACCAAACGGTACGAGTAGTTCTTGATAATGCCTCACAAGCTAATTTTATATCCGAGAAATGTCTCAATCGCCTAGAGTTATCCAGGAGAAAGTTTGTAGTTCCGATTCTTGGAATAAATCAATCTACCCCAAATACGAAAGGTGTAACAAGTTGTACAATAAAGCCTGTGGGTCAGGACAAACCTATTTTTCAATTCGAGGTATATGTTTTACCTAAAGTCAGCGCAGAAATGCCATCACTTCAATTGGATACTAAACATTGGCATCATATTGCTAATTTAAAATTGGCGGATGATACCTTCAATATTCCTGCTCCAATCGACATACTCCTAGGTGCTCAGGCCTATTCAGAAATCATAAGACCAGGAATTATTCCAGGACCACCAGGACAGCCACTTGCTCTAGAAACTGTCTTCGGATGGGTACTTCTTGGGAAGGCAATAGCTTCATATTGTCACGGCTTTGGGTTGCCTGACAGAAATCTCGGGTTCGTTGTTCGTTTCGTTTATTCCAAAAATCAAAGTCCAATTAACACAGCAATAATTTATTCCACTTAACAATACACTCTGACACTAATTACTTTAATAATTAACTCAACAATTAAACTCTTTACAATCACTAATTAAATCGTATCACAGTCGAACTGAAACTTAACTTACAAAACAATGCCGGCCTTCTTATATATCCCTAAATCTATTCCTGTAAAATCTAGAATACACACGATAATCTTATTTTCCAGATTAAAGTAGAATAATTCGCTAGATTCTAGTATTTTGGCCATCGAGGTTGAGATTCTTGACAGCCTGGCGAACGCCACGCCACATTGCCCTCCTCTTAAGGTTGATCGTCCCGATCAACTTCACGCCCATGATATTTCGTTAACCTGTCCAGATGTACAACTTTCATCTTACTCCTGGTGTTGCGTTGGACTCGATAAACCAAATCATTGATCCTCTTGATTATTTTGTAGGGTCCTTACCATGCTGAAGATAACTTCGGCGGCACTCCTTTCTTTCTTGCTGGATTATACAACCATACTAAATCACCTTCTTGAAATCCGGCTGAATTGGCTTTCAGGTCGTATCTGGTCTTCATCCGGTCACTGGCTAGCTAAATATGCTCCCGAGCAAAATCATGGATACCCAGAAGTCGTGCCCTTACTTCGTCGGCATAATCTCGGATTTCTCTCCGTTCTTCTTCAGGTATCTCAAACATCAGATCGCAAGGTAACCTGAGTTTTCTTCCAAAGACGATTCTGGCTGGACTTTCACCTGTTGACTCGTGAACAGCTGCTCTATAAGCCATTAAAAACAGAGGCAAGTGTTTGTCCCAATCACGCTGGTTCTTTGCGACCACTTTTGTCAGGTGTTCCTCTATGGTCTTATTAAATCGTTCTACCATGCCATCAGACTGTGGATGTAAAGGTGTTGTCCTGGTCTTACGGATTCCCATGATCTCACAAATTTTATTGAAGATGGCAGATTCGAAGTTTCGTCCCTGGTCTGAATGTAACTCTAGTGGCACACCATGACGACTAAAAACTTCGTCCACTAGCACCTGGGCAACAGTGATGGCTTCTTGATTGGGAATAGCGAAAACTTCTGGCCATTTACTGAAGTAATCCATGATAACTAAGTTGTATTTGTTACCACGCTCTGACTCTGGGAACGGTCCGGCTACATCTATCGCTAGTCTTTCAAATGGAAGACCGACGTTGTACTGTTTCATGGGTCCCCGAGATCATAGTTTAGGGCCTTTACTGGTAGCACAGATTTCGCATTTTCGGCACCAGCTTTTAACGTCTTCATGGTAGTGAACCCAGTAAAAACGTTCCCGGATTGTGTCCAAAGTCTTGTTAACTCCGAAATGTGCCCCTGAAGTTCCGTCGTGTATTTCTTTCAATACATCTTCCACTCGGTCTTTTGGGATAACCAGTTGGCTCTTAGTGGATTTCCCATCGGCACTTTCCCAAACTCTTTTGAGCAAACCATTTTCTACGGCCAGAGAGTTCCATTGGGTCCACAACGCTTTGCAAATCAAGCTCTTGTTTGACACTTCTCTCCATTCTGGCCTACATTCATCATTTTCCTTAAGATGGAGAATCTGCCCAATGTCCTGGTCTGCTTCCTGATCTTCTCTCATTTGTTTCGTAGTCCACTTGTCATCAACAATCAGGCCCGTTCTTCTCACAGCTGGACTAGTGTTCCTCTCATGCGGGTTTCCAGGCCGATGTTTAGGACTAGCGTCTCTGGACCTCCAAAAGCTTTGAGAACGATCCCTAGATGGAGATGACATCCTTAGTTTACAATCCCATTGCATGTGCCCAAGCTTTTGGCACCGGTAACATTTTACTCGGTTTCTCGGTGTTGGTGTTTGTTTGGAGTCGTTTTCCATTTGTCTAATTTCTAGTACTAGTTTCTCCATTCTCTCCATGAAATTACTCATTTTGGTTTCGAAGCTACCATCCTCTTTTGATAATTGTTTATCCTTTGGGTCTTGAATGGACACTGCTCGTATTCTGGGTGTTGAGGCACCAAAGATTGCTTCCAGTTCTATTGCTCGGACAAGGGCTTCGCTACTTTTCCCAATCTTGGACATTCTTAGGTTTTCCTGGATCTTGGAATCCCGGAGACCATCAATAAACGTAGATACTGCCATCCATTCTTGTATGTCTTCCCCAGCTGCCGGAAACGCCAAACTCACTAGCCTTTTAACTTCTGATTCGAATTCTTGTAAACTCTCGCCGGGTTTTTGAACTCTTGATTTAACTTGAGTTCTGAATACTTCTTGTCTGTAATGGTCTCCGAAGCGCAGTTCTAAAGTTTGACTAAGATGCTGGTAATTCTGTTGGTAGATTGAAGGAATGGACTGAAGAAGATCGCTGGTCCTCGTAGCGCCACTATCAGTGCTGTAGCTTTTTCTTGATCGTTCCATCCGTTGATATTTGCAGCAGCTTCAAATTGTCGGATATACATGCTCCAGGATGTAGAACCGTCAAAAGTTGGTGGTTTTATCTTCATACTGGAGAATGCTCCAACACTAATTGGATTGATGGACTGTATTTCTAATTTACGCACCTTATCCTTGAGTGCTTGAACTGCTTGAACTTGGTCCTCAACTTCTTGTCTTAATTGCTGAACATCTTCTTTAACTTCTTGAAAATTGTCTTTAACTTGAACATCGGCTTTGACTACAGGTTTTACTTCCTGAACGTCGTTTTTAACTTCTCGAACATCGTCTTTAACTTCTCGAACATCGTCTTTAACTTCGGCCTCCCGTAATCTTTTGTTCTAGGTTAGCGACAAATCCGTGTATGTTTTGATATATTTTCTGTAGTTGTTCAAGGTCTTCTTGCCGTTCTTTTTGTCGCCTAGCTTCTTCGTCTTGTTTTTCTTGTTGTCGTTTAGCTTCTTCTTCTTGTTTTTCTTTCTGTCGTCTGGCTTCTTCGTCTTGTTTTTCTTGTTGTCGTTTGGTCTCTTGAAGTTCGAACATTTTGCGCAGAAGTTCTTCAACTTTTTGTTCGTCCATTTTTGCTTGTTGTCTTGTGATAGGCATATACAGAACGTTCTAGAATTTCCCACGAACTTTCTTCAAATATCTTTTCTGGTCTTTGCTCGAAGTTCCAAACACGCCGGTGAAGTTACAAATTGGAAAACTTGCTTTATTCTAGAATAGAATGTTCTGGAACTTTCTTGAAATTTCTTTTCTAGATGTAGATTGATACAGCAAACACGTCGGTGAAGTCACAATTTCGATATCTCCCTTGGTTTCCAAATAGAATGTTCTAGAATTTTCCCGAAACTCCTCGAAAAAAAACCTCTTCTGAATGACGATTGATGTTCCGAATACGTCGGCAAAGTCACAAATTCGATATCTCCCTTAGTTTCCAAATAGAATTTTCTAGAACTCACTCGAAGATTCACTATTACAGTCAAAATCTGGTTAAGAGTCACTTCCGGGGTAATTCACACGATTGGTTAAGTCTCTTTTTGTGATTGTCACTGTTTGCACTGCACTAACTGTCCCAGTGTTCACTTAGTGTTCAGTTTTTACACTACACTAGTGTCCCCGCACTTCCGCAATTGGATTTCACTCTGCAGTCTTTTATATCCTACTTCTGGCACTAATGTCACGGCTTTGGGTTGTCTGACAGAAATCTCGGGTTCGTTGTTCGTTTCGTTTATTCCAAAAATCAAAGTCCAATTAACACAGCAATAATTTATTCCACTTAACAATACACTCTGACACTAATTACTTTAATAGCTAACTCAACAATTAAACTCTTTACAATCACTATTTAAATCGTGTCACAGTCGAACTGAAACTTAACTTACAAAACAATGCCGGCCTTCTTATATATCCCTAAATCTATTCCTGAAAAATCTAGAGTACACACGATAATCTTATTTTCCAGATTAAAGTAGAATAATTCGCTAGATTCTAGTATTTTGGCCATCGAGGTTGAGATTCTTGACAGCCTGGCGAACGCCACGCCACAATATGTACCAAATTAATCCCCAGCGTTCTCTTCTAATCTTATCGCCCTTAATGAGCCGTCCCTGGATCAAACGATCTGTAAATTTTGGGAAGTCGAATCACTTCCGACAAAAACTTTCCTATCTCCAGATGAACAAAGATGCGAGTCATTTTTTCAAAAAACAGTAACCAGAGACGAAACAGGACGTTTCCAAGTGTCCTTACTTTTTCGTTATTCCAGGCCAGATCTAGGTCAAACCTAGCCTCAAGATTACAGATGTTTGTTGTCGCTAGAATCTAAACTATCAACAAATCCTACGCTCTATTCCCAGTATTCTGAATTTATGACTAATTATCTAGAAAACGATCACATGAGTTTAATTTCTACATTAGAACCAAAACCAGAGTTTCTTAACTATTTACCACATCACCGTGTGCTACGACTAGATAAGTCAAGTACTTAGGTCCGTGTGGTATTTATTGCCTCATCCAAGGGATCAAAAGGATTCAGTTCAAATTCTACCCTTCTAGTAGGGCCCAAATTACAAACAGATATCAACACTGTTCTTCTCAAATTCAAATTTCATCTAATTGTTGTGCTTTCTGATATAACGCAAATGTTTTTGCAAATCAGACTGGCTCCTGAAGACAGAGACTACAGAGACTACCAAAGACTCCTCTGGCGTTTCAATGCCAATGAACCGATCCAAGAATATCGACTGAATACAGTTACTTTTGGGGTCAGTTCAAGTCTATATCTGGCAATACGAACAATTCAGGAACTTGCCAAACTTGAAAAACAAAACTATCCAGAGGCTTCTAGAGTTTTATTAGAAGACATTTTCGTAGACGATATTTGCTCAGGCGCAGACTCTTGAGAGTCAGCTTTGACTCTACAAAGAGATTTAATCGCCCTCCTGAAATCTGGTTGTCTTGAATTAAAAAAATAGGCTAGTAATCATCCAAAGTTACTATGAGTCCTATCCCCTGAGGAATGTCAAATTCCTTTTTCTTTCGATAAAGAAAATCCCATTACTATCAAAGTCTTAGGACTACAGTGGGACCCAAAGACGGATGCTATGTTTTTCTCATGTCAACCGTTAACTAAACCCTGTACCAAACGAAACATTCTAAGTAATATTGCGTCAATATTCGATCCCTTAGGAATGCTTTCAACAATTTCATTTTTTGCTAAATGTCTTATGCAAAAACTCTGGATAGCCAAAATCGGCTGGGACGATCCAGTAGATAAATCTATTTACGCCCTTTGGACTCAATTTCAAAATGAACTTCCGTGTTTATCCCAAATTAAATTTCCACGACATATTTTTTCTAAAGGAATCATCCGATGTCAATTGCACGCCTTCTCAGATGCTTCACAGCTTGGGTATGCTGCTTGTATCTATTTAATCATGAGTCAGTCCCTTGAAAACTATTATTCTGCCTAGACTAGAACTTTTGGGTAGTGCGCTTCTTAGCGATCTACTCAACTTTGTCGTGAAAATATATTCACCTCTAATAACAATCGACGAAGTC
The DNA here is from genome assembly GCA_917834065.1 of Ceutorhynchus assimilis. NCBI lineage: Eukaryota > Metazoa > Arthropoda > Insecta > Coleoptera > Curculionidae > Ceutorhynchus > Ceutorhynchus assimilis. The sequence continues at coordinate 17,300,993 of OU892277.1, read as the reverse complement.
TTTGAATACTCAGATTCTTAAGTTGTTCCTTACTGGATTTCGAGTTCACCACACCGATGGAGAACTTTCATCGCTAATAGAGTTAGCCATATACAAGAACAAATTCCTAATGTCAATTGGTATCATGTTAAATCACAAGAGAATCCCGCGGACGTAGCTAGTCGTGGTAGTGCACCTGCTAACTTCATAAACCACCCCTTTTTTACAGGCCCAACCTGGCTAAGTTTACCATGTTCCTCATGAGACCTAAAAAACACTTGTGTGGGAACTTTAGAGTCAGATTTAGAAGAGATAACTCAAGAAGGAAAACGCGTTACTCTGACTACGACCATTGAGTGGAATTTTGTAGACGTGCTTGTTAATCGGTATTCATTACTGACTTATATTAAAAAACTTATCTGTCGCAGTCACAGAATCTTTCATAATTTTAAAAACAAGGAAAATCCACTTACTGGACCAATATCTGTATTCGAATTACAACATTCTCTACTCGTCCTAGTAAGGCGTAGTCAGGAAGTACATTTTTCCAAACCAATTTCGCAAATTAAAAACAATGAATTATTGCCAAATCCATTCCGAAAACTCGCCCCTTTCTTAGACAAGACCGGTTTCATCAGGGTGGGCGGACGTATAAGACATACCGACGCCATTCGCTTTGAAGCCAGGCATCCTCTTTTACTAACCAGATCAGACAGAGTAACTCAGCTAATTATTGAACATATCCATGCAGAAAATCTGCATCCCGGACTACGGTCCAACACCTATTACGTCAACAGTTTTGGATTCTTTCCTCACGCAGAGCCATTCAGGCTGTTCTGTCTTAATGCATAAGGTGCTATCGTCTTCGACCAAAAGCCTATACGCCTTATCAAGGAGATTTACCATCTTTCCGTATTTCCCAGGGTAAATGTTTTTCTCATGCTACCCTAGACTATGCAGTTCCACTAAAATTACTACCAGGCCGTTGGTACCGTGGCAACCGATAATTCAAGGCATATACGGTATCCGCCAAAATAAACAGTACCGAAATCTAGAGCTCTGAGTAATTGCGCATGCAAGTTGCATTTATCATATTTCGCTTACTTGGCATTAGTTATGAGGTTGACATTAAGTTAAGGTTAAAATCTTCGTCATTATGTATCTTTCAACTTAAGAAACAGTTTTTCAATATTTCCGGTCATACGGATTTGGGAGGAATAAAGGCTCAAGTTTGAAACAAGTCTCACAAAAATTTCAGCAACCACTCTTGATAAATATTTTAAATGATATGCAGAATCCTAATGAAGATTTTTTGCGTCGCTATGATGCATTTTTTGAACATATACGAGTGATACAAATTAATAAATGATATAATCTATATGTTCAGTACTGTTTATTTTGGCGGATACTATATTTGTATTTTTTGTTGCGCTAGTACGCGCGCTATTCACATTGAACTAGCCTCGGATCTCGCAGCTGACTGTTTCATAGCAGCCCTTCGGAGATTTGTCGCTAGACGAGGCCCTTGTAATTACCTATACAGTGACAATGGTACGAATTTTCTCGGCGCAAATAATCAGCTCATAGAACTTTCGAGGCATGCCGCCGAACATCTTCATATAAAATGGCACTTTTTCCTCAGTACAAGTCCTCACTTCAATGGTCTATCCGAAGCCGGAGTTAAATCCGTGAAAACTCACTTTATCGAGTAATCGGAGACCAAAAATTAACGTACGAGGAGCTTAATACTTTGCTGGTCCAAATCGAAGCGCTCTTGAATAGTCGCCCGATTTCTAGTCAGTCATCGGACCCTAATGATGTTTCCCCACTTACACCTGGGCATTTCCTCACTATGGAACCATTTAATTCGTGCCCCGATCCAGACTTATCACATCTCAAGCTTAACACTCTTTCGCGATGGCAACTTATTCAGCGTCTAAATTCTGACTTTTGGAAGCGTTGGAAGGAAGAATACCTTACCACTTCACAGCAGAGATCCAAATGGACAGAAACACCGTCGAAAGTGAACTTAGACAGTTTGGTTGTCATTAAGAATGAAAATAAGCCACCTTTGCAGTGGTCTCTTAGCAGGATTGTCAAATTACATCCTGTCCCTGATGGGCATGTTAGAGTAGTAATTGTAAGGACTCCACAAGGGTTGTTCAAGCGTCCTATTGTAAAACTTTGTCCTTTATCGTTGAACTAAGCACTCGAGCCATGCTCAATTTATGTTCGTATCCTTTCCGAATTTTCGTTTACTTTATTTAATTTTTTCTTTTTTTTTTAATTTTGGGATTTTTTCTAAGTGGGAACTATTTCTGTTGAATTTAATAATTTATAACAATCGTTTTAGGTGGGCGGAAAATATTTGTGCAAGTTTTATTATGTTTAAATTCTTAATTATTCGAAATAATGATTACGTTGCGCATGAACCATACATTTTCATTATTGTATGACACCTCTAGGGTGCGCAAGGAGTCGCTCTCTTAAAATTTGGGCACGGAACTGGCGTGACCTAAATATTTCAATCCGCAAAATTTACCAAAAATTAGTGGCGATATCTCAGAAAAGGGTTCAAAACCCAATGTACATAACCCCCAATCGTGACGTTGTGCTGTTGCAGAACTAGAAGGACCTGAGTCCAGGAAAGAACGATTTTCTATACGACAGAAAATCAATCGAGGTAGGTGTCCTTTTATGATTTTGTATGGTTCCCGTTCAATCACATTCTTTTGTCAAATAAAATAAAATTACAGTCAACTTTCAACTAATCGAAGTAAAATTAATCTCAATTTAATATTTTTTAAACACCTATTCTTACGCAAACACCTACTATAGGACTTCATGAACTATTAGTGGCAGCTAAAATGTGAAATGGCGCTTACTGGCTCCAGCAGTAACCAAGATTTAATAACCTTTGCCAGAAGCAATTTTCCAAAGTCGGGTCATAAAATAAGGTCAAAGTTATCGCTAACTATAGTTTTCCAACGCTTTGTTAGAAGCTGTTATTAAAAATTCAAACTTGTATTGCTTAAGTTGATTTCATTATTAAGTTGAAAGCTTATTTTTACGGAAATAATGTTTGGAGAACATTGAACGCAATTAAAATCATTGTGGCCAAATTTGAAAATATATAGGTAGGTACCTTTTATTTTCAAGCGGTCTATAAATATTAAATAACCTAATTGTCGCCAAAATTTGACACAGAAAAGACCGATTATGACCTAGGACCATAGTAGTTATTTATCTCATTATGCCAAGAAATGTTCACTGTTCCAACAGTGCGTTGATTCACTTGGCAACGTTACTTCACTTCACTCGAAGGGATTCATACTGACGAAAGAAAACTCCATTCGTGAATGACCTTGACTCCGAAACAAGCATGAATTCAGAAGTTTCCTTCGTTTTTTACATACTATAGACGATTTGTAGGAGGTTTTGCTAGCAGCTTCGTTGCATAAACTTCCTGGAGAAAAAGATATTTTTGATTGTACCACCGACAACCACCGACTGTAACGTAGTTTTGGGAGGTAAGAGGCAGCTTTATGTTCCAGTCCGTATACACAAAAAATTTCCAGGAAAATTTATTTGAGACACATACGACAGCAATACGGTTATCGAAGCTGTCCTGTCGCAAATACAAAATGGGGAGTCAGTGAAACTACAGTATAATGCTTACCAAGCCCGATACAACTTAGTGGATCACAAAAAAGGAACTGTTAGCAATAGGTAGAGCAGTAGACCATTTTCGCAAAAATCTATATTGACAAAAATTTCTCATAAGAGACCATGCATCGCTTAAATGGCTTCGAAACATAAAACAACCAGAAGGACAGGTAGCAAGATGGCTGGAAAAGTTACAGCAGTACCCACAATTTTCAAATCAAATATCGTTCTGGTAAACTGCATTGCTTGAGAATGGTTGAGAATGGTTCCTGTTAGAAGCCTCCAATTTGAAACGGATCAAGACTGGAGTTCCGGTCACTTTAGAAGTCACCAATTTTTGAGTCTAAAGGAATCGGGCATATCCAGACCAACCTGGCATGAAAATATCACCAAAAAGCCTAACTTTCAAGGCGCTGTGAGCTCAGCTGGACTTACTGCTGGTCGAAAATGGTTTACTGAGAGGAACCTGGGAGAGTGCAGATGGCAAATTCGTCAAAACGCAATTATTGGTCTTGCCTAGCACAAAAGTTGTTCGAGTTTTAGAAGAAAGGGCCCCGCAATATTTAAATGGAAATTGGTTACCCTGATATTTGGATGAAATTTAAATATGTTATTGGGGATGCCGTAAGCAACATTTTTTACCATGGGCACAACCCTGTATATATGACAGGTGAGGCGTGGTTAGCTGTCAAATATTGGAATCTGATATCCAAAAGCAGATGGCAGCTATGGCAGATTTTGATGACAGCACTCATCTTTTCCAGTTTTCAATATTTTATTTTATTATTTGATTTTTAACTATTCATATTCAAAAATTGAAAAAAAAAAGACAGCTGTCAAAATGTGATGTGCATGAACTTTGTTCAATGTTTTATCACCAATAAACTACCTTAAAACGAGAAAGGACCAGATTAGAGTATTTTTTTCTACTAAAACAAATGACAGGTTTTGACAGTTCTGTAATTTTTTTTTCAATTTTTGAATTTATAATTTACATATAAGTTAAAAATGTCAAATGACAACATAAAATATTGAAAACTGGAAAAGATGAGTGCTGCCGTTTGGCAGGGTTTTGACAGGTGTTAAAATAGTTGACATTTTTCGACTTAACTTGGTCGACTTAGTAGAAATAGATTTTTTGTTCATCAAAATCTGCCATAGTTACTCTGCTTTTGGATATAAGATTCCAATATTTGACAGCTAACCACGCCTCACCTGTCATATATACAGGGTTGTGCCCATGGTAAAAAATGTTGCTTACGGCATACCCAATAACATATTTAAATTTCATCCAAATATCACGGGTAACCAATATCCATTTAAATATTGCGGGGTCCTTTATATTGGGATATGTGGAACTCAATCAGCAAGACCTTGAGCAAGATTCGTGACAGATTCTACTGCGTGAACAATTATCAGGATGCGAAAGATATGGTGCCGACAATATGCAACACGCGTAGCAAGTCAAGTGACGGTCATGACGGTGTTCGGTTCATCAGATGTCGCCTGCTTGGAAGCCGAAGACTATGCCGATTTACGGAAAAAGTTGTTTACATCCATGAAGTAGTAAGAGAAAGAGCAGAGTACACAAGTGACCGAATGAAAAAGAGATATCACCTTAAGACGAATTTTGCAGGTTTCCAGTTTGCCTTTATAACCCTTGAGGAAAGAAAGGTAGATCTCCCAAGCTAAAACTAATATGGGAAGGCACGTACATGATTATAAATGACGAGGTATATGGAATCCAACGCGACATCAAAGGTTAGATGAAGGTTTTCCATCTTGACAGGATGGTTTTCCAATGGATCCGGAATCCGTGACAGGGTCGAGGCATCGATAGGTGAGCACAACATGCGGGTCTTAGAAACTATCGCCGTAGACAGAAAAGATTTTTTACGGTAACAACTGGAACAGTTATGTGCTAAAAACACTCAATAGGCTTTATTACATATTGTTTATACAGGAAATAACACAATGTATTATCTAGCATAATACAGGTACATGTATCAGGTATCAGGTATGAGTACCAATATTTTAAAAAATTATATAATACTTACTCAGCTACTTGCCAAATCCTGATTATGGAAATACTAATTTTTGTAAGGTACAAGATTTTCAAAACACTAAAATCACCATAATTGAAGATAGAATTCACTGCGCTACAAAAAAACTAGAGTAATAATACATACATCATACGGGTAAAGCAAATTTTGTAGGAAGGTCCGATGAACTGTTGAATGGGAATATGGAACTTGTCTGGCAATGGATCCAGTGCTTATTTCAGGGCTCCCTTCCACTATCGTTGAAATTTGTTCTTTATTGGCAGTTGTCATTTGGCTTGCAGGTCCCCGATTTACATTTTGCATACTCACACTTCCCGTATCACGATCACAATCTTTGCAAAACGGGCACAATGTTCTTTCATTCGATGCCGTCCTATAAGAAAATCTCTCCCTGTAAATTCTGACGGTTATGAAGATTTTATAACGAGTCTACGTAAGCAAATAACATATCTGCATATTCGACGTTTGTAAACATATTATTTTCAAAAAATATTGAATCACGCGCGTTCAATACTTCAAGTAACTAAAAAATCAGAAATCAATTATGATCCGTTCAACTACCTGAACCATTATTTCTTGTGCTATGTTGCCAGATGTTTAGAATCCGAATTAAGAGTAACATCGTCATGTTGTTTTTTTTCCGCTTTCTCTTACTTGTTTCGTCTAATCCAGAGTTGTTGTCATCCCATGTGAGATCTATAGTAGCTGACATTCTACATTCAGTTCTTTGATCTGTTTTTTGATCTTCCTTCCCAAATACAGTATCCGCCAAAATAAACCGTACTGAAAATAAAAATTATATCTATTTACTAATTTTTATAATGCATATGTAAAAAAGGTGCACCATAGCGACGCAAATAAGCTTCAAAAGGATTCTGCAAGTTATTAGCCCACCATACGCCGGCGGATGAATCGACCAATTTGATATTTATATTTTTGCGACGAGCCAAGCTTCATCGTGCAATTTGATTTGTCCTGTATTGGTATATTTATAAATAGTGGATTTGGCTATTTTTCTGAGACTTGTTTTGAAATGCGGCCGTTATTCCTTCCAAATACGTATGACCGGAAATAGTGCTTTACTAAGAAAATTTTTTCTTCAGTTGAAAGAGCCATATTGACGAAGATTTTCGCCTTAACGTAATGACAAACTGACAACTAATGACAAGTAGGCGAAATACGATAAATGCAACTTGCGTGCGCAATTGCTCAGAGCTTTAGATTTCAGTACTGTTCATTTTGGCGGATACCGTATTTTAAATAGGGGTAGTCGATCCTCTGTTCTAGTAGTGTTCACCGATGCCTCAGCCTGGTTCCCTGCCAGGGGCGCTGTACAATAGTTTGCTGATAGTCGGATCTGTCCTGCACCTACACCAGTGGTCCTGACCGGTACGCATCTAAGCATTCCGTATAAGTATGTATTTGGCACCCAAGCATATCCTATTGGTTTGTCGCAATATGCGCTCGAATTTAAACCAATAAACGGCGAGGTGCCAAACGCATATACGAAATGTAATTTGGTGCAAAATTCGTATGCGGAATGTTATGCGGTAGGTAGGTATACCTAGCATTGTTTTATGGTTTCGCAGAATTTTTAATAACACGTGCTAAAGAATGTCCCTAAAGCCAAAGCTAGAAGAGCAAGGTCAGCAGAACACAAATGAAATGCTAATTACATACATGCACTGATTAAAAATTTTACAGTTTTTTTTTTTAAACATGTTCCTCCAGCTTTAGATAAAGTTAGCAGAATATTTCTTGAAAAATGCACAAATCATCATGATACAGAAAAAGTCTACCTAAATTTACAGTATAACATTTCAATTAAGATATCATGATGATTTGTGCATTTTTCAAATCATGTTCTGCTAACTTTTTCCAAAGCTGGCGGAACCTGTCGTTTATGTTTACGTAGCTTTAAACCAACCAAATGCAACAAAACATGGACAAGGACATTGCTGCACTAATTATTTTTTTAATTTAATTTCTCTCTTGATTTATTTCCTTTTCGAAATAGATCTTTGACTACCTATTAATATGTTTTTGTTTTTTCCACTTATAAAACTCAGAATGCCCAGAATGGTCAGTCAGATGAATGTGCAACATTTCGTATACGAATCTGGCACTATATTACATTTAGTATATGTGTTTGGCACCTAGCCGTTTGTTGGTTGAAATATCACCGCATGGTGCACCGAACCAATAGAAAAGATCTATAGGTGCCAAATACATATACGGAATGCTTAGATGCGACCGGTACTGGGGTATCCCCCATCTGCACCTTAAACTTATCCTTTTTCATTGCGTATTCCATCGTTTTATGTCTGTGAAGAAGAGGTGAGTGAGAAGAAAATAGTGCCCCCTAGCCCTCGAGTCCTCCAATAGCGTCGGGAGAGGAAAAGAGGAGTTGATCAAGGTAAATCGAGATGGGAAAGAAGAAAGAAGATCTGTATCCAGCTAGGGTGCCTCGGGAATGCCATCTCCCGTACTCACTAGATGTGACCCTGCGGCTTGTTGAGCTGTCCTTAGCAACGACTGACGGATGCAGATAAACGGTCAGTCGCTGGGCCCCTCCACCAACGACCAGGTCTCACAGCTCCTCGGAGGGGGGTGCAAAGGGGTTTCAATATCCTGAAGGAATCCCTTGCTTCCTCCAAGATAATTCGCAGATCAGACAGTTATGTAAACTTTAAGCCAATAGATGAAATTATTATGGATGACACATTCAGATCAGGACGATCTGATTTGAGAAGGAGGCAGTGCTGTTTAGTTTAGGAACTCAAGGTTGTATAACAAGTTTTTATAGAGTAGACCCTAATGCGATTTCGTCTATAAATATTGTGTGGTATGTAATCGGGGAATAAGAGATTTGTTGCAGTAATAAAAGCTACAAGTCAAACCTAATGTTTATACGGTGAATTTGTTCAAAAAAAGTCGGTATTGTTGCTAAACTGAGTTTCCCTGGACCCGGAATCTGTGACCATATAAATACTATTACTACTTTATAGTAAAATGTAAGCCAGAGTTAGTGCTTAATGGAGATAATGAGAAAGGCATCAGGAAAAGTGTCATGGTAAGCCGAAACTAAGAATTTTGTAATTTTATCTTCTTCTTAGAAAAGCAGACATATATAAACTCTTTTATTAAAAGCTGAAAAATTCCTCATTTTTCGCCTTGTCTTTCCCGCATTAAAGTGAACCTAGATTTGCAAGTAGTACCTTAATATTTTTCCATTAAGCGCTAATTGCATGGCAAGTTTTTACTGCAAATTAAAATATAAAATAATTTTAGAGCGTGCAGCTTTCAAAAATAATTAAGAGAAGTTATCTTTGATACTATTTGGAGACATATGCGCATTTTTTTTAAAACTGTATATTAATAATAAAATGTTTTGGTGAAGTGATCTCAAGTTAATGTTACCGCAATAAATGATATACTCAATGATCAAATGTGCAAGTTTATTGTAACCAATATTATCAGCAATTATCGGATCTACATAACTTACTTAAAAATTCAATTATTCTCTAGAAATATGGGTAAATTTAAAAAATTGAACTGGTGCAAGAAAATTAACCTTTTGAAAGGAGGAAAATTTGTTTGTTTTCTTTCAAAAATCAGATGCACAATAAACTTTGACCGTTTGAGCCAAAAGTTGGTTAAAGATTGTCACTTGCAAACTTTCCCTAGTGGAGAGCAAACAAAATATAATCAGGAGTCATCATTACTCACGGTGAGTATCCTGTTATGTATGTTCGCAAATGCATGTGTTAGATTTGGCGTTAATACTTTATTTAGAGTTCAGGGAATTTTTCCAAAATTTTCTAACCTATTTTTTTTGCGTTCCTAATTTTGACCACCGGTCATTGGGTCATTTCAAATGATTCGGAAGTTGATGTTTCATTTTTACGAAATAAAAAGTTAAATTTTTTCTGGCCAAACGTAGGTAGTGGATCAATCGATTATAGAACCAGAGCAGATAGTTATGAAACTAAAGAATTCTTCAAATAGAAAACAGGGGTTATTTTTTGAAGAACTTCTTCTCAATCCTCTAGAAATAGAGTGAAATTAACAAGTAGAAATTAGATAGGTTAGGTAGAGGTTTTTTTTTATGTGTTCTGTTTCACACCAAAGAATAAAGGTTTATTTTATTTGCAATATTAGATTTATGAATGATAATATGCAGTTTCAGCAGATTTAATATGCAACTGACTGATTAGAAACAAAAATATTATGTTATTTCCGTTAGAATTTTAGTTAAAGTTGATTAGATAATAACATTTTGTTAATATGTCTTTGACTTTTGGAGAAATAATAAATAAATGAGTTAAAATGTTGTAGTTTTCTTATTCTTAACTCGATTTTTATAGCCTTAGAAATTTTTTAAAAACATTTTTACTGGTCAATCTTACTCTGTGAGGCTGTAACATTAGTTTATTCCAATTTTTAGATCGGTGGTCAAAGTTACCTTCCCAGGTCGTAACTTTGACCACCAACATTTTGTAGAAAAAAACCGGTCTGTGTTGATGGAACCAAAAATATTATTTCATGTCTCTATAATATCAGGTACAGCCCCAATATTGGCACTTTTGTTTGATTTTTGTCGCCTTCAAGTAATGCAATATTGCAGTGTAAAGTTGAAAACCGGTCAAAGTTATGTCACTTTACGGTGCTTAATAGGTTTGTGCCCCTCAAAAGGTTATTATGGTCATTAGTATGATAGCAAGCGTTCACTAATGGATTAATTAACAAAATCTGGCATCGAAAAACCAAAGGCTGGAGTGTTGCAGGGCTTGAGTGGCGCGGCTTCAGGGTAATATAAGAATATCGAATTTTCTATAATATGTTATCCCCAGGAGCCACTCGTAAATTCTTTTTCATTCCATTTTTTTTAGTGTTTGATATTTTCTATACAAGGGGGAAATATTTTTTTCTACGTGCTTCCTTTGCTGAGATTTTTTTTTTGTAAAAACGGGTGATGTTGGTGAACGAAGCGGGCGTGTGGGTTGCAAGATGGGTCTTCGGGAACAGAAAGTTACTCTTATTAACCCCATAATATATAGGTCGCCAATCATCGGTAGTTTGGTGCAAGCGAACCCTTTTTCTTGCCCTAGGGCATCCTACTACTGGCACATTAAATCTTTCCATTGAGATGTCGTCTTTTTCTAGCTTTTCAATGATTATATTTATCAACTTCATGCTCGGTACGTTCTCGTATCTAACATCAAGGTCTAACATGTTGGAAAACAATATCGGAATAGCACAGGGTAGTATTTTGGGTCCTCTTCTGTCTATTGTTTTTGCCAATGATTTGTCTGCTGTTATCACTGAACCATTTCAACATATTGTAACATATGCAGACGATACAAATGTAATTACAGGAAGTAAAAAAATAGCGGATGTAATTTCGAAATCAAAAATCTTTTTTGAGTTGGTCACAGAGTGGTTTTATAGGAATAGGCTGGTTCTGAACAAAGAAAAAACAAATGCTATTGTTTTTAGCACAAAACAGTCAAAAATAATAAAACCCGAAACGATTGAAATAGACAATTTGGACATTTCAGTCTGTGATAATGTCAAATTCTTGGGAGTTTATATTAATGAGTTTTTAGACTGGTCATATCATATAAATAGCACTGTGAAAAAATTAAACTCAATTTGTTATGGAATACGAATAATAGGAAGATACATGGATGAAAAAACATTAAGAATAACTTACCTGGCAAATTTTGAATCAGTGTTGAAATATGGGATAATTTTTTGGGGGAGGCATAGTTTAGCACAAAGCGTATTTGTCGCACAAAAACGAGTAATAAGAGTAGTTAAGAGGAAAAAGTATTTAGAAAGTTGTAGAGGTGAATTTAAAAACTTAGGAATAATGACTGTTTATGCACTGTATATTTATGAATGTTTATTATTCTTTGTTAAAAACAGGGAGCGTTTCGGAATTAAATGTCAAAGCAGATATGAAACACGAACATTGGAAGTGATGTACCCAACACACAAACTTACACTGACGGAAAGATGCCACCAGTACATGTGTTTGAAGTTATTCAAAGCCTTGCCTCAAGAATTAGGTAAAGACAATAAGTGCATCAAGAATATTCAAAAAACACCTAAGGAAATACTTGGTGGAATTAGAACCTTATAGTTTAAAAGATTTTTGTGGTAATTTGTAAAATTGAAGCAGCATTTGTTTTGTGACGCCGTTTCACTTTGTGTCCATGTTCCTTGTAAACATAATTTGAAATATAGCTATTTATTATTATTATTATTATTATTAAAGAAGGATCCCACACAAGCCACACTCCGGAATACCAACAAACTGATTAGGTCATCTACCCTAACAGTTCCACCACGACTCTACGGCCTACCCAAAATTCACAAACCGGAAGTCCCGCTAAGACCTATAGTGAGTGCATCTGGAGCACCAACGTACAACCTAGCGAAACATCTTGCATCGCTTCTTCAACCGCATGTAGGAAAAACTAGCTCTTACGTCAAGGACTCCACTCACTTAACGATATCCTGGTCAGCTTTGATGTCGTGTCCCTATTCACAAAAGTGCCATTGACGGAATCTCTTGACTTGATATCAAGTACTTTCCCCAATGACATAGTTGAGCTTTTCCGGACATGTCTCACTGATGGTTACTTCCTCTGGGACGGCGATTTCTACCAGCAAACGGACGGTGTAGCTACGGGAGGTCCGCTCAGCCCGGTCATAGCAAACTTCTTTATGGAGGAATTCGAGAGGAAAGCTATAGAATCTTTTGACCACAAACCAACGGTATGGCTTCGATACGTAGATGATAATTTTGTGGTTTGGAGTCATGGGGAAGAGAAGCTTAACCAGTTCCCACGCCACCTGAACGAGCAACATCCGAGCATAGAATTTACCATGGAAAGGGAAAAAAACCAGGAAATCGCCTTCTTAGATGTGCTCATAAAGAAATCTGGAGGAAAACCAAGCCACACGGTGTACCGAAAACCTACACACACACACACAGGTACCTGCATGCACTCTCAAACCACCATCTAAGGCAAAAACGTGGAATTATAACAACGTTAACAGAACGTGCTCGGAACATCTGCGAGCCACAATATCTCGAGCAAGAACTGGATCATCTCAAGTCGGCCTTTCTATCAAATGGTTACAATGCATCTGAAATCGACAGGGCTATGCGACCCAAAACTGCCACACGACAAAACGTGGATCAACAACCAGTGGTGGCTAATGCATATCTGCCTTTCATTTCTCGGGTGACAGACAGGATAGGGAAAGTCTTGAAGAAACACAACATAAAAACAATCTTTAAGCCAACAAGGAAAATACAGCAATAAATCAGATCAGCCAAGGATAAGAGGAATCCACTGTCAAGCGCTGGAATCTATCGTATACCATGCGCATGTAGTAAGGTAACATAGAAACGACAAAAAGATCCATGGGAACCAGGATGAACGAGCACAAAAGAAACTGCAGAGTAGGACAATCGGAAAAATCGGCAGTTGCGGAACATGCGCTTAGTGAAGGGAATCATGAAATAGGTAATCTTTGGTGCTACAGAAGTCCACAAACATACGGAGAACTTCAACAGGAAAGAAGAAACACTAAAACTTAACCAAATCTGGAACCCGATCCTCAAAAACGCAAGAAAGATCCCATTGAGTACAGAGAAAGGGGAGATTAGCCACGTGCGGCGAAGCCCCGCCCCTCCCCCACCACAGCCACTCACACATAAATACAACTTACGGTCAGGAACGCGTCAGTCTGCTACCAGAATCCGACATGGAAGCACCTCTGAAGATGCTAGCCACGCGTGCTAGCGAAACGTCAGGAAGAAATTCCAACTTACGACGGCCATTAAGCCCGAATGAAAACCCCTTATCAATAAACCTGGGCCCCGAAAGCCAGACAAACTTTATCTTTCTATGGCACTGGAAATCTCCTAATGTAAGAAGTTGCCTTGCCAACCATATACTTATATACATAATATATAACAAATTTATACTAGCAGAGAAAAAATATTTCAGGCAATCGAAGAATACACACAGGGGCAAGGCATCGGAAACGTCTTGACAGAACATAGAAATCGGTGACCCTATAAGCAACAACCCCTAGAAATAAACCCTAGGATGTCAAAAAGACCTCTGGACGAAAAGGAATACATGCGCTATCTAATGATCTCAATTTTGCTACCGGTCCTAAATATATTCCACTTTTGAAGTAGGAACAATATGCATTGAGTCGACCGGAGCAGAAGAATATATGGAAGATGAGAAAAGAGCTTGAAACCAAAAAACGAGAAAATAAATCAAGAATATATCCAAGAAAAAAGAATCTGAGAAACTTACACCAAGACAAATCAATTAAGATCTTACCAGCCGACAAGCAGAATCAATGCTATGATCATCACAGAAGTCGAAACTTATAACACCGATTGGAGTAGATACTAGAAAAGATGAAACTACTTTAAACTCAACAAAATATCCAAGAGGCACAGTGGCAATTGAAATCTAAAACCCTTTACCAATATACAAAGCATACATAGATGAAGCCACCACAACCAGGGCAAACCATCACATCTTTATGTATGTCCTATATATTGACAAATATACAAAAAGATGGAATACCATGTACTACGACTAATCACTTCGATCAATCAGTTCGAGGAACTCCCAAGAGATGACTTGGCAAAGTTCTTCCCCACAGAACTACAAAAACTTGCATGTGAATGATTTCAAGCATTTTGAGGACCATCAGTGTTCAACCAGCGCCGTCTCATCAGTTTTATTCTATAGACAATCCAAGTCTACACAAACTTACCTGATAGGAAAGCGATAAATATAATCGAAGAAGTGCAAGAAAAAGACAACACCTCAATAGAAATATCTAATACCTACCTATACTAGTTGTTCAGGAACTAAGCATTATTTTCATTTTGTTTTGTATATTTTTACCTTAATTTTTTACCATTTATGCACTAAAAACGCAGTACATCAATAATAATAATTGTCAATGTCTTATGCCGAGCAACGGACTGATAAATAGAATTATTCTATTTTTCACTGCAGAAAGTAGTACGCGTCGTGCGTTGCACACAGGATACGCAAAAACATTCAACAACCAAGTAAATACAGTCCACAACAAGAGAAAAAAAAAAGAGGGCGACACTCGACCCATTGAAGGCAGATTCGTTAACACGAAGGGAAGTATCGTTGAAATGCTGTTCTAGACAATTTTACTGTCAGAAGGATTGTCCACCAATGTCTCCTGTGGAAGCTATCTTCTTCATGAACTGATTTGAAGCAAACTGATGACTCCAAGCCGGCATTATGGTTAAGATAAACGATAATACGTTTATCCAGTTTCGATCGGGCTATTCATGCGGTAGGTCGGTGTTTATTTCAGTTTGTTTATATTCACAAATTCCACTGATAAGGTACTTATTTTCGTGCGATAAAATTTTACCTGTGTGATTTAATATGGATACGGATAGCGGGGGTTCTGCCCCCGTTAATGAACCTGATATCCAGTCGGGAATATCTAGTGCTAATTTAGAAAGCAAAGTTGGGAGAGAAAAAACAAATATCAAATACAACAGATATGATACTGGTCCATTTAATGTTTTTGTGGAGAACATATCGCCTGATTTCAAGGGCAAGCTATGCGCAATCAAGGTAAATGATATTATATATACAACCCATCCGGAGTTGGATAACCATATCAAAGAGATAGATAGCGTTGGACGCAATAGGGTAAGAATAACTCTAAAAGATGGTCAAGCAGCTAACAATCTGGTAAGTTCTAAATATCTTACTAAACATAATCTGGAAGCATACATTCCTAAATTCTTGGTATCAAGGCAGGGAGTAATATCAGGTATTACCTCAGATATTTCAGACGAGTCTTTAAAAATTAAAATAAAACAATTAGACCACCACTGTAACTTTGAAGTACTATCAATTAATCGAATTAGGAAAACCATCATTGATAAAGAAACTAAAGAAAAAAAATTAGTTAATACTAAAAGTGTCATTGTTACCTTTAGGTCGCAAAACCTTCCCAAATATATTGCAGTTGGTCATGTTCGCTTTTTAGTTAATCCATTTATTCAAAGAGTTATATTATGCTACAATTGTTTCCGTTACGGTCACTCTAGTAAGCAGTGTAAGGGCTATACAAGGTGTTTAAAATGCAAGGGAAATCATAAAATTGATGATTGTACTGTAGAAACAGAAATACTGTGCTTTTATTGTAACTTGCCTCATGGCACTAATGATATAAAAAATTGTTCGGAATTTTCGCGGCAAAAACTTATTAAAAAAAATATGGCCGAGCAAAATGTTACTTATAAAGATGCAGAAAAAAAATTTCCGAAAAGATCTTATGCCTCTGTACTCTCGCAAAACCAATTTAATATATTAAGTAATGCCAATAATGAGGATACGAATTTATTAAATTATAATCCAGCTCCATCTGAAAATAGAATAAGTAATCAAAATAATCGGTACAGATTTACTCAATTTAAAATCCTACAGAAAAGACAAAGACCTTTGTCCCCCAATCCCACTCAAGAAGAACATAATCGAATTCTCTCACAGGTTGGTTCATCCCAAAGTTCTGGATCCATTTTAAACGATCCTCAATATAGAAATAATTTATCAAGTAATCCCTCATCTCACTCATCTCAGAGTCTAAATAATATGGTAGAAATGGTTATTGTAATATTAAACATACTTAAAGAAAAAAAAAACCTTTGAAATTGATAGGGAAGAAGTGGCTACAATAATAAATCAAAGAATTGGCGAAAGCCTTGACAATTAATTTGTTTCCTTCCGTTTTTTGTTTGTTTTTTTTTGTTTTTTTTTTTGTCTTTGAATTGTTTTTTTTTCGGGCAATGCTTAAGCATAGAATTCTGAAAGAATAAAGAAAAAACTAACATTCGCTTCACAAAATTTAACATTAAAAATTTGTCAATGGAACTGTAGGTCAGCCTTAGCAAATAAAGGTAATTTGGAAAATTTGTTAGCCCAAAACAGCATTGACATCGCAATCTTATCAGAAACCTGGTTTAAACCTGGTAGATCTGTTTCCTTTTCAGGATACAATATCGTTAGGAATGATCGCCTGGATGGTAAAGGAGGCGTAGCAATTTTAATTAAAAACTGTATAAAGTTTGTCGAAGTTAATGGCCCTAGTTATGATGATATTATGTATACGGGCATTAAAGTTAAACTTAGAAACAGTCAGGAACTGACTTTGTTGTCTGTGTATGTTAAGCCCAAAACAAAAATTTCTCCAGATACATGGCTAAAATTTTTTGATATTGTGAAAAAACCCTTTTTGATAGGAGGAGACTTTAATGCTCATCGTGTAGCGTGGGGATGCTCAGATATTGATACCTATGGTTCCGTCCTTTTAAATGCAATAGATTCAAAAAATATCACTTACCTGAACACAGGGAAATATACTCACTTAAATCTCCTAGGAGGTGAAAACTCAGCCATAGATCTATCTTTAGCATCCCCTTGCTTAAAACCATTTTTAGAATGGGACACCATTGAAGATCCATTTGGATCAGATCACTTACCTATTAAAATAACTTGTAACATTGCACCAAAAACTGTCATAAAAAATCAACAAAAAAAATGGAACACACAAAAAGCCGATTGGGATACATATTACTTTGAATGCTTGAATCAATTTTCCAATCGAAAAGATTACACGTACATAGAATTTATCACAATTCTTAACAAAGTCAATCTATACCAGCTTCTGATAGCAAAAAAGAAAAAAGGAAAAGTGGTAAATTCTGGTGGAATGACAAATGTGAAGCAGCTGTAATACAAAGGAAAAAAATATTTGCATTGTATAAAAATAACCCTAACATAGAAAATTTAATATCATACAAGAGAGCGGACGCAATAGCTAAGCGAACTCTAAGGGAAGAGAAAAGAAGAAACTGGCAAGAATACTGCATTAGCTTAAACAAAAACACTCCGATAGGAAACGTGTGGAAAAAAGTAGATAGCTTTAAAAATCGTAAACAGGAAAATCATCAGCCGATTACATCTGACGATCCTTGGTTGGAGGATTTCCACAAAAAGCTAACACCTAGTTTTATATCAAATAATATTCCGATCACTCAAATAACAGAAGAAAACTTGTATCTGTGTCAGCCATTTGAAATGCAAGAACTTAACAGAGTCCTTAAAAATAAAAACAACACTGCCCCAGGGATTGATAATATACAATACTCCATGTTGGAAAAATTACCATACCCGGTTAAAAAGAAATTATTAAAAATGTTTAATAACATATATGAAGGAAAACATACTGTGCCCGAAGACTGGACAAAATATATAATAGTACCTATTTTAAAGCCTGGAAAGCCACAAAGCTCTGCCTCTTCCTATCGACCGATAGCTTTGGCATCGTGCATGCTAAAAACTTATGAGCGAATTTTAAAAAACAGAATGGAATATTGGATGGAAAAAAACAGAAAATACCCAATTACACAAAAAGGTTTCAGAAAATTGTGTTCCACGCAAGAAGTTATAACTAGCTTAGTCACCGATATCCAGTTGGGATTCACAGCAAACGACTCTACTTCGGCAATATTTATAGATATACAAGGAGCTTACGACAATGTCATCCTTGAAATTTTGTTTACAAAATTATTAAAAATTGGATTCCCTGGAAAAATTGTAAAAAACATTCAAGACCTCTACAGTGGCAGACAATTGCTCATAGGGACTCAGGAAAACCTAACAGAACCTAGATTAGCTAAAATAGGACTACCCCAGGGTAGTATACTCAGTCCACTTCTATATATTATATATACATTTGACCTAGAAGATCAATTTGATAACGACATTAGAATTCTACAATTTGCCGACGATGTCTGCATATACACAAAGGATGCGCTATTAGAAAACTGCCATACAAAACTACGAAATAAATTTTCGGAAGTACTGACATGGTTCAACGACAATGGTTTGAATCTATCTTTGGAGAAATCAGTAGCTTGCACCTTCACTAGAAAAAGAACTGCTTTACCTAACTTCTTAAAGTTAGGTGAGAACCTTACAATACCACATAAAAATACAGTGAAATATCTAGGAATCCAATTGGACAAAAAATTGCTCTGGAAAGACCATATTCATTCTTTAATCAAAAAAGCGGAAAATGCACTTAATATTATAAGGGCAGTTAGCCACAACAAATGGGGGGCGGACTCGAATATGAGTCTAATGTTTTACAGAGCTTACGTCAGGTCAATTTTGGACTACGGATGCCAGTTCTACGGATCGGCGGCGGACACCCACTTGAACAAAATTGAAGTAATAAAAAACAAATGTTTAAGACACTGCGTTGGTTTTCTACATAGTACCCCGGTGGAAGTCATAGAAGCGGAAACAGCAGAACCTCCATTAGGCCTTAGAAGAATGTTCCTTACTGATAAACTTTTGTTGAAATTGATTTCAAAAAACAGTTCTCTGGTCAATGATATACATAATCTTACTATATTTAATTATACACACTCTTATTGGAAATTAAAAAAATCGCCTTTATTGACGACAAGTTATTCCTGGATCACTCAAATTAAAGAAAATATTTATTCATCTTTTATTCAACCCCAGTTTTCCATTAACGAAAATGCTTATAAAAATTTTCCCAAAATCATAATAAAAACATTTGAAAATATGAATCAAACGATTTTAAAGAGTTTATTTTTAGAAAATTTGAATTCCACTTATGCTAATTACGAACAAATTTACACCGATGGTTCTGTTCTAAATAACAGAACGGCATGTGCCTTCTTCCACAAAAACAAAAATTTTTCTAAACAAATGAGACTCTATGATGAAGCCTCTATATTCTCTGCAGAACTTTGGGCTATCTGGGAATCGCTGTTATATTGTATAGAGTTTGAGGAAAACCATAATTTTGTAATATTTACAGACAGTAAAAGTTCATTAGAAGCTTTAAAAAATTGTTCCATCGGGGTTCCTGCCAATTATATAATAAAAAATATTTTTGATGCATTCATGACATTGAAAAATATTGAAAAAAATGTTATCTTAGTTTGGACCAAAGCCCATATTGGCATAAGGGGAAACGAAATAGTGGACAAGTTTGCAAAGGAAGCAACAAAATTTAAAAAATTCACCGAGCATTTTCTTTTACCATATACTGATATTTTCTCAACAGCAAAACGCAGATTATTCTATAATTGGCAGGACCTGTATGGCAGATCAAATAAGGGCCGTTATTATAAAGGTTTATTCCCAAATCTCCGGAAAAAACCTTGGTTTTATAAAGAAATCAATAAAAATTTTGTAAGAGTTATTTCTCGATTGAGAAATCAACATGCGCTGTATCCTGTTCACATGAAAAAAATTGGACTAAAAAATGACGAAAAATGTACATGCGGTGAAACTGGGGATTTGGATCATTATATTTTGGGCTGTATGGAGCACAATGGACATAACTTTGATAGTTTAATTAGCTATGTAAGAGAAATTCTAAAATGTCCATTTAATTTAAGTACAATAATGATATCCGAAAATGTAGATTTATATAGGGAATTGTATAAATTTATTATCAATGAAAATATAGTACTATAAAAGAAAAGAGAAAAAAAAAAAACCTATATTAAAAAAAAATATTCTAAGAAAAAAAGGAAAAAAAAAAAATAATGAAAAAAAAAAATTAAAAAAAAAAAAAATTATGATTTAAAAAACAAAATTACACAAGCAAAAAAAAAAAAATAAAAAAAAATTGAAAAACAATAATACATAATGAAAAAAAAAATAAAAAATAATTGGGGAAAAAAAATATATATTTATTTGTATATATAAATAATTATAGGAATGACAGTATGTACATAACAAAATAAAATAGCATGCATGTAATTATAATTAAAATAATTGTCATGGGAAATTTCGACAAACTTTATATTGAGAACCAATAATTGTTAATCAGTAATAGAATAAATTAAAAAAGGAGGGAAGCTGGCCAGTTGGTTAAACCAGTGCCATAAAAAAAAAAAAAAAAAAAAAAAAAAAAATACGTTTATCATATGTGAAAGTTGAGAATGGTATCTTATACAACTCCTGGTGCTGAATGAAGAAGAAATCAGAAAGTCAACTACGTCTTGGACGTAATGACAAACCGAGATAATGGAAAACTGAGTACAGATACCGTGTCGACAGAAAACGAACTCAAACTGGTCTATATCTGAAATTGAATTCAAACCTCTGCCGATCCATTAAACTAAAAAACTAAACTCCGCAACTATCTTACTTTGCCGTTTATTTCATAAATCGACAAATTACGGCGCTGCAATCTTGAGTATCTTTCTATCCCGAGTTCTCCTAGAGTCAGTACTCATTTGTGCCATTGTGTGGGCGTTTTTTGCCAAATAAAAGCCAATGTGGACTGTGAGACCTTTTCATTTTTTTTGCATTGAATGCCACAAATGTGTTTGTTTAGAGCATTCCGAGGAGCATTCACTTGTTATTTGTCATAAATGCCGCTCACAATGAGACAAACTTCTATTTCCAATTAGAATCTTTATTTGTATTGTTGAATGTTTATCTTTGATTTCTTTTAGCAATAAGTTCTGCTGAGTTGCCAAAATCAATGTATTTCATTTTTTCTAGCAATAAGTTCTGTTGAGATGCCAAAATCAGTGTATTCGATGAATAGGAACTTAAAATAAATAACAATTAACATTTATTGCCAACAATTTTTAGAAATAGTCATTAAAAAGTACATTTGAAGGCTGCGGATTGTGAGTCCACGCGCGAGCGGCCTCTCCAAAATAATTAGCGCGAGCTCCGGAAGGTTAAATAGCAGTCCAATGTAAGTCTACGTAATTATATGCCATTTCAAATATTCTCTCTTGTTGCCTTGGTGAAGTCTAACAAGGTCTCTGATTACCAAACATCCCTTATTTGGAACTTGAGTAAATAAATAATTCAATGTATTCCCGCAATAATTTAGATTTGATTAGTTACATTTCCAAATTATCAGTTGATTGTTTTCGAACGGCTCCAATTTATGTCATGGTCAAGTTTATAGTGCGTCGTGCTCTTAACGCTTTTCACGGAGTAGATATTTCGGTACTTTTTTGGTTCGAGTACCTTCATGGAGCAACGTAAACGCATCAGAGCAATTATTGTTTCTTAAATTACCAGGCGTAGAGTGACTGTCTGTACCTGAGAGAGTTGTCAATAATTTGAGATTGCTAAATTTTTTTTTGATCCTCTCTTCTGATGTGACATATGGTGAAGTTTGGCCAGGGGCTTCTGCCCTTTCTTTTTGGTCTAGAACGTGGTAGCGACCAAACCATCTTGCGTTGCCTTGCTGTGGAGGCCCAGATAATGGGCAAGTTAGCTTTTTATTTTCGTTGGGAGCTTGTTCATTACTCGACTCTGCTTGAGTTACAGGCAAGTGACCTCTGGGAGACATTCAGGTTTCCCAGGCTTTATCCATCGAAACCAGAAGAGTCCTAGATTTGATTAGAGTCAGGTTGATTCACTAACCATTGCAGTCCATACGGTGTGTCCACATGCAACTTGAACTTTTGGCTGCAGCCAGTGAAACACCATTTTTGTTAACTCCAAGATCCTCAATGATATCGACAATATCCAACCGAAATTCATAGTAATACAGCTACAGAAAAAGTTCTAGAATGTTTAATCTGTGTACACCGTTATTTTCAATTCTTGCATAACATGTAAGTAGTGTAGATGGTTACCGATAAGTTGACCCAAGCAGCGCTTGACGTTGAAGCGCGACGTTAAATAGACGACTATACAACCCTTATTTTCACCAAAATGGAGAATCATTTCATGGTTGTAACGACGTCGCAGGTCACGTGGCTTTACTTATTTTTAACCTATACGTCAGCATAGACAACCAGATTTGAACGTTTACTAAACGTCGTCAACCATGACTAACCTAAAAACCAATATCAAACCAAATAAAGGACGTTCCAGGTTTAATATATTGCACCGAATTCGCACTTTTGGTTTATTATTGGTGTTATTTTATTGTCCAACTCCTCACAATAATAACAAAATGAATTGGTACCTATAAGAATATTGGGGGACATAAAATGATAATGGCGCCTGGCCTTGTCAACAATAAAATATGTGAAACTAAATATTTAGCTCCTGTAGGTACAAAAATTTCAAACGAAGGCAACTTTTCTGTCAAATATATTTATGATATGCACACAAAACAAACGGGCTCCTATTTTGTTAATATTTCCCAAAAAAAAAAAAAATCTGTAATTTACATAATTTTTTATATAGTTTCGATGGGTCAAAAACATCTTTGGGCAAGTCCGATTCACACAAAAAATAATAATTTTGACAAAATTTCCTTATTAAGGATTGATTTTTCAGATATTATTTTATTTTTATTGAACGTGCAGAAATGGCGGATGATTAGATAGGACCTTGCGATATATAAAATGGTCGAGTTAATAATCTGAACCTTATCCTAACCTGATGCGTGTTTTCGTCATGAAAATGGACCTAATCTATATAAACATAGGACCATAGGTCATTAAATAGTCCAAACATATAAACCTAGATTGACTATAGGTCCCATATGGCAACCTATCGTAACCAGTTCTTTAGGTGCTTGAATGGCATGTAATATTGACAGTTGAGTTGAAGAGGGCGCTTCTGTAGTTGGAGCTCGTTAAATTTTGGCGCTAGAATAATCGAATGTAATTTTAACCTCAAAAGTCAAGTTTGATGTGTGGTTTCAAGACAAGCTTACGCTAAGACTTTTGGAAATATTCTTTAAGGGCCACTGAACGTTTTGGGGGATATTTTTACTTATTCACTGTTCATATGTAGTCATATTTCCTTCTACTCATTAAAACGGTTTAAAACTATTGACATTAACAGCCAAAATTTGAAGCATTCCAAGTTCACTCACGCCCTCTACAAAGTTTTGGGGAACTGATCTAGTTATGTGCTGCCATTAAAGCTCTCGTTTATTTGGAATTTTTCAGGAAACTGTGAATGTTTTATTTTTGATGTTGTTCAAAATCTTGAAATATTTCCTATTAACCCGACATTTATTGAATCTTTTTTAATTTCCTATTTGGAAACTACAGGATTCTCTTCCAATTTCCCTTCTTGCTCCATTTCCTTCATGTTTGGAATACACTTCTTCCTTTTCACTAAATCTAAAAAAAAATTCTTCTTCTGTAATATGTGGATGAGTTTTTGAAGCTCCTGTTTTGTCCCATATCATATCAAAAATATAAAAGAAAATACTTATTCAAATTGTTAAGAACTTTTTATAGTAACGCCATATCTATTGTTTGTTTATGTTTTTATTTGACTGATGACAGTTTATCAACGAACGACGCAAAAAGTATGAAATGCTACACCAAATTTTACCTGTGTCCTATTTTAACGTTGGCCGGACGTTTTTCCAAGACCTCTATCTGACCTTATGATTGGTCGTGTCAGATAACGTTTTTAAAACGTTTCAGTGGTCACAGGATATGAAGATAACGACGGATTGACGTCTTCAATGCAACGTTGAATTTGGTACAATATTATGACGTCCATTTTTATCTTACATTGTGATTGGTCGTATTAGACGACGTTTAATAAACGTTTCAGAGGTCACATGTATACAAGAGGACGACGGATTGACGTTATCAATTTAACGTTAAAACTGGTTTTCATTTATTACGTCAAAATTGAGCTAGATAAAGGTCCGATTTCTTGACCACATATTAGGGACGACGGCACGACGTAATTTTAACGAAAAATCATTGACGGACACCTATCTGCACTTCGAGCGACGTTGTATTTGGTTAATACGTAGTCGCAGGGACATGTATGTGCTACTTGGGGAGTGTGTAACGAAATATTTTTGTCGTGAAATAATTACAAATTTTCTGACTAGATTTTCATCAAGAATTTAAATTTCAGGTTTTCTCTTTGTGAATTGCATTAATTTAGTGATTTAAATAGAGAAGTCCAGACATTCCATGATACCTTAGTTGCTGAGCTGTCCATATTGCATAATTTTGTTTTAATACCAATTAGTGAATTTCCAAATTGAGTCCCACTCAATTTAGTGGCAGTACACAAAGACCTACTGACCCTGAAGCCTTCGAACTGAGGCTGGCTAGCCGTACGCATGTGTAAGGAATAATTTCGTGGAAATTACGTTATGGCATCAGTCTGCGAAACGTCAGGACAAACCACCACGGCCTACCAGCCTTGAAAACATTACAATTTTTTCCATACGAGTTATTCAAAATCTGCCGGTCTATAAGGCTTTGGAGATATGAGTTTCCCACGGTTAATGAAACAGTGTCCAAGATAGGGTCAAAAATGTACCATGTAAATGTGAATAAATTAAAACTAAATGAACTCTATAATAGAATGAATCATCATCCTAAAATGACTCTTATTCATTTCTTGTCTAAAATTAGCGCTGCTATAGTAATCCTGGGATAAATCACGGTTAAAATATACTGGATCTTTTTTTCTTAAATGATGAAAAACTAATAGTGTTCAGACAGCTTTTCTATTCAAGGTATGAAATTCCATTTCACTCGCCCTTCAAAATACTTTCTATAAAGTTCTTGGAATCAATTTTTATTAAAAACTATTTTCCGTTCTCATGAAAAGGGAGATTTTGATGATATTCTTTATAAATCTCTAAGAAAACTTTTGATTTTAAGCATACAAAGACGAGTTTTCAATATGCGAGCCTCGAGGGGAGGACGTGAAAACTTAAAGTCTGAGATCTGCCATCACGCGTTTCGTATTAATCTTCTTATTTGATTTTGGAAGTCTTATTATACGAACCTAGGTATTTATGCAGAAAACTGGAAGGATGTTTCTTAATTTTATGCAGTTCTTAGAAAAAATCGTTCGATTATTTTAATAGAAATGAGGCCGATACTTATCTTGTTCAAGAGGATAAAAGTTAATTTTAGGTGAAGGTATTTCATTATCCATGATATCAAATAAGAAACTTGCTAATTTATTTATCGGCCCTGAAAATACAGTCACCAGAGTAGTATTCCAAGTAGCTAAGGGGCCATGACATATTTTACTTATTACGTTCAATAAATTTGAAACCCAAAAGCAGAAAATTGGTTTTTAAAGAATTAATGAAACCGAAAAGTTCTTGAAATATCTCCAGTTTCCCAATCTCGTAGTCGCCTGTAACAAGACAATCTAAATCTTGTTCATCGTTTGACCTGGGGCTGTCGCTTAAAATCCTTTTCTTTTTTAAGCTAATAAAAGTGCTTTCATCAAGTGAAAGGGAGATATTAGAAATACGAGTACGACAATTGGACAAAAAAGTTGCAATTATGGTTTCTGTAGAATGGAACATCTGGAAGTTCATCAAACTTTGATATTAAATTTACTTTTTAGAAGGCTTATTTTCAATATATGTTGCAAAAAAGTTTTTGTTTTGAGTTTGAACAACAGCTGTGCCATCAATTTGTTAAATTCATCAAGTTAACAATTTCATGAGCCGCGTATAAGACGTTTTAGAAAATGCAATTTAAAACTTCAGAAATTTTATAAATAGAAGCAGTTTTTTTTCATTAAATAAAAAAAAAACTGGACTATTTATTTGGATAATCCATTTATGTTGGAATCAGAAAGCCGCCATGAATTTATGAACAGTATTTTTTATAAACCCTTGAAAACGCCGATTTCTGGTTTCACGGAATACTAAAAAAAGTTTAGAAGTTGCCCAATAGACCTATCTATTTTAACCTTATATGCGCGCGCAACACGAGGCAATGCCTTGTCATTGGCTAACTAGTACAGGTGTCAGTTTGGCCTAATCAACTATGCTGCCTTTACATCTTACGCTAGGCATCTCTTTGTCCTTATTCATTGCCCTTGGTCTGACAAGGATATAAGTACAGTTGATATTTAACTTGACGTAGCTTAAGAAGTGTTCGATTTCAAGAACGCATCAAAGGTATGAAACTTTCAAAAGTTGTTTTAGTTTTTGATTGACGTTGCACGTCACGCGGTTCTCGTCCTTCCCTTTTCATCCCGTGCAAATAAGAAGGACGAATAGCTATACGTATAAGTCTAATATGATTTAGTAAGTTTTGCCACGTCATGCGTAATAAGCGTCATGCGTCTTTTTTTATCTAATGAAGTTCTCTGTCTGGTACTTCAATATCATCGGCATTTGATCTAGCTAGTTGAATAACACATTTTTTTGGTCGCTGCTCTCGGATAGCCAAATGATGTTGAAAATTTAAAAACAATTATTCAAATATTTAAAAAAAAGATTTTTCCAACAATACCATCACATTGAACTTCGTTGACCAGTCAGAAACAACTACTCCGAGGGCAAATACCCCTACCGGCGTTGAACTACACTGATTGGTCTGAGCTTTCGTTGGCAATGGAAATTGTTAGAAAGATTTTTTTTTCAGGTAATGACCAACGTGAATACAGGGACACTACGGTCCCTGTTTGGGAATCGGCCCACTGAGCAGTGGACTCAGGCTTCCCGTGCCAATCCTTGACGCGTTTCGTCCTTGTTAGGACTCATCAGAAGGACATAGGCTGAAGCTCCCTGTTCAAGCAAAATTGAACTTCGTTGACCAGTCAGAAACAACTACTCCGAGGGCAAATACCCCTACCGGCGTTGAACTACACTGATTGGTCTGAGCTTTCGTTGGCAATGGAAATTGTTAGAAAGATTTTTTTTCAGGTAATGACCAACGTGAATACAGGGACGCTACGGTCCCTGTTTGGGAATCGGCCCACTGAGCAGTGGACTCAGGCTTCCCGTGCCAATCCTTGACGCGTTTCGTCCTAACAAGCCTATGTCCTTCTGATGAGTCCTAACAAGGACGAAACGCGTCAAGGATTGGCACGGGAAGCCTGAGTCCACTGCTCAGTGGGCCGATTCCCAAACAGGGACCGTAGTGTCCCTGTATTCACGTTGGTCATTACCTGAAAAAAAAATCTTTCTAACAATTTCCATTGCCAACGAAAGCTCAGACCAATCAGTGTAGTTCAACGCCGGTAGAGGTATTTGCCCTCGGAGTAGTTGTTTCTGACTGGTCAACGAAGTTCAATTTTGCTTGAACAGGGAGCTTCAGCCTATGTCCTTCTGATGAGTCCTAACAAGGACGAAACGCGTCAAGGATTGGCACGGGAAGCCTGAGTCCACTGCTCAGTGGGCCGATTCCCAAACAGGGACCGTAGTGTCCCTGTATTCACGTTGGTCATTACCTGAAAAAAAATCTTTCTAACTATTTCCATTGCCAACGAAAGCTCAGACCAATCAGTGTAGTTCAACGCCGGTAGGGGTATTTGCCCTCGGAGTAGTTGTTTCTGACTGGTCAACGAAGTTCAATTTTGCTTGAACAGGGAGCTTCAGCCTATGTCCTTCTGATGAGTCCTAACAAGGACGAAACGCGTCAAGGATTGGCACGGGAAGCCTGAGTCCACTGCTCAGTGGGCCGATTCCCAAACAGGGACCGTAGTGTCCCTGTATTCACGTTGGTCATTACCTGAAAAAAAATCTTTCTAACAATTTCCATTGCCAACGAAAGCTCAGACCAATCAGTGTAGTTCATCGCCGGTAGGGGTATTTGCCCTCGGAGTAGTTGTTTCTGACTGGTCAACGAAGTTCAATTTTGCTTGAACAGGGAGCTTCAGCCTATGTCCTTCTGATGAGTCCTAACAAGGACGAAACGCGTCAAGGATTGGCACGGGAAGCCTGAGTCCACTGCTCAGTGGGCCGATTCTCAAACAGGGACCGTAGTGTCCCTGTATTCACGTTGGTCATTACCTGGAAAAAAATCTTTCTAACAATACCATCACAACTTGGCTATTGAAACAACATTTTCGAAATATTTTTACTTTTTATAAAAAAACTTGTGAAGATATGTATCTACATCATAGATAGATACACTGCCTTCTTCCTGGGATAAAAACAAGGTAATTTATATAAAAAGTATTTATAATTAAACGGAATCTTCCATGTTCATTATTTTCACAACTACTAGGATATCTTAATGAAGTTGTATCTATTTAGTATGCTTGATGCACGTTACTCATACCGATCACAAAGCAGCAGTGTTGCCAAAACTATTTTAAGGCCGGTTACAGCCAGTTAATGATAACGACATCAGTACCAAAATATTTCATATCAAATGGTGATTATTGAGATTTCTTTCCAATTCGTTATTTTTTTACCTAATATAATATAATTTCGATTTGTTGATAGTCGCTCCAGACACAGATTTTTTCAAAAAGTAACGAAGGAGGAGGCACTTCTCTTATGGCAAATGGTTCTCCGACAAATTTTTCTAAAATTTGGATATGCTGTAGTTTTTAAAGCTCTTATTGAAAGCCATCATTGGTCGAACCTCGATAGTTTAGCCTCCAGAGGACGCCAAAGTTTTATCATAACTTGGTGCTATTATAAGTTATAAAATATAAATAACTAGCTGACCCGGCGAACTTCGTACCGCCTCTGAATTAATAAATATACCTATTAAATGTTGTGTTAATGTATCTATTAGCTGAATTAAATTCAGTTTTTTTCGATGGTGAATTTGGCTTTGGTTGAAGAAAATTAATGTTCACTATCTGGATCAGAAGTCACCTAAAATTAAAATTTTTCATCATCGTTTTTTAGGCAGCTTGTGGGCATTATTCTTGTAAAGTTTACCACCAAATAAATAAACTCAGGCACAGAAATGTTCAAAGAATGTAAAGAAAACAAAAAAAATCTCTAGCGCAGCCCTATTTCACTCTATCTGCACTGCATGCATTGCTACTCCATCTGTTCTACTCTATCTGCGCTACTCTATCTGACCTACTCTTTCTGCACCACTCTATCTGATCGGGAATAGTTCTGTGCAGCATTGTTCTACTCTATCTGCAATGCCGAGCTTCGTTCCAGGTTTCAGAGATGGCGCGGTATACAAAATACAAAATAAACTTGGTATCGGTTATAAGACATGGCGCCGAATGCGGGCTTAGTAAATTTTTTTCATAAATAAATGAAATAAGTATTGAAATGACCACATTAATGACATAACAACATGCTGGAAGTGTCAACGCTGAAAAAAGTTTCAATTTGACAGCAAAATGATCCTCCATTTATTGAATATTTAATTTATTACAAAAAATGTGATAAATGAAGAACCGCTCGACCGATTTTGTGCAAACTTCACATAAACCATCTAATAAATAGTCTGAACAAAACCTAAACATTTGGTTTGGCTAGGCGAGTCCGTTCTTGAGTTATAAAATTACAACGAAAAGTGGCATTCATTTTTATATATATAGATTTAGGATTATGAACATGTGCCATGTAAGATTATTAAAAGTGATTTTTGCATCTTCTAGATTAGGCGTTACCTACTGATTCTGAGAGAGAGAGATTCGCCTTCACGTCACGTCACATATTAGGTTATGTTATATTGTTGGCGGCATTTTCGATCGGCATATGTTTGTAGATGGCTATTATTTGCTCTGAGTTGAAATTTTTGTATTTTAACGATTACATTGATTAATTAAAAGGGATTATATACATGAGGAAATGGCCAATTTTAAGTGCAAACAATGTTTAAAGACGTACCTCCAACTCGAGAGTCTAAGGTAAATTCTGGCGAAGTCTATTTATATTATGTGAAACAATATTTGAAATGTTTTCAGGAGTTATCCACTACCCGAAAGAAAGTTTACTTGTGAAATTTGCCGAAAATCATATAACAACAAGAAATACCTAAATAAAAATGAAAGAACATTGCATATAATGTGTAATACGTTAAACTTCACACTTCATATTATGCTTGTCCTCTGTGCAAACAACAATGTTTTTAAAAATTCAAGCTGTTTGAACACTTTAAGAACCAACATATTATATTTGCAGAGGTAGCGGGACATAAATTTGAAACATGTCAAGAATTTGAAGCTTGGAAGGAAGAGATTCAATTACACACAAAATCAAAGTGTATAAAAAATGGAAATGGTGCTTGCAGCCCCAAAAGAAAAACTCGAGGAAAAACTAAATTTATTTATTACATTCGCCATAGATCCGGAAAATTTATTAACAAAAAGAACAGGAAACGGGATCTAAAAAATCAAGGATCAAAGAAAATTAACGGAGTGGTATAACATCAGTTAGGTTTGTACAAACCCATGTTGGTCATGAAAATGAGCTGGGCCACTTAACGTTTAGTATGAATGAAAGAAAAGCAATTGCCACAAAAATTCCATGTTATTCTAGACGAAGTTAGAGAATCAGTTTCGCAAGATGAAATACAACGTGTACATTTGCTAATAAAAATGGATTAAGCCAGCATTGAAAATAAACTTGATGCTTGTAAAAGAAAAGATGAAAATGATACAGTTAGTTTACGTCCAAATGACTTTGTATTAATTATCATGAACAATGCTCAGGTTAAAATGCTTCAAAAATATGGCAATGATGCTTTGTGTATAGATGAAACGCCTGGATTAAATAAGTATGATTTCGAGCTGGTTACATTATTAGTAGCTACTCGATGAGTTAGGACAGGGTTTTCCTTGTGGCTTTTTAATCACTAATCGCGCGACAAAGATGTTCTTCCAGTTTTTTTTTAAATGTGTCAGAGAAACATGTGGTATTGTTCGAGCACATTTTTTCATGACGGATATGGCAAATTGTTTCTTGCCTTCATTGGTACTATGTCAATCCCAACTCACAGACTTTTTTGTGTATGTCATGTCAATAAAGCCTGGCGAAAGAATGTATCAAAAATAAAATTGGAAGAGAAACAATGGAAGAGACAGACAAAAATGCATTTAAAAAAGTGCTCAGTAGTATAGTTAAACAGCTTATTAAGGATCCAGTTACTGAAGATTTCGGAATACATTTTCGGAATGAATATGTTAATTCTGTTTCGGAAAGAATGGACAAAACCATAAAGTAC
The DNA here is from genome assembly GCA_917834065.1 of Ceutorhynchus assimilis. NCBI lineage: Eukaryota > Metazoa > Arthropoda > Insecta > Coleoptera > Curculionidae > Ceutorhynchus > Ceutorhynchus assimilis. Next base: position 17,269,307 of record OU892277.1, on the reverse strand, counting down.
GTGTATTTTCTTGGTAAAAACACAAAGAAGTTAGACAAAATGCTATGCACTTTAATGAAGTTTGTGAGGGACCGTTTATATTATAGAAATATAACGCTCTATTAAGGAGAAATTACCAAAAAGGTAGCGGATTTTCGAATTCGCCATAAAAATAGTGAGTGTATTGTCATATTCCTCCAGAATATCATGACATTGTACCTTTTATGACCCTCGAATACTTTCCCAAATAATGTCTCGCCGTCGCCGAAAGAAATACTATTATATGACCCAGACTTTCTGTTAAAGAACCCAAAGATATTGTATGTAAATAAATTAAACATTTGTCCACCATAAACCCCAAAATTCCCAAATAATGTCTCGCCGTCGCCGAAAGCAATATTATTATATGACCCAGACTTTCTGTTAAAGAACCCAAAGATATTGTATGTAAATAAATTAAACATTTGTCCACCATAAGCCCCAAAATTCCCAAATATCCTTAATTCTTTGGGCGAACAGACTGTCATTTATTGCCAATATTTATTTAGGGTTTTCCAGTTGTAATTATGTAGGTTTTAGAAACGTTTTAGAAGGGATGTAAAGGTCGATTTGTAAGAGATCTAGTGAAGCAAGAAGACAGTCTTAAGACAGCTTCAGTCGTAGTAACACACTTTGTTAAAACTCTGTCTAAAATAAGTCTTACTTTTGCTGTAGTTCAATTTCATTCTATATTCCATTACCTAATAAAGCTACAAGTTTCAAACCAAAAACAAAAGTAGTTTTAACCAAGGCAAAACACTGAAGGATCACAACACCTTCTTAGCACCCCTTGTACCGGGTTGCTAGAGATGATTTTTTTCCATCGTAATACGACCAAACGTCACTGCAGGTTGTACACAAATTTTGTTGAAACGAGCAGATTTTGAGGTATTTCAAAAAACAAAACCACGTTACAAAAAAAATCCGCCATGTAAGTATACCCCTCAATATAATTTTTTCGAAAAAACGGGCTGTTTTGGTGATATTTAACCACGTATTTAACTGTAGAATTGTAAGAAACTACGTCAAGTGAGGTAAATACAAATTCACATCGATTAAATATGACCCGATGCACCTAGGCGTTCGGGTATTTTCGTTAATTTGTGCTACTATCTTTTGGCACCACCTTCTCACCAGTATTTTCTCTTATCAAAATCTATTTGTCTATTTCTAAATATTTAGGTTAACTTACTCCTATTAGAAAACTATGAAGCTCGGGTAAAATGAAAAGGTGAAGGACATAGATACTTTCAATATTTCATGTATTGTTCTGCAAAAAGCTTACTGAATAACCAAGAATTTCTGATAATAAAAAAACTATTTTCCTTTCAGGCGTAATATTGAGCGCTAAAGCTACCTAGGATCCTTTAAAAACATTTCTATTTAATCTTTTAAACACATCAGTCAAAAAGTAAGAAGTTGCCTATGCGCAAATTTTATTTTCTATTTAGAAACTTGTGTTTTAAAAACTATTTATTAAAACACAGAGGTGACAAATAGTTGGATCAAATTTCTACAGCAAAAGCTTGAAACAAAATTACCGTTCCTTAGGGGACTGCGCTAGCTTATATAGGGGTATATAAGCTCATTAAAGTATATAAAAAATAGATTATTGATAATCATTTTTCATGGCAATTGGTTAATACCTATACCTACCTAGCATATTGAAAAAAATTACATTTTAAATTGTTCACTTTGGTTAACAAATTTTGAAAACTATTTATCATTGTCAACTCGATTTGCCTTCAACTATATTAGCGGGGGACCGTTTATATTATAGAAATATAACGCTCTATTAAGGAGAAATTACCAAAAAGGTAGCGGATTTTCGAATTCGCCATAAAAATAGTGAGTGTATTGTCATATTCCTCCATAATATCATGACATTGTACCTTTTATGACCCTCGAATACTTTCCCAAATAATGTCTCGCCGTCGCCGAAAGAAATACTATTATATGACCCAGACTTTCTGTTAAAGAACCCAAAGATATTGTATGTAAATAAATTAAACATTTGTCCACCATAAACCCCAAAATTCCCAAATAATGTCTCGCCGTCGCCGAAAGCAATATTATTATATGACCCAGACTTTCTGTTAAAGAACCCAAAGATATTGTATGTAAATAAATTAAACATTTGTCCACCATAAGCCCCAAAATTCCCAAATATCCTTAATGGTCATTCTTTGGGCGAACAGACTGTCATTTATTGCCAATATTTATTTAGGGTTTTCCAGTTGTAATTATGTAGGTTTTAGAAACGTTTTAGAAGGGATGTAAAGGTCGATTTGTAAGAGATCTAGTGAAGCAAGAAGACAGTCTTAAGACAGCTTCAGTCGTAGTAGGTAACACATTTTGTTAAAACTCTCTCTAAAATAAGTCTTACTTTTGCTGTAGTTCAATTTCATTCTATATTCCATTACCTAATAAAGCTACAAGTTTCAAAAGAAAAGTAGTTTTAACCAAGGCAAAACACTGAAGGATCACAACAGTATTTCTGATCGACGCATAATTGAAGAAACTAATGGTTGGTTCATGCAATTTTGTTCAATAGAAGCTGTAATTGTTTGTGAATTGAGTTTTAGTGAAAAGGGAAGCCGTGACAGTATTATACTTTATCTGGAACACTGCGAGATTTTTTCAGGAATTATACTAAAACAAAATTGGATTTACTTTACTATTGTTTCAAATCTCTGCGAACTTTAACTGTTTTTATATAAAACGCAATTTTTACTTGTCATTGCCATAGAGGTTCAAGTTGTGCAGACTCAATAAGAAAAGCCAGCAATTTCTGCTTATATATATTTTCCCTCGAGTGCCGTAACAAAAAAACCTGTACGCTGTGTAAAACGGGCTTGTTCCAAATCTATTTATTGCTATGAGTGAAAACTGGGCTATTTGGAAACAAAAACACCTATATTATGTTTTCTAGGATTCTAAGAGCCGATGAGGCTTTAGAGTATAATAATTTGTTTGCGGCTTTAGGGTGGTAATGATACTGGGTTGTTGTTCCCAATAAATATTTAAACTTTATATGTTGAATTTGCGGGTAGATTTTCCTATATTCAAAGCGAAAAAAGGTGCCAATCAAGGGTGCATTTCAGTGCACCAAATACTGATTGGTATGCAGAACGCATGACTTTTTGGATAAAATTTCTTAATTTTCATTTGTTGAAAAATCAGTGTATTGGCAGCGACATTAGAAATAAATAAGAGCTTCTCAAAAATTAGGGAAAAATTCAAATTCCTGATTTAGCTGAGAACAATATGTTGATAGAAGTTGGAGTAGATGGAGACTGAATTATTTTTCTTGCAAGAGAAGGTATGCATCTACGAAAGTATGGCCACGACTTCTGGGGATACGTGATTTTGCTCGGGACCATATTCAGCTGGCCAGTAACCGGAAGAAGACCAGGGGCCCAATTCACCAATTACGACTAAAAATCTCGCAATCGACAAATCACGCATGTAAATGTCGAACGCGAATCCTAAACTCTATTCTCGGTTGTTATGCGAATTTAAATAACGCATTCGACAATTGTCGAATGTTTAAACATGGCAACATCTAAATTTTATAGTATTGACATGTTTTCGACAACTGTGAAGTGTCAGAATTTTTGATCATTCAGATAAAAGTGGAGTTTTTGGTGAAAAATAATAAGTTCTAGGTCCTATTTCGTGCGATTACGATTACGATTTGTGCTAAAGTAGTGGAAAAAAGAAGAATATACGAAATTCTTTTAAAAGTGAGCATGCTTACCTTGGCTTCAATAGAAATTGAAGAAGCCCTAGTACTATCCCTTATCGGATAGTACTAGGGCTACACCAATTCAATCCAAAACATATTTTTCAAATAACACCTTATGAAATTTAAATTATTTTTGAATTTCCGATTGCTCGCTCTAAGAGAAGATCCTCAAAAACGTAAATCCATCAAAAACGCGAAAAACCATTTTTAAATAACATCTTGAAATCTGAAATATTTTTGAGTCTAGGACTGCTCGCTCCTCCCGCCAAGTCTCAAAAAGAAGATCCTCAAAAACATGAATCCATCAAAAACGTAAAAACCCTCTTTTGAAAAGCACCTTCTTGTTAAAATTATTTTTGAGTTTTCGATTGCTCGCTCTGCTCGCCAAATCTCAAAGAGAAGATCCTTAGAAACTGAATCTTTACGGAAAAAAATACAAAATTACTGTCCGTAATGTCGACAATGTCGACTGTATCCAAGACCCGTGTTAATTCTCTAGTTAATCGAGAATTCTTCACAAAAAGACACTCAGAAATAGCCGCTAAAACCTCGATTTCTTCGTAATCAGCCATTTTTATGACATAAATAAATAAAATTGACACTTCGTGAATTCATCCCGCATGGTCTTACCCACTCGTAATTATGTCGATCAAAAAAAGGCGACGGTGGTATCGAAATATGCGATTCTCGTACGCGACATTGGGAAATCGTAATTCGAGAATTGGGCCCCTGATTCGACTTGAAAGCCAATTCAGCCAGATTTCAAGAAGGTGATTTGGTGTGGCTGTATATTCCAACAAGAAAGAAAGGGGTGTCGCCGAGATTATCTTCAGCATGAGAAGGACCCTACAGAATAATCAAGAGGATCAATTATTTGGTTTATCGAGTTCAGCGCAACACCAGGAGTAAGATGAAAGTTGTACATCTGGACAGATTGAGGAAATATCATGGGCGCGAAGTTGATCAGGACGATCAACCTTAAGAGGAGGGCAGTGTCACAAAGATTTGGCGCTTCCGCCAGGGCACAGAATCCATACAGAAAAGCTAGAAAATACTGCGTTATTCAGGAAAAGACACTATTGCGTTCTTCTGCATTATACGGGAATGGATTACGGATATATAAAGGCTGGGATTAATTAGTAGTTTTCAGTTTAGGAGTGGCTGTGATATAATTTGGATAGTGAATATTGTAAGAGTTGAGTTGAATGAGTTAATTAGTGAAGTAATTAGTGCCAGAGTGTTAGAGTTACGTTGAATAAATTATTGTTGTATTAAGTGGACTTTGATTTTGGAATAAACGGACCCATGTTTTCTGTCAGGCAAGTTCCGTGATAGTGTTCTAGAAAACTGGCTTGCAATTATGGAGACAGCACCAAATAAAGACAAAACGGAAACATCCAACGATAATTTGGAAGAACAAAAACTCGAAGAAATCTCATAGTTACGTAGTCTAGAGGAGACAGCAAGACCCGCTAATATAGTTGAAGGCAAATCGAGTTGACAATGATAAATAGTTTTCAAAATTTGTTAACCAAAGTGAACAATTTAAAATGTAATTTTTTTCAATATGCTAGGTAGGTATAGGTATTAACCAATTGCCATGAAAAATGATTATCAATAATCTATTTTTTATATACTTTAATGAGCTTATATACCCCTATATAAGCTAGCGCAGTCCCCTAAGGAACGGTAATTTTGTTTCAAGCTTTTGCTGTAGAAATTTGATCCAACTATTTGTCACCTCTGTGTTTTAATAAATAGTTTTTAAAACACAAGTTTCTAAATAGAAAATAAAATTTGCGCATAGGCAACTTCTTACTTTTTGACTGATGTGTTTAAAAGATTAAATAGAAATGTTTTTAAAGGATCCTAGGTAGCTTTAGCGCTCAATATTACGCCTGAAAGGAAAATAGTTTTTTTATTATCAGAAATTCTTGGTTATTCAGTAAGCTTTTTGCAGAACAATACATGAAATATTGAAAGTATCTATGTCCTTCACCTTTTCATTTTACCCGAGCTTCATAGTTTTCTAATAGGAGTAAGTTAACCTAAATATTTAGAAATAGACAAATAGATTTTGATAAGAGAAAATACTGGTGAGAAGGTGGTGCCAAAAGATAGTAGCACAAATTAACGAAAATACCCGAACGCCTAGGTGCATCGGGTCATATTTAATCGATGTGAATTTGTATTTACCTCACTTGACGTAGTTTCTTACAATTCTACAGTTAAATACGTGGTTAAATATCACCAAAACGGCCCGTTTTTCGAAAAAATTATATTGAGGGGTATACTTACATGGCGGATTTTTTTTGTAACGTGGTTTTGTTTTTTGAAATACCTCAAAATCTGCTCGTTTCAACAAAATTTGTGTACAACCTGCAGTGACGTTTGGTCGTATTACGATGGAAAAAAATCATCTCTGGCAACCCGGTACAAGGGGTGCTAAGAAGGTGTTGTGATCCTTCAGTGTTTTGCCTTGGTTAAAACTACTTTTGTTTTTGGTTTGAAACTTGTAGCTTTATTAGGTAATGGAATATAGAATGAAATTGAACTACAGCAAAAGTAAGACTTATTTTAGACAGAGTTTTAACAAAGTGTGTTACTACGACTGAAGCTGTCTTAAGACTGTCTTCTTGCTTCACTAGATCTCTTACAAATCGACCTTTACATCCCTTCTAAAACGTTTCTAAAACCTACATAATTACAACTGGAAAACCCTAAATAAATATTGGCAATAAATGACAGTCTGTTCGCCCAAAGAATGACCATTAAGGATATTTGGGAATTTTGGGGTTTATGGTGGACAAATGTTTAATTTATTTACATACAATATCTTTGGGTTCTTTAACAGAAAGTCTGGGTCATATAATAATATTGCTTTCGGCGACGGCGAGACATTATTTGGGAATTTTGGGGTTTATGGTGGACAAATGTTTAATTTATTTACATACAATATCTTTGGGTTCTTTAACAGAAAGTCTGGGTCATATAATAGTATTGCTTTCGGCGACGGCGAGACATTATTTGGGAAAGTATTCGAGGGTCGTAAAAGGTACAATGTCATGATATTATGGAGGAATATGACAAAGGGTTTAACGCATATTTTTTTAAGTATATCAAATTCTTTTTTTTTTTACCTTTTACTTTTGTCTATTTTTAACCGATATTTTTAACATTTTAACTTATATTTTTTTAACTTGTATTTTTTACTGTTTAGTACCTACTAGCAATATTTGTGTTTTATATTGATTTTATTTTCGACGATGTCCATACACTATGTGTCATTTGGAAAAATAAAGATATTGTATTGCATTGTATTGTATTGTATTGTATTCATATTTGAACCACAATTAGCTTAGGTCTTGTCACAATTAAAAAAAAAAAACAATGTGTCTTCCCAGCAACATGGGACAAGCGGTGCAAAGAAGGGTTGTATACGAATCTGTTAGAACGAGGAGACTTTGAGATAATTCAAAAAATATAATAACATGTTAAAAAAAATCTCGATTATGAGGTATATCGCAATTGAGCAATGCTGGTGCAATTGGTTCCCTCAAAAATACTGTTCTTCGTCCGAAGATCCTGCCAGTCACATCAGGGTTGCGTTTAGAAATAGCACTCTGAGTGTGGGAGTCACCTTAGAATAACTCTAAACCATTCATAAATTAACAGGTGCTTACTCGGAGCGTTACGCTGGAATCGTTCAGAAATCCAGAGTTGACGTGCCCAGAGTACGCCCAAATTACCCCACTCAGGGACTGGGTTGAAAAACGCCCCGCGGTTTTTACCGGGTTTGACGTTGACGCCCCAATACGTTCAGAAATTGCGCACCCAGAATGCACTCCAAGTGATGACGTCAGAACACTCGGACAAACAACTACTCTACCTTCGCACTCTTTTTCTAAACGCACTCCAGGTATCGCCTGTAGGTGGTCCAGGTTCCACATTGGTAGAAAAATGTTGGCATTACGATGGTATTTTAGACTGGAAGCTTAGTTTGGGCACCTGTGTCGTGGTTGTCAAACACCCCTTTTATTCGGTTTGAATTTCTGCTACAATATTTGCATTTCTTGAGAGATGACTACCTAGGTATGGGAAGTATTCTATATTTTCTAGAGGTGCTATATACAGCTGGATCTGGTGCATTAGTTTCTAAAGTAGCCTGGTATAAGGTTGGGTAAGATGCCTTGAGTGAGTATGATTTTTCGTAATGGCTTTGGATATGTTATCATTAGAGGTTTCAGTCTCGTCTAGTGATCGACAGTCGGGTCATTTACTTGAACGATTTTCAAGCCACATATTGTGTTTATTCTCAGGAAAACGTATATGACCTGGATGCTGCTTGACTGTTGAATATGTTTTGTGATAGCTTCCAAATTATGAAAAATCCAATACCTCCAAGTGACTAATTTTTTCCGCCTTTTTAGTGAAAGATACGCCCAGATTTTTGGGTCTTTTCGTTTTCGCCTTGAGCCCTCTCATTAAGAAAAGGTGAATTTTTACCTATAAGGAGGAATTATAAGGAGGAAAATTTCAAAAATTCTTGATTTTTTTGACATAAGATAATTGATTTTCTCCTTACCATTACAAGTGTAAGATTGAAAATTATGTGGAATTTGTTATGTGTAGGTATACATACATAGGTATAGGCGAAACAACTAAATAATAATGTCTTTTCTACTACATATTTTGATTCGAAAATTTAATACATTGAAAGGTTCAAGTAATAAAACTAATTATGAATGTGATGTACAAAAATTGTGGAAAAAGCCAACATGGAATAGATATTTACTTCTGTACTGTACTATATCAAGGATTCGGAAGTATTATTTAACTTTAGGCTTAATTCTTAGGTCATATTTATTATTTTGTCTTTCTTCTTCGTCTCTTTTGCATTTTATCCATATTGATTTGTTACCTAGATCTACGTGTTTTTATATTTCTACTAATTGAAATTTTCTGTCTGGGTAACTGTAATAGCAAATAAATAAATAAATATTTGTCACAATTGATCAAATATGATATTCAAAAACCAAAACTTTGATTTTTGGTATTACCCAACACTCTCAGAGCTGATAAGCTGAATGACTCATAAATCCTACTTTTAAAAGTGTAATAGTTTCGACCGTAGCCAGATGATAAAATATCGGGCTATAAAACTATCCAGTTTTGTCAATGTAAGTCTCGCATGCAATAATTATCTTAATTGATATGTTTTTTTTTTGATATAATTTCAACTGAACATTAAGTGGGGATAGTGCAGCAGGCTCTCCGTTGGTTGGTTGTTTATAATTTGTCATTAAAGAGCATGCTGCAAAAGCGCGCGTGATCGAGACTGACGCTATAAATACGATATAGCAGCGTTCGTCCTATCATTTATTTCCGCTGTGCCAGAGTTCTCTTAGTTTGCGAAGTATAGGGATCCCGAGTAGTCGACAACCAACGGCAGCTTATAGCGCGCGCAGAGTTCCTATTGATCCTTTTTGCATCGTATCCAGAGCGGCAGGTTTAAAGCTCCACGTCTGAGGCAACGTGCGTGCCAAGCACGCGAGCAGACAGTTGCAAAGGCTCGCAGCGTGTTTGCTGGCTTCAGCTCGACAGCTATGGAAATTCCTCTGGCGGTCTCGATCTCGGCAGCCAGCCGTTAGTGCTGAGCTTAAGCCGTGTTAAAGTGAGTGAGGTGTTGTGCTGTCTGCCTTTCGGGGTATGACGCGGTACTCCGGAGGTGTCTTGAAGAGGACATGAATCCGAAGAAGATATAATAGTTTTGAGATGGTCCGAAGAAAATACGATATCCGGCAGCTGCTAGCTGCGGCCCTATTTCTCGCTTCTTTACCAGGTAAAGAACTTATTTTTAAAACTCGTTTAAGTTATAATAAGGTGCATTGATCTTATTTAAGGACCTGAACAATTTTCAGCATTTACGGTAAAAAAGTGAAGAAGGACAATTTTAAAATTATCCTCTCTAAGAAATTCACTACACACTAAAGTATTTTTTGATTTATTTTTTTATTAAATTAAAATTTCAAGCACATTTGTTATTTTAGGTCAGCCCTTGAAAAAGTGAGCAAAAATATATGTTGATATTCGGAGGTGCAAAAAATTTTATAAAAACATTACACCACTTCATTAGCCCATTTGCTAAATTTATTTCTAGAATAGTAAAATATGAAGTGTCTTAAATTTAAGTTTTTCAATAATTTTTAGTCTTCAAACTTTCAACTGTAGCAGTGATACAGGCCAAGATCATTTCAAACGGAATGCTGTTGATAATGGCACTTACTCTCTACTCATATTATGTCACATCGATAATTTGATAATTTTTTGCTGACAAAATTATTTTTTAATATTTTTTTTAAATTACCTATTTAATTATCAAGAAAAAATCAAAAACGGAAAACAAACTAAGTTTGTATGAAGTTATTGAAGAAGTCAAGTATCGCGGATATAAATAATGTGTCCATCATATCCTATTAGGTATATAGGTGCTAGTGAAAAATGGCAATTTCTATAAAATGTGTATCATATAATATACATGCACATCTTATAATGAACAAAATAATAATTTTTTTAGTACAATATGATATGATAATAAATGTACAATATTTTCCTATAGACTACGCAAACTATCTCTTCTACCGCGCAATTTGTTTGCTTGAATTTCCATTATGCGAAGAAGATTTTCCATTATTCTATTTAATATTTCAAGTGTTTATTCTATGCAACTAGTTAATGCATTTGAGGAGATTACGTAAAATATGCTCCTGTAGTTTATATTTACCAAGCTATTTGCAGTTGATTTGGGAAGCATTAACAAAGCAGAGTTTCTGCATCATTATAATAAATAGATTTTGTCAAAGCCAAATTTATAATGTATATTCTTGATTGGCCTGTCAATAAACGTTTTCGGAATCCTTTTTTTCCATTGAGATATACAGTGAAGTAAGCGTAAGCACTATGTTTTCTTTTATTTATTTCTTACAAAATCGAAAGAAAAAACACCTGATTGTCCAATGATAACTGATAAGCATCAGGTTTTTTAGAAAAAGGCGCAATTTGGTTGAACATCAATCGTTTCAAAGTATGCGTATTACATTAGCAGATTACGAACCTCGTCCTTGTTCTCAAGTATAAATTATTTTCTATATATAGGTTTTTGCTAGTCAACTGGAGCGTTCCTAAGGAACTAACATCAAGTTTTTTTTATTTTCAATGATCTCTTTACGTAATGATGCACTCTAGAGTGCTTGGGAGAGCTTTTGAAAAAGCTCCATTCTCATTGGTTTTCTTCCCTTCTGCCGTACCTAACTATGATATATTTTTAAACTTCCACTTAAAAAGTGAGATGCACTCAGTTTTATTAAAAGTGATACATATACAATTTTTGATAATTTTCGCTTTGTAACATCCAAAGATGCCGGTTATTATTATTATTTTTTTTTAAATTGTGGCGGAGTCTGTATTCTGTTAAGCATCATTGATCTTTTTTTGTATCTCTGTGGGATTGAGCTTTTTCACCCTTGATACTGCAATTTTATTCCACGATCTCAAAATCATCATCATAGGCGTTAACTCCTTACCGAGTTTAATTATCTTCTTTTATATTATTAATGTCGTCGATTGTGCGTTTTCTGATGGCTGTGTAAACCAATTCTGGAGCCGCGAACCATTCCACAGTCTTGGCACACCCCAGTCTCTGGCAGCATTGTCTCTTCCTCTGTTCTCTTGCTGTTGCTCCTTCCTGGGGTCCCTCTTTTCGGTGTCGTGTCTGCTTCGCTGTACTTCAAAATTTTGTGATCCTTCGTGGACTACTCGACGCCATGAAAGCCTATCATTTGTCGTCGTCTCCTAGTTGCTGGTAACGATGCCGCACTTTGAGGACTCTCTCTAGAAGTCGCCTGAACGCTGCGCTAGCACGCTTCGAGCGATGTGTAGTAAATGCAATGGTTGCATTTGCTACCAGATGACTCCCAAGGTATGAGTAGTGTCTTACGTTCTACAAGTAATGGTTATTTATAGTTATATATAAGGCTTGGGAATTAGTGCTTGGTGCAGAATCTGCGCCTTGTTAAAGTTGACCTCTAGGCTGATTTTCCTGTATGCCTGGTTGAATGCATTGATAATTGACTGAAGACCTTCCTCTGAATTGGCCATCACGACGTTATCATCTGCATATTGAAGTTCAATCATCGATGTCGTTGAGACTTTTGTCTTGAGTCGTAATCTGTTTAGGTTGAGTAAGCCGACATCAAGTCTGTACAGGATTTCCACTCCTGACTGCAGGTGACCCTCGACAAGGTGAAGTATGGATCCTTTTTTTTTTCGGTTTATAGCGTCCTACGCCTTTCGGTTCCCAGTTTCCAGCCCCTTCTGTCTCCCCAATCTCCTGCATGTAATTTCCGCTCCGACATGGCTCCTTGTATTCCGCCGAACCATGTTGCTTTAGGTCTTCCTCGTTTCCTTCTTTCGTAGGGTGACCATTTCATTACTAGTATAGGAAGCCGTTCGTTATTCATTCTTTCTATGTCAGTTGTCTTTTTTGTATTTCGTCAATTATTGTTTTTTTTACTTGCATGATTTCCCTTATTCTTTCGTTTGTTATTCTTTGCATTCTTGATTTACCTGCAGATCTTCTCCAAAAGTCCATTTCGAGTGACATGAGTCGTCTTTCTAGGTTTTTCGGTAATTGCCACGTTTCGAATCCATATAAGATTATGCTTTGGAATATAGTGTCATATATAAGCCGTTTTTTGTCACGTTATATATAATTTGTCTATAGAATCGCGTTTAGACATCGAATTACCCTTTTTCCTTTTACTATCATTGCTTGGATCTCGGTACTGTTCTGCCTGTTTTATCTATTTGTGTTCCTAGATAGGTCGCATTCGGATATTTCAACATTATTGTTCATAGTTATGTTTCCCGAGTTTTGGCCGATGCATAAGTATTTGGTTTCTGATTTGTTCACCGATAGCCCCCATTTTTCATATTCGGTAAGAAGTCTTGTTGTCAAATTCTAGGTCTTCTTTATCCTGGGCTATTACCACCTGGTTGTCTGCAAAACGGAGTATATATAGAGACTTTTCGTTATTCAGTTGTATCCCCATACCACTACATGATCTTCTCCACTTTCTTAGTGTTTCATTTAAGAAGATTTTGAAAAGTGTGGGAGATAAACAACAACCTTGACGTAGACCTTTAGTTATGGAGAAGCTATCGGACAGAGTAGATCCTGTTATGACGCCTGGTGATACAGCTGTTTTATTGTTTTTATTGCAGTATTATTTATTTGAGTGTTTTCCATCACTTGCCAAAGTTTTTGGACAGGAACCCCGTCATAAGCCTTTGTAAGGTAAACGAAGAGCAGGTGGACATCTCTGTTTGTAGCAGTTTTTTTCTCATTGAGCTGCATACGGCTAAATATATGATCAATACAAGATCGTCCGGCTCGAAATCCCGCTTGTTCCTCTATTTCGTGAAGGCCATATTCTTGTTCTATTATTACCCCTTTTGTGAATGGGTGTTATCCACGCCTCTTTCCAGCCTAGTGGGATTTGTTCTCCATTTATGTATTTGGTAAAATAATAATAGATCCTTTAATAGAGAAAATAAAGTGGGTGCAATAACTCAGCCCTGGTTAACGCATTTAGATCATGTTATTATGCAGCGAATCGAATGCTTTCACCAAATCTATGAAAGCCATGTATAGAGGGCGATTTTGTTCTCTGGATTTCTCTTGCATTTGTCTTGCACCGAAAATCTCTCTCAAAATAAGGTCTGGCTCGCGAGGTTAGTCGTTTGAAAACAAATAGTAGAAATAATTTGAAATTTTGCCTCTTTTATGAGGATGGTAGTATTGTTTAGATAGCAAAACATAAACAAAAAGACTCGAAAGTGGAAAAAAGTTCTGTGCCAATTTTGAGACTTTTTCCAGGTCGACCATATTGTTATTATATAATCTATTCATATTTCTGTTGAATGGCCAGCAAAAAAAGACTGAAGTGTCGCAAATGTAGGAAATACTCTGGAAAAGGGTAATACATAAGTTGTTCTCATAATTTCTCAAATCTAGCTTTGCCCGCAATTTATTATGCCTTCTTCTCATTTTATATTGAAAATTGTTTATTAAGTAAAAATAGTTCTTGACAATAATACAAAACATTTCTTATTGAGTGGCAAGTGTGGTTGCCTGGATTTGAAGGTTTGAAAAACTTGTTGAGTTATCAATACATTTTTTATTATTGTTTTGTATGTCAATATAGCATATCTCTGATTGTCAATTAACTGCGAAATCAGCGTTCGGAAATAATGCGAAATATTTGCAAATTAGATAAATACTAAAAAATTAGATAAATGTAAATCGGTATTCTTGGAAACATTATAAATCGTGTCGTAGGATTTGCCCTTGCGTGACTCAGCTTGCAGACAGATGAGAAAAATAACTGCCTAGCGGAATGGCTCCCTCCCTTCGATTGCTGACGTGATTTGCGACCAGCCGCAAAAAAGAGAGCTTTTGGGAGACTTCAAAGTAGTGACTGGACTAGCTTAGTTATAAGCTCTGTTTTTGTTTTCACTCAGAACTAGTTCGGAATCATTCTGTACATGCGCATGTTATGAAAAGCATTTTCATAATCGAACTGTGCTGACAGAGTTTTGATTTATTTGGAACTACGTAAGAACGATTCTGGGACAATTCTAGAACGGATCTTGATCTGAAGGGGAACTGCTTTATAATTTTATGATTTGCGGCTTGCGATCGCGCTTATTAAAACTTGCAGTTTCAAGTGAATTGTTGATTTTCATGGTTTATCTATTTAGGTTTATTCTGGTTTTGGACTCATTCATAATTAAGTTTGTAATTTGTGTATATTGTAATTGGTATATAAGATCGAAGCGTTTTGGTTTTTTTGGTTCCGAATCGGTTCAGGACTACTATTAGAACAGTCCGCCATTATTTTTCACGCGCAAGCAGTTATTCGCATCCCGGAAAGATTTTTACATAATATACCAGCTCCGCCCCCAAAGCAAGTCCAGCTTTGGTTCAGTATCAAAAAAGTCTGTAACGCGGTATAGAATGTAATCAGCAGTACGCAAAATGGGCCGGGTATATACCGTAATCGCGTTATAGGCTCGCGCGCGGGATAACTATTTCAACCTATAACAAACCTGTATTTGGGCTTCAGACCATTTTTCAAATAACTGTCACATCGGATAGTGGCTTTAGTTATTTTTTAAATTTTGATGTCAATTTGTGTATTCCATCCCTTTTTCCTATTCCGCAAGTTAGAACTGCCCCTTTTTCGTGCATTCTTGTTGAAGTTGTTATGCTGATAGACGAAAAGCTAATTTTTGTACATTCGGAAACGTTCTTCTAACTCTCCAGTTTTTTTATGTATTGGCACTAAGCTTTTCCATAAAACTCTTAAGTTCTTCTGCAAAATCATTTCCCATCATTTTGCATCTAATTAGAGCCTTATGCTCTGGACAACTTTCAAATTCCATGCAGGGTTTCTATTTCTACCTCAGCTCGTAATTTTTTTGATAGAATCTCTAACGTACTCTGCTCACCCATCTTGATTTGTTTTCACTCTGCAACACTTTCAAAGTAAATGAAAATGAACGATTGCGTGCGAATCGTGGGTTCTCGAATCCCTAGATACTTTCGGCGTTGTCGTGCTGTCTCACTCCGATTCATCTCCTTTGCCGAATGCCGCGTTTCTGACAACCCGACTACAAACTATACCGCATTTAGCGCGCGTTCTGACTACATTCTATACCGCATTACAGACATTTTTGATACTGAACCAAAGCTGAACTAGGCTTGAGGGCGGAGCTTATAAACTCGATGCTCTACATGGTATGCTATGTAAAATCGCATCCCGGAACCGTTCCAAATTTCGAACCAAAACAAAGCTAACATCGAAAGAAAATGGAGCAGGTAGTTGCGCGTGTATAAATAGAACGGAAATTCACGCATGCCTTAACGTTTGTTTATTTTTCAAAAACAACAGCAAAGCAAGACGCTCTGATAAATCTTGAGGAAGCGGAAAAAAAAAATTGTAGTCGAGAAGACAGAACTTTGACTCTACGGCACAGCTCAATATAATTATCACTGCAATTATTCAGGAGGAGGATATAATTAATAAATTCATTCAATCAAAATGCAGGTCACTCTCAAAATCGAAATATTAGTTGAGGCTTTTCATCGAAATTTTCCGAACAAAGCGACTCGGCCGGGGGAAAAAAATGCCGAAATGGTAATCAGAAACAAAATTAAATTATAAATTACCAGTATATCCACATCACACTGAAAAAAAAATAATTTGTTCCAAATAAAAATGGAGTTCCCTTAAATAAATATTTGGTTAATAATGGACAAACAAATATTTGTTTAAAATAAAATCTGAATTTGTTTGACCGTTTCTATTCCGTTTGCTTGAATTAAATTATTCTTAGTTTAGCTCAATATCAATCATTTTTACAAAATAAATAAATATTTAGTTCTAGTAAATAAATCATGCATTAGTTAGGTCATAGCAAATATTTAAATTAAATAAATATTTATTTATTGTAAATAAAACGAGTATTTGTTTCAACCTCTTTTATTTTGAACCAAATAAACAAATTGTTCCATTTAAAGCTTGATTTGTTCAATCTAATTATGTTTCTATTCTAGTTAAATCAATAAATTATTGTGAAGCTGCACAGGAGGGTCGTTCTCATTCAGTCGTTCATCGTTATTCTCTTTTCCTGTCCCATCATCAATGTTTGGAATCTGATTCACTTCGATGGCACTTCTGAAAATTTGCAGGTGGTTCGTCTGATGCACAGTTTTTGTGGCGGCAAGTATCGTACATTGAATTAAATCCGAGGTCTTACATTAGAGCAACTCGATATCTGTCGAACGGAAAATATTGCTGGTTGCTCTAATGTGAGACCTCTAATTTAAATAAATGTAAAATACTTGCGTCCAATATTATTGCGAATTGCCTATTGCTTGTTGCCTCAGTGTGAGAGCATGTTTGTCTGGTCCAGGTAAAAATAAGTCCCCAATAAAAATTATATCGGCCAAGGCGACGTATTTTTTTGTTTCTGGAGACACCATGTTGCTGAAATTTTTTGCATGATTTGGAATTAAACCTATTATGTAGGTATTATAATTTCAACTTACTGTGTATTAAAGGCCACAGATATTGCACACCCACTTCTGCCAAAAGATCTTCCGTCTTGTGGAAACCACTCCGAAAAATAAAAATTCAAAGTAACACCATGCGACGCGTGCCAAACCAACAACAGGAAAGAGCGAGCAGTGATGCACACAGCACAGTATTCGGCACTCGAGCATGCGCGTAAATTGCCAAATGTCTACAGAGATCCCAGTTATTTGAATTTTGGTCATGTTTATTTTGTAAAAATTCCAGAATATTTAATTTAAAGTAGCTGTTATTTCGTTTAAAAAATCTGAATATATTAGATTTATGGCGTTCGTTCCAAATATATATTTATTTAATAATGTAAGTCGTATCATATACGCAGATTTATTTAAACCAAATACATTGTCGTTGGTTTAACTAATCATTATTTGGGTGAAATAAAAAAAAACTAAATAAATATTTATTAGGCAAATTTTTCACTAATTTTTTCAGTGCAGATTTCCAAGGGATTAAGTATTTTCGTAGAACACTAGTTTAAGTAGAATCGTTCTAATAGGATGTTTTTTCGTAATTAATTCCGGCCAAACGAAATTTGCGTCCTTATTTCACCTTAAAACCCAATTTTTCGCGTTTTGTCAAACTCACGTATTTTTCCAGTACGCTGCGATCCCACAGAATATTAGGAAATTCATAGCTCCATCTTGACTCATTTCCCGACCTAGTACAAGCAGGCAAATTTGAAATGAAGCTATGGCCTAAATATTTTTAGGTTTGCGACTTTCAAGCAATTTTAGTAAAAAATAGTAATAAACAAGTGAAAATTCAACAAACTTGTCGCACTCACGAACTGTGACAAATTAGCTACATTTTCATGATACCTAAACAATTTCAATAAAAAACTAGAAAAAAAAATTGCGGGAAAAGCCAAACTAAGCATAATATCATCGAAATCGCTTATAGCCTCGTACATATTTCGTAATTTTTTTTTCCTGAACAACAAACAAATATATAAATTAAATATTCAATATCAATGTTGCCGACTTTGGAGAAGGTCGTGGAATTAGCATAAAAGATATCAATTTGCGAAGCTGCTCACTTTAGACAAAAAGCACATTTAGGTACTTGTGGAAAAACAAAGCTTCCAGCATTTTCTAGGAGTTTATTAAGATGTGAGAAAAATCGCGACCCTGATGGTTTTCATAGAGATCTACAGAATTTCGGAGTGTTTGTCTTTTTAAACTAGTGTAATGATTCAAAAGTGGCAAAAACGCCGAAGTTGTAGTAGTTGTGGTAATTTTATGGACTTATGTATATCATGAAATACCTCCAAATTATATTATCTATGTATTTTTCAAAAAAATAGACAATAATTGAAGCAGTAGAAAATAATTAGTTTTTATAACAAAACAATAGCACTGCTACAATGAAATGTATTCCCTCATTATACATAGATAGAAACTATGAGTTCTACTCAGTTTTCATGTTTTCTGTTGAATTTCTCTGATAGTTCAACTTTATTTTGAAAGCTTGTATAGGGCAAGTACCTATATTTCAGTCATGTTTCGAGCGAAAATAGTTTTTAAGGAGTGATACAGAGAAGCATTCTTCAAAGCAACCGATTATTTTATTTTGGCTGTACTAGTGTTTGCCAACAGAAGAACTTACCCGTTTTGAACAACTCATAAATAAATGAATTGACTTGGGCAAAGGAAAATCAATTATTGAAATATAGAAAGAAGGAATGTTGTTTTGAATTATATGTATAGCAACTGACCGTCGTTCTCTGTAATGCACTCGTCTGACTGGCTGGCTGGAGCCTTTTTGCATAACGCTTTGAACAACCTGCCAGGAAACAGCTTTCAGTTTATATAGATATGTAGGAAGAAGGTTTCGTAGGATTAACAGCGGTCTCAATTTCGAGATCTTTCGTTATTCCTGCGAATCGTTCAACTGGCCTTCTGTCCTTCACAATGATGACCTATTGACCAACAAAACTTTTCTTCAGGCTCGCCTGAAATCAAAACACATTGGTCGGAAAAAATGGTCGACATCTGGTATTCGCACTTTTAGCTCTAACCGTAGGTACCTAAATGACTGAGAAAATACCCATGCACCATTTGGCACTAATTCTATATTTCCAAGTACCTGAATATTGGGATTTCAAGATAAGCGGTACTCTATCTGGCGGCAAATTACGGAACTAGTTTCTAGTACATTGTCATATGTTATTCTATTGTTTATCATTGTATTTGTGTGAATATTTTTGAGGTGTTTTTGAGTTTTTAAAGCGTGTTGGTGAATTATTAGGTCTAAATTATATCAGATACATTCAAATATGACCTCCAATCACTACTGTTGTGTTCCTCAGTGCAAATCTTGGGCTAAAAAAGATGCTGACAAAGGGTTGAGTTTCCACATATTTCCCCCTGAAACAGGCCCAGGGGTTTATTTGGAAACGAAGATGGGAAAAGAGAAGTGTCGAGAAGAAAAGCCTGGATTTTGAAACTTCGTATTGGCAATCCAGTCACCAAATTCATGAAAGTGTATTCTCTGCATTTCAAGCAAGAAGTTTGTGTTAAGGTAAACACGCATAATGGATATTTTTGTGCCCTCGCTTCCTTTTAGGCATGCTCTCAGGCATTGATAAAGTACCTATTATCTATTTTTAAAATATTTTGTTCGAAAATATTAACTGTTATTATTTACAGCTGAGACTACAGGTAGAGGTCGGATATTGAAAAAACAGATATACCATCCCAGAACTTGCCCTCTTCTACAGTGATCCATCCATCAACCCAGCCAAAAAACAGATTCCATGTGTGCTGAAAGAAATTAAGATTCTAATGAGAGCGATATACAAGTAATGAATGTAGTGATACTTGTAATCAATTATTAAACTCTTCTGAGACAGACATAGAAATGGACGAGTAAACAGCAGAAAGTGTCAAGTTTTTATTAAATTCTAATTACCAGTATTATAGGCAGGTTTGTAGTCAAGTTATTTGACTTTGTTAATTCAATTGTTACTTATTTATAATTAAAAATAAAGAGTTATTTATGAAATATTTATTTATTTATTGCACATACAAGTTATTCAAATGCAGACATTATAAGGGACATATCTGCCTTCACCCTTTTGGCTCTGTCCTATTGTAGAAAGTTTCAAAAAAATATAAGAAAAAGATCCGTTTAGGCTGTTGTATGGATATGACCATTTCGGGTCAGGTAAAGAAAATAGATTATATTGAATTTTGGCCTGCATCAAGAGCCATAAATACAAGACAAACATTCAAGCTAATGGAAATCATATGTAAATTAGATCTTAAAAAAAAAGTGAGGTTATAAATCAATGTACTAAAAAGTAGTTGAGCTACTCGACACCGCGGCGCTACGATCTTAATTTGAAATCCCAATAATATACAGAGCTGTCAAACGCAGTTCACGACTCTAAACTAGTCTAAACGGTTCCCAAATTCCAAGAACAAGCAGCGATAACCATGGACCATCGTCAACGAAATTACTAACACCGTAGGAAATCGTCGGAAATTAATAAAAACACTATCTGTCCTGAAGAGTCTCCTCTGAAATGGCGTAGTACTCTATCAAATGCCAATATAAGTTTTCTAACATGATCAATCTGACATATCCTAGCTAAGCAAACGATCTTCAAACTGTTTTTACCTAAACAAACCTTGAAGGAGTCCAACAAAGAAAATAAAATTCGAAAGAAGGCTAATTACTGTTGAATATTGGAAGCCTATTAGCCCTACTGCAAAATGACATATACTTCACGTACATATTTCACCAATAATTAGTTCAGCTAAACCCCAGATAATCTGGTTTTAGAAACTCCGGAGATCTTAAATGTTGTTGGTCATTTTTAGAGAACCTAATTTGAAAAAAATATCTCAAAATACCGATGCTATCCTTTCCGCGGTCCTGATGGAACCAGTAGTATCCAATTTGGATTTGAATTATTCACAATGAGACGAATGACTGCAGCATTTGAATGTAGCATACAACAAAAAATCCTAATTATCCTAGACCAAGGAGATGGCACATTAGACTTTCTTCAGTGCAATGTGCAGGTAGCTCGCATTGGATTCTCTTGGACTCAGTAAATGCAATGTTGCTTATTTGCATCACCTTTCATGCAAAAGTCAATTCTGCAAAATCATTCTCTCACTGAACTTTCACGATTTTGTGCAGGTTCAAATATATTTAAATATCTTTCGTGTGCGACGCTCAATCAAATTTAGAATAGTACCAAGTTTAACTACAGATCTTTTTCCTATCCTTTCTTCTGTTAAATGCATTACAGGCAAACTTTTGGCTTTAACTTGACTTCTTGTCTAGAATGGACGTGTTCTCCATTTACGAATCCTGTCTGAAATAGGCGTACGCACATCCTGACAATAAATTGACGTCGAAACAAACTTTGATCCGCCTTAAGTGGATTGAATGTTGCTGAGATTCGCTCCATTTTGATATTTTCTCTTAATTGTTAAAGAATGCCAACAATCATAATAAAATTTCCAATGCCTACTGTTTTAATTTTTTTAAAAATAATAATGAATAAAAATAGGTACCTACCAACTTGATAAATAGCTTTGCACATATAGGCTTCGTTCGGGGATCAGCGGCCAGCCCGGCTCGCTACGAATATCCTGTATCTCTCCCCAAAATTTAATAGCATTTCTTTTTATTTTTTTACATGCGCTAAACGTACTCATCGTCAAGGTATTTAGCTTATTCCAAGCAATTTTAGCTAGCGGTATTTTTATACCCTTCTTTTTTCTTCTCATTCCGCGTTGAGCTTTAAAGAATTCAATCACAATAGAAATCCTAAATTAACTTCCAGTCACCCTGCAATAAACACTGAGAAATGAATCTGCTACGGTAAAAGAAATCCTTCCTGGCCTTTATTAATGGCTTCGCTTTCAAGTATCAAATACTCGCGTTACCTGATCGTGTTCGACAATTTTTTCGCTCAAGTAGACCACCTGACCAATTTATTTGTTTGTTTTTGGAAAATTATCATTCTTATGCTACTTTTAAACATTCCTTTTTTTATATAGGTACTCTTCCAATACAAATTTAAATAATTTCACCTGTCTGGCCGATAATCACCTGTGTCATTATCGTATTGATTATCGCTACCGAATGCGTAAACGAGACAGCCAGTGAGGTCAGGTATCCATCCGCTGTCTTCAACCTTGTTCCCATGAACTGGTCTCCTCACAAAAAACCTACCTTGTGTCTAACTTTCCCAATAACCTTGAGATTGTTTCTTTTTGTGTCTTTACCTCCTAATCCTAAAAAATAAAAAAAGGAATACAAACCTGCATGGGGTAGTTATCTCAGAGCCAGGGTATGACCTGTCCTTTCTGAAGTTGGACTGAAAGGTTGGTAGTTCTCACCTTACGAGGGCCTACGCAGGTCACCTGCTATGAAAATAGGTGTAAGAGATTCTACTGTGAGGAAGCGACTGATCCCATGTTAGGGGTGGTTATCTACTATGTTCCAAAGGATTTCAACATTTTCCATGCAGTCCAATGCAGAAAAGCCCTGCAGCGATCGGCAAGTTGTCACGGGAGCAGGATTGTGTAATCTGACAGCTCTGTGACGATCCGGCACGTTGGCGGCAGGTATGTGTTCACCGTTTTACCAAAGTAGGGCAATAAACCAACTCCTGCGCTGCACCTGAGACTGAGAAGCCCTATAACAATCACAATATTGTACACCGCAGTGCATCTTTCAGAGTTCTCTTAAAAAGGGCGCTTGTCAAACACGATATAAGTGCACAAACAACGCTCGCAGTCTATAATGTCATGGTCATAGCAACACTTCCTAACATATGTGAAACCTAGACAATCTACAGATGGCAACTTGTAACATTGCAAATGTCACTTGTTCCTTTTTCTATCAAATTTAATTTTTTCTTACCTTTTAATGTTGACATTCTGGTGACTAGCAGTAAAAAAAAAGCTTTCTGCTGCTAGTAATAATAGCAATAGACCTATCTATTTTACCAGACAAAGAGGTAATAATACGAAATCTTTATTAGATAGAAAAAGACGCAGAGCGCTTATTGCGCAAGACGAGGCAAAACGTACCAAATGATGTTGGACTTACGTATAGCAATCCGTTCTTATTATTTGCAGGGGATAAAAAAGGAAGGAGGAAAACCGCGTGACGTGTAACCTATCTGTCAATCAAAAACACAAACAATTGAAAATCGATCACTTGTCAAGCTGCGTCAAGTTGAATATCAAGCATAATTTTATCCTTGTCAGACCACGGGCAATGAACAAGGACAAGGAGATGCCCAGCGTGCAAAAGGATTATTTTACACCTGTACTAGTTAGCCAATAAAATGCATTGCCTCGTGTTGCGCGCGCATACAGGTAAAAATAGATAGGTCTATTATTGAACTAGAGTGCATAATTTTCGTTTAAATTTGACGTACCAGTTTAGTAACAACGCTTTCCGTTGACTAATTTGGAGGGGAAGCTCTGTCTGCTCATCTTGTCCGTTTCGTTTCTCGGCCCTTTTAAGTTTTGTCGTTCGAGCTGAAAGGTCGATCCTGGGCTGGAAACCGCAATCTTCCTGGGACAACCATGCCGTACCTTATCGGCAATCAGGCATGATCTTAACGAAATAAAGTTGGGTAAGGCAATAATCCGTTGATTACCGAAAAAATTTAAATTTAAATTGAGTTTGAATTTCGAACCCCCTCATGGTAAGTCCTTTTTAATTTTTTTTTTTGAGTAATGGTTGTTCAAGGAATGCCTCTATTACTTAGGGTTTTCCGAAGAGCCGTTTCTCTCAACAAATCGATTTCGAAAAGGCCACATTTTCAAAAGAACACCATTTTCGTGGAGCGTGGCATATATCTTTTGAAAGGTTTCCTAGAGGAATCGAGACCCTTACACGAGTCAATACGTGCACCCCTACATTTGACGAAGAAAACTGAACTTCTAGCCTTGATTCTAGGCAAGAATTTGCAACTTCCACTTGCAATTTTTTTCGTCAAGTGGCCGAGAATGGATGGCTACTTTGCTCTGTCTTTTTGTTGGAATGGAGGCTTGTATAGAGTTTCGTTTATAACTTTTATAATTTTTTCAATGAAATCTACTTTATGATCAATTAACAAAATTAATTGATTTTGTTTCTTCCTGATATGACATTTAAATATTTGAAATTTCAATTTCATATTCTTGACACCTAAGTGAATTTTAAATATTATATCCGATTTTTGATTTACCGTATTTACTATAGATTTTATCTCTACTTAACTTTTAGTACCGCTATATTTAAAAGATGTACTTATATTTTATCAATGATAATCAATCATTAATCTGAACAGAAGTCAAGGTTGGACAACATGCTCTAAATTTGAAATTATTAAGTAAGTTCAAAGGTTGAAGTGATAACAAATGTGAGTTCATTTTTCAATGAAGGAGACAAAAAGTCAAATCTCACAATTCCAAAAAGAGAAATTTATTCTTCAATAATCACTCAATTAGACAACCATGGTTTCGGGGTCCAAAACTTACTTACACCCCATCTTCAGGTCAAAGGGCTACAAAGAACAATAAAAATAATTTTCTAAAAAAATCTTCCAAAGGGTACTTACAATACAGGTTACAAAGTCATATATAAAAAAGTGTAAAATAAGTTGTAAAAAAGTTGTAAAAAAGGTGTAAAAAATGCAACAACATACAAAAAACAGTTACATACAAAAAACAGTTAGGGGACGAATTAATTTTAATAGATAATTTCTACCTCCTTTTTATTGTATTCATATTAGATTTCTTTGATTTGCTTAGTTTGGTTGTTGATAACATAGATGGCGTTACTGGTTAGTTTGTCAATTTATGGTTGAAGTTGACTTGATAGATTGGTCGAGATTCAGGTTACTTTTTTAACTTATAATAGGTTAGAACAAGTCTGATACCATGTGCCTTAAAAAGAAAAAAGTTTGAAAATTATTATGAAAAAACGAAAAGTACTACCTATTACATATTAGAGTTTTCGTCTTGTTTTACAACTTTTTTTACACTTTTCTATATATGACTTTGTAACCTGTATTGTAAGTACCCTTTGGAAGATTTTTTTAGAAAATATTTTTATTGTTCTTTGTAGCCCTTTGACCTGAAGATGGGGTGTAAGTTTTGGACCCCGAAACCATGGTAGTCTAATTGAGTGATTATTGAAAAATAAATTTCTCTTTTTAGAATTGTGAGATTTGACTTTTTGTTCTCCTTCATTTATTAAAAAAGTAACTACATCGTCGAAGATTGATCAATTTTTAACCCTGGGTCCTAAAATTTATATATTTGAGGATTTCTATTATATCTCTTGACCATTTAACCGTTATTTAACCCAACTTTTGATTTCATACAAGTGCAAGTTGATTTTATTAAACTTATTTTTTAAGCAGAAGCCAACCATATTTATCAATACAACTTTCAATCATTTATCTTTCTAAAATTAGTTTTCTGGAAACTTAAATCTCTATATTTTCCTTTCATGATAATGGTATGGCCAGCAACTGTTAATGGATTTATATGGCAACTATATTGAGCTACATTTCAATATTATTATTTTTTTTTTGAGCTTGACGAATCTATTTGAAAGTTCACCTTATTTTATCGATTTCATTTAAAGTGTTTTACCAACAATTGGTTTTATCTTTTAAAATTATTTAATTCTTGATTTTTAACCTCACTGTGAAATATACACTAATTTAATTTGAAACTTTCCTAATTGTTTTATTGGTTTACCTGTGTCAAGATTTGGTTGAGTTATATGCCGTATATATTTCCTTCTCAGAATTACCAATAACCGTTTGCTGATTATTTTTTTAGGTCTGTTTCTGAATTTTCACACCCCAATATTTTATGTAATTTAATTAATTTAATTTTAAATTCAGTGGCGCCCTTGCCATTCTGTACTTAATAAACTATCAATCCAATCCTAATAATTATTCGCTGAGCAAACTAAGCATATTGTGGGCCTCTTGTTAATTCATCAACAAACAACCTGAGGTGTTTTAAAAAGTAACACCAGCGCTGCTTAAGAAAAATAGTCAAAATGAACTTTCCGGGACGACGAGTAAACAACAGGAAATCAATTCCACCAGCATTGAGGCAATGCTCCTCCAACTTCAGCTTGGCTAGGCTGGTCAAGTCCGCATACCAGATCCGCGTCTTCCTAAGCAAATTTCCAAAATATTCCTATTCAAAAAATGGCCGACGCATTAAAGGAGGGCAATTTAAACGATACAAAGATGTCTTCAAGGCAAACATGAAAGCGTTTCAGATGGATGTGGGGACTGGGAGGCTACGAGCCGGCTCTCAAATAAACCCGCGTGAAACTTCGCGAGTATTTCGAACGACAAAAGCGAAGGGATGCGGAACACAAACGGAATCGTAGAAAGGAACGAAAACGTCTGATTTGCAATCAATGTGAGAGTAATTGTGGGTTCAGGATAGGCTTATTTAGCCATCAAAGAACACACAGACAATGATGCTGCCACAATTCTTAAAATACTCATTAGCGAGTGAATGCCTATAAATAATTATAATAAATACATTCAAAATTCTTGAAAACGATAGGAAAATATTAGGTGCGTAGTTTCGGAGGATTCATTTAAATAATGTTTATTTTGATAAGCAAATCAAAAGTTAGTATTAAACTAAGTTAAAAATAAATATTTTTTATCCTTTTTTCCCATGAATTATATTGTTTCCGGCAAACAGGAAACTAGCAGATGTGTTGATATTTTGTGGCGAAATTCCTAATGCGATAGGTGGGCGGAACGTGTCAGCAATTAATAATTTAATTTTCGTGAAGCTATTTCCTGGATATTCGACCATGTTACCTATATTAGCTAGTTTTAGCGGTATATGGTAATACCATTTACGTTAATTTGACATTCAAGGGTATTAGCCAGACGATTTTTGAAGGTTACTTAAGATTGAGAGTCTGAATCAAGGTTGTTTAAGAGAGGTAGGTTGCCTGATAACTTTCATGGCGTCATCTAGGGTGCCTCAACATAATGCAAATCTCCATAAGGCACCCCAAATGACGTCATCAAGTTACCCATTACGAGACAATCTAATACCTTTAGGAACCTTGATATATTGTTTTGTCAGTACAGTTAACCCTTGAACAAAATTAATGCATCCACTAGACTTTCTTCTATTTCTTAATTAGGTATGTGAAATTTTAAATCCTATGAGCTCTCGGATATTAAATAATTCTTACAGAATTTTGACAAATTTGAAAAGAAATAACGCAAACAAGAAACATGGGCAGATACCAAAGAGGAACAAGAATGTCAAAATAATTTTAAAAAAACTTCAAGGTAAATATATGTATGTAGATTTTTCCAGTAACGCTTATCAAGAATTCCATTCCCCTAGACAATCAGGTTTCGAATCGCTTCATGGAGAATATTATTCAATTCAACAAAAACGACTTGTTCGATTCCCCTGAGCTTCATAGAAGGTATGTTTTGCCTAACTGAGGGCTTTGATTCATCCCATTCGTGCGCTTGTATCTCTTTCAAGATATGGCAAAAACCTTCCTTTGCTCAGAATACACGATTTCAACATTAATTGGTGTCATATGACTGATCTATTTAGACTAAATAAATAGCTATACTGTCACTACATGTATATTGTACATTGCCTAACCACAGTACAAAAAATCCCATCCCGTGGTCAGATCTAGGGAAAGTCCCGATAAGACGAGGGCCCCGCTTTTTGTCTAGGTATTCAAAAGTCATACAATACAGTTTAGTAAAATTTATATACCATGCTGTGGCGATGTCAATATTTTCTAGCCTGTATCCTTGAAATTAGGTAAATGCGATATTTTTGTTCAATTTTGCCTTATTATAGTGTTAATGAAAAAAGCTAGCTGGATTCTCATTTGAACAACTTTATAGGAACTCTGCAACAGAATAATGTTCCTCTCAGGTTCAACTTAGTACCTACTCCTCCGGTGTACCTACCTTGAGTTATAGCCAGAAACAAGGCCGATAAAAATCTATGTCATGTGTCTACATGTTATGAACGTTAAATGGGCTCTATTACTAAAATTTAAATACGTAAATTAAGCACAAATACCTGAATGAGGGACTATTTTAGGTATATTTGCTGAAAAAACATATTATTCATTATTTTTCAACAACTTTCTTTGCTTATGGTCAAAATGCCTCCACCTATGGCGTCGGTCTGTTTCCAAACAAAAACCTTTAGAAATCTGCTAAATATCTGATGTCACCTTTATTTTTTTTAAATCGCTTGTACACGTAATTTGATTGTGTGAGTATTTGAAACATGTTCAGCACTAATTTAAACCTCTAGGGGAGGTGGGACCAACCATTACCATTCCAAATGGAACAGGGGGTCGAGTGATACCTGTTTTAAAAGAGCGTTCAATTCTCTTTCAAATAACATCAAATGAAAGAGAATTTAACGCTCTTTTAAAAGAGGTATCACTCGACCCCTTGTTCCATTTGAAATAGTAAGGCTTGGTCCCACCCCGCCTAGAGGCAGGCAAATTGAATGATATCACAGCCTCCTACATTTAACAAGCCATGAAGTTAAAAAGGCAACACCGCAATCTTACCGCCAAGTGGTGCTGGTGCTGTTGGTTTTTATAAGTATATATTTTTTATTTTGTTAATATGAATCACAAAAAATGCATCATTTATTGTAATAAAGGACCAAAAACAGTAATTCAATGAATAATATAACTATTTATGTAAATAAAAACAGTAAATAATCGATTTAAATGAATATATTTCTAGATTCTAAAGTGTTATAAGCCTATGTTTCAGTATGCCTTTTGAAAATCTAACTTATTCTTTCTTCGGGATTTTTTCGGAAGGCAGGTCCATTCAAATACTTGAGCTGATTTTCGAAAATAAGAGGTACTTTTAAGAGTTGGACGTTTTAGTTTGAACTCTCGAACTACTCCTTTATCCTTGTTTGTTTCAAATCTAATTATTTCGGTTTCTTCAAAATGTTTACAACACACCACAGAATTTTTCGTTATTGTATAATCTCGGGTATAATTATCTTGGTGTATTGCTTTCATCCACATTTTTTGCAATTCAGAATTTTTTTGGAACTGAAAATGTTTGCATTTCTTCAGTTTTTAAGGAACTCCTATAGTTCGATTTGCACCCAAGAACACAGGAGTTTCATGGCATCTGAACAAGTTTAAATATCTTAGGTAATATAGCGTGACCTATGCTCTTGCACACAATTATTTATATTGTTTTTATTGTTTTACCTTACCTTCATTTTTGCTCCTGTGCCCATATGTTAAAAATTTGCAATCAAAGCACAAAGGAACCGGTATCAACTAAATATGGGCAATATATGGGTGTGTTTCTGTTCACTTTTTCGTCAATAATGCCCACAAAAATACTAAACTGCAACAATACACAATGAACGCAATAGACAGAAACACATAACCCAATAACAAAATAGCACCATACGCGACGTTGCCGTCATGCCGTTCATGGCTTGTTAACTATAGGAGGCTGTGATGATATTCAACTTAACAAAGAGGTGAAAGAGAGCTCCAAAAACGTAACCCAAGGTTGATATTAAGGCTAACTCAATCAGGTGCAAAAACTCTCGCTTGGTGAAAAAACCTTAGAGAAAAAAAAAATTCTCAAGTATTTACATAATGAGACAATAAATAAATAAGAAAAAAAAAACAATATTCAATTAATTAGTTGAAATCTAACTGACTTTAAAGCACTTGGGCAATTAGTTTTGACCAATGAACAAAATTTAAACAAGGTAAAGCATCCCGAAAAGGTAGCAATTAAACTGAGCTAATGGCACCACTAAATTACCATTGGGCCCCGACTATCAATTATGCACACTATACACTTAACATTTAGAGGTTACATCAATCTATCAAGTAGGTATGTACATTATCTATGATAAAATCTCAATACCTATGTTTCACCGGCCTTCAAGCTTGAAACGTGGAATTTAATAGTAAAGATAGAGCGCTATTAGCGCAAAAATAATGTTTAAGGCAAGTCAATGAGAATATGTAATCATAATCGCAATTCGATAGAATACCTAATTAACTATATAGCCATGGACCATAAATTATTGGATCCAGCTCTGATTGAGTCTATACATGAGCCGTTCAATACAGTAACTTACTTTCTTCAAATATTTTCAATCAATTGATATGTAATCAGTTAATTCAAAAGAATGGACCACAAATCAAGTACCTCTGGCAAAGTTAATTGAAATATAGGACATAGGGCTTCAAAAGGCTCAACCTCTCCGTCACTTCACGCTTTTCTCTATAAAATATTTAGTTGGCAACTTGGCAACACTGGATGTGATCGTCTTTTCCAGTTATATCAAGTTTGTCATGTTATGTGTATGCACTCAAAGAAAATGCTTGGTAAAATCAACCAGAAAGAGTATATGAAATGGCGTCTATCTCGTTTCATAGTTAAATCAACCAAAAAAATATGGTTAAAAAAATATTGTTTGCACACAATTTTTATTGTAATTTTCAACAATATATTGATTTATTTATAATCTAAACATTTTATAGTCCCTAAACTACTATATTAGTTTACATAAACAACTAATAGTTGAGCAACCATAATATCTTGTACAGCAACCTTATTAAATAATATATTGACCACAGTTTTTGTTCTCCACCTACATATTTATTGTTCAGTTACTGTTTTTTGTTTTGTTGCCAATTGAATTGTATATTTGACCATATTAATTAAAATATGGTCAAATATACAATTCAATCCAATCATTACTAATTATTGGTAATAATTGGATTAGGTGTTTAGAATAAATTTTTATTTTTTTTTCAAAAAACAGTTTAATAATTAAAGATAAAACAAATTATTTCTCAACAATATAAAATATAAACATACTAAATAGGTCTGAAATTAAATTATAATGGATACAGTATAGGAGGTAGGTATGGTATATTTTCAAACTTCACGTTATGTCCATAAGGCAATTTATACATACGAATATGGGTGGGTAGTGAAATTGACCATGTAGATACTTTCTGGAAAAA
The DNA here is from genome assembly GCA_917834065.1 of Ceutorhynchus assimilis. Classification (NCBI taxonomy): domain Eukaryota; kingdom Metazoa; phylum Arthropoda; class Insecta; order Coleoptera; family Curculionidae; genus Ceutorhynchus; species Ceutorhynchus assimilis. Next base: position 17,238,278 of record OU892277.1, on the reverse strand, counting down.
CAGCATAAGCACTATGATAAATGCATAATGTTATTTTTTCACTCACATTTTCTATTTTCCATTCAGTAAGTTTTTGCTGCAATTCAATTCTACACTTTATTTTTTCCCAAGATAGATTTTGACATTGAAAACTTTGAAACATAAACAATAACGCTTGACCCTGATTGGTCGCAAAATGAGGTATTTCTGCAGGTTAACATCAGTTTCACAATAGCGACCAATAAGCGGCATTAGGGCATTGTTTATGTTTCAAAGTTGACAATGCCAAAATCTATCTTGGAAAAAAATAAACCATAGTTCCTAATGTTGGGAAGTCCGCTCCTTTGAAGGATCCATAATGCATAATTTCCAAAATGAAAAATGTGTAGTCTTCTAACAGCTCATGAAGATATGGCAACTTTTCTCTTGTGATTTATTGGGCTGAAAAAAATAATTTAGATGGGTTAAAAATAGTATCTTATGCCATATACCACCTATCCAGTAAATTTCGCAGTTCCGAGTCTTCGTTATAATAGACGTCTTCTTTGTCAGGCGAGGTTTGCATTGAGAGTTGACCCGACACAGTTTATCAATGGGTTATTATTAGCTGGCATCGTATTAACTAAATCTGTATATTCAAGATCGTAATGAATTCCTATGTCCAAATCCATTATAGCAAAGTACTTATCTTACCAGAAAAAAACTGTATTTCAGGAACAGGAACAGAACAAATACGCGTATTTATTGTGAACTCACTGCACTGAATGTATTCGATCTTGGTATCAAACTTGAATGATTTAAACCAACAATATGTCTGGTTTAAAAAGAATTGAGCGCGAATTTACCTTTGAATTTGTTTTTCCAAAAAGAAAATAGTTCGCGAACCTGAATGATGGGTGAAATTATCATATTAAAATAGAGTAAAATAGAAAATATTGTGCGGTAATAATTTCTTTCACCATAAAGTTTGTTTGTTCTGTTCAACAATAAAATAGTGTACAGTAAACTTATAGTAGATTAAATAACCACAAAGTAGTTGAATTACCCTATTTTTTGTTTGCTTTAACAACTTATTAGTTAGATGCTTCAATAATAGTCAATCTCGACCATTTTTAACTGGTAATTAAACATTAATACTTGTTAGTGCTTCAAAAATAATAGTACATCGACTAAAATGCTGATAGATCTACTATTTTTTAGTATTATTTGACAGTATTCGACAAGTTATTAGTTACATGACAAAGTAATGGTTTAATATAGCTATTTATGAAGTGAAATTCCATTTGGTTCTGCAACAATTTTGTATTGATTGTGATAACAATTAGCTTTTGTTTAAGAATACTATAAATTTAGTTTAATTTAACAAAATTTGCCGAATTGTTAATTATCTATTCTTTTTGGTTAAAATAACCTATACTATTTCTTTGAGTGTGAGTATCTTTTTGGTTGTTGGACCTATTTGATAAAAAAGTAATTTTGTTTTATGTCATAATTCTTAATGAACGTGTATAGTAATTATTAGAGCACATTCTTCTTATCGCTTTTCATTCAATTAGAACCTAAAAGTGGTTATAAGCCCAGGAAAGGAGATAAGCTAAGGTCATAATCCTAGGCGATCACTCGATACCGAGAATCTTCTATTCTATTCTCATTGTAAACAACGTAGAACAAAATAGCGAATCAAGTAGTTGAAATTACGCACGGAATAATTCCTTTCATTGGAAATGGTTCTGATAATTGGAAATTTAGGCTTTATGCTGTACTGAAGGCAATGGATTTAAGTGATGTTCAGAAACCAGTTGTTTCAAGCAACGGAGATGATTGGCAATTCTGTCGTCGGTTTTAAGTCGGATTGTTATGAAAAATTTTACTTCTTCCTCCATTATGAAAATACAGTCTTGTAAGGTTATAGGTTATTTTCTAAGACAAAAAAGCATTTAAATCTGTTTTCTGTATATTTTTAACGGGAACATGATGTTTTCCAGCTAAAAGTAGTCCAAGAAATGTTTTGTAAGTAATTCTGAAACTCTTTTGAGCATGTTGATATGTTGTTGTTTTTTTGAGAAAATAAAAAATATTTGGCAAAAACACAAAATAAAAGAGGCTCTTGAAGAAATTTGGAGGTAACGTCAACACATTTGTCAATAAAACTTGCGGGGTTTGAAGTTTCTTTCCCGAGAAAAGCCGTAAATGATATAAATACATTAAATATTTTCTATAGGGTAGCCATGTCTACACCCAAGTCACATCATTTTAGACCATACACCATTCATGTAGGTACGTCAGTAAATAAGTGAAGTTTTTTTTTACCATAATTACCATGATTTGTGATCAATTGTAAAATCGTACCATTGCAACGGCTAGCCGATGTCGGTCCCGTTGTCAAAGCGACACCGGCACAACGTTGGCTTGGAGTCGTACACAACGTCGACGCGACCCATAAATGATTCACCAAACTATGCCAGATAACGGTTGCCGCATGGTTTTCACAATGTAATCACCTAAGGCATATAATATAGCTATAAAAGTTCCTATGATTGAAAAAAATTAAGTAGGTACCTTATGTAAAGAATTTAGAACTAGCTAACGTGTTAGTAATGAAGTTATTGTAATGACCTCATCTCACAGAAAATATCACATATCCTTCAGGTACCCCTTCAATTTCCCAAGGGTGAAAATAGATATGTCTATATTTAAATCGTTTATCAAAGACATATGTCTAGCCAAAGGAATATTTCTACCACATGTTGTTCTATGAAATGGAATCAGAAGTAATATATAATTGAAAGCACACTTCCGGCAGCCTCTTGCATTCAGCCCGCAAATCCGAAAACTTCTTATGATTAAAATGTGAACGATATCTGATGAATAAGGAATGACAAGGCAATTTTGTTAAATCTGATGAAAACCATTCAAGGAATGTAGGTGTTTTATATCTTTCCGATGGGACAAAGTATGCAATACCAGTGGCCAACACTTCATGGAAAATATTAGTTCAGCGCTCCAGACGCCAGACCTCGGGGGGCGCTTCCGAATCTTTGATGATAAAAAAAAGAGAAAAATATATTTCTGCTTTGAATCCTGTCTTCGCTTTTCGATATCCTGCTATTCTGCTTATGAGCAAGCGTGTGGTTAGTATGTTAATCCCATAGAACGTTAAGGCCCGGTTTCTTCATTTCCAGATAAATTTTCTGGTGACTGTCTGCAAGACAAATTCACGAATGTATAATCCCATTGGTCGACGGATAACTGGCCGACCAAAGGGATTGCGAATTGCCTTTTTATCCGTCAGATTGCATTGTTTGACAGTTTATCAAAAGGTGAATAAACCGGCCCTAAAAGAGAAATAATATGTTTGGAGAAGTTTTTTTAAGATAGTGATACAGCTCACCCAAAGGCAGTCCTTTAAACCTTAGCATTAAATAATTGGCAAGATAATTTCCCTTATATCTGGACAGCACTTCTTTTTGATGTAACCATAACCATTCCTGTAGGCGGCGAAGATGAACGGAGCTTTAGCAAGCTTAGGTTAATTAACCGTGCGTTCAGTATTATGATCTGATATCTCCGAGCTTGAATTTACTGTTCGTTTATTTAAAAAGTTTGCTCGATGCAAGCTCATTCGCGTTCGTTTATTAAAATTTCGAGGGCTCTGATCATTGACTCCGATACAGCGTTTAGCTGCTCTGTGCGCTCGTTGGTCACGTGACTACTGCTCCGCTTCAGCACGCTTTGCTCGTTGAGCAAAATACTGAACGCAACGTAAAACCAATGGTGGTAATACGTATCTTCAGGGGTCAGCTCTAGCAGAAGACAACCTTTCTGATCTGGCCCTGCTGTCCATTGGATATGATATAGCTCAGACATTGTCATATGAGGAGATCATACAAATTTGCAAATACAAAAGTGTGCAAACATAGATTTACCTAAAATTTTGTATTTTGTTTGTTCTATTTTTATGTTTATAAGTGTTAATTAATAATTATTATCAAAGTTGATTATTGATTGATTTCATCAAAGAATGTGGAACAAATGTTAGTTAAAAAGAGAGCTTCCTACCTTATTGTTAAAGTGGTGATTAATGATCTTTTTAAAAAGTAAATATTAAGTATAATAAATAAATACATTTTTCACACAACTTTCATTATTTGCTCGTCATTCTACTTTGAATCCACTCTCAAAAGGAAAAGAGTTGATACAAACGGTACTAAGTAGGTACCAATGAACGGATTCGATTCACATTTGAATTAGGGGCGCCAAAGTCGGATCTCGCTCCATCCTAAAAGTTGGCTCGGGCCGACACTGTATTAGTTGAAGCATTAACATCATTTTTACTTATACCTGTATTTAAATATTCCTGCCAGTTGATGGATGCTAAGAAGTTATTGAGTTCTCTGTAGTTTGCATTTCTAAAATCATATCAAAATTCTCCATAAAATAAATTGGTATTTTTAGATGTACCAGCCACTGGCATTACGCCCTCATATCCATAATGTTGAAAGCTATTATTTAACCCTTAAGTGCATACGTGGGAGCTTGAAACTTTGGTACATACGTGGGGTGTCCGCAGACCCCCACATCATTATGCTGTATTTTTGTGTAACAAAACAACACTATTAGTTTTAGTTACATTTTTATTATTTTTTTCTCATAGATACTAGTATAATAAACAACCAAAATAAACTTTTAAGTTCAAAAATTCAAAAAATATTTGAAGCAAACAAAAATGTTAATAATACATGCTAGAACATATAAAATAAGGTAGGTATTATTCCTCCGATCATTCTGAATCTTCATCAAATGTTTCAGCAAGACATTGTTCGCAAACATTTTTCATATGTTTCAGGCACTTTTTTCACGGTATTTCTTCTGTACCCCCACGTGTGGACTTAAGGGGTTAATAGTAGATCCGACGTTAGTGTAACAGTGAAATCTTTGGTATTATAGAGAAAAATAAATCTAAAAACATATTTTTACTATTAGGTAGGTAGTTCATTAATTTGGAAAAGTGTAATATAACCAAAAGCTTGAGCCACCAAGAGGGCAGAGTCGCCCTGAGGACACTGCACTAAGGCTTCAAATTCGTCATTAGACCAGGTGGCATTAGGCAAGTTTTAATCACCCATTAAGTTAATACTTTCCTTTGGGTATCGTTGACGAATCCTTTCTACTGTTTCACAGTGCCAATTATAAACTTCCCTAGATGTTTGTGGGGGCATGCAAAGCAAACTCCTGCTAAGGTAAACAAAACTTTATGTATTTCACACAAAATAATGAGTTGCTCTACCCGATTTCTACAAGAGGTAAGTCATTACGATATTTTATAATTGAGTTGTCTTCACCAGCCTCCTTACGGCTATTGAGTAATGTTTTTGCTTTATTGTATGCTTCCTGCTGCATTTTGGTCCGGTCATTAGATATTCTGTTGGTTGAATTGCGAAGTTTTTTGCCCGATTTTAGAGCCAATTTCACCACTCCACTGATGTTGCACCCTTATGAGTCTTGCTTTTGTGAGGTCAAGCACTTTCTTCCCAACTCGAAACACTTTAAGAGTAACATCTTGCTGCGCATCAAGTGGAGTGAACACCTAGTGACGGTGGCTTTATCATGGTCGATTCGCTCATTCAAACTGTGAGAATTCAGCTCGGGAAAATTGAACATCATTAGCACAGATCACCTAATACAGATGCGTAAGTACGTATACTTGCCGTCGACGATATTCTGTGACGAAGTCGGGGAGCTAGCGCCCTGACGCATAGATACAGATCGCCCGCGTCAGGAAAATTAACGTGGCCGGGTGCGTGAGCATATTCCAGCCTGTGTGTTTACATATTTTTGCGGGTAAAAAAGAATATTTTTTTGCTGTTTGTGAACCAATTAAAGAAATAATATTATATTATTGAGCTTCCGCATTTATATAATAAATATGTTCAAAATACATTGATGCGGCATTGATGCGGCCAGCCTATGTCTATCAAATTAATCTTGAACAACGAATTCGCCGCTCTTTCGCATCTGTATGTAGGTAATCTATGTCATTACGTTCTGTGAACGAATTGTTCTTTGGTTTACTTCATGTAGCAATGACATGATACAGTAAGGAGCAAGCTACTAGGTATGTAGGATCAAACTTGACAAATTTACGACCGTCCGTAGACGTTTGAACACCTTTTGCTGTCGTCAGACTTAAGCCCGGTCCAGACGCTACGTTCCTAATTGCTGATCACAACATTTTGTCTGCAACGTGTTGAACTGTGCACACAAAACGTTGTGCAAAACGTAGCGTCGGGACCGTGCTTTTAGTATCATCGAGCTTCACCTATTTATAATTAAATTTATACGTGTAGATAGCTGAGCGTTGATTATCAATAGATTTTTTTTGGAACTTAAACAATAATAATAGTATTGTTTTGGTTCTAAAGAAAAAAAAGCATGTATTCAACATAAAAAATAGAAAAAAAATTAAATATTCAAATAGTCCGGCTTTGTGACCTAAACGATTATAGAAGGCTCGAAGAACATTATTCAGCATCACAGGGGTGATAGATAGTGGATGCAAAAGTGATAAAAGCTATCCCATATGTAAGGAGAAGGGACACAGAGCTGGAACAAGTAATGTAAAGCATTCCGAAGATGCCTTTCGATAGCCAAGAAAAAAAATTACTATTCACAGAACTGAAAAACTAAACGAAACTCAATTTCGTTTAGTATGTTGTTAAATATGAACAGGTGCAAAATTGCTCATGATCTGGTGCAAAAAACGATTGTAGAAGCAGGAAGTGACATTGGCCTCTGCAAAAATAAAATACCCTCAATCAGAATAATACAAGTAAGCTCGAATAGATACCGGGCAGCACACGATCTCCTCCGCTAGCAACTGCAGAGAATGAAAGTGGATATTCTGGTTGTATCAGAACCGAACAACAAAGAATTAACACAACCATGGTTGGCTTTATGACACTGATAAAGACGCGGCAATAAAAGTAACAAACACGAAGATCCGATGCTTCGGGAGAGGGGATGGAAATGGCTACACCTGGATAGAGATGTCAAACTTCGTTCTCTTTAGTTGCTATATCGCACCGAGCAGATCGATAGAAGATTTTCAATATACTCTGGGAAATATGGCCTGAAGGATAAATATATGTAAAACAGACATAATCATAACAGGAGACTCTAATATCAGTGGCTTGGAATGAGGTATGCCAAGGAACAACCAGGGAGGCGTGATCTTATGCGACTAGATGGCAGCACATAAGCTGACTCTAACAAACAAAGGTACAAAAGCAACCTTCCTAAGGGGCATTGCAAGCTCCATCATAGACCTAACATATCTACATCTTCTTTGAGGTCAGGGAAAATACAAAAAGAAACTGAAGAATGGGACCTACGACAGCTAGATAAAACCAAGTTGACACAGGCTATAGAAAAAATAACTTCACCAATCACAACATCAAACCAAGTCTCAGACACAATCACAAGACTTTGCAATGCCTCAATGCCGCCAAGAAAATCCAACAAACATAGAACACGCGTCTACTGTTCGACACACGATATTGCCGAACTGAGAAAAAAATGCCTAACCTCAAGAAGAAAGGTAACAAGAAATAACAGACGACAAACAGCGGATAATATACAAGACCCAAATGAGTATCCAAAAAGAAGAAAAGAACTTAAACTAGCCATGAACAAATCTTAAAGAAGCTGCTGAAAAAAAATATGTGACGAAATTGACAGTAACCCGTAGGGAGAGGGATATAAAATTCCTACGAGAAAAAGTAAACTCGGAATGCACGAACAGACACTTGACAAATGCAATACCGGTGGCAAAAGGACTATTCCCTACACGAGACCTGATTATCTGGAATTAAGTGGACGTGAGCGAGGATCTGATTCCTGAAGTGACAACAGGGAAATTGATCAGGGCGAACGAGAAACTGAAAAAGAAAAAAGCACTCGGCATAGATGGAATACCAGTGAAAGTACTGCAGACTGTCATAAGGGAAAAAACAGAAATATTCTGCCCAGCTTTCAACAACATTATGCAAAGTGGGGACTTTCTGGAAAACTGGAAGATAGCGAAGCTTGCCCTGATCGAAAAACCAAAAAAGAAACCGAACGAGGAAACGAAGTATTGACCCCTATGCCTGTTTAATACCAGCAGCAAACTCATAGAACACCTCATACGTAAGAGACTTATGAAGACTTGATCCAGAAGCAAACCCTATCAGTTTGGTTTCAGAACAGCGAGATCGACAACAGATGCTGTAAAAAAATCACGGAATTATTGAGAAACGGAATACAGATAAAGAGTTATAGACGCAGGAAAATCGGAGCCTTGAAAACGCGCGATATAACAAAATGCTTTAAACACGGCGCCACGTGGAGAAAAATAGTGGCAGAACTGGAACACAGGGGAGCGGCACCATACTTGGGAAGGATAATAGTGAGTTATTTTACAGATAGAAAAGTTGTGATAGAGACTGAAGATCAAATAAAGGAATTCAATATAACATGTGGCGTCCCACAGGGCTCGGCTACGGGGCCTTCCCTGTGGAACGTACTGTATGATGGCCTACTCAGACTCGAACAACCGGGGGGAATAACCTTGGTGGGCTATGTGGATGATGTTGCTATGGTGATACTCGGCAGAAACATGGAGGAGATACAGCTGAAAATGGATATTGCGATGATAGACATTAATGAGTAGTTACAAACAAACCAACTAGAAGTGGCAGTCGAAAAATATTTCTGTTTTAACGAGACATACAATGCTGACAGGGAAAAAAGGGAACAGGTACGTAGGGATGCCAGGCAGCGAACAATACAAACATGGCAATATAGATGGCATCAGAACGAAACTGATGATTTTAGATGGACAAAGAAATTGATACCTTGTATAGATGGATGAATAAACAGGAAGCATGCGGGGACGTAAACTACTTCCTGACACAGGCACTTACAGGCCATGGCAGTTTTAGGACCTTCACGCACCATATTGGGAAAACTAACGATGATGTATCTACTGCGAGGAGACTGATACGGTGCAACACACAATTTGTCATTGTCCAAACTGGGAACCAGAAAGAGAAGCATTCTATGAGAAAATCGGTATAAGGCTACACCAGAGAACATGATTACAGCAATGATAGAGTAGAACCATAAATGGAATGGAATAGACTAGATGATAAGAAACATCTTAAGACAAAAGAGAGAGGAAGAAAGGAAACAACGTAGGTATTCACGTTTAAAATAAACAGAATGACACCCCCGCGCCATCCGAAGTGATGCGAGAGCGGTTCCAGATGAGTGTGGCATGAACCAGAGGAGACATGGTTTTTGTCGGCTGACGCTCAAATACCCTGTACATACCTAATACCCTAAAAAGAAAACCAAAATCACAATTTAAGGATTTGTGAACTCAGCGTAAAAACACTTTTTGCCTACTAGCAAAAAATAATCTTTTTTCAATGCGCAAACACTTCTAAACCTCAATACGTTTTCAACAAGCATTAACTTGTTGAAAACGTATTGAGGTGTTTGCGAGTCAGAGATTATTTAAAACGAACCAGTTTGATTACCGATCTTTCCAATCAGAGTAACTAAAAAAGAACGATCAAAATGAATATCCCTCAACGAGTCCCAAATAACGCCTCGAGAATGTGGCGCGAGAAAAGCAGACGCGCTCTATCACGCCCTACGTACCTACTTTCATTAATTACAGTTTGGGTTCTAATTGTTAAGCTGTGAGCCGCGTTTGAGATAATTGAATACACTACTCTGTAGCAAGAATAGAGTCTCATCAATAAAACATTATCTGGAGACTGATTTTCCGACAGTTTTTTTTCAAACACGGCAAGGGAAAAATGGCCTCAATGCTGGTGGATCTATTGATTTTGCCAGTATATTTTGAGTATTTTTCTAATTGTTGTAGGTACTTTTCCTAGCACATCAGGGGCGAGTTCAGGAATGACACACTCAGTGTCAGTGGGACACCGGTGCGACGCACTAGCCGTTCATAAATGCTATAGGCACACCGAGTGCGCGCACTCTGTGCCGTTCAGAAAGTACTTTGGGCGCGCTCCAGGTGTCGCACCGGTCACACCATAATTTTTTGGTGTGGCTGCGGTGTGATTCTGTCTTTATGTCAACAATGTCAACCATTCCTCCCATAATCTCAATAACCCCCACCAAATATAAACAAAACACAAATAAGAATTGAAGTTTTTCCTTCAAATTAAAAAAATGAACAACAAAAAAAAGTAATCCTAATAGATTTTGTGAAATATTTGAGGAGATGCTCGATTGGTCACACCAAGTGTTCAGAATTTCATACGAAAGTTGTCGCCTAAGAATTGTCATTTCAGTCACACCCATAAAATCGCACTCACACCCGGTGTGTTATTTCTGAACTCGCCCCAGGTGATGTCGCGTGAATGTGATACAGGCGCGTGTATGTCATCCAGACTCCCCCAAAAATGTAATTTTTATTACAGTTCCTATTAGGTAAACATAGTTCAGTTTTGTTCAAAATTCAACAATTAGTAATATCAGAAAAAACACCTTTCTTCAAACATCGTTCGTGAGAAAATGATTTTGTTCAATCAATCGACCACTAACATAATACAATCCAGCACTATCAAAACCTTTAGCATGATATTCTTTGGCATGACCTATTGATAATATGTAAGGAATGATTATGTGTCCAGAGGCTCGTCGAGCTATACTAAAATTGTTACATTTAACAAATTAAGAATTTACAAGTTGGGTGATCAATATCAATCAATAAATCTTTTAAATATTTATTTTTTGCAAATTAGAACAATTTAAAGCATGAAATGTTGCTGTCAAGTGCAACCTACAAATGCAAGTATAATTTAATTGTCGAGCTCAACTAAATTTCAAAGCACTTTGAGGATTTTTGTTTTTGATAATCTTACGGTTTCGTAACTGAAAAATAGGACAGGCGAAGCCCTTGCTTAAAGAAACTGGAACGTCCCTAAATAGAGCTAGGATTCTCTTTACAGACCTTCATTCAGTCGTGTAGAACAATGGTCCACCAATAAAACTATTCTTTATTGGATGCTAAATGTTTTTTATTTCTTTTATATTTATCCATTTACATCGCCGTTTGCCGTTTGTATGAATTCCTTTTTATAGTCCTCTAAATCATTTTAACGGGTAATATTTTTAATGGGTGTTTTTGCATTGTATCGTTAAGCGCTTCAATAATCACATGATTTGTGGCGACAAAAAAAAAGTTGTATTAGAAAGTATTTAATTAATTGGAGACATCGTTGTCAATAATTTATTATGACAAAATTTCAGAACTCAAGTCATATGCAAAATACCTATTTTGACGGTTGTTTTATGATGTCATAGGCTACCTACATATTGTTATTTTGCTTTGATTCGAAGACACAAAAAAAAAAACAAAGATTCGAGAATATGGAAATTTTTAAATCATCCATTTTTTCTTACAAAACAAGTATATTTGCGAGCGGGAGATCAAAGGAAATTCTTGACGAGCTTCCAATATTTATATAGAATAGATTAATGTATAACTCCATCATAAATAGAAACTTTATCTTAGGATACAGACATTTTTGAATCTATATTGCCTAAAGAGAAATGAATGATTGAGGTAAAAATAAGAACTCAAGGGGGTCCCACAACCCAAACCTATCCCTACTGTTTCTCAACGAGATCACAGGTGCGCCCCGGATATTTATATCGAGCGACTTTTTTCTATAGCTTGACCAAAAAGGTGAAAAATGTTCAATTTAGAAAAAAACAAATTCGAATATTCAGTATATGATTCCATATTCTCCATTTATCGTCCATTTATTTTATAATTTATTACTTATCGAGTGATGGCCTTAACAACAACCGTCTTATGGAGCCTCAACCAATAGTAGAAAAAAAAACGATATTTATTGAAATACAAACGTCACAGGCAACTTGAGAATACAGCAAATATTAAAAGCATTGACTTATCGGGGACGTTTTTGTTCAATGCACGAAGGGCAGCTTGAAGAAACTAGAGTTCTTAAATAAAATGACACGTATGTCTACGGGATGGACGACCAACTTAAGATGACTAGATTAGCAGTTTTGTTTAAACTGGATTTGTAGGTCATATATCATTGGCATTGAGATCAATTAGCCAAAATTAATATCTGTGCGTGTTTTAACATTACGAATAAATAACTTAATAAATAATTAAATTAATCGTTGACACATTAAACGATTGGTCGTTAAAATAGCGGAATTATTATTGCTGTACTTTATTATTTTTGTCACGACAAATATTGATATGGTGATGAGTGATGATACTTTAATACTTCATATTTATTAGGGTAAACTTATAGACCGTCAGATAGTGACATATTTAGGTGCCCCAGTTTTGCATACAAGCCTCGAAGAGGGTTGAAAAGTACATCCATTTTGAGTAGGATGAAGGTATTTTTACGAGTGGCTCCTGGGGATAGCATATGGAAAATTCGATTTTCCGTAACAAAAAATGAAAGCCGGCCTGGTGCCCACATTTTATCACAAGCCGTGTTCATCAAAGGATTAATTAATTAAACCTGGCTTCGTGAAAACAAAGAAGGGGGTGTTGCAGGTGGCTAAAGGTTTGAAATAAGGGCGTAAGCTTGAAAAATCGAGATTTTGGGCGATTTTTCCACACAAGCCCATCGGAAGGATGAAAATCTACAACGTCGGTCGCAAGAAAACATATTGGCTTGAGTGTCGCAAATGGAAAATTACATTTTAGGGTAACATAGGTAAAATCGAATATTCCATATGTTATCCCCAGGAGCCACTCGTAAAAATACCTTCATCCTACTCAAGATCGATGAACTTTTCAACCCTCTTCTAGGCTTGTATGCGAAAATGGGGCACCTAAATATGTCACTATCTGACGGTCTATTAGAAACGTTTCAGTTAAGGATCGCAGAAATAAGCATAATGCCTTGCGACGGTTTACGGTTGGTGCTAGTCCGGTTGCGTTCTCAAGTTATACCGAGTGCATATAGATTATAATAGGCATGATGACAGATTTTGAAAAACTATCCAATAATGGTCGGAAATGGATAATATTTGCAATGAATATCATATTTCTACACATAATGAAAGTTTTGGTAGGAAAAATTGGCATTTTAGTTTTAAGATTTTAAATTCGCGCCAAAACGCTTGCCAGTGTCATGGCGTCAGTAGTGACATCACGTTTGAGTAAACAAAACGCAAACACTAGACGTTCCTTAGACGCTCATTGAATATTTGGATAATTTAGATATTTTGTGTTATAATATGAATTCCAAAGTGTACAAGTGGTGCGCAGTCCCTCAGTGTGTTAACACATCACTAAAAAGTCCTGAAAAGTTATTTGTGTTCGTCCCACAAAAGAAAACAATACGGGACAAATGGCTTAAACTTGCAAGGCGAGATTCAACTGCAATATTGCCTAGTACTTACCTCTATTTTTGTGAAGATCATTTCGACGTGAGTATTTTATTTAATTTGTGGATTCTACAAAATCTTAAATAGTTCTTTGTGGTCTAAATTTAATATAAAAAAATATTTTTTGAGGTTAGGTTTCACCTTGCAGTCCTTGCACCACTGTTATTATCAATGGATATTTTATTAAAATTTCAGATGCCAAATGATATGGCGAATTATATGGAATATCATTCGATGGGATCGGTGTCACAGATCCGCATGAAACCCGGCTGTTTGCCTACAAGATATCAATGTCAATCTGATAAAAGAAAAAGAACATCTGATGCTACAGAACTATCATATATTCTCAAAAAACAGAGGATTGAAGAATGTGAAAAAGATTTAGAAGAGAGAAATGCAGCAGTGGAACTTGGAGAGACTTCATCCAGCAATTCAGGTAAATAGGTGGTACATATTTACATGGAATGACATCAAATATCAATAGGTCTGTTTCTGCAGAAATCACAAACCAGTCAGAGTGAATTTCATTGGTTGAAACCATAGGTTGAAACCAGTTTTCCGACTTTTATCACCCAAGATTGCACCTAATCTAATATTCTCATTACACTATCTAGTTAATGTTATTTGGATTATGAAAAGATAATTTTGAATATTGTGTAAAACGAATTTTGGAATTGTGAATTTAATTTTGGAAGATGTAAATTGAAATTTGAAATATGTAGTTACCTACTTAGTTATTTTGATTTTGGAAAATATAATTTGCAAATGGTAAGAGTGGAATTTGAAAATTGGCAAATGAATTTGAGATAAGGTGAAATCGAGGGTGAAATGTAATTAGGAAAATTTTTGAAATCCCTTGAAATCCCCAAAAAAAGCACATTAAAATTTAATTTTCTACTTTATAGGTAGTCTCTTATGGTATAAATATTAAGATGTACTATTTTTTGTTCAGTAAGAACTTGATAGTGTACCTATTATGTTTTTCTTTTCTTTTTCAGTTTCACAAGCATACGTTGATCATATTCCTCGAGAAGAAGTACACAAGACAGCGCACAAATCTACTCAAGTACATATGACATATAAGTTCCGAAGTAAAGCCATCCAAACAGAAATAAATGTAGTAAACCAAATGACATCACCTTTGAAACCATTTTGCGAATCTGTTTCCACATCACCATTTAAAATTGAAAGTTGCATTACTGCTAAACCTTCAACGTCCACCTTACAGAGATCTGATAGTGATATTTCTTATACGCCATCTGTAAGTCATAAAGAATCATCAGAATCATCACAATCAACATTATCTCTACCAACTAAATCTACTTCGGACTGCAGCGAATTAATTGAAGAAAATAAAAAACAAGAAGCATCAAAAATTCTGGAGTATACGTTGCTTAAAATAGAGAAAAATCCACGTTCTTACATTGGAGTACCTAAGAGCTGTTACTTCATAATAGATTTGATTGAAAAAAGAACAAGAATTTCGAAAAATCATATTCTCATGTGTTTGAAAAAAATTAGATTGAATAACCCATTCAGAGAACTTGGTGATGATTTTTCCATGTCACCGACCTATGCTAGCAAAAAATTTATAAAAAATATACCATTAATAGCTAGTTTAATGCTACCTTTTATTGTGAAATTAGATAAAGATTCAATAAAACAACACTTACCTATGGCTTTTAGGCATAAATACCATAATGTGAGTTGCATCATAGACTGCTTAGAAATAGAGGTGCAAAAGCCTTCAAAAGCCATCAATCAATCTCTCTCGTGGTCAGAGTACAAAAAAGCTAACACTATCAAATATCTTATCTCCTGTACACCAAATGGTTTAGTGAATTACATTTCACCAGGCTATGGAGGAAGAATAACAGACACATGTTTGGTTGAATCATGTGATTTTATAAAATGTTTGCAACCAGGTATGTTTGTGATGGCTGACAGAGGATTCAAACATGTAGAACAATATTTACGAAAAGAAGGAGTGCAATTAGTACGGCCTCCAAGTGTAGCAACTGGGGCTAAGTTATCAAAAATCGAGGCAAGGCAAACAAAACAAATTGCAAGCCTGAGAATACATGTGGAGAGAGTGATCCGACGCCTGCGTGAATTTAATATGTTAAAGCCACATGCTTGTGTAAACCATAATTTAGTTAAAGTACTTGATGATGTCATCACCATTTCCTGCGGTTTAGTGAACTTACAAGATTCATTAATTAAATAAAACTGTTTTTTTTTTTAAATCTTGCATTTTATTTAATATTCACACAAAACGTATAGAGTGCTGTGATATAATAATGGATAAACATTACTTTTCCATGAAAAAACTATATCATTTAGAAAGTTCAATACATATTTTTCATCATATGAGACACTTATTATTTGTACATTTTTATTCGCACTGTAGTTGCAATCAGCTCCACAATAGTAGCCTCTTTTAAGTCCTGTTACATACATTTGTAGCTGCATCTGCACATAATACTTTTGGGTTGGTTTCCCGTTAGATACATAATTTTTTAAGGTTTTTTCACTCACAGGACATTTAATTTCTATAATACTGTTTTCACAGATCCCATCAGGTGATCCTGCTATCATGGGATAGTTTTCAGAAAGCATTAAACCACACTTATTAATTTTTTTTCCCAGTTTGGTACTCACAGTCTTCCTTACTTCCTCTTCTAAAATTCTACCACGTTTCATGGCCAGCGTGTCTGGAATTTTTCCACCCATTATTAACGAGATTAATGTTCCATCACTGGTTTTGCACCGACTGAACTCATATGCCCGTGAAGCGGTTATCCTGCCATATCTCAACTCGTGCCAGAGACTGCTTTTATGTTGACCCCTTGTCTCTTTTTCAATACTACTGATATCAGTATCAGTTAATACCATTTTCTCCAAAAATGTATCGCAGGATCTCTCTTTATATTTTAAAACTAATTTGTGCATAGACAAACTCTTTATTTGATCAAAAACAAAGTTGGCTTGATATTTTAGTACCTCACAGTTAGTTAGTTTTCTTCTCTTCCCTTCCTCTAAAAACTCCTCAAACACTGAAGTATTTGATGACAAGCTAGGCCTACCATTGGACAATTCTTTGGCTGTTATATATTTTAGGGTAGATCCGACCCTGGAAAGTTTGGATTTCATCCAACAACACTCAACAGACGTACAGGATGGCTCCTCACTCCTGCGATGGACCCACATCAGAAAAGCTATGGCGTGTTTGCAGCCTCCTAGCGAAGCCACACAATCATGACATTCTATTGATTTCACTGCCTCTTGCTGTTCGTCCACTATTAAAGTTACTCCATACAACTTTGCATGGACTTTATGTTCTGGGCAGATTTTGCCTTTCACTGTGCACAGATTTCCTTCGCGTTTAAGCTGTACGTAACTTACAGCGTCATCGCCATATGATGGTCTGGAGGACCTAAAATCAAGAAATTTATGTTTTAATAATAATATACGGTTCAATAATAAAATTAAACATTTCAATAACATAACCTCTAATATTAATCTGCTATGAATGAAATACATAAGTATAAGAAAAGATTTGAGAGGATTTGGATTTATGTTATTACTTTAATTATTATTATTTTCAAATATTATTGTATTAATAATGTACTTACATGGAAGTTTTCACATTTCTAAATTCTGCTGAACAAAAGTCCTTATTTGATGCTAAAAACTCTCCCAGCATCAACACGTCGATTTTAGGCAACACTGTTGCCCTTAATAAATCCTTGTTCCATGACTTTCGATTTGATATTGGGTATGATATAAACTTCGTATAAACAAAATTGAATCCCAAAATTCGCAAATAAAAACACAAAAAACACAGAGAACATAAGCAAGCAGAGAAACAGTCGTTTGTTTGCTTGTTTACTCACGAGTGACGTCATTCGTTTTGATTGGCGTTTAGGATATCATGGCGGACGTTCGTATTTTTTAGTTTTATTTTATCAAAATAGTTATCAATCTCGCTCTCAATTTAAAAAAAAATGAGTGTTTCGTATTCCCAGACTCAAGTTTCATTAAATAAACACATAATTTAGGTGATTTTTAATTACTGTCATCATGCCTATTATATCTATATGCAACTGACTAGCTGAGTAAGCAGTAAAGCTTCATATAGAGGAGTTCGATTTGGGAGTAGGGTATATTGTGTGAGCGAGTTCGGCGGTCACCCATCCAGCTTGCAACCCAGCTCCATATTGCTTGGCCGAAGATATAGCTCGTTTTTACCGCTCTACTGCGACCCAATAAGCCGGGTTTTATTTAAACTTAGAAACTGTTGGTATTTCTTCCTTCCGTCTGGTAGGTATGTCTTTCTCGATTCATTCATTCTAACAATAAGGTTTTTGCGTTCTTCCAATTTATCCGTATTTGCCTTGGGTACTGTGAACACTTTCTTTGGTATGCTGGTAATGCATTTCAAGATTTTGGAGGACGGTCTATTGTCTAATTTTTGGTCCAAGATAACCATCCCTTGCGAAGTTACTCACATCAGGGATGAAGATTTTTGCCGGTAGTGGTTACTAACACAGATCGCTTCCCTATACCTATGCTCTAACAACCTGAAATTTTATGTGTGATCTTTGTTTTGCAATTGTGTAGTCAATGATCGATTTTTGTTGTCTAGTATCATTATTCCACGTGTAAATATGTATTTCTTTGTGCTCAAAGTTTCCATTTAGAATTTTTAGGTTATTTTGTTGACATATTGCTATCAGTTTTTCTCGAATCTTATTCGTTATATTCTCTCTACATTTTCCTTCATGATTTGATCAGTGGATTGTTGTTCACTCCATTTATTCCCAAAATTGGTATTCCCCTTAAAAATATAGGTACATACATTTAGTTTTGGTATTGTTTCGTTCACTGCTTTCCATGATGTTATATGTTGTTTGCATTGAGTAATGTAATTATCAAGACTTTTTCCACTGCTCCAAATTCTTTTTGAACCTCGCTGAAGAAATCATAGTAATCTCCCAGATATTTTGAGTCCTATCCTTTCTTTTTGGCCTCTGTGGCGACAATCAGGTCCACTTTTTTTCGTTGCCTCGAAAAAGAACTCCGTTTTTCGATCATATACCGTGGATGTTGATTGGGTCGTTTAACAGTCTACAGTTTTCCGAGAAACGGAGAGTTAGTCCGATGCTTCAACTGTCCACCAGAAGGACTAGGTAATTTGTGACTGAGGTTGTCTTCCTCTAGCCTTTGATGAGCTAGTCCAGCTACAAGGCAACAGGTTCTTTGCTGATTTGCTACACAATTGATGTGAATTGGGATGATAACAGACGGTATGGCTAAAGCCAAGCGTGCCATAGCAGGAGATTTTAATTAATACCTATACTGTAGTATAACATACCCAGGTTCGTTCATTAAGATTGAACGGTGTGAATTTTTATTATATTTTCTTTTTAAACAAATCTTCTGAAAAACGGAATAAAAAACG
Source organism: Ceutorhynchus assimilis (assembly GCA_917834065.1). Lineage (NCBI taxonomy): Eukaryota > Metazoa > Arthropoda > Insecta > Coleoptera > Curculionidae > Ceutorhynchus > Ceutorhynchus assimilis. The sequence goes on along the minus strand of OU892277.1, from coordinate 17,219,371 downwards.
AATAGGACCTACGTTGTGGAAACTTACTCAATTTTACTTACTTGACATGCGCCCGGCAAAATAAGGGAAATTTAAGGGAAGTTGTGACATGTAAAATAAACGAAAAATTTGTGGAACGTCCAATCTATCATTAGAAAATCGTACCGTTCTCGACCTGGAGCTCACGAGGATAGAGAGCACGGCAGACCCTTGATCTAACATTCCTGAAAAATCAAAACATACTGTGTCATTTCAATAAATATTGTGAGTCAATAAAAGTTTAAATTAGATACCGTTCTTTGTCCTTGAGCTAACATTTTAATTCCCCACACCAAATTCAATCAACACTACCTATATTCAATACAGAAGAGTTTTTGGTTAGTTAACCAGTTCCATCAGCAGGTACTGAGGTCCCTGGTTACTGGAGGCTACTCAGCTATATTATTTTGAGCCATTATCCCTGGATTGATTTTCCAATTTGTTTGCTAGGATATTCTTTCGTCAGGGTAGGAAATTGTTAGTAGATTCAACAAGGCTCTAATCCACGTTTTCAATACCAAAACTCAAAATCCCAGCACAAAAGACACATAATTTCTTAGGTTGATTAACTTTTTATCTGCGTTGTTTACAGCATGAAACGATTTTTGTTAAATACATGAACAATGCACATGTTATAAAAAAAAATGGTATAAACAAACAAAAGACATAAAAGTGAAAAAATAATACTTGTATAAATTGAACTCTCAAAAACAAAATGACATTTATTGAACTGACCTGTGAATGCTCCTTATGACACACAAACTAATCACAAATTGGATTGAACAATCAGTTTGATACAAAATAAAAATTGAATATTGAACAATGGCAGACAACCTTCTTCTCTAGTCCTTCATTTTCTATCTACCCTTCGCGCGGTACCTTTTTCATGTAGCGCGGCATCTTCGTTCGCCCCTACTTGACAGCGCATACATGGTTGCAACATTTACCATTTGTTTTTCTATAGTAAACGTTTTAAAAAGTTGAGATTCGAAGAAATAATATTTTAAATAGGTGGTTTTCCTCATTACGGTGTTGAGAAGCATTGAAATATGGGCCCCTGGCCTGACTATGCGAATTCTATTCATGCCAGTACCAGTTCCCATCGCAGTCTTTTGCACTCTTATGTCGTCCACAGATTCTACTGATTTGTCCTGGCCGCAACCACAAGGACAGAGCCTTATTAATTTTCTGGATCTAGAGTCTCCTACTGAATCCATGAAGTGTAGAAATTTATTTATTGAATGAAATCTCCGGGCATTTCAGGATATGCCCTTTGTTTACTCACAGGAATATTATGAAGAATGACGAGAGCCTTTTCCTGAAATTTCAGTCACAATGCTGTTGCTTTTTGTAGTTCATTCCATGCATCTTCCTAGCAGCGGCCTCAATTTCTCATTTTAACATAGACCAGCATGTTTCGCGGTGGAAAGTTGGTGGTGTGAGATGGTCGCATTCGAGAGGGCTTACCGACAAATCCATTCTGCTGCCGCTTCCGGTAATAGGTTCTTCGCGAATTTTATCCAGCAGTTTCTTCTCAAATTCTTAGCGGACCATCCCTATTGCTACTTCAACCATGCCTTTTTCGCATTTGACTAGTTCTTTTTATGCTTCGCTCAATTGTAGGCCTCCGCTACGCATCAGCCTTCAAACCTTGAGATCTCGCCACAAAAAGGCCCATTTCTGGGCCTAATGAGATAAATAACTATTTTTTTTAAAACCACTATCCAAAACTCATCCCTGCTGTCGTAAACATTTAATCGACACAATGGCATTTCCTAGACCACATTTCAAATTACAAGCTCAACCAACTGTTGTTAACTTTCTTTTTATAGTTTGAAATTTAGTAAATTGAAACAAATCGAAAATCCATGATCAGTAATTAAACATTTTCCTCTGTTTAGTGTTTTTCCCACAGAAATCTACATGCCCGATTCAATTTGAATTGAATCAATACAAAACCATTTTGCTGAAACCGGAACATATTGATACATTTTTTGAAAAGTTTCAGTTATTGTTAAGGACCAAGACAAAAGAAAAGATAAGAAAACAAGTTTTTAAGTTTAAAAACAACTTTTTCTCAAATATTAATGGCTCTGTTTTCATAACGGTAACCTAATTTTCTTTATGTTATTGTTACCAGTTGTTTCCGAGATGTTGTAGTCAAGCTACGAGAAGCAAGAAAATGACAAAAACTTTAAAGTTAAATTGAAGTTGAGGCATTTTATGCTTCCATAGAGACAAATAATTGTCAGCTCATTGTTTTTTGCATAAGTTGTAAGATTGCATGATAAAATTCAGCTATAGGTAAGGGTAGAGTATCGCAAAAGATCAAATTGATTGTACAAGAACGGAAATTCAATTTTAAATTATAGTATGTAATAAACTTTCAACAAGAAAAAAAAAAAAAGAAACATATATTTCGTTTAGCAAACTGCCAAAGACTGATGACAAATTTTTCGATTAAGAAAAGCACCTGTTTGCGCCGCTTATGAATTGAACTTTAAATCCTAACCATCAATGTCAATTCGACTTTTTCAATAGAGACAGTTAGCACCAGTCGGCAAAGAAGAGACATTGACATTGAATGATGAGCAGCATTTTTTTTTTTTTTATTTTGAATCTAGTTTGTAAGTTGTTTCTTTGTTAGACGATTGCTACGCAACTAAAAAATTATTATAATGATTATAAAAAAAAAATGTTTGATACAAATATGTACCTAACTCTCGTCTGATCCAATTTATGATGAAAATAAAGTGAAATGCTAAAAAAAAATCTTCACTAATAGGTTTTCTAACCCGCTTACACAACATTTGGCCTTCGAGCCGGATATTACCAGTTTTTGGACAACCTTTGAACCTTTGGATACTTTTTGTGAGTTTTTTTGATAATCTGCACCGAATCATGCGAGTTTGGAGCTTGGACGTGCAGAACAGAAGCCCGCGTAAGGTGTTTTTTAATTAACTTTGTTCATTTTAACGATTTTAGACTATTTTTATGAACATTTTATAAGAAATTATGAACAATTTGTGAACAAAACTAAAATATTGTTTGTCAATCAACAACATTGGATTGGATTTTTATATAAAACAAACAGCATAGTGCCTGCATTTTGGTTTTAACAGGAATTCAAAAACAAATAAGGTAGTGTGTTCCTTTTGGTACTTCCCAAAGCCGAAATTTGGTATTTTGACAATTTTAATCTGCATTTTTAACTATTTTTTTTACAAGCTTTACGCCACTATTCCATTTTTCACAATTTTAAACGATTGTACAAGCTACTAAGCTGTTTAACGATTTTATTTATTTTTACAAGCAACAAAGTTAGTATTTTGCCATTTTTAGAATTTTGACGTTACTAGACAACCAGAAAAAAAAAAATCCAACTTTTTGACAAGTTTATTTGAAGTTTTACGGATTTGACGACTATTTTTTCTAAAATTTAATACCTACTCATCTATTTTAAAAAATGGCTGATGAATTGAAACACGAAAAAAGGAAAAGAAAAATTTTAAAACAGGCTTTTACACGATTTGAAACGTACTTCAATGCATTGGATCTTACGAGCAATACGTTAAACTTAGAGGAGTTGCGCAGTGGGTTAATCAAGGCTGAGCCTGCATTGGATGAATACGAGGTTATACAGCAAACTATTGAACTGTTAGACGACGATTTTGATGTAAATTATGTCAGAATTTACGAGCCTGAACGGCAAGCTTTTGAAACACAATATTATCGAACAATCTCAGCTATTAAACAGTTTCTACAATCAAAATCGCATTTACCAGTAAATAATATGAATCCCAATGCTACTCAACTTGGCAACACTGTGCAATTCCCGGAGGATAACTTACCTTCATTGAATGTACCGACATTTGACGGGTCACTAGACCAATGGCTGAATTTTCGTGATACTTTTACTTCAATCATACACAGTAAAAATATATCTAATGTACGAAAATTTCATTATTTGCGCCTAGCATTAAAGGGCGACGCTGCTGACGTCATACAGTCACTACAATGTTCTGACAATAATTATAAGGTTGCCTGGTCCTTACTAGAGGAGAGGTACGAAAATAAACAGCTTTTGATTAATGTTCACATTAAATCGATTTTCAACTTGCCAGTTTTACAGAAAGAGTCATATGACGGTTTGCGACAACTACTGGATGGATTGCAGAAGCATTTAAGAGCTTTACAGATTCTTGGACGACCCACTGATCAATGGGACGATCTTTTGATTTATTTAATTACAAACAAATTTGACAGCAGCACACGCCGCGCATGGGAGGCAAGGGGAAATTTTACTAACATTCCTACACAAAAGGGTTTAATTGATTTTTTAAAAGAAAAATGTCGAACTTTACAATCTTTAAACGCAAATACAAAAGATATTTTTTCAACTCAAAAACCGTCCTAGAATTTTCCACCAAAGACCATGTTGCTGAGGTCAAATAATGTCCAATGTGTCATACTACAGGTCACACAATTTATACGTGTGGGTCTTTTTTAAAATTAAACCCCTTTGAGAAATTAAACAATGCAAGATGAATGCGTGTCTGTATAAACTGCTTAGGTGATAATCACGCGACAAAAGAATGTAGATCCCTGGGTGTCGTAAAGGCGGTTACACACGGACGTGGATGTCTAAAAACATGTACGCACATACATGAACGCTCAAACAAAAACATCAATGTGTATGCAAAATACCGTCGCGTTTTTGAATGTGCAATTTTGTATGCACACTCGGAATACTGTGGCAAGAATAGCAAGACTGCAGTGTTGTGCGAGCGTCTGTACAAAGGCGCCATGCACGTTGTTGTTTGCACGTTGATGTATGCACGTATATGTATTAAGCCATCCACGTCCGTGTGTAACCGCCTTAAGTGTTCTGGCATGCATCACACGTTTTTGCATTTTCAAAATTCAACATCAAACATACCTCATTCACCCAATCTTACAAACCATGCGGCATCTACAATAACAAAACAAGATGAAACAAGTTCTGATAATTCACAAGTCACTGAAAAAGATACACAAGCACACCATACACATACAAGTTTATTTACTAATTCTACTAACGAAAAATCAAGTTTATTGTCGACTGCCATTGTCAAAATATGTGATGTTCAAGGCAACCTACATGACTGTAGAGTTTTACTGGACAATGGAAGTCAAAGTAACTTTATAAGTCAACGACTTTGTGATATTTTACAACTTCCAAAAACAAAAACAAACATGTCAGTTTCTGGTATAGGACAGTCAAATCACAAAATTAATTGTAGTGTTTCTGTTAACATAAAGTCACGATTCAACAATTTTCAAGCCCAACTTCACTGCCTAGTGTTTCCAGGCATAACAGGAAACTTACCGTCATTTAGTTTTGACCCACAATTTTTGAACATACGTCAGAATATTTCACTTGCTGATCATGACTTTTTCCAGTCTACCACAATAAATTTGCTTATTGGTGCAGATCTATTTTGGGACTTGTTATGCATCGGCCAAATAAAAATTGGCAAAAATTGTCCTATTTTACAAAAAACCAAACTTGGTTGGATAATTTCTGGACCAATTTCAATACCTCAGAAACAACAAACTTGCTTAGGTACCATCTTGAGTAATGACTTTGAAAATCAAACCAACTGTTACTTATCGTCTATTGACATTGACAGACAGTTGATAAAATTTTGGAGTCTAGAAGAATATCCTAAAACTAAATACATCTCAGAAGACGATTTTTTTTGTGAAAAACATTTTAAAGATACTACTTTTCAAAACCCAGATGGCAGTTTTACCGTTTCAATGCCCCTTAAACAATCACTTTCCTGTCTGGGAGATTCAAAAACTAATGCCACAAATCAGTTTTTATCTTTGGAACGAAAGCTTGAGAAAAATCAAATAAAACAACAGTATCATAGTTTTATACAGGAATACATTGATTTGAATTATATGTCCCTTGCTGATTCGCAGGATAATTCTGGTTTTTTCTTGCCACATCATTCTGTTTTTAAAGAAACTTCAACAACGACTAAATTAAGAGTTGTATTCAACGGTAGTGCTCCTACCATGTCTGGAGTTTCAGTTAATGACTTAATGCTTACTGGCCCCACTATACAAGATTTTTTATTTGACATTTTGCTACGTTTTCGTATTCACAATGTGGTTTTGGGAGCAGATATTGCGAAAATGTACCGCTGTGTATATTTAAATGAAAGTCAACGTAATTTCCAAAAAAATTTATGGCGTTTCAATAGTGTAACTTATGGCTTGGTTTCATCAGCTTTTTTAGCTATTCGCGCTTTACATGAAGCTGCTTATCAAAATTTGAAAAATCATCCTGAAATAGCTTTAATAATTCTTATAGATTTTTATGTTGACGACCTTTTAACTGGAGGAAAATCCTCTGAGGAAGTAAAAGAAATAAAACTGACACTTTCAAATTTATTACAAAAATATGGTTTCTATCTTAGAAAGTGGAAATCTAATGACGAAACTTTGATGCAAAGTAATGACGAATCAAATATTGTACAACTTGGTACTGACCAGGAACAAAAAACTTTGAGTTTAGTCTGGAATGCATCCAGCGATACTCTGGAATACAAAATCACGTTATTAGACACTTCGAGAAAAATATCAAAAAGATTAATTTTGAGTTCGATTTCGCAAATTTTTGACCCTTTAGGTCTTCTTTGTCCGGTAACTGTTACAGCTAAAATTATTATACAAAAACTTTGGAAATTAAAAGTATCTTGGGACGAGTCGATTCCTACTGACTTATACACTATTTGGTCAAATTATAAATCACAGTTACCAATTCTTAATAACTTTAAAATCCCGAGACATGTTTTAACTGCTACTTGCTTAACAATTCAAATACACGGTTTTTCCGATGCCTCTGAAGCAGCATACGGCGCTTCAGTATTTATAAGATGTACAGATAGCTTTGGAACTTGCGTTTCCAATCTTTTTTGTGCAAAAACAAGAATTTCTCCTATTAAGACTATCACAATACCAAGACTAGAATTATCTGGGTGCCTTTTGCTTAGCGAACTGGTCGAGAGAGTGAAAGGAGCAATAAATATCAACATTTCTAAAACCGTTTACTGGTGTGACTCAACTATTGCGATTTCATGGATAAATACATCACCTGATGAACTCAAAATTTTCGTGGCAAATCGTGTATCACAAATTCAAACGCTTACTAATTCTAAGGACTGTAAATATATCAATACGTTAGATAACCCATCAGACCTTTTATCAAGAGGTATAGATCCCAACACTTTGATAAATTCAAATAAGTGGTTTCATGGACCCCATTGGTTAGTTTTGCCAGAGGCTGAATGGCCCGAATATCCAGTCCAAATTAAAAAATCGACTTTGCCAGAGTTGCGCACCATTTCTGTGACCTGTCTTACCAGTTTAACTAAAGATTTCTCTGAATATATTTCTAGGTTTTCAGATTTTGGTTGTTTGCAGCGCAATCTTGCTTACGTACTACGTTTTATAGGAAATTGCAGAAACTTAAAGCATTTGCGTATTTCTGGAAGACAACTAACAGAACAGGATTTAAACAAATCAATAAATTTTTTAATTAAAATGGTTCAAATTGAATGCTTTCCTGACGAATATATCAGACTGATTAATTCAAAACCACTAGACAAAAAAAGTAAGCTTTTAAGCTTAAACCCATTCTTTGACCAAACTCATCAAATCATACGCGTAGGTGGACGCTTGAACAATTCAAAATTCAACTATCTGAAAAAGCACCCTGCTATTCTATCTGGCAGTCACCATTTTACCGTTTTAATTGCACGTTATGAACATTTACGATTACTCCATTGTAGTCAACAACAACTTTTAGCCTCAATTCGAGAACGTTTTTGGCCATTATCTGGTCGTAATCTCATTCGAAAAGTTATTCACGAGTGCACGAGTTGTTTTAGAGTCAATGCGAAAACTGAAGTTCACCTTATGAGAAATCTTCCCGAAAAACGGGTTACGCCTGCCAGACCATTTTTTATTTGTGGAGCTGATTATGCGGGTCCTTTTTTGCTTCGAGATAGAAAGGGTAGAAATTTCAAATTAACAAAATGCTACATTTCATTATTTGTTTGTTTCTCTACAAAGGCAATCCATCTTGAAGTGGTGACAGATCTTACCACTGAGTGTTTTTTAGCTTCATTACGCCGTTTTATGTCAAGACGTGGCAAAACTCTTGAAATAAATTCAGATAATGGTAGTACTTATGTTGGTGCAAATAATGAAATTCAACGATTTTTCATGGAAAATTAATGTAAAATACATACTGCTTTATTGAATGACGGCATTCAATGGAGGTTTATCACACCACGCGCACCACATCAAGGGGGGTTATGGGAAGCAGGCGTCAAGTCTGTAAAGCAACGAATGAAACGAGTCATAGGAGAGGTTTCTCTGACTTACGAGGACTTTACAACACTTTTATACCAAATTGAAGCTTGCCTCAATTCCAGGCCACTTTGCCCACTTTCACAGGATCCCAATGATCCAACTCCTTTAACTCCCGCACATTTCATTATTGGCGAGACACTGACATCAATTCCTGATTATGAATATAATGAAATAAACGAGAACCGACTCTCTAGATTTGAAATATTGCAAAAGTTACTGCAACATTTTTGGTCATGATGGTCCATTGAATATATATCGACCTTACAAGAACGAGTCAAGTGGAAACAAAACTTCCAGCAAAATTTGAAGATTGGTACATTGATTGTCGTTAAAGAAGATGGACTTCCACCGCTTAAATGGAAGCTAGGAAGAATAACTGAACTACACACGGGAAATGATGGTATAATACGATCAGTAACTTTCAAAACTTCATCAGACATTTTTAAAAGAACGGTTCTTAAAGTCTGTATTCTACCAAATCAACACTAAACTGTATCGCGAGTGCAGACATTGTATGTGAATATCTGTACCGCGAGTGCACAAACATTTTATGTGAAATTATTTTCACAATAAAAAAAAAAAAAACTGTTTCGTATTTTGAAACCCCGATGTTTCAAGGGGGTGGCTTATGTTTGCGCCGCTTATGAATTGAACTTTAAATCCTAACCATCAATGTCAATTCGACTTTTTCAATAGAGACAGTTAGCACCAGTCGGCAAAGAAGAGACATTGACATTGAATGATGAGCAGCATTTATTTATTTTTTTTGATTTTGAATCTAGTTTGTAAGTTGTTTCTTTGTTAGACGATTGCTACGCAACTAAAAAATTATTATAATGATTATAAAAAAAAATGTTTGATACATATATGTACCTAACTCTCGTCTGATCCAATTTATGATAAAAATAAAGTGAAATGCTAAAAAAAAATCTTCACTAATAGGTATTCTAACCCGCTTACACAACAGCACCATGGGCGATTTTTTCTCCCAAAGTTTGCTTTTCTTTGCCTAAGGCATTTATATATCAATGACAAGCTGACAAGAGGAAAAAATCAGATTTACGCGGATTATATCCAATATCGATTATGGAGACGGAAACTTATACCTACGTGTAAAGGTATTATTCAGATAGTGCTGTTACAGATAAAGATTTTTATATGAACCTGTAGGCAATTTGTATAGTTATATTGCCATATAAGCATAGTCATAGGTCATACCGTTCACCTTTCCACCTGACCCCAACCGACCTATATTCGAAGCAGATACAACCATCAATCAACATCAGCAATATTTATAATCAATGTGAATAGTAAGTATGATTTTATGTAGAAATTGTATTTTATTCTTGAATTAGAATCCATTTTGAATGCCCTTGCTTGCTCTGGCATTCGTGAGGACGGTCCTGCAATGGTTGCTAAATAAACATATCTGTACAATAAATGTATTTTTTTTTTCGCAATATTTTCTAAATGCAATGATCATTAGGTACCTATTCTACCAGTTTGTTAGAGATTTTTATCTTCTGAGCTGAATCGAGCTTTATATTTGCGCGTATTTCGAGAATGCATCTATGGCGAGCAGGGCTCTACAGTTTCCGAGAGCTGCAGCAAGGTCGTTTGAAAGAAGTTGGTTGCCTGATAAATTTTATGGCGTCATCTGGGGTGCCTAAACATAATGCACATCTCCATAAGGCACCCCAGATGACGTCGTCTGTTTTCCATTCAGACAACCAATTAACTCTAGAAACCTTGGAGCTATGGTACCGATATTCAGTATTTGGAAGGGCTTGATAGCTGTAGGTGTAAGAATATAATAATTTAGTTTCAGTATTTTTTCATTTGAAATATTTTGGCTGATTGGGCTAGTAATAATGTTTAATATTCGTCTTGGTGAATATTCAATGATTTGTTTTACCTTTTTGTTTATTTTTTATGATTATGAGATTATGATAATCTCATCTTCCTCTGTGATGTTATTTAGTTTTTGGGTACATTCGGATTTTAGATTTTTTTTATACCTATATATTATATTTGAAGCACGATGCCAAATTCTAAAGGTCGGACTAGAGATGGTATTCGTTTTCTGGAATAACCTTATGTTTTCTTTTTTTTTTTCTGAAAACTGCAGAATATGTCTCTATCCCTTTTTATGTACATACCATACCTACTTTTAATCTTGATTGTTTTGCTGGCACAGAATTTACTTTTAGTCCAAGAAACGGGGATCTAAAAAGAGGGTTAACCTCAACATAATTAGAAGTTAACATTTTTTTGGGGGGATCCGCTAATTTTCATGTGCTTAATAACATATTAAGTTTGCGACCTTGTATTTCCATAGGGTTTTTAGTTAAGGGTGGTTTTTAGGGGTAATTTGCGGTTTATGGAGAACGCTGCACAAAGGGATGGTCCAATAGCAAAACGTTTCAAATGAATGTTGTAGCTGAAGTTTTTTGCTATGAAAAACTCAGCGACAGCACCCTTCTATCTTCTATAGTTTTTTTTCTGCAGCGTCTTGAATACTAGCGTGTTTTTATTCAAGGTCACTGAATCAACGTTTTACCTGTTTGCGCGCGTTTGATGCAGCAACTGCTAAATGCATAATCCGATTTCAATTTTTTAAACACCACATTATTGCTAATGAAATGTACTCTCCAATGTTTTTTTGTTCGAATTTTTTGCTTAAAAATTAAGCGAGCACGGACTTGCCTAATGTGCGAGGAAGTTGTAAATTGCATCGAAAACTACCCTTTCTTCCATTCACTGTAATTTCTAAACGGGGCGAAATATTTGGTGACAGTTTTCGACAATCGGCAGCACATTTATTCCTCTCATATTGCCCCAGCGGATTTTTTTTTCGTTGATTACTCAATGACTTATTGGCCTGAACACGTCGCGCGGAATTTTTCAATAAGTCGAAAAAAATTAAAATTGTCGCACAGCGCTGAAATTTGGTACGATGGCATTATTTATTGTTCTCATGAATATACTGCAATTTTAATGGTTGCAGCAGTCATGTGAAGCAATTAAAATTTCAGTATATTCATAAAAACAATAAAAAAAGCCATCGTACCAAATTTCAGCGCCGTATGACAATTTTAATTTTTTTCGACTTTTCGAAAAATTCCTGAACACGTCAGGCCATTAAGTCATTGAGTAATTAACGAAAAAAAAAATCCGCTGGGGCAATATGAGAGGAATAAATGGGCTGCCGATTGTCGAAAACTGTCACCAAATATTTCGCCCCGTTTAGAAATTATAGTGAATGCAAGAAAGGGGTAGTTTTCGATGCAATTTACAACTTCCTCGCACATTAGCCAAGTCGGTGCTCGCTTAATTTTCAAGCAAAAAATTCGAACAAAAAAGCATTGGAGAGTGCATTTCATTAGCGATAATGTGGTGTTTGAAAAATTGAAATCGGATTATGCATTTAGCCGCTGCTGCATCAAACGCGCGCAAACAGGTAAAACGTTGATTCAGTGACCTTGAATAAAAACATGTTAGTATTCAAGACGCTGCAGAAAAAAAAATATGGAAGATAGAAGGGTGCTGTCGCTGAGTTTTTTATAGCAAAAAACTTCAGCTACAACATTCATTTGAAACTTTTTGCTATTGACCCATCCCTTTGAGCAGCGTTCTCCATAAACCGCAAATTACCCCTAAAAACCACCCCTAACTAAAAACCCTATGGAAATACAAGGTCGCAAACTTAATATGTTATTAAGCACATGAAAATGAACCGATCCTCCCCAAAAAATGTTAACTTCTAATTATGTTGAGGTAAACTTCCTTCATTGCTTGGCCTATTTGGAAAATAACATTCATTGATTTTCAGGGTAAACAAGATCAAACAATACAGGCAACACTATCTTCTAATACATTATTTTTTTGTCCAAGCTAAGAATTTCGCAGTAATTTTTTAATTGCTCAACAGCGTGAACTGATTGATAAATTTTAACTCGGATTTTTATTTACGTCTTCGACTGACTCTCACAATTAAGAATTGCAATTTCTTGGAACAATTCTCGGATATTGTTTCATTAGTACATAATTGCTTCTATGTTTTTAGTTAGAAGCCAGCATATATTAGAGAGATATCGGTGACCCAAATAGCGTCATGCAGTATTAGCGCCCACGTTATTTTGACAAACCTATGAGCGATTCGATTTTCAACACTACGTACTGAAATAGCTTTACCGCATAACGTAATTTACCCATCATTTACGTTAAGCGCTATTTCGAATGAGGCCTAAAAAATTCTCAAATAAGCATGCGCAGTGGTTTTTTAAACAACAGACACGACACTGACAAATCAGAACAAGGTACAAGTTAGGTTAAGATTATGAAATAGCGGATCCGAATAAGCAAATTTTACGTAAAACTGTTTTCCAATAACTGTAGTTTAAAAGTATGATACCGCTTTACGGCATAACTCCTGACGTTATAACCATCGCTATCTGGTTCACCGATATCTCTCTATTATGGGGAATCTTCCCGTACCACGCATAGCTCCTGCTCGACCTTCTCATATATGCGGAGTGGTCTATGCCGGTCCCTTCCTGCTACGTGATAGGGGAGGAAAAAATTTCAAACTTACGAACGCCTATATTTCGTTGTTTATACGTTTTCATTTACTGGTTTTAAGTGATTTAACTATTGATTGCTTTGCTTCCACTACATATGCGATATATACGATTTCATAACTGCACTCATGTTATTTTATTTGCCACCGTACGCTTTAGAGATTACATTAAAAGCCATTCAAACGGCTTATAAACCATAATAATTTTGAACAGATGAGCTTGCATTTCTTTTCCTACTGTGGAATAGTTTGTTCCACTTGTATATTTAAAATTCAGCTTCCATTAGAGTTGGTTTATTCTCGGGATTATTGTAGAATGGTTTCATTCGTGAGTGTATTCCACAGTTTTTTATATACTCTGTCTTTTGAGTTATTTACTGTCTTACTGATTCGTTTTTTGAGGCATTTACTAATAGATTTAGTGACATTTGCAAAGTATTTTATACATTTTCCATAAACGCCAAGTCTTAAAAATAATTTTATATTTTTGAAGTTTTTGAAATTGGATGTTGCTCTATAGTTTTCATCTTGTCTGGATTAGGCTTGACGCCTTTTGTCATACATAAGCCACTTTCCTCAAAGATTTTCACTTGCTTGAGTTTTCTTGGTGCCTTGTGCTAAATATTATAATGTTATGCATATATGCTACACATACCTTAGTCTCAAGTCCTGAAATTATGTTATCAGTAACTCATTGCAAGGTGGCTACGTAGTTTGAAGGGTATGCCTAAAAATTTGTAATGTTCGTTTTCAGCGTTGAATATTGTTTTTGGGATATCTTCCTCAGCCATGTTAATCTGGTGAAAGCCCGAAGCTAGATCGAGGGTGATAAAATATTGAAATCGGCGTAACTTCTCCAAGAGGTCCTATCCCCTAAAGTTGTTTCATTTATTCCACGAAAATCCATCACACTTCCCAATTGATATTGATCTTGTATTTTCGCCATTTTCTATGTATAATAATCGAGACATCTTTCTTTGCTCTCAATTTTTTTTTTGACCTCCGCTCAAGAAATGATCGTTCACTCCCAGATTTTCTGAGCCCGGTCTCTCTTCTCTTGAACGTTCTATCTACGAATACTCATTGTCCGTTTTCGTTGCCTCGTTCGTCGCCTATTTTCGGTTCTGTTCCGATTCTGTTGATTGAGTCGGTAAACAGTCTCAATTTTTTCGCGCAACGTCCCCTTCCAGGGGACCAAGTAAATAATTTGTGGTCGAGTTTGTTTTCCTCTAGCCTTTGATGAGCCCACAACCACCCACTAGGAATCCGCTTCTTCGCCACTTTGTTTCCAAAATGATATTAATGAGGATGGCTACAGACGGTATGGCTAGTGTACCATAGCAAGGGATTTAAGTAAATACAAAATGCATGGTGTTGAGTAGCATTAAAAAGTTAAAAGTGGACCATTGGCCATACCGGAAATTATTCGTGTGCTAAACCAAGAGATTCTAGATTATCTGCGATGATGAAAATTATTGTGATGATTTATTTGGAAACCTACCTGTAAAAAACCTCCTATGCGAATAATTTTTCACAAGAAGCAAAATGTTATGTAGGTACCTATATTATTTGGAAACCTCAATTTGGTAAGTCTTTCTGCTTTCAGTTAAACTGAAATTATTAACCTGGAAAGCCATAGGGCGATTTGATGTTTGACGTACTGTCAATTTTTTAATATTCAAGATGGCACCGTGAGCATAACAAACTTGACGTCCATAAAAGACTGTGTATTTTCTGTGAATTTCTAAAGTGTTTTTAATAGTTTTGGAACGTTTCTTTATAGAAATTTTTATTTTTGGCGTTGCTGTGGTTCATGTAATTTATGTTTTTGATATTCATTTGCCTCTGAACTACTTTATATTTGTCATTTATTTCAAGATTGTTGTCATATTCCTCCATAATATCATGACATTGTACCTTTTACGACCCTCGAATACTTTCCCAAATAATGTCTCGCCGTCGCCGAAAGCAATATTATTATATGACCCAGACTTTCTGTTAAAGAACCCAAAGATATTGTATGTAAATAAATTAAACATTTGTCCACCATAAACCCCAAAATTCCCAAATATCCTTAATGGTCATTCTTTGGGCGAACAGACTGTCATTTATTGCCAATATTTATTTAGGGTTTTCCAGTTGTAATTATGTAGGTTTTAGAAACGTTTTAGAAGGGATGTAAAGGTCGATTTGTAAGAGATCTAGTGAAGCAAGAAGACAGTCTTAAGACAGCTTCAGTCGTAGTAACACATTTTGTTAAAACTCTCTCTAAAATAAGTCTTACTTTTGCTGTAGTTCAATTTCATTCTATATTCCATTACCTAATAAAGCTACAAGTTTCAAACCAAAAACAAAAGTAGTTTTAACCAAGGCAAAACACTGAAGGATCACAACTGATTTTGGCGCGGTCGGTACGATTCAGAAGTATCTAGCAAGATCCAGCAGGATTTGGATACAAAGATTCAAGACATACCATAGTCAGCCAAAGCTATCATCAGCGTTGACCAGTATTGGATTGAATCACAGTTGTTGTGTAACCACTAGCTTTCAAGTTTTTTGGTAAGTGATTTTTGTCTCTTAATGAGGTTACTTTTGTTTGTCTAACTCCTTTATTAATACTTATCTGCCACTATGACTCCTCCTGCCGTAAACCCAGACCTACAAACAATATTATTAGAAACTTTTCAAAACATTTTTAATCAACTTCCTGCGTCAAATTCCAACCCAAATAATGGTAGGTTTTCCGTAGATTTTTTATGCAAACTAATACCTAATAGTTTTGATGGCAATCGTCTTGAATTAGGGCAATTTTTAGCGAATTGTAATAATGCCAATGTATTAGCACAGGACGATCAGAAAAATCCTCTTTTATATTTTATTTTATCTCGAATCGGTGGCAAAGCTAAAGAACAGTTAGCTACCCAAAACTTTGATAATTGGGATACCTTAAAAGACGCTTTAAAAACTTTATATCAAGACAAAAAACATTACGTTCAATTAATGGAAGAGCTAAATAATTGCAAACAAAGTCCTAACGAATCAGTGAAAGACTTTTTTCAACGTTTGGAAACAATTAACTCGCGATTGATATCTACTACTCAACAAAATTGCACAGAACCGGAAGAGATTCCTGGAAAACTGAAAATGTTGAACGAAATTGCTTTAAATAGATTTACTTATCATTCGAAACCCGAAATTTCGCGAATGTTGAGATGGAAAGATTTTGATTCGATTAATTCTGCGTATAGTGCAGCTATTTCTGAAGAACGCGCTGTGGCTATGTCGCGCAGTTCAACTCAGTTTTGCAAAAATTGCAAAAACAACTCGCATTCTACAAATAATTGTTTCAAAACAAGAAATCATGATGCAAACGTAAGAACTTTGTTTACGAATAATCAGATATTTTGTCGTTACTGCAAAAAACAAGGGCATGTTATTGAAGAATGTAGAAAAAGACAATATAATAATAATGCAGGAAGATCTAATAATTCGATGAATTTCCATGTTAATCGACAGCATACTAACCAATCTCATCAAAACTCTAATTCCCAAAACTCAAACTATCAATGTAATAATAGAAATCAAAACTCTAATTCTCAAAACTTAAACCAAAACTCGAGCAATCAAATTAATAGAAGACCTTATCGAAATTCGACAAATCATAATTCAGTTTTTCGCGACTCACCTCATACGAATTCAAGGCAGAACGCGAACGTTAATTCAATTCAATACAATTCTAATGTACCAAATTATCAACCAAGTCATTCAAATTCTTTAAACTCCAACGCTCCTCCAATGACGAACACCTCACTGGAGGATCATCTCAAAACTTTAGCGGTGTTCGAGAACGACGAGAACTAACAATATTTCTTGCTGAAAATAGCTCAAGTTTCATTGAACTAGAAAGTAAATATTCAAAAAACCAAACAAAAAACTCCGATTTTTACTTGATACTGGTGCAAGCTGCTCATTGATAAAAGCCAACAAACTCAATCCTGAGATAACTAAATTTGTTCCTTCAGAAAAAAATATCTCTTCATGGACTCTGTCCTAATTCTCCAATTCAAACAGTTGGAACTACCACTATTCCTTTTAACATTAACAATCAGATTTTGAACATAAAATTCCACATACTAAATCAGGCTACAAACGTCCCTTATGACGATCTAATTGGATTGGATTTTATTCAAGATCAAAACGCAAAAATCGATTTTAAAAAACGAACTCTATCTTTAAACTCATTGCCATTTCAAATCCCTATCGGATTAAACGCTAATCCTAACACTGGTTCTTATTTTGTTCTCAAATCTCGTACGGAAACAATAATAGAAATCAACGTTCTAAACCCGGAAATAAAAGAAGGGATCATACCAGATATGGAAATATCTAAGGGAATCTATTTATCCCGAGCATTGACTAAAGTAAATTCAAATAATAAAGCTTTTGCAACAATCTTAAACTCAAAAGTAATTGATTTTCAATTAAAACCTATTTCAATCTATTTAGAACAGATTCCTAAAGAAAGCTACTGTTATTTTGCTTCGGAACAAAGTACTGAAAATAATTTTATTAAAAATAGGAGCCAACTATTGAAACAAAATCTTAGATTAGACCATTTAAACCAAGAAGAAAAGAGCTGCATAACTAATCTTTGTGAAAATTATGAAGATATTTTCTTTCTACCTGGAGATACCCTTGGTTGTACTAACACTATTAAACATGAAATAAACATCTCTGATTCTAAGCCCATTCATACAAAAACGTACAGATACCCAGAAATTCATAAAACCGAAGTTAATAAACAAATCAATAAAATGTTACAACAGGGAATAATTCAACCGTCTGCATCGCCTTGGTCTGCCCCTCTATGGGTAGTACCAAAAAAAATGGACGCTTCGGGGGAACAAAAATGGCGCGTAGTGGTTGATTTTAGAAAATTGAATGAAGTTACAGTTGGTGATGCATATCCAATGCCAAATATCGAAGAAATTTTAGATCAATTAGGCCATAGTAAATATTTCACCACACTCGATTTGGCTTCTGGTTTCCATCAGATTCCAATAAGAGAAGAAGATAAACCAAAAACCGCTTTCACTACTCCTTTAGGTCACTGGGAATTTAATCGAATGCCTTTTGGATTAAAAAATGCACCCGCTTGTTTTCAAAGACTAATGAATGCAGTTCTTACTGGTTTACAAGGGTTACAGTGTTTCGTTTATCTAGACGACATAGTTATTTATGGATCAGATCTAAATCAACATGTCTCACGTCTTGAAGCGGTTTTCGACAGACTCAGAAATAATAATTTAAAGTTACAACCCGACAAATGTGAATTCCTCCGTAAAGAAATCTCTTATCTCGGTCATATCATTTCTGAATCAGGAGTAAAACCAAAACCAGAAAAAACTATAGCAATAAAAAACTTTCCCATTCCTAAAAATCAAAAAACAGTAAAAAGTTTCCTAGGTTTAATTGGATATTATCGTAAATTTATCAACAATTTTGCAAAAATTGCTAAACCATTGACTAATCTTCTAAAGAAAAATGTTGCTTTTATTTGGTCTCAAGAATGTCAAAAATCTTTCGACACCTTTAAAGAAATTCTAATAAATGAACCTTTACTTCAATATCCAGATTTTTCAAGAGAATTTATTTTGACGACCTACGCTTCAGACTATGCGATTGGTGCGGTCTTAAGTCAAGGTGAGATCGGGCAGGACCTACCTATTGCATACGCAAGTCGTACGTTAAATTCTGCCGAACAAAATTATACAACTATGGAAAAAGAATTATTAGCAGTAATTTGGAGCATTAAACATTTTAGATGCTACCTATATGGTAGAAAGTTTAAAATTGTAACCGATAATAAACCAATCACTTGGCTTTTAAACTGTAAAAATCCCGGAAGTAGACTGATTAGATGGGGATTATTACTTAATGAATACGAATTTGAGATTATTCATAAACCAGGAAAGTTTAATACTAACGCAGATGCTTTATCTCGATGTCTAAATATCAACATTATTTCTAAAAATGATACCTTTGAAAATTTTATAGAATATCATTACAAAACTTTAGATATCAATCCGCAACTTGAAATAAAAAATGGAAATCTATTCGATTTTTTTCCAAACGCAGTTTATTTCTCTACTGATTTGGACGAAAGTAATCAGTTTTCAGAGTCCATAAAAAACAAATTCGATTTCAACGATAGCATAAAATCAAACTTTGAATTATATTCAACTTATAAGTTACAAAATAACAATAAAAAATCCTATTTAATGTTCGTGAAGACTTTTCATTTTGAAAATATTTCTTATAAAGACGTTTTTTATTCACTCCGGAACTTACGTACTGAACTAATCAGAGATAATATAAAATACTTCTATTTACCTGACATAACGAAAAATTCTCCAAATTTAAAACAATCAATGTATTTTGAAATGATACACTATCTTTTCAAGGACACGAATATAAAAATATGTGTTATTAGTTCAGAAAAAATTATTATTAGTTCAAAAGAGGAAATTTCCGCAATTCTAAAAGAAAATCACGATTCAAAACTAGCAGGACATTCAGGTTTTACAAGAACATATAAAAGGATAAAAGCACGTTATAAATGGCAGAACATGAAAACTGACATAAAAAAATATATAAAAAAATGTCCTTCTTGTCAAATAAACAAAACAAATTTCAAACCCAGTAAAGCTCCTATGATGATAACAACAACTAGCGAAAAGCCTTTTGAAAAACTTGCTATTGATATAGTTGGACCTCTTCCAATTACGGAAAACGGGTCTAGATTTCTCCTTACGATGCAAGACGATTTAACGAAAAATTCGTATGCAATTCCTATACCGAATCATGAAGCAATAACAGTATCAAATGAATTATGCAAATTTATAACTTTATTCGGTATTCCCAAAACTATTTTATCTGATCAAGGTACTGATTTTATGTCCAATTTAATAAAAGAACTCGTAAAATTATTTAAAACTAAGCATGTCACAAGCACACCCTACCACCCTGAATCTAATGGCGCTTTGGAGCGTTCACACCTTACTTTGAAAGATTATTTAAAACACTACATTAACGACAAACAAAACAACTGGGACGAATTTATACCTTTTGCAATGTTCGCTTACAATACACATACTCACTCTTCTACTAACTATACACCATATGAACTATTATTTGGATCCAAACCATTTTTGCCAAGCTCTATAACTAGCAGACCCGAATTTAAATATTCATATGACGATTACATAGGCAACCTAAAATTCAAACTTAACATAACTCAAGAACAGGCACGTAACAACATCTTGAAATCAAAAGAAAAATCGAAGACTTATTACGATAACAAAATAAAAAAAAATCATTATAAAATAGGAGATATGGTTTACATTGTAAATAAACATATTTCCCCTGGTCTAAATAAAAAAATGAGTCCTAACTTTAAAGGCCCATATAAAGTCACTAAAGTTTTCAATAACAATAATATTCAACTACAAATAGGAAAAAAAATTACTACTTATCATACTAATATGATAAAACCTTTTGTTTCAGATCAAAGCAACAATGATTAATAACGCTAATCTACTGTTCCTACTTGTACTAACTTCCATTTCCGTTTGTGTTAGAGGCGATAATTATCACATTACTAATCTCCACGATCATGCCGGTCTTTATTATAATAATCTTGGCCAAGTTAAACTTTCAAATTCTAAATTTGTCCTATTTACTCATCTTAATGTAACTGGATATGAAAAGAAAATAAAATTTATTTCTGGAATATTGAAAAAGTCATTCGATCTATGTTATAGTAATGAAATTGTTGAATCTGAAAATTTTCTATGCAAAGATACTATAAAAGTCGTCCAATCTCGGTTTAATAAATTGCTCGGAAAATCTGAAGTTGTCAGCGAAATAATCGGTACTAATACGAAAAAGACTAAAAGAGGAATTTTTGATGGTGCTTCTTACGCATTCAATTGGCTATTTGGCATGCCTGATGCCGATGATGCTAAATTTTATGACAAATCGATAAAAACTCTAATTCAAAGTAATAGAAATACACAACTTTTGATGAAACAACAAATTGGCATAATTTCTAGTACGATATCTAATTTTAATTCTAGTATACGAAATTTTAAATCTAATCAAGAAACTCTAAACTCTAATATTAAAATTTTCAACTCCTTCTCAGCAGATACCAATAAACGTATTCACGTAAACAAACTGAAACTTATCATCAGTTCACATATTGCCTTACTCACACAAATATTAGAAGATCTGAACGAAGAATATGATTTATTAATCTCAGCTATAACAATGGCCAGACATAATATCCTACATCCGAAAGTTATAACACCAAAACAATTATTAAATGTACTTTCGGAAATCAAATTGAACAACGGACTTCAATTACCGTTCCCAATATCTTATTCAACTATTTACAAATATTTTGAGATCAGTAAACTAAAAGTTTTTCATTCTGATAACATAATTATTTTTGCAATTGAAATTCCATTGACTGACGAAATGACCTACAATCTGTTCAAATTATTGCCACTTCCAACACCTCATAATTTTTCTGATATTCATTCCTATATCCTACCTGATTTTCCTTACCTGCTGATAAGTATTAGTAAGGTTAGTTATGTGCAAATGAAAGACCTTACCAAGTGTACAAGGATCACAGAAGAGGAATTCATCTGCCAAAACACTCAAGCTACAAGGATTCAAGAACCTCCTAAGTGCGAAGTCGCATTGTTTACATCATTTTCTACCAAAATCCCGGCTGACTGTCATACCGTTACTTCCAAAGCAGACTTCGAGATATGACATCCACTGAGCGACAACTCTTGGCTTTTCGTACTATCGACGCCCTTACAGCTTACTCTGGCTTGTGATAATTTTCCAATCGAAGATATAAAAATTGCATCAACAGGGCTGTTAAGTTTGGAACCCAAATGCAGAGGCTATACTCAAAATATTATCTTGGAAAGCTCAGGAATCATTACACGGAATATTTCAAAACAAATTTCAGATATCAATATTGCACTTGACGATTGCTGCTATGCCAAAGAAGCCAGATTCAACAACACACCAATCACACTACAACCAATAAGACTTTCCAATATCAAATTGGACGATTTACAGTTTGCGAATCACAAACTTGGACAACTGGACCAATTGCTGGATGAAGAATTGAAGAAGCCATTTATTATTCAACACTCTCATTGGTTCATTATCATTATTTCTTTTATCGCGTCAGTTGTTCTTTTGGTAATAGTGTACAATTTTCTTAAGTGGTGCGGATTAATATCATGCATTAAAAGTATGTTTTGTTGTACTAAAAGCCCAAAGTACATATCGGATTCCTGCTGTATTAAGCTTTTCAATACAAATATAAATACCACTCCAGGGACAAGTCAAAACATATCAAGAATTCTAGAAGAAGAAGCCAGAACAAAAATGGGCGAAGGGATTGAACTAAATAACCTTCTAAGTTCCAATGAAGCAACCACATCCACTACGAATTCCATGTCCATGCGAAGATCAGTCACCCCAAGACCGTCCATAAAAATGTCTTAGTAAAATATATGTTTGTATATTCTTAGGTATAAGTTAGTTTACATTTTTTTTTTCTCTTTCCTTTTTATTCCTACCTTTATATTAAGTTAAGCTTCATATTATTTTACGTTAGTTTTTTATAATTGTATTTCTTAAAGGATTTGTTTTGAAGAAATTTCTTTATGAAAATTTCTTTTTTTTCAAGGGGGGAAGTGTCATATTCCTCTATAATATCATGACATTGTACCTTTTACGACCCTCGAATACTTTCCCAAATAATGTCTCGCCGAAAGCAATATTATTATATGACCCAGACTTTCTGTTAAAGAACCCAAAGATATTGTATGTAAATAAATTAAACATTTGTCCACCATAAACCCCAAAATTCCCAAATATCCTTAATGGTCATTCTTTGGGCGAACAGACTGTCATTTATTGCCAATATTTATTTAGGGTTTTCCAGTTGTAATTATGTAGGTTTTAGAAACGTTTTAGAAGGGATGTAAAGGTCGATTTGTAAGAGATCTAGTGAAGCAAGAAGACAGTCTTAAGACAGCTTCAGTCGTAGTAACACATTTTGTTAAAACTCTCTCTAAAATAAGTCTTACTTTTGCTGTAGTTCAATTTCATTCTATATTCCATTACCTAATAAAGCTACAAGTTTCAAACCAAAAACAAAAGTAGTTTTAACCAAGGCAAAACACTGAAGGATCACAACATTGGCGAGGCATGTTTAAAGATTCCGCATTTATGTATTAAGAGTGAACTACAGTGTTTAGTGAGTTTTTCCCATCGCAGTATGTGTCTAGCAGTTATATTTAGGCCTTTCTTCCTACTTGGGGTCCATTTTGTACCTGTTGCCCAGGTATTTTATTGGTAGATAAAAATATTCCAAATAACTCGGTTTCAACTACGAACATTAAAGGAAATTGAAATAAATTAAAATTCATCAAATTAAACTCTGAAACATATGGAAATAACACACATTTAATGGGGGCAATGTTTCTTTGTGTTTATGCCTACGTCGCCATCTTGAATTATCAGCTGGTTCGAATTGCATAATTAAATTCCTAGTTAATCGACCGCAATAATATTTTAGCAGCTGTTTCAGTATGTGTAAGCAGCCAAAATTTCAGAAAAAAGATTAGCGATAAAACTTCCAAGAGAAGCTTCGTTTTAATTATGGAGATATGCACAGAAAAATATATATGCCACACACCTTCCCACGTCATTTGATCTACACTCGAAGCGATACAACAATCAGTATCCGCAACAATATTGAATCGAATCCCGATTTTGAATAAAAATTATAAATTAATCTTGAATTAGAGACCATTGTATGAACTAAATTTGTTTTTGAAACCCCTTCTTGGAGTTTACCTACTATAATTAGCATAAATAGATATCTTATGAATGGGAAATATTTGGGAACAAGTGAACTGTTTCAAAAAAAATAAAAATAGAAATAAGCGAGTTGAACTTTTTGTTTTAAACAGACAGCCACAATCTTGAAAAATAATCCGTAAAACTTTTAAAAAGTTACCCTGGTAGTGTATTTATTCACGGTGACACAAAATATCTTTAAAAATCGCCCTGTAGCCATTCGAAACTGAAATACTTTGAAGATACTTGATAATATGTAATAGGAAATACAATAACACTAATAACATTTGAACCTACATAGGTAGTTGGCGATTGTTAATGATGAACTAATTATTTCTATTTAATATAATGTGCCAGTTTAGAAAAGTCACCTAGCAAGAAACAGAAGGTAAATAGATCAACAGAGACTAGTAAACTGAGATACGAATTTCGGAGAATCATAAAAGAACTCTCGCATTATAAGGGTTGCCCATTAACGCATTGTTTACTCGTTAACTTGTAAGGCCAGCAAAGGATAAACTTCTCACGCTACAAGATTTGCACAAACTTTTCGAAGTACAAACTTTTCTCTCGTTAGTCTAATAGGCTGCCCTTGCACATATACAGTACGGAAAAAAAATGGTCTTACTTTGACAAATCAGTAGGTAATCTTCTGTTTTTGCAAAAAACTCTCGGACCCACCGATTTAATTTCGATTGCCTAGTTTCTGACATGACTTATATGGTTATGACAGCTCTTAATGAAAAATAGCATCAGGCGTAGGCTTTTGATGACAAAAGCGAATAATATTTTGGATGGTTTCTAATTTTGCAACTTTATTATGGTAAAACATTCTAACCCGAGGGAGTAGTTCCTGCCGTACAAACTATCTAAAACCTGTCATGTCAAAGGTCAATATACAGGTAGGCATCGTGAAAATCAGGAATCGCTTACAACTTGGTCATCCTGACTTTCAGAACGTCCTCGCTTTGGTAGAGAAATAAGCGTTCGAAGTACAAAATATTATGAGAAGATACATAATTCCTAAAAATAATAAAATAAGAACGTGCTAATGTTTTGTTAATTCCTGAAGTAACGTCAACATTCGGCATTACAACATATCGCCAATAAATAAGCTTGCATAACGGGGAAATATAAACAGAAGGTATTGCACTACCTATGTCCACAAGAGAGTTTACATAGATAAAAATATTTTCCTCTAAATCCTATTGAGAGCATGTATCCGCTTGAGACACTCGGCTGCACTAATATAATGAAGTAGATGGATGTTGTTCCGTCTTAGGCCTAACTACAGTAGGCGTATATCTTGGACAATGCTTCTTCTGGTACTGAAGGGACCCACAGACATAACAAGAGCCCTTTGCTAGTAGTGGCTTAATGCACTGGAAAGCACTATGACCTAGGATGTTACAATTGAAGGATCTTAAAGTACTACCAAGACCGACTGCAGACACGCCACTGGACTTGCTAATTTCGTGCTCAAACACTTGCGCAGTTTTTTGTCTAATTCAGGGCCCTTTTCTTCCTTCTTTGGTTTTACGTTCAGAAACAGTCCTCTCATAATTGACTATATCTTGGAATAGACTATCCTCATCATAATGGCTTTTCGACAGGATGAAATTACCCAACTCTTTGGACCAAGGCCCTATCGCTACTTGCTCCTTAATTTCCTCAAAGCAAACTTCTAAATTTTCACATAAGGCTACTCTACAGTGAAAATATATAGAAACACCGTACTTGGCAACATATTAACTCCAATTGACCCGAATCTTGCATATGATTCGGTAGCGAAGGTGCTTCCGTTGGTGACTGCTCGTCATCACAAGTATCAGTTTTGCTGCTGCCGTAACCGCCCAGCGACAAAATTATCAAAGTATACGACACTGTTCACGTTCATTTTTCTCATTTTGTCCATTTTATTAATAAAATAATCTACTTCGGGGGCGTAAACAAAAAAAATAAAAAATAAAAATTACTCACTTCATTAGGCAAACCCTAATTTTGCATGGGAACTCTACTTGTACAGTCAACCCGCTGCTAACCACTGTAGACCAGTATAGACCACACATCTGAAGTTGTAGGAAGGGCCGGCGATCTAGGTACCATTTAGTAAAATGAATATGTTGGTTCCTAACTTCGCAACTTTATTATATTCCCGAAAAGAAGAATTGCTGTTGTTAGTTGTTATTATGGAAAAAAATTCTAACCCAAGGGCACAGCCACCGCCGTAGAAACTATCTAAAACCTGTCATGTCACAGGTCACAGCATGACCTACTCAATATACAGGCATCATGAAAATCAGGAATTGCTTACAACTCCAAAAATTTTTCTAATTTTAAATTATATAGACCAACCGAGCTTGCAAATATTGCGAAAGACGTGTTGCGATTTTTTCAAATATGCTTTTCAAAATCCGATTTAGCTGAAATTTTATAAACTTATTTATCTTCGGCAAAAGTATTTCTCCGGTAAGATTCATTTAAACAAGTATCGATTGTTCCAAAAGGTTGTAGGGGCCCTGACAAATTGTTGCGTAATGCCGTAATCGAATGTGTTTTTTTTTTCTCTCTTATTTCTTTATGTGTGCTCCTTGGTATCGCGAGCAAAATATGTTCCTGTTTTTGAGTATTTTCATTTTGATTATTCGTCATGTTTCTCTCAGTTAAATGTCGTCGTTCGAATTTCCCTTATGTTCGAGGCCCGTGGGCGGTTCTTCCTAGTCGCCCGTTCCCCAACTACTTCGGATTAGGTGGACATAAGGGGTCTCTCGCCCGAACTAATTAGTCAGACTGCGCGGGTATCACTTGGGCGAAACCTGTACACCCAGATAGATATACTTCAGAGTGAGGTTCTCGCTTGAACCAGACGAGCTTGGATGCTTTATGAGGAGAGCTTGCGAACTTTGACCGGCCGAGACAGGGATCGTACGGCAGTTACCTCCTCTATATCTGCTGCAAGAAGAACCAGCAGCAGATGAACCAATAATATGTAGTGGAAAAGATCTTGCGGATGATGATCACATATCACCAGTCCAGGCTTATATTGGCATTGAAAAAATATCTCTGATTTTATATGAACATATCGTCGCTGTCATTACGAAGTGGCCAATCTCTGATTTAAGAACTTTTCGGAGAGCGTTTTGAAGAAAACTCTACTATTCATTTTGTCTGTAGCACTGGATATAATTTAGTATCAGGACTTGTTTTTTCATATAGTATAACACAAAAGTATACTTAGGACATTGAGACATATCTTTTTTGAAAGAAAAGATTGGACTTTTTCTGTAAATAAATTATCAAGAAGATAGGCCCGTTCATAATAACAAAAACAAATGTTTGGCTGTTTGACAAAGCAGATATGCCGCTAAAATTGGATAATGGCCACACGGTGTATTATGGGGATATGCCAGTTCTTCACAACATAGATATGGTGCTTTTAAGTATTTTTATGGAAATAACTCAATTTTGCCAAATATTGAGATAAGCCCCTTTGTAATGACAGCGACGATATGACCTATATCAAAAATGAGCAAGTAAAAAATCGAAATCGACGGGTCCGAGCATGTTTTTCCAACAAGAAAAGATAACTGATTTGCCAAGTACATATATGTCCAAACTTTATATGTAGACGATCTGGCCAAAAAAAAGTTCGTCAAATTTGATGTACCTAAGTAACAATTTGTATTAACTGTCTGCAAAAAAAATACATCTAAATCGATAAACACAAGATTAGATGACGTGCAGGACTAATACAATATTAACTGGTTCTTGCTATTCAGGTAGGAAAGACATCATCATAAGTGTTATTTCAAATGTGTCAAAGATACAACGCATTCAATGTAGCGAACAATATGCAATATGAATATTGTACTTATCTCGCATTATGTGAGGCTGGCTGAGCTTTATAATACTGCCTACATGTAACTGTTCGGGCCAAAATGTGTGTTGAAATTTATTCGACACAGCAGTTATCAACATCCAAGATCAAGAACGTATATAAATAAGGTGGGGAGATTTTGGGGGTTCAAATACCGCCATTGAAAAATTCTTATCATACTGCTGCAATATTAGGATTTCATTTAATACTAATTACGAAATACGAATAATATATTTTTCATCATTAGCTTTAATAAACTAAATTTCAAAGTAGGTACTTATAGAAGTAGCGCCTGCTAAGTGCGATAGTGCAAATCAACGCTCAGATCAATACCGACAATCCGGCAACATTGCTAAGAGAATTATACACACGGACACACGTGACTTGGCAACTTCGCCGGCATATACATCGTCTGGTCTAAAATTGAAACCCCATCTAGCATAGACCATGTGCCGCCACTGTTCTAAGCCCCCCCCCCCCCCCCCATGTAAAAGCTAAAGCTACGTCGTTGCCCAAGCTGATGTTTACTGCAATTCCTATAAATAATAGGCTTGAATATTCAAATTTGTGCTAAAGGTATTTTTAACTAAAAAAAAAAACAAGCCACTTCCAACCAGAAAGCATTTTTTGTTCTGAAAATCAAGGTAGAGTAGGGATATCTAAGTAATAAGTATATATTTCTATTTAGTGGCGTAAAATGCTATGAGAACGAGACAACAACTCTTTCGTCAAGAAGTTATTTACCTACTTCAAAAAGTTCCAGAAAAATGAGCAGCACATAATTTCTATATTTTTCTTCAAAGATCACGGAACCTGCTGTTAAATTGAAACTTCCTTTGTAGCGCGTCCACGGAAAACCTAGGTTATCATAGCATCAAAACTTTTTTATAATCCTATAGTAAACTGCGATCAAATATTTATATGCAGGATTCTTCAAAATCCTATTTCCGCCGGTAGAAAATTTATTGGTCATAAAATATCGGTTTTCTAGAAACCAGTTTGGCGATGTATGACAAATTACCCTGTCGTGAAACGTTGCTATATTTGCACAAGGGTGCTTTATGGCAAGCAGAAACTTCCAAATTCTACAAAGTAATAACTTAAAGACTTTTCCAAAAGTAATTGGCTGATTACTAATTTTTGACCTTTTTTCCGAGTGAAAATTATGACTCAAGAATTTCGGATTTATCTTTGTTTTTGACAATTTGGGAAATGTTGGAAAGAATCGGCAAAAAGTCTTGTGCCTTTAGTTTATAATCAAACCTAACTCAAAATCTACTGTTTAATTGGAGTATAAGTTTTTTAGCATTTCAGTTTCTTGCAAAACGAAACTGTACGACTTCTTCTGCATCGAGTTACACGTTTTATGTGACATAGTGATCTCCATAAAATCAAGACATTAATTTCATGGTATTCACTAAATAACCTACTTGAGAGAATTTTGAAACGGATGGACTAATCTAGGAAGGCTTCAAATATTGATAAAGCGTTTTCATCCGGGCCTAATGGCCGTCGTAAGTTGGAATTTCTTCCTGACGTTTCGCTAGCACGCGTGGCTAGCATCTTCGGAGGAGCTTCCATGTCAGATTCTGGTAGCAGACTGACGCGTTCCCGACCGTAACTTGTATTTATGTGTGTGTGGCTGTGGTGGAGGAGGGGCGGGGCTTCGCAGCACGTGGCTAACCTGATCTTTCTCTGTACTGAATGGGATCTTTCTTGCGTTTTTGAGGATCGGGTTCCAGGTTTGGTTAAGTTTTGGTGTTTCTTCTTTTCTGTTGAAGTTCTCCGTATGTTTATGTATAACCTACTTATTTTGGCAATTGCCTAATTATACTGCTACGGCTAGTCAGCTTCAGTTCGGAGGCCATGGGTCTATGGGTTCCTTGTATACATTTTATCTCTGGGCGCCACCAAGTTAATTGTGACTTAACTAGGAAGATTACTTATTGATGTTATATCAAAACCTGTGCAATTGGAGAGCTTATCAATAAAACAACTAATTAGGTACAATAATGTATCTGGCTTCTTTATTAAAAAATAATAACAATAATGGATAGGGATAGCCAGGACGTTGTTAAAAATGTGTATACATTATGGCTTGTACCAATTTATAAATATTTGATTATAAAAAAATGAATGTAAATAACGCATATATAAATATGAATTTTAAGTAAACATGACTAAAAACCTTTTGGTATTTACACTTGTGAGTGATAAGAAAAATACAGTATGGGTTACACTTTACCAACAGGCAAATTAAACACAGAAAGGTGAAAGTTATTGTTAGGGCAACCTCAGGGTAAAATTCTGGAATTTTAATTAAGGGGCAGTTACTGAACGTAATTCAGTATGAAGTGATTTACATAGGATTTGCCTAAATAGTAAAAGGTGTAACTTACATGTGATACAACTGTTTGTTATCTTCAAATGTATGTGTAAATCCAGAAGTTCCAAAAGTGAGTTTATCTACATGTTTGGTCTCACTGTAGATAGACAATGGTATGGTAAGTGAGTCATGAGTCCTATCCACGTTGTATCTGTTTAACGTAGAGCCCAATGTGGTTCTAGCAGAGCGATACCAAGAGAGTTGCTGAAGAAAGGCTACCAAAGCCCCAACTGAGAGCAATCTAGATCGGTCTAGAATCTCTCTAAATACAGCCTAGCAACTGTCCAACTATAGCCTAAGACTGTCTAGCTACAGCCTAGCACTAGGACCCTATAACGATGTTCGTATAAAAAAACAAATCGAGCCCCAAATATTATCTAGAAAAAATCTTACCTCAAATTGAGGGATACTCTAGATCAAAGGTGAAGTCTTAAACTTCCAAAAGCTGCTCGGAACAGTCCTATTAAAAAAAGGAACACGTGTTGTAGGTTAATATTTCCTGAAGAAAATCTCTTACCGAAACAAAATCCAAAATGACCAAGGGACGACTCTAGACAATTATCAACAAGAAATTAGTCTAAACCTTGAGTTCCCTGGCACAAAATTCCAAAAAGTCTTGCCCAAAATCAATTAGGGGCCGAGACCAACCTTTCGGTATCAAGTCTCAAGATCAAAAGGGTTGATTCTTCATTTAGATTTCAGAAGAAAGCTTTCACTTGTCAAACTTCTAATTTTGACATTGAAGAAAATTATAGAAAAAAGCGTGTTCAGTTTCACCCCAAGAATACGAACTGGAAGTTTGGTTGTGTAAAAATGACTGGTGAATGTTGAAAAGTGCCTCTAGAACATATATCAAAAAGTAGAACAGGTCTAAAGAAAACGCCTAGACAAAACAGCTGTTCAATGACATGATCGAAACGAAAAATCAAAAGAAGTAAACAACAATTTATCCTAACCTCAGATTATTTATTAATTGGATTTGCAAACAGAGATGATGAAAAAATCATAACTGACCAGGATATCCTTAGGTTGAAGAGTAATATCTGTAATTTTCCGGACAAAGTGAGTGGAGTCCTCGATGTAAGAGCTAGTTTTTCTTATATGCGGTTGAAGAAGCGATACAAGATATTTCGCTAGGTTGTACGTTGGTGCTCCAAGTGCACTCACTATAGGTCTTAGTGGGACTTGTGGGGGTTTGTGAATTTTGGGTAGGCCGTAGAGTCGTGGTGAAACTGCTTCTGTTTTTATGATGCCTTTCTCAACCGTGTCTGTTAGGGTAGATGACCTAATCAGTTTGTTGGTGTTCCAGAGTATGGCTTGGGTAGGATCCTTCTTTAGCTTTCGGAAGGTAGAGGGATCAAGAAGTTTCTGAGTTCTCCGCTTGTAGTCTTCAGTTCTTACCAAGACAGTTGCGTTGCCCTTATCCGCAGGTAGGATGATCATATCTCTCGCTGAATTCAGGCTCTTAATTGCCGTTAGTTCATTCTTAGAGAGGTTACTGGTTGTTGGTCCAGCCTTTCGTAGAATGTTGGCCGTCTCAATACAGATATCTTCTGCTTCCACATTAGGTAGTGCTCTGATGGCTGCTTCAGTGAAGGCTTTAATCTCCTCCGCTGGCAGGTGTTGTGGAGTGATTGCGAAATTACCGCCTTCTGCCAAGACGGCTGTTTCTTCTTCGGTAAGGACTCGATCCGTGAGATTGATGACACAAACATACGGAGAACTTGAACAGGAAAAAAGAAACACTAAAACTTACCAAATCTGGATCCCTATCCTCAAAAACGCAAGAAAGATCCGATTGAGTGCAGAGAAAGTTCAGATTAGCCACGTGCTGCAAAGCCCCGCCCCTCACCCACCACAGCCACTCACATATAAATACAACTTACGGTCGGGAACGTGTCAGTCTGCTACCAGAATCGGACATGGAAGCACCTCTGAAGATGCTAGTCACGTGTGCTAGCGAAACGTCAAGAAGAAATTCCAACTTACGACGGCCATTAAGCCCAAATGAAAACACTTTATCAATAAACCAGGGCCGCGAAAGCCTCACAAACTTTATCAAACTTCAAATAGTTAAATATTTAATATCGCTGCTTAATTTATCATAAAGTAAGCCCAGAATTGAATAAGCAACCTTCACATAAATGAATTCCTTATCCTTCTTCAAGATGTGGATTCTATGAAAGCAAATTTTTTATCTTGGGTTGCTAGCTGTGACTCTAGACCGATATTTTGAATGCTATAAACATAAAAGTCTAAAGTAGCTGAGATCGTCAGTCAGGTATTGCCCGAGTTCTCTACGGAAATAAAATCCTTCAATAACTTTGTGACGATGACCGAGGCGGAATATCTCAAATCCAGTGAAAAAATGACCACCATAATAGCTATGTTGTTGAGCCTCGATTTGTGAAAACAATATTAATTCCTGTGTTATTGAGAAAAATTGCCGTAGAAGTAGTTTCTGCTTTTTAAAAGCATTCAACTTTTTAGCTTTTCCAACAAAGCAAAAAAATTAAATTGTGAAGCATTTAAGTTAACCTATTGGTAAATATTAAATTAGGCAAATCAGCTACATTGACTCATAATCTAACCACCTTCTATTAGGTTAGTAAAATAATTCTATTGTGTTACGTAGATGAAGTACTGACAGATATTTTTGGCAACAAATTCTTCCAGCTTTTTGGCCAAAACAAAACTTTGTTTATTGTTTGTTTAAAATTATGGCTGAAAGTTTAGGGACTCATTTTAGCGCTGATAAAATTGAGAGCATGAAAGAACGCTGCCTTCTTTGCCAGGAATTAGGAAAAAATCTAAATTTAAGTCAAAGATATTTTATTTGTTTTTCACTATCGGAGTTATTCGATGTTGCCCTGGAATGTTATAAGACTTGTCCTTCCATAACTAGTGATCCATGGTGAATTCGCTATACGTATGTGCTATGCTATACATATCACACATAAACAATTTTTTAGTGAACTGACATTAAACAAACGTACATTTTTATTTATAGCCAATAATACCACAATCTCTATTTACACAGCTTTACACTTATTTAGAATTATTTTTGTTTGAAGATGACCATAAGTCAGGGTTTCTGGGATAGGTACCCTAAAGAGCCATCATATAAGAAAGATGTGTGAGAAATATTTTTCGAGTTAACAACCATTCAATATGAAAAATAAAAATGTACGGAATTATTCCTCTTAGGTGCGCGGTACCTATTGCCTATTATCAAGCATCCTTTTCGGAATTTTCCAACAAATTATTATATTTCATTGTATTCGAGAGTAAGAATTTATTTTACTTTAAGCTTCTCAAGCCAGGAAATAAAAACGACAATGACAAAGTAAGCGTCTGTAAATTAAATATTTTAAAACACTTGTAACGCTTAGATTTGTACTTAATATAGTCTCTGATTTTATTATGATTTGTATATTTTAATAAGTAAGATGTTGCACCTATTGCTTCTTAAGTATTAAACAAAAATGTGTTCTATTGATTTTAAATTTTGTGCATAATATCATGATACTAAGTATGCAAAATGCTATATACCAACTCAGATCATCGTTTCGTTTTGAATGACTTCAAATTCAGCATTCCTTTGTTTCAACTGGTGTTCCAAAAACTAGTGAGTTCACATGTCCCACAGAAAATAATATAGAGATAACAAATCAAGTTACCTAGGATGAAAAAAAACTGGACCATCTCGTGTAGAATAGGCTTCATCCATCCATAGAACAAAATCTAAAAAAATTGGTTGCTGATATAATGGTCTGCCACTAACAAAATTGAGCTCTAAGCTGATAATCAGCTGGAGTAAATCCCTGAACTTCTGAAAATCGAATGGATACAGTTGCTGCTCATGTAACACCCTTCAAACAACTGTTTGAGTCGTATCCGGCGCGCTATTTTTCCTACACCAGTATTGTGAATGTTGGATTTTTTTAAACTGAATATTTTTTTTTTCAATGGTTCCCATTCATAGAGAATATATCATTTTACTGACAATACCGGTCAAACACATAAAAAGAGCATGGATCAGGTTCAACTTTAAGCTACTCCCAAGTGATTGTAGAAGTATTTTTAAATATTATTTTTTTGAACCATCTTCAAAAACATTATACAAAAGTGAAAAATAAAATAATTTCAAGAAACTTTTTGGTTCCTGTCCAGGATAAACCGCTTACCGCTTCAAGTTAGGTTTTATTTTTGAAGTGTTTAACAGATTTTTCTTTGAACAAGTTTTGAACTATTCATTTCCATAGAAAATGTTCTTTGCCTGAAGTATAATGTGTGGGCTCATTACGCTCAAGAGCAGAACTTTTTATGATTTGTTTAACTGGGAAAAGTGGTAACTCGATTCCGGAAAAATTTGGGGATTTTACACAATGGTTTTAATTTTTAAAAGCGCGTTTTTTTCGTACTTTGTTTTTCAGAAACGAGTAAACTTATATAAGTGTCGTGAATATGTAACTACCAATGCGTCTTTTGTAACCGATTTTTGAG
Organism: Ceutorhynchus assimilis; assembly: GCA_917834065.1. Taxonomy (NCBI): domain Eukaryota; kingdom Metazoa; phylum Arthropoda; class Insecta; order Coleoptera; family Curculionidae; genus Ceutorhynchus; species Ceutorhynchus assimilis. Next base: position 17,184,616 of record OU892277.1, on the reverse strand, counting down.
CTTGCGGGCCACCGACAAAAATTCTTTATCTGATTGGTTGCCACTTCAATCCATTTATTCGAAAATTCAACATTCAACCAGTGTGTAGGTGGTATTTCTCAAAATACTACCAGAAGCTCCATCTAACCGTACAATGTTTCAGCTTCCTTTCTTGGCGAGAATTTCAACTAGTTGGCGTTCTTTTTCTCGAAAATCTAGGAAATTCCCTCCGCACAAGTTGTCCTCAAAAAATACAGGCGTCAACAGTTTTTTTTTTATTCCAATGCAAATTGTAATTTTTTTGAGAGTACTCGCCCCTGCAATCGATTGTCTCCTAGAGATTATCGGTGGAATGTACACAGTAAAAAATGATGCGGTGGTAAAAAGTATATATCACAAGGTAAATTATAGAGGTGTTAAAAATAACACTTAAAAATATACTTATTTGTACACTTAACACTCGATGACCACTATCCGAATGGTAAATTTCGTATAAACACATTTTTATCTCTTTTTGTGTTATTCTAACACAGTTTATAAATTTCACACTACAAAAAGGTTATTTTCTTTCACGCTGGTGTAAAAAATTGCGTTAGTGTTAAAATAACCCGAAAATTGGTTAAAATGACACTCCTCAGGGTCGATTCAACTCTAGGCGTTGCTGGTGGTCTAACCCTTACCTAAAAATCGCGTCAATTTGTCAGTTGTAGTTGAACCTACAGGTTCCGGTCCCGCGTGGTGCACCTTTAATCGTTTTTAATCGTTTCCAAGTTTCGTGAAACGTGATTGATGTCATCCCAGGCTAAAATTCAGGTGAAAACTCAAAATGTCCATTATAGTAATCGAATTATTTCATAGAAACAAAGGAAAGTTCTGTAAATTAAATGATGATTTTTCGTATGAAGATGTCGTGGATCTAGGTAAGCATACTTATTTACTAAAAAATAAGGCACATACGCAATACGCCGCTATTTGAAGTACCATTATAAAATAAAGATCTGTTGTTTTAGCGAAAAAAAAATTGCACTTGGAAAGTCAGAAGAAATAACTCGGTGAGACAAGTTACAAAAATTTGGAAAGTAGTGACGCCCCTCTGAAAAACGAATCTGATCATGAGTCATCAAATTCAACGCTTTCAATTGATGGAAATACACGAACTGCATCTGAACTTGATGCATGGCTCTTCAACTCCAATGAAGGACCAGAAAACAGTTGTGGTGATGGATACCAGCATCAGATAATAATCATATTGATCGGAGTCCCAATTTTTACTTGATTATTAAATACTTTTAACACTCAATACTGTGTTTTTTTACATTAACCAAAATATGTTTAACACTAGGTAAATAAAATTTACCTTTGATCAAAACCTAATTTAACACTTAGTCAAGTGTACTTTTTACGTCCTCCAAATAATAATACCGCAAGAATGGGCCAAATGAATCTATTTTTTAAATACAATTTACCAAATTTTACCACATTTTATCAGTGGTGAATTAAACACGCATGAGTGGGGACCTATATGTACCACTTTTGCGTGTTAAAATTAACACTAGATTTTTTACTGTGTAGCCTTTTCAAGTATGGCTATTGATGCCTTTTGGCTTTGCTCGCTTTGTTGTTCGATACTTTTGCACGCGTCGCGGCAGTGTCTTTTTCATTCTTATGATGGATAAGGAGTTACTAATAATAGCTGCAATTTTCGAAAAAACCCCTATTTGGGACAAAAGGCATAAGCAACATAGCAAACGAAATGTAGTCGACAAATATTGGAGGGAAATAATGTTCTCCATACAGGTTTCTTTCACGATTGAGAATATGGCATACCAACTCTTTTTCTTTTTAATTTAGTATGCACAGAATCTAGAGCAATCAAATTATCATCATCCGAAGATGACATATTTCCTAGGCTAGAAGTTCGAGACGAGACTCAACTGGCAGCTGGCAGGTGGCAGATTTGAAGTTTAAAAAGATTTTCTCGCTTTTGCAGGTATTCACTCTGTGCTATCTCGACGCGAGAACACTGCGCAGATCGGCGCTGCTTACCAGTAAGCGAAAAACCTGCTTGCACTGTGTTTGTATACTAGAGGAATAAGTATCCTACATTACCGCAAGCTTATTCTTAAAGCCGGATTATAACTTATTGGTTTAGATGGATTGGGAGATCGCTTTCTTTCTATATCTTAAAAAAGCAGGAGAGTTAAATGCAAGTTTTACGTAATTATGTGCGACTTCAAGTCTTCTTCCTTGTTACCTTAGTGCAGACTCAACAAGGTCTCTAACATGTTAATAATTTAACTTACTTTCAGTAGGAATAATATAGGGTTAAGATGCCTATATTAGTCTAAATTCCCAAATTATCCGTTAATTCGTTTTTAACGACTCCAATTTCTGTGACAGTGTCACAGATTACTTACATACAGATGTGAAAGAGCGGCGAATTCGTGGTTCAAGATTAATTTGATAGACATAGGCTGGCCGCACCAATTCCACATCAATGTATTTTGAACATATTTATTATATAAATGCGGAAGCTCAATAATATAATATTATTTCTTTAATTGGTTCAGAAACAGCAAAAAAATATTTGTTTCTACCCGTAAAAATATGTAAACACACAGGCTGGAACATGCTCACGCACTCGGCCACGTTAATTGTCCTGACGCGGGCGATCTTTATCTATGCGTGGGGCCGCTGGCGGCCCGGCTTCGTCACAGAATATCGTCGACAGCAAGTATACGTACTTACGCATCTGTATTAGGTGATCTGTGACAGTGTTGCAAATAGTGTTACGGTACTTTTCTGGGTCGAGCGCTTCAATCGAGTGGAATGAAACAATCAGACATGGCTCAACAAGTTTGGAGTCAATATCTGTGTCTGAAAGAATTGTCAAAAATTAGAGCCTACTGTCAGTTTGAACCTTGAACCTCTCCTCCGATGGGGTTAAGATCGGCCAAAAGATTCTTCAATTTCTTTTAGGTCTAGAATGTTGAAGCGAGCAGACCAACTTGCCTTGAGATTCTTGAGAATTATGCCCGATTGTCTTGCACCGTGGCGGCCCAGACTAAAAAGTTTAGCTTCATATATTCGCCTTCTCCATAGGTTAATTCTGTCGTCGGTGAGCTCGGATATTTTGATCTCTGGGTAACACTCAGGTTGAACCAGGTTCTATACAGCCTCAACCCAAACAAAACCAGAAAACTCGTAGAATTCACCAGTCAGGTTCATGCATTAACTAATTAGGTGTGTCTACATGAGAGAGCAACTTGAACCTTCGGTTGCTGCTAGTGGAGCACCTTTGTTTAACTACAAGATCCTCAACGTCATGAATATGTCGGTTAAAGTTTCACTGGCACGGCAATTTATTTCTTTGATCTTTTTATTCCCATATACCGACACTGCTTGGAATACAGCTACGGATAAAGTACCTTCTACAATTTTCACCCTGTGTGGCACATTATTTATTCTTACATAACGTCTATTTTGTAGATTATTGATGTTTTATTTACAGTTCTTTTTCAATATCTATTTCCTTTCACCTATTTTTTTCAAAAAGCACTTAAACTAGGTACTACATAATATAATGTATATCACAATTTCAACCGTTGATAAACAACTACAAATTTTCTGGGTCTCATTTTTTTAATAAAATTTCAATTTTCAGTGTTTTTATTTGTCAATTGAATCTATTAAAATAAAGAAGCCCAGTCATTTCATGCTATGTGAATTATTGTTTTATTACTAAGCTCTCCAAATTGCATAATTCGTTTATACATCTATAAGTGATTTTCTAAATTGAGCTTTTCAATAGAGCTGTGCACACAGACTTACTAACCCAGAAGTCTTCGAACTGATGCTGACTAGCAATACGCACGTGTAGGACATGATTTCTAAAATATCGCGATAAAAGATCAGTGGCGCAATTTTTCGTTCATCCACCCTTCCATTAGTGCAGAGAAATCTAATCTCCAAACTGCATCCTTTGGCTTGAAATGTCTAGATTTATGTTTCTTAGGAAGGAACCTTAGGAAATGTATTCCCAAATCAAGTTAACGTGATATTTGCCATATAGAAGCTTGAGCTCTCTGGATTTTCGTGAGAGTACGACAAAATTTGAAGTTCTTTATCTGCATTGTGTTGGCTAAATTCAACATAGTTGTTCCGGTTATGATCCTGCACTTTCAGAAACTCTAGGAAACACTGCCTAAAACTTGTCAGAACTTTCGCTACTGTTTGGTGGGTAATAGCTGGTCCTTCGCGACGATTTTAGTTTAATTGTTCAGCACTTTACGTGTAGTGTAGAAGTTATTTTCAATAATAATTACAATTTCCACCTTCTCCTTATTGCTTCAATGCAACTGGGATTATGTTCAAAATTAGGTGATCAACTAATATAACAGCTAAAGTTGGACATTCTGAGTACAGACTTGATTTTAAAAACATGTGTAAAATAATTAGAAATTTCATGGAAGAGGTACCTAGGTATCGAGAATCTTTATTTGGACGGAATAAGACTTACCAATTGGTTTCTTGTGAATTCGAAGTGATATTCTGTATAATCATTTGTACTGTTTGTCGAGAAGCGAAATACACTTGCACTCTCACTCTCTCATTTATATCAAAATATACAAACCCAAATATTCTCATTTCCATGAGCAATAGACCAGACGTGTTGAAAGAGTACCTTCCAACTGCGTTTCGCTTGTCTTTTGAAATTTTACAAAGCGTTAACGATTGCGAGTTCGTGAATAAGGTTATGCTTGAACCAATACGTTAAGAGCATGGTGCGAGCTTGGATGTCTGACACGATCAATAACATCGCGGAAGAAGATATAATTGAAATTATACATACATACAGTAGGTATGGCAGGCAGAATGAAGTAGGTTCAGTTGTCGAAATATCTGATGCACATCAGACTCATGCTCAAGAAACGCTGAAATTACCAACTTTGTGTGTTCGCCGGGGAAAAAAATGCAAACAGGCAAGAAGACTCCATGTAACAATAAATGCTTCTCTAATATGCCGTTTTGAATCAGTTAAAAATTGATCGATAAATTATAATAGTATGTAAGTCGCGACATTAACATCATTTCACATGTTTAGAAAAAAAAAAAATAGGAGAAAATAAAACACTTTTGTGAGCTTTCTGTTTGTTCACTGTCCAGCCGAAGATATTCTTGCTTCATAGTGAGGGGCTGGACTCAACTGAATATTTAATTTAAATTTGATTTGATAGAGAATTTTATGCACTTTCTATTTTTCAAGGGAAATATAAATAGATAAAATATAATCAATGTCATTTGTCGGGAAAAAAGGCGGTTGTATTGATTTGATTTGATTTGAGTATTTGGAAAATGTTAAAAAACCTAAATTTAAAACATTTGCAAATTTTTTCATCTAGGCTAGATAATTTGCAACTTGGCGTGAAGGAAAATTAGGATAATTTTCACTTGACTCCTATTTCTATCACTATCAAACAGATTAGGTAACTATATGTGATATGAAGTATATTTGATGACACATTTCTATTTTACTTCATTCTTATTCCTGAACACACAAAAAATATTCATTCATCCTAGCTTGAAACAGTAAAATCTGAAAAGTAAACTCGCAAATAGCAACAGCTAGACTGCTTCCAGTTTATAGGCAAACTACTATTCCCTTAGTGCCAATAAATGCAGACTTGCTGAGGTCAATTTAAAACAACACATGTTCAACAGGTTAACATTGTTTGGCAAAGTAAAAGAGGCTGATAAAAGTTGAGTTGAAAAAAATGTATTCCCAAGGTGTCAAGCTTGGTTTGTGGAATTTTATTATAAGATTTGAAGGAAAAAAATTCAATGTTTTAGAATTGGTGAAAAATGATTAACTGAAGACAAAACTTCACGCCAATTATTCACATTATCAAGAATATACATAAAAGTTGTAGACTATAAAACTTCTATCTCATCTAATTTGAAAATAAAAGTAGTCAATAGAGAAATTGTTTTGTGGTGTACATTTTGTATGTATGTACATACCTACATTTTATTTGATCCTGAAATTTTATGCTTTGCTCTCCAATATTTTAGATTCAGTTCTCAAAGTCCCATTTATATGAAATTACAATATGTTTATATTTCAATTCAACATCGTCAATTAGAGCTCAGATTCTCCAAAGGAAAATAAGAAGAAAAAAAAAATTTTGTATAAGGTGAATAATAAAACAACCTCAAAAATTATTCCAATTACCTATCTACTATATTCTAACATAAAAATAGTATATCAATAAAAAATGCTGATTTTTAATGCCTAGCTCACATCAGTATTTTGATATTCCAATAACTCTAACAACACTGAATTTCTATTATTATAATAAATTTGCGAAGCTTGCATTAGAAATTTCAATTCAGAGCATGAACAATGATATGCTGTTTACCAGAGCTCTCGAATTTCACTTTGTTCATTATAATGTCACGAAAATAGAGATTACGAGTACAATAAGAATAACCATTTACACCATTGATTTCACTAGAAATTAATATTGAGTCTTCAAAAAAAAATCAATCAAATATTGCTTTGATTACGAAAACGTACGTCGCATTATTGTTTTTTTATTGGTCAGGATTTTTGACATGACATTTTGACATTAAAGTTCATTGACAAAATTAATGAAAAATATTGCTAAGGCATACGTTTAAAAAACCATAGCAATCTTTGATTGTTTTTTTTTTTTTGAAGACCCGATACCATTGTTATTCCACGGAAAGAGCCTGGAATTGAACCTTGACAATCACAAATCACGCTCCTAATTCTGCCATTTGCAATATCAGTTAACCTGACAATAATTCCATGAAACGTTTGGTACATAAATTGCAGCATTACTAGAATATAATCGATGATATATTTCAAGTCCTAATATAAAGCGGATTCTTTTGCATGCATCGTTATCCCAGATATGTTCCGCATATGACTAAGGTTATGTTGCGATTAAATCCTTGCCGCTAGTGAGAATTTGAGCTCTGGATATCTAAACTTTGTGTTATGACAGTAAGCAGTAGTAAACAGTAGTTTGGGAACCGAGTGGCCAACCGATCCTGTATAATTGGTTAAAAAATTGATTTCTTGGATTGGTAATAGGAAGAAGGATTAGTTCCTCACCTTGCAGGTGATAGTTTCAGTCTTTTTCGGCCAATTTTTGCAGAAATCCCTGTCTTGAACAATTCTTAGGAATCTCGTGGTTGGTGAAGAGTTCAAAAATTTGATTTTGCAACCATATCTATTTCAATTTTATTGTATACTGTTACTTGGCGGACTATCTTGGAATATGAATTCGCAAACGGATTACTTGTACTGATAAATAATATTTCTGCCAAAATTATAGAAATTATATGTATGTATGTATACGAATCTAAAAACAATGTAGGTAAATAAACCATGACATGTGAAGTTCGGTCATCGGAAATTAGTTTAATTCTAGAGCGCGGGTCCCCGGAGAAATATAAAAGGAAAAGGTGTTTTGGGGAAAACCACATTCCGAGTTGAGCTCTCAAAGCGACAGCATATGCCAAGCCAAGAGAGAACTCAGTTCAAGACAGTTAGTTTGCGTGCCGAGGGGAATGTTGACTAGTGCCATTTCCCGGAGCCCAATCCGACTACCAGTTAGTGTGCCAGTTATTGTTTCAATGTGCCAGTTATTGTGAAGTTCCAAGTAGTGCCAGTTAGTGTGTGCCACCTAATTCGAAGATGCCCGACAAATCTCTGGAAGAATGGAAGGCCTCCATTACACAACAAAACCAAGGTCTGCAACAGCAGAACCAAACCTTGCGTTCCGAAACCACCAAGCTCGAACAAGAGTCCGCCAAGCTCAAACAAGATTCCGCCAAGCTCAAACAAGAGTTAGAACTTCTGAGAAAGGAAAACCTTAGGCTAAAGGTTGCCGAAAGCGCCTTCCACCAGGCAGACAACGCCAAGTCAGCTGAAATTCTGCGACTAACCAAGCTGATCGACCTCCAAAACATGGAGATCGGCGACAACAGCGACAGTGGTGCCGACGAATCCGACACCGAATCCCAGGCACTATCCCAGCGCCAGCACGATTATGAACCCGACGTTGACGACTTCCAGCCCGTCCAGTCTCGACGGCGCAGGAAGAAATCCTCTGATGGCAACAGCGGAGAGCCAGCCCTCAAGAAATCTTCAGTGATTGTGCACACAGCACAATCAAACACAGCCGGACCCAGTGCTCCCAAAAAAGGTTTCGACCTACGCCCGTTTCCTGGCTTCAATCTGCAAGGTTTTCAGGCCAAATCTTCAGAGCCCGCCACAGCTCCGAAGGCGAAAAACGAGAGAATCCCGCCTATTGTTCTCAGGAACAAATCGAGGTACGACGATATTGTAACCTCCAAGCACAGAAGATCGAATTCGGACCGACTAACAATACCAATGAATGTATCAAAATCCACCCAAAATCAGGCGACGACTACAGGAAGATCCAATCTTACCTTGAAGAGACCCAAGAACCCTTCCAAACCTTCTCCTTCCCAGAGGAGAAGAAACTAAGGGTGGTAATCCGAGGACCCCTCGAACACTGGACAACAAACTTCATCAAAACCGAACTTGAAAAGTTAAAGTTCCACCCGTCAGCCGTAATCCGTTGGTACAACGCCAAAGGCGAGCCAGTGCCTCTGATACTAGTAATAGTACCGTCAGCAGAATCCAACATCTACAAAGTGATGACAATCAACCATGTGAAAGTCCGAGTGGAAACGCAAAAAACCAACCAGCGCTCCACTCAATGACACCACTGCCAATTACATGGACATTCTCAGTCGAGATGCCAAGCCCCGCACAAATGCGTCAAATGTGCAGGCGACCACCCGTCTTCAGCCCACCAAAACCAGGGACACCGCCGCCACCTGTGCAAACTGCGGTGGTCCCCACCCAGCCTCCTACCAGGGTTGCAAGAAACACCCCAAGCACGCCAGGAATGCCAGTTCCAAAACCGCTCCCAAAACGACGTTCCGCTGGGGTGACCAGCAGCAGCTGAACACAAGCAGACCGCTGCAACCAACGATTGATGCGATCATCAAGCAGCTCGAAGACCTGCAAAGACAGCTAAACGCCCTCCGTTAAAGGTCATCCTCCACTGAGGAAAACAATAACCAGGGGAGCTACCTACAAACCCCACAAAGATGATCCAGACATTCAGGGATCGCCAATCACCATACCAGGACCTGGGACTCCAGAATATGTTCTAACATAAATTTAGGAACATAAAGTATAATTACTTTTCCTACACCCAAAAATCTAAGACATTTAGACAGGACAAAATAAAAAAGGGGAAAACCGGGAGGTAGCGTATAGTTAGTTCACATAGGTATAAGTACACAATAATTCTTACCAAAAATAAATCCTAGCGGAAAAGGGCACCGTCGATCATCACAAACAATGTTTATCTCCACTTATACTGACCATCTATTTGCTAACCTACATCTCCGCAAAAAAAACTCGCATATTTCTCCTCGTTTCGACTTGCGCTTGATGATTATATCAATTTTCAATGACCGAACTTGACACGGACCTAGATGGTTCATTAATTAGTTGGGAAAGTTGCGAGAGCTTGGGTATGCTTTCTCAACTGAAGTTTTCAGTAGCCAACATCCAAGAGTCGAAACATATTCATAATAATTAATGTTGATATCGCAAATAACTTTTCATGACGCGTTGTCTCTCAATATATTGGTTAAACTTGGTAAAAACTCATATTCTAACTTTTCTATTTGCTTTCGGAACTACAACTAATGGCAAGATCAGTGGCGCGTGGTGAGTTGAAAAGCCCGTCGCATTTGAATCGCCCGGCATTTTGTTGTTTCTCGGTTGGCATCACCGATTTCATTCCGCTTGGAGTGCTTCTAATCATGAAACGTTTAGGAAGTGATAAACTTGTATCAGTTGTTGAAATGTTCAATAAAGGAGGAGAAAGTTGTGTAGCGATGCGCACTTATTGGGCATAATGAAGCACCGGAAGAATCATCGGGGAGTAGACTGGAAAACTTTAAGACCATCAAGAACTGGACATAGAACGCGAATGTTTTTCCAGGATATCCATTACCACCTCTATAATATTTAGTTAATGCAGAAAATTACTGATCACCAAAAGAGGCGAGTTTGCTGGGTCCTGAGAAGACAGCAAGCTACAGTTACCAAAGACCAGGGCTGGGACTCTGTAATGAATAGAAATATGTTCTCTATCTCTATTGGCGTCCCCTCTCTATTGATTTTGAAAAGAGAGAAGAAGATAGCAAGTGCCATAACCATGGAGATAACGATATCTATCCGTTACAGAGTTCCGTAGCACACTTTCAGCTGATGATGGTTGCTGGACAACAGGTTCCCAAATCCGACTCATTTCGCTTCGTGGTGACCGGAAATAGGTACAAAGTTCATGTACTCCATCCTCGTGGCTTATATGAATAACCCCTTAAATATTATAAACTGCAAAACATCCACGAGTTGAAGAGGTAAAGTCGAAAATTTATCGGCGAAATAGACACTAGTACAAAGTTTGGAGTCAGTTGTTCCATAACCGAAATGGAAACGTTTGATTAACATGTTTATCTCTTTATGTCCGGATATTTGAATACATCAAAATCGTTTTCATGTCCATTTTACTCCCGAGTGAGATTTTGCAGAAATTCATCGCAACTGATTAGCTTCAAATAGTCCTTTCGAGCGAAATTTATGACATAAGCTAGAATAGTGGCTAACAGACGTTTTTATCTGGAGTTTAGGCAATCCCAGGTTCAAGATAGGCAACGCATGCGCGGTAACCGTTGTTTAGATGTTTATTGGGGTGGTTCTTTTGTTTCGAAGGATAGGGCTCCAAATTTGATTGAGATTCAGTGTCTCTTTTTTATTTTGAATTTATCCATAATATGTTGTTTATGGATTTTTATTGCTACTTATACGAGGCGACCATAGTATCCTGATGCTGGTGCAAGAAGCTTAACCTCTCCAAAAAGAATATCGTGATTCCCTCCACTAGCGCGTATTCTGCAACTGCAGATAGCTTGTCCCAGTATGCAGCTATTCCGGTGTTACTTTATTTGGGTTCCCATGGATCTTTTAGTCGTCCCTATGTACACCTTTCTGCATGTGCATGAAATACGGTATATTCCAAAGGCTGGCAGTAGTTCCCTGTTATCTTTAGCTAATCCGAGGAATTGTTGTAGCTTTCTTATTGGTCTGAAGGTCGTCCTAATATTTGGTTTTTTCAAGACTTCTTCGATCGTATCTCCAGAGGGGTAAATGGCAGATATGCGCTGGCACTCACTGATTTCCCATATGTATCTTGACTTGAACAAGATAGATCTCACAGCCTTATAAATCAATCTCAGATGCAGTGTATCCATTAAATTGAAAGGCCGTCTTGAGGTGATTTAGTTCTTCTTCTGGATGGCGTGGCTCATGAATCCTCTGAGCAGGCTTCATTATTGGTATTGTAATGCCACGTTTCGACTGGTGATGATTAGATGGACATGCAAAGATCTATACACCATACCATATACCTATCTATAGTGTGCGTATGGGTTTGTACTGTAAACCCTATGGCGATTAGGAAAGTCTTCCCGTTATGCTTCCATCGTAAATTTTATGCTCATTTGCTGCGCGCCTAGATGATCCAAGAACTGATCAAGTCTCTTACAACGAAGGTGTGATCCACGTATCGGAATCATATCGTTGACTTGAGGTCAAACGACTCAATTGCTTTTTTATTGAAAGTGGCAATCTTTTTCATAAAAGTTGGCAATCACTGCCTTTCATAAGAAACAATGTGTTAGAAAGAGACCTTTCTCGTTTTCCTTACAGATATAAAGTCCTTTTCCAACACATTGTGTCTTATGACAAAAATCGAAATAAATTTTTTCTCGGAAACCGTTGGAGATAAACCTATCGAATTTTATATAATTGAAATCAGCAAAAGAAGAGCTTTTCAATGAGCTATTAATATATAGGATGTCCTATTGAAAAAAATCGGATTTTGGTCAATATCTCGGAATCGGAGCCAAATAGAAAAAAGCTGAAAACGTCACTGAATTCCACTTGAAAAAGTGCTTCCAGAAAGTCTTTACAGAAATGAATTATTTTCATAAATAAAAAAGTTATGAAGGTTTCACAGTATTGCTCAAAATCGAGAATCGCCCTCTAGCGGCTAAATGGTTAAAGATATCAAAATGCGGTTTGCACCAATCAAAATTTCATAAAATTTGAGCCTCAGAGTGGGGGTTCATTTTTTTATCTCTAAAAATAAAGGGTGTTTCCATAAGAAAGTGTCCAAATTGGCCCACCCTGTACAATCTATATACCTAACTATAAAAATAAATGTATGAAAGCAAATGTATATGAGCAACACGCTCTATAGAAATTATTCAGCAGCCAGTGGAAGGAAAGGAATAAATATTTGAAAGAAACACCGGTTTGAAGTGGTTTGGCGGCTGTTCTGGATTTAGGCAAAAGTTGCAAAGTTTACATATTTTTGCTGAGTCGACGAAGCATACGAATATATGTAAATCTTATGACCTCAGGAATACGATTCTTAATTTTAATTAATGATTTGCTCCGTCGGCAAGAAGATTACGACGAGAAAGTGAGTTGAAACCTCAACAACTCGGGAACATGAAACATATTATTTGCGACTTACCTATTTTTTATAGACGAACATCTTCAAACAAATTTGTTGTCTGCGAATTTGGTTGTTGATATATGTTTTATTTCAAATCTAAATTCACTTGGCAAAAATACATGAAAAATAATATTAGGGAAACCCGCGGGTAATGGGCGGGAGCAAAATTTTATATATTTTCTTATGGATCTCCATTCGTTAGGTCGATCGATTGTACGCCACTGGTATCATCCTGTTTCTGACAACCACCTGCACCTTTCCTGTTAGTATGAATTTGATCCTATGTACAGTTTTTGAATAATGATACAATTTGCGTTAAGGAAACCCGCGGGTAATGGGCGGGAGCAAAATTTTGTATATTTTCGTATGGATCTCTCTCAACTAATAACAAATCAATAGTCAATTATTGGTTCAAGTTCAGGTACCTGAACAGCAGTGACGGAACCACCTATTATTTTTTGTGCTATGTTGCCAGATGTTTAGAAACCGAGTTACGTGTAACATTGTCATGGTAGTTTTTAAATTTCTAACTATTGTTTTTGACTAAAGATGCATAATTACCTGATAAATAAATTAAATTACCTTTTTTAGATCTCATAATGATCATAATTTTTTTTATCTTTCAAATATTCGTGAAAAAAATGTCAAAATTTCAAAGGCCCATTTCTTAAAAATGGTTGAGTTTGGACCCCATATTGTATTTTTGTTCAAAATGGGCCATATTTTCATGTGCTAAATTTTTTCGCAGTCAAACCTGATACACCCTGTATTGCACAAACCATCAGACCTTTTTGTACTTTATTTTTTAAAATAATTCTAATTTTGGGGAGCTGCTATTTGAGCCGCTATTTAACACATAAATTCACAGTTCCCGGAGCAAGAAACAACGGAAATAACACGCTATCGTAAACTACAACCTTAACCCCAACAAAAAGTCAAGTAAAATTGACAGCGCATCCCCCAACCTTGTTTTTTGTGTTATTTGTTTGGTTCTTTGATATATAAATTTATTCACTACTGTTTTTCTGTACATTTTGTTACAAATTGACGAACGAATTGATTTTTTTGGACTCTTGTTGGACAACGTTATAGAATAAAGAGGTCAGAACTCAGAGGCGATCTTTACGGAACGTCAAGCCTAGATGTGTTGTCAGAAGCACTCAGTATTCAGAATTCCAAATGACTTTAATACAGAGGGCATAAAGGTTTAGGACAAGAGTTTTTTTTTGCTGATAAGGTTACTTTGAGTAAGTGGAATTTTGTCATCTTTCTCTGTAAAACAAACTCTGTTTCTTTCCATTATTCTCAAAACACTGTTTGAGTTTGGTGTGTTAATTGGGACCCATTATACCTATATCCCTATATATATAAATGAATGCCACTTTTCGTTGTAATTTTATAACTCAAGAACGGACTCACCTAGCCAAACCAAATGTTTAGGCTTTGTTCGGACTATTTATTAGATGGTTTATGTGAAGTTTGCACAAAATCGGTCGAGCGGTTCTTCATTTATCACATTTTTTGTAATATAGTAGATTATACCACGAGTCAATAATGATAGCTATTATTCCCGAGGATTATTACGAACTGAGCCGCGTTAGCGGCGAGGGAGTAACATTCCGAGGGAATAATAACCATTATTGCGAGTAGTATACTCTACTTTATTTACGACCAATTAATTTATTTGAGATTTTCAATGAACAAATTTCATCCGTCTCATAATTTTCAATACAAATCCACAAGCACTACACGTTTGACACTGACACTTTTGTGGAATAATGACCATTAATCCCGCTATATACTCGTCATTAATCCCTGGAGGAATAACATATGTCATTATACTGCCAAAATCACAAATATAATACGCACATTATACATTAGTCGTAAATAAAATTAATTATTCAATAAATGGAGCATCATTTTGCTGTCAAATTCAAACTTTTTTCAGCGTTGACAGTACCAGCATGTTGTTATGTCATTAATGTGGTCATTTCATTACTTATTTTATTTATTTATGAAAAAAATTTACTAAGCCCGCATACGGCGCCATGTCTTATAACCGATACCAAGTTTATTTTGTATTTTGTATACCGCGCCATCTCTGATACCTGGAACGAAGCTCGGCATTGCAGATACAGTAGAACAATGCTGCACAGAACTATTCCACTATTCCGATCAGATAGAGTGGTGCAGAAAGAGTAGGTCAGATAGAGTAGTGCAGATAGAGTAGAACAGATGGAGTAGTGCAGTGCAGATAGAGTGAAATAGGGCTGCGCTAGAGATTTTTTTTTGTTTTCTTTACATTCTTTGAACATTCCTGTGCCTGAGTTTATTTATTTGGTGGTACACTTTACAAAAATAATGCCCACACGCTGCCTAAAAAAGGATGATGTAAAATTTTAATTTTAGGTGCCTTCTGATCCAGAGAGTAAACATTAATTTTCTTCAACCAAAGCCAAATTCACCATCGAAAAAAACTGAATTTAATTCAGCTAATAGATACGTTAACACAACATTTAATAGGTATATTTAATAATTCAGAGGCGGTACGAAGTTCGCCGGGTCAGCTAGTATTTTATAATTTTCTATTTATATTTATATAAATTTCTATAATTAAATTTGCTCATGAATTTTAAATATTTTTTAGCAAAATACTGTTAATTATTTTAAAAATAGAGAGATGCCAAGAGATGTGCTACTCTCGTTAAATCGGCCAAGAGAAATTCATGGAAATTATTTTCAAGTTTCTAAAATGACCGCTAGGTGGCGCAATTACGATGATATAACTAACAATACAAATTTTTTAAAGAAATTGCTATATTAAGATACTTACTGTTTTACGAATAGAAGTCAAAAATTTCGAAACTGATTTTGGCTACTGCTAATAGCTAAGAAACAACAAACAAACAAAATTTTTTCTCTCGCATATCGTGTACCGATGTTCTACAGTGACTCTTTTAAACCACAGTGGCGACAATTGGAGTTTTATTTTTGATTGGTTCTTTAAAATCCTATATATTCATATGGAAAACACCGCCATTTTGTTGCCTACCTCTTGCTTATTTTACATTTGAATATATAGGATTTAAATGACTATTACTAGGTACATCAAATACGTTTTTTTTTTCTTTTTTTCATGATGGATGTCCATTTAAATCTTATATATTCATATTCATATTTAAAAGTAACAAGAGGTTGGGCACAAAATGGCGGCCGGACCTCTATTGTCGCCACTGTATGTAAAGGTTTATTTAGTCACTGTACGACGTTCGAGAATCAGGCGCCAGATCTCACTGTGCTTGATTTTCATTTGTGGGGAAAGTTAGAACACATGGTTTTCCAAACTCGTCTTACCACGGCTGAGAACATGATGCTAGCAATCAGGAAGCTTTTGCCACCATTCCAAGTGCTGAAATTGGTGCTTCAGTATGAAGCACACAACGTAGGTCAAATCGTTGCATTTAAAAGAATGGAATGCATTTTGAACATTTATTAAGACCTTCTGTTTTTTTTTTTTTTTTTTTTTTTTCGTTTTGTTCCGCGTATTTAAGCTTTTATAGTATTTTTCCGTAAGTGTTGTCTTAGTAGTTTTTGTAAGTTGATGGATAGATCATAGATCGTGAAAAATATCTAATCTTCATTGTTTCTGCCCGTTGGCTCTTAAGCACGTCCCAAATGTTTTGCTTTCCGCAGAAGAATTTTAAAGCAGTTGACGGAGTTTATTGCCAATACTGGATCTTGGTAAACAGCGCCCTCCAGAAGACGCGGTAGGAACTATCCAACACGAACCAAGTAGTTTAATAACAGTGGAATTCTCTTTCAAATGAGCCAAAATTTATTGAGTGGATAAGGGGTATGAAAGATACAGCAATTTTTAAAACTATTTGAAATGAAGTGAAGATACGAAAAAAGCCTAATAACCCAACTGGCGCAATTAATGAACTAGCGATTTCTTGAAGAATTTTGAATTTTCAGCTATATCATCGTAATTGCGCCACCTAGCGATCATTTTAAAAACTTGAAAATAATTTTCATCAACTTATCTTGGCCGATTTAGTAACAAAAAAACCCGAAGCCGGAAGGTTTATGGTTTCCATCGTAGCTCGCCGCTCTTAGTGGGACAACCGTATGTAAGGAGAATTTCATAAAGATCCACATAGAATCCAAACAAGAACAATAAGACAAATATCAGAAATACTTTCTCAGACCGAAATAAATAGTAAATATATGGAAATACCTTACTCTGTGGAATAAAATATGAAGTTCCTACGTAAAAAGGTAAAATAAATAGGTATGTTTTTTGGTTTACAGAAAACGCAAAATTTTGTTCGCAAATTCCTAAATATGGCATGGACAAAATTTTTTCAGGAAAAATATTCGATGGAACAAACTGAAATATGCCATGTGTTAATCTTATATCTTCTCAATAGAAGCCTAAGTAAATTGAACTAAAGGCGACATTATTATTAATTAGCTTGTGTACTCTCTAAATTATCTAGAAATTTGATATTTTAATTTTTGATAAAATCAAGTTTTCTACAACTCTTCCCATTTCACGATTGTTTATAGGTATCTTTTATATCTGAAGAGCCATTAACAAGCATCATCAATTTAGAATGCACTATTTCAATTATTAAAACAAATACAGGAACTTTTATAGCGGAGAGCCATTACCTGCAGCCAGAGTCATGTCGGTTCGGTTGATGAACGCAAATAAATCTAAAATTGAAATTTAAACGAAAACGTTATTTATTTATTCTGTATGCTTGAAATCATTCTCGGTTATACGCTACATTGGTAACGCAAATTTACTATTGGCAGGAAAAATAAATAAATACGATATTTCTTATGCACATAATTTCACAAGATATTTGTAAATTTAAAGATATTACTAGGGAATTTAATGGTGTCTGGATACACAGATAAGCCCACGGCAACATTGTTGGATATTAAGGGGTTGCGTGGTTCAGTTTAGGGCATTTTAGCCAATATTTTCTATCGGCGGCCGTTATAGATTGGTGTGAAATTGCATTAATCGTTACGGGGGGGGTTAAGGTCCAAATAATTGATTTAAGGAGTAGGAAGAAGTAGCTACAAAACAAACTCGTTTCACTTCTCCATACTATACCCGAATTAAATTGTCCTCTATTTGAAGGTGTTTTCTAAGGACTTGCACCTCCAACGACATAATTTTTTTACTTGGATCTTGGTATTCACTTGAAATACCTACTACATATTTGTACTATATCTAAATAGTATATACTATGTATACTATCGCAATCGTTTTTTTAATGTGTTATATTCTAAATGTATAAGAAAAATTAATTTAAATAGGCAGATTTTACTGGTTTTCAATGCAATAAAATGAAAAGTTTTCATCAAATTTCTTTACGCATAAATATTATAAACAAATAAACAATATCTAGGGCGCGCTTAGTTATCTTATAGGGTATTTCTATATTGCTGCGAACGAATCAATCTATATATATATAAATCAAAGTTCGCGGGGTATCCGGATATGCGCTCCAAAACCACTTATCCGATTACGATGAAACTTTGGTAGGTTGTTATGGCCATCCCAAGGAAGGTTTGTGGATAGGTTACGCATCTCGGAAAAAGAAATTAATTTTGAATTAATTATTAATTTAATTGTAAACAAACTCATTCACATTACATAACAACATAACCCAACTTTTTTTGACAGCATGAAACAACTTTGCCATATTTCATTTATTTAGGCTTGCATTCAACCGACGTAACTTTATTATTTTTTGAATTCAAGAACGGCTGGACAGATCTTGAATTAATACCACGTATCTCTATATAAGGTGAATTCGATTGACCCAGATTAGATCGATTTGGGTTCAATTTAAGTGAACTTCTTCTGATCTAGATCATTTTTTTGTTGATGAGGGTGCACTGATCCAGCTTGAATCGAACACAGTGTGGTTCACTTAAATTGAACCAGATCGATCTAATCCGGTCAATCGAATCGGCTATAGAGGAGAGTGATATAGGCTATTTTTTATCCCGAAAAAAAAAGTTCGGTTGCGTAAAACTCTGATACACTGGAACGCCTATAAACAGCCCGGGGCGCTCTAGAGCAGCTCTGGAGTGCTTAAAATGCGTCACTGAACTCACTGGCAAGCGACTCTGATATCGGATTTAAAAAAAAAATTTAAATAGAAAATCAACAACAAGATTTGAAAAGAAGTGTATTACTTCAAAATGTATTTACACGCTGGCAACGCAGCGGGTCATTAGCTAGTTTGCAATAAAAAATATATTTTATTGGTGGATCCAATATCGCGCATTCAAAGAAGTTTTACGTTCTTTTGAATACTTGCAAAAAGCGAAGGTGCGACATTTTAAAAAGAAGCAGAGGGATTTTTATATTCTCATTCATTATAAGGTAAACTGCATTTGAAATCTCGAATAAAAATAAACGAACATCTCATTACCTTTAAAGCATTCACATCTTCAATTATATTGCCAAGAAATCCTATAGAATCATTTCAAAAATTATCAGTAATTTTAATATAAACACTATTTTCCAATTACTTCAGGATTTTCTTCCAAGAACTAGCTTAGGCAATTTGGCACACATAGAATATAACAGAAAACGGTAGTAATATCGTTTTATCTAAGTAGTTCACTATTCTGATCTTGTAACGTGTTGAATAGATGTAGACAAGAGCTAAATGCTATGTTTTTAATCCAAGAGCCGTTGCGTTTGCCAAATTATTAGGGGGCTTTATCTGTCTTAGACATACAAAGTAGGTTGCTTGAATTAGCAAATGCCTGACTAAAATTTCGTTTCTAAATTTTAATTAGCATGTTTAAAAAAACTGAAATATAAGAAAGAATGCCTTTAGCTAAACGTAAATTTGAAAAAAACATCTGTGTTGTTCGTAGAGTTTAAATTATCTGAATTTCACGTTTCAAGCAATTATTTATTTAAATAATTGTACAAAGTTATAGAAACTTACAAAACATGTCAAGCATGTGTGTGTGTCAATAATAACAATCGTAAATTCGTAAATAATAATTTCATATGTCAAAAACTTCTCTTCTTTTTTGTCTTCTGTCATATTCTTCTTTTCTTTATTGGGGACCGAGGACGGTTAGGAATGGGCTCCACGATTAGGAATGAGTTCCAATCGAAGGTGAGCCGCGGTTGCACGATACTGAACAGAGCCGACGACACAACACTGAACATACCGCCCCCCTTGAAAGCCCATAGGCTTTTAATAGTCTTGGTTGGGTATAATGGCTAGCTTGGTCACTGGACGCTTGAACACTCCAGTGGCTGTCTTGATAGATGCTGTGCGGATCACGCCATCTTCTCCTGGGAAAACTTCGGTCACTCTGCCGATTCGCCATTTCAAAGGTGGGAGTCCGTCTTCTTTACTGATGACAAGTATGCCTGGCTTCAACAATTGTGGATAATGCTGTTTCCACTTTGTGCGAATCTGAAGCTCGGTTATGTATTCCTTGGCCCAACGGGACCAAAAATGTTGGACCATCTGCTGCCGATGCTCGTAGATTGACAGTCTGTTTTCTGCAACTCCTAGCAGATTTGGTTGCGGAACTGTGGTAAGAGGCTCTCCAATCAGGAAGTGCGCAGGGGTAAGGGAATTAGGATCATTGGGGTTGTCATAAAGTGGACATAAAGGTCTGGAATTCAGACAAGCCTCTATTTGGTTTAAAACAGTAATAAAATCTTCAAATGTTAAACATGAATTACCAATAACACGCTTTATATGGTACTTTACTGATTTCACATTGGATTCCCAAAGTCCCCCAAAGTGGGGTGCGCGAGGAGGTATGAAACTCCATTGTATACCAGAGTTCGCCAAACTATTTGAGATGGCAGAGGAGTCATGCTCAAGAAAAGCCTTGAGCTCATTATTAGTACCAACAAAGGTCGTACCTTGGTCTGAATATATCTGTGCGCATTTGCCCCTACGAGACATGAATCTGTACAAGGCAGCCAAAAAGCTCTCAGTAGTTAAATCACTTACAAGTTCTAAATGTAATGCCTTCGTGGCGAAACAAATGAATAAGGCTATGTAAGCCTTGGAAGTCTTAGAACCCCGCCCTTTGCGGTCTTTAAGAATGAAGGGACCGGCATAATCAACCCCTGAGACAGAAAATGGTCTAGATGGTGTTATGCGAGCCTTTGGTAAGTTACCCATAATGTATTGTGTGGATTTGGCATTAAAACGGAAGCAAATTGTGCAATTGTGATACACGCTTTTCACTAAATTTCTTCCACTAACTGGCCAATAACGTTCACGTAATGATGCAAGGGTTAATTGTGGTCCTGAATGTAGTAACTTGATGTGCTCGTGTTGAGCAATCAGAAGCGTAAGTCTGTGTTTAGGAGGTAATATGATAGGGTGTCTTTTTTGAAAATCGTAATCAGAATTTTGAAGGCGACCTCCAACTCGTATCACGTTGTTGGAATGATCAAAAAATGGATTCAAAGTCAAAAGTTTGGATTTATTAGAAATTTTATGCCCCTTCTGTAAAGCAGAGTATTCCTCAGGAAACGTTTCAGCTTGTACCATACTAATGAGAAAGTTAAGAGCATCAGTTATCTCTTGAGCAGATAGTTCACTTGTGACCTCAAGCCTCTCCTTAAGGTGAACTGTTGATTTTGACTTTAAGATCATCTTAAAACGCAATACGTACGCAACTATGCGAGAAATTTTGGTTAAACTAGAACGTTTGTCAATAAGAGTTAAAAAGTCATTGGATCTTTGTTCCTCCAAAGCTATATGAGCTGAAGAAACATTTCGCAACTCAGAAGTATCTTCCTTTGAAACATTGAAAACGTAATTTGGCCACTGATCTTCGGTATGACACAACCAAGGAGGGCCATGAAACCACAAGTCTGAATCCAATAATTTCAAGGGAGACAATCCTCTGGTGAGCATAGCTGGGTTGTCAGTAGTTTTAATATATCTCCATTCATCGTAGGTGGTCATAGATTGAATTTGCGAAATTCGATTTGCAACAAACGTTTTTAGAAGATGAGGAGATGACTTAATCCAAGACAACACTATGGTAGAGTCACACCAATAGTACGTGGCGCTGAATTTAATCGTTATGGATGATAATATTGTTTTCATTAAGTCGGCTAGAAGTACAGCTGCGCAGAGCTCGAGCCTCGGGATGGTAACTAGTTTAAGTGGCGAGACGCGGGTCTTGGCGCAAAGAAGTTGGGAGCAGCTGTTGCCAAGATAATCAGTAGAACGTATGTAAATACATGCTCCATAACCTGGTTCAGCGGCGTCTGAGAAGCCGTGTATTTGAATTTCAATGGGGTTACCACAAAGAGTGAGTCGAGGTATTCGAAGCTTGTTCAGCTGCACCAGCTGAGTCCTAAAAATAGTCCAAATCGTGTGTAGGTCCATAGGTATGGATTCATCCCATGATATTTTGAGTTTCCACAATTGCTGTAAGATAATCTTTGCAGAGATCGTCACAGGAGAAAGAAGACCAAGCGGGTCAAAGATCTGCGCAATTGAGGAGAGGATTGTGCGCTTTGTAACGCGTTCGTTGTGTTCACCAGTACCTATGCCTATGTCATATTCCAATGTATCAGAACTATGATTCCAAAATAGCCCCAAAGTTTTGCAAGGGCTGCCTGTATCAAACGAAATGCATTTTGTGGAGGGATCAGAAGTGAGTGACGCTACATTGGAAGCCCATTTTCTCAAGGGAAAACCATATCTTAAGAGTAGTTCATGAATAGTTTCCTTTATCTGTTTGACTTCTTCGACAGTTTGGCCACCAGTAAGTAAATCGTCGACGTAAAAATCACCATCTATTATGTGAGAAATCTTAGGCTCATCCTTAAGATGCAATTTGCCTACTTCCTGAAGAGCCCTTGTAGCAAGGAATGCTGCAGATGCAGTACCGTATGTAACTGTGGACAGATCATATGTCATAATTTTTTCATTGCTGTTAGAACGCCAGAGTATGCGCTGTAAATTATGTTGATCTTCTGCCACATAGACTTGCCGGTACATTTTCTCAATGTCCCCGCTCAGGACCACAGGATGCATACGATATCGTAATAAGATAGAAAAAAGACTATTTTGGACGTTGGGGCCAACCATCAGTAAGTCGTTTAGTGAATATCCTGAATCAGATTTACAGGAGGCGTCAAAAACGACGCGAAGTTTGGTGGTGGTTGAGCTCATTTTAAGCACACAATGGTGCGGCAGGAAGTAACCAGAATCATCATTTTGATTCTTAGACAAGTACATATGACCAAGTGTTTCATATTCTGAAATGAATTTTTGATAAGAATTTTTAAGATCAGAATTTCCATCTAGCTTCCTTTCTAGGGTCAAAAAACGCTTCAGAGCAATTGCCTTTGAATCACCAAGGCGGTCAACAGGAATTTTGAGAGGAAGACGTACCACGAACCTACCATCAGAAGCTCTTACCGTGTGCTGAGAAAAATGTTCTTCGCATAGGTTCTCTTCAGGTGAAAGAAATTTTGTTTTAGAGTATTCCTCCAATTCCCAAAACTTATTCAGTTGGTTATCTATACTAGTAGAATAAAGACATTGCGAATGTGAATGAGGATCTGACTTGATTTGCATCGGCCCTGAAATGATCCATCCGAACAGTGTTTTTTGTAGTATGGGAAGACCCTTTCCTAGCTTGATTTGTCCAATGTTAATCAGTTCCCAGAAAGTATCTGCCCCAATAAGCAGGTCAATAGGTTTAGAAGAATTGAAGTATGGATCAGCTAATACAATATTTTCAGGAATTTTTAGTGAAGTGTAGTTGAAGGACACAGCAGGAACGTTTCCAGTAATGGCTGGCAGTATTAAGCAAGATAATTTTATGTCAAAGTGGGAATAGTTAGATTGAATCCTGACCACGGCTCTAGAAGATATAGTTTCAGTTTTCTGACTGATACCTGTCACAGAATATTGTATTTTTTCTAGAGGTAATTTTAACAAGTTACATAATCTTTGGGAAATGAAGTTGGATTGGCTTCCACTATCCAAAAGCACTCTACATGCTACAGGGTTGCCTGTAGCATCAAAGACTTTAATCAAAGCTGTGGAAAGTAAGATGATGTTTGTGGTACAGTGCTGATTGACAACTAGACTACAGGGGGCTTGTATAGATGTTTGTGTGGACAGGGAAGTTGTAGGTGGGTTTTGTAATTGATCTTCATCATGGTTGGCGTTAAAGGAATCAGCAGAGTCAGCATGGAAGTTTGTAGTGTCAGGTTTATTAAAATGTAAAAGGGTGTGATGGATCCGTCCACATTTTCTACAACCAGAAGATCGGCATTGTTTTGTGGAATGACCCGAAGATAAACAATTTACACATAGTCTGTTTTGCTTGGCAACATTTAGTCTGTCAACAGCTGAAAGTTGAAGAAACTTAGGACAAGCGTAAATAAGGTGCTCCTTTTTACAGAGGGAACATTTTCTATTCTCGGTTGTCACAAACGAATGAGTAGTGCCCTTGTTTTGAAATGGAAGTGAGTTTTTTGCTTGTTTGGCACCTTTTGGCATGCTGGATTCAACAGACTCCAACATACGACATTTATCCTTCAAAAAATCAATAAGGTCTTTGTAGGTGGGTAGGTTGTCTGAAACAACTTCAGATTCCCAAGCCCGCCTAGTGACATTGTCAAATTTTGATGTTACAATGTGACAAATTAAAACATCCCAGTGTTCTGTTGGCAGTTTTAAGACTTTCAAGGCACCAATGTGTTTTTGAATACCGTCAAGTAATTCTCTGACCCCCTTGTGAGATTCACGTACCATAGCTGGCAAATTAAAAATAGCACTTACATGATTGTTTACCAAAATGTTTTTATTTTCAAACCTATCATTCAAAATGTTCCAAGCAATATTGTAATTGCTGTCAGAGATTTCTAGAGAAGCAACTGTCTCAGCAGCTATGCCTTTTAAAGATAGGCGTAGGTAGTGGAACTTTCTGACAGGTGTAAGCTTACTATTATTGTGTATTAAAGAATTAAAAGTGTCCCTGAAGAAAAACCATTGATCATAGGATCCGTCGAAGGTGGGCAAATTAATTTGTGGCAGTTTAATATTGATTAAATCATCATCATTATTTGACTGATTAGGTGATGAGTTGCTTGTATTTCCCACATTCGTCGTTGGCTCTCTAGGTGTTTGATCAATCAAGAATTTTCGAGCCTCAGAGACGAGTCGATAAAATTTATTTTCAAAATTTTCCCTTTCTACGGAATGTAAGTCTTCATGTTCTTGGTCGTCGGGATCTGAGGCTTCAATAATTAATTGAACAGTGTTAAATTCCTCTAAAGAAGAATGTAGTTTTTGCAAACGTGCATCTAACTGCACTAAATCAATAGTTGTTATATTTGTTACTTGATAGGTTATTTTCAGAGTGTTAAAATAGTTTTCAAATCGAGTGAGGGCACTTTTTAAGGCCTTACGCTTGTTTTTAGCCTCCTCTGCCATGTCAAACAGCAAGAAAAACCAATAGGTATGGCAAGGGAGTGTATGATCAGTAAATCAAGAAAATCGTAAGGTTATGTGAAAGTAGTAAACAAATGTGAAATCAATATAAGTAACCATCAAAGAAAAACGTGTCTAAGTTAAGCGAAGTGCTGTTTTAAAATAAAAGATGAAAAATAACTAAATGAAGGCTTGTAGGTTAGGGAAATTATGGTTGGGATTATGGGAGAGGTAATGAGAAAGGAACGCACTGACCTGATGATCGTCCGCCGTCAAAGAAGTTGTTCAGCCTCAAAAGGGAGTTTTTTCAGTTGTAGGCCTCTTCCAAGGTCCAAGCTTGAAGTTGCCTTCACTTGCTATGTTCTAGGGCCTTGGCCCGAAGTGTGGTTATGTGATTTTCTTCGATGTTGAGCTGATGTATCCGGCTCGAAGGACCAATATGTTGTTCGTAGAGTTTAAATTATCTGAATTTCACGTTTCAAGCAATTATTTATTTAAATAATTGTACAAAGTTATAGAAACTTACAAAACATGTCAAGCATGTGTGTGTGTCAATAATAACAATCGTAAATTCGTAAATAATAATTTCATATGTCAAAAACTTCTCTTCTTTTTTGTCTTCTGTCATATTCTTCTTTTCTTTATTGGGGACCGAGGACGGTTAGGAATGGGCTCCACGATTAGGAATGAGTTCCAATCGAAGGTGAGCCGCGGTTGCACGATACTGAACAGAGCCGACGACACAACACTGAACAATCTGCTCTTCCTAAAAGTAATTTTCAGAAATGCTCTTTGAAAATACATCAAGATAGTTGAGACCTCGGAAGCTTGGGGCTTTTTTAGTCAAGATCTATAGCACGAAATACGAGTGAAGTTTCTCCTATTAAAGGACCCCGCACACTTCTTATGGGATTTTGGTTGAACGCGGAATTCAACCAAATTTTGGTATGTTGTACATTTCGACCTACTGAGTAAAAGTTCTCATGGGTACAAACCGATCCTATGACTAGTTTCGGATATACGGGGGTTTTTCTAATACTACCTCAGGCAACCTGAAAATACTGAATTTTCATGCTTTTTGCGTTTATTTGTAGTAGATAGCTTTAAAAAATGTTGATTAAGTGTAGACCTTTTACAGAAAGGTGCATGTTTTTAGTTAGGTGCCTATATATGTGAATGTACGAGGGTATTTTGAAAAGTACTTGTTTGGTGGACCTTTGTGTGTTTTTAAAACAAACACAAATAGAAGTATGACAAACTATATACTGTATTTTTCCCTAGATAGATTTTGACTTGATACTGTCAACTTTGAAACATAAACAATGCCGCTTATTAGTCGCAAGATGTCATTTGCACCTCATGCATTGTAAAACTGATTACAACCTGCAGGGACACCTCATTTTTTGACCAATCAGGGCCAAGCGTTATTGTTTATGTTTCTAAGTTTTCAATGTCAAAATCCACCTTGACTTCTCAACAATAAGATTTTCATCCTCAAATCCTAACTCGTTCCGACGCTTCACAGCCAATCTACGGACTTCGGCATCTTTCAGTAATAAAACAGTGCGATTTACTCTTACTCTAGTCCTTCATTGCACACGTACTAGCACATTACCTTTCCCGAGTTGCCATTTTCACAAGAAAGGTGACAAAAAAGACAATTCGCTTTATTGACAGGGTCACTGTTTTGGTTTCCATGGTTACCAAGTTAAATATGACATATGAAAAAACAATTTTCATTGATTTTCTTTCCATGGCTGTTTAGATTTTTCAAAAAAATCACCAAGTTTATGTATACCTAATAACTAAACACTTAAACCCTAGGCCAAGGGATCATGAGGCAAAAAGTTTTTAGCACAAGCGTAGCGAGAACTGGAATTCATTGAGATAGAAAGTCACTTTTATTACAAAACGTAGGTACTTGAGTACCTACAAGTACACAATTTTTCACACTTTTGAACATTTTTGGTCATTAACTCATTTAGCTTAGTAATAGCCACAGTTTTTGGGCGCCCCTGGTATATAATAAAGAGTTACGAACACCTACTAAACATTTTTAGTTAAGGAAAGATGAAATAAACAACTTATAAAGCAATAAGTGCAAGTTTTTTTGCTTTATGTACACTTTATACAAGGTGTTCCGAAACTATTGTGCCAAAAATTAGGGGATGATAGATATCGCCAAAATAAACGTTTTTTACTTATAAATCCATGGGCGCATGCGCTTTGGTTAGGTAATAACAGCACATTACAGTCCGCGCCGTGGTAGCTCAGTTGCGCACGAAGAAACGTGTTTGAAGCAGAAGCTGTGTTCTTAAATAATACAGAAATCCCAGAGATGCTTGCAGTATTTATTAAAAACAATGATTCACATCAGAAGATGCTCAAAATCCCGACCACCCGCCTCAATGCATGCGTGACAACACTGACAACGCTACAACATAGCCTCCTGAACACGTTGCAAAATTCCTGGCGTTTCGCGAATTTCAGCAGCTGCTGCAACAATCCTTTCCACTAACTATTCCTTTGTTTCAACTGGAGTGGCATTCACTTTCATATGACATCATAAAAAAAGTTGCATTCGGTAGGGTCTGGTGAACCTGGAGGCCATGCAATAGCTGCGCCCTTACCAAACACTTATTCCAGATTATGTTTCGTTGAGATGTTCCTTTACGGCTTACGAGTAATGTGGTGGACCTGCGTCATGTTGTTACCACATGTTTTGTCCGGCATACAGGGGAACAGTTTCTAACAGTTCAGGAAGGGTTTCCTGCAGTCGATATTTCACGCATGCATTGAGGCGGGTGGTCGTAATTTTGAGCATCTTTTGATGTGAATCATTGTTTTTAATAAATACTGCAAGCATTCTTTGAGTTTGTATTAGTTTCCAGTTCTCAGTTTCTGATTCAAACACGTTTCTCCGTGAACAAGGTGGATACTACAGCGCGGAATGTAATGTACTATTATCACCTAACCGAGGCGCATGCGCCTATGGGTTTATAAGTAAAAAACGTTTATTTTGGCGAGATCTATCATCCCCTAATTTTTGGCACAATAGTTTCGGAACACCCTGTATAGGTTATTAGGTTGCCTAAGGTAGTATTAAAAAACCCCCTGTATATCCGAAACTAGTCATAGGATCGGTTTGTACCCATGAGAACTTTTACTCAGCAGGTCGAAATATACAACATACCAAAATTTGGTTAAATTCCGCGTTAAACCAAAATCCCATAAGAAATGTGCGGGGTCCTTTATTGTTCATCAAAATGGAAGATGAATAGGAATAATGCTTATCCTCCATGTTGGATTTTCTGAGGATCAATTATTTCAGTTATTTATTTAGAGCACTAAGGGCGAGTATCAGAAAATTTTTTGACAAAAAAAAAAGTTAATATCTAGTTTTCTGTCAAAATAGTTTTGTAATACCCACCCTAAAATTTCCTAAATGAAATTGATCACTCAATGAAAAAATCTAATATAGGTACAGGGTGTTTGTTTATAACTGGAACACTCAATAACTTTTTTATTATTGAGAATAAAGGGCATGTTTAAATTGGAAAATTTCTTGGTAAATTTCAACGATCTTAATCGCTACAACCAGATTTTTTCTGTCGCGATAGGTATACAGGGTGCGCCCAGTATATTTTTGCATTTTTGAAATTCTCAGAAAGTTAGCTTCACAAACATATCAAATATTATTTGGATAACAAAAATATACTGGGCATTCCATTTAAAAAAAATGCCTTTTTGGCGCACCCTGTAAACCTATGACGACGAAAAAATATCATTGTAGCGCTTAAGGTTGCAATTCACCAAGAAATTTTCCAACTTAAACATGCCCTTTATTTTCAATGATATAAGAAAGTTACTGAGTGTTCCAGTTATAAACGAACACCTAGTACCTACGTCATATTATATTGAAGGACGTTCGGTGCTAACAAAATAAATGCTGATAATTCCTATTGAAAAATAGGATAACCAACAGAATAGGAGTAATCATGAAAATAGTAGAGGATATTGAAGACAAACAACCGATTTGGTTCGAACATATACAGGAACACCCCATTTATTTGCTGAAGGTGAGAGCCAGGCGGAAGAAGAAATCGCGGCAGGCCAGAAAAGGCTGCATGCAATGATAAAGATGGTTGGAGAACAGAAATCCAAAGACGTAGAACGTTATAGAGCAATATTAACAGATAACAGGTCTTCAAAAAAAAAAACTAAACCAAAGAGTGTTTTGATAACGAAAACGTACTTTGCGCCCATTTCCATACCTAATGTCATAGGAACAAATTGTTGGCATTATTGTTTCTGTATTGGTCAGAAAATGTATTCTTGTGAAAATGTCGTTTTTAGAATAGTAAAAATCTACTAGAAATGGTCAGAAAGTAAATGGAGAATGGCTATTCTCTGTAGCCGATGATGCGTACACCGAGTTTTTGCAACTCTTTCCTAATCGATATGGAGTAGCCTTCCATCCTTCCAATAATTTTATCACACAGTAACTCACTCCGTTGGGTTGCTTCGGGAGTGTTAAAAGAAAGGGAGGGGACCGGAAGGCCATCAAAGCGAAAGCCGGCAGTCATTGAACAGGTAAGGAATATAACGCAGGAAAATCCAAAAACTTCAATTAGGTACTTGATTACAACAAATTAATTTATCTAGTGAAACTTGTCACACGATTATTAGGAAGGATTTGTATCATTATCCATACCGCCAAATTTGATTTATTGATGATCTCGTATAGATAAACGTGTTTTCACTGAAGAGGCATGGTTCTATGTCCAGGATACATAAACTCCAAAAATACCCGAATTTGGACAGCAGAAAACCTTCTTACATTTAGAGAAGCATTAGCTGTATCCCGAAAAGATTGGATTATGAATTTGAATTTCAACGCGACGACGCCTAATCGAACCGATTTTTTTTTAATAGTTCGTGCGGTCCACGAAAAAACGTAGCAAATTGGGTTAAAAGCATGAAACTTGGCAGAGGTGTTTTTTAGGCTATTTAAAGTGATTTGACCCGCAGCAACTCAAATTTCATCCCTTAGGAGGGTGGTTTTATCCCTATTTAATTTTTAAAGGGTTGAAATTACTAAAAACATCAGTGACAAAAAATAATATGTTTCTACACGCGTGTGCAAAGTTATTACTTTGCACACTTATTTGCGTGCGCAAAGTTGTGTTTCTGGATAAACTAATATTCGAAAAGAAGGGCTTGATGTTATTTTTGTTCCAAGAAAGGCTTTCAGGTAATGTTTAGCAATTTTAATTGTTCAGGTGACCATTGGCGTGGGCAGCCACCAACGCACATTCCTGACTTATTTGTTTTTTAAATTGTTTTTTTTTTTCAAATTAAGAAAGGTTAGTTAGTTATTTCACTATTTCTTTATTGCATTTTTGACGTGTGTAAATCCTGAATATAATAATATTCCTTTGGAGTATCAGATCATAAAAGTTGGACAGTAAGTTATACTCCTCCATATACTTCCCAACTCAATGGTGTCGCGGAAAAAATTAATCAGACACCATGGATAAAGTAAGATCTATGATAAAACAAGCAAAAATGGACAGGATATTTCGGGAAGATGCTGTACTTCCTATGTAAAACTAATTCAAAAAATAATCATCTTGGTAAGTTTAGTCTCAAAATTTTGTAGGAAAAACAAATTCTAAGTAAACCTCGCTAGCACAACCACTGTTGCAAATAAAGTCAAGGTGATCACTGAAAAAAAAGACACATTGAACTTAGAGCGAAAATTACCAGTTTTTAGCATCTGGAAACATTCAAAAAGATTAGGTACAGCTGCTTTGGATGCCATGCAAATCTTCAAACACTCGTAGAAAAAGTATTGTTTTTAACACTTGCGCAAAGTGTCTTTCCCGCACTCAAAAGCTTATTTTTGCACTCTTGCAAATATGCCATCAAGATGTGTGTGTGTGTGTGATTTTAACAACTTTTGGGCATGGCACCTCAAAAAAAAATCTGCCTCCGGCGGACATCGGGTGTGCTCCCCCCCAGAGCCCCAGGCTGGATACGCCACTGTATGTCACTATCTGACGGTCTATTTAGACGGCTTGCAGGCAAGCGTGCAGGGCAATTCATGTCTTCTGCAGGAGCAACGTTTTGTGTCACATGGCGTGTTGCACCCACATGTATCGAGTGATCTCCACCCTCCCAAACATGTGGTTTCTTTCGACTACAATGGTATGCCCAGTTCCCTCATCTCTATATGCTCAGGTACTTGGTGCAGGGAGACCATGTTGGCGTATCTAACACGCTCTACCCCAAATATGTCCCGCCTAATGAGGTGCCCTTAATTGGTGCTCATGTAGAGCCGCTACAGATGGAATGAACGTTGATAGGTAGTTTTCGGTCGCAAATAAATATTTTCTGGCCGAATGAACAATATAAAGGTGTACCACATATTTTTTTTCGAGTGCGCCATGAACATAGTCTTCTAACTCATCGCAGAGGAATGATATTGCTCGAAATGCGGATGTTGTTTCTTCAGTTCAAGCTGTCCACGTCTATCGTTTTCCTTTTGATGACAGAAATGATACGGTGTCATAGCCAGTAAAAGCATGGGAACCGCTTATACCACCCCAGTAGCATGAAAAATACCATAAGAAAAAACCTAAATCCACGGTTAAGGACGATTAAAAAAACAAGATCTACCCTCAAAAGGTGAAGTTCTGCCATGGTTTATAGGCTTTATATTTTCAACGACATATTTTAAAGGTTCCTCATTTACCAACTAATTGGGAGAAATATCTGCGGAACAATTTCAATAAACAACTTTCAAATTTTTGGCGGAGAGTATTATTGGGCATTAAGTTCTATCTTGTGGTAACTAATGTGGGTGAGAGCTGTAAGTCCTCAACTGGCAGTTCTATCAACTTAGAGGGTGTATCCTGTGCTCAAATGGAGGATGCGGATGGGCGAATAATTTTGCACGTTGAAGATATGGTACTAAACGGATCAAAATCAGTGTTTATTTATTGTACCGAAACTGACATTTTGGTTTTGGCCATATGTTTTTATCCTCAATTGGAACGTTTTTGGCTATATAGATGTTTTTACTCTACGAAACATTCTCGTTCACATTGCGGAAGTTCTTGCTGATAGAAAAGCAGAAGCTGTACGCGGTTCCCATGCTTTTACTGGCTGTGACACCGTATCATTTCTGTCATCAAAAGGCAAACGATCGGCGTGGAAAGCTTGGACTGAAGAAACAACATCCGCATTTCGTGCCATATCTTTCCTCTGCGATGATTTAGAAGACGATGTTCCTAGAGCACTCGCTCTTCATTAGTACCTACACATCAGGCGCAGCTTACCAGGCGGATCGCATTTGGGGTAGAGCGGATGAGACGTACCAAAACTGTCTCCCTACATCAACTACCTTGGGATATAGAGATGATGAAGGCAAGTGTCTACCATTGTAGTCGAAAGATCCATATGTTTGGGAGGCATGGAGATAACTCGATACATGTGGATGCAACACGCCATGTAACACAATGCTTTGCTCCTGCAGACCTGTGTGACGCTAGGTGTGACGCCATATATTCATCACTGCCGTTGCTGTAGAGCTGTATCGGTGACCTCTACAGATTCGAAACATATTTTTTTTGGATTTCTCATGCCAAATTCTATAAAAATCGTCATTACTTTTAATTATTTTTGATAGGTCTGAATGTAAAAAAAATATGTTTTTCACACTTATGTAAAATATGACAGCAATAGAGCGCTACCATTGGGTTCTATGAAGATCAGATTTTTTTTCTAAATTCCTCATATTGGATTAGTCTAAAATGATACCAATATTGAAATAATCTGATGACATAGACTTTTTCAATAATTTTATCCCTTCAAAATTAAAATAGGGATTAGACCACCCTCCTAAGGGATGAAATTTGAGGTGCTGCGCGTCAAATCACTCAAAATAATCTAAAAAACAGCTCTGACGAGTTTCATGCTTTTAACCCAATTTGCTACATTTTACCCCATTTTGATGGTCTACCGCATAGACTATAATGAAATTCTTACTGCACCGCGATACTGAGAAGAAATTCTAACCCCCTTTTTCAATGAATTACATGACGATGAACTAGTGGAAGGTTATTTCCAACAAGATGATTTCTCTAAATACTGATGATTTTGAGTGTCCTAAACGGTCAAGCGACATAACACCTCCTAATTTTTCAATGTGGTCTTGCATCAAAAACTCAATTTTTCAGACTCCTATCCCAAATAATTAGACTATGCGAGAAATAATTATTGCAAAATGCCAAGTAATGAACACCTCTGGATCTGATGCGGTATAATATTTTCAGAAGTATGCGAAGAAGGGCACGGTTTTGTATTGAGGTTGCAGGCCGAGCATATACTTAATTGGTGGGAAATATGAAGTATATTTTAATTTTAACAAAGTTTAAGTATAATTAACGGTATTATATTGCCAAGATGTGCCATAATAGAGCTGCAACACTTTTCAATTATAAGTACTTCTGGAATCAGCGCGTACTGCCAGCAGAACGTGCAGCGTTCTCTCTACAGGACAAATTGATAGGCCGAGTCAAGTCCTGCTCGCAGGACGCGTTCATTTACATAAAAGTACTCTCAGAAGCGCTTCCAGCAGGAAAAATCGCTATGCACTCTATCATCAAAAATCAAATCGATTTAAAACGTAGGTAAGGTTAAATAAACAAACATCACAGATGCTTGACAATTGCTGCCATATTGAATCCTGGCATTTGTGGCTTGGATCAAGGTTTTTTAAATGACGGAGGTTGCCTGAAAACTTTTATGACGTCATCTGTGTGCCTAAAGATAATGCAAATCTCCGTAAGAACCACCTGATGACGTTATCTGTTTGCCATTACCGACAACCTATTACAAGCAATGAAATTTTGCCAATGATATCGGCAACGTCGCCGAAATTTGTTCTAGGGGGAGTCTCCACTGAATCGCGCTATGTCCCTCTCTTTGGCTCTGCTGACTGTTTTTCTCCCTCGCTTGGCTGAACTCGTCTCTCTCGCGCCGACTGTATCCGATCAAATGAGCATTAACACAGCCTCCTACACTTAACAAGCTGGAAACAAGTTGGAAATGACGGCAACGTCGCGTATGGTGCTATTTTGTTATCGAGGTTATGTGTTTCTGTGTATCGCGCTCATTGTGTATTGTTGCAGTTTAGTATTTTTGTGGGCATTATTGACGAAAAAGTGGATAGAAACACACCAATATATTGCCCATATTTATTTGATACCGGGTTCCTTTGTGCTTTGATTGCAAATTTTCAGCAAATGGGTACAGGAGCAAAAATGAAGGTAAGGTAAGGTAAAACAATATTAATATTTGTGTGCAAGAGCAACGGTCTCGATATATTACCTAAGATATTTTAAACTTATTCCAGATGCCATGAAACCACTGTGTTTCTGGGTGCAAATCGAACTATAGGAGTTCCTTAAAAACTGAAGAAATGTAAACATTTTCATTTCCAAAAAAAAATTCTAAATTGCAAAAAATGTGGATAAAAGCAATACACGTACCAAGATAATTATACCCGAGATTATACAATAACGAAAAATTCTGTGGTGTGTTGTAAACATTTTGAAGAAACCGAAATAATTAGATTTGAAACAAACAAGGATAAAGGAGTAATTCGAGAATTCAAACTAAAACGTCCAACTCTTAAAAGTACCTCTTATTTTCGAAAATCAGCTCAAGTATTTGAATGGACCTGCCTTCCGAAAAAATCCCGAAGAAAGAAAAAGTTAGATTTTCAAAAGACATACTGAAACATAGACCTATAACACTTTAGAATCTAGAAATATATTCATTTAAATCAATTATTTACTGTTCTTATTTACACAAATAGTTATATTATTCATTGAATTACTGTTTTTGGCCCTTTAGTACAATAAATTATGCATTTTTGTGATTCATAATAATAAAATAAAAAATATATATTTATAAAAACAAACAGCACCAGCACCACTTGGCGGTAAGATTGCGGTGTTGCCTTTTTAACTTCATGGCTTGTTAAGTGTAGGAGGCTGTGGCATTAACAATTCGGACGTGACGGCTCAATCTCAGTCAAAACTCAGAAACTTTTTTTGTGCTGAACGCGCCTGAAGAAGTTCTCACTTCAAACATTTCTCCTGTGACTCCTGCATACTTTTGTGAAGAATATTCTGTTTTAGAGAGTTCAGAAATCAGGTGTTTAATGCTGCAGAAACGCACTATGAAATTTTTTTGCGCGAGGCCTAGCGAAAATGAGCCTGATGGTCGTTTGCACGAAGGATTTTAAGGAAGCCTCAATGAGTATTTTTTAAAGTGACATTTTTTATGCAAAACTGTCAATTTAAGAAATACTTATATCGTTAAAGGGGGTGTGACCCTAAAAAACAACTTAAGCTACTTAAATCAAGAAAAAAATTCTAAGATCTCTCGTGAAAACCGCAGTCCTATATTCAAAGTAGTCTCCGAGAAAATTCCTTGTGAAGATAAATTATGCAGGAACTTGTGATGTCACAACCGCCGAAATCGCAGTCTTCTGTTCGTTCAGTCGTCAGTGAACCCTACCCTATACTTTGAGTGGTTGCAATTCGCTCTAGGAGATAATTGTCTTTTGTTTTGGGAAATTCTTACACCTTCTAATACTGTCCCCTGATGATCCAGTGTGACGTCACAAACACCTAATTGTAGTGTTAAACCGCCCTAACTCGAAAACGGACCATCGTAACAAGATGCGGTTTGAATAATTATTCTTAGATTTTTTTGCACTAGAACTTTCATTTTTGGGTCACACCCCCTTTAAGGATTCCTCAAAATGTTCGGTGCAAACGACCATGATTGTTTAAAAAACACAATGAGAGAAAGCAAGGGCTTCGGCCTCATAACCAATAAATCAGGTTACCAGATACATCGAGTAGAGAGTAAATCGACCACCTGTTGTGATTGAACCAAAAAATCCTCAGGATGCTGAAAGAACAAAAAAGGAGAGTCAAAAAAAATTGTGAGCGAGGGCAACTTAAATGACAAATATATCCTCAAGACAAGCATGGAAGCATGTCATATCGATGCGGGTGAATGAGAGGCTACGGCCCTAGATAGATTTCAATGGTGACTGCCAAATTAACCATCAAGGCTCGCAATCTTTTGAACAACAAAGGCGATGGGATGTTGAGTATAAACGAAATCATACGAAGGAACGAGATGATTTGATAAGAACTCGTCCACAACTACGACAGACTACCGCTGACTGGGTGTGAAATCATGGTGCCCAGAATAGGCTTATTCAGCCATCAAAGGACTCACAGAACTAGATTTCGGCTGACGTTTTTAAATGGTTGAATATTTATATAATATATTGCAATATGTATTCATTTCCCATTATGCTAAGCTGGTCACATTTTTTAACCAAGAAAGTGTGACACCAGTTAAATGGCCAGAAGATACCGACTAATCACTTTTTCTGCTGACTTTAACTTGTCATAAAAGCTTTTCAGCTTAGATTTACAGTCAGTCAGTTGAAAGCATTCAATTTATAATTATATTCTTATTTATATCTAAATATTGTTAGCAAGTAAAAATAAAGTTTTTTAAAAAGCAATTCTCGGCTATCGACTTGTTAACTCACCGAATGATTTAATTTGGCCGAGAAGGGAAATGATACAAAATCTCTCTGGCGTGGCATCGTTGCTATGTTTCTAGATTCGTGCCGGCAGCGAAGTATTAAGTGATTAGAACAAGCCTTACATAAAAAAAAACTTACATAATAGTTAAATAAAATAAGAAAAATAATATAATTGAAACAATCTTTTTAAAGTTTCACCAAGTTTAAATAGACAACTAACAAATTACGTGGACAAATAATAGGTGAAAAGCACAATTAGTATTTATCAAGCTTTCACTCGTTGATGGATAGCGATTTGTTGATTATGCTCTGATTAATGAACGTAATGTGTATGAACAATAATGCAATTATAACGCTCCACGAAAAAATTAGGGCGTAATCAATAAAACCGCCTCCGCAGACCAGTAAGCAACCCATCCGGCCAGTTTTATTTTTATGAAAAAACTGCGATAAGCACGTGAATTATGTATGTATTGGGAGTGTAATTTTATCCGGGAATATTATCATTCGTGATTTAACTTAAGATATCAACGCTTAATGCATATTAAACTGTAGGTTAATCCAATATAACCTAGTCTCTTGATTTTAGGGTTGTTGATATATTACCAAAATATTGGCTGTACACGGTGCAATATCGAGCAAAAACAATTAATATTTCCCGTTTATTATTTTCCAATTAGGAAATGGGAGTGGGTGGTGGCGTAATCATCGATAGTCCTGTATGATAACATAATTTATCAACAGTTTTGTGTGGAATGAATATATGGCACATTGTCACTTGAATTTTATTGAAAATAGGCTGCGTTTCTATGACATGCTTAAATACAATGCATTTTTTTTAAAATCTCATCATCAAACTATTGAGCTGAATAATTTAAATAGAAGTCCGTATTGAATCTAGAAAAAAACGGTTGCCTTTAAGCTTCATGCAGACCTGTACAATACGCCGAACAACAAACAGAACCACGAACCGAACGACGATCGAAACACTAATGTAGACGGAACAACGAACAACAAACGCGTTCGTAGCCCCGTCCAAATCAGCGTTTAGCTTCCTACAGACCTGAACATTACGCCGAACAACAAACAAAACAACTAACCGAATGACGAACGGAACACTAATGTGGACGGGGATACGAATGGCAAGGATTTGGGAACCTGTTAGC
Organism: Ceutorhynchus assimilis; assembly: GCA_917834065.1. Lineage (NCBI taxonomy): Eukaryota > Metazoa > Arthropoda > Insecta > Coleoptera > Curculionidae > Ceutorhynchus > Ceutorhynchus assimilis. The sequence continues at coordinate 17,146,671 of OU892277.1, read as the reverse complement.
AAACGCGTTCGTAGCTCCGTCCACATCAGTGTTTCGTTCGGTTGGGTGTTCTGTTTGTTGTTCGGCATAATTTTCAGGTCTGTACATAGGTTTTCGATCACCGTTCGGTTCGTTGTTCGGCGTAATGTTCAAGTCTGTACGAAGCTTTAGAGTCTTGTTATTGCGAACAAAAATAAAATGTTTCCCGGAATTATCGTCTCATCATACCAGCCTCAGTTTTTCAAAATTGTTTTGAAGTTTTCAGTTTTGTTAACTGCACTGTTTCGACCATTTTTTGAGATTTCCAATAAAAAGTCTACGAATCCGCATCTGTTAATTTTAAGTACATACTTAATTATAGCGCGCTAATCATTTACGTCCGCAAATATTGTGCCTCCTATCTGAAGACTCAGAAGGTTTTTGATTGTAGCTTCTTCTCCTTTCACAGTATCCAACACGTCACCTAATTGACAAGTTTTTTTTCTTAGACTGGCTTTCTGTTTCGTTTCATTCTTTGCTTGTTAATTTTAAATAATATGATACAACTCGCTAATTATTATTTATACCTATAAATCCATGTCTTTTAGATCAAAACCCACACTCTGTTGCTGATGGATGCTGGTAATTTTCTTTTCCACAATCCCTCCTATAATTGACTTTTTTTAAAAAGTTAGCCACTTACCAGCAAAACTACCATTCCATAGATTTTTTATTAGATCTTATTGGAGACACTAATTCTTGAGCCTGCATATGCATTTTCTAATTGAAAACCTACGCTGTTCATATTGTTTTTGGCAAAACAAAAGTGGGATAAACCTTGTATATTTGGTGAAATTTCGTATAAAATTTAGACTTCACTACTCAAATAAGTCCCCTACGTAATTTGGTGTCATTATTTTTATACCACAATATCTAATTATCCACTCTAATGATTGAATGTATAGTTGCCTTTGACACAAATTGAACAGCAACTTTAAAAATTAAACTTTAATTTATTTAAAAATATGTATACCTAAATATCTATTTGTCTATATAGTGGGAAATTTGAACTGATTTTGTCGATAATAGATGTATCTAGGTACCAATTCAATATTTTTTTTTATCTTCCCGGTTATTCAGAAACAAATAAGTGATTGAAATTCGGTTTTCAGGTCACGCAGTCTCCGCCGCCCGAAAACCACACTTTTAACTTGATTTAGAACGTAGCTCCTGATGTACTATGTTGATTGAATTGAAAAAGCACTACGCCAGCATTTTTGAGTTTATTATTTATTTCAACCAGCAATTCCGGTAGCATATGTGGCGCTCCATTTATAGTAACAACCAATTTTGAACTCTTTAGAAACATGACGAATGTATTGCTTTACAATTCTGGATACCTGCCAATTTTAAGACGTGATACTCTCTTTCAATTTATTGCTGGAATACATAGAAGAGGAGAATATTATTGACTGATCCGAATTGTTACTTTTTACTTGGTAATTACAAATTATATCCCTTAATGCAAAATTAAACATTTAGATCTTTATTTCTCGATTTGGTTATCAAAGTTTATCCGTATCGTTGTCTACTTTTTTGAAAACTGATGTTAGAAATTAAATTAAACTAGGTATTAGTTGACTTGAACGACAGGGTAGAAATGAGACAGGTCTCGGTAGCGCAGTATCCTAGGTTCAAATCTTAGTCGAGGCAAGAAAATTTTTCATAAATTTTAATTTACGTCTGCACGCCACTAAATTCGTTGGCACACGGTAAATTATTATTATTATTATTATTATTAATATTATATTGCTCTTTTATCACATAGCTATGGTATTTCAGAACCTAGGGTGTCCCTTTGTTTGTGGATGGAATTTGCTTGTGGTTCATAGTAGTTTGCGTTCTATGTTCGCAGTACTCAGCACACCGTCTTCTGTAATATGAGTAAATTATTGTAGTATAACATACCCGGGTTCGTTCAGCAATGTGAACGTTTAGAATTTTTATTATGTCTTCTTTAAAAAATTCTACGCACAAATTTTAGGCTTTGCGCAGAATCGTGACGGTAAATAGAATGGTTTCCTGCTTTGTTGAAACAAAGCTATTACTTTCTGATTGTCGGACCGATATATTTTGCAACTGGATTAAAACATAAAAACCACGCTGAAAACAGACATCTGAAAGAATGAAATTGACGGCTGAAAATTGGTGTCGTTTATGCAGCGGAATATTGCAGTAGGTATTTCTCTAACTATTTCCAGGAACAAAATGCTTTTCACACTAACTTTTGTTTTTACTTCTTTTCCTCGAACGTGTGTCCGCATAACAGTGAAATGCATTACGAAAATTTAATGTAACTTTGTAATGGAAATTAATTCATTAAGTTAGTGTCAGTTTTTAATGGAATAGCTCTCTGACGCAGCATTTTGGTGTGTTTGAAAACGACAAAAAGGTTTATAGTAAAACATCATGTAAGTACTGTCTAAAGAGATGAAAAGTTTATTTATATATGTAATTTTCACATTTATTTTCTTACTATGGTTTGAAGGCTCGAAAATGTCACTTTACTTTTGTTTACTTTAAAGCAGACCGAAAGTGACAGTTCTCCTGTCACCCTCGGCCTGGAGAACTTACTTTCGGCCTGATAAATTGTTCTTTCACACCTAAACACAAATCCAGGTGCAATGTTTGTATTTAGAAGTAGATATCACATGTGTTTATATTGTTGAAATTTCATAAGATGTCAATGTCGGTGTCAGAGTGTCAGTCGAAACTCCATTTTTGTCACATTTTTACCTTATTTTTTTTTCAATAATTAATAGTTCAAAATAAAATAGTATACATATTTCGGTGGAAATTTTTCACATATATTCTCTCGAGAATTAGTTGACTTCGGCGCTTCGCACCTCGGTTCACCATAGTATCTCTCAACAATAATGAAACACTTTCCACCTCCATATGTAATATACACACCGCACAAAAATTATCGCATCACTAAGGCTTTTAAATATTTTGGATACAGTAAATTTATTTTAAAAATTTCTTAAGTATTCCCTGAATGTGTATTCTTTAACTGAAAAACTCGAATCAAAAAACCATGTCGTTTCTTCTTCTGTTAGGTTCTTGTTTACTTTTTTCGGGAAAATGCGGATAGGCATACATTCCACTTTGCAATTATGCTGTTCATTTCTGTGTTTTCTGCTTTGATAGATGCGATAATTTTTGTGCGGTGTGTATTATTGCACATTAGAGATGTGCGAAAATTAGCGGACAAAGGACAACAAAAATTAAAACGCTGATGACTAATGACTTATTAACGACAAATTTTCAAAGTATACAGGTTTGTAGTCAATCAATAGATTAATGAATAGATTAATCAGATTTTTTTTTCTTTGGTTTATATAAAATGTTCTAATATTTTCCGCTCAATCAAAATGATGATATACAGGGTGTATATTTTAAGTGATACCACTATTGCTATATCCGAAACGGTAAGAACTACAAGGTCAGTTAAATTAGAAAAAAGTTGCCTTTTTTGATGCCCATTCAAGGCTCGTTTACAGTGTTGCCAAATTCCTTTTCGTTTATGAAATACAGGGTGATTTCTAAGAAACGCCTAAAAATATTTCATCAATTATTTCGAAAACTATTGATTTTGGAGACACAATTTGAATTTGAAAGTTTTTTAATTTTTTTCTCTCTACAACAAGGCATGTTTAAATTTTGAATCCGACGTTTCGTGATCGAGCTACCATCATCAACTTTATTTTTTTGAATACGGATGTGGATTTTTTATGTCATTTTTGGAAAGCGCTTTTTATTCCCTCTCTAATGATATACCTTTTAAGTATGATTGGCCGACGTTTCTGCTCCAAAAAGTGATAAAAAGTGATTTTTACCAAAATCTTACCTTAATTCGGCCCTAGTTATGAACCTGTATTTAATAAACTAAAAGGAATTTGGCAACACTGTGAAAGAGTCTAAAATGGCCACTCAAAAAGGCAACTTTTTTCTAATTTAACCAACCTTGTAGCTCTTACCATTTCGGATATAGCGATAGTGGTAACACTTACAATATACACCCTATATTGTTTGTTATAGGTGTACCATCTAAAATAGGTAGAGATGTTTTTGTCGGATTAATGAAAGTATCTATGCAACACAAACTCTCCTGTCGTGAAACATCCTGAACAGGATACCTAAACCGTAATATTCCATTAAAATGAAACAGTAAATTATTTTTTGGTTCTATCCAAAACTCAGCCTTGAGCAAAACAGTCAAATTACGTATTGGTGTTAAAGCTCAGCTTCAAATTTATGTAAGCAGAAACATTATTTATATGACATTCTACATGTATGTATCGGTAGCAATAAAATTTCTGACCTTAAAAAGTTTTTCACAAGCCCCATTTTTGAAGTGCTTAGCCTGATCTAAAATTCGATTTAATAATTGGAAATTATGGATTGTATAAATTCGCGAGCAGGTGTTCTACGTACGTTTGAAAAGTTTCCATGTTGTTTTCCACGATTTTATTTTTAAGTTTTGTTAATAAGACTGAAAAAAGGTATAAAGGTGCAAATTTTTTTAAAGTACCTACTTACCCTATATGTATATCTTTTCAAAATTAAAGATTGTCGCCTGTTATATTTTTGCACTTTAACCATAAACATTCAAAACATTTAAAAAAAATAGATATGCTGATAAAATGAAGTCTCCTAGCATTTTTTTAATTTATAGTTTTGTGCACTAATTCAATACTGTTTGTTATAAACTGAATTTATACAATTAATAATTAATTTCGTATTAAAGAAACGACAAAGACTATTACGATAAGGGCTTCTTTATCCCGAGAGGTTGCCCAAGCTGCTATATTTTCCTACCCTGGCCTTGAGCAAAGAGTCTCAATTAGATGCACCCCTACTCCTAGCCCTGCTATCACAGATTATAGATGAGTGTATTTAGTATTTTAAAACGGCATGTTGCGTAAAAACCATGTGATGGAATCTGTAAGACCGTCTCGGATTAAAAAAAATATATGTTTTGTAATTACATACCATTACACCAGTTAATTTGTTTTTTAAATGCAAGTATCGACCTATACAATTGACCACGAATAACTTCACAAATAACTTCTAACGGAAATGCAAAATTAATTCAAAATTCGATTATCAAAGTTCAATGAATATCAGAGAGTTATTCAGTGGTCTTTTTTATTTAACAAATTCAGAAAAATAATTTTATTCAATTTGATCAACCTTCACTTATACAGGAAAATACTCGGATAAAAATTAATTCATATTGTTATAAAAAAAATAGTAGATATTATTTGCTTCAAACCCATTAATAAACCCATAAATATGTTACAATAGTTAGTAGATCATATTCCCGATATCCAGTTCAAGTTCAATATATAAAATTTTGTGCAAGAAAATCATGATGCAAGTTGAGAGTTTACTAATAGGACCTGTTAAGTTGACAATACAAGTTAACTGAAAGTTCACCCCACGGCTGTAGAAGGACGACGGCTAAAAGGCAAGATAAAATTACTGATTTAGTTAGGAATAACTATAAGTAACTTTTTTTAATAATTGAGTTTAAATTTTTCCCGTCTTATTTGATGCCGGAATTATTATCAGTTCTTGAATAAGTAGGTAGCGAGGTAGGTACTTACAATACCAAACACATAAGATAAGCCAATTATTTTATATTTGAATAAATTTTGAAAAATCTCTTTCATAAAGTTGGTGTATTGAAAACACTGTTGTTAGCAACATCAGTTTTAACAGACCAAGTTTCTTGGTGCTTCTCATTCTCGATGGATCTGTGCACGCAATTTTGCTACGGACTTAAGAAAATATCAGTAATTTTTATAGTTATAAGCGATAGTAAATAGTAAATAATCAACAACGGGGATGAGATCACTTTATGGTGGTTAAAGCAGAAAACACATGAAAAGAAATTGTACAATAACCGCCCCTTACATGAGATTGAACGCTTCCTCACTACAGAGGCTCTCACGTCTAGTTTCTTAGCCGGTGACCTCTGTAGGCACCCGTCGTAGGATGAAAACTCGGATGATGACAACCAACCTTTGAGCCTCCTTTCAGAAAAGGCAGGTGATACCCAGAGCCGGAGATGACTACACTATTACTTTTCTTCTTTTTTGGGGCCGATAGGTAAAGAAACAAAAAGAAAGAATCCCCCGGTTATCGGGGAAGTAGGACACAAGGTAGGTTCTTGTGAGGTGTGTTCATGCGAACGAGATGAGTACCGCGGAAAGCTGGCGTCAGTGATATGAGACAGGCGATTATTTGATCACCAGCGTTACTCAAGAGGAATACTTGAATTAAACTAGCATGATCGTCAAAAAATCTACAGTATTCTTGAGGATTCCCATTCTACCAGCATTGACGCAATGCTGATAATCTATGATGATGGCAAACCTTCAGGTTTGCTGAGCTGGTCATGTCGACCTCATGCAAGATTCACTCCTTTCTAAGCAAATTATTCATTCCAAACTGGAACATGGCCAACGCAGCTCGGGAAGACAATTTGAACGTTACAAAGTCTTCTCAAGACAAAGATGAAAGCGTGTCAGATTAATGTGGAAGACGAGACTCCAGAGCCAGAGTATCCATCCCGGCTTGTAGTATTTCTAACGACAATTCCGAAGGGATGCAAACGGAAACGTGGAAAAGAACAAGAACGTCTGATAAGAGCTGGTTTGCAACAGCGACCAGCTACCGTTGATTGGGTGTATAATCAATGTGGGAGACACTGTGGGTCCACAATAGGCTTATTTGGCCATCATAGATTTCACAGATATTGATGCAGTCAAAAGTTCTCTAATACTCGTCAGCGAATACATGCCTGAAATGATGCATATTTTTAATGTCGCATGCCGAATAGAGCCACAAGCTTTACACCTCTTGAATATACATATTACCGTAATAGTCCTATCAAACCCCTCAAGTGTAACCGCAATAAATAATTAAAGTTATTGTTGATGTGTATATTAATGGATTGAACTTGGAAGAATTCAGTTGTAAATTATGGCTTCTACAGAATTCAAGTATTCAAAGCCGCATTATATCTGGATACCGTTCGCAAATGTTTGAGCTTTCCCATAATAAAGAGATTTAGTTAGGAATGTCCGGCATATAAATTTGGAAAAATAATGGTCCTAAGGTTGATGCTTATGGTAATTCAGACCAAATTGCTGGTCGTTCTGAGTACATATATCATTATATCATTATAAGAAATGGTTTGGTACCTATCTATTACATAATGAGTTTCAAAAACTTGACGCGATTTCCCGATTTGGTAAAATTCACAGAATATATTTCTTGAAGCCCACTCAATGGATGTTAGGAAGCTATTAATATTGAGATGATCATACATTAATTTTTTTTGATATTGCTAGTAGAATGCTTATATTCCTCAAGTTAATGTCAATATAAGGACTATTTTACCCCTCTTGATTTGATATCAAATTTTATTAAATAAAAAGCGCAAATTTAAACATGAATAAAAATATGAATAGCCTATTACAGTTCCTACTGGCACCAAGGAGATTTTAAGCCGCTTATTTGGTTGATATTATTTCAATATTCAATTTAAGCTGGCTGAAAAAAGCATTTTTCTTTTGCTGATTGCTTTTGAACTTCACCTCTCAAGTGGCAGTATTCACTCTGTCAAATTTATGATTCTACGCTAGAAACGGAATTTCTATTTTCATTAATACAATAATGGGGTAGTACACTATGCATGTATAAAAAATCAATAAATAAACTGGTCCACATTATTCTATACTCTATACTATAGTACATTGTGTATCAAGAGCGGAAAAGAGACGATTCCGACGAGTATGAAGTTATCGGCTCGAGCGAAGCGAGAGCTATCATACGAGTCGAAATCGCTTTCCTCCCGTGGTGCACACAGTACTTTTTGAGCAACCCTTCTGGAAACATTTTCAATAATTATTATTTATATTTAATTCAAATAAATTAAAAAGATACTGAGATTGACTGAAAATCAACACCCTGTCAAAGTCAAATTGACAGCATTCCCGACCGGCTAGGCGGGCGAAAATATTCTTGTTTGCCCGGCTGTGAAATGCGCATGCGTGACAGTCAGCGGGCTGCAATTGTCAATGTTCTGTCCGCTTCACATGCTTCAAAAAGTCGCGTTATTGAGCAGACTGCGCAAAAAAATATTTTCTAGTATACTATCTATAGAATTAGTCAGAGAAAAACAAGGTCTAATTTGAATTAAGCGCCACAACGGCGACCAATAGCAATCGAGCCGCTGACCATCTGGCAATGCCGCTCAAAACCACAGCTGATGCTTGCACAGTTCAACGATGTGTGAATCGTGTGACAATCTCACAGTACATTATTCACGTTGTTTTACGAACAAGGATTGATAACCTTATTGTAATTTAAATGAATAAAAGAAACTGTTTCTTTTATTTACATGAAAGATAAAAATTAATTCACACAACCACACGGAATGAATAACATATATGTATAACGCAGCTGTCAAACAATAAGTCCGGCTTTGGGTCCGCAAACTGTGGGTCCGCCATTAGAAGAACGGAGCTGTCAAACTTTATGTCACGACAATTGATTTTTATATATGTATAATAGATAAAATACTGCCAGGTTCTATCTAGTTATTCACGAGAAAAGTTCCATGAATTGCCACGCTTTTCCTATGTTAAACTATTTAAAGTGAAAATAAAAATAAAAAAAATAATCAAGATTGCAGGACTGAAGGTCAAAGTACGTGCAAATTAAGTCCTCGCTCAGAATTAAACAATTCGGAGAATAGGGGTGGGTTATGTTTTGGGTGCCACCGACTCAGGACAGACGAGACGGACTCTTCAGGATATCATCTGGCTCCAGGTCCTTACAACTTGATGGAATTAATGAAATAAAAAGTAATAATAAAACTAATAAGTACTGGGCTGAGTGCATAAAATCAAATAAAACTCATTTAATTCAAGTTCTATAATGTTTGTTCAATAAAAAGAAAATTTAAGAAAATATGTTTTCAAAGCAATTATTGTGGTTCACAATTAATAATACAAATTAAATTTAAATTTGAAAATTCAAAATATAAAATGTTGTGGTCAAATGAGTTCACCAAAAGTTGAAGACAGAATATAGAAATAAAAAATAAAATAAAATGATTATTGTAACAGTTACCAGTCACAAACCTTAGTACAATGATGTGACCATAGCTAAATAGATGACATTAGTCATTCACATGAAACAGGTTACGCCTAGCTAAAATAAATGTACCTAATAGTTGTATTACTTATCACTTGGTACAACTACCTACTGAATTACATCCTTACGTACCCCGATGATCACTTTCAGTGGCGTAACTTCAGATTTTGGACCTGGGGGCAGAGTGGTTTGACGAGGCCCTGTTTGTCTAAAGGCCCCCACATTCCGTTATTTTTCATTCGTTCGAATCACTGCGATTCGGAACATCGTGCTAAATCGTAGAGCTGTTTTGCCCACACACTATGTGAATCCCATACTTATCTTCAGTCGCTCACGCACGATAGACAGAAGAAAATTATAAGCAGTGGCGGTGGCAGGTTCGGTTTTAAGATAATAATATACTCTAAAGACTTTATGCGCCATAAACAAGAAAACTATCTATACAAATCAATGAAATATATGATACTCTTTTTATTGAGGGCGTTTTTATCCATGTTTTGTAAAAATTTGAACACACACACAACAAAGTCCTTATTTTTGGAACAGGGGAGCAGCGTTCCCAGGAGAACGAGTGTTCTGTCTTTGTTACTTAATATATTATCACTTGTATATCATTGAGAAAGACAGAACACTCGTTCGCCTGGAAACGCTGCTCCTCTGTTTCAAGAACAAAGACCCTGGTACCAACTCTTCGCTCGCCGCTCACATAAAAAACACGACGATTTTGAGTAATTTCCCCACACCCAAATTATGGACCGAGCGGTAATGTCATCGGCAAATTTATCCTGTTGGTAAAACTAAAAATTGAATTCAATTTTTAGTTTTACCAGCCAAAGACATTACCAATCGGTCCATAATTTGGCTCTAAGGCCCGGTTTATTCATCCTCCGATAAACTTGCTGGTAACTATCTGCAAGATAAATTGACTGTTGTTGAATTCTGGTCGGCTGATAACTAGTGGACCAATGGAATTACATATTACGTTTATATCCGTCAGATTGCATACCTGACAGTTTATCAGAAGGTGAATAAACCGGCCCTAACTCATAAGAACTAGGAAATAATTATTTTGCGGAAACCGCCTACCATCTTCCTCGCTAACAGCTAACATTACCGATCGCGATTTACTTTTTGCGGAAAACCTATACGTTTTCCAAATAAATGTGGGTAGTAAGTAGATAAGTGAGTCAGCAAAATTTTCAATTCAAAAGAAAAACTTCTTCCTCCAGAAATACTTCATTCGTTTTAAATTAAACGGCCCTACATGTTTCGGGATTAGTAAATCCCATCATCAGGGGCAATAAATTAGCTCATAATGTTAACAGGAATGGATATCATAGGCTGCCAGATCATGCCAATACTGAAAAATTTAAATGAGTTTTTTTTAACATGATCTATGATATCCAGGAAGACTTAGAGTTTTTTTTTTAAATTTAAATTTCAACTCCACTTTAGATATGGACTACTTCTTCAATTTAAAATTTTCAATGATTTTCGTATTTCCTTGATCAGGTTTCGAAATACATTATTTTAAGAATCGTATGAATATGTTTTTTGACTGTAATATTACTTTTGCATGGGACCTCGGATGGGGCCCAAAAGCCTCTGGGCCCGGGGGCCACGGCCCCCTCGGTAGTTACGCCACTGATCACTTTGACGCACAAAATAGGGGGCAAAATGTGTGAAATTGAAACCAGTAATAAAAAATGACAACAAAGACTATTTAAACTAAAGTTAGTCCGATACCAATATATTCCAAGTGATGGCAGCAGGTTCAATCAACCTGGTTGGTCCTGGTTACAGGTGGTTGCTGCTATGGTCAAACCAGTTATATTGTTCAACAGTACCAAAACAAAAGCATAACTGTCCAAAAAGGTGTAGGCTCTGGTAGAGGTAGCCTCACAACTGCATAGGCTCCGATGGAGGTTGCCGTACACTTTAAACGTGTAGCCTTGGGTTAAAAAGGACTGGCCGTATAATTAGATTTGTGGCCGTGAGTAAAAACCCTCAAGAAAAACTGTTATAGCACTCTGTATTTGTAACTTAACCTTATCGAAGGCCAGGCACTTTGTCAACCATTGATAGTTAATTTACTAGGTGAAACTATAGACTTTAAATATTTGAATAATTTGTGTATAAAAAGCAGAATTAGATAGATTTGAAAAAAAAAAGAAATTATGAGTGCGCTTCTCGATGCTGAAAAAATAGGTATTTCGCGTTTGCGACTATGCTGTTTTAATAGAAACAGTTGCATCTAGGGAATTTTAACAAGGACTGTTTTTAAGAATGTACTTTTGTGATGGCTTGACTAGTAATTTTTTTTTGAATTTTCTCATTTTTTGCAAAAAAAAAAATCATAAAATGAGAAAAATCAAAAAAAAATTACTGGTCAAACAAGCACATAAACATATCCTTGAAAAAAGTTTTCGGTTAAAATTTTCTAGATGCAACTGTTTTTATTAAAATAGCAAAGGCGCACTCGCGATTTTCAGCATCGAGAAGCGCACTCTTATGGTTCAAGTTTGCAAAGAAAATCAGTCGATATTAGGTTATGTCTTACCTGTTCGAATGGGTTTTATTTGCCTCGAAGATACTCTGAATTAGTCTGGATCGAGGTCTGGATTCGAAATCCTGAAGTGAGTAAGGTGGTCTTTATTCTACTCCTTAGGGCAGCTTTTTACTAATGATCAAATAGAGAAGGTCAGAATCCACTGTGGGGAAAAACGTGCAAAGCAAAACTTACCGAATGGATGGTTATAAAAATCCGAAATCATCGGCAAAATTATCGTACTTTACGAAAACGTAAAGCAACGGCAGACAACTCAATAATTGAGAATATTAAGGTCAAAATCCCTCAGAGGCGAAGACAAAATTTAACTTCTCAGAAAGACTTTTTTCTCGGACCACCAAGGGTGAAAGAAAGATTTACCACAAGTAATTAATTAGCTGTCCTGGATTTGAAGAATAAAGATGAAGCAAAGTAACGACAAATGTCAAAAATTATCCGGTAGAATTTTTAAGTACCTACCAAAAATTGCATACAACAATATAATCAGAGAAAAATGACAACAGCTGACGACTTATGATAACAAGTAATTAACTACTAAAACAATCATAATTTGAAGAATACGACATTCAGGGGCGTCTATAGGGGGGGGGGCCAAATGGGGCACTTGCCCTCCCCCCTAGGCCTGGCGATTATTACAAGAATAAAAAAAACAGAATAGCAAAAGTGATACTAAAAGCTGCTTACACTCGGAATAGAACATGATATTTTTTTCTTCAGGCGTTTTTTACGTGCATTTTTTTATAGTTTATAGCACATAAATAATAGAAAAAATCTCAATTTTCTCAAATATTTTGATATGTTATCGAACGACCCCCCAACTAGGTATATGTCAAATGTTAATCTTTGCGTTGCTATGGCAATTTGGCAAACGTACGACAACGAGTCGCAAAGTGGACTTGAAAAGTTCTTCTCCTGTTCCCGTTGCCATAGTGACCGTGGACTGACAAAAAATTAAACTTTGCAATCAATCACAGCAATCATTCATCACAGAACATAAAATTAGTAAATTAGTCAGGACTCAGGATTTCTGACGTTTTAATTTAGAATATTCGTTTTAATTCTATATATCTTCTAAAGTTGCTAAGTAAACGGAGTAGACTGAGTAGAGTAGAGTTAATATGAATATCTACTTTTTGTTTTAAACTGGTACCTGGGGCACCGATGTACCTTATGTATAGTTTCCTGAATCAAATCCTGTGACAAAAAGGAAAATAACCCCAACGTAACGAGTCCCCCTGATGCCATTTTAATAAAATGCGTTTTTAATAGAAACAAATTTGACGAATTTTAGAGCCCCTTGAAATTCGTTAGAAGTGATTGAATAATATAATCTGTTTTTTGTTAATGTCGTAAAATAGAAGAAGTTTTGATGAATACATAACAAAACGAAGCTTGAACGTTGAGCCGTTGAGCTGTTGAGTAATGGTTGAGCATTTGCGTTTGGCACTTCTTGGCACTAATAATTAGCAGATCGTTAGTGTGCTTTCACATTGACACTGCTCGAGCGATGAGCGTTGCGCGATGCCGCTGTAGCGATGCCCAAAAATAATTTTAACATTATATTTCAAATAAACATGTTCACACTGGAGCGGTGCGTCGTGCGGTGTTGCGCGACACAACGCTGCGCACCGCTAGTGGTCTAACTTGCTTGAAAATGTCCAGCGTCATCGCACTATTCCACTTTTTTTTTATGTCTTTTAATTTGAAGCCTTAAAAAAAAGATAAACATGAACCAAGACATGGACAGAGTCGACAGAGAATTGGTAATTTCTTAATTCAAACACAAAAACTGAAAAAATCGTGCAGAATCTTGTCGCAGTTGAGGATACAGTTAATGTGAACGCGCACTTACTGATGTGTACGCTACGCGACAGCGTTTCCAGAAAGGCGGCGTTGTCGTTGTGTTCATGTCATGATAATCAGGGGGCGTTAGGAAAATTTTAACTATATTAAAAATTATTGTATTTTAGGCTAAACTATGGATACCTATTAGGAAATTTTTAAAACGACCCGCCGAATCAATATCATCCCCAGATACCGCAGAACCATCCGAAAAAATACAGAAAACTCCAAGCACAGCTGAGTATACTGCCACAGGCTCGACCACAGGTCAAGAAGGTGGTTCTCACGTTTCTGAAGCAGACATTAGTGATTTTATTTCAAATAATAGTAATATGCATCTTTTGAGTGACTCCAAAAAACTTCAGTTAGTAACCAATTCCTCGCAGCCTTTTGAAACGTTTGATTTCAAAAATACAGATGCAATAGCAGGCGGTACTAGACATTTTCGTTTCGAATGGTTTGGGCAGTATCCGTGGGTGACCTACTCCAAAAAAATGAAGGGTGCGCTGTGCGTTCATTGCGTACTTTTTAAACCAACAATAAAAAGAGGAGTTCAAGGTTCTTTCATTAACACAGTTTTTGTTAAATATAAAAATTTTCATGAAGCAGCTAGAAAACATGAAAATTCTGAATGGCATCGAGAAAGTACAATGAAATCCAAACTTTTTGTTGACGTTATGACAAATAAAAAGAAAAGCATAGACTTGCAACTAAACCAAGCAGCACATGACTTAGTCGTTAAAAACCGTGCTAAATTATATCCAATATTGTCCACTATATTGTTTTGTGGAGCCCATGATTTAGCACTTCGTGGTAAAGAGTCAAATGAGGGAAACTTTAATCATCTTTTGGAATTTAGAATTGAGTCGGGGGATACAGTTCTAAAAGAACATTTTGATAGGTGTCCTGGAAAAGCTAAGTACGCATCGGTTAGAATTCAAAATGAGTTGATTAATGTAACTGGATGCTTAATCCGTGAAGAAATCGTGCGTAAAATAAACAGCAAAAATTTTATTGCTTTTTCCTTGCTTGCCGATGAAACAGCTGACATTGCAGGAATCGAGCAAATGTCTATTGCTGTGAGATTTGTAGAGAGATCTGAAGAGCTGCCAAAGGTTCACGAAGAATTTATTGGCTTTTCTCCATTGAAGGAAATGAACGCCAAATACATAGCTTCCGAAATACTCTCTTTTTGCGAGAGGTCAAAATTAAATATGACAAAATTGTTAGGTCTTGGTTTCGATGGCTGCGCCACAATGGCCGGTCACGAAGCAGGAGTACAGAAATTGATTAGAGACAAGTACCCAAAAGCTTTATTTTTCCACTGCGCATCTCACAGGCTAACTCTGGTAGTAAACGACTTGAACTCTGTTTTGGAAGTAAAAAATTGCGTAGGAACCATAAAGGAAGTTATAAGGTTTTTCCGGGAAAGCACCTTAAGAAGGCAACAAGCTCCTAATCTTCCATTGCTGTCAGAGACGCGATGGTCTGAAAAGTATAAGAGTATTAGAATTTTTTCAGAAAATTTTGTTCCAATCAAAAAAAGTCTTGAAGAAATGACGGCTGATATAACTTTTAATAGAACTTCAAGAACTAAAGCCCATCAACTTAATTTGGCTAGTTCTGATGTTTCGTTTTTAATTTGCCTTCAAATAATAGCAAAATATTCAAGTTTATTGGAGCCAGTAGTAAATATTCTACAAGGCAAATCAATTGATATACTAGGAGTTAAAAAGCATATCAGTAATTTAGTGCAGATGTTCCAAACTCATAGAAGTGATGAAAAAGTTGATGAAACATTTCACACAATCTATGAATGTGCGAAAACGATTGGCGAAATCTTCGACATCGAGTTTAAAATTCCAAGAATTGCAGGGCGACAGATTCATAGAGCCAATTATCAAGGATCGATAGAAGAATACTACAGAAGATCTTTGTTTATTCCGTATTTAGATTCTCTAATTACATCTTTATCTATCAGATTTTCTGAGGAAAATACCTATGCTTTTGGGCTGTACCAATTACATCCGTTCCTCCTGAGGAAATTGAAAACTGATGAATTTAATAAATTTGTGGAAGAAATAAACAATTATTACGAAATTGATAATTTTAAAGAGCAGGCCTATTCATGGTTTTATTATTGGACAAACCAAAACGAAACGAATATTACAGAAGATACTGCTATGATTGAATTGTTGGAGCACTGTCAATTTTATCCAGCCGTTGGTAAGGCGATTGAAATAGCTATATGCTTACCACCTACAACATGTACTGTGGAAAGGTCTTTCAGCACACTCCGCCGAGTAAAAACCTGGATAAGATCGGTAATGTGTGCCAACCGTTTAGATGGTCTACATACAAAATGTAATCAAAGAGTTTGGGAGCACATCTAGGAACTTAAAATTTCTATTTTCTGATCAAAATTTATAAATTATAATTAACAGCCGTATTCAACATCCTCTTTTTTTAACTTTAAAAAGAATTTAGAAACTTGTCACTTTTAAAAATTTGTAGACAGTTTTCAAAGTCGCTTTTAAAGTTAAAAGAAGATGTTGAATATGGCTGTTGTTTATTTGTCATATCTATTTAACATTTTTATTTTACCCTCAAAAATTCAAATTTTGTATTTATTTTCTAAGCATCTAGTCTACGAATTCGATATTTTTTAAGCCAAAATTATTATAAATATTAATTGTCAAATTGACATTCTCTCTATGCAATGTGTGTTTATTTTTTAAAATGCGTCATTACAAATGAGTATAGTTTAGACTGCTCATGTTGATTCAGTAATATACGTATGGTTACCTACATAAATGCGGTCATATAATTTAAATATTAAAGATTAGAAAATTTTCAGGATCTGCATAACTACTGGAATTATTGTTGAATTTTTATAAAGGAAAAATGTAAACAAAGCCTAATAAAATCAGGGAAAAATTAAATTTCCATAGGAATTTTGAATGGAAAACTGAAAATAAGTGTGAAATAGTAAAAGGCAATTTTGGCACAATACAGGATAACTAAATAGGACATTATGTTACTACCATTCTTCACCCCTCTTTTTGTAATAATACACACTTAACGGAAAACCGGTTCCAGATCATACTCAATATTTAAAAACGTTCAAATTTAGAAGACAGTAATACATTTTTTAATAAACAAATCATCAAACCTGGGTCTAAATCTATGATCTGTTGCAGCATAAATATTTTTCAAACAATATCGTTTATTTAGCTCGGTATATTTCTACGCATACTTATGCAGTTCTGTATCTCACTATCAGTTACATTATATCATAAATCCGCGGCGACAGCCTTACTTTGGCCTTATCGAAAGCCGATAGTGTATACTGTTCAAAGTGGAAGACGCACAGTTGCCTGGAACTGCATCCCCAAAAAGGAACGTTCCAATTTCTATACTCTAGACTTATTAACTGTTCTCTTTATATTCTTTACATTTTATGTTCTCTGTATTCGGGATCTTATAGAGCACAAAATGTACGAAAAAAACTATCGGCATACTTGCTCATTGAAAAAAAGTATATTGCAATTAAGTACCCTCCTAGTAACTTGGCATTATCGTCCTTTGCTTGATTTATGCCTTCTAACATAATATCTTTATGAATCACTATTTGCTATATCGATACATGAGCTACCACCTGAACATGTTGTTTCACTTACATCAATTTAGAATCTACTACCGAATGTTGATTTTGCGTGATTGCCCTAGTATTTACATAACCTTTGCGGTAATCCTATTTGGCGGCATAAACTAAGCTCAGATTTGTAATTTAGCATTCGGTCATCACGGTTTATGATGACGTTTACAATAATAATTATAATTATTATTATTATTGATATTTCAACGCGTTGTTGACAGGATCTGGCACCTGGAACTGTCAAGGATATAAATGCCCTACAATTGAAATAAAAGTCTGACATCAGAAAAATGTTGTGAGAGGTTTTTGAACATAAAAATATATACCTATGCTTTCCACAAAAAAAAAAAATCCACCCCCACTCATTAAAACGGCAGCGAACAACACATGTGTGAATCTTCCGCCTTAAATTAATACAAAAATGTTTTCTCATGTTGTGTCTTTATTTTGTTTTTTCATGTTGGACTACTACTTTTTCGATTGTTCATGTTTCAAAAAGTCCCTAAACCTTTTTTGCTTTTCCAGATTTTTGAGCTGCTGCGGAAAAAAAATATATATTTTATTTTGCTTTCCGTCGTTTGTAGTGGATTGTAGTGAACTTATTCCAGATTTCTTCAGATTTAAATTTGTCTTTTGATAAATTATCTTCATATTTTTTCGACTAAATTTCTTATATCACCATGAAATACTTTTAATATTTCAGCAAACCGTTAAGATTAAACTCGACACGTTCAAAAGTTCAGAAGGGCCGGAGGCTCATTTCCGTCCATGATCCTATTCACAATAAATTAATCTTCGCATATCAGATATCGCCATTGGCATCGCATAGTATGGAACTAGAGTTTATTTATGTTAAAAAAAAGACTGAGGTATATTGACTTCAAAGTATCCATTTAAATGCATCAATTGAGAATTAAACAAACGTTACACGCGAAAAATCAAAATTTACGAGTTTTTAATCTATATTCGTTTTCTGGTGAACACTCAATAAAACTATCTTCTACTGTGACGATATTTGCTAACACATAACAATCCGCTTATGATATACAGTGTGTCCACTTAAGTTCGCAGCACATGGGAAACTTTTTTATTATCAATACGGTGTTTAAGCATTTTTTTTTATTGCGTAATATTGATCTACATCAATTTTTAGAAAACCCGTGTTTTTATATTTTGTTCAAAAGTTATCACTAACTTTAAAAAAAAATTATTAAAATTCCTAATTTGAATTTCACTGTAAAGGAGCGCGTGACGTAATCGCCCGCAAGAGGCGTAGTACCACACAATTCCACGAGATGGCGCACTATCTTTTATAAAGTTTACAGTTTACTGTAGCATTTCGCATCTGTTCAGTCACTGTAAATCACGCCATCAAGCTGGAACTTTTGGACTCTTGGGAAGTCTATGAACAAGAACCTGGAACAAGCCAAGTGAGCTGGAACAAGTCGGGAAAGTGTTTGGAAGAAATCCAGAGAGGTCAGGAAAGGACTGGATAAGGTCTGGAGCAGTCTGCACAAGTCTGGATAAATCTGGATAGAGTCTGAAAAAGTCTGGAAAAGTCTGGAAAATGTCTGGAAAAGTCTGGAAATCTCTGGAAACGTCTGGAAAGAGCCTGGAAATTTCTGGAAAGGGTTGGAAAAATTCTGCCAAAGGTCCCAAAAGACCTGGGGATCATTTTCCAGAATCCGGGTCAGTCTGTACAAGTCTGGATGAGGTCTGGATAAATCTGGATAAAGTCTGTAAAACTCTGGATAAGTCTGGATATTGTCTGTAAAAGTCTGGAATTCTCTGGAAACGTCTGGAAAAGACTTGGAAATTTCTGGAAAGGGTCGGAAAAATTCTGGAAAAGGTCCCAATAAACCTGGGGATCATTTTCTAGAATCAGGATCAGTCTGAACAAGTCTGGATAAATCTGGATGAAGCCTGGAAAACTCTGGATAAGTCTGGATAATGTCTGGGAAAGTCTGGAAACGTCTGGAGAAGGCCTGGAAGCTTCTTGAAAGAGTTGAAAGAATTCTGGAAAAGGTCCCAAAAGACATGGGGATCATATTCTAGAATTCGGAGCAGTCTGTACAAGTCTGGATAAGGGATGGATACATGTGGATTCAGTCTGTAAAACTCTAGATAAGTCTGGATATTGTCTATAAAAGTCTGGAAATCTCTGGAAACGTCTGGAAAAGACTTGGAAATGTCTGGAAAGGGTCAGAAAAATTCTGGAAAAGGTCCCAATAGACCTGGGGATCATTTTCTAGAATCCGGATCAGTCTGAACAAGTCTGGATAAATCTATGAAGCCTGGAAAACTCTGGATAAGTCTGGATAATGTCTGGAAAAGTCTGCAAACGTCTGGAAAAGGCCTGGAAGCTTCTTGAGAGGGTCGGAAAAATTCTGAAAAAGGTCCTAAAAGACCTGGGGATCATATTCTAGAATTCGGAGCAGTCTGTACAAGTCTGGATAAGGGTTGGATAAATCTGGATAAAGTCTGTAAAACTCTGGATACGTAAAAAGTCTGGATATTGTCTGGAAAAGTCTGGAAATCTCTAGAAATGTCTGGAAAATTCTTGAAAGCGTCGGAAAAATTCTGGAAAAGGTTCCAAAAGACCTGGGGATCATTTTCTAGAATCCGGATCAATCTGAACAAGTCTGGATAGGTCTGAATGAAGTCTGGATAGGTCTGGATGAAGTCTGGATAGGTCTGGATGAAGTCTGGAAAACTCTGGATAGCTCTGGATAAGCCTGGATAATGTCTGGAAAAGTCTGCAAATCTCTGGAAACGTCTGGAAAAGGCTTGGAATTAACACGCTTTTATTAGCTTCACCTGTATATATGTTTGTTTGGTTGTTTGTTTGTATGTTGGTAAGTAACTCTCCTTTGGACTAAAAGCAAGTGGCTTATTACTGTTGTATAAACAACTACACAACAACTGTTGATATAATCAAATTATTTTAAAAGCAGTTTTCAAGTATATCCCTCTACCTTAAGTTCGTTCGTTGGCCGAACGGGTCTTCGCTGACGACACCTCCCAGACTTACCAAACAAAAAATATTAGAATTATTGTGAAAAAATCGTGGGGTGATCAATGTACGAGAAATGTGGAACAAAGCACTCCACGCTTTTTTCACAAAACTTTAGCGCCAACTGTAAAAATTGATAACTGTAAAAAATGAAGACATTATAACTTAACACATTTTATTATAAGAGCAAAAAAAAACGCATCTACTTATTGTTTATTACATTTTTCAGTTTTTAGTTCGATGTATTATTTTGTTCTTCATTTTTTTTGATTTGAAGAAAAAACTTTAATTCTTATTTGTGTTTTGTTTATATTTGGTGGGATTATGAAGATTATGGGAGGAATGGTTGACATTGTTGACATAAAGACACAATCACACCGCAGCCACACCAAAAAATTATGGTGTGACCGGTGCGACTTTGCAGACATTATCCAGACTTATTCAGAGCTTTCCATAGTTTTCCAGTTTTCATCCAGATTTTTCCAGACTTGTACAGACTAGAGTGCGATTTTCGAAACCATTCGAGTACATTTCGTACACGAAATTTGACTGACAGCAATGTAAATTAAATGGGGCGCAGACAAATTTCGTGTACGAAATGTACTCGAATGGTCTCGAAAATCGCACCCCTGATCCGGATTCTGGAAAATGATCCCCAGGTCTTTTTGGACCTTTTCCAGATTTTTTCCGACCCTTTCAAGAAGTTTCCAGGCCTTTTCCAGACGTTTCCCGAGATTTCCAGACTTTTCCAGACATTATCCAGACTTATACTGATCTCTCCAGAGTTTTCAAGGCTTCATCCAGATTTATCCCGACTTATTCAAACTGATCCGGATTCTGGAAAATGATCCCCAGGTCTATTGGGACCTTTTCCAGAATTTTTCCGACCCTTTCCAGAAATTTCCGAGTCTCTTCCAGACGTTTCCAGAGATTTCCAGACTTTTCCAGAAAATATCCACACTTATCCAGAGTTTAACAGACTTTATCCAGATTCATCCAGAACGTATCCAGACTTTTACAGACTGATCCGGATTCTGGAAAGTGATCCCAGGTCTTTCGGGACCTTTTCCAGATTTTTTGCGACCCTTTCAAGAAGTTTCCAGGCCTTTTCCAGACGTTTCCAAAGATTTCCAGACAATATCCAGACTTATCCAGAGTTTTCAAGAGTTTTACAGACTTCATCCAGAATCATCCAGACCTTATCCAGACTTGTACACACTGCTCCAGATTCTAGAAAATGATCCCCAGGTCTTTTGGAACCTTTCCAGAATTTTTCCGACCCTTTCAAGAAGTTTCCAGGCCTTTTCCAGACGTTTCCAGAGATTTCCAGACAATATCCAGACTTATCCAGAGTTTTCCAGAGTTTTACAGACTTCATCCAGAATCATCCAGACCTTATCCGGACTTGTACACACTGCTCCAGATTCTAGAAAATGATCACCAGGTCTTTTGGGACCTTTCCAGAATTTTTCCGACCCTTTCAAGAAGTTTCCAGGCCTTTTCCAGACGTTTCCAGAGATTTCCAGACTTTTCCAGACATTATCCAGACTTATACTGATCTTTCGAGAGTTTTACAGACTTCATCCAGATTTATCCAGACTTGTTCAGACTTATCCGGATTCTGGAAAATGATCCCCAGGTCTATTGGGACCTTTTCCAGAATTTTTCCGACCTTTTCCAGAAATTTCCAAGTCTTTTCCAGACGTTTCCAGAGATTTCCAGACAATATCCACACTTATCCAGAGTTTTACAGACCTTATCCAGATTTATCCAGACCTTATCCAGACTTGTACAGACTGATCCGGATTCTGGAAAATGATCCCCAGGCCTTACAAACAAACATACTTTGTAAAGGCTTATTTAGTCACTGTGAGTACAGTGATCTCCTCTAGCGCCATCTATTGGACTATTATATTTGATAACAAAAAAAAATCCTTCAGTGGCGCCATCTGTTGATAATTCTCTGCACTGGAGGGCGGTGACGTCATAATTTTTCAGCGTCCATTTGAATTGGTGGGTAATGATATCAAATTTTATTATTTTCTGCTTTTTTAACTGTGTCGTTCAGGTAATTATTTTTTCATTATAAGGGCTTATTTTGATTGCATAAATCGAACTGTGCAATGAAAATAGTTAAATTCAACTATGCTTAAACACCGGATTTTACGGAAAAAAGTTATTCTTCATAAAAGTTTCTGCTTCTTGAAAAAAAAAATATATATTAAAACTTGAAATAGCATGTACCGGGTGTTTCACCGAAGGAGGTAACCGGCTATATCCCAGAAACTTAATAACACTAGAACTTTGGAGAAAAAAAAATTATTGATAAAAGAGGCCAAGAGAAATTGCTGGAAATTATTTTCAGGTTTGTGGGATGGCCGTTAAAGGTCTCAGTTGTAATGTCGAAAGATAAAAATAGAATTTTTTCGAAAAAATATCCGATTAGGGACGTGAATAAATATCACAGGGTGTTTCCTAAGTACGGTTCGTAACTCCAGGATGTGATTCCTTACAATATTTTAAGAAAAAAAGTTCCCATACACATGTGTCCGGAAATGCGTAATTTCTGAGATACAGGGTGTCAAAGTTTAAAAAAAAATCGTTTTTTTTTATTTATAGCTCAAAAACATATTTCTGGATTTCTGATAAACTTGGCAGATTTGTTTGTTATAACAAAAGCTATCTTTTGTATCAATTAGATTTACCGTTATTATGCCAGTGGCGCCCCAGGAAGCAATTTCGTTGGTAAAAGTAGAAAAAAAAATAACTGCACGTCACTGATTTGCGATTGCTACCGATCGGTTTGATGCTACGGAATAGCTTCCGCACTACCAAACCTGAAAAGACGTCAAAATCGAAGAAATTCTACCCAATCGAACGGTTCATTCTTTACAGAAAAGGCTCCAGAGCATTACACCACAAAGCGCATGACACGCTACAAATGTAAATTGAGAAAAACCGTTTTTTGCTTTAGTGAAATATGTGAAAATATTTTGCTTGGAGCGTATTGCGATAGAAACCCGGTAAAGAATATTAAACGCCTGGGAAATATTTGATATAGTTGCAAGGCACAATGCACCCGTAACATTCACACATATCTCCTACCCTAGGAATCCATATAATGCATTTTCTATAAGTAAATTTATATGCCTTCAGCTAACATCCAACTTGAATCTTGATGTAGAGGAAAAATGGATCTCGATATTAGAGGTTATATCTTTGCGGAGTAAAGTGAATAGCTATTTTTATGAGACAATTGAGGTCTTTTTTTGATAATATAGGTAGACAACATCAACGTAACGTGTAAATATTGTGTTTGCATAGGAAAGCCTTTGAAGCATCACTTAAGCTATTCCAAACAATAGTTTATCATTACAAATATGTGAATTAACGAAAGGCAATATATGTATAATATGATAAATAGAATTCCACTAATCATCTTCTTTCTCCGACTAGGTCAACCCTAGAATTTCTACACATCCAGTATAATACTCTACCAACTGTCAACTGAGCTATCTGAGTCTCAGTTTTGTGCTTTTTTGGTCTCAAGTCTAATTTCAAATTTTGGATTTCTAGCGGTTACGGATTGGATAGCAGATAGAGAGACGTTATAGTAAATGAAATGTGTGTTGCCAAGATCCGAATAAGAAGATTTAAAATATTTGCCTCACAAATAAACACATAGATTACTGACTCACCAATGGTTACCGCAACCCTGAGCAAATACTAGAGGTTTAGGTGTAAGGTGAAAGGGCACGTTACTGAGAGCGTCAACGTAATATGCTCGAGTATACTGAAATCTTCCAGCAAGAAGAGTGGAAATCCAAAAAATCATCGTGAACCAACCAACTTGAATTCTTGCACGGTTGCAAATTCAAAGATAATCTCTGTCGGTGCCAACCTCGCCAAAATTACAAATAAACGCTGTGCCTCGTGGCTGAAGTGGTGATCACATCAAACGACACACGGGGAATACATTCAAAATTTCGTCGAAGGAAAACCTTTCTAGAAGATAGACCAAAAAGTTTCTACGAAACACGTGTTCAATTGTACCTAGCAGCAAATATTGATAAATCAAAGGATCAGCTTGTATCGATTCTGTTCATTGTCAGATGTCATAATACGTATGCGGTTTGGCTATATAAGATAATGAAAACCCGACATCTCAATCATTGGTTTTGAGCTCTCGCCAGTACGTCACAAGATTGGGAATAATATAAAGAGCAAAATACGGAGAACCACAAGACATGTAAAATCCCTATTCATCCATCAAAAGGCCAATCATAAGGAGTAATTTACAAAGCGGTAACAGAGGTACTAAGTGAAGAATAACAGGAGTTTCAATGTTCGACAATTATTGACTGACTGCACCAGGAAAATACGAGATGATCACCAACTGTAGCCAGAGCCCAGGAATAAGGCCAGTCAACTTCACCTATGGGTTGAAAACAAATCTCATTATCTGACTACAAAGAGAAAAAAAAGTTGAATCTAATAGATCGGTAAAATTCGAACATAAATGTAACAAATTTATATTGCTCAACTTATGACGTATTATATTCGCCTAGTGATGCCGCGAGACTCGAGACTGGTCTCGTCTCGTCTCGTCTCGACTTTTCGAGACGAGACTGTCTTTTGGTCTCGTCTCGTGAAGTCTCGACGAGACGATACCAGACTCGGCGAGAGTCTCGTGTAGTCTCGAGTCTCGAGATTACACTTAAAATTTTTCTTTCATAGCTTTATTATTGGACTATTCTGGGCTATTTGAATATGAAATCAGTAAATTAAATATCACGGTTACTCTTTACTGTGATTTTTCACTAATTTCTTTTCCACTGTGGCAGTTTGGACTTCCTTTATAATTTAAAAAAAAAAAAAAACATAAATACAGGGTGTCCGAAAAATAAAGTAAAAGCTCTCCACGTAGTAGGGGACCCTTTGAGAAACCCTAGGAAAATAATTCAATTAAAAAAATCCTTCTCCAGCATTATTCTTGGTAATATGAAGAGGTAGATGTGAAAATTCACCTTCGAATTTTTTAGATAATTACATGGGTATTCAATTTAAATCTCTGATATATTGTCAACGGTATATTTTCAGTGTTGCCAATTTTAATATATATTAAAATGCAAATAACTTTCTTAAGAATGCCACTAGATTTTTTAAAGTATTTTTCTGGGGTTCCTTGTAGGGTCCTCCACCACGTAGTGAAGAGTTTTTACGCTATTTTTTTTGGACACTCTGTATAACTCGAGACCAGACGAGACCACTCGAGACGAGACGAGACTTTGGTACTCGAGACCGAGACTAAGTCACGGTCTCGTCTCGAGATGTCGAGACGAGACGAGACCAACCCTAAGTCTCGTCTAGTCTCGTCTCGCGGCACCACTATATTCGCCTCACCAAAGAGGAATGGAAGAAAAGTATCTGCTGTGATACGTACACTAAGTGGTTTCACCTAAAATGCACAGAACCGGCAGGGCAGACCTATGAAGATGTCATGCAGTTAGATTTTCATTGCAATTTATGTACCTAATTAACATCAAAAATAATTTATTTCAGTTCAATACTACAAACGTTGTGCAATCAAAACCAAAAATTTTGTTTCGTTTCATTAGTTAAGAAATATATACTTGTGTTTTATCATTTTTTACGAGTTTGTTTTTATTTTTGTTGTTTACGAGAAAATAATATTCGTTTTAGTTTACTACTACAAAGGTTGTGTAATCAAAACCAAAAAATTTGTTTAGTTTTATCATTTGAAGGAATATGTACTCATGATTTATAATTTTTCACGAGTTTATCTTAATTTTTGTT
Source organism: Ceutorhynchus assimilis (assembly GCA_917834065.1). Taxonomy (NCBI): domain Eukaryota; kingdom Metazoa; phylum Arthropoda; class Insecta; order Coleoptera; family Curculionidae; genus Ceutorhynchus; species Ceutorhynchus assimilis. The sequence goes on along the minus strand of OU892277.1, from coordinate 17,120,580 downwards.
GTGTACGAGAATACATTTTTCTGTACTTCATACAAACCTATTATTATAACTTACCGATTTTGAGAACATATGGAAATAAATGAATTAGGAATGTACGGGTCTGAGGGAAATTGATACTTTCAATCACGGCCGACAATTGGTACTGACATATGAGTGGCAGATTACTAACAAAAGTGCTATTTTTCAAAGAAAGAAAAAATAGTCAAAGTACATGCATTTATAGGTATTTCTTATCTCTCTCACGTAAAAGCTAGGAGTATGCACTAGACGATGATAGGAGAACGCATAACCTAACTTCCATGCTATTTTAATGAACAGCTAAACATCACCAAAAATGGCCGACTACTGGCGAAACCACCTATCCTGCGGTAATGAAAATCGCTGCGTTTGAACCGATATTGTCAGGTCATTGCTTTTTTGACCCAGTTCTGCGTCAGATTCCGATTATTTAAAAGCAACCAGAAATAGATGATTTTGCCACAGGTGCTCAATCATTTTATTCTCTTTAAATTTCAATAACACCTAAGTTCCTTAAACAAACACGGATAGTTTTTAATTAACACCACAGAATTCGTTAAAATTGAAATTCTACCTGTTTTTTAGTTTTTCTTTTTCAAATTTATGTGCTTTGAATGCCCTCCAATAACGCGAAAACAAGCTTTAATGGTGTTTCGCAGATCATCGAACATAATATACAGAGAAAGTGATTGCTGTAGTCGGAGTAAAGAGGCTGCTAATATTTTGCCGCAGTTTTGATTTGCTAATGACTGTTCTCATCAACAAAAGAATGATCCCACACCAGACCAGTCGCCATTTGATGCATTAGGGACGATTATTTGTACATTAGGCTTAATATTTATCCACAGCAAAGTTTTTTTGCTCGTGTGTGTACCGCGCTAAGTCATTGGCCAATTTGAGTGCGCTATTGATAAACGCCAATAGTTTTGAAGGGTTGAGGATTGAAGTAAACTCTTCTATTAACGGCTGTTTAAATAAGTCTGATAATGATGATAAAGAACCTTTGCCTTAACACTTGCAGCGTGACAAAAAAAAAATTACAGCTGTCAAGATTAAATTGGCTTTGAAAATATCTTGTCCATATTTGGACTTGCCCCAAGCTTGGGTCATTATCCCGTCTATTTACGTATAAAAAAAACAAGCTTTACATCAGGAAAAATTCAATAGTTGTGAAAACCAATTGATAGAGATTTTTACACCAGGACAATGTTAATATGACAACTGATGATAAATCAGCCAAATATGACAAATAATGCATTTTGCGCCCCTATTACACACACTCTAAATTTGGATACCTTATAGCGTAGACCATATTTTGAGGGTGGATTATTTGCCTGATATTGATCTATCTGTTTGTATTTGGATTGGAAATTAATTCAAAATCAACTCGCTTAACTAAACATAAAAGAGAAAAACATGTAAATTTATTAATTATTCAAAATAGATATATTCATAAGATTAACGAATTCAGGGAGAAGATGTGCAGAATGAAGAAGGGAAAATAAACTATCACTATTGCTGCGTTAAAGGCTTATCAAGACTTTCAAATTATCAGCTCTCTAAAGACGGGCATAAGAAAATTATATGCAATATGTTTCAACTGTCATTATTTGCGAAAGGAAATTCAAGGAAACTGATAAAATCGTTAGAGTTTACTGTCACCTCACTGGTGATTTTAGAGGATTTGCTCAACATTATTTGTAATTTAAATTATAAACATTATTTTGCAATTTATATCGTATTTCATAATTTGATCGGCTACGATGCGTATTTCACCATTAGGAACTTAGCTAAACATTTTCATATCAAAATACAAAAGAAAACACAAAGACATCCTCCACAGAAATGTTAGTAATTTGAAATTAATGAACCCTACATGTTTCGAAGCTACAGAGCCTCATTATCAGGGGCAAATTTGCTCAATATTATAAGGTTAACATTATCATGGTAGAGGAAAAACAAAAAAATTAAGAAAAAAATTTACATTTAGACACAGGACATTTAATTTAAACGTGTACTAGTTTTTTAGATTCCTCAATAACTAATATGATGTGGCTTCTCAAATCTAAAATTAGAATTATGATGAAAATTAAAACAAAGAAAAAAATTTGATCTACAAAAAAGTTTATTTGTGTTAATTCATGTTTTACAGTTTCAACTACACTTTGAGTCATGGACTATGGACTTCTTTTCGAACTTCCACATCACTTCATTACCTGAAAACAATGAAAAATACATCAGCTCACAGTTTACGATAATTGAACCAATTTAAAATTCCGATTTATAGATTCCTTAAGTTCCATTGGTTCCTCTTAGTTTCTGACCTGACAGCAACAACAATAACTGTAAGCAATTTCGAAAATCTTAGAAATAAATTTCCCAATTTATGTGAGGAACGATTCAAATTGCTTACCGGAAACGGTGTATTTCTCTACGATTACATAGACAACATGGAAAGGCTAGAGGAAACTTATTACCTAATAAAGAACACTTGTACAACAAACTTAACGATAAAGACATAGAAGTCGCTGATTATGAACATGCAAAACTTGTATGTAATAAATTTAATATCACAACTTTGGGTGATTATAGCGACTTGTATATGGAAACCGATATCATGCTGGGATTATATGCTAAAGTATACCAGGTGTGTAGCCTGGAAACTATTCAAGATGTAGATCTTTTATTGTTTATAGAGCGTGGTGTCAGCGGTGGTGTAAGTCGAAGTTGTTATCGGCTCTCAGAGGCTAAAAACAAATATATGAAGGAATATGACTGATGCAATCTTTGGAAAAAAAATGGAAAAACGTTAGAAAAAAAAAACGAATATTAAAACTTTTAAATGAATGGGAGGGGAAATATGGGGGCAAAGATTTTTATTTCGAATCCAAATTTCAAAAACAGGTCTATTTTGAGTGATACTCTTATGGCCATTGAACTGAAAAAGCCTTGTATTATTTTCGATAAACGGCTGTAGATCGGTATGACTATACTGCAGATTTCAAAAACGTGTGTATATGAATGTGAACTTTTAATACTGATGCAGATAGTCTGATTTATGAGCTACTGTGTAATGACAAGTATGAAAAGGTAACTAAAACAGATATATATTGTCATCCTCTGGAAAACAGGTGGAATATTCCTCAAGTCGATGAAAAAATTATAGGTTTAATGAAGGAGAGAACAACAAAAAAATAATTACTCATTTCATCGGTTTTCGTCTACAGATACTGGAGCATGCTCTTATTTTATCCTGCTCCAGTTTAACTTTTGATTTACACGTTCCGAGAGGTTATCAGTACCCACTGTGGACCAGGTACAAAATTACAGAAAATACTTGCTCGATGAGATACAGTCATAAATCCTCTATAAAGCTTGTCGAGAGCACGATATTGCCTATGGTAAAAGCTCAAATTTAGAGGATAGACGCAAGGTAGATTACGAGCTTGAGCAAAGAGCTTGGCAAAGTGTCAAGTCCGCAGATGCTGGACAAGGAGAAAAAGCTGCAGCTTGGACTGTTACCAACACGATGAAAGGTAAACCTAAACTAGTTATGAGTGTAGGCAGAGCAGTACGGAAACTAGACAAAGGTGCCGACAAAAAATTTGGTTTTCGACAGACCTTTATAAGCAATGTTGCAAAGTTATTGAAAAATAATATAAACAAGAACCTGAAAAAAAAAAAATTGCAATGAGTGTGAAGGCTGCGCGAGATGCCGTCAATAATGGAGGAAAAAATCAAGACCTCCCGTATCTTACCTATAACAGCTGGACTAGTTCCGCTTATTCCAATCTTTGTTGGTCTTAGCGCTTTAGGGGCATTAAGTGGTGGAGCAGCAGCAGTTGCCAAGACAGTTATAGATGCTAAAAATAAAAAAAAAAAATGCATTAGATGAGGCTAAATGACACAAGAAAGCTATGGAGGATGTAGCACTAGAAAAAAAGACTTTCTGGCCTCGTAATGAAACATTATAGAAAGATATATGATTTGTACTTGAAAAAAACAACAAAAAAACTAATAGAGCTACCCGATAAAGCACTTAGTGACATAGATTCAATTGAATATGTGAAAAAGTTAGAAATTCAACATTTCCTGGATTTAGACTCTACCCTAGACCTTTCAATTTTATGCATACAGTATTGGGTACTTTTTAGCTCCGTAAGGCAGACGCGAGATGAATGTGCGTTCACAATCTGGCTATAACGTATAAGAATTGCATGCGGTGTTGGGGAGGGTATAGTGTTAGTGCTGCGTTGCCAAATTTGATTGGAAGGCAGAACCTGCTAGGTGCTTGTTAGAATAAGAAAAAAAAAATTTCAAAGAATCACATGACTTTACCTGATCATTTGCTAGTGGCGGGCGAAATTGGTAAAGGTAGAATCAATCAAAGATGTTTAGCATTTAATCTATCTGTGATATTAGGTCATTAACTTGAACTCGAGAACCGTCCAATTGAAACATCAAAATTAACGATTTTCTTATGATAAAGCAATTTTCTCGGAAATGTTAATTTCCGAAAAAATGCGAATGTTCAAGGTTCTAAAATATGGATCTTGCAGGCTGTCTGAAAAACTGAAATTTCTGCCTTCCTAATAATATGAGTTCGTGAAAGTCCAATTTAGGCTAAATTATGACCTGGTTTATCAAGGCTCAAGAATCAATAGAAGCAGAAAGTTATATGCAAACACATGCTACAGATTATATGTAGGTAGTTGCGATAAATTGCCTTTGTTAGTGCATTGATAACTTAATACACAAAATATATGGAGTAAACAAATGAACAAAACCGTATGCTATTTAGGTCAGTTCAGTTCAGATTCGTTACGACTAAGCTTTTTTTCTTTGGAGTGTTTTCATGTCTTGATAATAATTTAATACCCAAACAAAACACAAGACAAGATCATATGCTTTTTTATAACATTTTTATATTATCTCATATTTTTACATTAGATAGGAATGGTGAAAATAAGCACTAAAGAGGGCCAGAGTAGGTATCCTAGGAGCTGCCGATGGAAAAAAATATGTACCATTGAGCAGAACAGTGCTACTAAAAATCTTCGGAAAAGTGGTGCAAATTAGGCTGAAATTTAACGCTGCTTAGTTTTCATTCATACCTCCGATTGTTTGACAAACTTTCAAATAAAATCGTGAAAGACGTTATGAGTAAGAGCGTCATTATTTCATGTGTTGGCATTTAGTTCTTTTGAATTCCGTAGTTTACTCACAAATATTTTATTTGTAATGTATCCCCATACAATATAATCTAGAACAAAATAATTGAAATTTCACTTGTCGGCGAACGTTATAGCAGGTAGGTATCTATTGTTTCATTCTCAATCAGAAAATAGCCCGTCCTGGTGGTTGGTATTCGACTTCAGGAATTATGTAAATATAGAAACTAATTCTCCTCTATTGCTTCCATGATAGCATTGCCAATAGAAATTGTATGAGTAATTTTGCCACCAGATACAAACATGATGAAAAGTGCACTTATATAAAACATAATAAAAGGTGATTAAAATCCCTTGCAAACGATCTATTATGTTCCTATACCTAAATATGAAGTAAGGTTTCGGAAATAAAAGCCAGTTTCTGTTAGAATTAGATTGATTAAAAATTACTTATTATTGAAAATACTTTGAATAAACAGTAAGAACAATGGAGATAAATATTCAGTTTTAATATTTAAATACTAAGATCAGGTATAAACTTGCAGATCGATTAAACAGACAAGTTTTATCTCAACAGCTCAACTTTCTGACGAGGACCTGGAATGAAAATATGCTTGATTTTATTGAACGTATAAAAATTCTCAAAACCCGTATCTGTCTTAAGATTATTGTTGACCAAACTCAGCGACAAGAGACCAAACAAGCACTTGATGAAGAAAGTGAACTAACAGCGGTCACTGTCATGTCAAACTCCCCAACCGATCTTCGAAGAAATCGAAGCATCCTAATATTCCAAATTCTCAAAGCTTTAAAGATGCCAATGCTATTGTCGTTAATCATTCTCTATTAGAACAATAAATAAATGCTCGATCATTTGTGCTTAAACAAAATAATCAGGCAACCAATAAGCCACCACATAATAAAAATAACTTATTTTAAAACTATCAACCAACTCCAAACTCCCGATCAAAATCACCTAGCTTTCAGCAAAATTTCCAAATCAGGGGTCAACATTGTCACTTCCTAGCCAGCCGATTAAAGGGGCTGTGACCCAAAAATGAGAGTTTCAGTGAAAAAAAAATCTAAGAATAAATATTTAAACCCCATGTTGCTACGATGGCCTGTTTTCGAGTTAGGGCCGTTTAAAGTTACAACTAGGCTTTTGTGACGTCACGCTGGACTATCAGGGACAGTATTAACACTTGCAAAAATCTTCCAAAACAAAAGACAATTATCTCTTAGAGCAAATTGCAACCACTCAAAGTATAGGGTACGGTTCACTGACGACTAAACGAACAGAAGACAGCGATTTCGGCGGTTGTGACATCACAAATTCCTGCATAATTTATCTTCCCGAGGCGTTTTCTCGGAAACTATTTTGAATACAGGACTGCGGTTTTCACGAGAGATCTTAGAATTTTTTTCTTGATTTAAGTAGCTTAAGTCGTTTTTTTGGGTCACACCCCCTTTAACATTCAACCAAGACAAGTTCAAAAAAACTTAATTCGTTCACAAACAGCAAAAAAATATTCTTTTTTACCCGCAAAAATATGTAAACAAACAGGCTGGAACATGCTCACGCACCCGGCCACGTTAATTGTCCTGACGCGGGCGATCTGTATCTATGCGTCAGGGCGCTGGCTCCCCGGCTTCGTCACAGAATATCGTCGACGGCAAGTATACGTACTTACGCATCTGTATTAGGTGATCTGTGACTCAAGTATGAATGGGAAGGAGAAGAGTCCATGCAAATGATGTACAATAAGCCACAATCAGCTTCAGTGCAGACCATAGGCTCGAAAGGGTGTAAAAAAATAGTGCTTTCGGAAAACCGAAAGACGTATTTTCTAAGGAAAATTCGAACAAACACTGGCAGCTTAACACTGATGTCAACAACAAACAGAATCCCCTCGTTGCAAACAAGGTATTCTCAAAGGCCAATTATGCGCCAAAATTTCAACAACTCCCAAAGCAATTCCTTCACTCTCGTAGACTTAACCAATTTGCAAGAAGACGCTTCTACGTATCCTCCGAATGAAACATCGGAAGATTAGTACGCCGAAAATCAATCCCAATTTGACCCTGAAAACAATGAATATTGCTGAAAAATTCGATAATCCTCCTTGCGAGCCGACAAACAACGTAAATTTTCACTGAATGTCCTCAGAAACCAGTCCGACCTCAACCTGAATAGTTTTCAAGCAAATCTCATATATAAAAATTCTAAGTCCACCAGCTAAACTTCTTATTGATACAGGCAGCCACACTTCTTTAATAAGATCAATTATTGCCGAACAACATTTTCCACATTTAATCTATAATTTGAAACATACCCTTATTACATGCACTGGACACACACACCCAGTACAAAGTAAAAATCCTTGCTAGGCGAATAGGGTTCAAATACTGAACTTGAATTTATTTTATTCAATTTCCATGACTACTACGATGGGATAATTGGCATACGAATTTACGTAAACTAAATCTATAAATAGATCTAACAAACAGAAGTCTTTTTAATGATTCAACAGAAATTCCTTTAGTGTATCGTGACGATTTTAATATACAGAAAATTGAAATTCCACCCTTGACTAATGTTATAAAGAACATTAACGCCAATATTCCTGACGGAACAGAAATTATGATGCCACAGTTGCATAACTATATAATAGAGATTTCGGCGTCACTTTTATCAGTGCGAAATGGTACAGTTCCACTAGAAATTCGGAACCTGAATAATGAAATTATTATAATACATTTTAATTCGAATTCCATCGCAGAAAAAGCTGAAATTATTAATTCGGAAGTCTTTGAACTTTTCAATATAGGGCAAATTCATGCCAAACCATCTACACCTAGTGATTCCGATAATTGTGATTTTTCTCTAATTAGATTAGACCACCTTAATTCAGGAGAGCGATTAGAATTACAAAAATTAATATTGCAATTCAATGACGTCCTCTTCAAGCCCGAACAAAAACTAATCTTTCCTCACCAAATCAAATACGAAATCGAAACGGTAGACGAAATTCCAATCCACACAAAATCTTACAGATACCCTTTTATTCACAAACAAGAAGTCCAAAAACAAATCACACAAATGTTGAACGACGTAATTATACGTTCATCTTCTAGCCCTTGGTCTTCTCCTGTGTGGATCGTCCCAAAGAATCAAGACGCCTCGAGTAAACAAAAATGGCGTTTCGTAATTGACTATCGCAAAAATATTGAGAAAACGATTAATGATCGTTACCCAATTCCCAACATCTCTGACATACTAGACAAACTTGGCAGAAGTCAATATTTCACAACCCTCGATTTGGCCTCAGGGTTTCATCGGATCGAAATGGATCCAAATTCTATTCCAAAGACAGCCTTCAAAGTCGAAAATGGACATTTCGAGTATATCAGAATGCCATTTGGCCTGAAAAATGCTCCTGTAACTTTCCAAAGGGTCATAGATAATAATCTCCCCAAAGACCTTCAAGGGAAAATATGTCTCGTTTACATGGACGACATCATAATCTTCTCGACTTCTCTACAAGAACATATCACTGATATCAAAATAGTTTTTGCTCGATTTAGGGAACACAACCTTAAAATTCAACTCGATAAATCCAAATTTCTTCAAAAAATAGTTCAATCTCTAGGTCACGTTATAACTCCGGGTGGCATAAAAGCCAATCCCAAAAAAGTTGAGGCAATCAAAAAATTTCCTATCCCTAAAACACCCAACAAAAAAATCAACTCTCTTTTAGGTTTCGTAGGGTATTATGGAAAATTTATCAAAGATTTCGCAAAATTGACAAAACCTCTTACTAATTGTCTCAAGAAGAATATTAAATCCGTTGAAACTGTCCGAAGATCAGAATTTATCTCAATACATCCAAGATCACTCTGAAAATCTCATCAGAATAATCAGTCAAGAATTCCACGAAAAACTCACAACCCACAGCACCGTTTCCTTACAAAATCAAAATATTCATGAAAACCTACTAAAACCCCAACGCATTATTGTTTCAGATAGAACTCTACCTCCTACTTCTAATATTATCCCTGGCTATGAACTTAGAAATAAAATAAATTGAAAATCCTATTCTACTCTTATCCCTAGGTGCTGCTTACATTACCACAAATCAACATACATCCCTTTATCATATCGATGTAACAATTATTATCGACGACTGCTTCAAAAATCTTTAAAATATCTTAGAAATATCAAAACAGAATTCAAAGTCGTCTTTTTCTGAAGGAATGTTTTGAAATGTTTTGAAACGTTTTAAAACGCTATATTTTTGTGTTGCACGGTGACGTCATATACGGAAACGGTTCAACCAGTTTCGAACCGCTCTTCAGCCTTTTTCAAAATAGAGGTTAAGCAGCTGACCTCAAAATACCATTGGCATAGTACACAAAACAATCATTTTAGAGATGTCACGGGCTCCGTTTTAAAACGGGGCATTTTTGATCACCACCGATATGATGACGTAGCAATCGAACCAGTTTTGAAACGTTTTAAAACACGGTTCAACAGAGACGTCTCAAGCCAATAAAACCGAAAATTTCACCGTATTGACACAACAGAAATTCAAACAAACATACGATTTTTCACAAACACTTCTAACCAGCACGAAGTTATTTCATAAATCCAACAGAACTAAACGAGGACTGATTAATACTGTTGGAAAAGTCAATAAATGGCTTTTCGGCTACTTTCACAATCTACTTCGAAAACAAAAAAATGAACATACTGAACTAATTTTTGTAATAAGCTCGTATACCGAACATCTACAAAAGCTTAGCAACAATCAAAAACTTATGGCCAGAAGACTAAATTTATGAGAAAACAGCCAACTAGGCATATCTAGCGCTCTATGTTTATCCTTAGTATTAGATTAAATAATGTTCCTATTAAATGCACTTAATCAATTAATTACTAATATAGAAAATGCAATTTCCTTTGCGCGTGTAAATACGATGAATAATTCATTTTGAAATCCAAATCAGGTTATGGAAATGATAAACAATATCAAGAAATTATATGGATCTGACAGCTTACCTAAATTCAACGAACTCAAAAATTATCACAAGTACCTATCAACCCAAGTGGTATTAAAAAATGGTATAATACTTTTTTCTATACACACTCCAATAGACTCTTGCACTCAATCGAAATTAAGTATTTAATTTATCTGAAACGAAAGTGTATTTGTTATACTACATAAAAGTATGGTTGGTTAATTTTTTTCTAAATCTATTTTCCTTTTTCAACACATCGAACAAAAAAGGAGGCATATATATGCCAAAATCGCTTTGTGTATCGACTTTGGTACACACCTACTTTTGACATGAAAAATAGAACGACACTTAATGAAGTTTTGACAATTTTGTTTCTTGTCTAAATACGAATTAGACAAAGAGATCCGTACCTGTACTAATCTGGCACAGTATAAAGTACGAAAACAATAAAAGGGATCTTTACTTGTAATGATTTTTGTTTATTATTAGGCCAAGGTCAGTGACCTCTGGCCAATTATCCTATCTCAATGGCTTTTACAAACCCTTTCTTTATCACAACAAAATCAACAATAATTAACAACAAAAAACAGCAAGCTGGGGCTGCTAATGAACAAAGCAACAGCATTGATTTCTTTGACACTGGGGGATTATCCAAAAACCAATAAACGGTTCCGAAAGGTAATGTTGAAATTATCTAAAACCCAAGCAAAGGCAATGAAATTAATCACATAATAAAATGTGTAACCAGTTACCAGTAGAAATTTGAAGGAAAGGTTCTTGATTTCATGACTCACTGCTGGTAGATTCCTGGAAGGGTCTTTCTAAAGTAAACAAGAGGCCGGAGTCACCCTGAGTGTGATTTGAAGAAAAAAGAAATGGGATGTTTTTGCCTGTGGAAATGTAAACTTTGGTCTTAGGGCGGTTACACACGGAGGTGGATGTCTTAATACATATACGTGCATACATCAACGTGCAAACAACAACGTGCACGGCGTTTTGTACAGACGCTCGCACAAAACAGCAGTCTTGCTATTCTTGCTACAGTATTCCGAGTGTGCATACAAAATTGCACATTCAAAAACGCGACGATATTTTGCATACACATTGATGTTTTTGTTTGCGCGTTCATGTATGTGCGTACATGTTTCCAGACATCCACGTCCGTGTGTAACCGCCTTTAGGTACAGAAACTGGTGTCTAATACAGACACATAAAAATTATACTCGTTTTTATTTCCCATAAACCACTTAAAAGAAAAACAACAATAATTTTCAATTGTTTATTTTGTTGGCGATTGAAAAAGGGTTTGTAAAAGCCGATTCCGGAAATTGGCCAGAGGTGAGCATGGATATGGTTTCGGAATTTATGATTTCCAATGCCGACTATTTCAGTGCCGAAATTAAAAATGTAAATTAAAACTCACAGCACAACACTAGACGGTAGAGTTGAAACAAATAAAAAATTTCACATTAAGGGTAGGTAGGTATTAGTAAAATGCAGGTAGAGCAACCTTCCCCAATTAATGATTCCCTTACTGGGTAGAAACTTTTAAAAATTTAGAGGCACACACTAGACAATGTGTATTCAATTATGAACAATGACATAAGGGACTTATGGGGTTATGCTCGGAGTTATGGTTTGTTTCTTGTGGTTTGTGTTCCTTCTGCCTGTTTTGGAGTTTTGGACAGGCTAATAAATAATAATAAATAATGATGATAATGAATTAAAAAGTTGGGTTAAGTTTTTCATAGGAATGAGAATCGATTCCATATTTCGATACTTACAAATCTGTGGATTCAATATATCGATTTAGTTGTCCCTGCCAGGAAAAGTTTACATGAAATCCATTACATCTGGGCAACACTGGATAAAATTGACCAATCAGAAATTTCGTGTCGTGACGTCACGCGACCAAGAAATTTGAACTTCAAATCGAAATTTGAGGCCTTTGCAAGTCCGAAAAAAATCGAAAAAAATATAGTTAAGCTTAATTTTGACTCCTTTTTGCAATAAGCAGATAAAAAAATTCATGAAAGAAACCTATTGTGTACAAAATTCACCCGATTCCTCAATCAAACAAAATACATATCCAATCCGTTCATCTTTTGGACTACTGCAGAAGAATTCCCGCAGCTCGAAGAATCCTCAATCTGCCCACTAGCGTTTCTATCTAAAGAAGAACCCTGCCTCTTCAAATTATTAACCACAACAATAAACGAATGCCCTTCAACCCACATAAACTACCGAAGGACTTCTATCCAACGTCTGAATGGAGACAAAATACTAGTCATTCCTTACAACCAGACCACCATCCGTAGCGAGTGCCAAAAAGGACTATACAATGTCAAAAAAGCCATTATACTTACCATACCTACATGCCCAATCCAAATCAACAACCAAGTATATGAAAAGGAGAAGAAAACCGAGTTCCAATTCATCTTGGATATACCAACATTCTCGTATGTGGAAAAAAAAAGAAGCCCTAAAACTACAGCTCGAAGGCAACCAATCTGTAATTCAACTGCATAGGTTTATCTCTATTTTTCGAGAAAAAAAGTTATATTTGTTTCTGTCATAAGAAACAATGTGTCAGAAAGAGGCTTTTATCGTTTCCCTTACCGATAGGAAGTCCTTTTATAACAAGTTGGTTCTTATAAAAAGAACGGATTTCAATGTTATTCTCGAGAACTGTTAAAGATATACCTATCGGACGTTACATCATTAAAATCAGCAGAAGCAGAGCTACCTAATAAATTATTGAATTATAGGGTTTCCTATTAAAAAATAACGGACTTTGGTCAATATCTCGAAATCGTTGCCAAATAGAAAAAAAAACTGAGAACGAAAAATTAAACTATATTGAGTGAAATAGGAAAATAAGTTCAAAATAAGATAAATACATATATTAGCTTATGCTTTAGAAAGTTTTTACAGAAATCAATTATTTTCATAAACAACAGAGTTATGAAGCTTTCACAGTATTGCTCAAAATCGAAAAAAAGCCCTCAAGCAGCAAAAAGGGGAAAGGTTTCCAACTGCGGTTTGCACTAGCGAAGATTTCATGAAACTTCAGCCTCAGAATGGAGGATTTATTTTATTGTGTGTCGCTCAGAAATTGCTGCTTCCTATAGCAAAGACCAAATTTCTTGTTTGAAAAAATAAAGCGAAAGGATTTAAGGCAGAAAACAGTGCTGATATGCAGCATCCCTTTTTATTAACACCTCCAGTTGCTCGAAAGCCATTACCAAAAACCATTACCGCCTACCATGTTTAATCTTGGATTTTGCTTCACTATAGAGCCTTTATTAGTTCTAAGTTAATATCCCTCATTTCTAGTGCTTCCCAAAGCTTTTTAGTATGATATTGCCGTATGATTTTTTTAGATCCACAAAATAATCTTGGTTATATGGTAGTTTCGTTTCTAACACCTGGGTCAAACTAAATAAGTACTCTTCTGTTGATCTATACATGCTCTAAAACCGCTCTATTCCTCTGCCTCACTATTGCTGTATCTATACTCGTTTTCTTTTATGGCGTTAATCATTTTTCTACATAACTTGCTTAAAGTAACTGTCACTGCAATGCCTGGGTGGTTTTCGCATTTGCTTCGGTCTCCTTTTTTATAGTCAAGTTGTACAGGGTGCTGCAATTTGGAGTGTTTTAACAAGAAAAACATACTTCCAGACCAGATAGAGGAAAATTGACTTAGGTGTCAGGGCGATTTTCGATTTTCCCCTATTATGAAAAATAGCTATAAGTTTTTTATTTATCAATTTTTTTTCTGTAAAAACATTATGGAGACACTTTTTTGAGCACAATCCAGTGGCGGACTCAGTTTTTTTCTATATCGCTCCGATTTCGAGATATCGACCAAAGTCCGATATTTTCAAATGAAATACCCTATATATTAATAGATCATTGGATAGCTTTGTTTTTGCTGATTTCAATGATATAAAGTTCGATAGGTTTATCTCTAACAGTTTTCGAGAAAAAAAATTATATCTGTTTTTGTCATAAGAAACAATGCGTTAGAAAGAGACCTTCCTCATTTTCCTTACACATATAAAATCCTTTTCTAACACATTGATCCTTACGACAAAAACAGATATAATTTTTTTTCTCGAAAACTGTTAGAGAAAAACCTATCGAACTTTCTATCATTGAAATCAGCAAAAATAAAGCTATCCAATGAGCTTTTAATATATAGGGTATTTCATTTGAAAATATCGGACTTTGGTCGATATCTCGAAATCGGAGCGATATAGAAAAAAACTGAGTCCGCCACTGAATTGTGCTCAAAAAAGTGTCTCCATAATGTTTTTACAGAAATAAAAAAAATTGATAAATGAAAAACTTATAGCTATTTTTCATAATAGGGGAAAATCGAAAATCGCCCTGTATCGATGGTACCATTGAAGATATCGTGATACGGTTTTTGGCAATCGACGTTTCTCGAAAATTAATCCCATGACACCTAAGTCAATTTTCCTCTCTCTGGTCTGGAAGTATGTTTTTCTTGTTAAAACACTCCAAATTTCAGCACCCTGTACATATGAATATGGGTAATGTATAATTGTGTGAACGTGTAGAATGTCTGTCAGCAGCTATTTTTATGGTCAAACTTGGGGTGAAGTTAGAAGTAATACAGTGAAGAAGGTGACAAAAATCAAAGATTGGCTGGACACTTTTTAACCGAAACAAATTACTTTGCTTCTGCTCTCAAACACTTATGTATTTTCAACAACTACTTTTTCGAAGTGAGGTTTAGGAAAAGCATGCTCTACTGAATGACACTGAGTTATTCATAATTTGGCAAAAAAAGTTATCTTTTTTTTTATTAGAAACAGTAGGAAGGAAGTTAAAGTTAAAATGTCTTATTCCATTTTTGTGTAATAAAAATCTCGAGTATTTGACGAAGAAGTACTGCCTCGGCTCATTCATCTGTCTATTTCTCAAATGCGAGATTTCTGCGGCGTGCGGCGTCGTGTTGTTTGTTGTGCAGTTCTTCTGCAATCACTTTAACTGGCTTAATTTATTACTCCACCTCCATAATCATGCTTGTAAATTACTCGCCCATTCAAAACATATAAATATTACATTCGAACCCTTTGAATACCCGAATGCATTAAGTATGTTATGCACGTATATAGAAAATAAATAAAAGACAAATAAATGACTAGCCGTTTAAAGAAAATTCTATTCAGAGGGAATATTTAATTATTCCATTGTTAGTGCTTTACTAAACGTGAAACTGACAAGCCAGCTATTGTATACAAATTGCCCAACAATTCGTTGTTATGCTCAGATACATTTCAAGTAGCCGCCAAAGAACCTGAACATTTTTCTGAGAACAAATTAAAAAAGCAACAGCCTTTCTCGAATTGTTTTATTCACGTTTTTAAAATTGAGATGTTACCTGAGAGACAACAAGTGAATGAAAAGGGTTCCTTGAATATTCTTTATTATAAGTTTCAATTTTGAAGTACTTAGAAGTATATGTCTAGATTTCAAAATTGAGCTAAACTTTATTAGGCATTCAAGAAGTAAATCTGCATGATAAAAAAGCCCGATATCATCATTTGTTTTACCAAAATTATTATCTGTATGCAAATAATCTCAAATGCATATTGGACAAGGCGACTACAACTAAAATCATTTTTGTTCCTGTACCGTCAACTGGGGCTTCTTTGATAATTGTGGGGCAATTTTGATAACCCATGTCTCAACTATTATTTTCTTGTATTACTACGCAAGCGCAAATTTCTTGGCGCGTCTCAACAGGTCATATGTTTTTCAAGTGTCAGTCCTTTGCGAGAGTGTGGTTATGGTGGTGCGATTTGCCGCGGTCTCCGTACTACAAGGTAGGAAAGTTTACTTTTAACGTTTGTTTATTTTAAAAAGCTTCTGAAATTTCATATATGTACACAGCTCAACTATTTTATCATGGATCAATTTTTATTATTTTACATGGAAACCTATCAACCTGAGAACAGAAATATCATTTTTAGATTTTTCTCAAAATAATATTAGGCCCTTCATTTATTAAAATCCTTCGTGGGGCAACTTTGATCGCCTTTTATGGGGCAACTTTGATCATGATCCAAGTTGCCCCATATCGTAATAGTAATGCAGGTACCTACATACTTGAATATTATTTTTATCTTGCAGAAATATGGTCCGAAAATACCAGAGGACTTTGGGTGTCAGAAAATATAAAGACTATAAAGAGGAAGTTGTCGAAGAAGCTTTAGGAAAAGTAACAGAAGATAATTTTAGTATACGGAAAGCGTCAGTACAATATGGGATTCCATTTGGGACTTTGTACAACAGGTACAAAGGGCTCCACATTCGTTCAGTAGGACGTCCCACATTATTCACTCCACAAGAAGAACTTCAACTCGTCAAAAGCGCCGCTACCTGTGGCGACTGGGGATATCCCTTCTCCAAAGAAGACATGCAGTTCTTAGCCAAAAACTATCTTGACAAGCAGGGCAAGATAATACCTTATCTAACGGAAAATAAGCCTGGTATAGATTGGGTGGATGGCCTCTTAAGTAGAAACAAATCTGACATTTGTAAAAGGGTCGCTGCAAACATTAAAAGAGCTAGAGCTACAGTCAG
The DNA here is from genome assembly GCA_917834065.1 of Ceutorhynchus assimilis. Classification (NCBI taxonomy): domain Eukaryota; kingdom Metazoa; phylum Arthropoda; class Insecta; order Coleoptera; family Curculionidae; genus Ceutorhynchus; species Ceutorhynchus assimilis. The sequence goes on along the minus strand of OU892277.1, from coordinate 17,103,751 downwards.
CGAAGCGTCGTTGAAAGAATATTTCAATAATTTGAAAGCAACAATAGAAAATGTCCCTCCATCGCATTTATTCAATTATGATGAAACAAATATGGCGGACGATCCTAGAAAAAAATTTAAAATTTATAGACGAGGTGTAAAGTACCCCGAACAAATCTGTAACTTTACCAAATCTGCTACGACAATTATGATATGTGGATCGGCTTCAGGTGTACTACTTCCGCCATACATAATATACAGATCCACAAAGATGTGGAATACTTGGACGGAAAATGGTCCAAAAGGTAGTCCTTGTTGCGAAGATAGGTGTTGCAGTGGTGGTTCGCGATATAATAGAACGAATCATGGCTGGATGGAGGCATCAAGTTTTACGGATTGGTTTATGACCTGTTTCTTACCACATGCAAAAAAACTAGATGGAAAAAAAGTTATCATTGGGGACAATTTGGCCGCACATTTCACGGACGATGTTCTTAAGTGTTGCGAAAAAAATAATATCGCTTTTGTGTGTTTGGTTCCCCATTCCACTCACCTTACACAGGCTCTTGATGTCTGTTTTTTCAGGCCGATGAAAATAGCTTGGCGAAAAATATTAGGAGCTTGGAAAACAAAAAACCCAAAGATAGGTGGCTTGCCTAAAGAAGAATTTCCCAGCCTTCTTCAACAAGCTTTATCTGCAATGGATAACGTGGGTGAAGGCCATGCAATAAAAAGAATCCTAATTAGTGGATTTGCCGCGACTGGAGTTTTCCCGTATGATCCTCAGAGGGTCTTATCAAAAATTCCGGGATATGTTCAAGAAAATGAAGGTGACATAGGCAATACACTAATTGATTTCTTGAAAGAGCAGAGGTTTGGTGGGGGTCCAAGTACCTCAACAAGGCAAAAAAAGAAAATGGTAAAAGTCGTTCCTGGCAAAAGCGTAACGCACGTTACAGCAGACTCAGAAATGTTCGAAGAAGGAACCATGCAAAATGAAACAGAGGATGAAGCTATTCACGATGAAGATGACGAACAAGGAAGAGAACAATTCAACGAAGAAGAAAAGGAAAACGAAAACTGCAACACTAAATCGACCGAAAATTTGGAAAGTACAGAATTGAAAATTGGATCGTTTGTCTTAGTTAAAATGAGAACTGTCAATACAAATGTCGATAAATACTTTGTAGGCAAAATAACAGAAATAATATTAGGTGACGATATTTTTAATGTCAGTTTTCTGAGATATAAAAAAGGTAAAAAGAACAATTTTTTTGTTTTTCCTGACATTTTGGATGAAAGTTTCGTTCAGAGATCTGAAATTATAGGATCCCGAGAACCCTCAGAACATCATAGGGGGCAATATGTTTTCAAGACGTTTGAAAGTTTTGTAGAGGTCTAAAGTGCTCATCACGTCCGTTTTCCTAAAAATTACAATTTTTCTGTTTTCGTGTCTGGAGCACAGACAGCAAATATTATTTGGTTTAAGTTTGTTTAGTAATTTGTTTTTCGTTTTGTTTTACTTTTGTTCAACCTTTAGATAGAAAATATATATTTTTTTCTGTTAGTTTTATGTTTTCGTAATAAAAAACAAACTTGATTAAAGCAAAAGCGTATTTATTTCTTAATTTCTGGTGTTTTTTTTTTTAATTTTTTTATTTAGATTTTATTTGAATAGGGTTTCTTTGATCGTACGGGCAAACTAACGCATGATCAAAGTTGACCCAAATGAAAATATGTTATTTTATTAGTGAATTATCGAAATAAATTTAATTTTTTTTATTTAGATTTTATTTGAATGGGGTTTCATTGATTTTACGGGCAAAACTGAAGCGTGATCAAAGTTGCTCCAAATGAAGTAAAATTTTGATCAGGCCTATTCTATTTTTTTTTTCCTATTTTCGTGTGAGTTTAGGAAATTTTTAATAAGTGTTTCGATTAGTCATATAACTGCCCAACATTTCCTTTTTTTTTGTTTCCAAATATCTCAACTGGTTACCTAGCTGCAAGCGAAAATTCAAATTTTTTTGATCAAAGAAGCCCCAGTTGACGATACTCAAAAAAAAATCTTGTTGCAAAAATGTATGCCCTTGTTGATTACCTATACTATATTTCCTAACAATTGCGCAAAGTGATACTTTTCCGCACGTAAAAGCAGTTAGACAAACGACATAAAGTGGGGTTTCGAATAAGCTTCAAGGGCGCGAAAGACACTTTGCGCACGCACTAGGAGCAATATTTTTTCTTCGAACGTTCACACCTTCGATAAACAGCAAACAGTTATTTGTAAAACTAATTTTTGAACTAAACTCAACCTCTATTCCATTAGCTGCTCTATGAGGGACAAGATCCACCGGGAATTTGCTCGACGTGAGCGTCGCACGGATGCCGCTGATTGTTTGAGAGATTTTATTATTTTTAAAATAAGTAGAAAATCGTTTGCTTTGAAATTTGGTTTTCTCGCATACTTTTCAATGTCAAAACGGATGCCATAGTGAAAAAATTCGTTACGATTCTGAAAGGACAGTTTTCATAAGGATAGGCGGTTGTTTCGAACAAAACATTTTTATCAGTGAATTCAACACATAATATAAAAAGCTAGGGCTGTTTGACGTAAGAATCATGCTCTTTATTCAACTCGGGACTGATGTGAACGGTTTTCAGTACCTATATTTGCCATTAAATATTACGATACAGCAAATTTTGTAGTACTGGAATTATTAGTTTAATCTAACGAAATTTTTAATAGGTAACTAGCAGGAATATGTTGAAGTTTATTGAAACAATTAATAATTCAGTTACACAGTAGGCATGCTCTACAAATTTACAGGAGATGTTCCACGTGAGCATCATCCAACTTGAGCACGTTTCAGCTCTTCGACGCCAAGACACACCTACACGTTGGAAAATTCCCGCAGTTTTTCCAATTTGATTGCGATATTACACAATCCGTTGCCAAAGTTGCAGTTCATCAACAAATGGGCTCTTTCCCTAAAATTTAAATACGTAGTTTAACCATAAAATCTTAAATGACGGACTATTCTAGGTATAGAAAGATGATAAAATTAATTGCAAAAAATAAATTTAAATTGTGTAGGATAAAAATAATTATAAATAATGTTATGAACTCTTGAATCCCCAAGTAATCAAATAATTATTTTTCTTGGTATTTTGCCAACATTTTAGAATTTAATGTGCTACAAATTTTCAATGCTGAGAATTAGTGGCAACTGTCAAAATGCAAGCTGTGACATAGTGCGGATTAATCCGGTGTTTTTACTTAGAGAGTTTTCTTTTTTATTTATTTTCTGAAGAAGGACTATGAATTTTTGGAAAGTAAGAATGTTGCTTTATCCAATTATGTCAATTTCAAAAATTAGTGGGAGAGCCCATTGGTACCGAATACACCAATGAATTAAGATGTCCCAACAAGTAGAAATCGAGTGGATTTAGATCCGTAGATCATGCCGGCCAAGAATGAAGTCCACCACCCTTCATCCTACGATGACGATAATTACCTAATATTGAAACGATTCATTGTAGCCCCTTCCGTTAACAAATTAACAAGAGGCCCATAATATGCTCAGTTTGCTCAGCGAATAATTATTAGGGGTGGGTTGATAGTTTAATAGGTACAGAATGGCAAGGGCGCCACTGAATTAAAAAAAATAATAATAATAATTGAATTACATAACATATTGGGGTGTGAAAATTCAGAAACACACCTAAAAAAAAATAGTCAGCAAACGGTAATTGGTAATTCTGAAAAGGAAATAAATACGGCATATAACTCAACCAAATCTTGACACAGGTAAACCGATAAAACAATTAAGTAAGTTTCAAATTAAGTTAGTGCATATTTCACAGTGAGGTTAAAAATCAAGAATTAAATAATTTTAAAAGATAAAACCAATTGTTGGTAAAACACTTTAAATCAAATCAATAAAAAGAGGTTAACTTTCAATCAGATTCATCAAGGGCAAAAAAAAAAATAATATTATAATATACCTCAATATAGTGGCAATATAAGTTCATTAACAGTCGCTGGCCATATCATTATCATGAAATGAAAATGTAAAAGATTTCAGTTTCCAGGAAACTATTTTTGAAAAAAATGAAAGATTGCAAATCGTATAGATAAATATGGTTACCTTCTGCCTAAAAAAAATAAATTCAATAAAATCAACTTAAACCTGTATGAAATCAAAAGTTGGGTTAAATGGTCAGGAGATATTATAATATAAACCCTCAAATATACAGGGTGTCCCACTAAGGTCGACGAGGTACGATATTATGGAAACCATAGACCTTACGTAATTTGAAAACGAATACAGATATTGAATTGCGGTTTGTGCCAAAATGTAGATATTTTTTTGCTCTTCAAGCACAACAATAAAAAAATAATATTATGCCATTTGGATTTTTCAAGAAAATTAGAAAAAACTGGACCTTGGTTAAACGGCGCCCTCTAGAAGACGCGGTGGGAACTATCGACCCCGAACGAAGTGGTGTTCTTAATAACAATGAAATTCTATTTTAAATAAGCCCAAATTGAATCAGTTTGGATAAGGGGTATGTAAGATATAGCAATTTTTAAAACTATTTTTTCACCAGCTTCCCCCAACCTTATTAGGGAAGATACGAAAAAAGCCTAATAACCAAACTGGCGCAAAAATTAATGAAGTTTTGATTTCTGTTGTTAAAACAGTATGTTTTTTTTTTTTTACGGATATGCGCACTCGCAAGGAAATGTCCTATCACGCTCGAGAAGCGGCAAGTGCGCGGAAATGTCGGTGTATGTTGGTCTTGAAACGGTTCAGGTTGTAACCTGCAGGGAAAACCGTCGCAGGGAGTTTATTCCACAGCGATGCTGTTCTCCAGAGTTATGAATTCTGATATAATGAGGTTCTTGGTGCCTCTAGTTTGACAGTAAATTCATGGTTACCGTCTGTTTGACGGGTTCGCCTGGTAGGCGCTACTCTCGGTGGAATCATACGTGCCAACTCTTCAGAGCATTTTCCGTGATAGTACCTGTAGAAGAGAGATAAATCGCCCACAGATCTGCGATGTTCGAGACCATCCAAGTTACGAGTAAGTGCGGGGTCATTGATCAGCTTGATAGCTCGTTTTTGCACGGTGTTCAAAAGCATTAAGGTATGTTTGGGTGCTGCACTCCATATATGTGAGCAGTACTCCATAGTTGGTCGAATCTGGGCTTTGTAGAGTGTCAGCAATTGGCTTGGTGTGTACAGATGTCTTGTACGAAATAGCACCCCCAGCTTTTGGGACGCCCTTTTAGCAATATCTGCCACGTGACTGTGCCAAGACATGTTGGTCTCTGCAGTAACCCCCAAGATGTTCAACTGACTCTGTAATGTGACAGCACTTCCAGATAGCATGATGTTTGGCTCACCGGTGCTGGTCTTTTTTGAAAACAGAGCTGCTTGGGTTTTCTGTGCGTTGAACTGTACAAGGTTTTTGTTACCCCAGTCCTCTATTATCTCCAGATCGTTATTTATCTGCGATATTTGAGTTAGTCTAAGATGATGGAATTCACGTGCGGAAAGACCTGTGGGTGGTATGAGTGAGGAGACTACATTGCCATCGTCTGCAAAGCAATAAAGTGGATTTACTGTTTTATCTATGAGGTCATTTATGTAAATCAGAAAATGAGTTGGCGAAAGGATTGCTCCCTGTGGCACACCAGCATTTATTTGGTAAGAGTTGGAGTTCTGGCCATCCAGTGCAACATAAATGGATCTGTCCTTTAGGTAACTTTCAAACCAAGTGCAAAGTTTTGGCGATAATCCCATTGCTTTGAGCTTGTTGAGCAGATTTTCATGCCAAACTTTGTCGAATGCTTTAGATATATCTAAGGCAATTGTTCTTGTTTCACCCCGCAACTCAATCGCTTTTTGCCATAAGTGAGTGACGTATGTAAGTAAATCGCCAGTTGACCTATATTTTCGAAATCCGTATTGCTTATCGTTGATAATTTTGTACTTTTCCAAGTACTTGGTTAGGTGATTGTTCACAACTCTTTCCATTACTTTTGATATCACCGGAAGTAGAGGAATTGGTCTATAGTTTAACGGATCTGTCTTTTTTCCTTTCTTTGGAATGGGTTGTACTGCGGCAGACTTCCATGATGATGGATATACTCCTTGCCTGTAAGACAAATTGAATAATTTTGCGAAAGTTGGGGTGAGTTCGTTGGCGCAATTTTTGAGTGCTATTGCGGGAATGCTATCCGGACCCATTGCTTTGTTTGTATCTAGCTTTTTAAGGGATTTTCGTATTTCTCTGTGACAAAAGGGTACCTCTGGCATACTATGGGAAACCCTTTCAATGAACGGTGGAGTTTTTCCGTTTGGCACTGTTAGGTTGGAGTTGGAGGAAAACATTTGAGCCAGCATATTGGCTTTTTCCTCTGATGTTGTGGCTGAGTGATTATTTTTATCTGTAAGTGGTGGTATGGATGACTTGGTGAAGTTAGATCCAACAGCTTTTGCAAGAGACCAAAAGGACCTAGAACTACTTAGACAATTCAGCAACCTGTTTTTTATTCTTTGATTGTATGTTTCTTTAGCGGAGTCAATAGTAATTTTGCAACTATTTCTGGCTTCTATAAATTCTGTGTGGTTTTGAGCGGTTTGTTGTCGTTTCCAAAGGTTATATGCTCTGTGTTTTTTCTGTACAGCCGTTTGACACTGGCTGTTGAACCAAGGTTTTGCATTAGCTCTACGTTTAGTTGTATGTGGGATATATGCCTCCATTCCAGATAAGATTACTTGTGTTATTTCATTACAGCGAATAGTGGGATCAGCTGTTTTAAAGCAAACCTCTTGCCATCCTAATATAGCGATTTCTTGAAAAAATTAGAATTTTCAGTTATATCATCGTAATTGCGCCCCCTGGCGGTCATCTTAGAAACTTTAAAATAATTTCCATCAATTTATCTTGGCCGATTTAGTAAAGAAAAAAAAATCCCGAAGCCGAAGGTCTATGGTTTCCATAATATCGTACCTTGCCGACCTTAGTGGGATACCCTGTATAAGTTATACTTAGGACCCAGGTTAAAAATTGATCAATTTTCGACGATTTAGGTACTTATTCAATAATTTTGAACTTAGAGCATGTTGTCCAACCTTGACTTCAGTTCAGATTATTGATTATAGATAATAAAATTAACATTCCTAAAATATGGCAAAATCAAAAGCAAAGCAATAATTAATCTATAATAAATTCGATAAATCGAAAATCCATAAAGGCAATTATTCTACCATCTCCTCGGTGTGAAGAAAGCGGAAATTAAATTTTAAATATCCAAATGTAAAGGTTCAATCAATTATGTCAATTGAACATAAAATATATAATAAAGAAAAAAAAAATTATAAATGAAACTTTATACAAGCCTCCAATCCAACAGAAGGTGGATTACGATAGCCATCCTGCCATCCATTTTTTTTTTTGTCGAGGGAAATTGCACATGGAAGTTGCAGATTCTAGCCTTGAATCAAGGTAGATAGAGGCTAGAAGTTCTCAGTGGTCGTCAAATGTGGAGGTACAGGAGTCAATACGTGAGGGACTTGATTCCTCTAGGAATCCGTTCAAAAGCTCTATTCCACACTCCACGCAAATTGTGTTCTTTAAAAATGTAGGCAGCTCCTCGGAAAAACAGCTCTTCGGAAAAACGCTTTCTCGGAAAAACGCCTCCTCGGAAAACCCTAAGTAATAGAGGCATTCCTTGAACAACCATTACTTTAAAAAAAAGACTTACCATGAGGGGGCTCAAAACTCAAACTCAAACAAAACGGTAATCACAAGACTTTCGATAGTAAATTTTTAGGTAATTAATGGATTATTGGCTTTCGCAACTTTGTTTCGTCAAGATAATGCCTGATGGCCGATAAGGTTTTTTTACACGGGAACGGTAATCGATATTATATTTCACTTAGGAAGATGGCTGCCCCCAAAGCCAGCATCGACCTTTCAGCTCGAAAGGCAAAATTTAAAAAGGGGCTAAGAAGAGGACAAAGTTCCCGTCAAAAAATAGCTAACGGAAAGCGTTGGTACTAAACTGGTTATTCAAATTCAAACGAAAATCGAGCCCTCTATTAGAAGCGGAAACCTTGTTTTTTTTAATTCCAGTCATCAGACTCTCAACATTAAAAGTAGTAGTTTAACTTTATATTATATTTGGAAGAAAAAAGGAACAAATACTAACTTTCACATGCTCCATCATTTATGTGCTGGCACCATCATGCAAAAAATATATATTTGATCAGTCAAGTGAGAGAATGTTCTCATAATTCTCCCCATGCAATCTGAAATACCCGAAGGTGAATGTTCGTCTTCAAAATACTGAAATAGTGAATTCACCTGTTTGAGAGAAAGAATGGACAAATTAGTCTTGTCTCCTAAAATTCCGGCCCACACAATAATACTGAAGTGCACCTAATGACGACTTACCGTTATCTCATTAGGGTTTTCATCTACAATAGCTTACTCTTGTGGAAAAATCTGCTGGAACAAGAGCTTGTACTTCAATGTGGTTATGATACAACAGCTGTGTATGAAGCGTTAATCAGACTATTTGAGGACTAACCTGTTCCATCAAAGCTATCCTCCGAACTGGGCTTCGAATCCTACGATCGCGACCGCCATAATTTGTCTAATTTGGAACGTCCCTGTCTCTGTCAATGGTTAGTGAATTCGAATACAGCCGGCGAGCTTCTTGGCTATTTTCACCCGCCCTTCCATATATGAAATGTATTTCGCTTATTTCAACGTTACTATAAAACATTGTTGTTTATGCTTAAAGCATTTGATTTTACTGCGAAGTATACCGCTCGAAAAGCAAAGTACCTACTAAGCACCAAAAAGTGAAAGCAAAGAAATATTGTTTATATAAATAACTTTCTGTTTCCTTTCCTCTGCCAAATACGGAGTCTAACGACATGAATATTTGTTAAAATCTAACCAAAATTGCCACTGAAAATGACGTTTTCTATACTCGAAACATGTAGGCCTCTTAAACGTGATTAAAGTATTTGATGAAGGAACACTGTGTTTTCTTTTGGAATTAAAAAAATATTCGATATGAAAACATTTTAGTTTTCATTATCATCCATATTTAATATTTTTCAAACATCTGGTGAAATCTAGATAGGTACACCACCATTTACCATTGAGTGCATTGCAAATTTTTACTGTTAATATCTCGAAAACTGTTTACAATAGCGAGTTGAATAACCAGCCTTTTTCACGTAAAAAAGTTCTAGCTTTTCATTATCTGCGTTAAAATTACTGTATTCAATAAGATAAAAAAGTTTTGTGCGAAACAACCCTCTAGGTACCCTTATGAAAACTACCCTTTCAGAACTGTTACGGTTTTTTTTACTGTCCCCCATTCGCTTTGACATTAAAATGTATGCGAGAATAAAAAATTTCAAGAAGAATGGGGCGCTGACCTTAAAAATACATAAAATGTATTATAGTTAGAAGGGCTGTAACTTCTTTAGGAAGTATCCTAGGTCATAGGCATGGGGACTTTTTTTTCAAATTTTCATATGCAGTGTCTTTTGTAAAGTTGGGCCATGCCCGTTGAAAAATAAGCATAATAGAAAAAGACAGACTTGTGCGGTTTGGGAATGTGCTGTGCTATTGCTCTGCTTTTCAATATGATGGTAAAATGCTACTGATGTGATCGCAGATATTCCTTTGGTATCTGAAGTGATACTTTAGCTTCAGGGAGATATCACGAATCCATTGGCCCAATATTTTTTTTTTATGATTCTTTCAGTAGGTATACATTGACTTTTGAAGTTACTGAAAGAGCAGGATCAGTGAGCAACCGGAACGGATCGGGAAAATCGAACAAGAAAATGCCGCTCGACAAACGTGCAAATTTTCAAAAAACAGGATAGTAACTATTTCGAGCAGACATTTTTATGGTAATTATTTAATGATCCAAAAATTCTTCTCTTTGCGAGAAGGTGATGCACTGCAACCTGATGTGTTGTTCCACCATTGTTTACAAGCATTATAAACAAGGCTATCATAAAAGCTTGGAGGATATTTCAGATTGTCAATGCAGAAATTATTATCAGGTAGTCTTATCCATCTTTGAAAGAATGATATGTCATAATTTTTTGGTTTGTCACGAAAAATTAATATACAAGAGCAGACTGGTCGTTGGTCAAATACCAGGAATTGTACGAAAATATTAAGCTGGCCATTTTCGACTAAAATTGGAATAAGAGTCAGATGGAGTTGTTGAAAGAGACTGTTTGTCATTAACCATCAATTTGTTTGTTGTTTTAATATCAAAAATTTCATTTAAATGTTTTCTTGCCTATAGTTTCAAAAAGTATGACACTTGCTCCATTAATTTAGATAATTTTTTTAAACCTTTCATCTTCCGAAAATGGATTTAATTCAATTTTAAGCTTCAAATAGCATAATATTTCACAGAAATTATAAAAAATTGGCGTTTTCGTTCGAAATATATTTTTGTGTAATGAGTAGGTACAATAACCCCCTAGGCTTAGTTATTTTTAATAACCCGCATTTTCACGTAGGTAGGTACTTTTTTGATTAGTTATAGCAAGTATCATAAAAATTTTGATAGATATATTCTTATTCTACCTTCAGTTCTCCTGGCTCCCAGCAAAAATTATAAATTGGTTTTGAAGAATAATGAGTTAAGTTACTAAGTAAACAATGAATGTGTGCGTAATCAGTTGATTCTGGGTAATAATCAAATTTTAAGTGGTTTTGATAAATGATAAAGTAATTACTTTTGTCGGCAAATTAACTAAACTACTTGAGATTCTGGAAAATAAAAACTAATTGACTCTAGTTTTTTAAATATTATATCGAGGAATAATTAAGTACCTATAGTTGATAATAATTAATGGCATCATGTGTTGCTATTGTGAGCAGTTACAAGTCTAGAAATGTATACTTTCAGTTCGTACCAAGTTTGTTAAGTCTTGTTTAAAAGTACAAACCAACCCTATTTTAATATAGGTACGATACGAATTACTCCCGACCTTCCATCAACGAATATTATCAACCAATAATAAGAAACATGTTCCGTTGTATTTTTTGACCCAAAGTTACATAGGTATTCGAAAACGACCCCAATTTTGATAAAACAGGTCCACAATTAACAATTATAACCTCTTGGTAGCCGCCATTTTGCCAGTGGGCGCCATCTTGCTCCAATGGGTCCGAATAGGGTGTCATGCGAGTCAAATCGCTTATAATTGTGAAAAAATCAAATGTACCAAATTTCATGCTTTTATCACAATTTGCAAGATTCTGCCTATTTTTTTGATTAACCGCCCAGACTAATGATGGTAAACTGAATATGTAATGAAGGTAATGTACTTAGGTGACGATGGCGTGAGGGTAAAGGCCAGTTTACATTTTGTTAACAGCAAGTGTTTAGTGTCAAATGTTTATTTGACATCGTTGAGTGTTACTAAACAGAAAAATAGAACACGATTTGATTTACTTGCACTTGTAGCTTGCACTTATCACTTAACACTAATCACTTGACAGATCCGTTTACAATTCGAAAACTAGTTGTAAACCGGCCTTAGGGTAAGTAAGGATTAGTTAAAGTCTGCAACAAAAAAGTAGCATTGTAAAAGGGGCACACATGCCTTAGCGCTCTTAGCTTGCTGGAATTTACCTGATAGTGATAGGCTTTAGCGGACGATTGTTTGATTAGAATCCTATTACTGGCTCAAAGTATAAATTTATGTAATCCAGCATACTGATGTCTTCTCAACGAGAATTTGAGATTCTATACTTGAAAAAATGGCTTTAATCGCTTGTGGAGTGACCACATGATCTGTTCTAAGTCAGGGAAAGGGCCGAGCACTATCACTGGTGTCTCACTTTTATAGAATTGGAATAGTCAACTAGAACCCGAAAAAAAATATTCTATTTCAATTTAAGTGAAGAATTATTTTTTAGGGATTGCAACGTATACAAATGCTTAAAGGTTTTGTTCCTACTGAATTATATTTTTTGAAGAAAAGGAATAAGGCAATCTGAAAAAGACAAACATAATATCCCTCACTTCCTCTATAGGAAGTAATATTATCAGGATCAGTGCACTAGATTCGGTTAGATCGCGGGCCAACGGCTAGACCATGGTTAATTTTTGTACTGAGCTTAGACAAGTCTAAATAGAAGCATTCGATGAAACTAAACTTGTAAATCCCCCCATGTATTGAAAGCTTTAATTATTTGTTTTGTTTTTCTTCATAGTCATACTTCTTATTTTTTTCCCAATACTATCACCTGCTAAAACCTGAAGGCCTATTTATAAACTTGACGTTGCAATTCCGGTACCGTTTGCGCCTGCCGTTGTGAACATAAAAATATAGGATTCCATAAGATCGTTTATATTCGCGGTCGGCCTCACCGTCCGCCGTTAGCTCTGCCGTTGCATTCCGTCAGACATAAACCAATTTTATCTTTTCCGTTGTCGACATCTGTAGCAAGTCATGCTACAGTTTAGAGAGCCAATCAAAACGGATTTTCACCAGTCATGTGATGTTTACCACAAATGTCATCCTGCTGAGGTGGGAGAGGGGAGAGATTATTTTGATTTTTCGAATTTTAAATTTTGTTTGGGTTGATGTTAATTAATTATCAAATCAGTAAAATCACCACCAAATCTTCTAAAATCGTCCAAATCACTCACAAAATGACAAAATGAGGGCACACGCACAAAATAGGTTATGTTTATTATTTACTTTTTGAGAACGTCGGACGGCAAGTTTATAAATGGTCCAATTTTTGTGGCTCGGACGGCGGGGCTAACGGCGAGCCCGTCTGTAGGCGCAAACGGTAACGGAATCGCAACGTCAAGTTTATAAATGGGCCTTAAAACTGCCTTTAAATAAGAACCGAGTTTACCTTTTAGGCAATATTCAGCCATCCAACAGCATTATGGTTTCAAACGGGAAGCCAAATTGCTATAAAAATAAAATAAAAATTCTAAGCCCCAACGAACGCAATTTAGTTCTCATCCTGCTTAAAATTGGATTTAATCTGCCTGATCTTTAGAGGTCGTTTGAAATATAAAAGTTTACTGAATAATTTTTGTAGTAGGTACTCAAATTATTTACATTTCACAGTATCTTCAACAACTCGTAAAATGTATTTCTTGAATTTATTCATCTTTTCTATGAAAAAAAAATAATAATAGAAAATAAGTATATGTATTTTATTTTTAAAAAACGTGCATAGATAAATCACCTTTGTAAATTGCAATTATACTTGATATCAGATAGGAAATAGTTTTCCAATCACTTATTTTTTTCTTAAATTAAAATAACCAAAACCAAAGTTAAAATCAAGTTTAAATATTTTTATTTTCTACCATTATCCACTAGGTATATTATGTATAGTGTGGATTATTTCTTTGATGCCAATTTTCTGTAAAATTGCTTTATATCCAGTATTTCTTCTTCTCTTTGGATCTCACGAATTTCATGTTTCTTATGATGGTTTTTGGACTCATTGGAACTGCTAGAACTACTGGTGCCACTGGAATGGCTGTGATGATTATGATGACCATGATGATGATGATGATGATGATGATGATGATGATGATGATGGGAACTGCTTGAATCACTGGAGCCGCTAGAATCGCTGTGATGATGATGATGATGAGAACTGCTTGAATCACTGGAGCCGCTAGAATCGCTGTGATGATGATGATGATGATGATGATGAGAATTGCTTGAATCACTGGAGCCGCTAGAATTGCTGCAGCTATCGGATTCGCTCGAGCTGGAACTATGATTGCAACTTTCAGAGCTTTCAGGTGTAGTTGTACGAGGTGAACGCGTTGGGTGTGTAGTACGTGGTGTCCTTGTTGTACTATGCGGTGCACGTGTGGTATGACGTGAAGGCGTTGGTTGTGTAGTACACGGTGTGCTTGTTGTACTATGCGGTGCCCGTGTGGTACTACGCGAAGGCGTTGGTTGTGTAGTACGTGGTTTCCTTGTTGTACTAAGCGGTGCTCGTGTGGTATGAGGTGAATGCGTTGGTTGTGTTGTATGCGGTTTTCTTGATGTACTATGCGGTTCACTTGTTGTACTGGGCGGTGTTTGTGTTGTACTAGAAAGGGATGCTGGCGATGTACTAGTTATTGTAGAGGTTGATTTGGTAGTAAGTGGTTCCGGTGTTGTACTAGGTGGTGAACCTGTTGTTGCTGGTGGTTCAGTTGTAGCAGGAGATGGCGTAGTTCTTGTTGTAGGAGCAGGTGATGTTTTTGAGTCGGTAGAAGTTTCTTGTGTTGGAACCTCAGTTGACCATCCCCGACCAGTACAGTGAGCAACTGTTGGATATACGCAAACGTTAGCAACTGGGTCAAACTCTAATCCAGATGGGCATTCAAATAGATATGGAACACCATTGGAACACTGCCAAAATTTTGAACAATTGACTGCCGGAAAGTAAACGGAATGACCATCATCGGATGCTGGACAATCTTGGGCTGGAGCAAAAAAAAGTATATGATTTTGAGGTTAAAGAAAAAAAAAACGTTTCCGATACTACAAACCAAAGGCAATTTTTCTTCTCAATACTTACGGGTTGGTTCATACACATCTTCTATAGCCAATTGCACCTGCTGGAAGGGTACTGCAAAGAAATTTATTTTACTGAAACATATTTTTTTTCTTAATGCAAAGTACAACAAAATTATTGAAAACAGGGAGTTCATGAACAATTATGTTATTGCAATATCTTACAGGCAAAACTTGCGCCAAATATGGCGAAGAAAACTAAACTGCTACACAGCCTTTTGTTCATCACTCTTCAGGATTGCAACCACAAATAAATGATATTTAATCAAAAGATAATCTGGATTATTTAGTAAAAATTGCATGTATTGCCTTTTATAATCTACTCAGTAACGTTATCGTGTATTCGTTGCTGAAGTGATTTGTTTGAAGTAGATACTCGAAAATATTATCTGTGCAATATTTTGGGCCAAGTCCGGTTATTAAATGATTATATCGAGTGTTTAATAATTTTGATGCTCGGGTCGCCTATGGATGGTAATTGTCACATGTCTTGGCTAACTCTGCAAAAATTATTACATGACAGTTCTGGTGATAGCCGTCATCCGGCAATCCTCCACTTTCTAACTTGTTGCATTCTTTTTGAGTTTCCGAGACACACAAATCAAAATCAGTTCTTTTGTGAATTTCAGTAGGTACCTACCTACTTTGTTAGTATACCGGTATGGTTCATTCAAATTCAATAATAAAAAAAATCACAGATTTCGCAATCCTTGCAACCATCGGGGACATTGGAAATGATAATACCGGTATGTGGAACATATTTAACACAAGATATATATTTATTTACGTCATTGAGATACACAACTCGTGCTGCGCACTTGTTGTGTAACTTCCACACGCGTATCTTAAGTATGCTGTTAACTCACTTGTATCGTAAATATCTATTATTTTATTGAAATCCTCATCTAATAGAACACGCGCTAAACGCTATCATTTTTGTCCGATTATCTCACACTTCATTGTGTGCTATTTGAAAATTTGACTTTGACACAGAACTGAATGTTTTGAAAGCAAGTTTCCAGGAACACTACAGCAAACAGCAGAAATAGAGCAAGTTATCAGAATGCTGGCGAACTTCATGAAGAATTTGGACGACAAAAGACTAGAAGAAGAAGACTAAAGACAGAAAGAAAAACGAGAAGCAGAAGCCCGAAGACAGACAGAAGAACAAGAAAAAGAAGACCAAAGACAGAAAAGAAAACAAGATAAAGACTAGAGACAGAAACAAGAAGGACAGAACCGGCTTGCGGCACTTCTACAACCAGAAGAAAACCGAAGACATAAAGACAGACAACAAGAGGAAGCTTGAGGAAAAGAAGAACAGGATCGGCTTCAGGAAAAGTTTAAATTCCAGCGAGAATAGATCTAAACCGTAATATTTGAGAACAAAAAAGACTCGATGAAATTCCAGAAGTACAAGATAATAAATTCACGAATGCACTGTTTATAGAACGTGAAGAAGTTGGGATTGTGCATCAGATGGTTGAAAGTGTTCATCTAGAAGTTGGAACTTTCCGTCAAGAAATGGATAGTGTTCAGAATAAAATCAAGAAGTTGGAATCTGACTTGATCAGGAAATATCTCCTCTTTGCTTGCATCTGGTATTAGTTAAGCCACCACCATATGACGGACAGTGTGGGCCATAAACAGACGTCAATTCAAGACACTTGCAATAGCTTATGGTTGGAGCTCTGATGACATGGCTACAGGGCTGATTGCAGCATTGCCTGGTCCTGCCTTAGACGTGTTAGAGACCCTTCCGCCAACTTTCCAAGAAAACTATGGTGCGCTTGTTGATGCGTCGTTTTGGAGATCAACGCCGAAGGCAGCTTTACCAGATACAACTAAGAACAAGGCAACAAAAAAAGAATTAAACTGAATTTTCACAAAGCAATGGACCTATTCATCAATTCTTACTTCATTGATGCTAAATTTGCAAAACATCTATCCAAATCTCCCTCGTTTCTAAAATCACGCTGCATTACGCTACGTTGGGCCCATTGGGATCACCAGCCGTATTTCGGTCGAATACTGATGAGCCGACCCTTCAATTGCTTCAGGCCCCCAATTGGCGGCGTCTTTTAATCTGCTAACAGCAAAGGTGCGGCAATAGTGAGATTTTTAATTTTCAACAATCGCGTTTTTTGTCAAGCAATTTCAATGTATTGTGGGAACTCTTGTCTCGATATTTCTATAGCGCTCAACAAACTCCTTTATGAGTTGAATCAACTATCACTTGCATATAAACAAAAAAAAAGGTATTGTATTGCATTGCGTATCTCAATTATTTTTAGTACCACGATGTTTGCATACTTCACATGCAGCCATCGGCAAAAAAAAAAACAAAAGCAATTTCTGAGTAGGTAGCATGTACGTACTTTCCAGCATCATTCTGCTTCTTTGTGATTATTTTGCAAACAATATTGGAAATGACGTTTATAAGATATTCGTATCAGTTCCAGTTTGAACACACCACACCAAAAAAATACTTGCTCCAATAAGCAAAAAAAAAAGTTTTCCAGAAAAATCGTTTATTACACTGGTGAATTTTTGTGGGGTTTTTAACGTAGTATGATTTTCAGTTTGCAATAGATGACACTGACCGATTATTCCGAAATGCCGAAATAACTCACTAATACCTACGTCATTGCTATTTCTTGGACGCTTATTGATATCATAAAACGGCGATGACTACAACAAATTACCCAAAAATTACAAAATACCCAAAAGCGAAAATTTACCCAAAAGTAAAAACAAAGTAATGTTCTCCAAATTGTTTCCTTTTTTTATTACCAAATTGCACGGCACTAACAAGCGAAATTCCTTTGCTTCAGTGTCTTTGTCGATTTCTTTAGAGCTACTCACTAAAGGGTAATTTGGGAATTTAAACAATATAGGCAACCCAAAATAACCCTATATTATTCCTATGTTGAAACTCAAGTTTTATGTAAGAGATATATGTTCGTTAATAAGAAAGCTTGTTGAGTCAGCACTAAGACTGGACTGCTTCTAATTTAGGATATATTTATAAAGAAAACGAGCCCTCAATCAATCCAAACCATATCTGGCCAAGTCAACTATTAGGTAATTATGTATTTAGAAAATTGTTGGAAAATATCTTCGGAAAAGCAGAAGTGTTTAACCATCCATTAAGTAATAATCAGGGTATAGGAATAAGTTTGCGGTAATGTAGAATACTTATTCATTTACGCAGTTCCAATGAGGGAAAAAGTATGTACCTACCCTTTAACAGACTGCTCACACATTAAAAGGTGAAGAATGAAGGCTTTCACGGCCGGTCAAATCTAGTAAAAAAAGTTTTTTCCGGACTATAATGCCGTGGTCGAGTAATATTTCTACCCAACGTTTCGTCTACTTCTGCGGTAGACATCTTCAGAGGTGGTGTGGTAGAGGACGAAGTGTTCTCTTCCGTGTTCCTCCGATGACTGGTCCCAGTCTTCTTCTCTTTGCTAGAATTCTGTTCCAGGACATCCTGAACGGATGCTGCAGTCGTTTTTGAAATATGTTTTATAATCTACTTAGTAGTTACCTAAAATAAGATACATTCAAAATAACTTCCAAGAAATCTACAAAAACATGTATTTCAAACTTGAATTTCAGGGTCGCAACAAGGTCAACACGAAAAAAGATTGCTCAATATGTTGTTAGAAACGTATAATGTTTTGGAAAGACCAGTAGCAAACGAGTCGGAACCTTTGGAAGTCAAGTTTGGCCTAACTTTGCAGCAAATCATTGACGTGGTAAGTGAAAAAAAAAAAAATTATTAAATTTTAAAATAAACTAATTTTAAGATAACAATTTTGCTGGAACTAGGAAATCTAGGGGAAATCAATTTAAGGTCTCCTAATTTTCATTGGCAAAATTAGAAAAAAAAATTAACACCTCCCTGTTGATAAAACTAACTTACATCATGAAAACTGTGATAGAAAAATCTCGATGCAACGATAAAAGCGCGCATGCATAACTTTGACGTTAAATTTTAAAATGTAATGTTATGTGAAGAGTTTTTAAAAGCGGCAGCTCTCATTCTATCAAGCCATCTAAGTATAGGGTGACAATTTTAAAACTGGCAAGGCGCTTCATCGTAGTAGGGACCTGACTACCTCACTGCCACCATTGAAACCATCTTGAATGGCAACCGCCTAAAGGTTGAGACACACATGACCGGGCCATGTCAGGACCGAGCCTCGGACGAGAAATGCCCTTGTTCCGGCCCGGTGCTCTAGAGACCACACATAACCGAGGCTCGTCAGTGTTTTGGTCGTTTTCTTTGTAGTTGATAGTCAATAATAAAAAATTTCACACAAAAATCGTCGTTCGTCACGTGAAAAATTAAACAAAACAAATTCCGTCCGGCGCGCTCACGTCTCGGTGACGTTATTCGGACACGGCCCGGTCATGTATGGACCGATAGATTTATTTCAACGTATTAAGGATGCTTCATGGTACACCATGATGGGCCCGAGCCGTGCGTCAGTGAAGCCACGGGCAAACATTGTCAGGTAACTTTGCACATATGCATTCATGCTAGACCGAGCACGATCCGAGCCTCCGCCGGGCGTGTCCGTGCCCCGTCACAGAAATGCTCGGGTACATTTTTTCCACGGATCCGCTGCGTTCCCGGTACGTTGCGACAAGCATGAACATTCTTCCGGGCACGAACCGTAATGTATGTTGAATACTCGACTGGGAGGTACCGAGTTGTAGTATATTCGGCACAGACGCGATCCTCGTTCACAACGCGGTGTAACATACAGTGTGTCCGTAAAGTAACGGATAAATTCATTTAAAACGTAACCATATTTTTTTCAGAAAAACGCTCGGACACGTCGATCTTAATTTTTAACGGCGCTATTTTTAAACTAATTTGTAATTATACAGGGTGACCCAAAAAAGAGATACCACGTGACACTTAATTTTTTTTAATGAAATGCCCTGTATATTTTGACGAATATGTAATATATTTATTAATAACTTTTAACTATTAGAAATGGATATTTAAAAAAATCTAAAATCTGACAATCAACTATGACAACTCTAAACATGAAAGGTAGCAGGTAGCATGAAATTACAGGAGCACTCAAGTACCTAAATAAAGTTCTATGTGTTAGGAATCGCTTTACCGCTGCCACCAATGTTAGGAATCGGATTACCAATGTTGGGAATTGGGAATTAGCCGATGCCACGAATGTTGAGTACTTCGATAATTAAAACTCGGTTATTGAATAAAAATGCTTCGTTTATTAAAATACTCGTTGAGGGGGACACTTAGTTAAAATGTTGAGAGGCAACCCGACTGTTCAAAGTGAAGCTTGAAATCTGAATGTGATGTTTTCAGCGTGAAGATGGAAGTCTGAATGTGATGTTTTCAGCGTGAAGATGGAAGTCTGAATGTCCTTCTCTCCAACTATCTGCCACCCAGGCAGACAAGTTTGGACCTTTCGAAAAAGGGTATTTTACAGTTTCCTAAAATTAACTTATCCTTTTTACAAAGTTTATGAATGTGCTGAAATCTATTTATTAGGTACTATATTACTTAGAAAGTTTGTACAAGTGTGAACGATGACGTAACCTAAGGGACTAAGGGTCCGGATACAATAAAAGAAGGTCGGGTCGGTATGATAATATTGGGCCGACAAAGGCATCGTCGGCCTCTCATTGGTTACAATAAAACAAATTAGAAATATAAGAATAATCAAATGTTAATACAATTATTGCTGTGCTATAATATTGGAGTTACAACATATGTTAAGCAAACATCTATGTTTGGCCAAACCTTATCAAGATCAATATCTTACAATTCTTCCTTTAATTAAAAAAGCTTACAAATTAAGTTTAACTGGTGGTTTAATTGACCTACCATATCTAGATCTAGAAGTCGGAGTAGTAACAGGGACAACAACTGCTTTCGGAGCATTTTGAAACTTTGTATTTGATTCTCTAGTATAGACATTAAACTGATTATTACTAGTTTGACCTAGATCAGAGTTATAGTTTGTGGACACTGGTACCTCCGCGACTTCTGTTTGAGATACATTTCCAGATACTGTGGAATTATTTGTAGACACAATGGGAACAGTCACATTTGGTGAATTTGGTATATCCAGTCTATCATTTATACTAGTAGCGTTATTTCTGTTATTGGTCACTTCTGGATACATTGCACTGCAGTTACGAATGTCATTTGCATGTACAAGCTTAATACTATCAGAAACTTGCACAAGATAAGTACAATAGCTCATACACCTAACTATTTTACCTTTTTGCCATAATTTAGTATGAGCATTTTTAACATATACAATGTCATTCTCAGAATAAAGTTTGAGTGTTCTAGCAATGTCAGACCTAAGTTTAGCTTGTTGATTTGCACAAGGCTTTATCAAGTCATACCGAGTACGAGGTCGAAATTTGAATAAATTCTCAGCTGGCGACAATCCAGTTGAAGTGGAAGGTGTATTTCTATGCACAAATAAAAAGTTTTCTAAACGATTTGAAATAGTATTCTTATCAATACTCCTCCCCTTTTCAAGATTTATCTAGACCTTTCTTCACAGTTTGAACTGATCTCTCGGCAATTCCGTTACTTTGTGGGTGATATGGTGGACTTCTTATAAATTTGATTCCATTTGCCTGACAGAAAGCATTGAATTCAGTTGATGAAAAAGGAGGTCCATTATCGGATACAAGTTCTCTAGGTAACCCGAAAGTTGAAAATATTTCTTTTAACTTTAAAATAGTTTCTTTCGCACTAGTGCCATCTTGCAGTAATTTCACTTCTACCCACTTAGATTTGTTATCAACTAAAATTAAAAAAATATAATTATGTTTATAAAAGAAATCAATATTGACTCTATAGAAGTTACTGGGTGCACTTGGCCACGGTAAAAGAGTACTGCTGTTAAAAAAAAATTGTGTTTCCTGACAGACAGCACATGAACTTATAAATGATTCTATATCCTCATTCATTCCAGGCCACCAACAATAAGACCGCATGAGCATCTTTGTCCTAACAATACCCAAATGCTGTTCATGGAACAAATTTAAGATCTCCTTCTGCATTTGTTTTGGAATAACCACTTTATTTCCCGCTAACAGACACCCAATTTCTACAGAAAATTCTAATCTTCTTTTGAAATAAGGTTTCAAATTAACATCGTTTATGAAATTTGGCCAACCAGAAAGAGTAAAATCTAGAACCTTTGATAAAATAATGTCTTTTTTTGTAGCTGTCGCTATATGGGTGGAATCTAGTGGAACTTCGTAAGTTAAGTTGAATGAAAAAATAGCATCAGTTATATCCGTATTCGTTTTCATAGGTAACCTTGACAAACCATCTGCATTTGAAATTGAAATCCCTTTTTTATACACAATATCATAATCGTATGCAGATAAAGATATAGCCCAACGTGTAATGCGTGCTGCTGCTGTAACGGGAATACT
Source organism: Ceutorhynchus assimilis (assembly GCA_917834065.1). NCBI lineage: Eukaryota > Metazoa > Arthropoda > Insecta > Coleoptera > Curculionidae > Ceutorhynchus > Ceutorhynchus assimilis. Next base: position 17,081,690 of record OU892277.1, on the reverse strand, counting down.
TTTATTTTTACCAAATATAAATTGTAATGGTTGGTGATCTGTTATCAAAGTAAATTTCCTGCCAAATATATATTTATGAAATTTTTTTAGACTAAATATTATGGCTAAGCTTTCGCGTTCCAAATTTGAATACCTTTGTTCGACATCAGTTAGAGTACTTGAAGCGAAAAGAACAGGCCTCTCCTTTCCATCAATTTTATGATTCGACACGGCTCCTACTCCGTATCCACTGGAATCACAAGTGATAAAAATTGGCTTGGTAGGATCAAAATGAGTGAGGACATCATTTGAAGACAATAGTGTCTTACTTTCTTGAAATACTCGTTCACACTCATCCGTCGAAAGAAATTCTGTGCTATTCTTAGACAAATTATACAATGGTTTAAGTTTGGCAGACAACATGTGGATGAATTTTCCATAATAGTTTAAAATTCCTAAATATGATTTTAGTTGATTTACGTTTTGAGGTGAAGGTGCCTTTTGAATACACTCTAATTTCTCATTTGTTGGATGTATACCTTGATTATATATTTTATGACCCAAAGATTCAACAGACTGTTCAAAAAATTTTTTGCTCATTTATTTTGACATTAAACTCCCTTAACCTTTCTAAAACTTTCCTTACATTCTTATGACATTCTTCTAAATTAGACCCATGTATTATTATATCATCAAGGTAACACTTGGTCTTTGATAAATTGGATAAAATTGCATCCATTATACATTGAAAGATACCAGGTGCTGAACTTATTCCATATGTTAACCTGTTATACCTAAAAAGACCAATATGAGTATTGATAGTAAAAAGCTCTTTGGAAGATTCGCTTATTTGCAGCTGCTGATAAGCTCCCTTCAAATCTATTACACAAAAATAATTTCCTCCACTAAGACTAGCAAATATATCTGATAGTAAAGGTAAAACACAATGTTCGCTATCTATTGCCCTATTAATGGTTTTTTTGAAATCAACACAAAGTCTTATATCGTTCGAATTTTTCTTGGGTACAATAACAATTGGACTAGCCCATCTGCTGTGAGTTACTTTTGATAACACCCCCCAATCTACCATTTTCAAAAGCTCTTGTTCAACTTTGGGTTTCAAAGAGTACGGCATTTCATAGGATCTATGAAAGATAGGCTTACACCCCTCTTTAACTTTAAATTCAGCTTTAAAGTTTTTGATGAAGGTATAAGGTTCATCAACAAAAAGATTATGGAAATCTGACTTTAATGAAGAGACCAACTTCTGTATGACATTACTAGACTCAACTTCCTTATTAAAACATTCAACATAATTTAATTTATTTACAACTACACTTTTGTCTAAAACACTACTGTGCCAATTGACATTAAGAATGTTTAACCAATTACGGCCCAAAAGAGGAATAAATAGTGTTTCAGATTTTAAAATTACCAGAGGCAAACAAAACATTTTATTTAAGTATATTACGTGTATGAAAACCTGTCCTAAAATTTCCGCTTTTTAACCTGTTAGAACACGTAAATTGAAATTAACTGGTTCCAAAACTAGATTGGAAAATAGTTTTTTAAAGTCTTTTTCATGCATAACTGTACGAACCGCCCCTGAATCTACCTCCATTTCCACTCTATGACCATCTAACATCAAACTAACCTTTAAAATATCAGCCACTTTAGTTTTCAATGATTTAATAGTACACTCACCAAGATCTTCTGATAACATACCTAATTCTAAATGATCATCGGCATCATCTGCCCTGGCACAATCTTCAGTATTGGCTTGTACTTCCTACAATTCCTGGATACGGTTCCGGCACATTAAGGATCGGGCTGTGTGGCCTATTTGTCCACAAGCAAAGCATTTCCAGGAAATAGCCGGACAGTTATTATTGTTAAAATGATTACGACTACATCTCCTACATGTCTGGTTTTTGAATGATACAGCATTATTTGTTGAACCAAAATTTGCCCTAAACTGACCCATTACCTTAGGCCTATTATTGTTTAGACTTAGGTTTGGACCTTGAAAGTTTGGTTTTTGGTAAATCTTGTTGACTTGACTTAAATCTCTTCAATTGTCCCTCTGCTAGTTCAATTCCAATAGCTGTAGTATATGCTTGTTCGAAAGTTAACCCAACTTCAGTAAGAAGTCTACGCTTAATACTATCTGACAAGAGTCCACAGACTAATCTGTCCCTTAATGAATCATTCAAAAAATCTCCAAAGCCACAATGCTTGGCAAGATTTTGCAAACGAGCAGCAAAATGATTTATATCTTCATTTGATTCTTGGTGTGCTGTGTGAAATTTATACCTTTCGGCAATAATTATTCGTTTAGGACTATAGTGTCTTTTTAGTTGGTCTATCAATTCAGCATATGTTTTCTGACTTGGTAATGTTGGCGCTAATAGATCCTTCAATACACTATATGCTTCTCCTCCTACAAAAGTCAGTAGCATAGCAACTTTTTTTTTCTCGGCTACATCATTGCACATGAAGAGCTGTTCAAGCCTCTCAATATAGGCTGTAATTTCGGTTTCCTTAGGGTTGAACGTTTCTATATTTCCAATAAATGCCATTCTTCAGAAAAACGTTCATCTACCTCAAAAGTCCTCAAGATGTAGGTAGGAATAATTATAAATGATTCATTCAACGAGAATGATGAAAAACCCAAAAAAAAAAAATAAACTCGGTCCAGACGAATCACAATTTGACAGAAATAATAGTCATAAAAATCTCACCAAAGTCTCGTAAAATTTCCAGTACATACAACACTCTGCATAAGTCGTTTCTCGTCTACTCGTCGCCAATAATGTTATGAATTTATTAATAACTTTTAACTATTAGAAATGCAGATAATTTATTTAAAAAAATCTAAAATCTGACAATCAACTATGACAACTCTAAACATGAAAGGTAGCAGGTAGCATGAAATAACAGGAGCACTCAAGTACCTAAATAAAGTTCTATCGGGTCTTCAAAAAAAAAAACAATCAAAGATTGCTCTGATTACGAAAACGTACGTCGCATTACTGTTTCTTTATTGGTCAGGATTTTTGACATGACATTTTGACATTAAAGTTCATTGACAAAATTAAAGAAAAATATAGCTAAGACATACGTTTGAAAATCCATAGCAATCTTTGATTGTTTTTTTTTTTTGAAGACCCGATATATTAAGCAAACATCTATGTTTGGTCAAACCTTATCAAGATCAATATCTTACAATCGATAGAGCTTATCGAGATGAATTCAACGATATAGGGTTTGGAAGGTCTAGCTTGAGCAATTTGTTGACAAACACTTTACGCAGCAGTAATAAATATGCAATGCTCAGTAATTATGATTTATTTTAATGACAATGCTAAGAAACGGTAATAAGGTAATAACTCACTATTTAATCAAGTGTTCGAATTGAAAACCCTCTTGAACTTGACAGAAACCTAAGCGATTGATGAATTCCTCTTGAACCCTGCTTATAGTTTCTCGAGAATGGTGATGCCGCGAGACTCGAGACTGGTCTCGTCTCGTCTCGTCTCGACTTTTCGAGACGAGACTGGCTTTTGGTCTCGTCTCGTGAAGTCTCGACGAGACGAGACCAGACTCGGCGAGAGTCTCGTGTGGTCTCGAGTCTCGAGATTACACTAAAAATGTTTCTTTCATAAGTTTATTATTGGACTATTCTGGGCTATTTGAATATGAAATCAGTAAATTAAATATCAGGGTTACTCTTCACTGTGATTTTCCACTAATTGCTTTTTCACTGTGGCAGTTTGGACTTCCGTTATAATATAAAAACAAAAACCATAAATACAGGGTGTCCGAAAAATAGCGTAAAAATTCTCCACGTAGTAGAGGACCCTTTGAGAAACCCTAGAAAAATAATTAAATTTTTACGCTATTTTTTGGACACCCTGTATAACTCGAGACCAGACGAGACCACTCGAGACGAAACGAGACTTTGGTACTCGAGACCGAGACTAAATCACGGTCTCGTCTCGAGATGTCGAGACGAGACGAGACCAACCCTAAGTCTCGTCTTGTCTCGTCTCGCGGCACCACTACTCGAGAAATGTTCTCGCATTCTCTTCGAATCCTATTTTTCAAGGGGTGTGAGGTCAGGCGACCTTGGCGGCCATTCGATAGTTCCTCGCCTTCCAATCCACCTCCCTGGAAAAGTTCGATCCAGAAGACGTCTCACATGCACCGCATAATGTGGCGGTGCGCCATCTTGTTGATACCACAGATTTTCGTCAAACCTTTGAGGATTATTTCTATTCGGAAATAATCCCCTTATTGTGGGTACAAGGTAATTCTGCAGAAATTGACGATACCTGATCCCAGTTAGAGTGCCGTCAAAAAAGTAGGGCCCAATAATATGATTCTCCACAATGCCCGCCCAAACGTTGATTTTCTCTGGATATTGAGTATGGCTTTCTCTCCTCCACCTAGGGCTTTCCTTGGACCAATATCGTAAGTTTTGGCGGTTTACCTCTCCATTTAAAGTAAATGTAGATTCATCTGAGAAGATAATACGTTTTACTAATAATGGATCGTTATTGCACATATCCATCAACATTTGGCAAAACTGCATTCTACGGTCTGGATCGTCTTCGGATAACTCCTGTACCAATATCATTTTATATGGGTGCCACTTCTCCAGTTTTAGCAAGCTTTGTACACAGCTTTTGGAAACATCACATTCCCGACCAACTTGCGGAAACTATCATATGGATTTTCTTCGAAAGATAGGAGAACGTTAAGTTTGGTCTCCTCGTTGACAGAAGGACGCCCGCTTTTTGACAAATTTTCAACAAAACCGGTTTCTAGAAATGTATTTTCTATTCTACTCACTGTTGATTGGGATATGTTCATATCAGGATATTTATTGTTGAATAAAACGCATACTTCTTTCTGTGTGCGTACTCGGTCCCCATATCCGATCATCATCAAAACTTCAATTCTTTGTGTAAGTGATAACGGCATTGTACTTCAGTGAAGGCAAAGAAAAGTTTAAATGATAAAACTTGCTTTGACACTCAAGTGACAAGACCTTCAGCTAATAACAGATTCTGCTGACCGATTTTCTCTCTTCGGGGATTTCAACTACTGAAAATTATGTCAGTGCTGAGTTCAAAAAATGAAAATTTAGCGACCGGATGTCTGCTAGGCCTATGGAAAATCTATTTTCCTGTTGCACAAAAAAATAGGTTATTTTTTTCAATTTCTTTTTCATGTCATTTTAACACATTAATCTTATTGAACAATCTAATAATGAAAAACCAAAGCCATAAGGTTTGCACGTACTAAAAGGGTTGAAATAAAGGCGCGATCTTGTGAAAGAATACTCTGTGGCTGATCGTTTTCTCGCTTATGGCATTCGACAGAATCAAATTTGATATCGTTAGGAACCAGAAAAAAAAATTCCATAAACCGATCAGCTGTTGAAGTACATTTTACGGCCGCTACAAAAGGAAAGTAAATTTTCCATATGCCTAGCAGACGTTCGGTCGGTAAATTTTAATTTTTTTAGCTCAGCACTGAGAGAGTGGTTGAAATCCCCGGAGAGAGAAAATCGGTCAGCAAAATCTGTCATTAGCTGACGGTCTTTAAAAAAGATTGGAGTTTACTCACACTGTGCCTGCCTGCAGTTATTAATTCCAAAAAAAAATTATAATATTAGTTGAGATGTTTTTTGACACCCTTACAAATTCATTACTGCTGTGAAGCTATTTATTTTTTATGGAAAAACGGTGCATGATAAACCTATCAAACTTTATATCGTTGAATTCGTCTCGATAAGCTCTATCGATATTCATCAAAATATACAGGGCATTCCATTAAAAAAAAAATGAAGTGTCACGTGATATCTCTTTTTTTGGTCACCCTGTATAAATACAAATTAGTTTAAAAATAGCGCCGTTAAAAATTAAGATCGACGTGTCCGAGCGTTTTTCTGAAAAAAATATGGTTACGTTTTAAATGAATTTATCCGTTACTTTACGGACACACTGTATCCAGAACGCTCAGACGGCAGGCTTATTCTCTACGAACAGCAACTACATAGCAACTAGCAACTGGTCGCAAGTTGCTTTTTTTGAATAGAAAACTCGCGTCAAATAGCGATTTGACAGCGACGATTGCGCAATTCTCTCGGTCGCAAGTTACAGAATAAGGCTGCGGGGCTCGGTGTCCACTTCGCGGAACGTGCCTGGCTTGGGCACGCCACGGTGTACCGTGAATCATCCTTTATTTCGTTCTCCGGATGACGGTTGATACTCGTCCGAGGCTCGGTCCTGACACGGCCCGGTTATGTGTGTCGTGTGTCTAGGAAGGTCTAGACACACGACACATAGCCGGGCCGTGTCAGGACCGAGCCTCGGGCTGGAGCGAGGGCATTTCTCCTCCGAGGCTCGGTCCTGACACGGCCCGGTCATGTGTGTCTAGACCTAATTGTGATGAATTATTTTTTAGCATAAAATGTTTTTAACGGCATATTTAAGTAAGTAATTTTCAATTCACTGAGAAGAATTCACTGTTTCAATTTTATTATTCTTAATTATTAAAGCAACATGGCTTTTATTCTATTTTTGAAATAGTACACTGACCAGGTAAAGTCCATGACTTTATATTTATTCAACATTGAGGCGATTTGATAGGAAAATGATTTCTTGAACGCTTCAGTTTTGTGAGATGGTATTGTTAGAAGGTTTAACCTACGAATGTTCACATTATGAACGTCGGTTCGATATTTTATTCTTTGATGAAGGTATGGAGGACTTCCAAATTTCATAGTTTTATAGAAAAAAACAGCAGAATGCAAAGCACGCCGACCAGCCATATTAAGCCACCCCAACTCGGGCAGTTTATGGGATATTCTTTGTCTACGCCTTATGCCAAAAATCAGTCTGAGACAGGAGTTTTGCACTTTTTGAACTCTCTTTATATCAAGACTGTCCAGAAAAGGCCCGTATAAATGATCAGCAAAATTGAAATGGGACAAGACTAAGGCATCGCAAAGCATAGCCTTGGTTTTCTGCGATAAATAATATCTATGCGAATAGATTAGTTTCAGCATCGAATATGCCTTTTTTAAGCACAAAGTAATATGTGCTTTGAACTTCAATTTACAATCCATAATCAAGCCCAGATTTTTCACTGAGTCCCTAAATGATATTATATCGTTACCAAGTTTAAGTTTGATAGTGTCCTGTAATTGGCTTCTGCAAGTATCATTGCAGAAAAGAACAGCCGTAGATTTGCTAGGATTTATTTTTAATAAATGATCTTCGGAAGCTTTCAATAACAGATCCAAGTCGTTGTTGATCCGATCCGCTACTATTGCCGCCGAGCCAGGTTTAAATGATGCATAGATTTGTGTATCATCGGCATAAAGGTGATACTGGCAATTCTCCAAGGACTTCACAATGTTAAAAGTATATATACTATAGAGAAGTGGGCCAAGTATACTACCCTGGGGTACTCCAGACTTGACCGCCAAGGTGTCAGATTTTCTGCCGTCAAGACAGACACGCTGTCTCCTACCCGACAAAAAAGAAAATATCAGTGCGGATGCCGACCCTTCAAATCCGATATACCTCAAAATAGCAACCATAATATTATAATTGATCATGTCAAATGCTTTCGTATAGTCCAATAGCACCAAGACAGTTGCTATGACCTTACAACAAAAAAAAAGCTGGCTTAAGTCTAGGAATCAAGTTGGCCATTCAGCCGGATCTTCCAGTCCACTGATTGTGATGATCATCCACTCATTGTCTAACTAGGACTGCATAGCGAGGAGGTGTAACATCTTGTTCGAAATTTAGTGATTCCTCGTTTAAATTTAAATTTCTGCGCGCATTTTTTTGGTTTTCCCATTCATGGAACATCAATTGCCCGACGTTTCTATTTTCAAGGTTGCCAGAGGGGTAACCATGAAGGTTTCGTCCAACAATTAAATGACCATCTATAGCATCTCCTCTAATATGCAAGTATTTTTTTCGGGGTTCTGGTAGGGTCATCAAACTTCCAATTAATTGTGTTTTTCTGTTCGGGTCATCGTAACTATGTTCTTGATGGGTTGTTGTATTATATGGATGGAAATTGTCCAACCTGACGAATCGATAAAATCGGATATATTGTAAACTCCCCGATAGCTTTAATTTGGGCTGCTTAATTCAGTAATCTTGGCTGGTTTCTTTCTTTACCAGCGATAGAACCACTCTCTTGAGATTCAGCGACTACGCGTTTGATGGACGTGTGTTATTTTTTTTTTTTTTTGGCAAACCGAAATCCATTTACCAATGGTATAGCCCCTTGCTTTGCATAGAAAGAAAAATCAATTTAAATTATTGCCGAGCCAGTTAGTTAGGGGTCACCAACCCACTAGTAGACAGAGCAGAGAACCTATGCAGTACCAGAGAATCCAAGACATATTAAAAACGTCAAGAAACGGATACTCTGAAAACAAGGTACATACAACAAGGAAAAGCAAATGTCTTAACAAGAAGCAACAAGAGGAGCAACAGTGGTCAACACTAAATATCCCATACATTGAAGGACTTTCAGACAAAATAGAAATAACAACCGTCTTCAGTTTGATAATAACTCTAGAAAAAGAGCTAACCCGAAAATGGAAAGGACACGCAGAACTGCATATACAACCTACCATGCGAATGTTGGGAGGCATACATGGCAGAGACAAAAAATCCGGATTGCTAACCCAAACTAACACAAAAAGAGGAGAAACCGCCAAATCAGGAGTAGCTTAACATGAATGTGATAAAGTATACAGAATACAATGGTCGGACATAAAAATTTGTGACAACGGGAGTGAACAGTGAAGGAAAAAAAAGTTCGGGGAGGCATATATGAAAACAAGAATCAACATCTTCAATAGAAATATCTGTCGAAATTTCAAGAGTTTGGAAACTAATCCTGGGCAACGTCAAGTCCTCCAAATCAAAACCTTCTCAGAATAGTCTATTATCATCATATTTTCATTAGTTTATTAGTATGATAGCTAAGGATAATTATACAGGGTGGGCCAGCGAAAACGAAACAAGGTCGATATCTCGTATTCATCGTTCATTGAAAAAAATCGCTCGGACCCGTCGATTTTTATTCGGAGGGGGAAATCTTTTGCACATATTTTCAATGTTGTCACTTCAACCCTCTCGCGGGGGTAAGCGCCAACCCCTAAATCTTAAATGGCAGTAGGGGTCGAGCGATACCTCATTTCAAAGGTCATCTAATTATCTTTTCAACGGTGCCTAGCTTTTTGAATTTACTAAGTATTTTTTTTTTCAAAAAATATTTAAAATTAGAATGTGTTTAGTTGAATTTTATTGAGTGATAGAAAAACCCAGACCCAAACCTTGTGATTTCAAGTTGGATAGCACACGACTTTAAAAAAAACACATAAAATCACTTCTTAAGTAAAAATTGTTATAACTACAAAATTAAAAGTGCTCAAAATGACTAAAACAGTACTAGTTCCGTCTATTTTTAAATGCGTTTTCTCGAAAACCACTGCATCAAATTCAAAAAAATAGGCACCGTTGAAAAGAGAATTCGATGACCTTTGAAATGAGGTATCGCTTGACCCCTACTGCCATTTAAGATTTAGGGGTTGGCGCTTACTCCCGCGAGAGGGTTGAAGTGACAACATTGAAAATATGTGCAAAAGATTTCCTCCGACAGGTCCGAGCGATTTTTTTCAATGAACGATGAATACGAGATATCGGCCTTGTTTCGTTTTCGCTGGCCCACCCTGTATAGTTCGTTTCACGAAGGTTTGTACTTCAGTCAATTTTCATCTGGAAAAAAGGAAGGCAAATGATGACGTAAGTACAAACCTTCGTGAAACAAACTTTACCAAATTCAATTGGTAATAAAAAATCGCTACCTATGTTAAGGTACAGTTCAATAATTTTCGCCTTAGTTTCTATCATATTGCACATGACAAAACGGGCAAATGACAGGTGCCAACTCGCAGAAGAAAAAATATAATTTGGAGAAGATGAACTAGATCCAGATAGATTCAATTATTATTGCACTTATCCGTTAGAAGTGCCGCATGTTTTGTTTATTTACGCGAAGACATTTTAATATTTATTCATGATGGAGATGGATGCGATAAAACTACCCACAACGTTTGTTTATTCTAATGTTAGTGAAACACTTATCGTGCTAGGTTGTTATCCGAAAACGACATAAAAATTTGGATTAAAGATTTACCCCCTCAAATAATAAAAAAGGAAAATCAAAAAATTCGGACTGCAGAGCAAATATAAAAATTCGTAAACACGATTAGAAGGGACAAATTTGTAAAGGTCAGTAATATTGACTATATACAGGATGTCCCATAAGTAATGGTAAATATTTTGACAGCCGATTTTATATAGATAAAAAAATATTGACATTGTCAAAGTTTCCTAGACCAAAAGTCAACGGCCATACAAAGATACAGGGTGATAAAGTTGATTTAGTTTTTTTTATTTGGGTCATAAATTTCCCAATTACATATCTGTCAGTCTGTCCTTTTGCTTTTGAATTTTGATTTGAATTTCAAGGTTCTGCTTCTCATTCTACGCCTGCTCATTACCTGGTGCAGCTTGGTGTTACTTTGCCTTTGATGCAAATAAACAAACAAAGCTATTGAATCGACTGTCAATAAAATATTGTCACGGCTTTGGATTGCCTGACAGAAATCTTGGGTTCGTTTCGTTTATTCCAAAAATCAAAGTCCAATTAACACAGCAATAATTTATTCCACGTAACAATACACTTTGACACTAATTACTTTAATAACTAACTCAACAATCAAACTCTTTACAAAAATAATCACTATTTAAATCGTATCACAGTCGAACGGAAACTTAACTTACAAGCTAAAACCCGTCCTTATATATCGCCGTAATTAATTCACGTAAATTCGGGAAGAACCGCGTTCGACCTTGTTCTTGAACATCGGCGTAAAATCTAGAATCCGCGACACATGGGCGGCTCGGTACAATATTTACCATTACTCTTTGGATACCCTGTACATACATTATACCTACAGGGTGGTAAAAATCCGAATTATGATGACATGAAAATACTGTTTATTTCATCAGAATTCGCATTTGAGATCTATGAAATTTTAAATACATACATACGTATGTACAGGGTGTCCCAGCTTAAACGAAGCAGACGCATTTCCGGCCAAGATATAATAAATCTTGATCTAAATTTATTAACCCCTTGTATCCAAAATAGATATATTTCTTAATTCTTCCGTTTCAATCAAAAAACTAACGATTTAATCAATATATTCATGACAAAAATCCATAGGGAACACAGATAAAAATCTAAATTTCGGAATTGTATAACACGTACAAAAGACAGTTATAGATTTTTTAACATCAAGCATTGTTTTTTAAATTTAATACTAATGCTCTATCGCCTGTAACATTCTGACCCTGAATCCAGCCCATTCAATAACATTCTGACTCTTCAAATAGCTCCATCATCGTCCCGACATTCTGACCCCTGAAGCAGCGCATAGTAACATTGTGCCACCCAAAATAGCCACATCGAATTTGATTGGTCAGGTTTCCGGGCTATGCCTAGATTGGGTGGCAGAATGCTTTTATGCATCAAAACGGTAGTTATCAAAACCCTTTTAAAAAGTTCAAGTCAAAGTCAAAACCGCTTAGTTTGTTGCATATATTACAAAACTCATACAAATTCATTTTTTCCTGGTTCTCCTTAGGACATTGAAAGTGCTCCAAGGTATTTCTTCGGAATTCTGTCCTGTTTACAGCCTAGTACTCATAACTGCGAAATTCGCAATTTTTTGACATTGCTTCGACAATTTGACGTTTAATTCACGCATAAAACGTCAATTTGTCGAAGCAATGTCAAAAAATTGCGAATTTCGCAGTTATGAGTACTAGGCTTAAGAGTGGAGATTTGTGTGTTGCGGTAAGTTCACCTCCTCTAACGCTCCTAACACTTCAGTCTGCACTTCATAGCCCTAACTCGTACAATGAACCTTAGATCTAATGGTAGAGCAAGCTGTGGTAGAGCCCCAAGTGCAACCGCTAGGATTTTTTTCGTGTGGTTTTCTTCTTGAGTAGCCCGCTTGTAATCATTATGCAGGCTCTTCAGTAGGTTCCTGGCGTGCTGAATAAATTATTTTCCTATTTTTGGCTAACAAACACCCGCAGCATATATTAATCTCAGTATAGGCATCGCGTCATAGATTCAGAGCGAGATTAAGAATTCCTGAAATAGCACACGGATGTTCTTAGATTCTTTCAAGAACAAATGTTGCAAGACTTTCGAGCTATGAAGATCAATATGGTAGCTAACCAGTTCGTTTATTGTATTCCAAAATGAATGCAAGGCAGAAAACAGTTTATAATTTTTATATAAATACGTCAGTACATAATACCTAATCACTTGCGTATGTCCAGCTTACATCTCCCACTTTTCTAACTTGTTACTACTAGTGATTAATAATGACCGCAAACGGCGTATAAGAATATTTAGCACTTTTAATCCATCCGCTGTGAAACCATTTTAGGCACGTAGTGATATATTTCATAAAACTTGTTTTAGTTTTAATTGAATTGTTTTAATTGGAAGTAATTATTCGAAAATATTATCATCATTATCATTTCGACGTATGAAATATTCGTGTTTTAGCATTCAGCAAGCATTTCTATTTAGTAAATATCAATAATAAATATTTGTTCAGATTTAATTGAACCTTCGGCGTTATCAGTTGCTTGTTTTACGTTCCCGAAATAATGTCATGCCATGCATTGTATTTTAAATATTTACATTAGGAAATTCCCACCGTTTTTCTATCGGTAAATTGCGAATAAGTATGGAAATATGGTGTCACATCACATACAGAGTAACCCTATACTGTTGCCTCAAAAATGTATTCTTACCAATTCTTACTATTGTCACTTGGGGGACTGTCGGTTTATACGCTATACAACTGTAGCTAATGACCTTGTCCAGAGGAGCTTTCCCAACTAGAGGTACCGGCGCTGGACAATGATAAGTCTGAAGATACCCAGAGTGGCTTTCCCAACTGGAGGTACAGGCACTAGGGAGACTTGAGTCCAGAGGAGTTTTCCCAACTAAAAGTTCCGGCGCTGGTTTAAGTCCGCCGTTGATGCGGCTTGCATCGCAATTTATATCCGTTTCTTGCTTGTCTCAATCTCATCATAATCAACCAGGTTACTGTGTTTTGTCGATTTGCAATGAAATCATTATTGAATTCATGTACAGTGTGTTATTTTCCCAAGCAGGCTCGAGTGTTGACACGTTTAACTGCAAACTTAGTTACCTGTATAGTCTATTTCATTGCAGTTGATAACTCAAATCGAGGTTTAGGACCATAAAACCATTGTAAACCATAGGGCTTACGATGACTTTATGGTCCTAAACCTCGATTTGAGCTATCAGCTGCTACGAAATAGACTATAAGTAATATTTAGTCAAGAGTCTTGTCGCCATTTGGGTGGCATTCTCTGGTGGAGGGGGTAGAAACGGTACCAACTGATAGATTTTTCAATCCTGTTCAACATTTCCTTATAACAAAAAATCTTCAAATTCCTGGATACCTATATGTTTAAGTTGATCGAGAGTAAAAATAGTGTTGCGGCGGCTTCGCGATTTCTAAGAGTCGAAAAAAGTAGGCAATTGTCATAATGACAAACACTTGCATTTTTTTAAATGGAACACCCTGTATATTTTTGGCTGGAATGATTGATTTTTTTCGTCTGATTCCAAATATACCATATATGTTGATATTTGTTTCAGCTGTTTCAACACTATTTGAGTTTAAAAATGCATTCACATTAATCCAAATTAGGTCTATTCCCAGTTCCATTATTATCAATGGTGAAGCTTGCTAAATGGAATTTTAAACTTGAATAGCGCAAAAACAGCTGAACCAAATATCAACATATAGTATATTTGGAATTTGAAAAAAAATGAAATCTACAAATCTTGTATTTAACATTTTTTTTTAAATTTAAGTTTAACCGTTAAGTTAAGCCGCACTAATTATAAGGCATAGGCCCCTGCAGGTTTGCTATTTATTTATTTTTCCGAATTCTGAACCACTAAAATGGTCGCAGCGCCTAAACTAAAATAGATAGCAAAAAAAGTCATGGGGCAAAGTTGATCAGAATGTAATTATCTACAACTGTCATTGTCATGCTCAAATGTGTTACGCCACTGTATTGTTTGTGCGTAATAAAAAAAAGAGTTTTTGTTCCATTGACATTGGACATTTTTGACATAACAAAAAGGGGAGTGCCGTTTGGGCGCCAGAACGGCATAGAGACTGTTGACTTAACCTAATTTGTTAAAGTTGTTCGGTTGTTGCCAGTTAGGCATTATTATTAGGTCTACTTAAGTCTTTTTTTCGTCCTAATATTATTATTCAACCTCAACCAGCAATTGCAGCAAGGCTTTCCAGATCAGAGTGGTATGTTGCATCAAATATCGAGTAACCCCATGAGATCGCACAGTCATTTTGTCGAAAAAAATAAATAAGAAGAAGGTCAATAGGGCCAAACGCATAAGGCTTTCGAGTGTGATTTTTGGCGCAATACTCAGGACACAGTCTCCAATCAGCCTCGTCAATTTTTTTCAACAACCCATATATTCGCTGGACTATTAATGCGCTGATACCTGATATGTAGCCTGTCGTATGAAAAAATTTCCCTTGGGTGGATATCTTGAAATCGTGGTCAACTAGGGAAAAACTAAGCTGGTCACTGGATTTTGTATATGAGAAAATCCTAGGTTTTTACGAAATTCAAGAATATTGAAACCAAAAAATTTATGAGACGTTAAAGATATTGCTCAGAAAAAATCAAGGAACGCCCCGTAGCGCCGGAACGGATATGTGCGGATTTCGGCAATCCAAATTTCTCGAAAAACGAGCCCACGAGCCCTAGGTCGGTTTCCATATCTCCTGGAAACACGTGTTTCCTATTGGCCATTCCTTTAGTAGAGAGTCAAAATGTTCATTCCAATTTAATTAAAACAAATTTGCTCTAACTTATTTGAATTCAATAAAATCAGCTTCAATATTCGAGATAAATCCATTTATTTGTTCCGTCGCTTTTTGCCATAATATTATACTTGAATAGGACCGTTGGTTGCTTTTAGCATTTCATAATCAAATCCTAGAATTTCCTGTATTTACAAACGGCAAATATAACAGAAGCAAGAATTATTCCATTTAAATGTTTGAACCAGAGCAAAAAGAACATATTAACTATATTCAAGTTTCGTAATTTGAGTTTCATTAAATAAGTTTGTACCAATAATATTGTTAGTATTATGATTAATACTCTGGTTTAGTTAGTCGAAAGAAAATTATTCAGTTAAATTGCAAAATTATTTATCACACATCGGATTTTCACGAGAATATTATTTTCGATATGTTTATTTTGAGAATACCTACGTATCATATTAAATAAACGTATAATTACTATTCTACTGTGGTTCAACGTAACGTTGGTCACTTATCGGTATTCAGTTCAAATATTTTATAGATGATTTATTGACATTTTCAACATAAATTGCGTGCTATTCACTTTCCTAAACTACTTCATAATCTGTCGATTGATGACAATTTCCTATTTACTTTCGAGGTAATTATTGTTATGCTCCTAGCTATTTCCTATTGGAATGTAAGTTTACAGTGATTGGCTGAATGCAAAAACTAGATCGAAGCAGACATTTCAATCGATTGGCATTATGACTTTTTGATAGCTACCCACGCCCAACTTTGTTCTGTTGAATAACGTCAAAATTCACGAATTATGTAGATTATAATTTTCCACAAAAAAAATATAGTACTTATGTCAAGTTAATTTAGTAAGTATTGTAACTTACTAAATATCGCAGGCATATATTTAATCCCTTCCATATATCTCATAACTCCAGTGTCGAATATAAATTTGATTCCAAACTAATCCGCACGACCGGCGACTCTGGTACTATAGTTAACTCTACTCGCCCCGTTCTGGTGTTAAAACCAATTTTATCGAACTGTTCTACTTTTCCGATAAACCTATTCATTTAGACCTGATAGACCTACGGCCGAGAAGCAAATAAGTCACCTCATCGGGTACAAAAGGTTCGAGTTTCTTGGATGAAAGTACTTTATGTGCATATCTCAAAATCGACCGTCTGCCGGGGTCCAGCGGTCAACTTCACAAATGACAGCTCGTCAAAAAGACGAAAATCTGGGTTTTCTCACCTCATTGGTGCATGCCTAAAAATTTCAGAATGTGTAAGAGAAAAGCTCCTAGATACCTAATTCGGCCGGCACACGTCGATATTTGGAGGCCTATGTAAAGCAGACGCCCGCCGCGACGCCGAAAATCTGACGTAAGTTACCTTATGAGGTACATATGCAAATTTGGGCTTAAATAAAAGGTATTTGTGTGTAGAGTAAGCAAATATTTTTTAAAATTCGGCAGATGGTCAACAACAAGTTGCAGACGCTCTAGAAAATTTAGATTTTATTGAACAAAGGGAGAATTTTTTGTCGGTTATAGGTACCGAAACTAGTTTTACAAAGAAAATTTGTGGAAATTAAAGTCAAAGGAAAATTGAAAAAGTTGGGATTTGTGCAGGATTTGAACCTGCGACCTCCGCATTGCTAGTACGACACTCTACCAACTGAGCTAACAAGCCCGCCTGGTAGAGATCGGCGAATACATGATCACTTTCATTCTCCTCCCACTCACCCCAAACGTTTTTCAATTTTCCAATGGCTCACGAATGTGGCATCGGTCCTGCTAGGGTAAGTCACCTATACCACTATGTGCAGGTTTCGTCCACGATGTGTTAAAATTTCTTATGTACGCCATGCGACGTAAGCATAGTTGAACAAAGGGAGAATTTTTTGTCGGTTATAGGTACCGAAACAAAGGGTTCAACTATGCTTACGTCGCATGGCGTACATAAGAAATTTTAACACATCGTGGACGAAACCTGCACATAGTGGTATAGGTGACTTACCCTAGCAGGACCGATGCCACATTCGTGAGCCATTGGAAAATTGAAAAACGTTTGGGGTGAGTGGGAGGAGAATGAAAGTGATCATGTATTCGCCGATCTCTACCAGGCGGGCTTGTTAGCTCAGTTGGTAGAGTGTCGTACTAGCAATGCGGAGGTCGCAGGTTCAAATCCTGCACAAACCCCAACTTTTTCAATTTTCCTTTGACTTTAATTTCCACAAATTTTCTTTGTTAGATTTTATTGTTAATACCGCATAAAATAAGAAATATTTAATAAATAACTACAAATTTATTAACAAAATAAATAATTCTGGCCAAATTATAGACATGTGCGTTACCTAAAAACAACAAAATAAAACATATTCATAAAAAAAAAAATAGAACAGTTGCGAAACTTTTAATAAGGGTAGAAGCTAGTAGATACCTATTGTAGATATCTACTCCTTCAAACTTAAAAAGCTACATAACATGTAAAGGAGTAAATAGGAGCTTTAGAGAGTCGAAAACAGTCAAAAAATATAAACTCAAACATAGGTAGATACAAACGAAAAATACGTAAATTAAAACAGGTACAAAAGACGAAAAAGTGAATAGGAACTCTTAGCATTCAAAAATAATAAAAATGCCACATATAGGAAATCCAAAATTTCAGAAATCTAACCAGAAAGTAGTGAAATAGGACTTAGAGTCAAGAAACTCTTCGACTGTATCATACTTGAAACAAAATAGTATTACCTAATAAAAATATGGCACTAGCTGAAAAGCTTGTAGTGCATGCGTTGAGGACACTTTCAGCAAAATATAGGAAAAAATGACAAAATAATATCTGAAAAATAGTGATATTAAGATTCTTTTTTAAATTTTTTGGGTATCAAATCAATTTCTATGGTTCATCATCAGAAGAATCATGCATTATCCCTTCAATTTCATCGTCCATATCGTCGGTATAAAAATAAGATATTGAGCGTGATAAACGAGCAAATTTATATGAAAGTAGTATGGAATTCTTAATTCAGGGTTCTGAACAACAACGTTCTTCAGATTTTATGAAGGCAATGCGAAACGACAATTTTTAACAATCCTTGATCAAATTTCTATAGGTACGAGTTTGAAGGACATATACATAGAGAAATTGTTGATACCTTCAAGTGTTTCCATCATTTGTCAAAAATTGAAGCAAATAACGCAAATACTAATGTGGTAGATCGTGGATCTGACACTGACATACCAATCTACACAAAATTACCTAATAAAAATGTCAATGTATGAATGGAGGTTCGAGCTGCATCTAAAAATACCTGTAGATTTGTTGACGTAAGAGCAGTCTTCAATAAATTGGGATCTAGTATCTTTTTTGATAGAACTATGTATCTGATTTTGATAGTACGATGTTACCACCATGCAAAACCGTGTTAAGATTCTTGAACGGACTTTAATTTGGTTTGGGGTTACAATGATCGTAAAAAATATCGAATCGAGCATCATTGATATTGTACAAATTGGGTTTTCCGTACATTGCACAGATAAACCTTTCTATAGATTCAATTTGCTCCTTCGAAATGCCAGCATTATATATAGTACCTACTTCTTGTAGTTTCTGGTCCTATACCAAAAGGCTTCAGCTTGCCTTTTCTGGAAAAGGATGCGGTATAATTACATCCAGTAGAAGCATGAAAAGTTGGTGGAGATTTGTACATACTGGATCCCAATTTATTGAAGATTGCACTAACGTCAACAAATCTACAGGTATTTTCAGATGCAGCTCCAACCATACATCGACGTTTCTATTAATTTTGTGTAGATTCCCTAGCAGTGTCAGAACCACGAACTACCGCATTATTATTTGCGGTATTTGCTTCAATTTTTGACAAATGAAAGATTATTCGGCTGTCAGCTTCTTCATGGAAACACTTGAAGGTATCAACAATTTCTCTATGTATATGTCCTGGGACAACAGTAAATTTGTAACAATCTTTATTGCAATTGACATATATAGTTTTATTACTTACAATTTCAACAAACATATCATTTTGCCAAAACTGACATAAAAATTTGATCAAGGACTGTTTAAAATTGTCGTTTCGCATTGCCTTCATAAAATCTGATGAACGTTGTTGTTCAGAACCCTGAATTAAGAATTCCATACAACTTTCATATAAATTTGCTCGTTTATCACGCTCAATATCTTATTTTTATACCGACGATATGGACGATGAAATTGAAGGGATAATGCACGATTCTTCTGATGATGAACAATAGAAATTGATTTGATACCCAAAAAATTTAAAAAAGAATCTTAATATCATTATTTTTCAGATATTATTTTGTCATTTTTTCCTATATTTTGCTAGCACTACAAGCTTTTCACCTCGTGCCATATTTTTATTAGGTAATATTATTTTGTTTTAAGTATGATGCAGTCGAAGAGTTTCTTGACTCTAAGTCATATTTCACTACTTTCTGGTTAGATTTCTGAAATTTTGGATTTTCTATATGTGGCATTTTTAATATTTTTGAATGCTAAGAGTTCCTATTCACTTTTTCGTCTTTTGTACCTGTTTTATTTTACGTATTTTTCGTTTGAATCTATCTATATTTAAGTTCATATTTTTTGACTGTTTTCGACTCTCTAAAGCTTCTATTTACTCCTTCACATGTTATGTAGCTTTTTAAGTTTATAGGAGTAGATATCTACAATAGGTATCTACTAGCTTCTACCCTTATAAAAAGTTTCGCAACTGTTCCATTTTTTTTTTATGAATATGTTTTATTTTGTAGTTTTTAGGTAACGCACATGCCTATAATTTGGCCAGAATTTATTTTGTTAATAAATTTGTAGTTATTTATTAAATATTTCTTATTTTATGCTGTATTAACAACAAAATCTAAATTTTATAGAGCGTCTGCAACTTGTTGTTGACCGTCTGCCGAATTTTAAAAAATATTTGTTTAGTCTACACACAAATACCTTTCATTTAAGCCTAAATTTGCATATGTGCCTCATAAGGTAACTTACGTCAGATTTTCGGCGTCGCGGCGGGCGTCTGCTTTAAATAGGCGTCCAAATATCGACGTCTGCCGGCCGAATTAGGTATCTAGGAGCTTTTCCCTCACACATTCTGAAATTTTTAGGCATGTACCAATGAGGTGAGAAAACCCAGATTTTCGTCTTTTTGACGAGCTGTCATTTGTGAAGTTGACCGCTGGACCCCGGCAGACGGTCGATTTTGAGATATGCACAAAAAGTACTTTTATCCAAGAAACTCGAACCTTTTGTACCCGATGAGGTGACTTATTTGCTTCTCGGCCGTAGGTCTATGAGTGCAGTAGGCTGCGTGCGCATATGGAGGAAAGTTTTTATTGACTGTAGCAGGCAGGTAAGAATTTGATTGATGAAATAATGACAGTAATGGCATTTTATAATACAAAGTGCTGTTGATTTGGTTTTGTGTGCTGTTTTGTTTTGTTGTTTTTGTTTGTTAATATTTCGGTTTTTTGCTTTATTAATCTACATATATAATTTGCTAATGGAGTTAATATGTCTTTCCACATCATTCTGACGTTATTACTTGAGCTAGAATTCTCAAATTTGGAATAGTTGTTCTTTGGGATACTGGCTAGAACCTAACGGAGCCAGATTTTTCAATTTCGGTCTAAAAAAAAATTAGGGCAAAAAATGGGTTTTAGCGCGGACTTTTCGCGCGTTTTACCTCCGATCCCACGTCGAATTATTTTCAGTTAAAAAACCCGAGAAATTGAAATTGACCACTCAAAAAAAAGGTGACAAACACTTTTATTTACATTGCCTAGCAGAGACAGGCCTATCAACTAGTATTTAATAAACGTACGTATCTAGTTTTAATAATTCTGTGGCAATAATGCCCCAGTTGCATTCGGCACGGGTGTGTAATGTTTCTTGGACAATAAATGAAGTACTTTTCATCATCCTATATCACTATTTTTGTATTTTTAATAAAAAACTGCATATTGCAAGTTTATCCTTTATTAATAGTTTATTTCGGGGTAGCGGGAAGCATAGTCTATCAGGGAAAGTAAATCACTCCCTGCCCACCGTAGATTTCAGGGGTTCTCTGACACGGAGAACTAGCACCTGCATTAGGGTTCCTTGTCCAGGATCACGGGCGAAGACGATAACGGTAGAGAAGGCGGCAAGCAACCTTGCGTTTAAGGCTAATATAAAAGCAAATGATGTAGGGCAGCAGCTATTGTCATTACCAGGATGAAGCGTAAATAGGACAATTCTGCACCGGTTCATCATTGGGAATCCATAAGTGTGACTGCAACAGTTTGAACAGTTACGGAACTGCGATGAGGAAGGCAAGGGGCAACCACCTCATTAGTTCTCCCTGAAAATCGTCATGGCACAAAGAAATGACACGCAACAACCTACTAATAATGGTTCTTGGATGCCAATATTCGGCAGGGGAAGAGACAACGTAAACGCAGGACTTCCCAGATCGTTATAAGCAGCGAAATTCCTGTTTGTTGAAAATACACAAATCAAATTTTAAAATCGCAACATGGAACGTAAGAAGTATGTACGAATCTGATAAATCAAGAAACATAGGACAAGAGATGCTGCGATTAGAGATCGATATACTTGGAATAAGCGTCACAAGATGGGCCGACTCGCGTTAACTTAATACATCAGAGAATAAACGAGTTTTCTAGGCTGGCAGCAATGACAACCAACACCGCTATGGAGTAGCTATAATTCTTAAAAGAAGCCTAGTGAAATCAGTGGCAGGCTTCATACCAATGTCTGAAAGAGTCCTGTTGCTACAACTCATGACAACTCATGGCAAACTAAATCTAATACAGACCTATGCACCTACCGCTGACAAAAATGAAGAGGAAATAGAAAACTTTTATGATGTCCTTCAAAAGGCATTACAACTTACCTCATCTAGAGACATTACAGTAGTTATGGGGGATTTCAATGCTAAAATCGCTGAAGGCAGGTGTAACTCTACTGTAGGACCATATGGACTTGGTGTTCGCAATGAGAGGGGCGACCGTCTCATTGAGTTCTGTCAAGAGTATAATCTTGTGGTGGCAACTACCTATTTCAAGCTGCCAAGCGACGCCTGTATACATGGAAATCACCAGCTGACAAATATAACAATATCGTAAGAAATCAAATCGATTACATCTTAATAAAGCAAAGATACCGAAACGCAATGCAATCAATAAAGGATTAACCAGGTGCGGACGTATTTTCTGATCATAATCCTCTTATTGCTATAAACCAGTCACAAAATCGATAAACTAAACAGAGAAACTTAAGTCAGAAGAAATCAGAGATAAACTCAGACAAGAAATCAATGAAAATTCAGAAAGAAATGTCTCCAAAACTCAACAAAATAAAGAAAACCCAGGACAACAATGGCAACTTATTAAAACATCACTTTTAGGAACCAGTAAAAAAGAACTTACGACAAACAAAGATAAGAAAGAAGATTGGATGACAGACGAAATATTAGAATTACTGAAAGAAAGAAGGAAGTTCAAGCAAAAAACAACACCTGCTACAAACAATTGCAAAGTAAAATAAGAAGAATAATAAGAGAAGCAAAAGAAACTTATTTCTCTGAAAGATGTAATGAGATAGAAGAGTAACAAAACAGATATACAACTTTAACTTACACAAAAAAGTCAAGGAACTAGCTGGATTTGGAAAGAGAAAAAACTCAAGCATACTTTTGGATAAAGAAGGAAATATCATAATGGAGACTGAAAAAAAAAATTGAGAAGACGGAAAGAATACATAGATGAATTATTTCATGACCAGAGACAGGAAAACACGGCTACAGACTATCAAGGTGGAGACAGAACCTGAAATAACTAAATCGGAAGTTGAACATGCACTTAAATCCATGAAGAATAAGAAATCTGCAGGTCCAGATGGAATACCAAGCGAGTTGCTCAAGTTGATCAACGAAAAGAACATAGATTTTTTGGTGGAGCTGTTTAACACAATCTACAACACAGGAATCATCCCACAAGAAATGCTTACATCAACATTTATATGTCTACCAAAAAAAATTAATGCCAAAGAATACAGTGATCACAGAACTATAAGCTTAATGTCACATACATTAAAAATTCTCCTAAAAATTATATACAGCAGAGTTCATCACAAGCTAGAATTGGACATCAGTGACCACTCAATTTGGTTTTCGAAATGGGGTGGGTACAGGACAAGCATTATTTTCTTTTAACGTGTTGACTCAGAGATGTTTGGATGTTAACCAGGACCTTTAATATCTGCTTCACAGACTACAATAAAGCTTTTGATAAAGTGAAACATGACCAACTTATAGACCTTCTCGAAAGTAAAAACCTGGATAGACAAGATGTAAGATTAATTTCAAATCTGTATTACAATCAACGAGCCTCAGTAAAAATTGGACAGGAAAAATCTGCTGAAATGGAAATAAATAGAGGGGTCAGGCAATGATGCATATTGTCGCCTTTATTATTTAATGCGTACTCCGAGCAAATTATAATAGAAGCATTGGAAGATGAGACCGCTGGTATAAAAGTAAATGGAGTTCTGATTAACAACATCAGATATGCAGGCAGTTTAAAAGAATTAGAACGAGTCATGAACAAGGTGTAGTGCAAATTATGGACTCTCCCTCAATATCAAGAAAACCAAATTTATGAAAATTTGTAAGAACAACAACACAAATGAAATTTTAATGGTTGGAGGTCAATAGATTGAAAAAGTGAAAAGATACACTTACTTAGGAACAATTATTACAGAAAACAATGATTATACCGCAGAAATAAAAACCAGAATTGAAAAAGCTCGTACCAACTTTATACAGATGAAAAAAGTCCTGTGTAGTAAAGAGCTGACGTTAAGGCTCAAACTGAGATTGACAAAATGTTATGTCCACAGTGTGCTTTATTATAGGGTGGAAGCATGGACACTGAATGCAGAAACAATGAGACGACTCAACTCTTTCGAGATGTGGACCTATAGGAGAATTTCTTGGGCAGGTCGAATCACAAACATTGAAGTGCTGAGAAGAATTGGAAAAGAGAAAGAGGTTGAAACTACAATTAAAGAGAGAAAGTTGCAGTATCTGGGAGACATAATGCTGGGCCAGAAGTACAGTCTTCTACGACTAATAATGCAGGGAAAAATAGAAGCCAAGAGAAGCGTAGGCACGAGACGAGTTTCATCGCTGAAGAATCTGAAACACTGGTTTGAATGCAGCTCAAAAGATCTTTTTAGAGCAACTGCCTCAAAAGTCAGGATTGCGATGATGATTGCCAACCTCCGTCGCGGAGATGGCACTTAGAGAAGTTATTTATCCACCATAAATAATGTGCTAGTATTTGCGTACATTTTAAATATCTATAAGTTGGTTGAAAATGTAATTACTACTGATGAGAATTTCAAAAGCAGTCTATGTGGGCTTTCATTCTTCTTTCGGCTTCTGTAGCATTTTGCTTTGATGGTGCACTCATTCCATAACGATATCAAAACACCTAGGAAAGCTGTAGGAACTTGAACAAAATACAAAATAATAAATAAATAATCGACCTTACCTAGTCAGTCACTGTACTGGGGCGAGTTCAGTTTCTAGGTCCGACTCGTCGGTTGATACATGCCTCTTTATCACGCAAATAACAAAAATGAGAAGATCGCCCGATTAGGTCCGGCAAATCATCTATCCGAACCCGCCCCCGTGTACACGAGACAAGAACACAAAATGTGATTCAAATATACAGGGTGGCCAATTGAAAACGAAACAGAGGTGATTTTGGGCTCCTCAAGAGATTTAAGAAAAAACCCTCGAACCCGTCGATTTTTGATTTAAGGGGGAACCATTTTTTTGGCATTTTCACCACCTGGGGGGCAAAGCCCTAGCTGGGGTGACAAGGGCCCCCGAAATTTTAAATGGAATGAGTGGTCGAGTGATACCTTATTTTGAAGCTATTTTTATGTAGATTATAACACCTGAGTTTCACATCGTTACTATTTACCTAGCCATTACAGGGGCCGATTAAAGCTACAAAAACATGTTGGGATATTTTGTATTTGAAAAAATGCTTTAAAACCAAAATCAATCAAGTAAATGCTGAAAATGACCCCAGAAAAAAAAATCTAACGGGCTTAAATCTGGAGAACGTGGGGGCCACTCAATAGCTCGTCTTCTTCGAATCGATTGTCCTGGAAACGTTTGGTCCAAATATTGACAAATCACTGCAGCATAGTGGGGTGGCGCACCATCTTGTTGAAATATTAGACGGTTTTCCATGTATCCGTTAGCGTTCTCTAGTATCTCCACCAATTCTGGATGAATCGCATCTTCTAACCACTCTGGGTACATTTCTCCTATTAAATTTATAGGTAAAAGAGGTACCACGGTTACCCAAAATACTAGCTCAAACGCTCAAGTAATCTACATTTCCATAACGCCCTAGGACGTTATTTCGCACGTATTATACCTGGAAATACAGGGCTTCCATTTCAAAAATTGCCACCCACGTTATCTGCGTAAAGAGGCATATTTGCAGAAATCGCCAAAACCCGTCAACTGTATTGAAGGGGAAGGGTTTTTACGTAAAACCGGACTTCGCCCCTTCAACCCTCTAAGCCCTAGGGCTACCCTCCCAAAATTTTTGAATGAAACAGGGGGTCGAGTTAGTGTTTCATTCAAAAATTTTGGGGAGGTAGCCCTAGGGCTTAGAGGGTTGGAGAGGCGAAGTCCAGTTTTACGTGAAAAACCTTCCCCCTCAATAAATTTGGAAAACATGGAAAACCGTCTAATACTCCAACAAGATGGTGCTCCACCCCACTATGCTGCAGTGGTTCGTCAATATTTGGACCAAATGTTTTCAGGACAATCGATTCGAAGGAGAGGAGCTATTGAGTGGCCCCCAGGTTCTCCAGATTTAAGCCCGTTAGATTTTTTTTTTCTGGGGTCATTTCCAGCATTTACTTGATTGATTTTGGTTTTAAAGCATTTTTTCAAATACAAAATATCCCAACATATTTTTGTAGCTTCAATTAGCCCTTGTAATGGCTAGGTAAATAGTAGCGATGTGAAACTTAGGGGTTATAATGTACATAAAAATAGCTTCAAAATAAGGTATCACTCGACCCCTCATTCCATTTAAAATTTTGGGGGCCCTTGTCACCCTAGCTAGGGCTTTGCCCCCCAGGTGGTGAAAATGCCAAAAAAATGGTTCCCCCTTAAATAAAAAATCGACGGGTTCGAGGGTTTTTTCTTAAATCTCTTGAGGAACCCAAAATCACCTCTGTTTCGTTTTCAAATGGCCACCCTGTATATCTCTCTCGCACTAATGATGTTGCGCACTTTTTATATGTATCCTCCAGTGACGCGAGAAACATATATGGTTTCTCTGTCTAGCGGGCTCAAATTCCCATTTGCATCTTTGCTTATCACAAACTAAATAGGTCTATTCGGAGACACTGTTTAGTTCCTTGTTCTAGCATGTCGAAACTGAATTAAAAATCCGAGAACCATTTTTTCCTTTTGATACTCAAGTGAAAACGTCAATCAATGATATAAAAACTCATGTCTGGTTTGGAAAGTCCTTTTTTCTACGACTATTACAGAACTCGTCCATTACGACTTAGTTTTTGAATACGGAGTAGCTTCATTCCATCACCAGTGAAAGAATATTTATTCCATCACTTGTTATGGAATCAGTACCTGTGGCGCCATCTAACTTTACAGCTGAAAAGTACACCAGCTGCACTACACAAACTGCAGAAATACTAAAAAACCTAGAAATTACTATAAAATGCAAGTCGACTAATATCGACGATTTGTATTAATTGCTAGAGCAAGAAGTGCAGCAAAATTATTGTAAATCTGCAGCCTTTTTGAAAAAAAAAAGATGGAAAATAAACGCTATTTGACAACGTTTAACACATTGTCAAAAAATAAAAATATGGAATGAAAAGAAAACATGAGTTGGAGTTCAATGTTCATATCACACTCACATTGGTTGTTACCGTTATTTAATTTGAAGTCGTAGAAAAAGTATAGTCTAAAACACGTGTGTAATTCAAAATTCTACACTCGATTAGCCGTTCCCCACGCCTTCGGCTCGGGGAACAAACCTCTGGTGTAGAATTTAGCTTATTCCACACTTGTTATAGAATATACTATTCTCTTACCGCAGCTGAGCTAGGGGGTTTTATTTGAAATTGATGCAACTTTGCGTACACGCAAATGACGTCATTTGCGATTAAAAATTGGTGAACGGCTTATTTGAAATGCACTGCGAGCGATATGACTTTGCATCACTCGCAACTTTTGCGCATGTGGGTATACCGATCGCAAGACAACTGACGCACACGAAAGTTATGTCGAGAATTTATTTAAATGTTGATAGTTTTGTAACGGAAACCGCGCAGTGAGGCCGTGATTTGATGCCTTTTTCCAAAGTGATTGGGCCTTTGTAAAAAAAAGCTCGGCTAAATAAAGCTACTTATGAAGAGTTATATGATGATATGGAGGGCTATTTGGTGGCGCCAACAAGAGCATCTGCGACTGAGCACCGAATTTAATACCGCTGAAGCTTCTTGCCATAGTTTTTTACTAAGGTTTTTACGGTAAAGTTTTACTCTTTGGTAGCGGAATAAGTTCGGGATTATGTTGAACGCGGAATTTAACCAAATTTTGGTATGTTGTATATTTCGACCTCCTGAGTAAAAGTTCTCATGGGTACAAACCGATCCTATGACTAGTTTCAGATATACGGGGGTTTTTCTAATACTACCTCAGGCAACCTGAAAATAATGAATTTTCATGCTTTTTGCGTTTATTTGTGGTAGGTAGCTTTAAGAAATGTTGATTAAGTTTAGACCTTTTACAGAAAGGTGCATGTTTTTAGTTAGGTGCCTATACAGGGTGTTCCGAAACTATTGTGCCAAAAATTGAGGAATGATAGATCTCGCCAAAATAAATGTTTTTTACTCATAATCCCATAGGCGCATGCGCTTTGGTTAGGTGATAATAGCACATTACAGTCCGCACTGTGGTAGCCACCTTGCACACGGAGAAATGCTTGCAGTATTTATTTAAAATAATGATTCACATCAAAAGATGCTCAAAACTAAGACCACCCGCCTCAATGCATGTGTAACAGCGTTGTAGCAGAAATATCGAGTAGATTTCTGCAGGAAACCTTTCCCGGATCTGTTTTCCTGTATGCCAGACAAAACATAGAATACCAACACGACAAACCACCACCACATTACTTGTTAGTCTTAAGAGAACATCTCAACGAAACATCTGGAAAGAGTGATTGTTAAGGGGGCATGGACTCCACGTTCACCAGACCTGACGGAATGTGACTTTTTTTAATGGGGTCATATGAAAGCTCTTGTTTACGACACTCCAGTTGAAGCAGCTAGAGGAAGTTAGTAGGAAGGATTGTTGCAGCAGCTGCTGAAATTCTCGAAACACCATGAATTTTTCAATGTGTTCAGGAAGCTATGCTACGGCGCTGTCACGCACGTATGGAGGTGGGTGGTCGTAGCTTTGAGCATCTTTTGCTGTGAATCATTGTTTTTAGTAAATACTGCAAGCATTCTTTGGGATTTGCATCATTTAATAACACAGTTTCTACTTCAAACACGTTTCTCCGTGTGTAAGGTGGCTACCACAGCGCGACCTGTAATGTTCTATTATTACATAACCAAAGCGCATGCGCCTATATGTTTATAAGTAAAAAACGTTTATTTTGGCGCGATCTATCATCCCTTAATTTTTGGCACAATAGTTTCGGAACACCCTATATGTGAATGTACGAGGGTATTTTGAAAAGTACTTGTTTGGTGGGCCTTTGTATGTTTTTAAAACAAACACAAATAGAAGTATGACAAACTATTATCCGTTCACAATCCGATGTCCACTGGTACTAGTAAAGTTTATCACCTTTCAATGCTATTTGATAGGGACAGGTGATGAATATACCTGCACCCGTGGACATCGGATTCTGAACAGGATATATATACTGTATTTTTTCCCAAGAAAGATTTTGACTTGACACTGTCAACTTTGAAACATAAACAATGCCGCTTATTGCCCGCAAGATGCCATTTGCACCTAATGCATTGTAAAACTGATTACAACCTGCAGGGACACCTCATTTTCCGACCAATCAGGGCCAAGCGTTATTGTTTATGTTTCAAAGTTTTCAATGTCAAAATCCACCTTGACTTCTCAACAATAAGATTTTCATCCTCAAATCCTAACTCGTTTCGACGCTTTACAGCCAATCTACGGACTTCGGCATCTTTCAGTAATAAAACAGTGCGATTAACTCTTACTCTAGTCCTTTATTGCACACGTAGCACATTATCTTTCCCGAATTGCCATTTTCACAAGAAAGGTGACAAAAAAGACAATTCGCTTTATTGACAGGGTCACTGTTTTGGTTTCCATGGTTACCAAGTGAAATATGACATATGAAAAAACAATTTGCATTGCTTTTCTTTCCATGGCTGTTTAGATTTTTCAAACAAATCACCAAGTGTATGTTTACCTAATAACTAAACACTTAAACCCTAGGCCAAGGGATCATGAGGCAAAAAGTTTTAAGCACAAGCGTAGCGAGAACTGGAATTCATTGGGTTAGAAAGACACTTTTATCACAAAACGTAGGTACCTGAGTACCTACAAGTACACAATTTTTCACACTTTTGAACATTTTTGGTCATTAACTCATTTAGCTTAGTAATAGCCATAGTTTTTGAGCGCCCCTGGTATATAAAGAAAGAGTTACGAACAGCTACTAAATATTTTTAGTCAAGGAAAGATGAAATAAACAACTTTTAAAGCAATACATGCAAGTTTTTTTTGCTTTATGTACACTCTATATAGGTACTTAGGTTGCCTAAGTAGTATTAGAAAACCCCCTGTATATCCGAAGCAAGTCATAGGATCGGTTTGTACCGATAAGAACTTTTACTCAGCAGGTCGAAATCAAAATCGCGTTCAACCATAATCCCATAAGAAGTGTGCGGGGTCCTTTGCTAGAAAGAAGGCTGGGGCGCGCTCTCTGACAAACTGGGCAAAGAGCCATTTTTGCTCCGCACTTGGCGGTTAGGGAGCGCTTCTTTCTATCTACAGGACTTGGCGAACTAATATTAATAATCATTTTTTATCGTAAATTGGTGATAAAGAAACACACAAACTTATTTTTTAAAATTCTTACCTCAAAACATCAAAAAAATCATAAAATATACGTCACGTCAGCCTATATATCAGAAAATCAAAAAATACAAACATTTTTGATTGATTGATTTTTAAAAAGAAAACTGGCAACGCAGCGAGCGAATGCATCATTAATAAAGTTATTCACACAAAACAAGTTGCGTATACGAACAAATTGATGCAACTTTGCGTGTACGCAGGTATTTGCGATCGATTTTAAATAAAGCTCCCCGAAAAATTACGTGCCTCTTGAGCCACCAAGGTACAGAAATCCCGCAAACCAACAGTACCGAGTCTTGTCTGCAATTTCTCTTATTTTATCCACACAATCTTTACGACAACTAAATCCCTATGTTTCCTTGTTCAAACAGGTACCTTTGTCACCTCACCTCACTGATCCCTTTGATTACTCGCTAATTAATGCCCTTCGGTTACCCGCCAACTAATATCCCTGGGTTGATCCCTTCACGGACTTTTGTTGGTGATTCCAATTGACGAAAGGTGCTAGCTTTCCTGCAAATCACATTTGCTTGGACCGAGCCAGAGAGCGTGTCCCTTATAGGCGATCCACAACCTCAATCTCGCCAGAGAATTATGCCCAAAGTCTGGCCAATTGTCTGGAACGTGCTCCTTGGCCCTTTCCGAATTGGCAATCAGCATGGCTATGCTGCTTCACAGGGAGATAGTCGAAGCAGGCTTGAATAAATGTTATATTGTCCAATTGTCTATACCTTATCGTTATCCTAATGACTTCCCCGAAAATACCTACAATTTGTTCCACCGTGCCTTTCTTTACCGTACTCATGTAGTATTTTCAGGGCTGTTATTAAATTTAACTTCTTCGAAACCTGTTTTATATTTTATATTTGTTTTTCCTCAGAATCACAAATCATTCCGATGGTAAATTGCTACAGCAGTTCGTCGCGATATTTATCTAATTATCAACAATCTTATTTCTACCTATTATGCCGTCGAAAAATGCAAATAAGCGTATCGCAAATTTTAAATTACTAAAATCTATAAAAGGATTCCAATAGAACTTTACTGCTTCAGGGATTGAATCTCTCCACCCTATTTTATTTCATCTAGCAAAACAGGTAGCTTAGCTTCATCTAATTTTTGCAAATATGACTTCAGTTTTCGAGTAGTGATATTTTGAGTTTGATCGAGTATGGGTCTTTTTCATTTTAAATTTATCGAAATGCACTTCTTATTTCACACATGAAGAATTGAATGACAACTGTGCTTAGTCCAATTAGGTCTATGGCTGCGACACAGCACAGTCAATACAGGGTCGTGACACAATCGAAACATTATTCCCATATGTGAGAGTCCACCTAAACTCTCCTTGCTATTGACAATATGGCTCTTTAGTTAAATTGTTCACAGAAAGCTCCAATACCTAATCGGGACTAATCAGGAGATAGCCACATCAAAAAAAAATTTGCAATTTGTGAATTACAATAAACTATAATTTATAAAATTTTGACAAAACTCACGATTATATTTAGAACCGATAACAAGACCACCATGAGCACTTCCACCAATCAAATTTGACAAGATTCCATCGACAAAGCACGTACAGCTGTTCCCGTGGCGGCTGACTTAAAGTTTTGATTGCGTTGTTGCTGACTAAATGTAGTGCGTCGGGAGAAAAAAGATTGAAACTAACTCAAAAATAAATTTAAATTGTGTATGATAATTATTCAAAAAAAAAATGTTATGAACTCTTGAATCCCTAAGTAATTAATTTAACAATATTTCTTGGTATTTTGCCAACATATTAGAATTAAATATATCACAAATTCTCAATGCTGACAATTAGTGCAACACTGTCAAAATATAAGCTGTAACGTAGTGCGGAGATATCCGGTGTTTTTATTTAGAGAGTTCTCTTTTTTATCTATTTTCTCGAAAAGGACTATGAATTTTTCAAAAGTAAAAATGCAGAATTTTTAGTTGCTTCATACATCCAATTATGTCACTTCAAAAATTAGTGAAAGAGCCCATTTGTCATAGATCTTTTTGGAAAGGTCCACCTCTTTTACGTCATCGTTTAGCGCGTTTCAAGGATTTTAAATTTTTCCACTTTTGAAGTGCCTGTAGAAATCTTATTTAAGCTGGTAGCTCATTTTTTTTTTGACAAATATACCTAAAATAGTCCCTCATTTGAGATTTTATGCTTAAATTACGTATTTAATTTTAGTTTCTGTTTATTCCACATTTCAACACATAGATAAGAAGGTTTGCCAATTTTTATTATTAAGTATATGCTGTAGAAATATAATATGCTGTGTTCTTCGATGAGCCATATCAAGGACTTTATGTTGATCAAGATAAGAAGTTATGTAATGCCTGTATGGAATAATTAGATTTTTCTGATCCACAGAACACTCGGCATTCCTCAACCTCCCCTCTACCCAGATAAGTTCGTGTTGCAAAAATGGATTTAAGTTTAACAATTTGCTTGTAGATTTCAAAGGCTTTTGGTTTTGTAAAGCCAGAAGTTCCTCGAGAAATTCTTGTTGTTGTACTTCAAAATGTCGACAGACAATCAGTTTTATTTCGTAATATGAAAGCAACAATATGTGGTAACCGTGTTGAAGAAGAGTATCATGTAAAAATTGAAAAATCATGTTCGAATTTGGCAAAGGTGAACGTTTTTTGTTTGACGTCTGGAATGCTTGTTACCTCACTTTCGACAGGAATGACATTGGGCCAATTTCCTATACAAACCTGGGTGAAACTAGGACCAAACCACTACAACTGACTTTCCCGTAACATGTCACGAGATATTATGTTAGCAGGGTTGTCAACTGTGATGACATATCGCCAATCCTCTATATTATTTGTAAGCTCGTTTATCTCAGACACTCGATTTGCTACGAAAGTCTTTAATAAGTCTGAGTCGGAGTCCAAGAAAGAACGATCGTTGAATCTGTCCATAGAAATACTTGATCAATTTCCAACTGTAATGCATTATTAACCTTATCAAAAAGCCTTGACAACAATAAACCTGCGAAGAGTTCCAACCTAGGAAGAGTAACCTTTTTTGGCGGGTCTACTCGAGATTTAGCACACAATTACTTAACCAAAATACTACCCTTACTAACCCAACAAAAATACATTCAACAACCATATGCAGATTCTGATGAGTGACAAAATTCGTGGATCTCTGTACAATTGATTTAAAAAGGTTTGCCAACCAACAAGCAATTATTGAGGAATAATACTATCGTCCCAATCGAGTTGGCATTGCCACAACCTTTGCACTAGAATTTTTGCCCTAATCAAAATTGGACCAACCAGACCCAATGGTTCATAAATCTGGGCTATGACCGAAAGTACTCGACGTTTTGTGTATTTTTCACGAACAATAACGTTGATTGTATAATGGAATGTATCCTTTTCTGAATTATTATTGTTTGATGAGCATTTTCGAAGATGAAAACCCATTTTTTTTTTTTTTTTAGTTTTTGAATTGAATTGATGCTTCTAGGTTTGGAACTGATCTATGCAAACAAAATTTGAATATCTTCAAAATTAACAAAGTTACAGGAGTTATAAAGACTAATACTATGTGACGTCATTCAGTAGTACCTATCGCCATAAACCAATGCGAGTAAGACAGAGACGGCAACATCATTTGTAAAAATTCATAAAGATTGTATTTTTGAATAGATTCGAAAAATTTCCATTTATTTCATAAAATCTAATGATTCTGATTTCATCAAAGTTCCCTATTACCTCCTTGATTGTTTCTGTCCCTATTAAGAGATCATAGGAGAATAATATGTTGTACCGCAGCGAGTAGACGTCTGTTCACGTGCTCCACATTTAACTTGTGATTACAGTGTTGTTTATTTTAATATTTGTGCTTGATGTGTTCCTGTTTCGTGTTGGGCATCTAGACTTTGATCCCGTTGTTGCAGTTTTTGGTAAAACATAACCCCATTTCGTAAATATAGAAGAACAAAGTTGCGACCAATCACAATGTACCCCTGACCCTTTAGAGAGTTGTTGCAGCATGGGTCGAAACGATAACCCGGTAAATAGCAGAAGCGGCAGCGCCAAAACAGAAAACGATATTGAAAGGCTCATCGCCAAGGTTGCACTAATTTTGTTAATCAACTAAAAGATGAACTTGGTTCAAAAACTGATGAAATATACTCCAAATTGAACCAGGTTTGTGATACCCTGGAAACAATAGAATTGAGGTTGAATAGTAATTCGCAACAAATTTTAAAACTTCAGAATAAAATTGATGATCTAGAGCAACAATCTAAACGAAATACTTGACGAATATGTATGGTGTTAAAGAATCGAATGTTGAGAATCTTGCTGATAAACTCCCAGATTTGTTATCTGTTATGTTAAAACTTTTTCTCTCTAAGACCGATATAGATTACGCTTTTCATCTCAAATTTAAAAAGCAAAACCAAGATACTCCGGATCCAATTATTGTGAACTTCACGACAAACATAAAACGAAACGAGACTTTTCATGCTAAGAAAACCCATAAAATGTCAACTATTTCCATTTTTGAAGATTTGACTCTGCATAAATACGAATTACTTGCTCTGGCAAAGAAGAAATTTGGAAAAAACAAGGCATGGTAGTCTGGTGGGAACATTTTCGCATGGAACTCCGAAATTGAGGAAAAGCTTTTAATCGATTCCAAAAGTTATATTTAAAGTGACATCACAATGACTCCCTAATGTTTAGATTGTTTGGCTCGAAAGAACAAAATAAAATGGGTATAATAAACTTTGGTATAATTTATTCTACAGTTTATACGTTGTAGTATCTGTTAGTTACTAGTTACTATTATATGTTAGGTAAAATTCCTTTGCAATTTTTTCTCGACGCGACGCGACGGTTAGATAGAATAGCTAAGCTAGATCTCGCCGTCTCATTTGTTGTTATTTGTTTCTACCTCGCACCTTAATTGTGAATAAAGTTATATTATTAATATTATTATGATTATTATTATCGGCATAGAAATCTTTCAAAATTATTTTGCATGCAGTGAGAAATTGAGACTGATGTGGTACTTCATGTAAACATCGTATAGCTAGAAATGGTGCTGGGCTAGTACCGTATGTTACGGTTGATAGGGTATAGGATTCAATTTGTTTATCTTTTGAAGAACGCCACAGGATGCGTTGCATGTTCCTATCATCGGGGTGATAACCACACGGTACATTTTTGCTATATCAGCGGTAATTACGAAGACATGGGATCGGAATCGAATAGCAATATTGAAAATGTCTTCCTGAATATGACCCATATCAAAGTATTCATCAATAAACTTTACATATGAAGCTTTGAAATCAACATACTTATCGAAACGACGTTCAAGTGTTTCAAATCGTTTTAGAGCACTTGATTTAGAATTGCCCAAATTATAAACTAAATCATTCCTGGTATTTTTTCGATCTGAACAAACTGATTGTGATCACTAGAGTGATTTTGAATAGTTTTATTATCATTCTCCATATGGAACAAGGTATTATGTTTTTCACTACAAATACAACATGTATGTTTACACTCACTTCTATATGTCCCATTTGTGAATAGTTTAAACAAAGTTTCCTCTTTTGAACCTCGACTATTTTTTCTTCGATTGTGAGATCTAAAAATTCTACTTTTAAATAACGTGATTTTTATTGCAAAAATAGTAAGAACTTTATACTGATTTTGTGAACCTTCTTTATACAGACCCTTTGAGTAAAAATTCTTCGAATAACTTTGTGATTGCTCTTCAACCTTGTTTTGGCCTTCCTCGATGGCTTCAAATGAATGACGTTTATTCCTTTTGTCTGAGATATCACCTTGTTAAACATAGTTTGGCTTTGACTGTTTAATAACATCAACAGCCTCTAAAAGTGAACAACGATTTTTTAGAAATTTCATCATTTGCTCCAATTTTGGTATTTTACTACCACCAATGCTAATTTTCCATTCTCGCCTGGTTAAATTATCCAATTTGGAAGAAATCAAATATATTAAAATGGTATTCCACTGATCAATGGGCTCACCCAAGGATTTAAGTGCTCGAGTATGCTTAAAAGTATTGTCAACAAGTGTCCTCAAACTTGCAACAGATTCCTTAACAGAAGGAGAAATTTCAAAGAGAGCCTCGAAGTGACCTTGTATAATTAATCGAGTGTTTTCAAATCTTTTCCCCAATAAATCCCAGACAATATGCTTCGCCTCTCACACAAGATTTTAAATAATGAAATTTTTGGACATCATCCAATGACTCATTGCAATGTACAAGTGATTTTAATGTATCATAGAAATTCGTCCATTTTTCATAGCTACCCTCAAATATTGGTAATTCAATAGGCTGTATAGCACTACTCTGACTCATACTGACTGGCGTCACCCCAGCTGCAATCAAATCTTTTGAATTGCTCATATTTGTATAAAACCTATTTTCCAAAGCATCGCGTGAATCAGACTCCTTGATGTCTCAATTTTAAATTGGACTGAACTATGTCAAATTCATAAAAAAGCCGTTGTATTTTTTCTAACCTAGTGTTTATTCCGGTTATTTTAGAGTAATTGTGTAAACCTGAATCTATTTGTCCACGTCTGAGCCTCAAAATATCTGTATCCAAATTTGGATCCATTGTATCGCAAAATGCAAAGAGATTAAAAAAAAAAGGATTCTCAAAACTCTCAAACAATATGCCTCCAAATCAATCTTGAATGAATTCAACAACTTAGCCCGAATAATATTTGTTTTAAGTTTGAACCAGCGTCCAGCTCTTACAACAAACTTACTAATTGACCCTCGTAAAGCTACACTCGGAAAACAGATTTTATTGTTCAACACTAAACACTCTTACCAAACTATGGAATAATATCGTCATAGCATGATAAAATGTGATTATAACTGAACTTCTATTAATTGTACAGGGTGATTCATTAAGAATGGCACTCGGCCATATCTCAAAAACTATTCATCGTAGTCATGTCGGAAAAAAAATATCCCATAAATATGGCCAAGAGAAAATGCTGGAAATATATTTCAGCTTTCTAAAATGACCGTAAGGGGGCGTAACCCAACTGTCAAAGTACAAAAATGGTTTTATTTTTCAAATTTCAAATGGAAACGTATCTCAAAAATGCTAGCAATAGATTTTTGATGAAATTTCCCACAATTTTGATTTATGACTTTTTACCATAACTTATCGGATAAGATAGTTATGAGCTGTCAAATATTGCAACTTAAGAACACGAATAACTTCAAAACGACTCAACGAATTGGGTCGATCTTAGGTTCGTTGGAAAGACAAGAGTCTGTTCTTTAATTTTGATGTAAGAAATTCCAACTTCAGTTAGTTCGACTGACTCTATGGGTGGATATTTGAAAACAATTGAATTTTTCTAATTTTTCTTGAAATTTTCAAATGAAACGGTATATTTAAGATATGTTCAATAGATTTTTGAGGATTTTTTACACAGTTTTTCTTTATTATACCTTCCTACAAACGAATTCCAGAGAGTATTTAATTTTATCAAAAATAATCAATATTTATGAAAAAGCCCCCGTAAATAATGACTTCGCAGTGGATTGTCATCATTGATGAATGTCAAATAATGGAAAAAGTGCGTTAGGAAATTATAATAGTAACTATAATATGCAATGATCATGTAATGATAGCCATTGATACACGAGCATGTTGTAGGATACGAAACTTGAAAAAGAAATACATATTTATTTTGAGAATAGTAAACTACTCAAGTGGTGGTGCCATCTATTAATAATTTTGGAAATTAAAATCTAGACGAAATTTCCGCATAAATTCTCTATTATTTTTTTTATAAGCATTGTCCATTTTCAAAATAATTAGATTCCAGTGGCTGCGATTGTTGCATTTCTATTACATTCATGCAGAACCTCAAGGATGTCCTGTGCTCCTCCATTTGAGAAATGCATTTTGACTTTAGAAAATAGCGTTTGAAGTTTCAAAAATGTGTCAGCCTGACATACTTAAATGTTATATTGATTATTTTTAATAAAATTAATTTTAACACTCTCTGGAATTTGTTTGTAGGAAGAAACACTATGTAAAACATCCTCAAAAATCGATTTAACATATCTTAAATATACCATTCCATTTGAAAATTTTAAGAAAAATTGGAAACATTCAATTGTTTTCAAATATTGACCCATAGCGTCAGTCCTACTGACCAGAATTTGAATTTTTCACAACAAAATTAAAGAACAGACTCTTGTCTTTCCAACGAACCTAAGATCGACCAGATTTGTTGAGTCGTTTTGAAGTTATCCGCATTCTTGAGTTGCAATATTTGACAGCTCATAACTATCTTATCCGATAAGTTATGGTAAAAAGTCATAAATCAAAATTGTGTGAAATTTCATCAAAAATCTATTGCTAGCATTTTTGAGATACGTTTCCATTTGAAATTTAAAAAATAAAACCATTTTTGTACTTTGACAGTTGGGTTACGCCCCCTTACGGTCATTTTAGAAAGCTGAAATATATTTCCAGCATTTTCTCTTGAATCACCCTGTACAACTAAAATATAAATGAAACTCGTCAAATCGCAACCCAAGTAGCACATACATGTCTCTGCGACTACGTATAAACCAAATATAACGTCGCCAGAAGTGCAGATACAGTGCAAATAAGTGACCGTCAATGCTTTTTCGTTAAAATTACTTGGAACTGTCGTCCTTAATATGTGGTCAAGAAATCGGACCTTTATCTAGCTCTTGTATATACTTGTGACCTCTGAAACGTTTTTTAAACGTCGTCTAATACGACGATAAGGTAAAATAAAAATCGTAAATTGGACCTCATAATATTGTACCCAATTCAACGTTTCATTGAAGACGTCAATCCGTCGTTATCTTTATATCTTGTGACCTCTGAAACGTTTTAAAAACGTCGTCTGACAAGACCAATCATAAGGTCAGATAGAGGTCTTAAAAAAACGTCCGGCCAACGTAAAAATTGGACTAAGGTAAAATTTGGTCTAGTATTTCATACTTTTTGCGTCGTTCGTTATTAGACTGTCATCAGTCAAATAAAAACATACACAAACAACAGGTATGACTTTACTATAAAAAGTTTTTAACAATTTAAATAAGTATTTGCTTTTGTATTTTTGATATGGGACAAAACAGGAGCTTCTAATGCTCATCTACATATTACAGAAGAAGAAAAAGATTTTTAGATTTGGTGAAAAGGGAGAAATGTATTCGAAACATGAAGGAAATGGAGCAAGAAGGGAAATTGAAAAAGATTCAATAAATGTCGGACTAAAAGGAAATATTTCAAGATTTTGAACAACAGAAATAAAACATTTACAGTTTCCTGAAAAATTTCAAATAAATGAGAGCGTTGAAGCACCTAAAGAACTGGTTACGATAGGTTACCATATGGGACCTATAGTCAATCTAGGTTTATAGGTTTGTACTATTTTATTACCTATGGTCCTATGTTTATATAAATTGAGTCCATTTTCATGACGAAAACACGCATTAGGTTAAGATAAGGTGCAGATTATTAACTTGACCATTGTATGTATCGCAAGGTCCTATCTAATCATCCGCCATTGCTGCAAGTTTAATGAAAATAAAATAATAATATTACCTTGGATTTTTTGGGACTTACACCTCAATTGAAATTAATACCAGAAGTTTCTTGATTTTGATACGAATTACTACAAGCTCTCTGATTAGAGCAATTTTACCTATCAGATTATTTTTATAAAATAAATTACTCGAATCGACTTTTTATAAACGAATCGAAAATTAAAATAAAATAATATCTGAAAAGTCGATCCTTAATAAGGAAATTTTGTCAAAATTATTTATTTTTGTGTAAATCGGACTTGCCCAAAGATGTTTTTGAACCATCGGAACTATATGTAGTATATAAAAATTATGTAAATTACACATTTTTGTTTTTTTGGAAAATATTAAAAAAATAGAAGCCCGTTTGTTTTGTGTGCATATCATAATTATATTTGACAGAAAAGTTGAGTTCGTTTGAAATTTTTGTGCCTACAGTAGTAAATATTTTAGACTGTGAGATAGGGGCTGTTTAGTGGAGTCATTTTTGTTTGTCTGGCATTTTGAGGGCTGAATGTGGCTACTAAGCTGATGAGAATATGGGTGATTTTAATGCCGGCCTCTCGTTCGAAAATTTGCAGAAGAAAAAAATTGATTTACATGAGGATTTTTTTTTCAATGATCTCAAATTTTTTGGCTTCTAAATAAAAGATTGACATTGATAAATAATTCACCCATAAAAAATACCAGATGCTTTTTAATAGCTGAAAAAGTGGGGATGAGTGTCAACTTCCAAGAGAAAAGAAAAGAACCTTCCGCGTTTACTTTTTGTCTGGTAATCGAGAGAATGGAAGGTTTTGTTGTGAAAATATCGCTGAAAAATCGCCAGACGGTAATTCCAGTTCGAAGTCGAGTTTTCCGGCGAAACATTCTGTGGACATTTCGAACAGGTGGTAGGTATTAAAACCACCTATATTCTCATCAGCTAACTAGCCACATTCATCTCTCAAAATGCCAGACAAAAAAAAATAACTCCATTAAACAGGCCCTATCTCAGGGTCTATTTAGTTTCACGTATTTTATTGTTGACAAAACCAGGCGCCATTATTATGTTATGTCCCCCAACATTCTTATAAGTATCTACCTCTATTCATTTTGTTTCTAATGTTATGAGTTGCCAGTTGGGAAATAAAATAACACCAATAATAAACCAAAAGTGCGAATTTGGTGCAATATATTAAGCCTGGAACGCCCTTTATTTGGTTTGGTATTTGTTTTTAGGCTAGTTGTGGCTTACGACGGTTAGTAAACGTTCAAATCTGGTTGTGTATGCTGACGTATATAAGTTAAAAATTAGTAAAGCCTCGCGACCTGCGACGTCGTTACAACCATGAAATGATTCTCCATTTTGGTGAAAATAAAGGTTGAATAGTCGTCTATTTGACGTCGCGCCTTAACGTCAAGACATCAATGACGACGTTGTTAGGACGTAAAAGCGCTGCTTGGGAATTGTTTTTAGCAAATACAAAATCAAATGTAATGATAAAAGTACCTCGAAAATTTCCAGACAAATACCTTATAAATCGCCCCGCAAGCAGCATATTTACAATAAAATAACCGAATATCTCTTTTTTGAAACTAGTAACATCAATAAACAATAGAATAAATGCTTTAACCCATAAAACTTGAGTCAAAATATAAGACTTACTTGGGAAAAATATAAAAACGTTACAAAAAGGAACGACTCACTCGGTTTTCTTGAAAATTCTTCCAACTTTCAACGACGCTGTGTACCTAGCTGTACTACGCTGTACAATCCAAATCAGGCTCGAAAGGACCAACATTTTAATCGTACAAAGGACTACATACCATAAAAATAAGACCAAACACTTGTAGAAACTCTGGGTTACTTTACTTTTTTTTCTCGTTAAGTTTACAAATCAAATTTAATCAAAAAATTAACAAAACTCTGGGCGACAAGATGGATTCGAACCTCACAAAAAGTTGCTGAATCTTAATTTGTTGCCACAAGAGTCGTTCTATCCGTTGGACGATCTCCTTCGATCAGCAGTTGATCGACGTTCAGGATCCAATAGTCTTTGTCTCGCGCACACCATCCGGGTACTTATATCACTGTTTCTCTTTTTGCGTGAATAGAGTTTCAATCACTAGGATTTTTGAAAACACAGAGCTGGATGCGCGCAGAGTGAATTATTGTGATACAGAACTGGACAAGGAGTAAAGTTTGACCCTTGCACTTAACAGGAGTCTATGTTTCGCAGCCATATGTTAGTGATACTATTATAATTGTATTGTAAACGCGAAGTTTAGTCTCAGCGCTGATGTGATTGTTGAAGACTCTCTCTAGAAGTCACCCGAACGCCGCGCTAGCACACTTCAAGCGATGTTGGATTTCAGCGTCAATGGTTGCATTCGTTGACAGATGGCTCTCAAGGTATGTGTATGGGTACGTTCTGCAAATAATGGTTACTTATAGTTATACTTGCGAATGGGGGATTAGTATCCGATGCAGAATCTGCCTCTTGTTAAAGTTGACCTCTAGGCCGATTCTCCTGTATGCAGGGTTGAATGCATTGATAACTGCCTAAAGATCTTCCACTGTGTTGGCCATCAAGACGTTATAAGCCTATAGTACTGTGCGGATCCATCTAATTTGGTTTTTAAGAATTCTCTATGAGCATTATCTCTCAGCCTAAGTATATTTTGCATGTTGTCAATCAAATCGATATTTACTTACTTATTACCTGATACCGCTGGGTGAACGACTTATTATTCGGTAATAAAAACCATACTATGGCAGCAAAAAGAGCGCCATAATTGAATTTTTATTTGAACACATATCCAAATCGAATACCGTGGAGAACAATCTTTGAAAATATCCATTTACTAGTACGATACTAACAGCTGATGTAGATCTTTTTTGGACTCTTAGATTATGCCAATCTGTCGTATAAACAAGTGAAATATATTTTTTTAAAAATCTTTTTTAATTGATTTATTTCACTCTCGTACGATGGTTTTTGTAATTAAATAAATACTAAATTTATTGAAATAGAATAGAAGCACTTCCAAGAAGCAACAACTAAAATATAATCTACATGGTACATATAATAGGTATCGTTTTTAACGAGAGGGGCGCACTCGTCAATCAACTTATTTCAAAGAGGTCATTAAATCTCTAAACACTTTTAAAGCTAGCGGAGTTCCTCTTGAATCACTTAGAGGCAAAATTGTTCACTTTTGTGAGAGCGCTATTGCCAGGTAAAAAAGAATTTATTACTTGGGGTTGATGTGCAAACGATCAATAACTCCGT
This sequence comes from Ceutorhynchus assimilis, assembly GCA_917834065.1. Classification (NCBI taxonomy): domain Eukaryota; kingdom Metazoa; phylum Arthropoda; class Insecta; order Coleoptera; family Curculionidae; genus Ceutorhynchus; species Ceutorhynchus assimilis. The sequence continues at coordinate 17,038,531 of OU892277.1, read as the reverse complement.
TATAAGGTAAATCGTCTTCTTTGTTAGATAAAATACAAAATAAACTGTGTAAGAGAGTAGGGGACTTTTTAAGTTCAATATTAATAATACAAATTTTAGTATAAATTGGATATTTGTCTTGTTAAACAAGCCATTATTTTCAATAATTTTCATCTGAATGAAGTTACCCTAAACTTGTAACTGTATCCAACTGAGTCTCGCCAAGAAAATTTAAAGTACCTAACTATACCTTTACAACTTCAAATTGAGACTTATCAGAATCAAATTGAGAACAAACATTTTCAAATTGAGATTTAAAAAAATCAAATTGAGAACAATCAATTTCAAATTGGTACAACGTTCAATTACATAGAAACGGATGTTGTACCAATTTGAAATTGATTGTTCTCAATTTGATTGTTTTAAGTCTCAATTTGATTTTGTTAATCTCAATTTGATTGTGATAAGTCTCAATTTGAAGTTGTAAAGGTATAGAATGCGCTCATAAAATTCGTGCCGAATTGGGAAAAACCTTCTTACTGCTATTTGCACCGCTACAACTTAAGGTCAGCCTAGTCTTAAGTGGAACTTAAACTACGATTTTGCTTTGCACCGTTGTTTAGGGTCCACCTCAAGTCTAGTTAAGTTAAGCCCCAGATTTTCTCCGCTTAGTTGGATTCTAACCTCATTTTTGGGTTTTGTTTTCTTTTTTTTTGACAGAATTCTGGTTGACTTTGATTATCGTCTATCGATGATTTTGTATTTGCATATCCAAGGTTCCAAGAGCCTTTTCTCCGAAGACTGCATGTTTTGGTTTAAAGCAAAAAAAATATATATATATGTTTATTTTCATAGCAAAAACAATGTAGGGTATTTTAATTTTCCGACTGCCAAATTGAACACAAGGAGCTCCTTGCTCCTTTCCCTTACCAGTTTTCCGAAGTTTTTTTTTTATGATTGTTGCTGTTATTTAGTTATTTGTTAATGCTTTTATTTTTTTGCGTTTATGGCTTATTACTTTTACAGCAAACTTGGCAACTTGGACCACTTTTTGGAAGAAAATTGAATTTGTTATAAAAAAACTATACTCTCGATATAAATTCTTTTTAAAAAATATTTTTGAGTTGGGTAATTTCTACAGAATTTTGCACAAGAATGCCAAAAATATATTCAAAATAATATCCACGTGATATAACTTATAAAAGAAAAGACGAAATTAACGAAAATATTTATATTTTAATCGCAAAGATAGGTTAACGGATAAATTCCTTGCTTGAAATAGGTACCTCCTCTTTCATTTCTGCCTTGAAATACGCATTTTTGCGCTGTTGCCAATAGCTTTCAATTCTTAGCTAAGATTTAAGATTTGGTCGGTGCAAAGCAACTCAACCTAAAGGTTCACCTTAAGCTTAGCCTCTACCTAACTTAGTTTGTTTTTAAGGAACACCGGTGCAAATAGCTGTTAGTGATTGAAGTTGCATTGTTGGATGGTTAATTTTGTGTGTGGGAAGTGTTTTGATGGTATAAAAAGTTTCAAAGGAAGTTTGTTAAATAAGAGCTGGAACACCTGACAGTAATGGTTTATTTCTATAATGGTAAGAGAAATCTCATAGTTTTCCTTGCAATCAAAAATAGTCCCAAAGGGCCTTTCGACTCGAGACTTTCAAATTTCATTTGAACGTAAATCATCATATATTTTTACTTATTTATAGATCATAAAATTGTTTAATGAACTTACATAACGAAAATAGTAGGTATGAGATTATTGAGCATATAACCATAATTACGTACCTATATCTTTCAATTCTCAATCACCCAATTCAATAATGGAAAACTGTTGCTCTAGCTGACGAAATATTTGTTGGGAGTTGGAATGTTAATTTTGTATCGGGCCTATGTTGAGTTGTGGATTACAATTTTGGCTCACGGCCAATTGTACATACCTGTGTGGTTGTTCGTTGACAATTTTAATCAAATCAAAAGCATTTAATTTCATATTCAAAATGTTTCCAGTTTCAACAATTGTTTTCTGATTTTAGTTGTTATAAATAAAACAAACTCCAATTGATCAACATTCATGCGTGCAATGTTCTGAACTTTAACATTTCTAGGAATAAATATTCGGCGTAGCAAAAATAAAAGCCCTTTATTTAAAAAACTGTTTTATAAAGACATTCTCGTGGCTTTTTTGAGGAAAGCTTCGAAAAAGTCCTTATAAAGGACGAAACGTCGGCAATCATTTAAAGAAAGGATTATTATTTTTATCCTCGAAACTTTGGCCCAGTATTCATTTTAGAGCGATAAAATACCTACCATTTATTTACTGTATGAAATTTATTGAAACATTGTGAGGTAAAGACCAAAATAGTCAATGTATAGTTAGCAGCATCAATTTTATCACTCCAATATTTATGAAAAAGGTTTATTGGAAAAGAAACCGCAGCGGAGTGCAGAAACGGGATAAAAAAGTTTATAGTAACCCAACAAGTTTTTTGCTTCACCCGATGAGGATATCGGGTCAGGAGTGACCTGGTTCAAAAAAGATAGAAGAATATATAGGGACAGCAAACAGAAAAACGCAGTGCAGATTAGTAGATTCAGTCAGAAAACCTCGATTTATCAAGATATCAATCAAGTTGATTACGGAGTTCGCGGATATTGCATCAATGTTGAGAAAAATCTACAGTGAAGACGGAAAAGTCCAAAAATAAATAAGTTCTGATAAAGACACAACACGATTTTCTTCTAATTGGTTTTATCCTGTGTAACTTCGCTGCCTTGCGATTGGGTTACAATCGCGTAGCATATATTTTGCTGCCTCTCCTTCTTTTTGGCAGAACCTACAGAGGGTTGCTGCTGTCAGTCCGAAAAGACTCGTGGGTGTTCTGTGGAAAATTGGCAAATCTATCGCTTTTTTTTTTCAAGGAGTTTTGCGTGTCTTAGTCACAGTAGGTTCCGCAACCATTGTTGAAGCTTTTGTTCTACCCACTGCCTGGTGATTGTCTTGGTAATTCGAATAGCCATCCGTAGAGTGGTTCCGGTCCGCTCATTGGCCGGCTATATTGTCAGCCTTCTCCTTTCTTGGGTGACCTTTATGACCTAGCACCTAGGCCAGCGTCAGCTTCATTCGCCACCCATCTGTTTCGTTACTAGGTACAATCCCATACCAGCCTGTCTTAACACGGGCTCCCATTGCTTCGATGGCTGCATCACTATCTGAGTATGTATCTATGAATTTGTTTCCTGTCCCTCTACTTTCCATTTCTGTTGCATTGTGTAGGAATATTGTTATTTGCGCTTCAAGCACTGAGGCAAAGCCTCCTATGGACATTGGGATTTGAGTATCTGTGATGTGCGTAGCTAGAGTCCTGGGCCCGTATTCTCGTCACTGAGGAAAAGCGTTATCTCAAGAGAACGATTGCTCTGTCTTAGTCACCCATATTGTTATTTCCATAATACTGACAAAGACAGAGCATTCGTTCTCTTGAGAGAACGCTGTTCCCCGGTTACGAGAATACGGGCCCTGTTCTCTGTTCGTAGGCTCTTCTCTAGTGGTATTTTCTGGGCCTGATTATTCTCATTTTCAGGATCAATCACCGGCTTTTTGAGCGCTCCACGTTATACATGGCTTAAATATAACGTCTAGGTATTTTACTCGGTTGAGTTGAGGATTTTCTTTCCTCTGATTTCCACGAGCTCTTGCATTTTTACCTTTTTATCTTTGGTGAAAGTAATCAATTTTGTCTTTTGTGGGTGAATTGAAGATTTTTTCTTTGTTCGAAACGGAACAATTGATATTGTTATTATCAGCATAGTAAAGCTTATGGGTGTTCAATGATTGTTATGGTCAGATCGCCTAGGTATAGATGGTAATTGTCACAAAAAAGTATGTCTTGACTAACATTGCAATAGTAATTTATGTACCAAGGCAGTAAAGTGGTACTTTATCGGACGAGTCTGAGGTTATGAGTCGAGCGAGCAAAGCGAGCAAAGCGAGCGAGTCGAGTGAAATGGCGAGCTCGATAAAGACACTTTACTGGCGTGGTGCATACAAAACTTTATCGCCATCCGTAAAAATTGATAAATGTGAAAAATGAAGATATTATAACTTAACATATTTTATTATAAGAGCAAACACAGAACAAATCTACTTATTGTTTGTTATATTGATCGTGAATGTACACGCTGTCGTCTGATATCAATTAATCCTTGAAGTCGGAGGTGTTTCAATATGTTAACAATGCGTAAGTCCTTCTTTATTAGAATTATCATTGGTAACAACTATGGTGTCAATTTGATTTGACTGTTGCCTAAAATCGTCTTCGCGATTTTTTTTCTTGCGAGATTCTTCAACATAGAAATCTGCAAAAATAGTTGCGGCAGGTAAAATACTTCAAGTAACCGAGAATGGATGGCTAACGACAACGTGCTCTACCTTTTTGTTGCAATGGAGGCTTGTATAGAATTTCATTTATAACTTTTATAATTTTTTATAATGAAATGTACTTTATGATCAATTAACAAAATTAATTGATTTTTTTCCCCTGATATGACATTTAAATATTTGAAATTTCAATTTCGTATCCTTGAAACCTAAATGACCTTTAAAAAATTATTTCCGATTTTTGCTTTACCGTATTTACTATAGATTTTATCTCTACATAACTTTTTGTACCGCCATATTTAATGACTGTACTTATATTTTATCAATGATAATCAATCAGTAATCTGAACAGAAGTCAAGGCTGGACAACATGCTCTAAATTTAAAATTATTGAGTAAGTACCTATATCGTCGAAGATTGATCAATTTTTAACCCTAGGTCCTATTACTTATATATTTGAGGATTTCTATTATATCTCCTGACCATTTAACCCAACTTGCGATTTCATACAGGTGCAAGTTGACTTTATTGAATTTATTCTTTAAGCAGAAGCTGACCATTTATTTTTTTTTAATTAGTTAGTAGAAACTTAAATCTTTATATTTTTATTTCATGATAATGATATGTCCAGCGACTGTAATATTATTTCTATTTTTTTTTTTAATTTGATGAAACTGATTGAGAGTTAACCTCTATTTATTGATTTTATTTAAAGTGTTTTACCAGCAATTGATTTTATACTTCGAAATTATTCAATACTTGATTTTTGACCTCACTGTGAAAATATATACTAATTTAATTTGAAACTTACTCAATTGTTTTATTGGTTTTACCTATGTCAAGATTGGGTTGAGTTATATCCCTTATTTATTTCCTTCTCAAAATTATCAATTACCGTTTGCTAATTATTTTTTTTAGGTGTGTTTCTGAATTTTCACACTTCAATATTTTATGTATTTGTTTTTTTATTCAGTGGCGCCCTCGCCATTCTGTACTTATTAAACTATTGACCCACCCCTAATAATTATTCGCTGAGCAAACTAAGCATATTATGGGCCTCTTGTTAATTTGTTAACAAAAGGGGTTTTAGGTTTTCAATTTTTTTTTAATTAACATATAATAAACTTCATTTATAAAAAAATGTTAGGAACAAATGAGCCCAGAGCGTCAAATTTGCTTGCGCTGGACCTGATTTTGTGTCGACTCACACTACATTATAGCAATACCTGATAGGTATTCTAGCTATTCGTTTTTTCCGTTATGTTCTCTAACTGTTCAATTTTAATATCTTATCCATTTAATTTGTTTATTTGTTTATTAAAACTCTATTTCACTTTCAGGATGAAAAAAATCAAATCCTCACTACAAACGCCTGGCTAAATTTGGTAAGTAAAGCGTTTCATCGATTCCCCTAGAAACCACTAAACTGTAGACGTGTGACGTGTCCTTATACAGGGTGACTGGTAAGTGGACGTATTCCTTTGAGGAGATGACATTAGAGCCTATTTGCTACCGATTAAACACTATTTACCTCTATACCATTCTTAACGGTTTTCGCGATATTTTCATTTTTCTAATTTTTATAAAATTCACTACCTTATGAGGCAAATATTTAAAATTAACGAAAATAATAAGGACCTTTCTGAAAGTCGTGTTTTAAATTTTAAGCTGACACACTGACAAAAATATCAGCATTGAAAATTATCGAAACACTAATGTTAACTATTGAGTTATTGCGGTTTAAACTTAACTTTTCTTGTTAAGTTTCTAACTAATGACTTATTTAACCCTAAAAATATCGAAAATTTCATAGTACTTCAAACGTACAAATAATTGGCAAAAGTACTCCATTTTATTGTCTCCAAGATAAGGTACATTATTTCAGAATTAGCTTTTTGCTTTCTTGTTAAATAAATTATTTTTATTTTAAGGAGAGACGATATAATTTTCAACAGAATTCTAATTTATACCTGTTTTGGATATCAAGTGTTGCAATAAAAATTTTATCAAATTTTTTAGTAGCTAATAGTAATAGTTTTTAGTAAAGAAGTAATTATTATTTTCTGCTTGAAAATTTTGAAATTTTCATAATAAATTACTGGCACTCTATGGCCAAGCATTGTTGAATGCATTCTCTTTCAAATAGTTCACAATTGGCACCTAATTTTTTCGTTCCATAATAAAACAATAATTACCATTTGAAAAAATGTATTTCCTATCATAATAAAAAAAACAACATTCTCAAAATGAAATGGAAAAACTTTTTGATACAATTTAATCAATAACTCATTAATTTTCAAAATGAATAACCCCATTCCTTATGCAATTACGAGCCCGTCTTCGTATTTCTGTCCTGGTTACTCGATTTGAAAAGTTCTGTCGCAATATCGCAACAGGAGTTAAATCAGGGCTCCTAACAGGCCATGGTATGGGTCCACCTCTTCCAATCCATCTATTCGGAATCCTTTGGTCTAAGAGTGCCCTTATTGTTAGACGATAGTGTGCAGGACATCCGTCAAGCTGGAAGATCATCTGTTTGCCTGTTCGCTAAAGGGACATCTTGTAGTAGCTCATACAAGTTGTTACGTGAAAATTCTTCATAATTTTCACCGTTAAGGTTATCAGGTAAAAAATCAAAATTTGTTATTCCTTCTCTAATATTGTAGCATCCTCAACATCCGAATTCAGAATAAATCTGCAGAACTGAATTCTGCGAATTAATGGTTTCTTTATGCTGAAAAATTTCGAAAACTTCATAAAGTGTGTTTTTTTTTAAAAGATAATTCCCCAAGTCAAAAATTTAGTAACTATGTTGGCAACACAAGCCTTTTCTACATGAAAAATTTGAAAGCATTGACAATTTTACATTGTATTGCCAACATAATGTCAGTTTGACTTTTATCTTTAAAAAAAAAAAACGCACTTTAGTCCACCAAACGTACAAATGATTGTTAAAAATTCTCTATTTTATTGTCTTTAAAATAAGGTTGTTTTATTGTTGATTTCATAATTTTCATTTGTAGGAGTAACGGTTTTATTCTCGCATTTAGAAGAATTGTAAGTTCAGACTAAGTAAGCAACATTATTTTCCAGTCTTTTCTTATTGCAATTTGGTGTGATACTCGCCAATCATGTTGATATTTATCAACAGGTATACCATACGCATTTTTCCATTTTTTGAATTAATAATAATAAACAATAACAAAATTTAGTTTCAGTTTTTCGTCCAAAGTTTTGATTTAAATAGTTCTGATGATAGTCTTTCGCTGTTAACTTCTATCTAAAATGGCAACGTTTAGCTATGCTGAATATGCGGACATTTTATTTATTTATGGTTTTTCCAATGGAAATGCAGCTGAAGCTCAAAGAGAATATGTACGTCGCTTCCCAAATAGGCGCATTCCACATGTTAGTGTGTTTGGTGCAACTTACCGTCGCATTTCAGAATCTGGCAGCCTTCAACGAGTAGAACGCGTAGGAGCTCCTCCTGCAGACGTTAACATTGATGGTGAAATTTTGAGACTACTTGAAGAAGGTCCAACAACAAGCACCAGAAAAATTTCCCGACAGCTGGGTGTTTCACAATGGAAGGTCTGGTCAGTGATTCATCAAAATGGTCTTCACCCATTTCATCACACTCCTGTGCAAGGACTAGACGAGGGTGATCTGGCGCGCAGAGTTCAATTCTGCAGATTTATTCTCCATGCGGATATTGAGGATGCTTCATTTTTAACAAGAATTTTATGGACCGATGAATCAAAATTTAGCAGAGAAGGAATAACAAATTTTCATAATTTGCACTACTGGGCCGAAGATAATCCGCATCAGAAGAAGCAAGTTAGTTTCCAAAGAAAATTTAGTGTCAATGTATGGATGGGAGTTATCGCCAATAATTTAATTGGACCTCATTTTTTACCGGATAACCTTAACGGTGAAAATTATGAAGAATTTTTACGTAACAACTTGTATGAGCTACTAGAAAATGTCCCTCTAGCGAACAGGCAAGAGATGATCTTCCAGCATGACGGATGTCCTGCACATTATCGTCTTACAATACGGGAACTCTTAGAGCAAAGGTTTCCGAATAGATGGATTGGAAGGGGTGGACCCATTCCATGGCCTGCTAGGAGCCCTGATTTAACTCCATTAGATTTTTATGTATGGGGGCACCTGAAAGAAATCGTATATGCCACGGAGGTAAATACGCGCGAAGAACTGATTGAAAGGATACAGAATGGGGTTGCGATATTGCGACAGAACTTTTCAAATCGAGTAACCAGGACAGAAGTAAGAAGACGGGCTCGTGATTGCATAAGGAATGGGGGTAGTCATTTTGAAAATTAATTACATCACTTGTTGGAAAAGTTTTTTCATTTAATTTTGAGAATGTTGTTTTTTTTTTTATTAGGAGAATGTTGTTTTTTTTTTATTATAAGGTAGGAAATACATTTTTTCAAATGGTAAATATTGTTTTTTTTTCAAAGATAAAAGTCACACTTACATTATTTTGGCGATACAATGTAAAATTGTCAATGCTTTCAAATTTTTTATCTAGAAAGAGCTTGTGTTGCCAACATTGGTAGTGAATTTTTGACTTGGGAATTATCTTCAAAAAAGAAACAGACTTTATTTGGAAGAGAGTGCATTCAAGAATGCTTGGCAATAAAGTGCCAGTAATTTATTATGCAAATTTCAAAATTTTCAAGCAGAAAATAGTAATTACTTCTTCTTTACTAATAACTATTACTATTAGCTAGTAAAAAAATTGATAAAATTTTTATTGCAACACTTGATATCCAAAACAGGTATAAATTAGAATTCTGTTGAAAATTATATCGTCTCTCCTTAAAATAAAAATAATTTATTTAACAATAAAGCAAAAAGCTAATTCTGAAATAATGTACCTTATCTTGGAGACAATAAAATGGAGTACTTTTGCCAATTATTTGTACGTTTGAAGTACTATGAAATTTTCGATATTTTTAGGGTTAAATAAGTCATTAGTTAGAAACTTAACAAGAAAAGTTAAGTTTAAACCGCAATAACTCAATAGTTAACATTAGTGTTTCGATAATTTTCAATGCTGATATTTTTGTCAGTGTGTCAGCTTAAAATTTAAAACACGACTTTCAGAAAGGTCCTTGTTATTTTCGTTAATTTTAAATATTTGCCTCATAAGGTAGTGAATTTTATAAAAATTAGAAAAATGAAAATATCGCGAAAACCGTTAAGAATGGTATAGAGGTAAATAGTGTTTAATCGGTAGCAAATAGGCTCTAATGTCATCTCCTCAAAGGAATACGTCCACTTACCAGTCACCCGTATAGAGCACAAGGGGCTCGAAATAAAATCTTCTATGTCCGGTCTGTTTGATTTTTATTACTTACTCTCGAAAGATCCCTTCTAAAAACCGCTTATAGGTCTCAGTCTAAAAGTAAAAATTGATTTAAAAAGTTTTGCGGAGACTGAAAATTCCTCTCGTTAAATAGGCTCCAAGCTCAGGTAATATGAAAGGATCAGATGGGATATCAATGACTACGATAAACGATCTTCGCGCTTTTCCTTTCGAACGTCTAACATAATATTACCTTAGGGGATATACCTACCAGTTTAACTCGGCATTATTTATAAGGTGATTCGGGGCATTTTTATACAGTTTACTGCTACTGGCAATGTCACATTTTTTTTTTCTAGGAAAGGTTCAGTAAAATAATTATTTTATTTCCAATATATAACATTTCGATTATATATAAGATTGATAACTGATCTGGAATGAACCAATTATCGTGTAGCGTTTTTTTAGGATACATCATGGAAATATCGCATTTCTGCGTTTCTGTGCAGAAAGATTTTTTTTTTAAATTTTGTTTCTGTCAGACAAAACAAAGACTCCTCGTCTGCATCCTGCTTAAGAGATGATAAAATACTAACTTATTAGCATTATTACGAGAAACCATTAGCAAATCAGAATAAATGCTCAGTTTTTGCATAATTATCCTTTCATATGAAAAGCTTCTTCTGTTTTTTTTTTATTTCTAACTCAAAATATCTAGAGCAAACCGCCATCAAATTGTGAAATATACAATTCAGATTTTAATACCCAAAATGAATGAAGCACTTCCACCAAAATCAAATTCCATTTATTTAAACTTGATTGAACTGTTATAGCTCTATATGATAAATTTGTTGCAGACTTTAAGTTAATGCTGTAGTAGAGCGATTTAATGACTAAACTTAGATGATAATCATTAAATTATACTCCTCTAATAAATATTAGTATTTTCCTTTAAACAGCAGGTACGAGTCTGCAGCAAAATGCAGCTTTTGCTATCATCGCAACTTTATTTCATGGTTATTATATGCTCACCTCAAAGAAAATTAACCAGAAAGTTTCGCCTTCCAAATGCCAGAGAGAGTTTTTAATGAGAAAACTTGCATGAATAAATATTAAAACTGTCAATTTTTTTGAGAAGTTGTCCAGTCTTTACTGGACAACTTGTTTTGGTACTCTGTTATGCTACGGAAAATTATGATTTCTTTCAACTAAGTAAGGGCAAGAACAAAAGTGACACCAGCTTCATTTTAGAAATTCTCGTTGAGATAAAACAATCCAATGAATTTTCAAATGTTTTATTGTTTGTTATTAGCTGCCTTATTAGATTTGTTCATGTAATAGTCTTCTGTGTTGACTTTCGGGACAATAAAGTAAAGCAGGATTGGCAGTTCGGTTGGGATATTGGTTGTTTACCTGCGATAGCAATACATTAGAATAGGAGAAACGAAAATCGAAAGGTAGGCTTGGTGTTTGTCTTTTCGTATTGAGCGATGGTATTTAACTGAAATACTATATAGTCAGTTAAATTTTTTTAGTTGAATATACTAAATAATTGGAAGCTTTCATCTATGTTATTTTTAACAATCTATTACAGTATCAGTTACATCAACTGGCACTCATTATTCAGAAATGAAATAATAATGAGTAGGTGAGTACTCCTCTCACTACTTTGTTAAATTCCGATTAGAAAGTGGCTTGGCCTGTAAAAATGTTCAGTACCACTGCGAATTTTCGAGTTTGTTCTTGCGCACAGTTCCAAAAAAGGAAATATTTTTAGAAAGAAAAAATCCAAATATTGCTACTATGTTGTTTCTAGATCCACTAGTGCCCAAATTTCAATTCAAACCGCAATTTTCTAACATTCTCTATCCGAAGAAGCTGCTGCTGCAATCAAAACACCAATAAATGCATCAAGCTCTACAATATCAATGTCTTTCTATAGCTACATTTCCTCCTGATTTTTTCCCATTGTATACAGGGTGAGTCCGAAATAAGTGCACATTTTGTTATGATAGAGTATAGTAGGACAATCACTTTTTGTATAGGAACATGTGTCCGCAAACGTCTCGTTAAGAAAAGAAGAACGGTGACCTGTTCTCTGTTGACTGCCAATCACCTTGTCTGCCTCTTCGCGGTTGATCGTAGCACATGTAGTTTTCCGTGGGAATCTGTAGAGCGGCTTTTTGAAGGATTAATTAGACCTTCTAGATCAGCAGTCGTATTCCACTAATCTACTTGTTCCTGTTTTTTCTTTGTTCGCTTGCCGAATTTTTCTTTTCTACATTTTGTTGGTGATCTATCGCCAGTTGCCCTAATGTTGAAAAATGATTCGATATCACTCTCTTTCCAGCTGTTCGGAACTCCGTTCTTGATCCACATCTAGGGCTTCGCGAGACCACAAGAAAAGTCTTGGTCTTGTCTTGGTCTTGGTAGCAAGACCAAGACCAAGACCGAGACCGAATAAATTTTCTCAAGACCAAGACCAAGACTCAACGTTCAAGACCAAGACCAAGACTCTCTCTCAAGACTCTCGTCTTGGTCTTGGTCTTGAAAGAAAAGTCGACTCAATATTTATAAAAATATGCAAATTCCTATAGTCTTCTTTTAATGTCTTTTAACTGAAATTCAATCATATGGTACACACTCCCACCACCACGCGACACCACACACAGTGAATATCTATACTTAAAACAGTCGAATGAAAATCTCAGTCGACTTGAAGCTACCGTACCGTTTGTACTTCGATTTTTCATACAGCAGTCAAAAAGATCGCAAGAATGGGACAAGCGACAACGCTTGCTGAGATGTACAAATTGTTATCGGAACAGAACAAAAAACAGACTGGCACTTTATGTTCGCAAATTCAGAACAGCGAGAAAAAAGTTACAGCGCAACTTCAACAAGTTAATAAAAAAATACGAACCTTAGAGGCCAATTCACGGCTAGTTGAGAGAAAACTGAGAAGAAATAACGTTTTATTATTTGGTCCATTGAAAGTGGAAAGTAGGGCTAACCTGAGCAGAATAACCCTCGAAAAATTGAACGAGCTATTCTCGTTAAATTTTACATTGAGCGATATTAATAATATCTACTGGTTAGGAAAAGGAGAAAACTCGCCCATCCTGATAGAATTTATTTCATATCTCAGAAAGTCAGAATTATTTCACGATACTGATAAGCTGAGAGCTCTGAAAAATACAGGATTTTCGATATCTAACGACTACTGCAGAGAGGATAGAGAAGAACAAAAAAATTTAAGAAAACATCTAAGAAAAGCTCGTGAAGAAAATAAAACCGCAAAAATCATAGGATTTAAATTAGAGATTGAGAACAAGCAATATTCAGCCGTAAATTTAGAAGAATTGGGCACCGTTTCAGACAGTTCTGGTGAATCTGAATATACAGATACTTCCGAAGAAGATCAAGCAGAAACACCAAAATTGGAAACAAAGAAAACTAAAAAACGAAAACAAAAATACACACCAACTCGCGAAAGTGGAATTGGCACACGATCGAAGAAAAATAGAAAATAGAAACCACAAAAATTATCGTTTGCTCTATTTTATTTAAAATTTAATATGTATGTAGTTTTCGATAGGTCTAGCGTAGTATAGGTTAAGTTATAGGTTGTAGTTCGTAGATTTATAGGTATATATGTTGATTCCTATTCTATATGTTCATATATATAAAACAGGAATTAGGTTTGAATTTAACTTCAAGTCCCTCAAATGGATCCTTATATAAGAGATTTTCAAGAAACAGTTGTTGTACCACAATTGGTCAAAAATTTAAATTTCTTCAACCGGTCTGTCGATAGTGCAAACTTTATGATACTCCACTTGAATATATGCGGTATTAAAACAAATTTTGATGAACTTTTGTGCTTCTTAGAACAAATAAAAGAAAAATTCGATATTTTAGTCTTAACTGAGACCCACACAATAACTGATTTGCAGATATTTCAAATACCTGAATATACAACATTTTATAATAAGGCAAACTTCAATAAATGTGATGGGATTGCAGTTTTCGTCAAAGACTCACTAAATGTAGCTTGTTCGTTTGAGTACATGGGAGATGTTAAGTGTGTTGAATTGTTAATTGGTCAACATTCAAATCAATTTCTTTTAACATGTATATATAGGTCTCCAGCTGTAAATGAAAATATTTTTGTTACAAACTTCTCCGAATATTTAGAACAAAACAAAAATAGAAAAAAACATATAATTACGGGAGATATAAATTTTGATTTACTAAGAAATTGCAAAAGTTATACGGAAGACTACAAAAGTATATTGGCAGTTTATGGATTTGCATCTTTTATAAACAAATTTTACACAAGGCCTTTGACGAGAACATGCCTTGACCATTTTTTTGTGAAAGACGAAAACTCAGGTTGTTTCAGGAACGCAAAATCATTTATTTTTGATTATAAAATAACCGATCATAGCCCAATCGCTTTTGTCTTTAACTACACTTCACAAAACAAAACAAATGCAGATAACACACGAATAAAGACATACATAAACTACAGAAAGTTAAGGGAAGATTTACAAAATGAAACTTGGACATCAGTTTATCATGCTTCAAACGTAAATCTTGCAGTGTCGATTTTTTTAAATATTTTACAGGACAATATTACAAAAAACAAACACACCAAAAGTCAAACAAACACAAAAAATGGCAAAAATAAATGGATCACAAAAAGCTTGCTGGACAAAATCAAAACTAAAAATGAGATGTATAAAAAATGCCTAGACAATCCGGAAAATGCCCAGTTGAAAATTAGATACAAAACATATAAAAATCAGTTATTAAAAACTATCAACAATTCTAAAAAAGACTTTGCACAAAAACAAATAGATTCTAACAAAAATAAATCACAAGCCCTATGGAAATGTGTAAACAATATTTGTAATAAACCCTTTCAGAAAACAAATATCGAAAAAATAGCACTGACAAACAACGAAGTCATTACAAATAAACTGGATATAGCTAATCATTTCAACGATTATTTTTGCGAAATAGGAGAAAGATTAGCTAGAGAAATAAACCCTCCACAAAAGTATACAGAACGAACCGACAGACCAAATAAAAAATTGTTTTATTTGAAGGAAACCTCTTGCAACGAAATTGAAAAAACTATTTGCCAACTCAAGCTAAAAAAATCTCCGGGACCAGATGGGATACGTTCAGAAACCCTTAAGGAAATTTCTCATCAAATCTCATCAGTTCTTTGTTACTTAATTAATCTAAGTTTTAGAATTGGTGAATTTCCCGAGATTCTTAAAATTGCAGAAATCAAACCCTTATTCAAGTCTGGATCCAAAACTGAAATTGGCAATTACAGACCCATATCTTTAATTTCAAATATTTCGAAACTATTTGAAAAAATTATAAAACAGAGAATAACAAGATTTCTAGAAAAACAAAATATATTGTCTAAAAAACAGTATGGTTTTAGAAACGGAAAATCCACAGAAGACGCAATCCTCGCACTGACATCTCAAATCTACGATGCGCTGGATCAGAAGAAACCGTCCCTCTGTGTATTTGTTGATCTCACTAAAGCATTTGATACAGTGTGCCATGAAAGACTTATGCAAAAACTAGAACACATTGGGATAATGGGCAGTGTTTTGAACCTATGCAAGAGCTATCTGGAGGACAGACATCAGTATGTTAAATTGGATGGGGTAGCGAGTGGTCTGAGGGCTGTCACTTGTGGTGTACCGCAAGGGACAGTTCTGGGACCTCTACTGTTCACTATTTATATAAACAACCTCCTAAAGATTGACTGGAAGGGAAGTCTGGTTAGTTTTGCTGATGATACTGCAGTTTTTTATTCTGGTAATTCATGGCAAGAAGTTAAAAATATGGCAGAATCTGATCTAGGCAACATCTCTAAATGGTTTCGAAGCAACAAACTAACGCTTAATCAAACAAAAACCAATTTTATTGCCTTTGCGTCATATTTGAATAAACAACCCGATTTTCGGTTTCTGAACATCGGAGAAAACATGTTCATCTCCAAAGTAGATTTCATCAAATATCTTGGTATAATGATTGACCAGCACCTAAGATGGGACAAGCAAGTAGAGCTTGTGGTTTCAAAGACAAGATATTTGATTAGTCGCTTCTCTTTTCTGAAAACTTACCTAAAAACAGAACAATTAAAAAATATATATTATGCCTTGGTTCAATCACAAATAAATTATGGCATCGTTGGATGGGGTAGTGTGAGACAATGCTATCTAAAACATTTAGATGTTATCCAAAAATGGATACTGAAAACAATTTTCAACAAAAATAGGCTATTCTCTAGTGATTTGCTCTTTACGGAAGCAAAGGTGTTTGACACTAGACAATTATACTTTTTCAATGTTTTAATGTTAGTGAATAAAAATAAATTGTCACTTCAATCTGTGAATCATGGCAAAAACACACGATTCGAAAAAGAATTTATGGTTG
The DNA here is from genome assembly GCA_917834065.1 of Ceutorhynchus assimilis. Classification (NCBI taxonomy): domain Eukaryota; kingdom Metazoa; phylum Arthropoda; class Insecta; order Coleoptera; family Curculionidae; genus Ceutorhynchus; species Ceutorhynchus assimilis. The sequence goes on along the minus strand of OU892277.1, from coordinate 17,022,362 downwards.
TTCCTTTAAACCGTAAAGAAGTGGGTCATCGCTCAGTTAGTTACATGGCCCCAAAATGTTATAATTTGCTTCCTAAGCACCTTAGAGAACAAGTCTTTCACAAAAAATTTAAAAACGAATTTAAAAAATGGTTGCAAAAAACAAACAGAAATCAAATACATAGTCTTTTCTAAATAATGTATCATTGTATTAGTATAATCTAGTTCTTTCATAAGTAAATTAAATAGTGAACTGTGAATTATTGTGAACTGAAATCCCGAATGTGACTTTTCCCAAATTATGACATTTAAACCCGGAAGTGACTTTTTACCAAAATTGTGACAAAAAAAAACCCTAACTAGACACTCGGCACTAACAAGCAACATGTATTGCTTCAGAGCCTCAAAATGTTTATTACTCTAGGAGAATTTTTTGTAGCTACACCAAAATGTATTATTGAGAAATAAACTATTTATTATATATATTATATTATTATGAATCAATTCATCAAATTTATTATTTTTTCAAATTCACGTGAGAGTTCTTGAAAACCTTTATCTGGCCTGAATGCTCGGGTAAGTAATGTAGGTTTATTCTTATGGTTCAAATAAAAATTTATTTTTTTCCTCGGTACAGAATGGCAATTTTATGGTGTTTTTGTCAACTTTCCTGTTCCGTTAATAAAAATTCTAATAATTTCAGAATTAATGTTAATTTGTTCCTCTTAATGCGGTATTTTTTGACATGAAACGCTCTTGCTGGTAAAAACAGCCTGTGAAGAAGACCAAATGCATGGTCGAAACGTCGGCATAATTTTTTCAGAAAGGGAGTTTTATTTTTTATTTCTGAAGTCCTAATCCATTATCTCTGCTCTGTCGTTATATGTTATGTATATTTTGAAAATTTGCTAGGTATACATTTTTTCAAGACTATCAAGACCAAGACCAAGACTATCAAGACCAAGACCAAGACTGCGCCAGTCTTGTCTTGGTCAAGACCAAGACCGCATTTATTTTTCGAGACCAAGACCAAGACTGGCTAATCTTGGTCTTACGAAGCCCTATCCGCATCAAATCGGAGGCTTTTAACAAGAACACTTTCATCAATTTTAAGACAGTTTTTGCCTTGATCCGGGCATTCTCGGCTGGATGAGGCATCTGTGTTGATATGCAGTTCACCAGAGCGATGTTTGATCAGGAAATCGGAGCGTTGCAAGTTCTCAATGGAATGTCCCCTAATTCCACATCAGTAAAATCAAATGCCCCTTCTCAAGTTCCCCTGTTTGATTCTGGTAAAAGCTTTTCATAATGGAGGAATTTGCATATATTTTTTTTATTGTCTTATTAGATTCAGCACATTGTAAAAAGTCACTTGCTAATCATTTTTCTGTAAAAAAAAAAATAGAAATTCAAAATAACTCTCTTCGCGCCAAAACGCAGTCGTAAATTAATGACGTCACAAGACGGTATCCGTCAAAACAATAACAGCTTTTATCAAACAAAGAGAGAAACTTATTTACATTGGAAGCAATAGAATACAAAAATGATCGTTTAAACAATGGTTTGTAATGTCTAGGGTCTAAGGTTCTTTCAAGCAATCTTGTTTTCTGATTACAATAAAATTTCTAGAATAGGCGCGCTCTAGGCTTAAATATTCATATCTATTAATTGATGTGTCCGATACATAGATATCCTTTAACAAACTGTCTTTTTCATAAGTACCTAATTATATCGGATAATAATAAATAATTTCAATTTACTGATTTCATTCATTCATTTCATTGGAATAGTAAAGTACTGTGGTTTTTCCTGCTCTAATTAGCACTTGGCAATTGTTGTAAGCCCGTAAATTCAAGTTCAATGGAGATTTGATTAGACCACGCCTTATTTGCACATACAAAACACGCTCATTGACCAAACGTTATATTGCAGTTCTCCGAAATTTAAATGTCATTTGCCACAAAATGTTTATTTGCAATCCCTTGTTTACGCAACAAAGGGAATATACCTACCCACATATATAAAGCAAAATATAAATTCAATGAAAATCTGTTTACACCGTCCAACGGAGTGGGAGCCGCTGGTGGGCTGAAAGGCAGAATTTGCATGCAACCGCACAGTGAAAATCTAAACCACCTGTGCACGAAGGCTTTTCCGCGAAAGAATCGAAAATCCTAAAACGAATAGGACGTTTGAAAACGTAGGCTGTTTCAAGTCAATGCATTGAATACATGCAGGAAGCTTCAAGTTGGTTTTTCGCTTATGGCCTGCAAAATGTTTCTGAAAACGCAAATATCATTGAGAATTTTAACGGTAGAATGATCTATGATGCAAAAGCGTTTTAACGTTGCTTCAATATACCGGAATGTAAAGTAGATGCGTTTATTTGTCTAGGCAAACCATCACCCCCCCAATTTGAAAATAAATTTTATTAAACAATAACATTAATAGGTAGGTACAGAATTATTCCTATGTGTAACAATTCATTCCTTATTATAATGAATATGAAAATTGAATTCGCAATTGCTATTATTAGAAATCTGCAATCCATCCCAAGGATTAGATTTTACAGAGGAAGTTGATACTGAAGAATGTGAACTATTTATTATAGTACTTAAAGATGCAATATTTTCTGAATTATTTTGAAAAAGTTGTTTTGTTATTTTCATTCGTTTAGACACCGATTTTTCTATGTAGGTTTCTGCCACCGTTGAAGATTCCCATCCTCCCAGCTCTTTCAATGCTAGTAAGTCACCACAATTTTCTACGAGCATGTATAAAATTCGGGATTTTCTAGGTTTAAAAACGTGGCAATTTTCTTTGGAACGTTTCCGATGGTATGTATGCCGACGACTTGCTTCACACATTTGCCATTCCTGTAACCAACGAAAAATCTCTGATTGTTGAAATTGGGAGGATGCAAATTGGTGGATTTCTTGTATAAACCATATGCATCAAATGGAAGGCCTGCTTTTGGGATAAGAAAATTTCTGTCTTTTTTATTTTTAGTTATTTGTAGTGATATGAGGACGTTTTTCTCTGTATCTTCGAAATTTTCAATGGTGACAGACAAAAGTTCACTGCGCCTACAAGCTCCAAGAATACCGAGCAGTGACACAACCTTTTCCAGTAGCCAGGTATTATCGTCCGCTTCCAGTAAAAACCCAATTATATCACTTTCCGAAAGAACCTTGGCTTTCTTTGGTGAATAGCCTTTATTTTTGCGCCTCTGAAACATGATTAGTTTACCGAATCTATAAGTAAACATTATGTGGATGAGTACCTATATAGTTCACTGTTGGAGGATAGAATAGTTATTTACCTTGATATGTCAATGTTTTCATATATTCTTAACGCAAGTTTTAGCATTGATATTTTTGTCCACAGTGATGTAGTACTTCTTCACTCATCCTGTGTATGTGTTTATTCTGACGCCACTTTACGAAATTGTCATATTCCTGCTGATATCTTTGTTTGGTTCTTTCCGGAAATAAGTGGTTGGTGGCCTCAGCTGCTTCTTCCAGTACATCTGAGGGAATTTCGTTGTTGATTATTTCTTCCATCGCTGAATTTTCTTATAATTAGTCAAACCGACAATCATAGATTCTGACAATAAACAATAGTTTGTTATAGTTTCCATAGTAGTTTCAAAGGATATCGATGTGGTTGCTAGGGAACTTGTCAAAGATTAAATTCTTGTAGGTGGTAGTTAGGTACTTTTAAAAATAGCAGCCGGCCGTTAAAGATACCTTTTCAGTTCCAATTTCGCGCATGTTATAGTAACATAACAGTACAGTATGACGAAAAAGTTATTTAAAAAGTCCTTTAAAAAGAAAACTGATAGAGAAAAAATGATAAAATGCTCTGACATTACGATATTAAAATCACATCGACCAAATTTTTCCCTCAGAATTTTTTATTTGTCCAAGGACACCAATATGAGCCAATCCTATATGTATACATATTATATAATATGTGAAGTCTCATTTTTCTGCCTCACTGTTAAGTACATCAGCAGTCTCACTAAGTATATGTTGGGCCAGAGCTTCCTGGACAAACTGGGACATTCACTGTTGTTTCTACTTAGAGCATTGGGCTCACTTTGACACTCCCAAACCGTCTTGGAGTCGACACACGTTTTCAAGGATGTTTCAATTAAACTTTCTCGTTGGTGCCTTTGAACTTCTGCCTGGAAAATTATTACATGCAGTGTGCCCATGTTGGGGAAACAACCCTTGGAAAATCTTCATTTATCTTTTTTTTATGTTACGTAGGTGTTCAAAATGCGCCCTCAACGAGTGGGTAATTTTATCTTTAATCGGGGCCAACTATTGACAACTATAATAGATCCAGGAAGGAACATTTTTATATCTTATGACGAATTTTTATAAAAAATCATTTAAAAGTGTGCCAATTTTCATTGCTCTAATGTGCAAAAAACTGTGGTTGAAAAAAGTTGTGAAGGAAACTAACCAGTACGTAAAATGGGGTGACTTTGCATCGGTTTTGGGATACTTTTATTACTTATTAACTCTCTTGTATTCTCAATACCAACAAATATTATTATTATTATTATTATTATTATTATTATTATTATTATTATTATTATTATTATTATCATTATTATTATTATTATTATTGGGACGCAGGTTCGAATCCCGCCCAAGACCAAAATTTTCAATCCTCCAATTGTCCTTAACTTTCTCTCCATTTTCAATTTCCACGCTTTTCGGTTGTTGTAACCGACAAAACTTACTTCATACCTTTCAACATTGCTTATGCGGGAATCGCATACACCAAGTTTTAACACACATGGAGGAAACCTACATATAGTAATAGGGTAACTTCGAATTAGGACCGATGCCATGAATGTGTGGGTCTATTGGAGGATTGAGAAGTTTGGTAATGAGCGGAGAACCACGCAACTTCCTGTAACAACACCAAACAAAAAATCAAAAAGATCTGTAGGGTCGTGGTGGCTTAGTTGATTAGAGCGTAGCACCGGCAATGCTGAAGACGCGGGTTCGAATCCCGCCCGAGACCAAAATTTTTAATCCTCTAATTTTCCTTAACTTTCTATTCATTTTCAATTTCCAGGCTTTTCGGTTGTTGTAACCGACAAAACTTTATTCCTTATCTTTGTTAAAAAAGGCAATACCAGGAAGCAAAAGCAGAAGTTCAAAGGCAAACGGGAGCATTAAAGAACTGATGATGGATAAGAAAATCAAACGAAATGCAGCAACTAGCTGAAACCATCAGCACCAGGGCCTTCTGTCAGGCTACTAAAATGGTATACGAACCAACCACTCAAGGACTCGATCAAATAATGATGACATCTTCAACGAAATTCCACAGGAACTAATACTACAAGAAATGACCAAGGTTCCTAGATTAGAGGAGGTTCGAAAAGCAATCAGACAACTAGAGAACAATATGTCAGCTGGTACTGACGGCATTACTGCTGAATTCTTTAAACAAGAAGGCCCCACGCCAAGTACCCGAACCCACATCCTAATAAGTAAAATATGATTTACTGAGACCATACCTGCCGGATATAGAGATGCCGCCATAGTTGTCAATTTTGAAAAGGCAGGCAAGGCTCAATGTGGAAATCACAGAGGATTATCTTTACTTTCTGTTGCGGGAAAGATATTTGCCAGCATATTATCAAATGGTCTAATCCCAACTGCCGAAGAGAACCTAGAACCTTCCAGAGACACAGTGTGGCTTTAAACACAACCGAGGTACAGCTGACATGATTTTCAGTGCAAGACAAATGCAAGAGAAATCCAGAGAACAAAATCGCCCCCTATACATGGCCTTCATAGATTTAGTGAAAGCATTTGATTCGGTCAACAGAGAAGCTCTTTGGAAGAAAATGGCAAAGGTTGGGTGTCCGCAAAAGTAGACCCAGATAATTCGCCTGCTGCATAATAATATGAATGCCATAGTCCTAAGCAATGAAAGACAAGGAGAATCTTTCCAAACAACTACAGGCGTTGAACAGGGCTGTGTGATTGCACCCACTATATTTTCTCTATTTATAGAAATCATACTTCACCTTGTCGAGGGTCACCTGCCGTCAGGAGTGGAAATCCTGTACTAACTTGATGGCGGCTTTTCCAACCTTAATAGATTCCGAGCCAAGACGAAAGAATCGACGACATCGATAATTGAACTTCAATAGGCGGATGATAACGTCGTGATGGTCCATACAGAAGATCTTCAGGCGATTATCATTGCATTCAACCAGGCTACGAATTAAATAGCAAGAACGACGAACGGACATTTAAAGGAGGCCAAAATAAATAGCATAGAAGCCCTCATCATTAAGCACCAACTTCGCTGGGCAGGTCACCTCTTCAGCATGCCCGAAACCCGTCTTCTATGGCAGATTCTCTAAATTCAACAAAAACGGTACAAAGATGTCCTTAAGGAAAATATGGCAAAGTGCCGTATCCTCAACGCCGGAGACGACGGCAAATGACCCTCATGGCGTCGAGTAGTCCACGACGAACCACAAACTTTTGAAGAACAGTGACGCAGAGACACGAGACCGAAAAGAGGGGCCGCAGGAAGGAGTAAGAGACTAGAGGAAGAGACAATGCTGCCAGAGGCTGGGTGTGCCTAGACCATTGCGAGTGTGCGGTTTCACAATTGGTTTATATATCCACCAGTAAACGCAAAATCTACGAGATTAGGAATAGGATAGGAGATAATCATACTCGGTATCGGGTGATCGCCTATGATGAACGTTAAAGGTGAAGACATATGCCTACGCATTACTTGCAAAAGAATGCATCTTGAATGTTTGTGAGCTCCTTTTTATCAATTTGGGAGAATACACGTATTCCCGTTACATGAGCCGTTACCTATAGCCTGTACATTTGTTTGGGATTTGTGAACCATTGTTCTGCTCAATGCATGTCCATGGAGACAGCTTCACATTATCGGTTATTTTCTTCTATTCTATCTAAAGTGGCTCTCAGATGTTCTGCTTCCGTGACAAATAAGGTTGCAAAGCGAGTGTGGTGATTTCTTCCACCGTTCCTTTTTCAGTAATTGGAACAATGACGTTTTTATATTGGTTTATGGACATATCTTCCTTCATAAATCTGTCATGTGCTACATATAATAGTCTGTTTTTTTTTAAACAACACATGGTTTTTCCATGTAAAAAACTCCACCACATGACAATTTTACATTGCATCGCCAACCTTTGACAGTATGCACTTATTCAACCAATTACGTTGTGTAAAACCTTCACCATCATTGCAGTTAGATTGTACTAAATTTGAAGTGTAGCCATAATAAGGAATAGGATTTTATTGTTCTCTAATAACTGCTTTATTTACGGAAAATATGGTATCAATAATTTCAAAATATTGAAAAGTGAAATTTGGTGTGGAATTTATTTAGGGAATGTCGTTCGAGAATACTCTATAAAAATGGAACGTAAAAGTTTTATTGCACCAATATTTATATACATTTTCTGCACATAGAGGTTTTGATCGAGCACTTTTCTATGAAACGGATTTCTTTGACAAATATTTTTTATGTACTTATTAAAAACTTCTGATACTCTGTGAGGTAAGTTCAAAGAAAATATTTGAAATACAAAAATTGTTTACAAAAGAAACAATAATTTTACGCCGTTGGGCGATGTAATCTTTCAAATGTTTATCAAAGGAAACTTTGCAGAATTTTATTCGAGTGTATTTAAGATTAAAAAGAACAAAGAATGCCCTAGAAATAAACTCACGTCTCTTTATATGTAGCGCCGCGATCACTTTTTCTACCATAGAGGACTTTTTTTTATGGATACGAAATTGATTGCAACATTTTCAATCTTGTGTAAAAAATTTGAAATCATTGCTTTGGTTCTTGCTTGACTGCATATAATATAACTTTAGTCCTAATTTGTTTGCTTTCAATTGCACAATAGTTTATGTAAAAAACCAATACTCTTTGGAGATTTGACATCTCACTAAATAAATTCCAAACTCAAAACAATTCAGACACCCTAAACGAAAAAATATTCGTACGCTTTGTCGTATAAATTGAAATAGTTTTTGGAAAACGGTTGTAAGTTTTGATGACACTAGCAGTAATTCGATTTTGTTGAAAAGTCTCTCTACTAATTATTTGGAAGGAAAATTTCCTTATTGACGCGTAAAAGGATTCGCTATCTAGAGCTCAAGAATGAATGGTGCAGTTTAATGCAAAAATTGCAGAGAATAATTCGCCCTCTAATTTTTCAATTCCGAGACCAAATATTCTTTTTTCACGGGTTCATTTTATGTTACTGAATACATTTTATTTTTTATATGAGGATATAATTGAAAATTGCCAAAACCAATAATATTGTCACAACCCCTATACGTTTCGTCCTGCCTGGGACGTCACAACAGGAGCGTGACCTGGGAGCGTAGGTGGGGTTCAGGTAGAGAGAAACTCGCTTGGTATAGGTATAATAAGATATGTATTGAATATATAGAATAATAATACCCTAGGAATAATATCACGACGTCTCTTCTACGGATGGATGTACTACTTAGGCCACTCTGTATTATGTACACTCTGTACACTTGGCGTAACTGAAGACTGAAGCTGGGTTTGAGACAGGTCCAAAAGGGGGTTTCCCAATAAAGGTAGTTTGCACTGGACCTAGTCTGCTGCGTTCAATACTCCCAGAAGGGCGTTTCCCATTGAAGGTAGTTTGCAATGTGAGGAGACTTAGCTAGAGGGGTTTTTCCCAATTGAGGGACTTTGCGGTATTTATATAAAATTAATGCTAACTCGTCGACAGTTAGTAAAATTGATGTACAGAGTGGTATTTACTTAAGTAGTTGATAATATATTATCAATGAAGAGGGGTTTCTTTTCGAACATCTGAAGCAGGTATGGAGATGGGGCACCAGTACTTGTGAAGGCATGATCGACGTATACACTTAAGCTAGCCAACTTTGAAAATGGAAAGATTTTCCAAAATACCTTAGTGGAGATATGAAACGCATATACTCACTATATTCAGAGAATCACCACTTTCATAAAACGGTTCAAAATTTTTTTCCGAAGTTTAAGAAAGCTTTTCGCGCACATCGCGACTAGTTCTTTTTCGATAAACTATCGGAAAATACAAGTGTCTCCATGTTACAAAACCCGCAATTTATTTGACAAGTTTGATTAATTGCCATGCGATTAGGCCCCAACGGAAAGAAAGTTATCATCTTTTTAGTTTTTCCCATTACGTAATTCGACCCCTAAAGGGTCGCCATACCTGTAACAAATGACTTACTTTTCTGTGTTATGAACTCCCAGTCTAATAGGGCACGATTCACTGACGACTAAACGACCAGGAGGCTGCGATTTCGGCAGTTAGCCAGTGTGACGTCACAAGTTCCCGCATAATTTATCTTCATAAAGGATTTTCTCGGATAATATTTTAAATGTACGACGGCGGTCTTCACGAACGATGCTAGATTTTTTTTCTTGATTTAAGTACCTAGCTTAAGAGAGGCCGCACATCAAAGAAACATGAAACGTGCAACATGAAACATAAAACCTGTAACACGTTTCATGGAAATAGAATAAGAATAAACAAATACAAGTCCGCCTACTAATAAAACGAGTGTGATTCATGTGCGTGGAACATTGTATTGCTTGAAATGTGTTCCATGAAATAGATCGCGTCCTATTTTTCTGTTTCAGTTTCACGGTTTTTGGTCATAAATACTTACATGCATAAGAAAATTAATAAAGACCAAGAATTCCATAGTGTGTTCGTTTCGGCGGTGCAGTAATATGGAGAATTGTATAAGTATAACATGGAGAAGTACTCGAATAGACAATCACAAGAAAAAGCCTGCCAAAATGTTGCTTAACAGGTGAAAAGTACATTATTGTATGGATGTACCCAGTAACGTAATTTCCTTTATTTTTTTGGCTTTTTGACGATAATAGAAGAGTTGCCACAACAGCAGTTGTTGTTGCTCGTCCTCTTCATCACTTTCCATTGTGTGCTACCCTCTACACTACCAAAAAACTTTGCAAACATTATTCTTGTTTCTTTAATTAGTATGCGAGAAAGAAACGGTTTCGCTTTTCGTAATTTATTGTTTCTTGTTTTATGCTTTAAGTTTTAGGTTTCACGTTTCATATTTCTTTGATGTGCGGCCTGCCTAAATTGTTTTTTTGGGGCACACCCCCTTTGAAAAACCCAAATGTTTCAGCATTCAATCAAAAAAAAAATCCCAATAAAGTCCTTATGTCAAACAAACCTCTTAGTCCGATGGCCCAGCGTCAAATACCCCCCCTCATCGGGCTCAGTTATTAAGTTAGTACTATTTCAACATTTCCGATGTTTAAAGAGGTTACCGTTAATATTCTCAAAACCAGTAGTTCAACCATATCGCCGAATTCCTATTCTCCTGCAGGATCAGGTCAATAAATCATTAGTTGACGCGGATATTATTCATCCAGTGAATGAACCATCTAAATGGGTTTCTCCAAAGGTGCCGGTTTTAAAACCAGATGGAACTGTTTGAATTTGCATTGACATGCCGAGAGCAAAAAGGGCAATAATAAGAGAAAACCATCCACTACAGGAAACTATCATTATCAATATTTGTTGTTCCCTACTATATATAAATAATCAATAATAATGGTAATGTCATAAAGTTTTATAGCTACGTTTTAAATCTTACGAGTCCAAAATGAAGTATATTTATGGATCAAACATAGTAAAAACTATAATCAATACTAGGTAAACTGCTTTACAACCTCTAATTTCTAAACATATTGCCTATGAGAAAGACGATAGCAATATTTTCTGATCAAGTTCCGTATGCTAACATCTAATTAAATTTAATATTATTGCTTCAGTTCAATGAAAATATGGGTAACAATAAATATTCTGCAGATTTTACAAAGTAATTCTTGATGACAAAATTTAATCATAATTGAGTTTCGTCTTTGATCGTCCAACAAATAATTTTGCGGATTTCAATTAAATTCCAAACGGTACATGAGTAATTTCAACTTTACTATTCACAACTGAACAATCGACTTAATTCCAAAGTTGTGGGAGTGAAATCGTTCAAAGCTCACACTGGCATGCTTTTGTTTAGCGTACGTGATTGAAGTCATTCAAACTTCTCCTGGCAGGTGAATGTTTTGATATGACCGCGCATTGTGTCAATTTATTTCATTCATCTTAGTAAGTTTAGTAAAATTAATGGGTTTAAAATAAATTCAATCAACATATATGTATATTTGTATGTAGATATTAGACATAAGAATTTCTTCAGTGGCATTGGAATTTTTGCGATTGTCTACTTGAGATAAAAAAAAAGGCTTAACATTTTGAGTTGGGTCCAGACTTCCTGAGATGCGGTTTTGATTGATCTAGCTTTTTAAACAAAATCCCGCCTTATAGCATTAAAAAAGATAATATTGTATCGTTTTATTCTGTCCTGGATCTTTTTGACTAACTCGCAGCCCTCTTAAATGATCCCACTCTGGGAATGAGTTCTCAACCTCTCCTCACGAAGACGGAAGAGCTCACACTCGCACCGCAACTCGTCCAACTTGCACGAGAACCCTACTCTGAGGCATATGCCTCTGGGAATACTTGTGATGACTGCAAGAAATAAAAGACACGACTTACTTAATTGGTCTATTATCACAGAATCAGTACGATTTTACAGATAGTGTAGCATGATCCTGTTCTGCGACCTGACTTAATCTCGTTCTTATTGTGCTTCCCCCTAGCATCATTTCTGCGGGTGTCTTTGCTATGACGCTGTGAGGCATGGTTCTGTAAGTGAATAGAATTCTTGTCTTGACAAAACTGTACTTGCTGGAATGCCTCGGTTTTTTGGGTCTTGAAACGCTGTTTTTAATTTATTTTTGAATGTTTTCACGCCATTCCGTTGCTCTGGACATGGTAGGGTGGGATAGTGATGTGTTTGATGCCATTTTTCTTAAAAAAGTTTTCCATATGTACCGAAACCAACTGGGGTCCATTATCGCTCACCACCACTTTTGGCAAACCAAACCTCGCAAAAATCTCTCTCAGAATACCTCTATCCGTTTTGAAAATGAATCCACTAAAATGAAATACAATTTGTTGTTAACTGGACCAAAAAAATCAATGTGGACCCTATCAAAAGGAGCTTTACTTAAAGGCCATGGGGTCAACTTTGCTCTTGGTGGATTTTGTTTGTTCTCCAAACATAGGTTACAAGACTTTATCATGTGCTCAATTGAAACATCAATGCCTGGCCAATATATGAATGACCTAGCCAGAGCTTTGGTTTCCGAAACTCCAAAATGGGACGAGTGAAGCTCCCGGAGAAATCTATATCTCAATTCTGCTGGTATAAGATTTCTATGTCCAAAAATCAGAACATCATTCTCAATGTGGAGGTCCTGTAGTCTATGGAAATATGGTTTAAGGCTGTCTTTTGTGTGCTTTGGCCAATTCTTGGTTTTCAATCCCTTGATCACCTCCTGCAGTTCTTTGTCATTTTTAGTGAACTCCCTAATTTCATTATTGTTCACTGGCCATGAATCGACCGTTTCTGTGAAGTTTAGGTAGGTGTCCCGCAGGTTGCCAGAGGCTTCCGAGACAGGCAGTCCGCCATTGGATTTTGGGAACCCTTTATGTGCTCGATTCTGTAATCAGGGGCGTAGTCCCCGCTGTTCCGCGTGTTCCATCGAACACGGGCCCGGTACCTCAAGGGGCCTGGTTCTAGATGTCAATATTATTTTTTCCCTAGCAAGTTAAAAAAAAAATCCATTTTACACATTTGACGCTAATTTATGTAAAAATAAAAAATATCTATATCTACGTAAATAAAGTCTTCATTTCTTACATTCTTATGTAGACTTAAAATGATTTCTTTTATGAAAACTTTTCGATTTTACCGCTTGTCGCGTATCGTACCTATATCTTTTTTGACATTGATTCGACAATTTGACGTTTTATGCGTGAATGAAACGTCAGATTTTCGAAGCAATGTCAAAAAAGAGCGAATTTCGAGGTTATGACTACTAGGCTTTAAGCTTTAACTAACATGAAGGGCCGGTTTCTCAATAGCGAGTCACCTCCGGGTTGGTTTTAGCTCCAGGGTAAGCTTGAGAAAATGCAATGTTTACCCTGGAGTTATGCCTAACCCAGGGGTGACTATTGCTATCAAGAAACTGGCCTTTAGGGTATTTCTGACATGACATTGCACATGAAATATGTCTAGAATTTTCCGCAGAATCAAAAAATTTCATGATATACGAATGTACGATTTAAAAAAATAAAGTTGATAACGGTACGGTTCGGCTGTTCTTGAAACCACCTGCGTATAAAAAAATTGCTGTGAAAAAATCTTAAGCAAAAAAACAAAATTGACGTGTCCGAGCGGTTTTTCCAAAACGCCTTCATCTATTTTATATTGAATTTGTTCCATACTTTCGTTCACCCTGTATATTTAGAAAAAAAATATATATATTTCTTTGATTTTTCAATTTTTATATCTCGCAGGAGTAGGGGCCCGGTAAAATTTTTGAACACGGGCCCGGAGCATCGTCACTACGCCACTGTCTGTAATCGAACATAGACAGGAATGCAGCCCATCGCTGCAATCTGTTTGCTGCTATTTGAGGAATTCCTTTGTGTTCACCAGAAATAGTGACCAAAGGCCTATGATCTGTTCTCAGAATGAAAGGGGAACAAGCTAACAAACAAAGAATTTGTTTAAAGCAAAATAAATGGCCAAGCCTTCCAAATGAATTATTGAATAATTCTTTTCTGAGCTGAGAAGAGTTCTGGAAACACAAGCGACTATTCTTTCCTCTCCATCAATAAGGTTACTTAGAACTGCACTGATGCCTTTAGAGCTAGCATCAGTTGTCACAACAATAGGATGTTTGGGGTTGAAATGATAAATTTTTATATATTGGGCCATGCCTCTCTTTATTTCCACGAAGCTCTCTTCACATTCTCTGGTCTAAGAGAATTTTTGAATTTTCTTCAAAAGGCCGTAAATTGGATTAAAAATTTTTGCCAAGTTTGGGACAAACTTTGCATAATAGTTTACCAACCCTATAAAACTACGAACCTCGCTCACATCTTGAGGTCTTTCAGCCTCCGTGATAGCTTGAACTTTACTGTCCATCTTCTTTAGCCCATATTTATTTATTTTGAACCCCAAATATCAAATCTCACTCTCAAAAAACTTGCACTTATCCCTACATTCAGTGAATCCTGCAAACTGCAAACGTTCAAAAACCAATTTTAAATTCTCATAATGTTGCTCTCTAGACTCCCCTGATACTACAATGTCATCCAAAAAAACTGCCACCCCCCTGATGCCCTGCAACGTTTGTTCCATAATTTTTTGAAAAATACTAGTGACAGGCGTGATGCCAAAAGGCATTCTGTTAACTTTCAAAAGCCCTCTAGGGGTAGTAATGGTCAGTAATTTAGAAGAACCTTCCGAAAGTTCCAGCTGGTTGTAAGCAGAACGCAAGTCAATCTTTGGAAGAAATTGGGCCCTCCCCAACCTGTTAAAAACTTCATCAATTCGGGACAAAGGGTAGTTTACGGGTTTTAAAAATTTAATGACGGTTGTTTTATAATCCCGACAAATCCTTATGGTTTTGTCTGCTTTGATTACAGGGACAATGGGTGTTGCCCATTCCGCACTGTCCACTTGTTCAATGATCCCTTCCTCTTCCATTTTAATTAGTTCTGAGTCGACTGACTCTCGGAAGGCCAAGGGTACAACTCTGCATTAACAAAAAACTGCCGTAACTTTATCATTTTTTAAATTTAAATCAATCTTGGAAAGTTCATACCTACCAATCTTATCATGAAATAATGTGGGGAATTTAGACATTAAAAAATTAATGTCGTTATTTATTGAAATATTGTTTATAAAATTCAGCTTTACCTTGAAACCAGCCATCCAATCTCTTCCCAAAATATTACAGCTTGCATTCTTGACCACAAAAAACTTATTGAGCCTCGTCATATCTCTAAATTTGATATTTGCTGTGAAAAGTTCTTCTGGCTCGACCAACTTCCCATTGAAACCCCGTAAGTTCGTTCCACACTTTGTTAATCTATAATTTGAAAAATACTTGTTCATGGTTAGCTGCTGATACTGCAGATCCGCTATCTATTAAACAAATTATTTTGGAGCCATCAATTGCAATACCAATAAAAAAAATTATTTCAATCCTGTCCCCTGTATACATTACAATTAAATGAGTCTGATACTTGTGGACTTGGACTAAGGCAAAACGTATCAAAGTAATCAATATTATTGACTGAGTTTTCAGAGTTCCCTAACTCTACGTTACTTTCATTACATAAATTATTGAAATCTGAATCGTTTTCCTTCTCACAACATTCGTCCAGGCCAACATAATTCATTTGTTTTCGCCTATTTTTGCACACTCGTGCAATATGTCCCTTTTTTCACATTTTACGCACCTTACATTCTTAAATTTACAATTAGATCCCCTATGAAAACACCCACAATGCATACAATTAGAAAAATTTAAGTTACCTGCATCTGTATCATAGTTTTTTTGTTTCTAATTATTTCTCACTTGAAAACCATTTCTTTGTTTTTGTTGTGCTAGTTGATGATGACGCTGCTGGTCGGGATAGTCCCTCCCACCAGTAACGAAATGACTCGGTGTTGTATTGACTCGGTGTTGTATAGCCTCGCCAGAGGCGTTGTTGATGGGCGCTGACGTCACGACTTTGTTCGTATGGCTGTGGTTTGGGGGGAACGGGCCGGTTAGCCTGCCCGTGCCTAGGAAGTTTACTGAGAACGTCACGCTAAAATTTGATAAATTTTCGACCTTCAAGGCGATGGCGAACAATTCATCGACGGTTCTGCTGGGGTCCTCTTGACAAAGGCGATTTAAAATTTCGCTGGAATTTAAGCCACTTACGAATTTGTCGCGAATTATGTTGGATAAGCCGTTTCCAAACTGGCAATTAGTTGCACACCACGTATTTTGCATGCCATTCAACCTTGACTCGTTTCGTAGAAAGCAATCCGCTCTCTCCATACACTTTTTTCTGTCGTATACTGTTTTTTCAACAGCACTTTCAGCTCGGCATATGTCTTATCTTGGGGGTTTGAGGAGTGAGCTAAATCCTTTATCAGCTTGTAGGTACCTTGACTAATGGAGCTCAACAAAATTGCCACTTTAATTTTGTCTTTTTCGTCGTCGATATCGTTTACAATAAAATGTTGTTCCAGCCTGTCAGCGTAGATGTCGAAATCGTCCGATTCGCTGTTGAATTCGAAGAAAACGGGCATGCGGTGGCTGGCCGCCATTCTGCCCTAGAAAGGAAACGAAAACGAACAAGTCCCGTACTAATTTTTTTTGAGTATTTCTCGCCCTCCGCGTTCCGTTTTTTTTTTATCCTCGTCACCACTGTGGTGACTGCGAGAAATAAAAGACACGACTTACTTAATTGGTCTATTAACACAGAATCAGTACGATTTTACAGGTGGCTAAGAAGGGGTACAATAGGATGGATGAATCTAGATTTGGGTTCGGTAGCAGACTGGTCACGCTGTCACGTTCCGTCCAGGAGGAAAGGTCTGACAGCTTGACGTCTGTCTCCAAGATTCCAAGTGTTGGGTTCGTAGCGCTTTCTTTTGAACCTTATCTCATTTGGATCCATGTTGATTATCACAGTACTGAATTCACGTACATTGGGCAAAGGAACTCTGACGGATAACCCAAACTAGCCCGATCTCAATTTCTTAAGACCGGGCAACCCGTAAACCTTGTGGGGGTCCAAAATGAACCGCACCAAATCGAATAGGAATCTACCGAGCTCCCCAAAACAAGGAAATACGGTCTGCGGTCTGCACTCGACCACTTTGTTGCACCGGCACACATGGCTGCTACTGATTTGATACCGGGCTTCTGTGCTAGAGTAGGAAGCATCAAGCTCCTTAGGCAGTCAGCTTAACCTTATAACTCAGGCTAGGCGGCTCTGACCGCTACTCATCAAACATTGTCTGAAAAATCTGACTGATGTATCATTTTATTTCAATGCGGCAGTTTTAGTAACTATAACCATCAATGAATTATTCAACTTTATTACGAAATTAGTTGCAGGGCATAGCGCATATCATATTTTAATGGAACGGTTCTGCTTCGTCGCAAAAAAATAATAAAACGTGGTTTCCACCACCTTTCCCTGAAGGCACATATTTCGCAATTAAACTTCTCAGCCAACTTAAGCCATAGAACGAACTTCTTTTCGAAAAGAACTACTGAATTTGACATTGAAGTGAGCCCTACCTGATAAATTTGAAAGATGACTATAAAATCATAGTCTCTTCCGGTTTCTCTAGAGTGAGAAGAAATATTCTTATAATCCTCATGCAAGACTTAATAAAGTGTCCGATAGAGAGTGTTTCTCGTCTATAGATGCTGTCATGTTTCGTAAATATTTAAAATTTATAGCCTCGTGCACTTTGTGCTTATAACAATTTTACTTAGGATATTAAATTGTAAATAGTTTATATTGGATTGCCAAAAATACCTTCTACGTAAATAGAAAAGAAGAGCGTCATATTAATAGTCAATGAACCAACATAATAAAATCACGATATTTTTCGTCTACAGTGAGCGTGAAAGATTCGAAATTACTTAATGCTTCAAAGAAGTTATTAAATTATTCTTCGAATATTATTATGAATTAATTGATGGAAAATCCTAATATAACTAGGAGAAAATTCCAGATTAAAAAAAAAAGAGGTTGGCAACTGTGCATCAAGAACTAAATATAAAACATTGATAAATTCTTACTGTGAATATTCCATAATATAATAAACTTGATGAAATAAAATCAATTATTAGAAAGGAAATATTTACTCAGTCTTTCCGGTCACCCTTGCCAATATTTATCATCTTTTTCCAATCCGAGCTCTCGTGTCGAACAATATTGTACCAAGAAAAATCAACAATAGGTATCAGGGAGTGTGATTTTTCCTAAACGTAAAGGGCAAAGTTACTGAAAGAAAATAGAACAGGTGATGCAAAGCAAAAAAAAAAGCAGAATCAAGATAATTAGAACAGGAAATATTGTCACGATATACCTACCGGGTGCCCACGAGATTACTTTCCGGTTGCCATTTTTTTATTTGTTTATCGGTATCAACGAAACTTGGTAGAGTTGATATTCTAACGAAACGTCATTTCTATGCATCTTGGACAAGCTTTCCTTACTTCCGGTTTCACCGGAAATGACCGGAAGTTTTGAGTATCAAATGACACACCCTGTATATTTTTTGTTTTCCAGATTCTATACAGCAATCAGATTTTATTGGCATCGCATCATCCTTGGAAATTTGGCAGGTTGACCCTCGTATGATAATGACATTTGATGACAAAATCTTTTTTAAATTTCAGGGTTATGAAACAGAAAACCGAGTTGCCAGAATGTGTAAAATATCTGAGTGGATTCAATTCCGAAATCTTTTTCCAAATTAATTAAAAAAAAAAAATTGGGATCAAGATTATTTAATATATTTGAAATAAAATAAATCGAACGTAACCATAACAGAAAGCCTAAATATGTTTTCGCAGTAACTGTTTTGTTCGGGTTTAGTCCAACCAAAATATTGGTTGCTGGTTATAAGAAATGGCTTTACATCTACATTTAAACTATACCTACCCCAAATATATCTGGTAGTTGGGCTTCAATTATTATTCACTGAAGAACCTCTGGTTTATTTTTCTTCAAATAGCCATAACATTTTATTATTTTTTTTGTTTTCTCTTGTGAAATTATTTTGGGCATCTTAAATATGGAATAAATTTGCAATGCCGAAGTTAAAAAAATGTCAATAGATTTTGCAGGTTTGCAAAATAGTTAGGTACCGTTTATGTATTGACTCATTGAAAAATGTGTCAAAATTGATTGGCCAGATAGTCCAGAGAATTTTGATACCGCGACACTTAGGTACGAACAGGGACGTAGCGAAGGCCTCACGTTTGGGGGGGGGGGGGGGGTGACATTCCTAATTTTCCCAACTTTATTATAACATAAAAAAAATCAAATGTAGCATCGTACACGTGTTAAGAAGTGAAACTTCTTAAAAACTATTCCTTTCCTCATAGAACTTTTGGACTCAGCGCATGAGTCGGGGTATGAAGACGGAAGGCTATATAAAAGATAAACGCGCATCTGTATTGACGTCACAAGGGTATCGGCGCTTGACAAGAGTAACCGCGCAATTACAATGGCACTTTTCACTTTGTAGGCAGACCCACAGTGCAGATAAAATGGTAGCTGCTGCTAAACTTTGCTGCTGCTTTTCAGTTTTTAGTTTTGTTCGCATATAGTCTCTATGGGTTGTATCATACAAAACATGTCGAATCCGCACGGCCTCAATTAATTTTTGAAACATTCAAAACACGCACCGTGACTCTACGAGAAAGCGGCAAGTACACTGCGTTCCGCAGGACCAAATCTGCGTCACTTCACGCTGCTGGTCGCTGTGAAGTCTATTCTTACGATTCTTACTTAGGTTCACAAAAACTCGCCGTGACTCACGCTGTCTCACGTCACCAAGCTGCGTCTCATTTTGCGCCGAGCCTAATAGGTATCATACAAGATACAAGGGTATCAGCATTTGGCAATCCTCTTTGCCTATAATCCTTGGTTTGTGTCAAGCGTTTCTCGTGTCATTGTCATTGGCTCGCTTTCGCCGTCTCTCTACAGTCTACGTTATATCTTCCTTGTCTCTCGTGTAACGAAATTTGCCAAAACGTGACGTAACGTGATGCGTCTTTTAAATAACTCTCCATATTCTCGTCGAAATATCAGACCGCCTTCAAAGGCCGGGACACATCTGTCATGCATTCTTCCGATCCGACTCCGATCATACAATCAGGGTCCTATTCTTGGAACTGGGGAACAGCGTTCCCAGGAGAACGAGGGTTCCGTCTTCGTTACTTCTATTATCAGTTGTATATAATTGAGAAAGATGGAACACTCGTTCTCCTGGCAACGCTGCTCCCTGTTCCAAGAATAAGGATCCTGATTGTATGATCGGAGTCGGATCGGAAGAATGCATGACAGATGTGTCCCGGCCTCAAGAAGTTTCACTTTAAAAACTGATAAAAAGTTTGACATGTATATATTCCAGACTAGACCTATAAATAATAATCAAATAAAATAACAACTGTATAAAAAAACGACAAAAACGTGTAGGTATAAGAAAAATGTTTGAAAAAAACACCGCGCCACCCCCCCCCAAAAACACCGCGCCACCCCCCACAAAAGATGTGAGATAAAATTTTAAAAATGAAAAACTGAGGAATTACATTAATTTTAACTTTTGACTCAACTGAGGGTTGCTCTTTTCAATTATTAGGCTGCCAACTGCTAATGATCTTTCCTTAGGTCAATTAAATACAGTTTAGAAATCTCTGCTTTGATTCATTTAAATGGGTGCTTTAGGGAGGATGCCTTAGTTTCTTCTTCAAATTTTACCTAGAAAACTATTCAAAATTCTCTTCCTTACTTATATATTTTCAAACATTTCTTTCATTTTGCTATGTATGTCTTTACGTTTTAGTTAATGGTCCTGAAGAAGTGAAAACACTTCGAAAGCTCGACACATTTTAATAAATTACGTAATATAGGCTGTTTTGGCCGAGATCCCTGTGATTTCTTTCGCATGACAACAGTAGAAAATGTCACAGAACTGATGGTCGACATTTCACCCATTTAAATAATGTGTGATTTTTGCTGAAAGATTAATTTTACATACATACCGATTTTAGTATTAAATTTACATATTTATTGTTTGTTTTTTTCACTTCACTATCCTTGACTTCATTTCCTCTTACTTCTTTTTTCTTTATTCAGTAGAATTGCCAGAAGATTTCAAAAATATCGATCCTAATATCATACTTATTATTTATTTGCTTTTATTCTTATAATTATGAGCAGTGTTGCCAAATTTAGTAAAAAATCGGTTCCAACTACTGTATTTTGAAGGACTTGCAAAACTTTTTCATAGCTTGTAATACATCATTTTAAAGGATTTTTTTCGCAGCATATTATTTTGTTGAAATCGAAGATGGCCGCCATAAGAAATAAAAAAATTTGGTTAATAACTCGAAAACAAACGACAATCGGAATTTTTTTGAATCACGAAAATATCCGTCTCAAAAAAGTGTCTTTATAATGTTAAAGTTAGAAAAGTCTAAAGTTAACGGTTTATGATTTATTGACAAAAAACAAAATTGGCTATTTTCAGTTTTTCTCGGATTTCTAGGAAACAGAAAACTTTGCAGCAAATTTAACAACAGGATATAAATGAGCAATAAATTCCCTAAAACTTTCCTAATTTGAGCTACTCTGTATCTCTCATAATAAGCGAAATCCCCATGTAGAGATTCGAATTTCGGACACACTGTATATGTTTTTTTTTTCACTCGCCTGTTATGATTAACCGTTCAAGAAAAGAAATATTGCCAATATGGTAGACATCCAATTTTGTGGTTTTGCATGAGTTTATATTATTCACCCTGTATAATAGTTGAGAAATGAATTCCTTCAAAAAAAAAAAAAAAAAATCCCATGAGATATACAACAAGGGCTTTCGAATACCAAAAACCTCATTAAAAAAAAATAAAGTTTTTAATATTGCCATTCGCTCCTTTTCTGTGAAGAATTATACCTCAGCATCCTTCCGTCTTGTTGGTATTCTTCCTTCATGAAGACATTTATTTCGCAACATTTTGATCTATTTATTGAAATCCTTTTCGCATATTTTTAACATTTCAACTCGTGATTTGATATTCATCGGGTGTCTTCCGGTTTTTTATCTGCCGCGTAGCGTGTTTAATTACCTACGAATAGAGTTATCTCCTGTATGTCTGCGTTTCGGTATGAATATCAAATTTATACAGGTTTTTATACAGTTTTGCAATTCCGTTCTCCCATCTATGATGTTTTCTTGTCGAATTTCAATTTTAGGGATTTTTTGTTTCTTATTTTGAAAGTTATCCTAATGATTCCATGTTTTCATTATCCCCAATAATTCCAATAGTTTTGCATTCTGGTGCATTCTGGTGTATCTCGACTGTTTTTTTTTTTGCCAAGTATCTATCAGCTATTATGTCTATGGTTTCAGTTTTTTTCAGATTCCTCACTTTGCTACAGATCTTTTTTGCTACTGTTTGCAATTTTGTTGTTATAATAATATGTTTTGTAGTTCGGTCTATTTATTGGTTCCGTAATTCTGTTGGTGTTCTGAAACTAGTGATTTCATCATTTTGCTGGTTTAGCAATAGTATATCAATCGTTAGAAATCTTACTTCAGTTATTAGCTTTTTTTCCAATATCAGATCTTTGTAGGTAGTGGCTATGACTGATATATTAAGGTCACTACCATTGGTTTATTTTCTAGTACTGACACATCTTTGCAGACATACTTATGGTTTCATTAGATGTAGTCAATTTTGTTTTTTGAATGAACATTTGGGTTACTTTCGGGCTAGCAAATTATCCTTAAAACCGTTAATGAAAACGTTTCAAATAGGGTCCATAGAAATATATTTTTCATAAAACGTCAAAAAAGGGATGTGGTATACGTTTTTGTTGGTCGTTTTTTAAACCACCTTCAAAAACCCACAAAAAACATTTTGTTTAGGCCCAAATTATTAACGACAACCAGCGTAGGTGTAGCGATACTGAAAATAATCTAAAAATGGTTCACACAACTCGCAGTTCGTTAGATGCCAGTAGAGATTCTGAAAGACGTTCCAAAAACGTATTTTTTCAAAGCTTTTATAAAACGTTCGTATCAAGGGGAACTTCACATTTCCACCCGGAGCATCTCTACCGGGTGATTCTCAGATGACGCTCGTCCCTATAACTTTTTTATTTTTTAAGAATTTCATCTCATATTTTGGTAGAAGGTATAAGTCATTGGTGTGCATTGTTTCACATAATAAGTACCTTTCTGATACTTCCGGTATCTCTGGAAACGACCCTAACTTTCAAATTTTGAATGGAACACCCAGTATATTTTTAAATATTTAAATTCGCCTCTTTATTCTAAATATGAAAATGTATATCAATATGATTTTTTGACATTTCTGAAACCGAAATTACCAATTCGCACTTTTCATCTAGCGTGCCATGAGTGACATTAAAATTGGTAGGTTTTGTACCCAAATAAGTGTTAAAATTATTATTTATTTTTATTATTGCAAAATGCAACTTCTACAGCCATTTGAAATTGTCAAATGCTTAAAAGTTGATTTTTTCTTATGGAAAAAACTAAATAACTTTTTTCCGACTAATAGATTGACACTATACAATAATGTCTCCTTTCATGTTAAACTTCTGCTAGATTCTTAACTTTAATTTTTTGGAATAAAATCTTCTAAATCACCCTCGTAATACAAGTTGATTACCTTAAATGACGTTAAGCACCTTCTTTTATTAGAAATTTGACACAAGTTGTCAGACTAATTTCGTATTCAAGCATTTTTTTTTCTGTGAAAGAGAAATAATTATGAATTTCACACGCAGCGAAAAGATTGACATGATTTTAGCATTCGGTGGGTGCAGGCAGATTGCGACACACGCAGCTCGCGCATACGCTGCGAAATATCCAAATCGTCGCCACCCAAGTCGACATTATTTTCCCAGATTGATAGAAATCATGAGGACTGAATCAAATAACGTTTCAAATGAGGAAAAGGAAGTTGATGTGTTGGATATGAGTTGCTGTAAATAGGGTAGCTTCAACGAGGTAAATCGCTGCAGAATGCGACATAAGTCAGGCTTCAGTATGGAGAATTCTCAATAAACAAAAATTCAAGTTATTCAAATACCCGCTACATCAGCACTTGTATCCAACTGATTATGATCGACGCCTTGAATATTGCAACTGGTATTTACAAAAGTACAGAGAAAATAACAGATTTCCATTCCAAATATTGTACTCTGATGAGAGTCGTTTTACAAATTTCAGTGTGTATTAAAGCCTGTTTACACTACATGCAATCTCGTGCAATGCAATAATTTCTTGCCTGAAGGCATGCGCACTTTGTTCTTTTTCGATAAGCTGATGCAATTTTATTGCATTGCATGGAATTAGAACTTGCACTAATTTTATTGCACGTTGCGTTCCATTTTCGTCAAATTTGTGTTTACTTCCCCCACCTGCTGGTTGGTTTGGTTTGGTTTGTTGCAAAAATTAATATTAATTTGCAAAATCCAAAAATGAAAACACAATATAAAAATATAAAGCAAATCAGCTGTTATATGTAATTTTCTTTAAGTTGGCACAACCCGCTATACAAATGACTGCATGCAATTTAATTGCATCCTATGTAAATGTAGAAGGCATAAAATTGCATGTGCAGCCGACTGCATGCCATTTTTAAAATTGCATTGCATCTAGTGTAAACACCGTTTTAGTGTATTTTTGCCTTATTTTTTGTGTCAAATTGGATATGTCAAATTTCTAATAAAAGGTGGTTATCATTCAACATTATTTCAGGTGATTAACTTGTTTAACGAGGGTATTTTCAAAGTTAAGCAATCTAGCAGAAGTTTAAAATGAAAGGAAATATTATTGTGTAGTATCAATCTATTACTCGGAAAAAAGTTGTTTAGTTGCTTCCGTGAGCCACTACCCTTTCCATAAGAAAAAATCAACTTTTACGCATTTGAAAATTTCAAATGGCTGTAATAATTTTAACAGTTATTTGGGTACAAAACCTACCAATTAATGTCACTCATGGCACGCTAGATGAAAAGTGCGAATTGGTAATTTCGGTTTCAGAAATGTCAAAAAATTATATCGATATACATTTTCATATTTAGAATCAAATGGCGAATTCAAATATCTAAAAATATACTGGGTGTTCCATTTAAAATTTCAAATTTGGGGTCGTTTCTGGTGAAACTGGAAGTATCAGAAAGGTACTTAATATGTGAAACAATGCACACCAATGACTTATACCTTCTACTAAAATATGCGATCAAAATCTTAAAAAATAAAAAAAATACAGGGACGAGCGTCATCTGAGAATCACCCGGTATACTGATCTTAATTCGACCCTACATGTCCAACAATTTGGAGTACGTGGTGGACGTGAAAACTATCACTTTTTGGCGTGCTGAACTTAGCTGGTCGACCGCATAATAAAAATAAATTGAATTTTATAACTTTGACAGAAGCCCAGGTACAATTTGCCCATAGAATAGAGTATCGACAAATGTATGATTCTGCTTGATATATGTACTTTCATAGGTAAAAAAGATAAGGCAATTCGCTAAAAATAAAATATTATTTTGGACCTCTGCACATTTCGAATCAAGATAAAAATATAAAAATCCATATTCATACATAATACTCACATACAAAAAAATATAATACTGCCTAAAAAATAGCTATTCATGTTATAAGTCCATAACGTAGAGCTTTATCGTGCGAGTTTTTTTTTTGGCCAAGCGAGGTTGCGAGCGAGGCTATAAAGTGACGAGACCAATAAATAGAACTGAGTTTCTTTACGCATATCATACAAGATTTTATGTCCGATTGCTTTCGGATAGCATTGAAAAGGAATTTGATTTTCTATTTATTTTCCTAAAACCGTGTAAAATAGACTTGACTTTGTCAAGACGCGTCAGAGCAGACTGCTATAGTCACTGGTACAATAAAAGTACCAGTTCATCTCCGCAAAACTTTAAAATAACAAGCACTCTAGAGAAAAATCGGACATTATAGTTATTTATGTTATTAGGCCAAGAAGTGGGTCTTTTTGTGGTAAGCTCGACGTACCTACTACAATCGAGCGAAGCACAAGAAGACCTTCTTGGCGGAATGACATACAACATTTTATCTTGAAGCGACTGCAATATTACCTTTCACAACTATAATTAAGGACTTTGTTTCATTTTTAATTATCGTTTATTAACTAAATGTCAAAATGATGTACTCCTGACAGTCCTGAAGCTCCTATAACTCACTGCTAATAGATGGCGCCACGGCCCTGGCGTGCGGAGCTGGAGTAGAGTTGGGTGGCGTATCTACCACGTGACCAAAGTGCTTTTGGAGTAGAATTGGGAAACCGAACAGCCAGTGTGTGTGTGCATTTGGAGTTTCTCAACTTAACCTAACCCTCACAACTGACAATTATTGAAAACAAACGTTTTTCTACGTCCTTTCTACCAAGTTTTCTATTTCTTTTATAATTGGCCAGGCTAATTACAAATGAAATATTTTATTGTTGACTGTCGATTAGTCGAATAGTTAATTGTCGCAAACAAACGACGAGGTGGTGCTATCAGAGTCAGCTCTTCTGACTCCCGAACGCATGTGGAGTTGCTCTCTCAGCTCAAAGTGACAATACACGAACGCATCGGGAGTGTTTAGTGCACTTGGAGTTTAACCCGCGAGTCGGTTAAAAGGAGCGAGCATTGATAAAATCAGTAACTACGCCACTGGTACAACGGTGGCAGCTTTGGCCATCCAAGAATGCCTGATGCAGGTATTCCACTACCCATTGGCGGATTAGCCCAACAATATTTTGGTTTTTTGTTGAAGTACAGTTCGTTGTTTCCAAAGTCAGTGATTTTAACCAGGCGGGTGAACCTGATTATATAAATATATATACAAATCGGCTTCAAAACGTTCTTCGACGTCTTCCGATGCCCAGTCGCCATTGATCTCTATCCAGCCAGAGATCCTCATTTCAATCGAGAATCTGTTTTGGCAGTCTCTCATCAGACGTTCTCTGTACGTGGCCATACCATTTTAGCTGTTGTGTTCTTATGTCGTGAACGATTGTCCCATGATTTCTCGAATTCTGTTGTTAGTTATTCTTTCCGCTCTAGATTTTCCTGCAGAACGCCTCCAGAAATCCATTTCTGTCGCTTCGAGGGTACGTACGGTTCTATCCTTTAGCTGCCATACTTCGCTTCCATAGAAGACAATGCTTTTTACAATTGTGTTGTATATTCGGTGTTTATTGGTTTTAGAGATATGGTTGTCCCATAGAACACTGTTATTGCTTTTCTTTCTTGAGCATTTCTATCTTTAATAGGTTTATTTTATCAACTACTTGACATCTTCACTCCCAAATATTTGTATTTTTCGTAACTTTCAATAGTTTGACCATTATCCAGTTACAGATTTTGTTGGGATCCACCGACGCACATGTATTGGGTTTGAGAAATGTTGGCCTGTAGTCCGGCTATATTATTCAACTAGCTTTCTGGTCATATATTCAAAATCTTCAATGTGTTGCGCCATTACCACTTGATCGTCTGCGAAGCTTAGGGTATAGATGGTGTTGTCGTTAAGCGGGATACCCATATTGCTACATTTACGTTTCCACTGTAGCAGCGCTTTTTCTAAAAATATTTTGAAAAATGTAGGAGATAAACAACAACCTTGCTTCAAGCCTTTGTAAAGCAACCGTTGGAGAGTTTGTTTCCAACTTTTATTTTTATATGAGATTTTTTGTAAATTTCCTTAATGGCTTTAATTATCGTTATATTGATGATTATTGTCTCCAGGGCTTTCCACAGTTTGTAGCGCCCTTTCGGTTTTTCCTTTTCTTGCTTTAACGGTTATCTCGGGCGCCACCCTCAGGATTATTGTGGTTGAGGGCCCACGTGCACCAAGTAGCTTGTTACAGTGGAGATCAGGGGTCGAATCAGATGCTGGAGGTGATTCCTTCTATACCTCCTGTAAATCCTCCCGAAAACTCCAAAGGAAGACACATGAAATCAATATTAAGTTCTGGTATTTATTGCTACAAATTTATAACAGTAAATAAGGCAATTCCTATAGTAAAGTAAAACATTCCTCAAGCAGAGTGATTAGAGTGAATGAAGCGGGCGTGCAATGGAGAGAGTGAAAATGTGTATGTGTGCGTGCGTGTAGATTAATGATAACGGGCGGTTTTTAAGCAAGCGATGAGTAACAGAAAATTAGAAGCGGTCATGCAATACAATAGCGGTTAGATCTTAACGGTTTTAACTCTTTCGAATACTGACGTACCCGGTCTACACTTTATTTAAGACATCTTGGATACAGACATGAATTTACTTGGTTGGTCAATACGGTAACCTTAGATCGGTTAGAATCAACCGTAACGGCGGTGGAAATAATGCCCTGTCCGTACACATGAACCGTGACAGTATAAATAATATCTTAGAGAAAACTGTCCGTACACATGAACCGTGACAGTTTATAGAATCTTACACTCTGTCCGTACAAATGAACCGTGACAGTAAAACATGAACCAATATATGGAAAGAAACTGCCCGTACACGTAATCCGTGACAGCTATAGAATTTTAAACTTTGTCCGTACAAATGAACCGTGACAGTAAAAATAAATATCTTAGAGAAAACTGTCCGTACACATAAACCGTGACAGTTTATAGAACCTTAAAATCTGTCTGTACAAGTGAACCGTGACAGTAAAAAAATAATATAATTTACCAACCAAGTATTAATGAAAAATAACTTACTCGTGTGGCGGTGGAACTGGTACCAGTCGGTATTTCGGAGAGAAGGCCTACCTCGGTATTCGCTGGAAGTCGGAAGCATCTAGTTGTTGAGCATGTGCCACTGACTGACTTAACCCAACGCCGTTCGTTTGTAAGGAAAACGCTCGAGGATGGAAGGGCAAGCTAGTGGGAGAAAATACCATGTTGCGCGCTTCGACTACTATAGGTCCAGAGCCGGCGGTGCAGCTTCGAGCGTGCGACCATACAAACTGCTACTTGCACCGAGGTCACGCGGAAAATATTAATATATTTGGAAATTAATTATAATTTGGAGATATTCAAGAAAGCCGTGCTGCTTCTTCTTAAAATCAAAGAAAAGTTGTGTGGCTTTAGTTACACAAATAATTAAAAATACGATAATCAAGTTAAATCACTACCGCGGGGTTGAACGAAAATTACTTAGCGCAAATAGTTGAACTAAAGTAATTAAATTGAAGTCAGAGGCGCACACATTTTCGGAAAAAATCTGGTAACTCCGTTACAAGTTTAACCATTGAAACGCTGTCGTGAGCTTTTTTCAGGTCTACGAATAATAGGTGGACTTAAAACTAACCCAAACTTGTAGTTTTTTTCAGCCATGAGTCACCAGTGATGCATAAGATTCAGTAGCCTTAATACCGACAGGTATGTTTGACCCAATTTACCTCCAATACGAGCTATTCGACTTACGACAAATTGATGTTACTTCACGACAAATTGACGTATACGACAAATTTACTTTACGACGAATTGACATATACGTCGAATCAACGCTACGGCAAATTGCCGTACACGACGAATTGACCTCATGACGAATTGACGAATACGAAAAATTGACTTCACGACGAATTGACATGTGCGACGAATTGACTTTACGGCGAATTGATGTATACGACGAATTGACCTTACGACGAATTGACATACGACGAATTGACGTACGACGAATTGACGTACGGCAGATTGATTTACGACGGATTGACGGTAACCCATTGCCAAAATAATGTCATTTTGACTTTTATCTTTACTAAAAAAACAGATTTTATATATGTCCAGGCTTAATGTAAAATCAGTCTTATTATAATACGCCTAGGCTTTTTCAATACGACTAGGCATATCGTAATACTACCCAAATACTTAAGAATTTCACAATTAGACTGGTAATTTTAGTTTTATTATAATATGCCTGCTGCGTGTTAGTCTTATTGTTGAAATGAACCTGCATTAGAATCCGACTAGATGAAATCCGTAGTATTATAATACGACTGATAGTGCACCAGGCGAATTGTATTGAATAAAACTTCCAATGTGCCTTTTGGCCGATATATTGTGCTGAACGCTAACTTTCTTATTCTTTATGCCAAAGAGACATCTTAATCACCAAAGTTTAAAGTATTTTTTCCAAATTTCGTCTCTGTAGCATAAATAATAGGAAAGCTACCCTTCAGCGCAACATGTATCTTTGTTTCTCTTTCTGGAATATCAATTATTTCATTACCTACTTTGGCAGTCAGTGATTTAATCCCTTGAAAACCATCGATTAAGCCGTGTATGGCACCAATTTCATAATCTCCATTCGTGATACTCACTACAGTTCAGGCACAAATATTACACAGAAATAAAACTAATCAACAATAATAATTAATATTAGTCGACTGGCACACTGTCAGTCGTATTATAATACGACGGATTTCATCTAGTCAGATTCTAATGCAGGTTCATTAAAACAATAAGACTAACACGCAGCAGGCGTATTATAATACGACTGCAATTACTAGTCTAATTGTAAAATTCTTAAGTATTTGGGTAGCATTACGATATTCCTAGTCTTATTGAAAAAGCCTAGGCGTATTATAATAAGACTGATTTTACAATAAGCCTGCGACATATACATTTGGGCATGCGGTTGATTTGGCTGTACCTGTGTAATGACGTAAGTTTCTTGACGCGTGTAATGCCGGGAGAACAGTCATCTCAAACCCACCCTAAATAATAATGATAGAACTACTTGAAAAACAGACACACTATGAGCCGATACTTTGATCTCGATTAACGAATTTGACATGTCAAGGTTTTGCATGGGCCAAGGTCTGTAAATATGATGTGGTTAGAGCACATTCAAAGTAAACCCCTGATTATTTTTAACGACTGTCAAATTCGAAAACTGAGAGCAAAAGTACCGGTACTAAGCCTTTCTGGAAACGCTGATCCGATTAACACGATCACACGTTTCTGTGCTATTAGGAAATAGTAAGTATTGCGGCATTCTTATAAGAGCTTTGTTGCAGTCAGTCAAAATAAGAGCCCTGTAGTAGCCATCCCAAATACGAGATTTGTTATGTTCGTTTTGATAAGTACCTACCTTATAAGTGAATTTCATATGAAGTCAATCTGTTTAATAAAATGTGTCAATGTTTATGAGATGAGTTTTAGTGGCATTTGCAAACAAACATAATACAAAAAAATCCTGCATGAAGGTCGGACGACGCTCATCACATGTTATCGATACAAAAGTAAATCGAAACTTAGTTAGCCAAGCTATACACATGTGCTTTTATAAAGTACTCTTGTCAATAATTCAGATGTGATTAATTGAATTGAAGTATGCACTGTTCAAATTTTTAGTATCTTGCTTCACATTCTTATGTTCATCCTTTCTTGATAACTATTGTGCAGTGCATGTATATTTATGTTTTGCTATATCCTGAAAGAGGGCAAAACTAAATAATTTTCTATTTCAGCGTCCTGAAGATGACTTCATAAAAGTCGAATCGTCGATATAGTAAACAGTTTCTGGTTTCATTTTGGCCCATACCAAAAAATGACACCTTCCAATAAATAACAATGATTGATTATGATTGTCGTTCTCTATTTAATTGATTTCTCAATACTAGTATATTTTGCAAAAATGATATTAAAAATGTAGTTGAATGTTTACTTAGCATGCAGAATATTATTAGGTTTGGAATACAGAATTTTTGGAATAATTGATTTATGCTAAATATGATAATGCATTCAGAGGAAGCGTAGACGACTTGGTGATGAGTAAGTTAGATCTTTTGTTTTTTTAGTAAAATTTTTTGGACATCATTTTATTAAATTAAAATCTAGCTTGGAATTTTTTAAAAAAGTTTTCCATTTCATGTTTCCTTTGAATTTTTATTTTGGCTTGTTAAGGTGAATTCAAACGTTTCTCAAATATAAAATCATTTCATTGTGCTTCCCACATAGCTACATAACTTTCATTTTGAATGCATTATAATTTTATGCTGGTTTTAACGGAACGTGCCAAAAAATTATTAAATTAAAAAAAATTCTGTGCCAATTATTGAAATTGTGCCTTTCGGTAACCACTCCTCGATCCTCGATAAGTTATTCTAATGTCTTGGTTTAAATGGGTATTTGTTTAATCAGATATGTATCTTTTTCAGGAATGGACGGACTACAATCTCCGATGGAATGAAACCGAGTACGGAGGGGTCAAAGATTTAAGAATAACACCAAATAAACTCTGGAAACCAGACGTTCTTATGTATAACAGGTAACACGTGGAGTTCTGGGCATGAAGTTACACACGTAGTTGTAGATTTATGTCGATCTTCAACCCCAAAGCATGATTTTATAATTTTCCTGTTATAAATTTGAATTTCTAAAATAAAACTAAAAAAAAAAAACTAAAACGTGTTATTTGCTTTATTAGAGGAAAATATGGAAAATCCATGATTGAGCATGTCATTATTATTTATTGTAAATATTTCGTAAATTATTCTTGAGCAGAAAATTCGGAAATTCTGATCTTTTATTATAATCCCTATTCAGGGAGGCTGTTTTTTGTCTGCGTTTTTAACCTATTTTTTGTTGGATAATCCAGAAAACTTTAACCTAATGAGGTCTAAATAAAATTTATCAAATTCTTGACTTGCTCTGTGTGCTTCAATTTACATCGTCATCAACGTACTAAACTATCAGTGGCAGAAAAAATATTATTACTGTATATAACCTAATATGTAGTTTGTACATACCTTTTTGCTTAGTAGATGTATGCCTTTGAGGTAAAAGTATTACGTTGAGTATCTCCTTTCCTATATTTTTGCAATTTGTAGATTTCCAAAAAGTAGTTCATATTGAGTATAAGTAGCCACTTTATAATATTGTATAAGTAGGATTTTTAAAATACCTTCTTCAATAATTATTGAGTGTTCTATATTAGAGATGTTATCAAAGCATTTTTAAATTAATAAATTTTATAATTAGAGCTAAATTATTTATGTTATGCTGGAAGATTTGATTTCTTTCAAGGCCAAGTGAAAAAAATACCCAACTAAGCATTTGATAAATTGGATCTCAAAATATTTACAGTGCATCGAGATTGTCGCGGTGTAGTAATAACAGAACCTTATGAGGTTTCCGAATTATATACGAAATTCGTATGATTTTTGCGGTTCTAATATCTTCAGAAAACTTAATGTTTAAATGCTAGTTTGTAAAGAAAAGAAAACATTTGTGCAGTGGGATTTTATAACATCGGAAATGGGTCATGAAGCCTTGAGACTTACTGAATGTCATTGTACGATTGGGTTAATCGGAGCGCGAGGCAAATATTTGAAAGAATATGTGGTCGTATGTCTCTAGTTTCTCCAAGGCAGAACATATTAATGCTGTCCTCAATTATTCTTTCCAGATTTTATTCCTAAACAAAAAACCAGCTACATATTTTAATCTTTTATTGAGACTAAAGCAGATGGAGATTCAGATATCATAAATGTAATGAAAATCAAATATATTGGCAGCAAAACACTTATGCGAAATGTATTTTGTTAAATGAAAAACGCTTCAGTTAATATTAATGTGATACCTATTCATCAAGCTTGAGGTTTTCGTGCTTTATCAATAGTAAGGAAATGTTCCCGAAAAAAAGCGGCAGTTTAATGAAAAATTCTATGGTGCTTTACAATGAATAGGCGTCGATATATCTACATAATCTTTTCTGAAACATCATATTGTCGTGCCATTCAGCCGAAGGGGAATAATGAATTCATTCTCACAACTGTTGCGTTTATAGTTCGAATCGTTCCTGGAATAAATCCAGAAGTTGTAATACAAGGATAAATATTACAGCAAAAAATGTTTCGTAAACGAATAAAATTTCATTTTCTAAGAAAATAGTGCTTCTCTTTAAAATAATTTAAATCAATATAGCAAAGTGAATGACACTGAGTCTCAAACAAAACCTTCGGTTGAGCTGCATTGGAATAAAAATATTGACGCAGCGCTTCGTTGGTCTCATAAAAATGCCATGGATACTCAACATTTATTCAAGTGCAGATTTTTTCAGTTGGCACTTGGGTAATAGAAAAAGTCAGGACGCCTGTTTTTGAAATTAAAACCATGATATAGAACATATTTGCATGGATAAATTAAATCCAGAAACGCTTTTTAGGCTCTAATTATTTATTTGTTACCAAAGCTACTGTTTAATTTATTTTACCATTACTAGTTTAAATGACATTTCAAAGAGTTCCTCCCGAGATGTTGTATCATCGAAAACATACTTGAATTTATTGACCATCAACGAAACAAGTTTATTGATCTAATAACTGGAAAAGATAATAATTTATATCATATTCGCTTAATAAAACTGGTGGAAATGTGTTCCATAAATAAATTTACTAAATATTAAAGTATTTGCATACAAATCGCTGTCATATTAGTCTCATGTTGTTTAATAAGGCCATCTCTAAGCTTACGTTAGAGTTCGTATCTTCATGACATAATTTATTAAGTTCAATTTCTCTCTCAACCCTACAATTAACCGTCATGTATAAATTCTCAGGTGCAAACAGCGTTCTCGTCACTGAAATATATAAGGCAACTTCAACAACAAACGCTTAAAGACATTAATAAGCGGTTATTTTAATTAATTATTTTTTCCCAATCAGCTAGGTACTTTTAACCTGCAAATCTGCAATTGAATTTCTCTAGATAAATAAATTAGCATAGTATATATAATTTAAATAATCTATTGGAAAATATTTTCAAATTTCTGACATATGGTTCAATGTTTAAATAAAAAATGTGTAAATTGGTTTTGACCTGAGCGGCTAGGTGTCCTTGCTTACAGTAGATCACAAATAAGTTGGATGAGTGGACAGTTGAATTACGTTCTGCGAAAGATAAATGTGGAGAAAATTAAATAAAAGTATGCACTTAAATAATGGTAAAAAGAAGGTATTCATAAAAGACTGCCCTGCGAACACAGACAAGATAGAGACATAATCATACTGTCAGCATACAAATCCACATGAAACACCCTCTTAGGTACAAACCCGAAAATATCATTTAACTCAACAGCCCGAAATTACAGTTCATGATTGTATCCATTTATATGCTAAAGCTCAAGCCTGGCAAAATAAGAATTCCGGATCCGAAAAATTGGTCAAATTTCTGCAACCGAAGATTTTCAACCAGACTCACTTTTCGCTATCTGCGATAAGCCAGACTGCAATTTTTATAAACTTTATGTTCTACTTTGGTGAATGTAAAATATTTTTGACTGGGAGAATAAGTGGACCTCTATTGTATTTCTATTTTTTGAATCCATTCAAAAATTTTAGCCAGACTCGAATATTCTGGTTCTTTGTCATTGAGAGAACAGATTAATGCATATACGCCGACTGGGAAAATAGGTATGAAAAAAAATCATTGTCTCCTCGACTTACATTCAGCGGCCTTTTTTTTTCACAGTGTAATCACAGCTTCTTTTAAAATAATGTTTCTATATTTGAACTTTTGTGAAACGCTCAACTACCTACATAAAAATCGTTTAAAGTAACCTTTTACTGCACCACTGGCTATAAAAAAGTTGAAAGAGCAACAGAGAGTTTCACGAAATAATAGAATTTATAATTCACTAGGTATTGTTTCAAATCCATTCGAAATGATAATTTTTACAACTTTTTCTTTCAAATTGCTTTCACCTACCTATAAAAAGGGTCGCAAAGAGAGATAAGAAAAATACATTTTCACTACAAAAATTAACTTTGTTTATATTGTTACGGATCAAGACAGAGGTTGAGGAAAAACTCTCCTGTGAAAATCTAAACCCTAGACAATTCTATAGGATTCTTTTCAGTTATTAATAGAGTATTCTTTGTAGATAGGATGAGTTAGGAAAAAGCTCGGGAAAAAGTGACTGAGATAATATTCTTAGTTAAATTTACTAGCGATTGTGAAGTGATTCGAGAGCGGAAATAAAAGGATCTGTTTGTGGAAAATTGATTATTTTAACTTTTTTAATTCTAATACAAAAGAATGTCGTAAAAATATGTGCTTTTCATAAAAGCTTGAGCTCTATGTCAGTCTGCAGATTGTCTTAGGTGATCTTACCTTTTCCAAATAATGAAAGAGAAAAGTGGTTAATATGTTTAGCGTCAGTTTCTAGACTTCTATAATCCTAGTCGGCTGGATTCTGTGGAGAATTGTCTGGGGAGATTTTTTAACTTCCTATCGATAAACCTGTATTCTAAGAGCCAGTGGCCTGCAGACTTACGGTATTTTAACAAATCTTATATTTTCTTTAACTTCCTTCCTATAACTGCCATGAATGCAATTGGGATTCTTTAGTCTGAACGGCGGTTCCTATAGAGTCACTCGAGTACTGAAGATCCAAAAATTTAGAGGAGTTCAACGGTATAGTAACAAAGCTGCCGCTTTGATATTTTTTTTCTCGATGCTGAAACTTTCACTTCAGTTTTGGTACCGCACCTCTTTTTAAGTAATCTGACAAATTCAGTACAAAAAAGGAATAGTTTTTTGCATATACAGTTGAAATCTACAATAACTAGGCTTTCAATTGGTGCAAGAATTTTGAAAAAATATTGAAAAAATGCCTTACAATCGTGAGCTATACACAAAAAATAGTTTTTTTACGATATTTTAAAATAGTCGGAAAATATTTTTTATTCCTATTTGCAATTACCAATTCAATGGAGCCCTCCGGATTTGAATTCGCAAGGCCATTCTCCACATTGTACATATTTTTTAAAGATTATATCTTCGAGTGCACAGTACGTGATCGAATTTCGGTATGCTGATTCCTGACTATTGCGGATCTTTTGCAAGTAGTGTAATGTCCGAACCATGCGCAGTGCCTTGATGTTTGATCAGCTGATGAGTTAACTGAAATTCTATTATTTTTATTATCATATAAAGGATTTTCCATTTGATCTTCTTTAGGTCGTGCTCAAGTAGACTGTTCCTTACCTTGCGCGGGTTTCGTCATAGGTTGAAACGTTGGCGGTCTGGTTCAACCCAGGTATTCTCAGCACCATCCGCCTGCCTCCCAGTCCAGGTATCGCCTCTCCTGGAAAGTGTCAAGCTGCTAGAGACTGACGTTTGGTTCCTGTGGATATCTCTCAGCATTTGGGAAGATTTTCAGCCAATTATGTAACACTTTGACCAAACGTTCCGTGGTTCGATCAGCCGCTTCTAACATGGAGAATATTCGCTTGTTGAATCCTCCCATTCTGGGTTAAACGCTTCGAAACTTTACTGGCATGAATGGCCCTACCAGTAGCTACCAAATTGCGAATAAATAGGCCAATTTAATATTAAAAATAACGAGTCGAACAGAGTAAACGAGGCTTATGACTTGGTAGTGTATATTCAAACAAATTAAATCCATAAACCTTTTCGTAATATTCAAAATACTTTTACTACAATTTTATGTATACCCATATATAATCTCATACAGTTAGTAGGTTGAATGATAGACGGGACATTCTATTTAAATGAAAAATACAACAGCTGTGATATCATAACCGTTCATAACAACCTGATTTTCAAAGTACTTTGGATCAATTTGCGAATTCTTCATAACAATAATAATGGACATTGTTGATGGTGGAATATCCTAATAATTTTTTGCATCTATCCTCTCTCAACAGAATGATGCCTAAGTCTTAAATTTTTGAACAAATTGTCGACTTATTTTAGATAAAAGTCTAATGTCTTGATTCTCCTTTATCCATAGTGCGTAAGTATTATTGTTCAGATATCACCAGAAAGGATATCTAGAAAAATAGAGTGGCCTGAACAAAGCGCAAGTCTCAACAATGACATGGTTAAGACAAAGAAGCTTTATGCTAAGCGGCGTCTTTTAACTGGGTGCATTGGATTGTGTTTTTGTTTTATTCATTACTGGCCTTAAGGCTTTATAGAGAATTCACTACTTGGCGAACGAGAAAGTATACAATAAGTACAGTCGGCTGCTTTTTCTTGACTGTCATTTCTGTTAAAATAGTTGAAAACTTTTACTGTATTTCAAAAACTATTATAACTATTTATAACGGTAAAGTTCGGGAGGCCTTGATTGGAATGATGTTTCATTTCTGCAACTATAGAAAATATGAATGGGATAATTTACGTATTTTTTTAAAATTTATTTTTCAAAATTATGAACTAAAAAAGGTATTTAAAAAAAAACTGCATATTGAATCCAATCTATCATAAATTAATTAAAAACTTGATTCATCTAGATAACCCCATTATTAGATACCAGCCCGTTAACCAAAAAAAAATTCTAAACTTTTCAGAGAGTTGAAGTGCTGTAAAAGTGGCAATCTCTAGATTAAATCCATTGTCACGCAACGAGAATAGTTTGCCTTTTGGTTCGGTTTTTACAAAAGATTAGGTAGCTATCTCATTCATTAAATGTAGGAGAGCCAGTACAATGGGGCCAAGCTCTTTGAAAAGGCTGTCATTTCGGTCCCCGTTTAAATATATGTATAAAAAGGGATAATTTATTATTGGAGGAAAGTTATAAAAAGAGGTCGTGCCCTGCCTTGAACTATTGAGATAAGTTCATTGAAACTCGATTCAGCATTGGGCATATTTTGTGTTGTAGAATGTGACGATAAACCCAAACTAAACCTGGATTACTAGTTTTTAGTTTTAAAAAAAATTTAAAGCCTACAGAAGCATATAGTGGAAGTATCAAAGTTTTGATGACAAATATTGACTATTCAGTAGGTTAAAATCTAATAAATTTCAAGATCTCACAATGAAAATATACATTATTATTAAAACGCTGACTCTTCGTGGTGATTTTAAAAATCATGGTATATAAATGCTTTTAATATGCCGTGCAAAAAGTTCAACCAGTCAAAATTTAACACAGATAAATTGGAAGCGTTACGCTTTCAAACTCGCACGTGATGACACATCGATTTCGCTTTGCCGGGAAACAGGGAGCCTCAATAAAATCCCTAAAGTTTATTTAGAAGTGGAGCGCTAGTAAATTCATGCCACCCTTATTATGTCCAATGTGTTTCAACTATGACGGGCCTCCGCTGCCCAAAAGGGTAACCTATGAAGCTGCCGCTCAAGGTAATTACCATACAAATCTTTTTTTAGGCAGCAGTTGAGGCGGCTTAAACAAATCTCGGTAGTTAGCTTAACTGTTGTATTAAAAATATCTGAAATGAGAACAATAATTAATAAGATATTCGCTAAGGCTAACTAGTACAACTAATTGAAATGAAAATTATGATTTTTATATTATCGATAAAATTAATGTTAAAGCTCAGAGTAAGGAAAAGTATATCGTTTACAGAGAGCATTTATTTACACGACTGCATGAATTAAGTGATGTTTTCGAAAATTTTGTGATAAATGTCTGGATATTCATAAACTGGACCCTGCACAAGGGTCATTTTTCATTCGACACGGTACCGATTACCTTTTCTTAATATCAAAAGGATTTTTATCGGTCCAATTCGATGTATCGAATTTGTCTGGGTTTTCGGTGATAACACGATAAAAATCATCCGTAAAGACTTTTAATATTAGGGAATCTGTCTGTGTACAGTAAGAAAGCATCACTACCAAACTTTTCCTTGATGAATCATAAATCACAGTTTCGACATGTCCAATAGGGAAAACCCAACATATCGGTCTATCATAGATCACTTTGAACTACATATACCATATGAATAGCTACAAAGTCTTCAGTAAAATACGATCAGCTATTGAAATTGGGAGCTTTGCTGCAGCTCTACAGACACTATTCTCCCACTGTGTTATTAATTTTATATCCCCACGGTTTTCCATTTTCTTGCCAAAAATTGCATTTATAGTTAATTTAAATAAATCTCTACCAAATTTTGTGGTTGACACATTGCACACTAGTGTGTTGAAATCAATATATTTCTTCAACCACTTTGACTGACAAAATTTCAAAACTCCATGAGTTTGCACAACTATTAGATCGTACGAAATAGCTTCCAGAGTTCTATAATCAGAGTTCTATAATGTACAATATACTTCTGTTCATTATTCAAGTTTGGTATTAATTTTTTTCATTTTTGCCAATTCTGTGGGTGGAACAATATTTTCCACCACAAAAAAATGTCAGCATGAACATCATGCAAACTTTCAGGATAACGCACGTCAACTTCTAAAACATATCTTTGTCCAAGGTCGGTCCAACGAACCTACGGAGTATGACAGAGTCAAAATGGCGGCCAGGTTCACACTGAACACTGATTTATGCCATTTATTTATTTGAAAATCTTACAAAACATCACTTTACACTCTACAATGTAAAGCGGGCTGATAAATGGATAATAGTAACGAACCTTTTTGACGGGTTTGTTGTTTTTCACTCCGTAATTAGTGCGACACACTATGCCTATACAACGAATTGAGATACACATCTAAATATTCACCCAAGTTCTTACACTCAAACAAACGCCAAACCTTCTTTGCTCTATTGTGATATTCATCGCTGATATCTTCCTCGCGTAAAGTATCGAAAAACTGATTTTTTTTTGGAAAAGTTGGGTAATTGACATTAAATTTTTTTTTTTAATGAACCGGTTTTTCTGTCCATGTAGTCGTTCACATAAATGCTGTTTGTAAACGATATTTATTTTATCACTATGACAACACACTTCTTCAATAAACAAATTACAGTCATATCCACTTAAATTGGGAAATATTATGGGGACAAAATTAGGTAATTTATAGTTTAAATTACAAATGGAATGAGCAGCACCAAATCTTTTCTTTCCCATTATATGACAGTGGTTTTTTGCTTTATCATTTTTGTTAAATGGTTGTTCACAAATACCACATGCTATTGCGTTTTCAGAATCGAACTCTTCGTCAGGTGTTAGTCGATTCATTGGTGTAATATCTTTACAAAAGGTATTCTTAAGATGTCTCGAATCGGTTTCCAAGCGGGAAACAAAAATTTGGTCTGCATCACTTCTACGATACAGCCCGAATTTGGGAAGTGATTCGTCAAACAAGAATTTTATAAGATATGCAAAAGAATACGGTTCATGTATGACGCTTTTTACTGCGTAAGAGTTATGAGGGTAATAGAGGTATACATTAAAAAATATTGAAATGTCAATGTAGCCGGTATCGCCGATTACTACATCCTACTTTTGAAAGCGCGGTCTACACGTTCTACAGCATCGCATAAAGGCAAACAGGAATTATTCCTGGTCGCAGACCAACTCAAGATCACATCAAGGTC
Organism: Ceutorhynchus assimilis; assembly: GCA_917834065.1. NCBI lineage: Eukaryota > Metazoa > Arthropoda > Insecta > Coleoptera > Curculionidae > Ceutorhynchus > Ceutorhynchus assimilis. The sequence goes on along the minus strand of OU892277.1, from coordinate 16,981,265 downwards.
AAGAACATGTAATTTCAGAAGGGTGGGGGGTGAATTCAGATCGGTTAATGTACACTACTTATATTATACTCCGTACTTTTTCAATGAGAGTACGGAGGACCTGCAAGTAGTCGATATTACTCTATGAAATCCCGCCTATTAAACTGATTAGTAGAAGTCCATTGTGTTGGTTAACAGGTTCGTTATTATTTCTGCTACCAGCTCTTATAGGTTCAGCTGTAATAACAGGCTGTTAGGACGAAAGTTTTCTATGTAGTGTTCATCTCCTATCTAGTATATTAGGATAAATTCTGCATTTTGCCACTTGTTTGCAATTTTTTCATTCACCATTTCAATATCTGCACACAAATAATCAACGTCTTCAACTGGCCGCTGTGTGCAAGCGTTTGCTTGAAAATAATTCACTGATTGGCCAATTTTTGTCAATTTCGTAGGCTTAAGCAGTAAACCGCGCAATATCTCAGCACGGTCCAGGGTCAGGAGCACGAAAACATAGAGTTCCATTTTGAGACGACAGTTCAATATTTTATTGTTTAAGAAAATTATTTCTATACTAAACGTTATTTTATCTCGCTTAGGTTGGTTGTGGTCAGCGGTGCCACCACTTTCTGTCGTCATACGCTTGGCTTCAGGGGTGAGCCGGAATTGAGGTTGAAGAGGGGGAAGGATAACACCACACACCACGAATATTAAATGCGTTTATTGTTATACCTAGTTTAATACATTATCTAGAGTACGAAAGATTAGCATAGGTACATCACTATAGATGTCCTTCCGCTGTGGACCATTTTATCGTCTGATATGCCCAGAATTTTGAAAAACCCAATAAGCAATTGTTGATTATAACCCAAACCGCCCTACGGAAACGTACCCTTCAGGAGCTTAATCTTCGTATGTCTATTTTTGGGGCGTTGATGTGGGACCGCTGTAGCAAGATATTCCGTTCAGAGTTCTCAGTCAAGCTAAATCAAGTCGCACCCAACTTGGAGAGGCAAGTCCTTTGGCTCGTACCCTCGAGTAGCTTATTGTTGTGGAGACTAACTTCTACCTGGCTGTGTGTGGTGCGCGAATTTGTTTGTATGCAAATAGATGCTATCATAAGAAAAGTCTACCAGGCGTAATCTAGTTAGTAAATTCACTAAATTTCTATAATTCATGGTCTGCTGTATTTTTATGAGTCGACAATATTGTCGTCACGAAATAAAATTCCATCTTGACGTGATAGTGCCCCAGGGATGTACGTTTATGCGCCTTCCGTCGGAAACCAATAAATCGAGCGATATTTATTATTTTGTTTCCATTGATTGTCGCGATGTCAAGAAGGCGTGAAAATTATCGATTTATTGAGTTTTCAAATACGTTAGAATATCCCCTGGATACTGATTTTTCTGAAGAAAAATAACATAGCTTTTTGTTTTGTTTCTTTTAATCACCATTTGAACACATTTAATAAACAATCCATACTCTTTTAATGGTCAGTTAGACCTTCAAAAGTTTTTTCACGATCTAGCAGTCAATGCATCATAAAACAATATGTTATCAATTGATTTTTTTAAAGAAATTATGAAGTAGTTCACTATATATATAAATTTCAATTAACTGTACCCTAATAGTTCTCTTGTTAATGTTGGTGTAACGATACAATCTATATATAAGTAAAATTAGTACAGTACCTACCTATTGAACTTCTATTAGCTGTCAACTCTCATTTCTATGGAAATAACCAAATTACAATGTATTGTATGTGTAGACCATTGTTTATGAGTGAAAAATGTGTCGTTGATGTGAAATATATGTTTAAAACGAGTGAACAAAAATTGTTGGAAGTATTTTATTACAATCCACAAAACTAAAAGTTTAACAACGTTGATTATTGTCTTATTACTGAAGTTGTTTATGTTTAATTATATAAGTTATGTTCATTAAGAATATTGAACCATGCCCATGAAATTGTAAAAATTAAACACAAAGTCTGGTCTGTTCAACGAAATAGAGAAAACTAGATTATAAACAGTACAATAGGGCCTTGAAAGGTCCCAAGAAGAGAGCAGGTACAGATAATCTCAATGATGGTTCCACTTAAATTTTCCAGTTTATTAGATACCACAAGATTGTTTTCAATAGATCAGGTAGTTCTTTCCGTTTTCCATGAAAAATGCAATTTTGTTAGGCAATTGAGCACATAAAATCATGTAGCACATTCGATGCTACCGCTTCAGAATGCCGTTTCCGATAGCTCTTACGCGAAAAACCCCAATGTCGTCACATTTTTTGGTTTTAAACAAGTATAAGTTCGCACACCGCTATTTTTCCGATGACCACTTATATCTTCCAACTGCTTTTTTTTTTCGAAGTAATAGTTCCGCTTAGACCCGTTTTTTTAAAAGTCTCGAGACAAAAATTTCAAGCCCGGTGACAGAGCTGCCCAATCTAGGATTCCTATCCCTAAACATAAATAAAACCTGATGCTTGTTATCATTATTGAATTATGCATCAAGATACCTAAGCCTTAAATTCCCTGAAAAAATTTATAAATTTGTTATGCTTCTGGAATATGAGACCGTGCACGCAGTGGCGGCTGGCCCTAAGGGGCCAAGGGGCCGTGGCACTGGCGCAAAATATGTCGGTCCTTTTAAAATATATTTTTTTTTAGTTCAATAGTTATTACAATCGTCAGATCAAATTACTTATCATTTTACAATTTGATCCCGACGGAAAAATGTCTGTCGTTATTATTCCTAAATTTTCTAGACAATAATTCAAGCGGCTGACTAAACACGCTGGACTATCCGTCCGAGCCCATCTCACAACGGCCCCGCTGCAACACGGCAATACGCTGGAAAAGGTCACGCCGCGCTCCCAGTAACCAGCTGTTTTTATACGTATAAACGGGGCCACCTGATCGAACGGCCCGGATTAGTTTTTGCGGCAAGCGGCAATTTAATTTGAGAGTCGGTTCGCGGACATTGTGCGTATTTTTTAGCGGCGCGGCGTCGCGGCATCTTTGTCGGCATATTTCTTTGAAGCGCTTGCCACTTGCCGCACCGAACAGGAGTCAGTTTCGTCTGGAAAGACAGTGCAGTAGATATTTTTTATAAGTTTGATTCCTATTTGATTTGTATCGTGCCTTATGTTTTATTTTATATAAAACTGTTTTAATAAATTTCTCTTATTCCGCCCGTGCTTCATAAAGAAAACGCCGAACACCAAAGGAATTTAATTTTTTTTACTGTCTCATTTGACTATCGATAGACAGTCAACGTTGACTCCAGGAATATCTTAGTGGTTCGATTTTGAAGTGAAAACTTCTTTATAATCGTTGGGAGTGATTTGAGACTCGATCAGGGATGCTATCAGCGCTAAAAAAATTGTACCAGAAGGTAGGAGATAATTGTACTAGATTGGCGACATGTGTACTAACTGAAAGCGCGTCAAATTTCTAAATCTGAATGTAGGCTCTGCCAATTGGGACTTGGGAGTACAGTTTAATTGATCAATTGATGGAAGAATCGTTTTCATTTAGCAACAAATATAGCTAAGCTACGTTTCAACTTCAATAACATTCACATTTCGGTGCATTTGGCTTTTGAATAAAGAAAATTTGTTTTTGTACATCAAAAATTGTTCTATGGCAAGTATATTAGAGCAGGTAGTTATCAAAAGTATAATTTTCAAATCAGTTTTAATGATAATTAACTGCGAGAAAATTCGATACCAGTGGCACGAGTTATAATCCAAATTGTACTAGATTTATGAGAGAGGTACTAGCGTACTAGATAAAACATGATGGTGCTAGATCTAGTACAATTGTACTAGAAATAGCATCCCTGGACTCGATAAAACGAAAAAGCGACACTTTTAACACGCTTATATTAACACACAACACACAACAAGAACCTGGAACAAGCCAAGTGAGTTGGAACAAGTCTGGAATATGTCGGGATAAATCTGGATGAAATCTGGAAAAGTCTGGAAATCTCTGGAAACGTCTGGAAAGAGCCTGGAAATTTCTGGAAAGGGTCGGAAAAATTCTGCCAAAGGTCCCAATAGACCTGGGGATCATTTTCCAGAATCCAGATCAGTCTATACAAGTCTGGATAAGGTCTGGATAAAGTCTGTAGAACTCTGGATAAGCCTGGATATTGTCTGGAAAAGTCTGGAAATCTCTGGAAACGTCTGGAAAAGACTTGGAAATTTCTGGAAGGGGTTGGAAAAATTCTGAAAAAGGTCCCAAAAGACCTGGGGATCATTTTTCTGAATCCAGATCAGTCTGTACAAGTCTGGATAAATCTGGAAGAAATTTGGAAAACTCTGGAAAGCTCTGAATAAGTCTGGATAATGTCTGGAAAAGTCTGGAAATCTCTGGGGCTGACACGCTTTTATAATACATCGAACTAAAAAGTGAAAAATAAATATAGTTTAAAAAAACTAAAAAACACGCTTTTATAGTAAATTGAACTAAAAAGTGAAAAATAATTTTTAATATAAACAGAAAATATTAATGACCAAAAAATATTAGAATTATGGTGAAAAAAGCGTGGGGTGCTTTGTTCCACATTTCTCATACATTGAGCACCCCACGCTTTTTTGACAATAATTCTAATATTTTTTTAGCGGCGTCTCTGGCGCCATAGGGCGGCATATTTCTTTGAAGCGCCTGCCGCGAAGAACTCAGTTTCGTCTGGAAAGACAGTGCAGTAGATATTTTTTATAAATTTGATTCCTATTTGATTTGTATGGTGCCTTATGTTTTATTTTATATGAAACTGTTTTAATAAATTTCTCGTACTCCGCCCGTGCCTCATTTATTATTTTGTAAAAATGGTAAATGAATTGAGAATAAATGAAAAAAAATTTCGAGGCGTGTTTTTTTTACAACTTTTAGATCAAAATTTGGGTTAGTTTGGGTCAGTCCAAAAAAATTTGCGCGCCTCTGGGGCTTCCCCCCTGAGTGTGTGCACCGCCAACTTCTCACCAGTCGCCACTGCGTGCACGTACTCCTGATAGACAGTATATCGTTAGTAGTATAGCTTTGTTTGAAAATTTTAAGACCATACTTTGTTGGCATAAATCGTTAATAACACCTATTAACGCATTCACCACAACAACAGTTAACAACCGCACGTACGAATACGTGAATTATTGTGGATCTGGAATGGCTAGTATTTACATTGTTCTCCAATACCAATATAAATCCTGTCGAATCTCAGTTTATATCCTGCAGCTTTTGGACGAAATTCGGTCGAACAAAATTCTCTTCTCTATTCCTACAGATTATTCAGACGATAATGAATAAACTTCAATATTTCACAGGTTTTTGCAATATGATAATCGAACTGCAATTGAAAATTGGCTTTTATCTATCTATGTTGAAAAGGAATGAGAATGAATTATACAAATCAACGATTTAAAATATACATGTTTTGCTGAAACGAATTTTCCTTTCATCTTGTTAATTATACATGACGTAAACACTTTCATTAGCTTTTGTTTATTTCCAGTTCAGAGCTCTCATGATTTAAATAATTCATAATAAAACGTCGACCTAGATTTTAGTCGAAAATTTGCAGAATTGAATTATTAATAACATTTTTGCTTTGTACATTCGCACTGGGTTCCACTTCGTCACTACTCCTGCAGGGTTGCGCTAAGAAATAGCACTCTGGGTGTCAGAGTGACCCTAGAGTAACTCTAAACCGCTCATAAATTAACTTTCTTACTTGCTTACTCGGAGCGTTACGCTGGAATCGTTCAGAAATCGAGAGTTGACGTACCCAGAGTGCGCCCAAATTACCCCACTCAGGGACCGGGTTGAAAAACGCCCCGCGGTTTTTACCGGGTTTGACGTTGACATTTAGCGCAACACCCCAATTACGTTCAGAAAAGGCGCACCCAGAGTGCACTCCAAGTGATGACGTCAGAACACTCAAACAACTACTCCACCTTCACACTCCATTTCTAAACGCAGTCCTGAAGTTAGAGGTCTTTGTGGCAAATGAATATACAATCAACGCCTTGCAGACGACATGATTAGCCCATCGGAGCTGATGTTGCATCAATGCTGGTAGAATTGGTTTCCTCAAGGATAATGGTGCCCGTTCGGCGTTTCTGCCAGAAATTTTTTTCGAGTGTCACGCCCAAAAATGTTTATTTAAGGCCTTCAAAAAAACAACATTTGAAAAATCTTTTTTTGTCATCTTTCCTTCATTTTAAAAATAGGGTTTTCAGAAAAACACACAGAATCAATTGATTACGTGATATATTAAAAAGCAGTTCCTAATAAAAAAAAAAATTGCGTACTGCTAGGATGGGAAGGAAGCATGGAAAATAAAAAAGGAATATTCAATTAAAAAGTTTTGGTATTTGCAAAAATATTTTGACTCAACATAAAAATCGCTCATGCACGTAATTTGAGTGTGCGTGTTGGAAACATTTTCAGAACTAACTTAACCATCTAGAGGGTGGTTCAAATGAAAGAGAATTGACCGCTCTTTTAAAAGAGGTATTACTTGACCCTTGTTCCATTTGAAATAGTTGGTCTCACCCCGCCTAGAGGGTTAAAGTTGAAGTGCTAAAAATGGTTGCAGAAAACTTCTCCCTTTGAAAATCAAATTACATGTACGAGCGATTTTTTCAAAAATAAATGTGGCATCAGATATTTAGCCTGTTTCGTTTTGAATGGTACACCCTATATATACTTCTGGACTAGAATAAAATTGAGAAGTTTTTTTGGCTAGGAATTTTCGCGATTTTATTGTTCACAGAGAAGATGTTAAATGCCTAATGAACGAAAATGTAAAAAAAATATAGTACTGACTCCCAACGGCGGCGGCGGCTTCATTTATTTATTTACTTGTTACTTATTTTGTTTTATCGATATAAATGCCGCCCCAAATTCTGCCGCTCCGGGCAATTGCCCGGGTTGCTCCCCCTCCCTAGAACGGGCCCTGAGGGGGATGAGTCCCTTACACAGACACCCTGTAAAGAGTTTGTAACTGTTGATTTAATACAGAAAGTGCCACATCATTCTTCAGAAAACAATTTAAAATTTGCAGAGCGACTACTCAACTAAGAGAATGACTCGAAAATTGAGTGTTTATATCTCTTTATTGAAATAGTTTTTACTCAATATGCATGCCAATTGCCAAGAAATGTAACCGCACCTCCGCTCTCCAAGGTGGATTAGTAAATCATATTATTTTCAAGGCAACATTTAAAGGTGAGAATATTGGTCTTCGAAACATTAAAAACAAGTCGATTTGAATCGCATCGTTCTTTAAACCTTAACAGGTCGTTCTCGATTATCTGACTAAGAAGGATTTAATTTTTATATTTCCATGTGTCATCTGCAAAAATGGTGAATGATCCAGATATTCTCAAAGTAGCCAAGTCATTAACATACAGGAGGAAGAGCACTGGACCAAGTACAGAACCCTGCGGAAGTCGTGAGTTAACTTTTGCAACCCCGAGTCTTCAGAATTGACAATCCTTACAAGCTGACTGCGCTCCGCAAGGTACGACCTAAACCATCTCAACCCCCCCATCCCTTATCCCATAGTGACTCAGCTTCTGCAGCAATATTTCGTGATCTACCCAATCGAATACCTTAAAGAAATCACAGAACATCGCCTTCTCTCCGTCATTAAGATCCAGATGACTCTTGATTCATATTGCTCGTGTTATTTTTTCGTTTCAACAAAAAAATTTCATGAGCTTCAAAACATCTGTCACAAACTAATTTACTTGTGGAGTTTTAGTGTTGAAGCACGTTTCCAACATCTTGCTAGAACAAACCGACAGTTTTTAACAGATGTTTATATGTACTCGGGGCTGAGTTATGAAGTGTAGGTATTTGTTATCCGAGAGACTGTAATGTTAATTTTGGTAAATAACGATATTTAATTAGTACGTCACTCGGTCTGATATGTTCTTGATAGATTGTATATACGCAACGATCTTCTCATTCATAATAAAACCTAGTCCGGTATTTTTTTTTTTTTGGCTGAGTTTGAATGCCTCATTTAGCCATGCCTAACATCTAACATCTTTTACATCTTATCTTACATCCAGTAAAATGGAACATATTACCATGATACCTATTAAATTATAAATTATTTTTCCCTAACAACAAACTTCATTATCTGCCTGACATCTGAAAACAACGTCCAAGAGTTAAGATGTATTAATTATTTCCCTTTTCTTCTTACCTTTGCAAGTGATATGCCACTGTATGTTTGATAACTCGTCTTCTAGTTCATGGATTTTTGTGTCTCTATATATATATATATATATATATATATATATATATATATATATATATATATATATATATATATATATATATATATATATATATATATATATATATATATATATATATAAATCAATGTTCGCGGGGTATCCGGATATGCGCTCCAAAACCACTTATTCGATTACGATGAAATTTTGATAGGTTGTTATGGCCATCCCAAGGAAGGTTTGTAGATAGGTTACACATCTTGGAAAAAGAAATTAATTTTGAATTAATTATTAATTTAATTGTAAACAAACTCATTCACATTACATAACAACATAACCCAACTTTTTTTGACAGCATGAAACAACGTTGCCAAATTTCATTTAGGGCGGATATTATTAAACTACTTTGAGAGTTAACCAGTTACCTTCTGGAATTACATGTAATTCAAAAAGTTAACTTTAAGTTTTATAATACCCGCCCTTATTTAGGCTTGCCATTTAACCGACGTAACTTTATTATTTTTTGAATTCGAGAACGGCTGCACCGATCTTGAATTTAATACCACGTATAAATTTTTTTGTTGATGAGGGTGCACTCATCCAACCTCAATCGAACACAGTGTGGTTCACTTAAATTAAACCAGATCGATCTAATCCGGTCAATCGAATTCAACTATAGAGGGGAGTGATATAGGCTATTTCTTATCCTGAAAAAAAAAAAGTTCACTTGGGCGAAACTCTGATACACTGGAGCGCCTATAAACAGCCTGGGGCACTCTAGAGCAGCTCTGGAGTGCTTGAAATGCGTCACTGAACTCACTAGCAAGCGACTCTGGTATCGGATTAAAAAAAAAAACTTTTAGAAAATCAACAAAAACATTTGAAAAAAAGTGTATTATTTCAAAATGTATTTTCACGCTGGCAACGCAGCGGGTCATTAGCTAGTTTAATATAAAGAAATAATCTGCATATCGACCGGAGGGGCCGCAGCGAGAAGAGAAGACCGAGAAACGCTTGAGCCAACGTTCAGTACTCTCCACCGATCGCTGGCACATGTTTTCTGACTTCTGGAGTTATTTGATAGAACGGCTAAAACTGCGCACATCTTTAATAAAGAATTGAATTAAACTGCGAATTTTCATCATAGAAAACTAAATGATATGTCACTCTGTTCGTGATATTCTCCTCTACAACTTTGTTTTAAAGTGGTTTATCGATTGTAAAATGTTTTTGACACCGAGACTTTTGCTTTTTATTGTAAAACTAAACGACGTTCCAGGAACTTTACGACTTTTTGCTACGCGGAAATGTTGATCAGATTCGAAAACTCTATCGATTGGCACCGGTTTGACTTTGTTATACCGAAGGATGCTCATTTTGCGTTTCGGCTAGTAGATGCTGGCCCATTATTAGTAGGTATGTACCAGTAACGGTGTATGATTTAAGGTCACTTATGGCAATAAAACATTAGAAATGGAAGAAAATTAAGTTTTTCCCGATTTCAGAATTGCCAAAGTTTCGATCGTACCTTCTAGTCGCTTCATAAAAAAATATATTGTAACATTTTTACAGCCTTTTTTATGGGAGAAGCGAGTTAGCGCTTGACATGAAGATTCACTCTGCTGTGAAAAATTTTGTAATATAAAAAACATATACTTAGGGCCGGTATTTCAATGTCACCTTAAGGTACAGAATAACGTTATGTCCTGTCCTTAATTCAAGGTGGATCCCAAGCCATCTGAATAAACCGATTTCAAGTTCACCTTAACGCTCAGGGTACCTTAGGTAAGTCTCGATTTTAAGGTAACATCGAAATACCAGCCCTTAGCTACCTAAGCGATGATAGGTTTCAAATTTTCATTCTTAATCAGGTGTGTCTATTTCAGGTACCTACCTACTCATTTTTCTTGGCATTTCAAAGATACAATGTTTCAAAAATATTTTAAATGGTTTTTCTTTTTTGTTCCGTTCAAGATTCGGGTATACATTTTAATATTATACTCCCCATGAATAATAAACGTGCTTCAGACGCTTTTAACCAAGACTGTATTTTTACCAGCAAGTTTTTGAATTTCAAAAAGTTAAACATTGATTAAAATATTACGATCCGTTAGATTTTCAAGAGGAATAATAAGGGGTTTTGCAATTATTTTTTTGGCCTGTTCTGCAGAAAATCGGCATTTTACTGGTGGGTTTCTTTAAATTACAAAATTTATATAATTTTCCACTTTACGAAATCCAAAAATAGCTTGCGTTTTTCTAAAATCTATAAGTTTGGGAAATGCTTACCTATATCGGTGGCCTGCAGTGGGTAAATTTGGTAACTGAATATAAAGTAATTACCTTTCCACGAAATCCGTACATTAGTTTTTGCCAATTAGATGCGATCCTTGCCAAAGTAGCGAGAAATTTTTCATTCAAAAAATGTTAGAAACTTCGTCAAAGATCGAGTCGAATTCAAGAAATAGATAATATAGGGTTATAGGGAACAAAATAATATGCTATGCTATGCTAGCGGTCGTAGTTTTTTTGATTATGGAATACACTCTAAGAAAGGTACGAGTAAGTAGGTAGCTACTGATGTAGAATTTTGCTTATTCTACACTTGCTATAAAAGACACTATGCCATTGCACTTAGATTTATTTTAACAGTCAATGCCCGTTGGACAAAATTACATAATGTCAACTCATAAAAATACACAAGATTACCGATTATACAAAATAGGTAAATTTTTTAAGTATAGGTTATACCCGTACTACCAAAATCCTGATGATTTTGCTTATGATAGCATTAATTCCCATATAAATTCATGCATCGCGAACACGGTCAGGCAAAGGTTAATTATCACAGCTTTAAGCTCCTCGCGCGTACGCACCAAAAATACTTGCATCTCCAAGTTGGGTGCGACTTGATATAACTTGACTGAGAACCCACAGTCTCACAGCAGTCCTACTTCAACGCCTTTAAATTAGACCTACACAGACCCCTAGTGGGCACGTTTTTTTCAGGATGATTTAGGTTATACCTAAGCATATGCTGGTTCTGGTCTTATGATAACACAGGGTTTCCGATAATCGGCGCCATAACTGGAGTACGATAAATGTTCGACGGCGGAAGAGCATACATGATGTTTTGATTTATAACTGAAATAACCTGTAAATAACTTAACTCTTGATAGGATAATGATAAGGGTGTATCAATAAGCACATTAAAGGTTCATGGTGCTCACTTTCCTCCACTTTAACCTCTGTTGCAGCTCACCCCCAAACTAAAGTGCTACAGAAAGTGGTGGCACCGCTGACCACAACCAAGAAACGCGCGTTAGAGATTAGTTTCCACAGCTTCAAGCTCCTCGAGGGTACGAGTTCACGAAATGGCATACCTAATTGAAATTAAAAAGAAAACATTTTTGTATGAACATTTATCTAGTAATCGTTTAGCTTTCTAGGAGCCTGAGACGGTGAGAACAGTGACGTAACAGTGAGGTTTTTGTTTAACTAGAAAGATCTTTTAGAAAAAAAAAGTTGATATCACAAGCACTTTATTATTTGAAGTCGAGATATTTATCATAAATTGGACATCTACTCAATGCAACTGCTGATAATTCGTTAGCCGCTGGAAAATGAAAAGTCATTTCTCGGTTTCCGTAGCATGATTAATTCGCGTGTATTTGAAACACGGCATCAATTTTTCGAATTCACTCCAGACGTGAGTGGAAGCAACACTATCGTGAGAGTTTGTCAAAACTGTTCTTAGAATATGGAATGCTAACACAATCATTCTGTAAAACGATTTCTAGTTTAGACAAACGGGCTTCAGTCCTAGTAACTAGTTCTGATTAAATAAAGGAGCAATTCGTCTTAATTTAAACTTGTACTGCTGATGTATTCTGTACGCCAATATCTTCATAGAGGGTAATATTTTGGATCTCATCATTTATTTTCTTTTTAAAGGCAAGTGTTATGCAAAAATTTGAAATGCACATTTCATTCAATTTCAATGTTTTGCAAATATATCCCTACAGTGACACCGTCAAGTTTAACCACTAAAAAAACACTTAAGCGAAAGCAAAGTTATCTTTTCTCGTTCTTAATAACATTTTCTAGGTTTGAAACTAACGCTGGAAATAATTAATCTGATTCCAAGATATATTTAAGAGCCTAGAAGTGGCTTTGCTAATTTAATTTTATGTACGTCTAATTAAGGAAAACTTTTCCAAGAGCCCTGTTTTATTTATTAAAACCCTCTTTATGTTTTTTTTTTGAAGCAAAATAGACTTTTTTATTCAACCGAATGGCTTTTTTCCTGGTTGAGTTACGCATAGACGACGCACAATTAGTCGCCAATATCACCTATTTGTGACTTAAGGTGGTACAGGCAAAGTTATTTATTCTAGAACCACATATTTTCTATCCGAGTTAAAGGCCGTCTAAGGCGTAGGTTGGAAGTTCATTCTGAGGCCGCGCTGGTTGATGAAAAACATTTCTAATTCTTCGACATAAAATGCCAGCATTAGAATAGCTGACGTTCTCATCTTTTAGTTGCATCGAGAATTAAGTACCCAATTATACCTAAGTACCTACATATTTTTTTTCCGTATGGAAATCGGTACTTCTGCATGATTTTGTTCTGAGTTTTATGTACCTCATTGTAATATGCATTCTTATTATTAAATATTTTTCTTCATTTATTTGGATGTTTTATTATTTTCTAATTGTTTTATTTTTTCTTGTTCTTGAGGAGAAAGAAGTTTGTAGACGTGGGAAGGATCCATTGAGCCATTTCATTTCTTTTTGGGGTTTTGAGTGAGCGATGCGATACTTATATAAAATTTAGTTGGAAAGGAAATTGTGAAATACGAATAATTCGAATTTCAGGCCGGCATACTAGACTTTGTCAAAAGCCTTTTCTGCATCCGTAGCCTCCAATATTTAGGCCATATGTAATGTCTTGTGAAAAATGAGTAGGAATTGAGTTTTCGGGGACAGATATTTCAATAGTTTTCCCATGCTGTTGGGTCTCCAGTTTCGATTTAGGATTAGAACTACCGAGTTCCATGTTTCGGAGAAGTAGGTAGCACAAGGAAAGACATAATATGTGGAAAAATTTGAGTAGTGGAGATATTGAGGGTTGTGGGAGATTCATAGAGATTCGGTTGGTAATTGAGTCGATGCCTTAGCTGGAACTCTGTTACGAATAGGGATATTTTCTCTATTGACGTCCCCTGTCTATTAATTTAGAAAAGAGAGAAGAAAACAGCAAGGCCCATAGCGATAGGGCTAACGATCTCTATCCGTCCCAACCCTGGTGTTTTTTTGTTGCTTAGGTTGTGGATTAAGTTTGATAGCTCTTCAGCTGCGATGGAGCTACGTTTCTGTGATTTTTGGCGTCGTGGGTGAACTCGTTATGGGCTTGTTTTTTTGTACTTACATGTCGATTGTTACGCATGTTTATTAGCTTGATCATCAAGCACGAAAATTAACTATAGGTATTTTAAATGTTTTGTGTAATAGGGGCAAGAATGCTTTTTTAGAGAGTCCTACAGAAACAATATACCTACACTATTTAATGAGCAAAGTTTGCTATCTCATAAATTTCAAAATTAATATTTGACACAAAGACGCTTGCTGTATGCTTAAGTGAAACCAGAGTTACTAGCCGGGTTAGGGATAACGAAGTTTGCATTAACGGAACTAAAATTGTAAGAGTTGATAGTGTAAATAGATATACATGTATATCTATTTACACTGTCAACTGTCAGGGGTTGCGGTAATAAAAATGATATAGAAATTCGAAGTGTTGAGAAATATTCATTTTTAAAAACCTATTGGTAGCAAATAAAAATAGGTTGCATAATTTCGTGTTAGACGTCGGATTTTCCCAAATTGTGAATTTAATTACGCATCCTACCGATGCAAGAGTTACTATAATTGATTTGGTTTCTAATGACATAAATATTAAGTGTCAAGTTTTTCCATATTATCTCTCCTATGGATATGGCCGAAGAACGTCAGGATACGCGTTGAAACCATAAAGGATAGTCGTTTTGTATTTCCGAGTTCGCCTTATATGGAAACGTTAGTTCGGTGAGCGGTATAAGGAACTTTTAGCATTCTCCTTCAAGTCCACATCTTAAATGAATCTATGCGGTGGCGATCTGCCTTTCTAACCGTCCAAGTCTCAGAGCCATACACAAATATGGAAAAGACAAGAGACCGGACAGGCGACATTTTGATGGCTTTCGTGATATGATTCTCACGCCATATTTTAGTTAGTCTTGTCAAGCGAATATCGCCGCCTGGTATTGTTATAATTTCTTGTAGACAAACTTTATGTATACCTAAATAAAGACATTACCAATTCAATTCAATGCAATATTTTTGATGATGTTTGTGGAGTTTGAACCCAAAGAACCATTTCAAATCTTGAGTTTGTGTTCAAATTTTCATCATCCTAGGCGATCACTCGTTACCGAGTATGATTATCTTCTATTCTATTCTTATTGTCGTCGATTGTGCGTTTTCTGATTACTAATTCTGGAGCCACAACTCTTCCACAGTCTTGGCACACCCAGTCTTTGGCAGCATTGTCCCTTCCTCTGTTCTCTCAGTCCTACCTGCGGTACCTCTTTTTGGTCACGTGTCTGCGTCGCTGTTCTTCAAAAGTTTGTGGTCCGTTGTGGACTACTCGACGCCATGATAGCCTATCATTTGCCGTTGTCTCCCAGTTGCTGGTATGCGACACTTTGACATATTTCCCTTTAAAACTTAGGGTTTTTGTTGACCTCCTTGATTTCGTTTTCTCTCTTCTAGTTGACTGTAAAGAATCTGTCGTGGAAGACGTGTTTCGGGCATGCGAACGAGGTGACCTGTCCAGCGAAGTAAGTGCTGAATGATGAGAGCT
The DNA here is from genome assembly GCA_917834065.1 of Ceutorhynchus assimilis. Classification (NCBI taxonomy): domain Eukaryota; kingdom Metazoa; phylum Arthropoda; class Insecta; order Coleoptera; family Curculionidae; genus Ceutorhynchus; species Ceutorhynchus assimilis. Next base: position 16,966,123 of record OU892277.1, on the reverse strand, counting down.
TCCATGTTAGTTGTTTTGCTAATTGCCTAAAGATCTTCCTATGTATTGGCCGTCACGACGTTATCATCCGCATATTGAAGTTCAATTATCGATGTCTTTGATACTTATTTCGTCTTGGCTCGTAATCTGTTTAGGTTGACTAAACTGTCATGTCTGTACAGGATTTCCGCTTCTGACGGCAGGTGACCCTCGACCAGGTGAAGTATGGATACTATAAATAGAGAAAATAAAGTGGTTGCAATAACACAGCACTGTTCATTGCCTGCAGTTATTCGAAAAGACTCGCCTTGTCCATCGTTGCTTAGGACGGTTGTATTCATATTATCATGCAGCAGGCGGAGTATCTGGATGTAACTTTGCGAACACCCAACCTTTGCGAAGATCTTACAAAGAGCTTCTCTGTTGACGGAATTAAATGCTGTCACTAAATCTATGAAGGCCATGTATAGGGGGCTATTCTATTCCCTGAATTTCTCTTGCACTAAAAATTATGGCAGCTGTACCTCGGTACCTACTTTTTCTTTCTACAAGGTCTTGAATTTCAGTGTCGTTCTCATCAAACCAGTCTTGGTTTTTTTCTTTGTATGTAGCCGACCGGGACCTTTTCTTCCGAGGCAGATGGTATTGCGTTCTTCAGTATTTTCCAGTGCTCTTCAATGCTTTCCGGGTGCGCTAACGGAAGTTTCTGGCTTAGAGAGACTTGGAAGTGGGTCCTGACAATATCGTCTTGAAGGCGTTCTATATTAAATTTGTGTTTCAACTGCTTTTTTGACATCTACGCTATGGTCACACATATTATCACATTTCGCTGACCTAGCCACTACACATGACATTATACATGCAATGCGGAAATTACTATACTACTATGTATTAAATATGCGAATCGTTGAAAATAGTGGTGCATGGCATAATGCCGTTTTTGAACATCCTTATCACAATAAAATACAACAGGTACACTAGATTCATTCATAACACGTTCGGCCTTTCCTGACCTTACCACGACGTAAGTGAATCTACAAATTTGTTGGATTATGAGCGTATACAAATTGGTTTTATATTTTAGACAAGCCGGTTTCATTAAGATTGGCGGTGCATTTCCAGATATTCCTTTATCTTCCTATTAAGCTTTTAAATAGAGCTCCGATTTATTGCTGGGTGACCTGATGATGATCCAGTACAATTTTGGTCATAAATCAACCAGAAAGTTTGACTTGAAAACAGTCTTCACTAGAGTACCTAGACTTCCCGGTACCGAGTCTCTATCGCAGTAAATTTTCACTGTGGTAGAGACGAAAATGGCAATATGTTGAAGTATCAACAAAGTTTAGTAAGTTTTAGTTTAGTAATTAGATTCTAATAACCTATAAAAGAATACAGTAGTATGTAGGTTTTTTGAAGTTGAAACATCGTATAGCTATAAATAAATAGGATGTGGAATATCCGCTGCTTTGGTAGGAAACCTTTCAATTCTGACTTCTTCATTCTTATGATATCGATATGATTGGTGTAGTTGTTTATTACGTTGGTAGGAATGGCGCTTTCAATATGGAACTGATTTCGTAATGTTTTAAATTATAAACATGTTTTGAAAATATCATATTTCTGTCCGTCCTCTGAATTTAAACTACCAAAAATAGCCATTTATCCAGTTTTTAGAGCTGTTTTTCATTTATAAAAAATACTTGAAAATATTTCGAGGAGCATTTATAAGTTCATGACCTGGAACAAAGAGTGATTTGAATATCCCCACACATTGGTCATATTTTGATGCCCTCTATATTATATGAAATGAGCACAGCAAATGTTATCTCCCTGGCGTATTACTTGTTTGACATCTATAGGATTAGTCTTAAAATAAATTTGGATTGTATGTGGCAACTTGGTAAGGGCTTCCATTACCGTTATATAACGCTGGACATTCTATGCTAAATACTTTTAAGAAGCCCAGTTGTCGATTATCTTGAAGGCGTTCTCGATGTCTATGAATGCCAAATAGAGGTGCAAGTTATGTTCATCAGATTGGCGAATAGTTTAGGTTTGGTATCTATGAAAGCAGCTTGAAATGAAATAGATATATAAATCTAATACATTTTTACAGTTAACTTTTTATGAACTTTTATTTTATATGACAATGAAATTTTTTTTACGGGTTTCCAACACTCAAAAGGAGGTCAAATTCTCGACACAGTCTGTATACGATGCATTTCAATCGATTGTAAACGATACATACTTTATTAATTGTAGAAGTTCCTACTTCATAGCTCGGAGAGTAGTGAGAGCATACAGGAGGAACAAAATAAACATGGTATTCCTTCACTAATGAAAAATTCAACATGTTTCGAAAATGTACAGGTCTGGTCTCATCCTCAGGGCTAATGTACTATGGTCTAAATTATTCAAAAAAATCCCATAGTTAGCGAACATGATGGGGACAATGTAGATATTTACAAATGGAGGAGGAAAACTCACACAGCATAGCCGAGCAGTTGGGTCAGAATCCAATTAATCAAATGAAATTGTGGCAATTATGAATTAATTATCGAGCACTTAATGGGATGCAAAGACGACAAAGATGTAAAGACACATTATCTGATGAAATTTGGTTGCGATCATTAGCTGCAAAAAAGATTGAAAAAAAGTTAAAGACTTTGCACGGGATAATACCGACCAAAACTTACCGTAGAAAAAGAAGAACTTTCAAATAAGCATCTGAGTCTAACCAAAATTTAAAATACACTTGACATGGGAGATTATCCTTATGTCGATGCCAATAAAATTAGATGAGGCGCGACTTATTCGAAAAATATTAGATACAGGTTAAACAGCGTGACCGACAGCATAATTATTTGAAATTACTTTAAAGTTTTTGGACGCCAGCTAGATTGATAAAGATTGATGAAAATTAAAAGACTGAGTTTAAAATGCTGGATGATTTATAATCAAGAAGAAAGGAGAGCCAGATGACATGCTAAGTGTCTAGAGGTACGAGATGAATACAAATTTGGATATTAGAACATTAAAGCTAGGCTGTAATTAGAATTAACAAAGGGAATTGAGGCCGGAGTAACAGTACAAATAAGTACACAAACCAAGCTAACACAATAATAGAGGTGGTGAAAATTATTAACAAACTAACACTCTACGGAAAACTGCATCCATCCTGGCTGCAGTTACCTGCACAGCGAAAGATGCTGACATATGCGACGCAAATGGAACAATATATACCCGTGGGCGGTACAGAAGACAGGACACTGTTAAAATTAAAATTGTAAAAAGGAAAACTTACTTGCATATTAATTAACTCAACCACTCAACCAATGGATGGCTAACGAAATGATGAGTAATTTGGTTGAAACATGAGGAAATTTATTCCTAAATTTACACGATGGATCTTGACAATTGAACGCCTTATTGATTTCGAGGATTTCAAGTTAATTTAATTGACACTTACTTATTGCAACCATGGAAAGTCGATAACGTCACCTTAGGATATGAGTCTGACAAGAGAAGACATTATCTCGTTCTTCAAAGTGTGGCCTACATAAACGGCATTGCAACTCTGCGTAGAGCAATCTTCTTTTTCTTTTAGCCTTATCATCCTAGGATGTAGGCCTCTTCTGAAATCCTTAGCAGTTTCGATCCAATTCGCAAACCAAAAATTTTCCAGCTATATCGAAATTGAATAAAGAATGAAGGCTTTCACGGCCGGTCAAATCTAGCAAAAAAGTTTTTTCCGGGCTATAATGCCGTGGTCCATTAGAATTTCTACCTAACGTTTCGTCTACTGCTGCGGTAGACATCTTCAGAGGCGGTATGGTAGAGGACGAAGTGTTCTCTTCCGTGTTTCTCCGATGACTGAATTCGACGTTGAGGGAACTGCGTTATTTATATCCAGGGTTGTGGGCGTGGCTTGGGTTACGGTATTTTCCTTGTCTCGTTCTCGGAAAGGAAGGGTCTTTGTTTTTCGGAGAACTGGCAACCAGCTTTTATTGAGGTTCATGCCCTCTTCTTTTCTGTTGCTGAGTGGACTTCCCATTGCGACTCCATCTGTCTGCAATGGGAAGTCCACTCAGCCCGGTTATCGCCAACTTTTACATGGAACACTTCGAACAAATGGCACTACGAACGGCTACAAAGAAACCTACTTGTTGGTTTCGCTATGTAGATGACACATTTGTTGTTTGGAACCATGGAGAGGCAGAGCTCGAAAACTTCCTTAATCATCTAAACTCGATAGAACCCAGGATACAGTTTACGATGGAAGTCGAGAAGGATAACAAAATTGCATTCCTCGACGTCCTCTTAGAAAGATCACCCTCAGGTAAACTGGGACACAGAGTGTACAGGAAGCCGACACATACGGACAGATACCTCAACAAGGAATCTAATCACCATCCTAGGCAAAAGAGAGGAGTCATTAAAACTCTATCTGATAGAGCAATCCGGATTTGTGAACCCAGATACCTTCAGGACGAGATGCAACACCTAAAATCGGCACTTGAAGGAAATGGGTACTCCAAGCAGGAGATAAATAGAGCCATAAGACCGAAACAGCAGCGCACAACTAACAAGGAACCAGCACAGGTGGCAGGGAGAGCCTTTTTCCCTATATCAAAAATGTCACAGATCGCATAGGACGAACGCTAGAAAGACACAACGTTAAGCCTATCTACAAGCCCACAAGAACAATTCAGCAAAGTCTAAGATCGGCCAAGGATCCTAGGGCACCTCTTGAATCGGCTGGCGTCTATAGAATTCCCTGCTCTTGTGGATCTGTCTATGTAGGAACAACCAAACGCTCTATCAACACCAGGGTCAAAGAGCACAAAAGAAACTGTCAGCAAGGACAAATAGATAGATCAGCAATCGCCGAACACGTGCTTACACAAACAAACCATGTCATTCGTTTCGACCAGACTCAAACATTGGATAGAACCAAACATTTCTACACCAGGCTCCACAGAGAAGCCATAGAGATACAGAAACACCACAACAACTTCAACAGAAAAGAAGAGGGCATGAACCTCAATAAAAGCTGGTTGCCAGTTCTCCGAAAAACAAAGACCCTTCCTTTCCGAGAACGAGACAAGGAAAATACCGTAACCCAAGCCACGCCCACAACCCTGGATATAAATAACGCAGTTCCCTCAAAGTCGAATTCAGTCATCGGAGAAACACGGAAGAGAACACTTCGTCCTCTACCACACCGCCTCTGAAGATGTCTACCGCAGCAGTAGACGAAACGTTAGGTAGAAATACTAATGGACCACGGCATTATAGCCCGGAAAAAACTTTTTTGTTATATCGAAATTGTCTTGCTATATGGCCAGAGTGAGTAATCAACATTGTCTCAAATCCATGTGTGAGCACCGGCAGCACATAGGATTTACAGAGAAGTCTTGTGAATTTAGCTTGTCAGTTGCCCAAGAAGAGTCTATCATTCTTGAGATCTCAGAAGATTGTTTTTTTTTTACCGAGCTGGATTCTATGTTCTAAATAAATAATATATTAAGCAACTCATCGCTAATAGTCATCTGGATGTTCTCTGTACTCATGATCTTTGATTTTGCATCGGTCATTTCAAGTCCAATTTTCGAGCATGTTTTTGAGCTCTTCGCCTGTACACCATTGTCACGATGTCGTCTGCAGTTCCTCCCATTATTTTGCTAGTGTAAGTTTAAGAAGGCATCCTCCAAGGTGAGCGGAAATAATTTTGGCGAGATTGTCTTACTCCTGTTTTCACCGGGACCTCTTCAATTTTCTGATCTATACTCGCGTACCGGATGATTTGCGAGCTGCCCAAGTTTCGACGAATATCACAAGAAATCGGCGATGGAAGAAAAGCAGGAAATATCGGTTTCTACATGTATAAAGAGTATGAATAAACTAACAATTTAAATTGAGAATCTCGAAATATTAGCAGCTGTGTGATAACACAAAATCCCGAATTCAACCAGCTGACAATCCATTTTTACATCACGTGAAAAAAATTGATTTCTGGTCAAACTTTGGATTAGTTCGCAAACAGGTTGAATGACACATTACTTGCTCTCAGAGTTCTAAGAATATAAAAATTTATTTAAAAAGTTGAATGGAGATGTTAGGCCACAAATGCAAAAATGTTAACTTATCTTTCCCGCCTTTTCATTTTCTGAAAATTTGAAAATATCATAGTGTCAACAAATATTTCACTCACAAAAACACGAATTCGTAAATATTCGACAAAACACAAATAGTCTAGGAAAATTGTCGATTTTCCAAAAAAAAAAATTCCTACCCAAATGAATTTTTCAGGGATGATAGGGGGCGGGTGGGTGATCATAAAACCGAAGATATTGTCACAACTGCCCGTTTTACGGGGGTGACATGGGGGGTTTGTAGCTTTGGGGGTTGATGGAGAGAAACTCGCTCAGGTTATATAAAAATATATGCTATATATTTTCCCAAATATAACCTTACGTGTATGCTAATCCTATAAGATACATGACCCGGCGAACACTGGGGTCCTTATAGGGAGCCACACGTCAATGCTGCTTGGAGGACTGTAGATTAGTTTATCGTCACCCTTATGCCTTGTCCAGAGGGGCGTTCCCAACGAGAGGTAATTGCACTGGACAACGATAAGGCTGAAGATACCCAGAGGGGCGTTCCCAACGAGAGGTACTTGCACTGGGGAGACTTAATTCCAGAGGGGCTTTTCCAACGAGAGGTACTTGCACTGGTTTAAGTCTGCCTTTGCTGCGGCTTGCAGCGCAATTTATATTAATTTATTGCTGAATTGCAATAAATATTCGATCGAATCGGCAATTAAATTAATAAGGTTGAATACCGGGTCCTCCTTTCCCAAGCAGCTAGTTGACATATGCCCCCCCTCCATGAAGCATTGGACCCCAATGCTTGGAAGAGACACTTACAACAAAATATATACAAATACCATAATAATGTCAAAAAAATACAATAATATCCTTATCCTAAAAATATCCCTTCTTTACAATAATAGCCTAATTATAAAATACCACTGATGCTTACAATTATATAATCCAAATATCGCGTATAGAGAGAAAAGAAAAAGAAAAAAAAAAAAAAAAAATAAATAAAAATTAACAAAAGTTTTTTATGGTGGGATGGGTGAGGGTGCATTATTATTCAGGTTACTACAAAAAAAAAATATCTTACAACTAAGAAATTTCATCAACTTCACCGTTTCAGCCATGGGTTTTTTCCTCGGGTTTTTCTCTTTTGGTCCGGTCCTGTTTTCTGTGTTGTGGGTCTGTTCTGGTTCCAAATACTTCTTGGTAGGTCAGCTAGATCGTGGGGTGATATCGATCCCACGGTCTAAGTGTCGCTTCCTGGTTTGTTATGCTTCTTTCTTGTTCATTGTGCTGTATTCTGTCTTTCAAGTGGATTGGTTCTGGCTTCAAGTACTTCCTGATGATTTGGTCATCTGGGTCGTGGGTTTGCGCGGTCCCACGGCCCAAGTAATCCTTGATCATCTCTTTTGTGAGTGTGGTGGAAATGGTACTGTGGTCTGTCTACTTTTGGTCCATATCCATTTGTTTCTTCTGGTTTGAAGTTCCTAGCCCCTGCTCAGTCCAGAGCTAGGTCCTTCTATTACAATGCCTTCCCTCGAATTTGTTTTGTAGTCCGTCCCTGGTTGGTGGTTTTGTATATACATGCAAAAAATAAAATAATATTTAAAAAAATGTGCTTATTCCTATAATTACAATTACATAGTTTAATTATGACCCTCATTCGGGCCACCGAATTTCATCATTTGGTTATTTGTTGATCCTGGCTTCAACAGGTAAGTTTAGTCCAACTTGTTTTTTGTATACCCATATGCCTTCTTTTTGCAGCTCGTACTTTTCTAAAATCCCTTCGGCGGCTTCTTCCGTCGATAAGAATGTTTCTGATTCTTCTTCTTTCATGGTAATTCATATTCTCTATCTTCCCCTAGAATTATGAGGTCATCCACTAGTTTCCTCTTATATTGAGCTGTCATTTCTCTCCATCCCTCCTTGTTTACTCTATTTAATCTCTTACTCTATTTTTTCATCCTATCTCTACTTCCTATTTCCCTACTTCATAATTTTGCTTATGTGTTATCTGTATAATCAGTCTTCTTCTTCCTCGTTTTCTGCTTCACTGCTTCCAATTTCTTCTTCAATTTTTTCTTCGTCTTCTTCATCCTCATCAACTTCAGATTCTGCGTTTTCAGCTATATCTGTCTCATCTGCCCTTTCTTCAATAGGCGCAGCTTCTGTCCATGGATCGTAGTAGGGCAACATCCTACTCACGTGGACCGTATCCTTTTTTCTGCTTCCAATCTTTTGTACCTCGTAATTCACTTCTCCCATTTTTCTAATTACTTTGTATGGTCCAAACCATCTTAAGAGTAACTTTTCGCTTCTTCCAACCTTTCTAATTGGTATGAAAACCTTAACTTTTTCTCCAACTACGAAATCTAATTCTCTATGTCGTTCGTCAAAACGTCCCTTATCTTTTCCTTGTCTTTTTTGTATATTTTCTACTGCTATGGCTCTTATTAAGAGTGCCTTTTCTCTAATTTGCAGAGCGTCCGTTTCGTTGTCAGCGTCCAACAATGCAGCTTCTGCTGGTAGTGTGGGTTCCCTTGCATATGTTAACATAAATGGGCTAAATCTCGTTGTGTCCTGTATTGCTGTATTATACGCAAATGTTATAAATGGTAGATAGCTACACCAGTCCGTTTGCTGTGTGTTACAATACATAGATAACATGTCAGCTATTGCCTTATTTAGCCTTTCAGTGAGACCATTACAACAAGGATGGTATGCGGTTGTAAATTGGCTTCTTACTCCCATTAATTTTCCTAATTCCCTTACTAATTCTGATTGAAAGACTTTTCCTCTGTCACTGAGCAGATTTCTTGGCATCCCATGTATTAAGAATACTTTTTCTAGTAAAAAATTTGCAACTGGTCCGGCTTTTCCATTCGGTAGGGCGGCTGTGATGGCATATCGTGAGGCGTAATCGGTAACGACAACTATCATTGTTTTCCCTTTACTGCTTCTTCTAAATGGGCCTAAAAGATCAATTCCGATTTTGTCGAAAATTGTTCCCACCGGTATTGGTTGTAACATCCCTGGCGTTTTTCTGTAAGGTTGCCCCTTTCTAGCTTGACAATCTGGGCATCCCTTAACGTACTTTTCGATGTCCTTGAGCATTCCATCCCAAAAAAATCTGTTTTTAATTTTGTCCGTTGTTTTGCTCAGTCCCAAGTGTCCACTTGTCGGTGATGCATGTAGCTCCCACAAAATTTCTTCTCTCATTGATTTTGGTACTACTAATACTTTTTCTAAGCCGTTTTTTGTCTTATTAATTTTATAGAGTAAGTCTTTCTCAATCCTAAAATTTTTTGCTCTTCTTCTGATGCCAATATTAATTTCTGGGTCGTCTGGGTTTCTTATACCTTTGAATATTTGTTTTAGACTTGGGTCTTTCTCCTGTAATGTAGCCGTTTGCATTGATTTTAGTGTGAATGTTGTGTTGTTCTTCTTTTTCCTCGAATTCTGGTTGAAGCACTGGATTGCGGGACATACAGTCGGCGTCGCTATGTGTTGATCCTTTTTTATATACAACCGTGTAATCAAATTCTGCAAGTTTTAGTGCCCACCTGGCCAAGCGTCTGTTACTTTCCTTAATGGAGTCCATCCAGCAAAGAGCATGATGGTCAGTGACAATTTTTACTGGTCTGCCGTAAATTAAGTGTCTCAGATAGCTCAATGCCCACACTACGCCTAAGAGTTCTAATTCACTAATTAAATAATTCTTCTCGCTATTTGAAAGACTTCTGCTTATGTAGGCTATTGGATGTGCTTCTCCCTTGTCGTCTTCTTGTAAAAGTACTGCCCCAATTCCACATGTTGCTGCGTCGGTGTGCAAAATGGTATCTTTATTTGGATTGAAATGCTGTAGCACAGGTGCGGAAACCAGTTTTTCTTTAAGAATGTTGAATGCTTTGTTTTGTTCAGAACCCCATTTGAACCCTATGTTCTTTCTTGTTACTTCATGTAGCGGTCTTGCTATTGATGCAAAGTTATGTATAAATTTTCTATAAAAATTACATAATCCTAGAAAGCTCTGTACATCTTTAATTTTCTTTGGCGTCGGGAACCCTTTTATGCAAATTATTTTTTCTTCATCTGGTAATATGCCTTGCTCCTTTACTTTGAATCCTAGTATTTTGATTTCTTGTTTCAAATATTCGCATTTGCTTGGTTTTAGAGTAAGATTAGCTTGTCGCAATCGCTCAAAAACTTTCTTTAGTTTGCTCAAGTGTTCTTCGAATGTTTGTGAGAATATAATGATGTCGTCTAGGTAGATTAGCACTTCCTTCCATTTCATATCCCAAAAAACTTGGTCTGCTAGTTCTTGGAAAGTGGCTGGAGCGTTGCATAATCCAAAACTTAAAACATTAAATTCGTAAGTCCCATGTCCTTGCGCCACGAAGGCAGTGTATTGCTTGGACTTCTCTTCGACTGGAACTTGCCAATATCCGGAAAACATATCGAGTGTGCTAAACCATTTTGCATTGCCCAAGTATGACAAAATGTCATCGATCTGTGGTAGTGGGTATGTTGATTTTTTTGTTACTGTGTTCACCTTTCTGTAATCTACACAAAATCTTGTTTTTCCATCTTTTTTCTTGACTAGCACTACAGGGCTAGCCCATGGAGAGTGGCAAGGCCGAATTACTTTGCTATCGAGCATTTCCTGGATTTGTTCGTCAATAATCTGTCTTTCTTTTTGTGACACTCTGTATGGGCGGCTCTTTATTGGGCGAGCCTCTCCGACGTCTATTATGTGTTCTGTTAAGTTTGTCTTTCCCATATGTTTTGTGGATTTCGCGAAAACGTCGTTGTATTCCAGAAGGAGTTCTTTGAGTTCATGCCTGTTCTTCTTGTTTGTGATGCTGTCTAACTTATGATCTTCCATTGTTATTTCTTCGCTCTCTTCGTCTTTTTCTGCTTGTAACATGAAATTGTGTGAAAGATTTGTCTCTGATGCAGTTTCTGCCAAAAATGCCATTGTGGTTCCGGCGTAAATAGCTACTGGGTTCCTTGTGTTTGATTGTACTTTTAAAATGAGGCTACCTTCATTGGTGTGAATGTGCGTTTTTAGTTCGAGATGATTTTTTGCTAACCAGTCTAAATTATATTTGCATGTATACGTAGTATTATCTTTAATCTCACTATTTTTGCCCATAATATCTAATTCCAATGTTTTTAACTCATTCTGAGATACCATATAATCTTTCTTTGTACCCATCTTGGGGGTTACTGCAGAGACCAACATGTCTTGGCACAGTCACGTGGCAGATATTGCTAAAAGGGCGTCCCAAAAGCTTGGGGTGCTATTTCGTACAAGACATCTGTACACACCAAGCCAATTGCTGACACTCTACAAAGCCCAGATTCGACCAACTATGGAGTACTGCTCACATATATGGAGTGCAGCACCCAAACATACCTTAATGCTTTTGAACACCGTGCAAAAACGAGCTATCAAGCTGATCAATGACCCCGCACTTACTCGTAACTTGGATGGTCTCGAACATCGCAGATCTGTGGGCGATTTATCTCTCTTCTACAGGTACTATCACGGAAAATGCTCTGAAGAGTTGGCACGTATGATTCCACCGAGAGTAGCGCCTACCAGGCGAACCCGTCAAACAGACGGTAACCATGAATTTACTGTCAAACTAGAGGCACCAAGAACCTCATTATATCAGAATTCATATCTCTGGAGAACAGCATCGCTGTGGAATAAACTCCCTGCGACGGTTTTCCCTGCAGCTTACAACCTGAACCGTTTCAAGACCAACATACACCGACATTTCCGCGCACTTGCCGCTTCTCGAGCGTGATAGGACATTTCCTTGCGAGTGCGCATATCCGTAAAAAAAAAAAAAAAAAAAAAAATTATATGTCTTTTTCTTGGTTTCTGTACCGATTTGCATCAGATGCCTAATTTCTTCTTCCTGCTTTTCTTCTTTAGCTTTATCCCCAGGGTTTTCCCTATAAATGTGAATTTGGACCCCTGCACCTTCAAATAGAAAATATATCATCTGTTTAAATCTTGTCCATTCTTTTTCTAATCCCCATCCTTGTCTTGGAATGACTAATTTTTTGATGGATTTATTTTTTGAGATATTGTTCCTCAGTGCTGTGAGACATTTATACATATTTCTTGGACTTGGCTTCTTCTTCATTGATTCTCTTGTAAATAGGAAAACGAGTGATTTTTTTCCTTGTTTTGACATAAATAGCTCCCCAATGGTTCCTTTCTCTCTCTTTTTTGGAATCATATGCCTATATTTTCTGAAAACTGATTTTTTTGATTTGTAGTTTTGGGTTACTCCTACTACTAAAACGGCATCGTTCGTTAGGACGTCTATGTTTCCATATTCTTCTTTCAGGAGACCGTTAACCTGGTCATCTTTTATGTGAATGTGCTCTCTTACAAACTTGTTAAACTCTTGTTCATCTCTTGAAGTATCTAGTTTAAGCTCTCTCGTTTTAGTTGGCTGTTTTGTTGTGACCAGACCTGACATGTTGATTTTTTCATTATTCATTTGTCTTAGAGGTATTTCATACTGACCATTCAGAATCAGTTTTTTCCTTGGGAGATCTATGATCGCATTATTTTTTGTCAAAAACTCCATGCCTAGGATGACTGGTTGAGTTAATGATGAAATCACTTTGGCGTTTAGTCTGCCCTTCCATTTCTGACTCCCTGGTATTTCTATTGGAACATCAATGTCTCCCAAAACTTTTATCTGGTGTCCTCCTGCAGTGACTAGAACCGTGTCATCATTTCTTGTTAGTTCCTCTTTGATTAGACTTCTTTGTAGAACGCTATCTTGTGCTCCTGTATCCACGATTGCTGATATGTACTTATTATTTAATCTAATTGTGATGTGCAAGATTCCCATGCTATTGTTCTTCCCCATGGTAAGGATGGCAGGGGCTTTTAATTTTGCCATCCCTTCTCGTTTGGGTTTTGTCGTCGGGCTGTACAGGTGTTTGCAAAGTGACCCTGTTTTCCACAAACAAAGCAACCTGGATTGTTTTTGTTGTTTCGTGGCGTATACGATTTGTACCTTTGAGGCTGACTTCTGCATACTGTTGCAGTATGTCCTGTTTTCCCACAGTTGTAACAAACGGTGGCAATTTTTGAGTTGGAGTTATGATTTCTCATCTTTTGGCTCCTACATACAGCTGCGAAGTGTCCTGTTTTCCCACAATTATAACACGTTTGGCTAGATATTGGTACTCTTGTGCTTGTGTGTTCTCCTTGCATTCGGATCCTGCAGGTGGCCATTACATGTCCTCTTTTTCCACAATAATGACATATGTTTAGTTCTGTGTCTGTGATTGTGTTTCTTTCCGTACAGCTGGTAATTTGGGTATCTTGCGTTGCACCTTTCTTCGGAGCTTTGTCTATCGTGTCTGCTATTTCTTTTAATTGTATAAGTGATGTTGGTGGCTTGTTCGGCGGGTTTGTTAACCAGTAGAAAGTGTAATGATTTGCCTTTGTCAATCCTTCGCTGAAAATCCTTACAAATTCTTGTATATCAAATGTATGCGTGTAATTGTGGTATAATACTTGTAAATCGTACAAGTATTCCTTGACTGACTCATCTTGACCCTGTTTTCTGTTTTCGACTTTTTCCTTGAGTGCCCTTTGGTAATCTGTATCCTCAAATTCCTCTGAAAAGTCTTTAACAATGTCTTTCCAACTGTTGTTTTGGTTGTCGCGCTTATATTCCTGAAACCACAGGTTTGCGGCTCCATCTAAATACGTTTCAAAATAAACAATTTTCAGCTTTTCGTCCCACCCATTTGCTATCGCTGATCTGTCATATGTTCTTAGGAACTCGATCGCGCTGGTTTTACATGGCTGGAAGGTTTGAGGGCTGATAAACTGAGGCAACTTCGCCTTTTTCTCCGCTGTTATAGCATCAGTTATTGTGGTGTTCGCCATTATATCTGGTTGATCTACTTCCTCTTTAGATGGTTGCCTGTGTTTTGGTGCTTCTTGAAGGGTAAGGTCTGGTGGGCTACCAAAAACACTGTCTTCTTCGTAGCCTGTTTGATTATTTGCTTGGTTTTCTATTTCCCTTTCAATTTGTTCTAAACTGATACTGGTTGACTCTGGTGGTGATCTTTGCAGTGATCTTCTCGGCAGAAAGAGCACGTTTTCTGATTCTAATTCTACTGGTGTCGTTGCTGCTGCGTTCTTTGGCCTCAAATTATATTTGGTTTTGTCTGGCATCTATTCTTGCCACAATGGCGGCGGTACTAACTATGTGTCACAATTTATTCTTCTGTCTTCTCTTCACCTTCGCCACGGTGTCGTGAATTTCTCTTGTCGACGTACCGCCTGGTGACGTGTTTGGGCGTCGGCTTTCTTCAAAGGCGCCTTACGACGTCGGTTCTTGCGCGTCGGTTTCGAGACGGCGCCTCCACCAAATATGTCACAACTGCCCGTTTTACGGGGGTGACATGGGGGGTTTGTAGCTTTGGGGGTTGATGGAGAGAAACTCGCTCAGGTTATATAAAAATATATGCTATATATTTTCCCAAATATAACCTTACGTGTATGCTAATCCTATAAGATACATGACCCGGCGAACACTGGGGTCCTTATAGGGAGCCACACGTCAATGCTGCTTGGAGGACTGTAGATTAGTTTATCGTCACCCTTATGCCTTGTCCAGAGGGGCGTTCCCAACGAGAGGTAATTGCACTGGACAACGATAAGGCTGAAGATACCCAGAGGGGCGTTCCCAACGAGAGGTACTTGCACTGGGGAGACTTAATTCCAGAGGGGCTTTTCCAACGAGAGGTACTTGCACTGGTTTAAGTCTGCCTTTGCTGCGGCTTGCAGCGCAATTTATATTAATTTATTGCTGAATTGCAATAAATATTCGATCGAATCGGCAATTAAATTAATAAGGTTGAATACCGGGTCCTCCTTTCACAATTGCACTGGACAACGATAAGGCTGAAGATACCCAGAGGGGCGTTCCCAACGAGAGATACTTGCACTGGGGAGACTTAATTCCAGAGGGGCTTTTCCAACGAGAGGTACTTGCACTGGTTTAAGTCTGCCTTTGCTGCGGCTTGCAGCGCAATTTATATTAATTTATTGCTGAATTGCAATAAATATTCGATCGAATCGGCAATTAAATTAATAAGGTTGAATACCGGGTCCTCCTTTCCCAAGCAGCTAGTTGACATATCACACATTCACCCCTCTGGCGTTTTGCGCTATAGGGGTTGAAATTGCGCCATTGGCGATTACTTGGTACCTATTGATTTTACAAAAAAATGTTTCAAATAAAAGATGTGCAACATTATTTGATCTACAAAGTTTATCTGAGGACTTTTTTGATTAGGGGCCATCTGTGGTCATAAGGGCAGTTTGAAATTTTATAATGAAAATGAAAAATTTTAACCAACGTGAAAAAATTTTCTACAACACATACAACATTTTTGCTTTATGAAGTTTTTACTCACCCCCTGCCGTTTTTCAATAGGGGTAGTTTAAAGTTTTTTTATTTTTTTACAAAAAAAAATTCCTAATAAAAGTTTTATAAGATTACATTTCCTACAATTTTTCCCAATCAACTTTTTTTGTAACTCACCCCCATTCGGCGGGGGGACACTTCCCTCAGGGAGGAAATTTTAGTTTTTAGGGGTTTATATTAATTTTTTTTTCTTTTCTCGCCTTTAGTGCATATAAAAAGTTGCAATTAACATTGTATTAGGAGGATTTTTTTTCCACCACCTTTTTGTTTTTAGGGGTAGTTCGCCTATTTTCAACTTTACAAAAGAAAATTATAGAGAAAAGTTGTTCAAAATAATAAAATGAACAAGTTTTCTCAATAATTTTTTTTGTAAAGTTGAAAATAGGCAAACTACCCCTAAAAACAAAAAGTAGGTGGAAAAAAAATCCTTCTAATACAATGTTAATTGCAACTTTTTATATGCACTAAAGGCGAGAAAAGAGAAAAAAAATTAATATATACCCCTAAAACTAAAATTTCTTTTAGGGAAGTGTCCACCCGCTGAATGGGGGTGAGTTACAAAAAAAGCTGACTGGGAAAAAATGTAGGAAATGTGATTTTATAAAACTTCTATTGAGAATTTTTTTTTGTAAAAAGATAAAAAAAATTGAAACTACCCCTATTGAAAAACGGCAGGGGGTGAGTAAAAACTTCATGAAGCAAAAATGTTGTACGTTTTGTAGAAAAAATTTTCACGTTGGTTAAAATTTTTCATTTTCATTATAAAACTTCAAACGGCCCTTATGACCACAGACGGCCCTTATTCAAAAAAGTCTTCAGATAAACATTGTAGATCGAATAATGTTGCACATCTTTTATATGAAACATTTTTCTGTAAAATCAATAGGTACCAATTAATCGCCAATGGCGCACTTTCAACCCCTATAGCGCAAAATGCCAGAGGGGTGAATGTTTGATATTTTCGGTTTTATGATCACCCACCCGCCCCCTATCATCCCTGAAAAGTTCATTTGGGTAGGATTTTTTTTTTGCAATGCATGTATTTTTCGACTATTTTCCTAGACTGAAATGGTTAATTCAAGTCCTACTAATAAATATTTGTTAGTTGCTTTGCTAGGATATTTTCGGATTCACGCCAACTCGAACTGGTGAGAATTTATTTAAAATTTATTAGGGCTGCCTTCTCTTTCAGTTTTTTGCCAACTAAGTTATTAAGGAGAGTCGGTTTCACAAGAGCTACAGGTTGAATTGCGATTGAAGCAATATTACTTCAGGAAACTTCTAGGTTTACTTTACAATGCTATTTCTAAACTCATTAATAAACTATATATTTTCGGAAAATAGATTAAACAAATATTTTCAAATTTGTATTCGATGGTTTTGGTCCACCAACCTGAGTGTGGAAAACCTTACCAACTAAGCCAGTGGCGTAGCCAGGATTTTGTCTTGGGGGGGGCAAATTTGCAGGAAGCGTCTCTTGCGGCCCTACCGCGACCGCTGCCGGAGGCAAAGCGCCGCAGGCGCGAAATTTTTGGGTGCCACGCCCCTTTTTCAGGTTTTTTTACGCTATTTTTGGGACTGTTTATCTTAATTTTGAAGAAATATTCATAAAATTTAAGGGTCTTGGGGGGGCAAATGCCCCCTTGCCCCCCACCCCCTGGCTACGCCAGTGAACTAAGCTATTGGGAACAAGGTTCATTTCTGCCCTGTGTAATTTGGCTTTAAATTAATGTTGTCTATTTTTTGACAACTAATACTTGTAATATTAACAAAGAATTGACCGACAGCAGAAATGGATCGAGGATGCAATAACTGGTAAAGCTCGGCACTAAAAATGCATACTAGTTTTAAGGATTTGGTTAAAATCCTATAGTCAAGGTATAAAAAACAAGTCAACTTTGATTCTATTCACTCTATTTGCCGCTAATTAATTCACTATGTATGTATAATATTATACATGTGAAAGTAATTTTTTTCGGCAAAGTCCGCAGTGGCGGAAAGGAAAAAAAAAGAAAAAAGAAAACGTTTTGGTACCTCGACGACACGTGCGAACTCAAAACGCCCGATTGAAATATCTGCCAGAAGCAGCCACTTCACATGAATAAGTAATTCACCCACTACCCATTATATCATTAATCTTTATAGCTCGGGATAGTGCACAGAGATTTCCTTTCTATTCGGTATGATAGATACTTATTTACTCTGATTTATTATTCTCACTATATAAAAATGATCAGTGGCTATACTACTACTGGATTTCAGATTTTTTTATAAAAAGCTATACATAGGCATTTTTAAAATAGGTACTTGTGCATTTATTCGCCTATTATCTTACCATTTTGACCCTACACAAAGTAGGTATATAGGCATAAAAAATACCTGCAAATTTAATATTTGAAGTTCGACATTAACTTAATCTTTAAATCCTGCCGTGCATAGATTGGTTTGCCTAACATAGTGCAATTATATCAATTGACCGCATATTAATGCGATTGAAGGCAAGTGAAATTGCTTCATGATTGATTAACTGATATATTTAACATATTTATAGAATTAAAGAATAAATTAGGTGGATATTTAATCCAAGATAAATTACTTGTAGGCCAAGCAATGAAGGAAGTTTACCTCAACATAATTAGAAGTTAACATTTTTTGGGGGGGATCGGTCCATTTTCATGTGCTTAATAACATATTAAGTTTGCGACCTTGTACTGCAATTCTAATTGTTGTAGCAGTCATGTGAAGCAATTAAAATTGCAGTATATTCATAAGAACAATAAATGAAGCCATCGTACCAAATTTCAGCGCTGTCCGACAATTTTAATTTTTTTTGACTTTTTGAAAAATTCTGCGCGACGTGTTCAGGCCAATAAGTCATTGAGTAATTAACGAAAAAATAAATCCGCTGGGGCATTATGAGAGGAATAAATGGGTTGCCGATTGTTGAAAACTGTCACCCAATATTTGGCCCCGTTTAGAAATTACAGTGAATGAAAAAAGGGGAAGTTTTCGATGTAATTTACAACTTCCTCGCACATTAGGCAAGTCCGTGCTCGCTTAATTTTCAAACAAAAAATTCTAAAAAAAAAAGCATTGGAGAGTGCATTTCATTAGCAATAATGTGGTGTTTGAAAAATTGAAATCGGATTATGCATTCGGCCGCTGTTGCATCAAATGCACGGGAACAAGCAAAACGTTGATTCAGTGACCTTGAATAAAAACATGCTACTATTCAAGACGCTGCAGAAAAAAAAACTATAGAAGTTTTTTTTAGCAAAAAAACTTCAGCTACAACAATCATTTGAAACTTTTTGCTATTGGACCATCCCTTTGAGCAGCGTTCTCCATAAACCGCAAATTACCCCTAAAAACCACCCCTAACTAAAAACCCTATGGAAGTACAAGGTCGCAAACTTAATATGTTATTAAGCACATGAAAATGGACCGATTCCCCTCAAAAAATGTTAACTTCTAATTATGTTGAGGCAAACCCTCTTTTCAGATCCCCATTTCTTGGACTATTGATGAATGTTAAGATAAAGTGAAGTACAAAAAAAATTGTAGGGGAAAAAATCTTATTATTCAATAAAATCGTGAAAAATTCGTATGTTTTATAATAAGCTTCGAAGAGCATAATATGATATTTCGGAATCCTCCAAAATTGGAAGTCGTGATACTTTTTTCACAAATATATTCATTTAGCTATTCCTGAACATATACTTTTCTTTAAATTGAATCGTGTTCGCACTGAGTCTAATTTGTTTATGCGTTGTAACAACTATTGTCAGAAATGAACTATTGGCACCAGTTGAACATGCAAATGTAAGACATGCCATACTAATTTATCACTATCCGTTTGCATTGTGCAGCGATGCGTTGAAACGTCCTAATTTGTTATAATTTTGGCCCGAAAGTAACTGTAGAAATAACGACGTGAAATACCACTTATTTAAATCACGCAATAATTAAAGCAGATTATTCAAACTCTTTTCCATATTTTTATTATAATATTTTCCAGGAAGTCTTCAAAAAGAGAATTCTGTAACTGTTGAATCGCTTTGAATGTCCTACTTTCCAAAAATTCCAAGAAATTTTAATATTTTCTCTCTGTACCTACATACACGTGCATTTGGGACTCGACCTTTATAACTAGGTACTTAAAATTTTCCAGAAATATATTATGTTTTTTTTGTATAAAATAGGTAGGTAGTCGTTTCCATTGAAATTTTAAATATTTCATATTAATTTTTCTGTGTGTGGGCAAATTGTGTTTAATCATTAACATTTATATACATATTAAATTTAATTAAATTGTAATGAAAGGAAATTTTGGTTAATGAGAAATTTGAATTGCTAATAATAATAATAATAATAATAAATAAGCTTTATTGTGGAAAAAGTTTCCAATTTCATATTTAGCAACAAATAATACCTAAAGGAAATATAAAAACAGGAACATTGGTAAACATTTTGTGTTTCTCAACTTTATTTTTATCAGTGTGGACACGTTGTTGCTTGTTCCCAAAACTCGGAATTTAGCCGTTGTGTACGTGTCTGTAAATCGTCGTCACATCATCTTGTTTCGGAACTAGGAACATACACTGCTGGTGTAGACAAACATTCACAAAAATGAGTAACCATGGACAGAATGTTTACGGAACTCCTGTTGTTGTTTCTGTTTCGATGAATAGGTTGGGGCAACCACTAACAAAATGTTCCTCTATGTTTCTTTGGTGTGAACATAGCTTTATATCCTAATAATACCAATTCAAGCTATATATTGTCTCATAAAGCTTAGTCCCCACCAAAGAAACACATAGGAACATTTTGTTGGTGGTTGTCGCAACCTGTTCATCACAACAGAAACAACAGCAAATGTTCCGTAAACATTTTTTCCACACAATGGTTACTCATTTTTGTGAATGTTTCGTTGTGTTGCTACAACAGTAAGCGCTGTGTCTACACCAGCAGTGCGTGTGTTCCAAGTTTCGAAATGTGGTGCGACGACGATGTACAGACACACGGCTAAGTTTCGAGTTTTGAGAAAAACAAATGTTTACCAATGTTTCTATATTTCCTTTGATCTTTTGCCGCTTAATATGGAAACTAGTAACTTATAGGAGCTTTTGTTGCTGCAACCGTAAACAATAAGGAACTAGAATAAACTTTTGAAAACATACAGAAAAAAGCTCCAGGAACAAGCAACATGAACACAATGTTGCTTTCGGTGTGGACGTAGCTTTACACTTATATAAAGTTTACCACCATGATAGACATGCTAGAACACAACAATTAATATCCAACGTTTGCAATGAATAAATGCAACTCATGGAATATTTTAATTTACTTTAATTCTACACTGTCTTGTGTGTTTCACTGAGTGTTTATGTGGAAAGATGCCTTTTAATTCCTTGGTCCTTGATCTCTTTGTTTGTTATTGCGGTCAGGTCAAATTGACTGTCAGTGCATCCTGTGTCTTATCATGAGCCAAAAATTTATTTATTGGCATACTTTCAATTCTTGTTTCTGGTCCGACTCGGTATTGGGTTGCCGAATCACTTGCATTGCTTTCTCCATTGAGTATTCTTTTTGAAAGTAGAAAACAACATGAATCTCACTGTAATTGCCGAATTTTTTCGCGATCATTTAGCTGAATTTTTTATAGAAGTCATAGAATTTTATCGCTGTTTTTGGGTTGTGGTTGGTGTGGTGATCAGCCTTTTTCATGCAGCCCTTCACATTCTTCTCAAACTATAGGTGTCGTGGAAGTATGGCCGACAGAAATCACCTGCATTGATTCAAAACCCAGACCTCTATAGAAATATAGGAAGTGCGCATGCCCCCTTATCGAGCTTCATCTCGCGAGGTGGTGCTTGTGGAGTTTCTTTTCACTCTACTTGGCTGTACCCGAACGATGAGAAGCTTGCACTATTTGCTCCCAGTGGCCTGACCCGAACAAATATGCAGTGAAAAATGTCAAAGAAGTCAAAAGAGTTGCCAAGCCAAACTCACCTTAGATAACAAAAAACAGTATGTAAATAAAATTATACATCTCAATTTTCCTACAGGGTATTTTGAAGTTACGACCAAAAACAACAGTCTGCTTTACTCCTGTATTATCTAGTGTAATCGAAAAATGTTACTTTATGGAATAATTAGAGAAAAACACAATAAATGGATCTACAAACTGATAACAAAATCACGGAAATCGAATAATAAATAAAAAAGTTATAAGACATCAAACTTGGCCGAAATTTCAGGGTGGCCGAATTTTGTGCCGACGAGTGTATACAGGGTATACCATTTAAAACGAAACAGGCTAAATATCTGATGCCACAATTATTTTTTAAAAATCGCTCGTACACGTAATTTGATTTTCAAAGGGGGAAGTTTTTCGCTACCATTTTTAGCACTTCAACTTTAACCCTCGAGGCGGGGTGGGACCAACCCTTACTATTTCAAATGGAACAAGGGGTCGAGTGATACCTCTTTCAAAAGAGCGTTTAATTCTCTTTCATTTGAAAGAAAATTTAACGCTCTTCCGAAACAGGTATTACTCGACCCCCTGTTCCATTTGGAATTGTAAGGGTTGGACTCACCCCCCTTGGAGGGTTAAGTTAGTGCTGAAAATGGTTCAAACACTCACACAATCAAATTATGTATACGAGCGATTTTTAAAAAAATAAAAGTGGCATCAGATATTTAGCCTGTTTCGTTTTAAATGTTATACCCTGTATACACAGCCAAACTCGAAAATCAAAATATATCACGTCGGAATAAACAAAAAGGAATAATTGTATAAAATTTTAAAAACACCAAAAACTGATACAATCTTAATAATAAAAGCTATTTATGTCATTAGGCCAAGTGAATTTTTTTGTGCTGAGCTCAAAAAATTGATCACAAAAAGACCTTTTGGGCCGAATGGCAACATTTTATCTTCAAGAAAATGGAATGTTTCCTTTCACAATTTTTATCTATTCCCGGAAAAATAAAAGGCTGCCATTATAATTTATGACGTAGGTATATCATATCTGTTTACTTCAAATGTCAAATCAATATTAGGTCACTCGGTAAACAATTCACGGCTAGGAACATGGGCGCTTGTGTGAACGAGCAGTCAGATCAGCTTGATTATCCGTAATTATATATGCGCTTTAAATCCTTGATATTGAAAAAAAAAACATGGAAATCGAACAAATTAGTGCAAATTATGAATACATTATGGAGAATTTGCGCAATTGATGGTTGACGCTACTATCTACATAGAAGAAAACGCAAAATTATAATTACAAGAAAAAAGCGCTGATTGCCGCGGCTGCCTCTATCAAGGAAAAATAACGAACAAATTACCCAACACATAAAAATCTTTATGTAAATTACTTCTGTGTCAAGTGTCAACGACAATAAAGTTCAAATTATTGACCGCTTGAAGATAAAAATGCTTTTATAAAATAATTCTCTGATACAGAACACGTTTTTTTTTTTTTTTTTCAATATAACCCCAAGGATTTGAAAGTATTTTACCAAATTTTTTTATTAAATTAGCTTGGTAGTCATAACTCGTAGATTTGGCTAATTGATTCAGAACATTTTGTCTATTTATTGTTTGAAATTATTTGATATACCTAGTTAGTTTTATTGAATGATGAAAATTAAGGCACCTGCCAATATCTGCAGGTACCTACTGATATATTTTTTGTAGTATTCGCGTGAAGGAAATACTACAGACAAAACATTAGCATGATGATTGATAAGTATTAACATAAGTGTAGATTATTCCTATTTATTGAACGTTTTGAGTATCCCTTCTTTTTTTTCTATTAGAAAATAATTTCATTTTTCAATAAGAAAAAATATAAATTAAATAACTGTTCCATAAAAATATAGAATACAATCAGTTTTTATTACCAACATTGCGAAAATATAGGAAACAGGTAGGTTGCAAAAAAAAGGAAATAAAGTAATAAAGGGTGAACGAAAATTGAGTGTGTGGATTTGAAAACAATAGGTGGGAGGTAAGACTCAGCGAGCCGTTGCTGTGGGCCACATCCAACCTCGATCCTCTGGAGTCGAATACAAGCTGGTTGATACCAAGACTAAACTTTTATAGTTCGGGAGCTGAATACTTTATTCGGTATTTTGTTCGGACATGACTAAATTACTCAGCTTCTGGTCTATTTTCTAACAAAAATTTGTGACGGGTACACTCCCGCGAGTATGAGTATTATCTTTTATTTTTAAAGCCAACACCGACCGACGATCGCAATTTAAAATTGATCTCATAAAAATTTTATCATAACGAGGCGTGTTTTTTAGCGAAAGTGTGGTGAAAGCATTTGCTTTGGGGCTCAACAAAAAAGTAATGTGATTTGTTGTTCTATAATACAAGAGATTTTGGCTGCAGCGCAACAATAACGTGTCCTTTGATGAAACAAATGAGTTTTAAAAATTTGTTGAAACTTGAATGGTAGAGAGCCATTTTATGCTTATTAAAAATAATATAATGAACACTATCTAATAATTATATGTAATTTTAAGAGTCTTCATGGAATCAGAAACCTTTCTTAACAATCATTAAGATCACAGTTTTTTTGTTACAAAGGTTATCCAATTAATGCCCACCGTAATGAATTAAATGGTAAACATCATTTATAATAAATCACCCACTTTATGTGTTTCACAAATAAATACTGTAAAGTTCTGCACTTCAAGTTTTCCGATAATATTAAGTGAAGCTATTTTTGTGAAAAAAGTATGATTTTTCAAATGGGTATTAGGAAAAGAAATGGTAAAGCCTATATAAAACTCTTCTAAACAATTACGAATCATAATTCTGAGGCTCTGTGCATTGAATTATGTTTCGAGAGACCCCGCTTGTGTTGATTTATTATAGCGGGATATTAAAACATTGTAAATTTTGCCCAGTTTTGTTAAATGTAAAAGCATTGTGGGCGTGGGGGCTTTTAGCCAAATTGAGCGTTTAAAACAGTATATCTTGAAAAAACCTGTTTTATTTTATCTATTCCATGTAGACTCTTGGTATATTTTTGTACTAATTAACTTTTAGTGAGACTGCTTCTATCAACTTTTATTTTTGCATAATTTTTTGATTAACATTTTCACAAAAAGCACCCCGAAATCCACGTAAAAATTTTCACTGCACTTCGTGGTAAATCACTGCACGTAGGGAGCAATATTATCACACAACACATACTTGGTAGCAATTTGGTTATGCGACTCTAACTGGATCGAGCTGTCCCTGAACACCTTCCAACAGCACATAATAAATAGTATCTTCAACAAAAATATATGCATCATTGTAACATAAATCTATAGTGAGTACACTTGTAATAAATACAACACAAATACTTATTTTCTATAATAAAAACAGAATATGTATAGCATTTACCATGTGTACAAAATGCATGTAGCTTTAATTTGCAAAGTCAGATTAGTGTTGTGGTTATACTACAACTTGCTCGTTATGTTGATAGTGTCAAGTCGAATATGCTATTTTAATTGTTTATTCAGTATCGACGATAGCTTTATTTATTCTCAAAGCTCAAAATGCAATTTGAGTATATAGCCTAAAAAAACATCGTTGGTGAATCATATATTAAAATATGGTATATTTATATTCTATACAGAGTTACAAAAAAGTCACGCAATATACCTGTAACTTTTTACTCGCCTTGTATGCGAAAAAGTAACCTTAATGAAAGTTGTTTAGTAAATAATTATTCCCCACATTTCTACCTGCATTATTTTTTTCTGGCAATTCTGATTTGGTTGCCATCCAGACCAACTTTTTAATGCCAGCTGAAATGTCCATGTGACAGAAAAAATTCATGCAGGTAAAAATGTGGGGAATAATTAAAAAGTTACAGGTATTGTGAGCGACTTTTTTGCCACTCTGTATATATATTTGACAAACAACATACGAAATGGATTAAGTATGATTTTTGCATAAATGATAAAAATTAAATAGTGCCTCATAGGTTTTATGTAACATGTCAAATTAGATGTCGCTTAAATGTTTTCACACTGAAGAAAAGGCAATTCGATGTTAACTTGTGATTTTTTGCATGTAAACTATTTGCTAATTATTGGGGATAAATAAATGTTAGGTGTTACCATCAATGTTTTGCGCATTGCTTTATTTAGGAATATCATAAAATTATATTGATGCAAATATAATGTACATACATACCTACAATTGCAGATGTATAAAGTTTTGTTTTGAAAATATGTTAGAATATAATGTATTTATTATAGATGAGTTCCTGTTTTTGCTCCATTATTTATGCCATTAATGCCAAATCTCTGGTCGATAGTACCAACAAATAAATTATTTTATGTTGCATCTTCTAAAATCTATGGCTAAACTTTGGACTTTTCAATTTCCATGAAAAAAAAAACTTTAGTTGCCGTTTGGCACAGTTTATAATAATAAAGAACCACTAAAATTTGCATTAACGGAGTGACGAATATTCGAGATTCTGGTTTAATCTTTCCTTTAGGAAGAATCACAAAATCGCTGGGCATCTACACGCATTATACAAGTTTAAAATGCGCATGTACATCCATAAATATAAAATTAATTCCAGATTATGATCACCTCCCATAATCTGAGTCAGATAGAGCTCACATTATTTAGGATAATCTGAACTCTGCTGTATTTAGTTCAAAGCAAGAATCACTTCATTTAAAATACCTCATCTATCATGAAAACTTAAAAACTAACAGATTTTAAGGACATAAATATGGCTGCAAGCTGAACTACAATATGCAACTGTCAGTGTAAAATATCTATCAATAAATTGCCAGTTGAAAACTGGAATTCGTATTACTATTCTTATGGGAAAAGAAGGCAAAAAACTGCTTTCCTACAACCAAAACCTTTAGACGGGACTTTCTGTGATAAATCATATATTCAAACTTGACAAACCGTTACTTTAATTATCGTAATTGCACTTTCATATGTACCCGTCAGTATGTGAATTTGAAATACTAGCCATGCGAGATTTAAATTCTATTTTCCGAATCTTGAAAAATGTATGTTCTAAGATAAGTAAAAAATAAACATTTCACGAAGGCCTTCGAGAAAACTATTTGTCCTGTTTTAACAATTGGATGCGAAATAAAAAGCCCGTTTGAGTTCCACTGTGAAATGTACTTCAAACAACAACAATATTTACTCTTTGTTATTTTATTTGAAGCAACTCTTACAAGCAAATTTATTCAATATTGTAATTGCTTCCTAATAAGATGATGTTTTTAAATAAAATCAGTTTTAGATTACTCTCAAGAAATAAAAATAGAGTAACTGAAAACCAAACAATAACATCCTTAGGTAGCTGATTACATTCATAGGAAACAATGGAAATATAATATTATTATTGAATCGAAAGAGTTTCATACACCTACTCCATATAGACACATAATATTTTATTTTGCTGATATCATAGAAACCTTGCACTATGTGCATCGGAGGTTTAATAAAGGAAATGGTTCATGGCATAGCACACGGAAAAATTGAACTCAACTAGGATTTGAACCTAGGACCTCTAGATTTACATTCGCTACTGCTTCAACTGAGCTGCCAACTTTCAGCGGTTACCGAAATCTATGCAGCAACACTTTATAATTAATACCGTCGAAGACCTTGGAAAAGTCAGTATAAACTGAATGCACATCGCCACCACCCTCCAAGTTCTGCAAAAGGAATTCACGACAAGAAATCAAAATTAACTTTGTAGATGTTTCGTTCTAAAAGCCATACTGATCGTGAATCAACAACTTTCCGAGAATTCCCGACGTGTACCCATCCTGCTAAAATGTTTTCAAACAGGTTTGAAATAACACTTAGTATTTCTACCACTCACAAGGCTCGATAAGATTAACATTGAAATATATAGGGTGTATCAGGTTTGACTACTATAATATCAACACATGAAAATATGGCCTATTTTGAACAAAAAAGTTTATACAACATGGGGTCTAAACTCACCCATTTTTAAGAAAAACGCCTTTGAAGTTTTGACATTTTTGACGAATATTTCAAATATAAGGAAAATTTCAATCATTATGGGATGTAAAAGAATTTAGTTCATTCAATTATTAAGTAATAATGCATTTTTAGGTAAAAAAAATAATAAAAAACTCAAAAAACAACATGAAAATTTTACTTGAAATTCGGTATTTAACTTCTAGCAACATAGCACAAAAAAATATATTTGGTTGAAACTTCGTTGAAACTAAATGATTATTGATTTGTCTTGTCAAGCTGATAGCTAGTTGAAGTATTGGAAACATGCGTAATTCATCCTTTTTTGAAAATAAAATGTCTACAAACGTCGAATATGCAGATACCTGTTTAGAATGTTTATGCAGAATCGTTGCAAAATGCTCATATAGTCGCCAGAATTTACAGGGAAAGATTTCCCAAAAAAACGCACCCACCTAATGGTAGCACATTGTGCGTGTTTTACAAAGATTGCGTGATACGGGAAGTGTGAGTGTGCAAATCCGCGTATTGTTGATTTTAGTGTTTTAACAACCTTTTAACAGAAATTAATATTTTCATAATAAGGATTTGGCAAGTAGCTGAGTAAGTATTTGAATTTTCTCTTGAATGTTTAGTGCAAAAATGTCATTGAGTGCAATTCACAACTTAATAAAACAGCACATTTTTCATTTTAATTAGAAAAATGATAAAAATTCAATTTATTATTTACTTTATTTGAAAGTCAATAACAAACCAAAACGTAAACAGATGGAAATAAATGAACTCCTTGCAAAAAAAACACCTTTTAAATTTACCAGTTTTATTTACATTTATATCCTGGCAGAGATAATATCTGTACCTACAATGTTGTCACGTTGTTAACATTTTTCTAAATTTAAATTCTGCGATAACTCCGAAAATGCTAACAATTGACCCATGGTTTATAGGACAGTTTTAGCTTGAAATGGGGCATTTTATCTCATGTTAAAATATTTGTAGCCATACCTGATACACCCTGTAGAGGTAGAGCAAGGATACTGCTACAATTACGAAGTGGTATAGGTGATACACACCGTGGCGTAGGACTCTTGTGACAGTCCAGCAGAATATTGTTTCGGAAGGCCAGTGAACAAAGCCCATATTACCGCTAAAGTTCGAGAAAATCCAGGACAAAAAATCATCAAACATATTAGCCATATCAGGGCCCGAGTCAGGGCCAATATTGTGTTTGGGTTACCCAATACCTTTGAAAGAACATTATACACCATGGAATTACGAAATTTTCAAAATTATCTGGAATCACCTATAAACCTGGTCTTAGTCTCTGAAATATAATTGTTATAACACGCCCTGCAAAGCTGTTTAGAATCATTATTTCATCTCCGAAAAATTAGATTCTCGATCATAATTTTTATATTTTTTGTGCACAATTTTTTTGGATCGTGTTTCCCAAATGTGGCGTGAATCAAAATGAAAATTTTGATGATGTTCTCTTCCTTGGTTCATACAGGTCAATACCCTGGTGTAAGTGTTCTTAAACATGTTGGGGATCGGAGAACGAAGAAAAATTAAACAAGGAAAATCTGCGAATCCCCGCGAATTTATATATTGTATCAAATTGTATGTGTTGGAGGCGTCAGTTGACCTAGGTTGATGTATTGTACCCCTTCTCCTGCTGCTTAATTCAGATTACCTGCTCGACGCAGCCCCTCTTATCCTAAGTCCTTTAAGAATCTTAGGATATCCAGTGGTTCCAGAGATGAAATGTCTTCTAACTATACAGTGTGATTTTTTAAGTGTGCAACATATGGGGATTTTTTTTAGTAAAAGCACAACCCAAATACAAACAAGGCCAAAAGTTAGTGCATGTCTGATAATCATATTAGGTGCACTTAGAATAGTTGCAAGTCAAACAGCATACAGGGTCGCTCAAACAATATCAAAGCTGTACTGTAAAGTACCCTTATTTTAGAAAATTCAGGAAAATATTATAGAGAAAAGTTGTTTAGAATTAAAAGTTATGCCTAAATACCAAAACATAGCCTCCTAAGATTTTTTTTATTTTCTTTTGAAAAAAATCTATAATTTCTATATTTTTTTTATTTTTTATTTCCGCCATTAATACTTTCAAAAATTAATTAAAATCAAATCAATTTTACATAACTTTGTTCAAATTCAAGCATATTTGTAAAATTAACTTAGTTTTTTAATTTTTTATGGAATCACAAAATTCATGTTTGTTGCAATGATATTCAACACAACTTTAAAATGTCGCAATTTTTTTTTAACAAGTTAAAACATTACTAATGATGATGGTTATATTAAAAAAACTCTCCTTAAAGTGCAAAAGTTTTATTTTATTAGTAAATATTAGTAGAATTTTGATATTTTTTGAGCCACCCTGTATGCTGTTTGACTTGCAACCATTCTAAGTGCACCTAATATGATTATCAGACATGCACCAACTTTTGGCCTTGTTTGTATTTTGATTGTGCTATTACTAAAAAAAAATCCCATATGTTGCACACTTAAGTAATGACACTGTATAACGGGGGCTTCCCAGACTCTTCACTCTTAAACGACTAACGGCATTGCAGTTCAGTAGTAGGTGGTGAGCTGTATCCTCTCCATCTTCGCCTACAGGTACCGTTTTCTTCCAACCCGAATTCCTGTAGGTGTTCCTTAAGTTTTTTAGAGTTTTGAGACTTTTCTTGCAAAGGTTGGTCAGCAGTTCTGATATTTTTTGGTGAAAGTTACCCAATAGATCTTTCCCCTGGTATGCTGTTCTAGCCATTGTTTGTTCCAGTTCCCTTCGTTTTTGACGATTCCTTGGAAGTGCGCATTTCCGAGGCCCCAAAATGGTTCTGGCCCAGTGAAGGGTGTAGAAGTTCTCGTTCTCGCAAGTGTGTCTGCGCATTCGTTGATCTCTACCCCTATGTGTTTAGACATCCAGAGGATGGTTACTTTTTTTTCTTCTCCTGAAGGCTGTCACTCACTAGAGTGTAGCGCACGGAAGCGCGGCGAAGAGGAATTTTATAAAATATTGTTTTAAACAAGAGTACGCTCACTTGTCGGAAGAGCACCGATCGGCATACTCCCATTTAAAACAATGTATTATAAAAAAATCCTCTTCGCCACGCTGCCGTGCGCTGCGCTCCAGTGAGCGTCACCCTTAACTCATTGAGTTTCTGTTGACTTTCCCATACTGTCTGAGAAGTGATGACTGAGGAGCTCAATGTTTTGATAGCTGCTTAGCTGTCAGACATTATTGTAATTCCGTGTTTCCAATATCCTCTGTTCAGGCTAAACTGCACGCATTGTCCGATTGCATGCAACTCCGCTCGAAAGATACTTGGTGATTTGCCCACCGGCTTCGAGTATCTGGTCCAAGGCCCGAATCCTCTAGTTTTCTCAGCAGTCTTGGAACCGTCCGTATTTCGTTTGATGATTTTGCTCTTACGGACCAAATAGATTCTATGTTCCATTTGTTTATCGTGCTCAGTTCTACGTGAAAGTTTTTCTCTAAGCTTGCAGACCCAAGCAGCTCAGCGGTTGTGTTTTCGCTTTGCATGCAGTGGGTCTCGGGTTCGAATCCCGGCTAGGTGCATGGATGTTTGTTTGTTTGTTTGATTTGGTTTGTGTGTGATGTTGGAGGCTTTGTCGACAAACCACAGTGGTGGTTTCTGACAAGAAAGCAGAAAAAAAAAAAAAAAAAAAAAAAAAAAAAAAAAAAAAGCTAAGTTCCAAACAATCATATATTTTGGTAAATCCATAAGGTGTGCACAGTTTGGAAGAAGAAAAGTTGTGTCAGAGTGCATTTTCCCTTGAATACCGATCGTAGCCAGTCTATGATGTATGATCCACTGGCAACCTGCTTTAGTATTATGTGGAGTGGTGTCAGGTCTAGGATGAATTCTGGTGTCGCAGTTGAACATGATCTCATTGCTCCTGCAACAGCAACACGCAAGTTTCAGCACTTCTCGAGAAGTTTTGAATCTAGGGTTATTCCTACTTAGAAATTTCACTTCTTGAGGCGCATGTGTCTCAAGTTCGGGAGTTTTTTCTTCTTGCTCTTGGCCATAATGACAATCGGCGTACAGGCCCGTAGCTAGAGGGGGGCCAGAGTGGGCAATGCCCACTCTGAAAAAAAAAGTTGCCCACTCTAGAGTGGATTATAGAAAAAAATATATTACATAGGAAAAAAAAAAATAACTACATAAAATCACAAAGCAATTTATGTGATTTAATTTCTGTTTTTCCGGATAATATTATCAATGCTTTTTAAACTGCAATTATATTGAAGAAGTTAACGCCTATTTGCTGCGACCATAGATTTTGCGACCGTTTCCCGTTTATAAATCCACAGTTTAGTTCATATTTTACCTAAGGTGGAAGGCATTAATGATATTTGAAATCTGCCAGTTCTGTGTTCTGATTGGTTGATTTTTTTAAATTCGTCTGCAAAAAGAGAAAAAACCTCACATCAGAATTGGTTCAAAATTGGCATAAACATTCTTTGATCGATTATCTACAATCCGAATATTTCGGTTTTTTGATATTTTGGTATTTTGCGAGATTTTAGAAATAATCCATAACGACTATAGGCAACAGGGCTGGGACTTGATATCTTCTTCTCTCTCTTGGAAATCAATAGAGAGGGGACCTCAATAGAGATAGAGAAAAAATCTCTATACGTTACAGAGTCCTAGCCCAGATATACACTTTCCATTTCGAGAAAAACGCAAATTATCGAAAAACTAAAATATTTGGATTTTAGATAATCCATCAAAGAGCCAATTCTGATGTGAGTTGTTCTTTCTCGTTGCAGATGAATTTTAAAAAATCCACATAAAACTGCCAGATTTCAATGTCATTAACGTCCCTTCAAGTGCGCTTTAATGTAAAGTTTGTTTTTTATTTAAAGATAATTCCCCAAGTCAAAAATTTAGTAACTATGTTGGCAACACAAGCCTTTTCTACATAAAAAATTTGAAAGCATTGACAATTTTACATTGTATTGCCAACATAATGTCATTTTGACTTTTAACTTTAAAAAAAAAACAGACTTTATTTTTATTATTTCTTTGTGTTTTGTTAAGGTTTTATATTTTATAATCAGTTATTATGTATTTTTGAAAATAAAGTTTTTGCATCTTGTCGTGATTTTAAGTAATGCTGAAAATAAAAATAAGCTTGCCCCCTCTAAATGTTTGGTTGCCCCCTCTGGAATCAAAACCTGGCTACAGGCCTGTCGGCGTATCCAAAATAGGTGAAGCCCTGATCGGCCAGTATACTCAAGAGTTTATCAACCACTAGATATCACATCAAAGATGAGAGAACCCCTGTCTGTGGACATCTTGAGTACTTACTTAAATGGTTTGTGCACCTTCGTCAGTTTCTGCATTTCTAGTGGCTAGCATTTCACACAGCAGAAGTGACCACTATTTTCTGAAGGCCAGAATCCTCTTTTCTTGAGAGATAATGCCGGTATCCGCATTACAAGGAAGCTAGCATGGACGAAGAGATTGACTTGTGGAGATGCCATCAAAACAGCCATAGCGCACGACAGCATAATGAGCTTGTACCAAAAAAGACTGAACAGAACGTGTCGACACGCAGGAGAGTTGGAAAATCATGAGAACAATAATATCTGGAGATATTACTACTATATCCTTTATAACAGAGCTCAATTCGGATGAACAGCTTAAAACACTACTAGCAGAAGAACGATCAGTTTTAACAAGAATATACCCGTAATGTGACGAAAACTATTGGCTGGCCGATATCGCTGACACTTCCTGAGGTTGAAATAATGTGTATAAGTCTGAAAAACCGAAGTTTATGATTACTTGTGAAAACCTCAAAAGATGCAAATCGTATTGTATAGTATTTTGGACAGGCCAGCCAATTTTCATATCTCGGAACCGAAATTGAACCAACGTGAAGTGAGACCTACAATGATAGCATCACGTATCGCAGGTTGCCCACGAGATATCGTATGCGGAGAAACAATAAGTATCTCAAAACGGAGAGGAAGCTGAAAATGTATAAAGGCACGGAAAAATCTAATTTAATACACGGGAAACAAGGCGAGATACTACCGATACAATAGAAGAGCTGAGAACAGTAAAATAAGGATAGTAGGAGCATCCATGATTTGGATTTGGGAAAACACAATACTCCAATAAGAAAGAGAACAATATTAATAGCTCCAAAATCTTGAAGTCAGGAAAAGCATAGTTTGACAAAAAAGCCGTACCCTACCTCTATGGATACTCACAACAAAAGAAAACACAAAATAAATTATTATCACGGTTTTACATCTGATTTCTGATATCCCAATATTATAATATTGTCTGCTATGTCCTACTATGTTTCCATCTTTATTAGAGTGGTCACGGTTTAAATATTATTAATGTGGGTAGATTTGTGTAGGAAGCCATTAAATTTCTCCAATATTAGTTTAGAATATATTGCTATTTTATTACTAGGTACATGTTCTATCCCAGCAGAGTGAAACTATACTTCTAAATATAGTGCGAAACGTCAAACAAAGGAGAAAAGTTTGTTTGCAACATTACTTTTAAAATTTTATTCGGCAATTTAATTTGATAAGGCATTAGCATGCTTTTGCTCAACAAAACACTCTCAAACTAATAACGGATTCTAGTTACAAATTAAATAGTTAACAGATAAAATTTAGGATCCTTTGGTTTATGCTAAAAAGTTAGAGCTTTCTACAGATGGTGCTCTGAATTCAATTACACAGCTTCAAAGCAAACTAATTTTATTACAGAAAGTCCAGGAAAGGTTTGGTTGTAGTTTCGTTGTTTCTGAAGCTACGGAACATACCAACCATATTTTTTTTTAATTAGATTTTTTTTGTACTTAGACGCAGAAAATTTGCATAATATTTGATTATTTAAAAGTTTTATATATTCGAGATTAAAAATATAATAACTATTGGTACCAGATGCCTCTTAAATTTCCCCATAATTTTTTTTAATGTGCTAGTGCAATAGAAGCTAACGGGCTTTCAAAAAAAGATCCAATCAAAGATTGCTTTGATTACGAAAACGTACGTCGCATTATGGTTCCTTTATTGGTCAGGATTTTCGACATGACATTTTGACATTAAAGTTCATTGGCATTCAAAGGACATACGTTTAAAAAACCATAGCAATCTTTGATTGGTTTGTTTTTTTGAAGACCCGTTATTAAATTCAATATTCAGTCCCTACATGGGTTGTTAAATGAAATAAATTTCAAAACGAATTTTACCAAAATAATGCTTCCAGTACGTTGATCTAAATTTAATAATGGTTTAACCATAAATGTGTAATTTCCGATTTAATAAACAAGTTTATAACATGCAAAAACGTTGGTTAATACAATTTTCAAATAAAAGCTTTTGGTCTGGATATATATTCTAAAGTAGGATAGGCTTACTTTCATTACACCCGATACCTAAGCTATACATTATATTAAAGCAAATCAAAATAGCTTCAGTAACAAGGTAGCGAGAGGGTCGATTTTTTAACACTTTTGTGTTCTTATAAAGTGCTGATGAGGGTTTCGACGGGACTTTCCAAACAAATGTTGTGGTCAAACATAACGGCAGCTGCGTGTACATCCCTCCAGGTATCTTCAAGAGCACATGCAAGATAGACATAACGTGGTTCCCCTTTGATGATCAACACTGTGACATGAAGTTTGGTAGCTGGACCCACGATGGTAACCAGGTATTGCACACAAATTATTTTATTGTTTTAGATTAAAAATACAGTACACTACTTTCAATTGTTCGACCAGTAATCAATATCAGTACAAATTCATTAAATTTTTGAGTCGCTTACATAGGTAGGTACCTACCTAATCTGATTTTTTGCAAATTACGTACCTACTAAACAGTGTCCCGATATGGTTCAAATCATTATTGAATTCAAGTTGTAAAAAAATTAGATTGAAAAAAGTGATAAATGTGAGTGATGGTCTGGTTGATTTCACCATAAATGTTTTAAATATGGGAGTCTATACAAAAAGAGGAACGAAATTATTTGTCGAATGGTACGAAATAATGTATAGGGGAACTCAACATTCTCTTGACTTTTCTAGGATAAACAGGAATATATTGAATACCAAAACAAGTTAATCACCAAAAGTTAGGTTTAATTTATGTGGAAAGAAAAATGCGATAAATACAATCCGCTTGAAAAGAAAAAGTGTTTGTGGTCGGGATAAAATGTATGTCACTCTTAGCCAAATAAAATTGTGAAATTATTTCCATCATGACAATTATTATTGGCAATAGTTTTCTTGCTAAAATTTATTCCACAAGGCAAGCCAACTGTAGCCTCTTTAAGTTATGAGAACTTAAAGAGGCTAGAGTGTCCTGGAAATTAGAAAACTGAACTTAAAACTTTCAAGCGTTTTATCGATAATCGATTTGCATTCACATCTTATTACTCGCTAAAAATTATAAATAGCTGCCTTAGTGAAATAATGTTCACCTTGTATAGTTTTCGACGATATTATTGATCAACCAGTACCTATACCTCCGTAGAATGAGGTTGGTGCTTTTTTACTTCTCATGATGTAAAATGTATAATAAAATAAAGCTTATACCTACTTATCCAATCTAAATTGGAAACTAAGGAATTTCACTTGTTTAATTTTTTGTAAATTCAAAATAATAGCTGTTTTTTCAGAATCATATGGAAATTCTTTTGATTACTGGTCCAACTGTTACCTACTGATTATTTTACAAATTATACCTCACAATTCACACTCAGTCTAACAGATTAATTTAAAATATAACGAATCTGATGAAAGGCCTTAATATATTCCTATAAAATCCATCCCTGCAGTTAATTAAACTCGGCCATGTTCAAAAAATGTCCATATGTTTCAGGAAAAATAATTAATTGCATCACGTCTTATAAAATTCATTTACACTGTAGATCACAAATCTATAAACAATGTAGGCAACTGAACCATGTAAGGTCGGTGTCAAGTCCGCTCGTCGGAAATTAGTATTGTTACGATATCGCTAACTCCGGGCCAGAAGAACAGCGTCCGCCGCCAGGCTGTCAAGAATCTAGCGGATTATTCTACTATAATCTGGAAA
This sequence comes from Ceutorhynchus assimilis, assembly GCA_917834065.1. Lineage (NCBI taxonomy): Eukaryota > Metazoa > Arthropoda > Insecta > Coleoptera > Curculionidae > Ceutorhynchus > Ceutorhynchus assimilis. The sequence goes on along the minus strand of OU892277.1, from coordinate 16,929,409 downwards.
ATAAGATTATAGTGTGTACTCTAGATTTTACAGGAATAGATTTAGGGATATATAAGAAGGCTGGCATTGGTTTGTAAGTTAAGTTTCAGTTCGACTGTGATACGATTTAATTAGTGATTGTAAAGAGTTTAATTGTTGAGTTAGTTATTAAAGTAATTAGTGTCAGAGTGTATTGTTAAGTGGAATAAATGATTGCTGTGTTAATTGGACTTTGATTTTTGGAATAAACGAAACGAACAACGAACCCGAGATTTCTGTCAGGCAACCCAAAGCCGTGACATTGGTGCCAGAAGTAGGATATAAAGGACTGCAGAGTGAAAACCAATTGCGGAAGTGCGGGGGCACTAGTGTAGTGTAAAAACTGAACACTAAGTGAACACTGGGACAGTTAGTGCAGTGCAAACAGTGACAATCACAAAAAGAGACTTAACCGATCGTGTGAATTACCCCGGAAGTGACTCTATACCCGATTTAGACTGTGATAGTGTAACGTAGTAAATCTTCGAGTGAGTTCTAGAAAATTCTATTTGGAAACTAAGGGAGATATCGAATTTGTGACTTCGCCGACGTATTCAGAACATCAATCGTCATTCAGAAGAGGTTTTTCGAGGAGTTTCGGGAAAATTCTAGAACATTCTATTTGGAAACCAAGGGAGATATCGAAATTGTGACTTCACCGTCGTGTTTGCTGTATCAATCGACATCTAGAAAAGAAGTTTCAAGAAAATTCCAGAACATTCTATTCTAGAATAAAGCAAGTTATCCAATTTGTGACTTCACCGGCGTGTTTGGAACTTCGAGAAAATACCAGGAAAGATAATTGAAGAAAGTTTGAGTGAAATTCTAGAACATTCTGTATATGCCTATCACAAGACAACAGGCCAAAATGGACGAACAAGTGAAGAACTCCTGTGCAAAATGTTGCAACTTCAAGAGACCAAACGACAACAAGAAAAACAAGACGAAGAAGCTAGACGACAACAAGAAGAGGCTAGAAGACAACAAGAAAAACAAGACGAGGAAGCCAGACGACAACAAGAAAAACAAGACGAAGAAGCCAGGCGACAAAAAGAACGGCAAGAAGACCTTGAACAACTACAGAAAATATTTCAAAACATACACGGATTTGTCGCTAACCTAGAACAAAAGATTACGGAAGTAAAAGCCGAAGTTAAAGATGATGTTCGAGAAGTTAAAGACGATGTTCGAGAAGTTAAAAACGACGTTCAGGAAGTAAAAGCTGTAGTCAAAGCCGATGTTCAAGAAGTTAAAGACAATGTTCAAGAAGTTAGATACGATGTTCAGCAATTAAGACAAGAAGTTGAGGACCAAGTTCAAGCAGTTCAAGCACTCAAGGATAAGGTGCGTAAATTAGAAATACAGTCCATCAATCCAGTTAGTGTTGGAGCATTCTCCAGTATGAAGATAAAACCACCAACTTTTGACGGTTCTACATCCTGGACCATGTATATCCGACAATTTGAAGCTGCTGCAAATATCAACGGATGGAACAATCAAGAAAAAGCTGCAGCACTGATAGTGGCGCTACGAGGACCAGCCTTAGATCTTCTTCAGTCCATTCCTTCAATCTACCAACAGAATTACCAGCATTTAAGTCAGACATTAGAATTGCGCTTCGGAGACCATTACAGACAAGAAGTATTCAGAAAAAAACTATTTCTTTGTTTTGTACTTGTCTCTATTTCCTGATCGTCATCTCCACATGCCCCTAGTTTCGACATACATAAAAATGGGTAACCTACAGATTCATTATTATGAAAACACGTCGTCACTGGTCTGGTCCGCCACTGTGCTTCACGTCAGTATTAGGGAAAGGAAGGTGACGCGACGCGGACTGGTGGGAAAATTTTGACACTTAATCACAGAAAGGGGATGGTCGCGCATGGTGACGAACGTTTAGAAGTGCTGTAGCGAAAATTCAAACTATATAATATTGTTTTGCATTATCTTGAGGTTGTTTTATTGAATTAAAAGGATGAAGTTTACATAATCAGAAATAATAATAGTGAATCATCTCGGACAAAGGCACCGTCAGCGTCGGTTATGACAAATACTGCTTACACCAATACTGACTATCTATTCGCTCACCTACAGACTACCCCCTCATCTTTCCAAAAACTGTCTATATTTCCCCGGCTCTACGATTTTACTTATTTCCGATGTCCGAAATTGACAGTGGCCTTACATGGTTCAATTGCTTATATTGTTCTTAAATTCATAGTCTATAGAGTAATTTTTATTAGACGTGATGTAAATAATATTGTTCCTGGATCTCATAAAGTTTTTGGGAAGATGCACGAGTTTAACTTTAACTGCAGGGATATGCCATATCGTACTAGATAAGTCATTAAAATTCCAGCAAATGGAATTATGTTTTTGTGATGCAAGTGTTGCATTTCGTTCAACTGTAAACAAAATAATGGGCCCTGAATATTGTTTCTTTCATGGATAAAATATTATTAACTAGGAAGTTTGCTGCTATATTATAGCCGCGCAATAAAAAATCAAGTATGAAGGATTTTCAAAATATCTTTAAAAACAACTCGCCGCTGACTTCATGCGGCATGATCACAAGCATGGACGTATTGCACAAATAAATATAAGTGAGACGGATTGAGGTAAATTTAATGGAGCCTCGCAATACCCAAACTAGGAGAAGAATACAGTATCAAAAATCATGCCTAACCCTCACTTATATCTATGGTTCTGTTATGAAATATTTAATTTTTTTGTTTATTATTTTTGAACTCCTACTTCTTTCATTCAATATCCAATAATTTTCTTTAATATCCTGGAAGTTTATCTATATCACCTGATATACATATTAGGCTCAAAATGCACATTTCCAGTTTATTTGGGTCTACCTCCTTCACATCCCGGCGTTGATTATTCCGATGCTTGCATTTAGTTTCTGTTGGAACCTTTTCAAGTGATTGTTTATTATGGTTGCCGTTTCGTGAAATGTTGTTGGACCATGTTTGTTTGGTGCTTTGAGGCTTCGATTACCACTCGTTGGTTTTTGTCAATCTTGTCGATGTTCTTCACGTTACTATGGTGACACAGTATTTTTAGATAGCAACCTTTTCATTGAATCGCCATAAGATTTTCGGGAAATTCTGATATTGCAGATGGATTCTGATCTGTGGATATATCTCCTCAATGCCAGCTGCCATGATTTTTTGGTGAGGGATTAGACGCACTTTCGACAACATCCCAATTAGTTTCGAGGTTGCCACAAAAAGTATAATGCTCAGAAAGAAGTAAAACATCAGCAAGATCGGGTCGTAAACGAAAAATCCGCATCAAAATTGAGAAGAAAAATACTGAGTGTAAAAAAAAATAGTGTACCGGACTTCGAGGGGTGATACTACATATGAAAACTAAAAAAAGTTCCTATGAACATATGCCGTAAAATGCTTTTTTGTTTTGTGAGGAACTACCCTCTACCCTGATGGAAACTACCCTTTCAGAACAGTTGCGGCTTTTTTTACTATCACCATTCACTTTGGCATCGAAATTTATGCGAGAATACCAAACTTCAAGGAAAATAGTTACATTAAATCTTTTGTTTGAAGTGCTTCCTGAAGAAGGAAGCATCTAAGGGCATACGTTCATAGAAACTTTTTTTTAAATTTTCATATGTAGTATGACCCCTCGCAGTCTGGTACACTATTTTTTTCACGCCCTGTATATTACGAAAACCAGGATTATAAGGAACTGTTGGAAGCGGTAAAAACTTTGCTAAACAAATGTTCTATGAAAGGAAATATTCCAAGCAAGTGGCAGAATGCCGACGTCATCCAAATATAGAAAGAAAGAAGACAAAGGCAACATACAAAAGAATCGTCCAATCAGCTTGTTATGACATCTGTATAAGCTGCCAACAAGAAAAATAAGGAACAGGCTGACAAACAAAAAGTTAAAGTGTCGCAGGATGCATCAAATTTTACTCTCAATTTCGTCGTTGCATTTGATTCTTTAAAAATATGTTGACAACGGCTATGATGTTTCCTCAATCCAGATTTCCATATGTAAAAGATCCAAGTACTCCTGCTACGTTGAATCTTTGATAATTGCAGTGTTGCCCGAATTCCGTGGTCTACTTTATACTCCACTATTAGTTGCTCTGTGGGACTATATGGTACCAGATCTGATAATATCTCGACTCTGAACTGCTTCCTGGATGATGAAAGCAGGCTCTCAGCTTCTTCTTTGATGAAAGATAACTAGGATTCGGAATCTGTCGGAAATAGTGCCCTTGTGCCTATTTCATTTTTCTTAATACTGTAGCTAACAACAGTTATCCAAATTTCCTACTGTCAGGATTTGTGAGTGAACTTCGTTGCGGCTTATACAAAGATAGAAGTGATTATACAGGGTGTTTCAGAAAGGGTGTTACAAACTCCAGGGGTGGAGATAACTCATCAAAATATCGTAAATATTGTGGACATTATTGAAAAAGAATAAAAGATATATGCTTGTACGATATTTCAGCTATATGTCTTAAAAATTGGAAAATGTTATACAAAAAAAAATTTAATTAAATTCCTAGCTCCAATAACTCGGAAACGGAACATTTCCAGACCCATATTCATAGGAAATTTTTTCCCTATTTTGATGAGCTATATCCGCCCTTGAAGTTTGTAACACCGTTCCTGAAACACCCTGTACATTGAATGCTTTTTTGGTTGATTTTTATTTTGAAGGAATTCTACGTTAACATAGGTTGGTGACCATTCTTGCAGATTTGTCATCAGGTTATGGAAATGCATGTTGTATTGTTATCATGATTGACGAGGCAGTTCATATTATAGAGCTTCTTTCTTGAACTGCCTAACAGCGTGCGGAGGGAGTTGAAGCTTGGAATTTGTCACACTTATATATTGTAGGTGATAATCAAAAACAATATTTGCATCGAGCATTCGCAGCTTATTTGGTATGTTTGATGAACATAGAACGATGGCGTCGTGTAGTTATTCTATTTTTATGCCGAATTGTGCTGGATTGTAAGAGTATCCAAAATTCTGTAGAATGATGTTGAGATGGAAAGTATTTCGATGTTGTAATGGTTTAAACTTTGCCATTTAGGGCAGATTTATTCACCTTCTGATAAACTCTGAGGTATGCAATCTGACAGATAAAAACGCAATATGTAATTCCATTGGTCGGAATGTTCACAAAATCAAAAAATCCCGATTAATAATCATCAAATCATTAAGCATCGTTTCATAAGTAAATCTACAAAAATTTTCGAAAATCAATTATTTCTTTGAGAAAAACAGAGACAAAATATTATTATTTGTTTAAACGCACGAAACGCTCTCTGACGTCACAATGCGTAACGAGTTAGCGCGCGCAAGTACAGTAGCGCTACTAGCACTGATTTACGTGCGGAAAATACCAATTTTCTGCACCTCATAGCAAAACACGTACGTAGGTGCCACTTTTTTCGACTCGGTTTAACTTTCTTTGAGTCTCCCATCATTACACAAACACAGATAATTAGAGTGAATAAAGCTTTTTGGGATAAAGCAACAGACAGCAACACAATAAATTCAATGTAAACTTGTGAACAAATCTCGCAAACGCGCCAGCTGATTGTTCATTCCGCACAGTGACGTCAAAAGCGCTACTCTCGCCCCCTAGCCTCGCTAATTTCTTTTTTTGTTTTCGATTTATCAGAAAAAATAAAGGATTTCTAGGTGTTTTAACGCTTAATACGTGTTTTGTGGACCTAGAACCACCACTTTTTATTACAATTGAAAAATAGTGAACATTCCTATTATGGAAAGGTAAATTTATCTTGCTGATAGTTACCAGCAAGTTTGCCTGATGATGGATAAACCAGTCTAATAGTGAATGTCTGAAATTTGGAGATATAAGTCTGCAGGCTTCCCATGAGAATGAGTTTTGAGGTAGGCACTGCATCTTCTCAATGTTCGTGAGACATTTGTTCTCATGGACCACCTGCATAAAAATTTATATGTGTGTTCAAGCTGGGGAAGATATTTATTGCAAGCTTTTGGTGTTGAAGTCGTAATTTCCTACGCTCGGATTTTCGTCCCCAATGTTTCTCAAATTAATGTAGCTCGATATCTTTGTAGGAGCTCTCATTGGCTCTATCACGTTTGAAGCTGTTGCTCAATGTATAGACGGAATTAAAGAGGTCCACTGTATACTGTCTACTTTAGTAAGATTATTTGCTCGTTTTTTTTTTTTCAATAATTTTTTGACCTGAATAATATGAAACACACTGCGCCACGATCTGGTGGCAGATGAAGTGGAACACCCAAAAAATCGAGTAATTTTGATTGGGGTACATTGCATTACGGAATTCTGGAACTTCTCCATACCGTTTTGGGGTGAATTTGGACACAGAATTATTTTGGCTAGAGAAGACATTTTCAATATTCCACAAAAATCAGAAACAATAAATTTGAATCCTACTGTAAGTTGAATTATTCAAGTCAATGGGTAACTACTTTTTTTTAAATTAATTCTTATAATTGAAAGCATCTTTAACTCTATGTAAATTTGAGGTATCTCTGAATTTGAGTAACCAATTGTAATTATTGGGCATTGGATACAGTCCAGAAAATATTTGAAAAAATAAATAAAACATTCAATGTTGGAAATACAGTGACTGGATGCAATTTTAAAACGATAATATTCTAATTTTTTTTCCATGAATATTTGCTCAAGTTAACTAAATTTGATCCAAATATTTCTAATAATTTTATCCTCTACCTATACACTTTTTGAGCATTCAATTGGTAAACAATCAATTGAGAATTTTGATTGGAAAAATTAATTAATGTTTTGTTTATAGCTTTAAATATTTTATTTTTGTGTACCTAAGTTTGCTTTTATTTTTATTTTTTTTTTCAATGGGCTACGCTTTGGGTCCCAACTAAACGTACTTTTTCACTCACAGTTAAAAAATATTTCTTTTCGAAATATTTAATTTATGAGTATGTGATCTACCTACATCACATACGAAATAGTAATATGTTTACTTAATATGCAAGAAGTTTCGATCCAGAAACCACAATTCAAATTCAACCCAAGCTTTTAGGCGATATCAAACATTTTAGATTCCAGGAAATGCCACTATCTAACTAAAATTGAATGTGAGTGTATCAAATATTAACCTTGCTCTCAAATTGTCGATAAATTGTGTATCATATACCAAAATATTATGATGTTATAAGATATATAAGCTACAATATTATAGTATTTTAGCTTCTGTACCAAGAATTGAGGACTAAGCACATTTCTGGCTCACCGATATCCCACGACCGAAACATACATACCTTACATTTCTGGTCAGTATTGCTGCCACATTTCGTAGCAATTTTACGGAAACTGCTTGGACATTTAGATGCTAAAATGCATTACAGAAAGTTGTATGTACTATATGTATAGATTAAAATATCAGTTTTAATCTATTTTATCCAAGTAGTTTCTTGCTTGAAGGCAAAGCAAATTATTCGAAATAGTAAAGACTTTCGATTTTTTTGTACTGCATCAGATAATCGAAAATGCTGAATGCAACACTGGCCAAACACAAAAACACACACAAAATCATCACTTATTTATAAATACCTATTAGTGTATAGGCGTTCGACAAGATAGTCCTAGTGCACGCTTTAGCTGCTAGGCTCTAGACGTGTTTTCCGTGTGCGATTTATTAAGTACAGAGTTTTCCTTTATATTTTGACACTCACCTCAAAGGCTAATTACAGGTTCTACAAAATATTTCATATACAAATCTACTAGTTTTGTGTATTTGACTGTTTTTTTATAGAACGTGCATACTATAGTATATAAACTGTGATAGTATGAGCTGAGTGAATTTTAAAGCAAAAACTCTGCGCCAATGCAGCCAAAAATTTTTTTTTGCAGAAAAAGGCGAAATATTTTTTTTCAATTTTTCATATTAACTGAGGAAGGTTCCTTTAACTCCGCAGTTTGTAACCGCATTGACAATGAAGTATTATTATTATTATTATTATTATTATTATTATTATTATTATTATTATTATTATTATCAATTTTATAACAGATAATAACAAAAGCAAGCAGCTTGTCTCCATTCCGCTTTGTCAATGAAATATCATAAGTTCATGTCAAACAAGAACCCAAAGTCTATTGGTTATTATTAATAAATAAATTTATACACTTTTTGGTTTAAAATTTTCCGCATTTTTCTGTAAAACAAAATATTTGGACCCTCATAGTGTTTTTGGTTTTGAAGGTGCCAATCTGATTATATGCGAGTTTGATTACTGACATATTTATTAATTGCTAATGTAACAAGAGGGTTGGGTAAAGAATTTCACGTTCTCTTATCATAATGGTAGACCAAAGCATTACAAAATTGATGCTAACTTTTTGGAATGTTTAAATTAGTTCAATTAAATAGAATTAAATGCGTGTAGAACTATAAAAAAATAATAAAGGGAGAAATTTAATTCTTCGCAATGCCATTCTATGTTTAATTAGTCAAATTAATATAATTGTCAGTAATTTATACTCGCATTAAAAATATAAAGCCCGCTCATTAGGGAACCATGGTATTAGGTTTACTATTTTGCATGGAGCACAATGCCACCTACTTCTCTGCTACCAACTTTGCAATCGACTAATTTTCCAATTTTACCCTTTTTTCACGGTGAGTAGTTAATAATAATTAATTTCATACTAATGGATTTTGGCGAAGCGTTAACCAAGTAAACGGCTTCCCATCTTCGTTTAAGCGCACTTATTGCATTTCGCAAACAAACAAATATTTGGTAATCTTAGCACTAGGAAGAAACTTCCAACAGATAAAGTGGATAGACATTAAATGGAATTTAATTATTTTAGATTTCTCATTTAAGGCTGGTTTATCGTTTTCTGAAAGCTGGCAGTTTTCTCATTAGAGTTTTTGTAGCTACACTTGACTGATTTATGTACCGTTATATAAGTATTATCTTTTCATCATCCATATTAATAAAATCTTGACCAAACAGGCAGTCTTAAAGCTTAGTTTTCACCAAAATCATATTTACCGTACAGCATTTCAATTATTTTTAACGAAGCAGATATGCAATCAATTATATTTATAAGTTGGTTGAAATTCTGCGGATCAATGAGTAAAATTAATCCATCAAATAATTTATTTACCAGATACAAAAAAAAAATATATTTATTTTATAGTTTATTCGTCAATGAAAAGAGTTAAATTATTAGGCCGAGAATCGATATAAACCGAAAAGCATTTCTTACGTCTACGTGCTAACTAAGAGCTGTTCAACGATTCCAAGGAAATCCTTCTTCCAAATGAATGAACCGCAATAGACCAAAACGTCTCGCATAATATAATATCCAGAATGGGTTTCATAGTTTTCCTTTTTCTCAGCTGGAGTGCTGAAAATTTTGCGGCTTTCGGGTTTCAGCGAGATCGCTTTCGCGCTGTCATTTTTTATTCCATCTTCGATTGAATTTAAAGTATAGGTTTTGTTACCCCTTTTTGTTAATTACTTAACTAGAGTTCCATAATATGTTCAGCTTACTCAATAGTGTGTGCAGAATGGACAATAGGTGGTTTTGTCAAAGGCCCCTTCAATGTCGATGCATACCTCGAGGGTGGACTCTCTATTATCCAGCGATTTTTCCACTCGCCCAGAATTCAAGTGGAGGGCTGTGTCCGTTGATCTCCCAGGAGTGTATGCATGTTGATTATCGTGGAGTTGATTGGATGTTGATAGCACTTCATCCCTTATGTACCTTTCGCATAGCCTCTCCATTGTCTTGAGAGAAAAAGATGAGAGGCTTCTAGGGCAATATGCTTTGGGGGGGTGTAGTCCATCCTCCCTGGTTTGGGTAGGAACACCACTCTGACTTCTCTCCAAGCCTTGGTAAGGTAATCCTGTAAAAGAAAATATTATAGAAACTCAACTAATTCCTGATGTAGGTAAACCAGTGAAACAACTAAATATTTTCAAATTGAATAGTGTATATTTCTTAGGTGATTTCCAGTTTCAAATTTGCGGATAAGAAATATGATCCGTTAACATGTAAAATATGTTAAAATTATGACAGGTGCATGTCAATTTGGTAACTTCAAACAATATAGGTACCTCACAGAATACGTATTCTATAAATATTCGCATGAGTCTGAACTATATGACTAACAGCTGTTAGTCATATTATCATCAAACCAAATTGACCGCCCAAGAGTATTGTGTTATAATTATTATTAGTATGGTTGAACCGATTTCGAAAATCTTATCCAGTTTCAAAGTCATCATCGGACAGAACTTGATCAAACTGATATTTAAATGCTTTATGTCCATGTTATTTTTCAAATCTTGCGTGCTTATTCGTGGCTCGTTTCAACTTCAGGGCAATTTCTCTGGAAAATGCAGTAGGGTTCATCTCTATGAAAGCTATCCTACAACATCCATTTTTGCGCTGACATTGAGGTTTTCAGTGCATTTTTCTGATCGAAACTATGAAGTACACTCCAAAACCCTTTCCCTATAAACGCGTGCTCTACCTCTGAAGGGTTTTTACCGAAAACCCGATACACCATCACAAAACATTTCATCACGCGACATCTCATGATAGACATTTCATCACTATAAGGCGTCATCAGACCCGAATTAATCACATTAACGACTCACTGTAAAAGCAATGAGTGATAAGAGCGTCTGCGATAATATTTTGTATGGTAAAATTTCCTGTGTTAAGATAAGAGATGCCGTGGAACTGAATACCGTATAATCCATGGATAATAAAAATATCCACTTGCTTGCTCTATATTAACAATATTTGGTTTGCTTTAATTACGAACCTCCGTGAAAAACTAGCAAACAGCAAAAATTATGTATTTCCTGGTCATGGATGGACTTCATAAGATAGTTGGGTCTAGTTCAGGGGCTTATTTTTTTCCTATAAATGCCAACCTGAGCTGCTTCAGGAATCGTGAGCGATTTCTCCAAATTCAAGGCTGCTTTTGGAAGAATTTTGTGCGATTTTCCAAAAAAAAACCTATTAAGAAAAAAAAGTTCGCTTTCTAATATAGATTTACTTTTTTCAGTCTCTTCTTGCTTAAAAGAAGGATAGTGATTTTCCCTTTTATGAAGAAATACTGCATACAATAGTATATTGATTAAATTTTAAGAATTCAAGGATTGTTGTCATATTAAAAGTTTTTTATTTAATTGGAATACGAAGTATATATATCCCAGAAAAAAAAATACTGCATTGTCATTTTTAAAACAGGGTATGCACAAAAAAATGGAAAGCAAACTTATCCAGCTTACATTAACTAATGTTTTGCCTTATCAATAATACTAAAGCAGTAGGTAGTAAAACAGGGTTTCCTAATTTCTGCACAAGAGAATTTTCAATTTTTGATCACTCTCTGTTTTAACTCCTTTTACTATACCTTATTATATTTTTTTTACAATAAAATCAGTTTATCTTATACTATTAATTAATTATATTAACCCTATACACGCTCTTACAAAACGCTGGAATTCTTTGTCTACATTCAGCATTGACCCAGTTCCATAATTAAAGTAAACTTGTTCTCCATTTAATCTCCTGTCCCTTCTTCTTTTTTAGGATTTTCTATATAGGTTTCCCCGAGTATTATAATAAGAAAGAATTTTCTTGGAATTATTAAACAACCCTAAGTACATATTAAGCCAAGAGTTCTTAGTTATAAGAAATGTGCTTTTCGTTTCATAACGATTGTAAGCATATATCAATCAAAATGTTACGACAAATTGAAGATAATGTAAGACGAGATTTTTCTTTATTTAAAACGACCTTTACTTGTGTTTTCCTAATTATGTTTCAGCGTTTCTCAACCAGGCGAAATGACTAAAAGCAAATTTCATAATTAGGTTCAATAGTATTTTCTACACTTAGAAATGTTGAGCATTTTGAAAAATCATCATTCTCAAATGCTTCAGCTAGAAATTTTGAGGATGGATGGATTAAAAACTAGAACAAACACCTTGTCGTATTATGTTAACTTAAAACTTGCCAGGCAAATGATTAAAAAAGTAATATTTAATTTAAACATTAAGACAGATTGATTTAGCTGATACTTGATGGAAATCCATCACAAGTTTTGGAAGGAAACAAAACATATTCTAGATTTCCACAATTTTATGAACATGAAACCCTGTATTCAGTTAAATAACATTGTGAAAATCTAGAAACTTTTTTGTTTCCTTTCGAAATTAATTTGAATATTCATAAACACTCATCAATTGAAAAAACCTTCACTCCTTTTCGTCCTACCCGAATATCCCATGTATCCTGTAAAGTTCTTAGCAGAGGGGTTGTATATTTTCCTTGTGGGGATGCGAACAAGTGAGAGATTTTGTGAGGCACGTATTCTACTATTATGCGTCATTCAAAATCATGAGTTGTAAGGAAAATATATGAAATATGAATTATTCAAATTTACTATTAATAATCCACATTATGCAATTGTTTATCGACGTGAATTACCATAGATATTTGAATTGAACAAAATAGAATAGACATTGAAGGATAAAATTTATATTTTTAGTAGCATGTGAAGACGTTCTTCTGCATGATTTCTTCTAATGCAGTGTTTTATATTTTGTATCCTTATCAAGTATTTCTTAGAACAATTTTCTCACATTTAGTAACTGCATGAAAGTGAAAATTGTTTTGCACCATGTTAACCTTTATTCACCAAAATATGTTGTTACCGAAATAAATGGCATAAGATAGTGTATAGAACTACTTCATCCTTTATAATTGTAAGAATAATAAATACCTATACCTACATTTTAACTTATAACTTATTATTTATGTGTTCAAGCTTCTGTTCTATTAAAGAAACAAACTGATAACTGATTATATATTTTTTATTACATTAATCAAGTTATAAAATAAATATATTTAGTTTTGCGAGGCAAAACAACGGACGTGATGTAATATATTATATTGAATATGTAATATAATATTATTAGCGGCTGCAAATTTAAATTTAAACGATAATTGAATTTTGTTACAATTTACGTTAGTGGTGCGAAGTAGCTGTAAAAAATATAGTATGTGACAAAAAAAAAACGCATCAACCACTAAAATTGCATATTTATTAACAAATTTTCTACATGTGTAATGGTGTAAAAAATAACAATTATTGATTGAATTTTACTTTCATTTTATATTTTTTATTAAATTAAATTTTACTTTTATTAGCCCAAGCATATGCACAGAGTTTGCGTTTTTTCTTTGTCACACAGGATATATCCTACAATATAGGTAACAGATTTCTACGCAGATATGGTCATTACCAACAGGTAGGTGTATCCTTGGTGTGTTCGCTGATATACAAATATAATAATTATAACTTCCAATATTATTTTATTTTTATATAGAGCGCAGTAGCTGATTATACTCCAAATTGGTATCAAAAATGTGTTCAAATGATATTTGTTCTCTCTCATTCTGGTAAGTATTTTAGCTAGTCTCTTTTCCAATTTTCTTTTTTCTAGAATTGTGGAAAAACACTCTAGACCTTTTAAAAACTGAAAAATATACAGGCTAGATCCGTAATGACCATCATGGTTTTCAGACGCACTTTAGATACCTTATAAATACCATTCAATGGAAAAAACTTATAGTTATAATTTCTGTTCAACTTTTTCGGACTAAATTTGACAAGCGCGGGTACACAAGAAGCACATTACTTTGCATTAAACTTTAATTTATCTAGAATTTGTTCATCTTGTAACAATTCAACATATGTAAATGCATTCTCAAGCTCTAACTAAAAAATGGAGTGGGACTTCTCAAAATGGTGCAAACTTCACCTTATAATTACCTGGGGTAAAACACCGGAATAATCGATCTTTAAGATAAAAACTTGCAATATGTATATATATGCAACAAAATTCGAATGTCAATTCAAAATAATCTTACGCGAATAATTTTGACATTATATGATTCCCAGCAAGAAATGAGAATAATAAATTTAACCAAACGTAGCACCTAATATACAGTATGTTTCAAAAGTCTGGAAACGGTCAAATATTTCCAGAGCGGCTTGAAATAGAATTACGAAATTTTCTGCATATGGGTGAATAATGATGCTGGATTCAATGATGTTATCGACAATGTTGCCAAGTTTACCGGTTTCAGATAATGTAGGAAAGTTTTGTTTTAAATAGGAATACCACTTTATTTTCATTGCAATAAAATATTCGCTCCATTGTTATAGTCCAAGAGCCCAGAGCCGCCAGACACAACTTATTTTCTAAAGGACATACTATGAACGTATGCATACCCGCTAAGTTGGCTAGACGGCCAATTTATTGACACCAGGTGCAAAAGGTGAGAAAAAATAAGACTAACTTAACTTATATTCTAACGGTTAATTTTTATATATGTTCTATATAAAATTAGTACAAACCAATATTTACCACTGCCAGACACCTCCCGTCGGCCAGAGCTTCCGCCAGACGCTTTAAAGTGCGCAAAAAAATAATAATAAAAATTTAACTTTTTTTCTAACGCTTGATTTTTATATATGTTTTTGGGGAGACTATTTCATAACTACTTGTGATCAACCAGACCAATCGCACCGGCCAAACATCCCCCCAGATGCAATAATAATTTTTCCGTGTGTGTGAGCATGAGGGAACTATGCATGCGTTAGCTTACAGTCTAATCCAGGCTAGAGTAGAGATGGGAAAAACCGTTATTTACAAATAACAGTTACAGCTGTTACTGTTATTTTCAAACAACGGTCTAAAATAGTAGGTTGTCGACATTGTCGGTATTTTTTATTACTCGTGGTGGCAGCGTATGTACCCATTGGTTGAACAGCTATCGGTAATGATGAATTTAAATTTCAATTTAGGCAGCACACAGCTGTTATCTCAAATGCAATGCGGCATCGAGGCATCGAACGTCGACCGACAGTCTTCTACACGTTCAGTCACTGAACGTGAGTAGGTAGAGTTCGCCTTATGAGTCTAGCACTACGACGTCTGAAGGGCAAGGGGGAATAACGCCATTAATTTCGAGCTTCATGCTGCCTGTCATAGGCGTGCGCGCAGCATTTTCAAATATTACTTTTTTCTCATAAATGTAGGTGTGTAACATAGATAAATATTAAGGTATTTTCTATTGGAAGTCAAATAGGCAATATTACAATTTTTTTATCCGCATTCTTTCCATAGTGCTAGACTCGTAAGACGAACTTTAAACCTTTTGTGTTTTAGCGTTATTTTTCACCTGTTATTTTTGAACTGAAACAACAGTTGCAACCGTTATTTCCAAATAACAGCTCAAAAATAACAACACATCTTTTGGCTAGAGGTGTGCGATAGTGCAAAATTTCGACATTCGATAATTTTGATAGTGCCACTTCGCGCTATCGATACTATCGATAGTTTTAAAAAATATATACATATTTATAAAGATTTTTTCAAATAATCCCTAGATTAGTGATGTATTGCCACTAGGGACACTAGTCTTGTATTTTTTCCGGCACTTGTAACATGAAGAAAACCCACTTTGAACTTCATCTTTATCAAAATATTTCCATACAAATGAATTGAATTTGTTCAGTCTTGATTCTTCAAGGATGAAACATTTATTATATTTGAAAAATAATAATAAGTACGAAACTTACGTTATTTGTAAATAACGGTTTTCCAATCTCTACTCTAGCCTGAATTAGACTGTAAGCTTGAGAGGAGGAAATCAATTGACATAGATATCTCGCTCACTCTCAAACGCATGCATAGTTCCCTCACGCTCACACTCACGGAAAAATTATTATTGCGTCTGGGGGGATGATTGGCCGGTGCGATTGGTCTGGTTGATCCCACGTAGTTATGAAATAGTCCCCCCAAATACATATATATAAATCAAGCGTTAGAAAAAAAGTTAAATTTTTATTATTATTTTTTTTTGCACGCTTTAAAGCGTCTGGCGGAAGCTCTGGCCGACGGGAGGTGTCTGGCAGTGTTAAATATTCGTTTGTAATAATTTTATATAAAACATATATAAAAATTAACCGTTAGAATTTAAGTTAAGTTAGTCTTATTTTTTCTCACCTTTCGCACCTGGTTTCAATAAATTGGCCGTCTAGCCAACTTAGCGGGTATGCATACGTTCATAGTACATATAAGTGCTACTTAATCACACATATTCTGTCCTTTAGAAAATAAGTTGTGTCTGGCGGCTCTGGGCTCTTGGACTATTAGTGAAACCTCCAGATATCATATTCCTATTTTACGCGGTTTCTGAAATATGGCAACACAACCTTTTTGTTCAAAGGTCTGGCAATGGTCAAATAATTTCAACAACGGCTTAAAATTATGATTACGAAATTAAATCGGACATCAATAATTTCTCCTCTGCAAAAAATTTCGTAATTCTATTTTCGTTCTCAGACTTTTGAAACGTAGGTACTGTATATACATAAACATTTTCATCGTAGATCTATTTCCACATCTCGTAGTAGAACACAATATAGATAATGATTGGTGTAATGTGATTAATACCCCTTTCTATTAACGAGAAATTTTTATACTTGGCAGTTTTTTTGTTAGAGAAAGTCGAGATAAACATTTTCAAGCTCACCCTTTTTTTTCCCAGCAGTTTCGGGTTTAACGTTTTAAGTTATGCTTTTAATTAAAATGTCATGCGTATTTTGCGTGTAGTGAGAGGAGAGCTTACATTTTGCTTTTAATGTTAGTAATTACGTTTCAGCTAGGTACTTGGCGAGAGGTCTTACATTTTAACTGGCGACATTTTAATATTCGTGAAACCTCTCACTCGTTTATTAATGAGTGATGTCTTCGTAAGGAGATGCTCTAAAAAGCTCAAAGTAAAAGTCGAGAATATATTGTAACAAAAAACTTCTACCATTCTGATCGATTTCTCACCAGTTTTTCTTTCCATTTTTTTTTTGATACACGGAAATCAAATAAATTCAGCGATCCAGAAAACAACTATTCCGGTTCTAAGCGTGTTCCTGCGCTATTAGTTTTACAATAGTAACACGATACCTACCTCGTGACAAGGAGAAGGTTATGTTATATTTGAAGAGAGTGGGCTATATCTATCCTTCCACTGCGACCTTTAATTAGATCTATTGTGGCTCTCACAAAGCTTATGTTCCACCCATTGGCTCCAGCTTCTGAACAAAGCTGGCTACCTTGTAGGGTGAAAAGCAACTATTCAAGTCCACTAGTCGGATTTGGGTTTCTCCAAATACTCTATATCTGGTTTTTGCAATAGCTGGCTAATTGAAAATAATATGATCCGCCGTTTCTTCATCTTCCATACAGATTCGGCACTCAACGATCTGGCTGAGTCCTATTTTGTGCTTGTGTGCGTTGATTTGGTCTTGATATCAAAGGTTCACAAATGGATGCCTTCGAAAGCTTTAGTATTGGTAAATCACTATATTTCTGTATGATTTCACCACGAATGGTTAGATAGTGTTGCTTTTGCTATACTGTATGGTATACGGCGCACTGGTTCTGATCTTATAAAGCTTCGTTTCCTTATGTCCAGAGTCCCTCAGATCCAAACCAGAATAGCTCTGTTACTTCTTTCTAGGAGATTTAGCGCAACATGACATTTCCAAACCGTTTTGAATGAGGTTGGATTCAAGTGATTTTATCACTGCCTTACTAACTGAGAATATTTGAATTGACTTACCTCTGAAGTGTTTCTCTTCCACAATCCGAGCACAAAGTTCAACTGCGTGAAACTCTAATTGAAACATTGTTGCATATTTGCCTTCACTAGCTTTGAAGTTTGTCCGACACCAGCCCCCATATATTTCAGCTCTCAGGCCACTTGGCATTTTTGATCCATCTGTGAACCTACCAGCATTTGGCTGCTTCAAGTAGGTCGATTGGAGTCCGATTCATTCGTCTCTTTCTGCTAGTTGGACTCTATAACGCTGTGTTTGGTTTACTGTGGTAGGCATCACGTCGAAAACCGTGTTGGGGTGCTGTCGTTAAGTATGACGTGCAGTACCCCATCAGGTTGCATAGAATGTTTCTGTAAATTCCTATTTGTAGATTGTAGCTGTCGCTATATTGCCCATCTGGATCTGGCCTATCTTTCCACATATAAGAGACACACAAGTAAGAGAGATAGTTCTAGTAGGCATTTCAGAGCTGCTGTTGAAGTTGTCCCAAAGGCACCAGTGCGCGTGCTTTGTTTGCTCTTTGAGAACCAGGCAATGGCTATATATGTGATCACCGTCATGTACGGCCAATAAATTTGTTATGGTCTTATGCCATTTTCACAGATTCGTTTGCATGTCCAAAGCGACAGCTTTGCTGTGTCGATTATTTTCGATGAGTGGGTGTTCTAGTTAAATGATTTATCTAGGATAATTCCCAAATAGTTTGCTTCATTTGCAAAAGGAATAATTTCACCAAGTAGAGGAGGTGGATTTAGATTTTCTAACCCTATTTTTCTAGTGCATGGGACTATCGCTGTTTTGTGAGTGCTCTGGATATTCTTTGTTTGGATGTACATTCCCTAAAAAATATTACTGGGTCGAATTCGAAGAAATAGTCCATGGTTCACTAAGAGACATGAATATTATAGAAAGGAAAAACAAAACTCAAAGTCAAAGTCTCAAATATAATTACTAGATCGTCTGCAAATGGGTAGAGTTCAACGCCTAATCATTCGAGAGTTGTCAGCAACCCGTCGTCGGTTCTCTTTCGATAGACAACTCTATATAGGGATTTTGGCGAGTTAATGTTATTTACGGCTAGTTTTGTTGCTTTTCCTGTCTGGTAAGCATCCTGATGGCAGTTACGAGAGTGGAATTTCACATAACTACCTATCAAGTACCTTTTCCAGACTTTTCAACACAAACGAAGATAGATTGACCGATCTTCAGGATTTAGGGTGCGGATCTTTGCGACCCACTTTGGGTATATACAGACAGGGCCAGGCTACTATACACAGAGGCTTCAATGGGAATTGACTGATACCTAAGTCACTGCGGGATTCTTGCATCTTGGAGAGCTCGGCTTCGACAGCACCGCCTCGATTCGCGTTAACCGGGTACAAGCTAGTTCGTCTTATTATTCCCTATGTGTCTAGTATACATATGTGTATGCCACCCTGACACTCGACCAGCTGCTACGAATATATCCAAGCTAGGCTAGCTCTCAATATTTTTATGAGGAGTGATGTAATGATTTCAAGTACCTAAGTTTTGACGTAGAGCTGGAAATATACAATTCTCACCGGGCAACGAAAAGGTAGCAAGTGCTTTTTGAGGTTTTTGAGGTATTGCTTCACAAATTTTCTAGATACTGTCAGTCCCAGTCGATTTTGTCAGCAAAGGTAAGAGCTTTTGGTTAGGTACTTTGTTTTATCTGAAGGGTGCCCTAAACTTTCAATAGAAAAACATGGGTCGAGTGGCACGTTGTTGGAATAGCCGTTCAATCGCCTCTACAGTGCTGGTATTTTCTGAAACTTTTTAGAGTCAATTTCAAAGTTTGATCCCGAAAAGAAAGTAAATATGAGTTGCAACGTGTAAATTCCTGTATTGGAATTAAGGCGGATGCTCAGAACACTTGGTAGTTTGTTGTTTTGTGGTTTGTAGGGTTAGTACACCGGGAAGTTTGGTAACTGGGGAGTAAGAACCACTGTTGGATTAATACTGATTTTTATTAAACAATTAACAACTATTTATATACAAAAAATGAAACTTTGACAAACGTCATGAACAATGGTAATAATCGCTGACCAAATTCTGTTGTGTGCTCCACATCGAAAGATTTGAAAAATAAACTTTTGATTACGCTGCGTCTACTATAGATCGTAGTATTGCCTATGTTTCCTGGTGACCCACTGGCTGTGCGTGGTGTCGATGACCTAGGAGTATCTGGACGCTAGTAATTAATAAGTCTTGTAATTATTTTGATAGATATAATTTAGGGCTTTTTTTATGACTAAATTTTAAATTTAGACATTCTGGGCATTGTATTGCCATGCTATCAGTGCTCAGTGCTGTCATGGGGCAATACTGGTTCGAGGACAATAGCTTCGGTGGGTGGCTGGGCAGCTCTAATTGTATTTGATAGAATGTCTGCCGCGTCTTTGTTTCTTCTTGTATTGGAGCCGTTATTCTGTCGTCTTTTGTAGAACCTGATGAATAGTACTATAAGTGTGATAAAAATTATAGTTACTAATGTAGCACTGAGGCTCGTGACGAGGAGGTGCTTTTTTACTCTTATCCAATGCTTAGTTTCAAATTGTTGTTTGACATTAATTCCTTTATTCCTGAATTCATTGAGCTTGTTGGATGCATCAATTACAGGTTCGTCAATTAGCCTGATTTCCCTTTCATGCATAACTGGGAATAATGATATATTTTGTAGTATGGGTTTGGAGAATGCTTCTAAGACAGTGACAGTATTCGACCTTTTAGGAATTAGGATGTTCTGCTTAGTTTTAATTAGGCAATTAGCTGTTTGATTTAGTGCCACATCGTCCCGGGTTCCATCGCAAATAATGGCAATTTTTGTTTTTTCAGGCGTAATTGCTAACCATGAGTTTGGAGTGTGAAGCTGCTTCCATATTATTATTGATGCTATGGATTGCTGTCGGATTTTGCACAAAGTAATTTTTTCTCTTTGATATATTTGGTCTATTATGCAATTAGGACTTGTCTCTATGCCTCTTGTAGTGGTTGGTAAACATACGAAAACATTTTCTGCGATGTTCAGACTGTTGCTCAACTCATCTTCAGATGTTTCGAAGTATAGCTGTGAATCATAATCTATTGCTAATACTTCGTTTGGAATATCCAAAATCCAGTATGACTTTCTCTGTTTTTAATGGAATTGAAGTCGATCTGATTAGCATAAATTCGTTGTGTTTTATCATCACAAAATATCCAGAGACGTGGATAAATTCTTCACTGTGTTCCACTTTGGTCTGGAGCTCAGGATAAGATATTATCTCGATATTGGACGGAATCTTTTTTGATGCAGATGCAATTATCTCTTCAACGTGGGTCGGAGATATTAGATCATATAGGTGGTCTTTATGGTAGTGAACATCTAACAATCGTCTACAATAGTCCAGAAATTCATCTATGTAATTGGAGACAACTTGATATGAACTGAGAACGAGAATTGTTAGTTTATTTGCATCCACCGTTCAATACCATATTTTCATTCCATTTATCGAAGCAATGCCTTCATTGAATGGAATCTCTGGAGTTGATTGTTGATTTTGGATTCGATGTCATTGAAAGTGAATAGAGCATGTAGCATGAATTTGGTTTGGTGGTTGGATGCCTTGATAAGCTCCTTTTGGTTTGTGTCTAATTCGTCAATATTCATGTAGATCTCATCGTTTACTCCGAACACTGCGGTTAATAGTTTTCCCAAAACTCCTCTTTTTCACGTTTGGATAACATAGTTTGTAGTTCGTTTTGTATCGATTGAAATTGTTTTTCTTAGTCTTTTAAATGATGGATCAGTGACATGCATTATGTGTTCATTTTCATTGATTTTACTTGCTGACAGAGGTCGTCTTATTGATAAATTGCACCTTGAACGTTCATGGAATCGTTTATTATTTTGTTTTTCTCATATTTGATGTCAACTCTGAAAGTGCTCCTGTCTATTCGTGCATGTCCCATGTGCTCAATGTAGAGTCCTCGTTGGGTATAATCGAACAATCGAATATTGATTTGCTTTGGATCCTTGGAGCATCACAATGAATAGAATGGCGATCAATATCTTTTTCCAGTGCTATCTTGGGCTTCGTTTGTTATTGTTGTGGACTGGCGGTTGTTCAGTGTCGGCATTTGACAATATTGGAATTAAGTGATGCGTAGCTTCCAATTAGAAAATGACCTGGAGTTAATGTTGCTAAATCATCTGGATCATCTGATAATGGGCACAGAGGTCGAGAGTTAAGAGTTAGGGCAAGCTTCTATTTGGTGAGTTAATGTAGTCATTCCTTCATAAGTAAGTGGTGTATCGCCAATTATTCGTTTTAAATGGTACTTCATAGACTTGACGCCAGCTTCCCATAATCCTCCAAAGTGAGAAGAAGCTGGGGGAATGAAGTGCCATTGGGTTCCAACTGCAACTAAGGTATCTTGGATCTCTGACTTCTGTATTGTATTTTAAATTTCATCATGTAATATCTTATTGGATAGTATGAATTTGGTGCCATTGTCACTATATAGATGCGCACATCTTCCTCGTCTGGAAATAAATCGCCGGAAAGCTTCCTGGAACGTATCTGATGACATATCACTAACAAGTTCTATGTGAATTGCCTTTGTAGCAAGACAGATAAATATTGAAACTTACCCTTTATAGGATTTGTAACGTCTGCCCTTTGTAGTTTTGATTTGGATAGGTCCTACGTAGTCGACACCGGAATGTAGGAATGGGTGCGACGGTGTTATTCTGGAAAAGGAAGATTTCCCATCTGTTGCTCGATTTTTTGAGCCCTGAATCGCAGGCATCTTACACAGTTGCTAATAATCGTCTTCACTCGGCATTTTCCATTTATTATCCAGAAACGGCCTCTTGTATAGGATATTTTCAGCTTATTGCCTCCATGTAGTGTATTGGCGTGAGCGTTCAATATCACTAGCTTTGTCAGGTGACTCGCATAGGGTAAAATAATTGGATGTTTGCTATCGTAACGCAACATTGAGTTTTGTAATCTTCGTCCAACTTGTAAAACTCCTTTGTCGTCCAGCTATGGACCAAGATTGAGAATTTTGCTATCACTGTCTAGCTGAGACCCTTTTTTATATTTCTGCTTTGAAATGTTGGATCTGATCAATCTTGACTAGGTGTGTTAGGGTGTCTCCCATTTCATCAACTGTGAGAAAAGTGTGCGGATTCGTTTGTCTCCTGCAATTTTGAATAAATCGTCTGCAGTACGATACAACTCAAATCATGTGGTTTAATGAAGGAAATCGCTCTATAATTTCATTTTTGGCCTTATTGCTTTGAGTTGCAATTGTAACATGGTGACACGTTCTGGCCTCCTCTGTAGTGACTGATATCTGGTTCGTCGCGTCGGCGTTATGGTAATCGATTTCAACCACGATGGACCAATCCACCACATTGTATGATTTTCTAATAGAGTTGGGCATATCCCTCTTGGTATAATATCAGCTGGGTTGTCGTCGGTTCGCACGTGATGCCAATGTTGATGTGGAATAAGTTTGTTGATTTCTGCTACTCGGTTGGCTACAAAATTCTTCCACCTGGACAGGTCCCCTTTTATGCATGATAGTGCTATTGTAGAGTCTGTCCAGGTATGTACAGAGGGGTATCTTGTAGTGATAATAGGGTTGTAGCAGTCTTTTTTAGTAAATATAAAAGAAGGACCAATGTAAATTCCTGTATTGGAATTTAGACGGATGCTCAAAACACTTGGTAGTTTGTTGTTTTGTGGTTTGTAGGTTGGGTTAGCACACCCGGGAAGTTTGGTAACTAACTAACTAACAAGTAAGAACCACTGTTGGATTAATACTGATTTATATTAAACAATTAACAACTATTTATATACTAAAAATGCAACTTTGACAAACTTCATGAACAATGGTAATTGATTGAAAGAATAAATCGCTGATAAAATTCTGTTGTGTGCTCTACATCGAAAGATTTGGTAATTGAAATTTTGATGAGGCTGCGTCTGCTATAGATCGTAGTATTGCCTATGTTTCCTGATGACCCACTGGCGGTACGTGGTGTCGATGACCTAGGAATACCTGGACGCTAATAATAAATTATTTTTGGAATAATTTTGACAGATATAATTTAGGGTTTTATGACTAAATTTTGAATTTAGACACAACATGATGAAGAATTTCTGGTGTAGCTGTATGCACTCCAACTAAATTCAAGGAATGGGCTGAACATAATAAAAATGCAGACTGTTGCAAAATTAGTGCTTGTACTCGACGATATATGTCAGCCATGGTGGCGCCATTATCGTAGGATTGCCATCGGCAGTCTTGAGCCGTCATTATATATTTTTTTCCTGGATTCTTCTGCACGGCCACTTTCAGTTTCGAATGAAATTGCTAAAACCTTCAACAGTACTTAACGTCCTCAATTACCAGCAATAGAATTACTTGCGCAATCTGCCCTTTGTGGGTGACCGTTCGGGGTACAGTCGAAGACATAGACTGGTATTTCGCGCTTTTGATTTTTGAAATAATTTTATCTTTAACACTAGATCCTAACAAATTAATCAATTATAAAAGATGAAATGGATGCGCCAAGTTTAGTTTCATTATTGCTTACTAACTCCATCGCACTAAGTGGTTCTTTTGAACAAAATAATATGACATACAAAATCACCTCAGAAAATATCTTCATTTTTACCTTTCTGTTAAAATGAAACGTTCCATGTCAACGTTTACCGCTGCCTCTTTCTCTAGACGAATTTCTAATTCCTTCCACGACACAATTCATTTTCGGTGTTCTATAGAATTCTCGTGTTCACCGATTTCTGGGCATAAGTGTTGCCAATCACATAATCCATCTTTGGACCTGAAAAAATTGATGGTTTCTTCGTAAAGAGTGAACAAGGGAAACATTCACTATAAATCAATCATAATCTAACACTTTTTCATTATTTGGCATTTCTTAAACAATTCCATGGTAAAAATACGGCCATCCCCGTTTATCGATAAAATAACAGTCTTTTCCTTGGCTTGGTCGATGTTCATCCAGGCAACACCTAAACTCATCATCTCTCTATGGTCATAACTGGGAATTGTCATAATTTATCACAGAAGCTGAGGCAGATAAATGATCCATACTTTGTTTTCCAGAGTTATAAGAGATAGAAACCAAAATCGGTTAAAAGGAAGGACCTACTAATGACATGAAATAAAACTTAGGTACCTTCTTTTGCTTTCTCGACTAGTAAACTGCCACGCTTTTTCGCTGATTAAGAAAAGTTTATTAAAAGAGAAAAAGAAAAAAAAATTTAGAAAAATAAATTTAAAAAAAAAAAATTAAAGTTGAAAATTAAAAAAAAATAAAAAAAATAAAATAAAAATAATGAAAATTAAAAGAAGAATAAAAATAAAAATAAATGAATAAGGAACTTGAGATTGTAGGACTGAAGGTCGAAGTGCGTGCAAATTAAGCCCTAGCTCAGAACTAAATAATTCGGAGAGTAGGGGTGGGTTTCAGTTTTGGGAGCCACCGACTCTGAACAGATGAGTCGGACTCTCCAGGATGGTATCTGGCTTCAGGTCCTTACAATCCAAATAATAAAAATAAAAATATTAGCAAAAACCAGGCTGTGTGCATAAAACCAAATAAAAGTCAATTCAAATCAAGTGCTACAGTCGTTTATTTATCAAATGGCCGCAGTCCACAATGAACAATAATTTGAATTCAAGAGGAAAAAAAAAGAAATAATAATAATCAATTAAATTAGCAATTAATAAAATGACCTTGTCAAGAAGCGTTAACTAACAAATACAGAAATGCAATACTATGTCATGATCAGTTAAATTTAAATGCAAAAATGTCATTGAAACTCAATAACTAAGTAATAAAAAAAAGTTATATATGAAAAGTAAGGTTTGAAAATTTAAAAAAAAAATAAAGAGAATAAGAGAGGAAAAAAAAACTAATAATGTAGAATTAGTTCTCGGAACGGTTACCCTACACTTTCGTAACCAGAACTACCAATAAGTTGACATTAATTCAACAGGGTACGTCTAGTTAAGTTACCTATTTTAATAATTCATTTACCACACTGGGGCCAGCAATTAATTATTCCCTGAAATACCGAGGTGATCACCGGGTGTACAAATAGGGACAGAATGTAAATAAACAATAACAATCAGGATAACTAAAACTAGTACGATACCAAAATTTTCCAGATGATGGTGGTTCATTCAATTCACCAGATTAGTCCTGGCTACTGGTTGTGGTTAACTTGATCGATGACTTGAGCAACCGTCCGATTACTTGGGCTGGTGTCTGTTAGCCTTTTGGTTCAATTTCGGTTACAATTGAACGTCTATTGTTATAACCGTGAGGGTATACTTGATGGTAAAGTACAACCTCCTAAGAAAAACCTCGTGAAAGAAAAACCCTCGTGAAAGAACCCTAAGAGAAAAAATTGTTATACACACTGTATTTGTAATTGAACCAATAGCGAAGCACTTCATGAATAAATTGAATCAATAAAAAAAAATTAAACTATAATGATTAGTTTCTAATAGCAAATTTACTTGATAAAAGACTATAGCTCTTGAAAATTATTTTAATAGAAAAATTGAACATTAAGGTATTAATTAATTAAATCAGATGAAATCATAATAAGGCTTTGATAGCAATTGAGAAAAATGTGTCTTGAGTTTGCAAAAATTGTTATAAGGTTATGTTTTTTTACCTGATGGAATTAGGGTTTGTCTGCCTCGAAAATCTCCGGAAATCTGGATCGAGGATTGGATTTCCTAGAGAGAGTGAGAATTCTCGACTCCTTAGGGCGGCTTTCAACTAAATTAAATTGAAAAAGTCAGAATCTACTATAGGAAAAAAAACGTGTAAGCAGCTTACCACACATGGAGTTGTAAAAATCCGAATAAATCGGCGAAAATTATAACACTACGAAAACGTAAGGCAGAAAGGCAACTAAAATGTTATAACTTCAAATGAGAATTTAGGGTCGAAATCCCACAAAGGCGAAGACAATCTTCATAAAGACCCTAATTCTCCAACGTCCAGATGTGAAAAGAAATGTGTTACACCTTCAATTAATAAGCTAACCTAAAGGAAGGAATTCAGACTCAGAGATGATTCAGACTAACGAAAAACATCAAAAATTAATCGATAGAATTTTCACTTACCAAAAATTGCACACAACAATATAAACCGAGAAAAATAACAACGGCTAACGAATAATGATATTAACAACAAATGATTATCCCATAAAACAATCAAAACTTGAAGAATACAAAATAGAGTAAGTGATCCATTTGCAAAATTAGAGGGCTTAAAGAAGAATCGACGATACTGAAAACATTACTAATCTACCGCTGGTTGACAGAAATTTTTGACAATCAAAAGTCAAAGAAACGAAATCAAAGGGTTCGTTCAAGATGTCTCAAAGAACATCGAACCAATGCGCAACCCGGGGTTCGCTAGAATTTGCGCCGAGATCAATAGCGCTCCATAACCGAACAGTCAGTACAAATGGTACACCCACTTGAAAACGGGTCATCATGATTACGGAACACAACCCACGAAATATTTTTGACACATGAATTATTTTTGTTATGAAGCAGATGATCGAATTTAAAATTTGAATCAAAACATTGCTTTGTTTTGATTTGAATTGAATTAAAATACTGATCAAAATGAGGAAAAAACCATCACAGCAAATAGAATTTGACTATGGAAAATTAGAAAATTTACAGGATCTACAAACGTTGAGATTATTGATGAAATTTTATAGAGAAAATGTTGACAAATTTAAGGAAATCTTGAATATAAAATTGAAAGTAGGTAAGAATTACTTGTGCAATTTTGGCCTGTTACAAGACAACAACTGTTCTGCAGATTTTGGGATACTTGTGTTGGTCCAGGTTGATTTAGGTTGGTTTCATTATTACTTAATATTTGAACCCAGATCCATAGATGCATCATCAACATTTAAATTAGTCGAGTTGTATATCCAGTTGAATAACTCATTTGACAATAATTTTTGTTTTTCCTCATTTCGCGCCCTGGCTTTTTGGGTGACAGTCAAATTTCTAATTTAAAAAAGTTTGTATAGGTACTTTATTATTTGACTATAAAACAATAAAATTTACTCACATGCGTTAAAATGTTTAAAGTAAACAGCAAAACGATAGAAGTCTAAAAGTAATAAAAGGAAAATACAATTGAACACTATGCGAGCGCGAGTAAATATGTAGGTGGGTGTTAGAACTTGACTCTCCAGTCTCCAGAGATAAACTAAGCCATTTCAGCGAAAACGCTGCTTGTTGCCGAATGTTGCCGCTTGCGACGGAAGTCCGGAGATTCATGGCGCTTGAGCACGTTCGGGTTCACGATTTCGCGCCCACGAGTCTTGCGTCCCTGGCGTGGGCCGCGGTTATCCTGCCCTTTTACGAATCTGAGAGAAGCATTGAATTAGTTGAAATTGAAAAGTAGATTCTTTTTCTGTGTTTGCTCTTCTCTCCCCTTTCTTCAGTATAAAGGTATAAGGTGAAAAAAGATCTAAAAAAAGCCGTGAAGCATAAAAGCACAAACATCAATCCAAACCCACACACATCACATCAAAATTATTAAGAAAAGTTCCTGAAGACTTTGAGAAACTTGTCATTCAAACATTTTTTAGGTTAATACGAAACCACGTGTATTCGTTAATAGTTTTTATATCTTATCTTCTGGTAGACTAATAAAAATCCTATTACCTAATTCATAGATTATAGATTTCTTTGTTGAGCTCATTTTGCGAATTGGTAGTGGCAAGTTATGGTTTCTCAAATTGTATAAATTTGTTTTGGAATAATGACGGATTTTCTCAAATATCAGACAGGCAACCTCAAAATAAACACACAAGGAACAGTCAGTATCTGCTTATGGATGAGGGTCTGCAACGCCTGCCCCTTTTTAAAGACAAATGCCGATTCAACTCCAGATTGCGTTGAAAATTCCCAGCTATGCCATATCTAATGTAGTACTCCGTTAGTGAGTGGCTATATTATTATATTGTTCCAGTTTATGAAGAAGGTTGTCTAGTATATAATGTTTACCAACCCCTTGAAAGCTTTTTAATGAGAAACTCCTAGACTATATTAGTCTAGGAAAATTGTCAAAAAATACATGTATTGCAAAAAAAAATCCTACCCAAATGAATTTTTCAGGGATGATAGGGGGCGGATGGGTGATCATAAAACCGAAGATATCAAACATTCACCCCTCTGGCGTTTTGCGATATAGGGGTTGAAAGTGCACAATTGGTGATTTCTTGGTACCTATTGATTTTACAAAAAAAAAATCAAATAAAAGATGTGCAACATTATTTGATCTACAATGTTTATCTGAAGACTTTTTTGATTGAGGGCCGTCTGTGGTCATAAGGGCCTTTTGAAATTTTATAATGAAAATAAATTTTTTTAAGCAACATGAAAAAATTTTCTACAACACATACAACATTTTTGCTTTATGAAGTTTTTACTCACCCCCTGCCGTTTTTCAATAGGGGTAGTTTAAAGTTCTTATTTTTTCACAAAGTTTTATAAGATTATATTTCCTACAATTTTTCCTTATAAACTTTTTTTGTAACTCACCCCCATTTAGCGGGGGGATACTTCCCTTAGGGAAATTTTAGTTTTTAGGGGTATATATGTTTTTTTTTTTCTTTTCTCGCCTTTAGTGCATATAAAAAGTTGTAATTAACATAGGTTAAGGTTTTTTTTTTCCACCACCTTTTTGTTTTTAGGGGTAGTTCGCCTATTTACAACTTTACAAAAAAAAATTATTAAGAAAACTTGTTAATTTTATTAACTTTTCTTTATAGTTTTTTTTTGTAAAGTTGAAAATAGGCAAACTACCCCTAAAAATGAAAAGGTGGTGAAAAAAAAATCGTTTCGTTACAATGTTAATTGCAACTTTTTATATGCACTTAAGGCGAGAAAGGAAAAAAAAAAGCAATATTTACCCCTAAAAACTAAAATTTCCCTAAGGGAAGTGACTTCCCGCTGAATGAGGGTGAGTTACAAAAAAAGTTTATAAGGAAAAATTGTAGGAAATGCAATCTTATAAAAATTTTATTCAGAATTTTTTTTTGAAAAAAAAATAAAAAAACTTTAAACTACCCCTATTGAAAAACGGCAGGGGGTGAGTAAAAACTTCATAAGGCAAAAATGTTTTATGTGTTGTAGAAATTTTTTTCATGATGGTTAAAAAAAATTATTTTCATTATAAAATTTCAAGCGGCCCTTATGACCACAGACGGCCCTTAATCAAAAAAGTCTTTAGATAAACATTGTAGATCAAATAATGTTGCACATCTTTTATTCGAAACATTGTTTTGTAAAATCAATAGGTACCAAGAAATCGCCAATAGCGCACTTTCAACCCCTATATCGCAAAACGCCAGAGGGGTGAATGTTTGATATCTTCGGTTTTATGATCACCCATCCGCCCCCCATCATCCCTGAAAAATTCATTTGGGTAGGAATTTTGTTTTTGAAAATCGGCAATTTTCCTAGACTAATAGGTATGCGTATCAAATCTGATTCTAGAATCTATGTGCATACCTAGAAGTTTTGCAAATGTTCTATCTTCTTGCAGCTACATTCCCAGCTTTTTGCCGAGCGTGCATTTGAATATCAGTATATTTGTTGTCGAAACATTGAAAATTAGGCAGTTTGCATTGCACCAATCTTCTATCTTGGTCAGAACCCTTGCAATTATTTTATTGTTGTCGCGTCCCTATGTTTCCAAAGTAGGGTTGTGTCTATACATAAGTCACAAAAGAAACTAAAATTGACAAGGCTGCGAGATTCACGAGAATTAGGAAGAGAACAGGACCAAAAACGGACCTTTCAGTAACGCCTTGCCAGATCTACGCCAAATTTGACAATCGCGTTCTGTATTGAATAAAAATAATCAGACCTGTATACTCGACTTGATCGATCCATTCGATCCATTCAGAATCTTTTATGACGAGTCCCTCCACATACCTATTTCATTCCTTAGTAGTTAGGACTACCTGTGTGTTTTCCTCGATAATTAAAATTTTCCAAATATTTTTGTCCAGTATTTGGTCGAGGTTATGTCAATATTTTCTTGTAGGGCTAATGAATTTTATGTGCGACAGTGGCAGCATGAATTTATCATTTTATTATGAGCCCATCATGCTATACGTGTCCAGAAACAGCATCGTGGCGGATGTGCTCTGGTGCAAGAGTGGTCTTTTCGACCAATCTAGCTAGCGGCTGCTCTGTTGAATATTAGGTTGGATGGTTGCTATCAAAACCGCACTGCGCGTAATAAATAAGTTATTTAGCTGAGGAAGTAAAGTTCTCCCTCACTTTCTCCAGAATTAGACCTTCAAGGAGCTTAGAAAGTGATGAGAGTAGGCACATGCCTGATGGGCCTGTAATTTTTTTGGAACAAATGATTTTCGCCTGGTTTTGAATTAACAACTCTGTTGCCATCTTCTAGGCTTGTGGGAAGAACTGATGCTTGAAGCATTCGTTTATGACGGTGAGCAGGGTCATGGGTCACCCTGCTGTTGATTCCACCGAAGTGCCTCTCGATATTTTTATGGTGATCGTTATCATCTTCTGTGTTGGTTTTCAGCATAAGGGACTGGGACTCCAGTCGCCGGTTCAGTACACCACCGTCCTATCGTGGATAGTGGGTATATGCCTTTTTCTGGGAGCGCCAGTTGAGTTTCCAGACGTAGTTTTCTTTTGGATTCAGGCTTGTTAGGAACTTATCCCAAGGTTCGTTTATTATTTGGATTTGACTCTTGGGGCCTAACGTAGGGGCGTAGGGGTTATTATTGTTCATCGTGATGATAATGTAAATTTTTTAAAGGGAATTTGAGACCAAATACAATTATTGCATTTTCGATTCCAATGGTTGTACTGAGAGGAGCAGGAGGTATTTGGTTTGTTTCGTTGCAGCTTTGAATTAAGTGTACTAATGTAACCTGCGAGAGCTGTCGTTTTCGAAAAAAATCACCTGTTTTTAGCCGATTGAGTTCTGATCTGATCTGAGCTCGTTAATATTGCTTATTCCAATCTTCTAAAGACACTTTGTCCTGATGAATATACTCTCCCTGGGGTTCACTCACCAATCCACTACCTGCACGCGATCAATCAATCCTGGAGTCAATTCGAGCTCTGCAGGTTCTTCTCATTATTCAAATCTGATGGCACTCTCTGGGACCTTTCTCAGAAGAGGCAAGGGACGGATGGGCGATAGTGTGGAAACTTTCCTCCTTATTGACCAACATGGCCACTTTCGTATTCTTCCAGCAATGTGAGAATTGATTAAGTCTCAAAATTGGGATGATTATGTTGATTGTTCCTTAAGACCACACCAGTCTTTAGGGACTTTCTTAATCATCCTATTGAAAATGTAGTATGTAGCTAGTGCCTTCCTGGATTTCAGGCTTTTGATGATCTCCTGAATTTCCTGGGGACTGATGTGATTCCTGGTAGGTACTCCTCGGCAGTTTCAGT
Organism: Ceutorhynchus assimilis; assembly: GCA_917834065.1. Taxonomy (NCBI): domain Eukaryota; kingdom Metazoa; phylum Arthropoda; class Insecta; order Coleoptera; family Curculionidae; genus Ceutorhynchus; species Ceutorhynchus assimilis. Next base: position 16,897,122 of record OU892277.1, on the reverse strand, counting down.
TCACGTAGCCTGTTGATAGGTTCGTCAATATCGTCGTCATGATTGTCATCTTCATTTGGGGGATCTTTTATAGTCCCGCTCTAGAGTATCTGCGATAGCTTAGCCTATATCTTCATCAGAGTATGAGATTCAATTCAGTCCGTGCAATAGTGGAGTGTGCTCTCTCTTCTCAGATACTTCTGCATTTCCCAAGCGGAGTGGCCAAAACTTCTTCAAGGACGCTCCCCAATTGTGGGCTAAATCAGTTTGCAGCAATTTCGTGTGTATGATAAATGGCCTTCCCTGCGCCTGATCGAAAAATGCGCTTGTGTATTTGCTTCCAATAGCTGTGCCTTGCTTCAATTCAATTGACCATTTCCAGTTGGGTTGAATTTGAAGCTGCAGAACACACACCCTTTTTTGTTCTGATAGGAAAAACTTTCATGCATGTTTATGCAAAACTATGGCGATTATGTGCATTATAAATGAATCATATCAGCGATACGAAAGTAGATCCGCTGGAAGAATTTTTTGTTTCTTAACAAAAGTATAGCTTTAATCGTGGATATATTCTACGTAAGCCGGGAGCTGACCAAAGTCTGATCCGTAAGAAAAAGTGTTTTTTCTTCCGAATAAAAAACTGACAAGAACTTAGCTACGCTACTCGATATAATGTCCTATATATAGATTTCTGAATATTTTTTTTTCAAATCGGTTTAAGAGAAACTTGGATTTATCCGAAAGAGGCCTAAGGCTACATATATTTTGTATTGCATCGACATTTTTTAGCTTGATACCTTAAGCTACAGATTTTTCAGAAAGGTCTTTTTTTCCGAAATTTGAAAAAACAAACCGTTTTTTTTTTAATTTACCTGGGTAATGGAGTTTCTAACAAATTAATTATTTAAAGGTATATGAAATGATGAATTATTAAGCAAAGTTTATACATTCTTCCTGGAAGTTTGAAAACCAAAACAAAATAGGTAAATTCTTTATTTAGTGTTTGTATCGAAGCTAGACTTAAAGCAAATGAGATTTGGAAAGATGAGTTTCAATGGAAAGGCAATAAATATGTATGATTTCTTTGAAGAATACACCATCAAATTTTCATGTAATCTACTTGAAAGGCCGTATCACTTACAATTATAAAAAAGAGAAAAACGAGACTATTTGAGTAGGTATTTTTGAATCTAAATTTTTATTATATTCGCGTAGGTATATATTCCAAAATTATAACTCAAGTCAAGAAAATAATGCAACATCTTATTAAATTTTCCATTTCTATGCAACATATTTTGGGTAGCTTTCACTATTTCTAGCAGTATAGATAGCTCAATCAGTTGATATGATTGTTAATTTAATATAGGCTCTTGACGGCACATAGTCATATGATATGACTTGAGATATTGAGGTAGCGTGTTCCTGAAAGGGCATGATGAATTTTGTATATTGCGTGACACCTGTCAATACCTGCAAACTCCCTATAACTATATAGATTTTTTCTAATTTTTAAATGAAACGGTGAGCCATTTGTAGAATACAATAATACCTAGTATATGCTGTTTTGTTATGCAGTTTTTTTTTTTTATTATTTTTAAATTATTTAATTTGATGGTAAATTTTAGTGCACCGCAAAGTACTAAGATAAATTATTGAAACATGGCAGTCAACAAATAGAGGTTTCATACTTTATACTATTAGGTTAACACTTTCAAGACACTTACTGCTAGCAAGTAGGACGATTTTCATATGTTAACTAATTTCTCGATAAAACTCTATATAGTTTGAGTCAGAGGTCGGATAAAAATTGTTACAAGTCTCAGCGGCTTGTCGTATACTATAATATTATAAATAATGGACGCAAAAAATGATAACTTGGTAATGACTTACGTATATTGAGTCAGTAATAATATGATGGAGTTGCGTATCAATGATAGTTTGATCAAAGTGTAGCTAAAATTTCTCTTCAAATTCAGATTAAAAAACATATGCCTATCTATTATCATTTGGCCAATATTAATTCTAGAGGTTTACAAATTACTTATTTTTCTGGATCGGGTTCTGGTGGCGTAACTAAAACAGCGCACCGCCAACCGCAGCTGATCCAAACAAATACATTATTTGCAAACGCTAAGGGTTCATATTGTAAATGATAATAGATGGGATTTTTTTTTCAAATCTGTTTTTGTATGGAAACATTCACTCTTCAACTTCGATATACTTTTTAGGTACCTCTGTCATATCTTTAATCCACCAATATATTTGAGGAATTACCAAATTTCGAGTGAATTATTTATAAATTTACGATATCCGCCGAGCCGCTTGTAACAACAGGTAGTTTTTGAGATTTCTTTTTGCAGCAAAATTATTGCACACTTACAAAAAACCAATTCTAATAAGGAAATGTATTATTCGCCAAAATTGGTCTTTATTTCTAATAATAATTAGGTACCTATACATATTTCGAATTGAAGCTAATATACTATATATTCGCTAATATTAGGCCATCAACACCTTTAGTAAATTCCATTATGTTTAATTAGTTAAGGCATAATTTACATGCTCTCCCTTTCTGTATAGCTTGACCTGATTCTGAACTCGAATACTGGAGGCGACCTTTCCGACTTCATAACAAATGGAGAATGGTATCTTATTGGTAAGTAAGTTAATAATAATATTAATTTGTATGACGTTACTGATTCAAATAAATGTAGAGGTATCTTGAAACAGCAGAGAGACGACACAAAAATCTCGCACCTATCCCAATTATATAATGTTGCTTGTGATTTAGTCGAGTCTTTCACTTATACAGGATGTCTAGTTAGGGTTTGACACCCCACCTGTAACCTTTATCTTTACAGGTAGATGATAGGTATGAATACAAAAGATAATAAGCCTTTACTTCAAACCCCAATTACAAGAAATTCAAATAATCTGATGTGCAGATTCAGCTAAATTTTTAGAATCCATCGACAGAAACAAAAATTTTGCGTACTTTCAACTTTTTTCAAATGGAATGCCCTATATTACCATCAGAGAAACCAAGTGCCTCAAATTTTACCTGCAGCTGTCACCTTCACAGGCAGAATGGTCCACAAAATCAGATCAATAGGATAGTATTATTACAATTTTTAGAGCCAAATATGTTGGAGGCGGCTCAACTAAATATAGAGAAAGTATATATTTTTGGAATCGGGTTGTGCTCTTCAAGAATATAAAATCAAATATAGGCCATTATATTCAAAAAAAGTTGAAAGCGAGTAGGAGAAAGAAGAACAGCCACGAGGCCGTCCTTTTGGGTCCTGACCCTGGACAACAAGTTTTTCCACATAATATCAATGTCTACACAATAGACGACCACAACACGCTTCACATTATGAGGCTTATTAAAATAGTAACACCAAGTAGCGCCGTTTTTTCTCGGTGAAACGGGAGACGCATGATGACGTAATCTTTACGGTCAGTTGCTGATACGCAAAACGGTCCCTGCTCGGGCGCCAAATTTGTAATGGGTTTTCACAGGTTTTTCCTTGAGCTGTGGCAGCTGAATAGTCGGCATTTATCTTTTGGTTAATCTAGCGGTAATCTCGGGCGCTACCCTCAAGATTATAGTGGTTGAGGGCCCACTAGCATCAGGTAATCTTACAGTGGAGAAAGAAAAATCAGGGGTCAATGCGCAGATAAAGGAATAAAACAAATATCGAAGAATAATTTATGTATTTCTCATTGTGTAATAACAGAGGAAAAAAAAATGTAAACTCAAATATGTTTGATAAAACCTTAACCAAATTGTCCTTAATTTATAACAGCTCCTCATAGAGCAATAGTGTACGGGTGAAGAGAGAGTGGTCGTGTGTGCGGTCGTCAAGGTATTACGGTACGGATATTAGCGCAAAAGCGGAAAGCGGTAAATATATGGCCACGGTTAAAAACATGGCTTCTGTAAAAATAGGTATGAATACAAAAGATAATAAGCCTTTACTTCAAACCCCAATTACAAGAAATTCAAATAATCTGATGTGCAGATTCAGCTAAATTTTTAGAATCCATCGACAGAAACAAAAATTTTGCGTACTTTCAACTTTTTTCAAATGGAATGCCCTATATTACCATCAGAGAAACCAAGTGCCTCAAATTTTACCTGCAGCTGTCACCTTCACAGGCAGAATGGTCCACAAAATCAGATCAATAGGATAGTATTATCACAATTTTTAGAGCCAAATATGTTGGAGGCGGCTCAACTAAATATAGAGAAAGTATATATTTTTGGAATCGGGTTGTGCTCTTCAAGAATATGAAATCAAATATAGGCCATTATATTCGAAAAAAGTTGAAAGCGTGTAGGAGAAAGGAGAACAGCCACGAGGCCGTCCTTTTGGGTCCTGACCCTGGACAACAAGTTTTTCCACATTATACTCCAGTTATATTAGGCCGGAAAAAGCAGCATCTGCTGAAAAAATCCGAGTGAGCCTGAATTTTGTCTACACCTTTATTTTACCTCAAGAAATAATGTCTTGAAAGTCCCCATCAATATCGCGCTTGCGTTTTCAGATATTCAAGGTCAAAAGTCATGAACGTCATTTAATAACGATTGGTTGCCAAATGACATTTGCTTCATTGGTTATCTGCCAACTATAATCGACCGGTTAATCGCATTTAATCGATGTGAGTCAGTTCAAATCTAGTTGGCAAGAAGTCTAGACGTTTCGTTTTGTGATTTAATTACCCATCGCGATGGATGAATCTTGTTTTATTTGCAGTCAATTGCTCTCGAAAGGTGTTACAGTGACTGTAAAACGCGGTATAGATGCTTTGAGAGACGCAAGTGCGGAAAGAGAAGATGAACATACAGAACGTTTAAGGGATACAGATTCGGTAACAGTACATAAAAACTGTCGCAGAGTATACATAGTAACATCTAAAAATCCCCTCATTTTTCTCGACAGAAGTGTGGCGACTTGCTTACCCTGCACTTGGATCGCGTATTAGGTTGACAATACTTTGCGTGGGTCCCTTCACTATCGGGATCGCTTAAGGCGGCCAGTGCACGAGCCCCCCTAGTATTGTTGGTGCGAGCTGCTTACGAGCATGAAGAAAGAAAAAAGAGAGCCAACGATTAAATCCTCCGGGCACGAAATAAGTTTTTCGGAAAACCCAATTCGTCGTAAGGGAAACCCGCATCAATCCTCGAATTGGAGGTTGGTGCCTAAGAGAGTAGCATAGTGTCATCTTAAAGATGACGATGCTGCCGGTACATCTCAGTATTTTTCTGGCAAAACACGCTCTAGCTTAGAATCTTTTGATTTAAAAACTTTGTTTTTTTTTGTGGTGAAGAAGCCAACGAGGAAATAGAGCCAAAAAAAAACTAAGAAAAATCAATGTATAATTAGAAGTTTGGCAACGAGCGGAGAACAACGCAACTTCCTCTAACAAGACCAATCAAAAAATCAAAAAGTCATGGTGGCTTAGTTGGTTAGAGCGTATAGCACCGGCAATGCTGAGGACGCGGGTTCGAATCCCGCCCAGGACCAAAATGTTCAATCCTCCAATTTTCCTTAGCTTTCTTTTCATTTTCAATTTCCACGCTTTTCGGTTTTTGCAAGTGATATTTTGAGTAAAGCTTGGTATGAAAATGAGAAACCTGAACCGGCAAAAGAACGCCTTCGAATTGTACAAACTTTGACCAAAATTTTTAGAGAAGACATTCGTTTCATGACTGTTGTTTGTCAATCTTATCTCCTCCCAGTAGAATGTTTCATAATATTAACGAAAACATCTCACAGAGCCTTTCATACTTTATTGAAGAATTATTTCTGAAAAACAGAAAAGGCAAAACTGACCATCTTAAGTGTAAGTGTACCGCTATTTGTCATGCTATTATGGCTACGATACGTGCACGATCCTTCACATCTAACCTTTTCTAGATTTTTTGTCAACTCTTGGATTCAGCGCGTCGTATAGAGAAACATTAAGTTACTGCTGTCTACCATCCACAACCAGATATTCTATCATTTGAAACTGGTGCTCTTATTCAGTATTCAGCAGACAATGCAGATATCAATGTCTACACAATAGACGACCACAACACGCTTCACATTATGAGGCTTATTAAAATAGTAACACCAAGTAGCGCCGTTTTTTCTCGGTGAAACGGGGGACGCATGATGACGTAATCTTTCCGGTCAGTTGCTGATACGCAAAACGGTCCCTGCTCGGGCGCCAAATTTGTAATGGGTTTTCACAGGTTTTTCCTTGAGCTGTGGCAGCTGAATAGTCGGCATTTATCTTTTGGTTAATCTAGCGGTAATCTCGGGCGCTACCCTCAAGATTATAGTGGTTGAGAGCCCAGTAGCATCAGGTAATCTTACAGTGGAGAAAGAAAAATCAGGGGTCAATGCGCAGATAAAGGAATAAAACAAATATCGAAGAATAATTTATGTATTTCTCATTGTGTAATAACAGAGGAAAAAAAAATTTAAACTCAAATATGTTTGATAAAACCTTAACCAAATTGTCCTTAATTTATAACAGCTCCTCATAGAGCAATAGTGTACGGGTGAAGAGAGAGTGCGAGAGAGAGAGTGGTCGTGTGTGCGGTCGTCAAGGTATTACGGTACGGATATTAGCGCAAAAGCGGAAAGCGGTAAATATATGGCCACGGTTAAAAACATGGCTTCTGTAAAAATAGGTCAACTGTCACTTATCTCAGTATTGTTTCTGAATATGTAAGCAGTCATTTGGAGATTAGATCTCAGACGGATGTTGTGTATACTGATCTAGTGAAAGCCTTTGACAAGGTTAACCATGCTGTGCTTGTCAGAAAATTCGAATCCTTTGGTTGTGATTCAAATTTTATTTTATACTTGAAGTCTTTACTTGTCGGACAGATGTCAGTGTGTGAAGTTTAACAATGTCATATCAAATAGGTTTGTTGCTACCTCTGGTGTCCCTCAGGGCTCTATCATTGGTCCACTTCTGTTTGTCTTGTCAATGATATTGTCACGCTTAGGTTGTTTGTGGTCAGCGGTGCCACCACTCTATCTACACTTGGCTGCGTCGGCTAAGGGTTTATCCTGGAAAGAGGTTATATGGGGAAAGGAAAGATTTCACCACTAGTAGTTAATACATCTATTGTTACACCTCAATTTATGTAGGAGATGATTAAATAGGGTTTACCAAAAATAGATTGCAGTAAATGTTCTTCCCTGGTGGGCCATCATTTAACATTCCCTTGGAATGCCTATTTTTAGGGAAAGCCCTACGCTGTCAATAGTACCCAAACAGCCCTATGAAAATGTACCCGCGAGGAGCTTGGTTTCCATAGGTCTAGGTTTGGAGCGTTGAGTGGGGCTTCTACAGCATGACATTCACCTTAGGATCTCAGTCGTTCTGTAGCAAGTCACACCCAACTTAGGCCTGTACCCTCGAGGAGCTTAAGGCTGTGGAAACTAACCTCTTCCCGAGTGCATTGCGGTGCGCGTAATTTATACAAGAATTATTGCTACCGTCAGCAGAGTCAGTTAATTTTCTGTAGTACAAGCGCCAAATTCATTTCATTTTTATAGTCTGTGGACTTGTAGAAATTTATGAGTTGACAATATATCTAGATGTGTTGAATACTCACAATTTTTACTTTATGCAGATGATTTAAAAATTTATAATTCAGTTCAAAAAGAAACAGACTGTCAACTCTTACAAAAAGATTTGAATGCTGTTGTATCATACTGTATCAACAATGACTTAAAACTAAATATTAGTAAATGTAAATGTTTAAGCATTTTTCGAAGCAAGACTCCTATCATAACACAATACAAAATTAATGATTCAGCGTTGGACAGCGTTTAGGAAATGTCTGTTCTAGGAATACTGTTCTATGAAAGTTTCTCGTTTGGTGGACATATTGATGCTTTGTATGCAGATGGGATGAAGAAGCTAGTTTCTGTACTGTCGTACTGCGCTCCTGTGCAGACTTCAGAAACCCAAAAACTTACACACCAGTTTTTAATGCATATGTAAGATCAAAACTGGAATATGCCAGTATAATATGGAACCCTACAACAATGTATCATAAAGACATGCTGGAGAGAATCCAAAAAAAGTTTCTGAGGTTTATGTTTTTTAAGAAGCATGGATTTTATCCTTGTTATCCTCGTCTCATCTCGTATATATTCCAACTTGATGAATTTGGTATTGTGGAACTTAAGAGGCGTAGGGAGTTTAATGATGTATTGTTAATATTAAATATAGTCAGCCAAAGCGTAAAAACTATTGTACCTGATTTACTTAATAAAATATGTTTTAATGTACCTACCAGATATAAGGCTGAGGCGGAGAGATAATATTTTTAAGATTTCTCCTAACTCTGTTTCTCTTTTGAATAGATGCTTGCATGGTGTCAATGTGTTTGTTACAGAATTTCCCGATTTTGATATTTTTGTTGATGGAAGGTAAAAACTACTAATGTGTTTTTATTAAGTAGGTTTATTTTATTTTAAGGATTCAATGTTTTTGTGTGCCGTTTAAATAAAATTCTTTATTATTATTATTATTATTATTATTATATGTTTTCCAAAAAATGGAGAATTTGCTCACATATCATCATTCCAAATTTCGTTGCAATATACCGAAAGGTTCAAAAGTTAAAGGGGGGGGGCGACGGACTTTATGTCCTCACTGTATATAGTCGGGCCACCGAAGAAATATAGTTGTAAAACGATTACCTGCTAACCGACGCCCATAAATTATCCCGCAACCCTCTGAAGAACAGATCATTTCATAGTGGAGCGCATTTAGTTGATGTTGTTCGTCTGTGACATTGTGCTGTGATTCGAATTGTGCTATTTTAGATTTTTTTTTGCGATTCCATTTGTTTTTTTTTCCATGGATCCTAATGATGGAAATTTATCTCCACCAAGAAGACGGAAGAAAAGACATTTCTCAGTGTCTGAAAAGGAGACAATCCTAAATACCTTCAAAACTTGTGACCGAAATCATGCAGATTGTACAAAAACTGAGAAAGTGAATTTCACAGCAGAGGCCATGGGTATTGGAGTAGCCAGCGTTTACAACGTTCTTCGGGAACACAAAAACGAGCATGAACTGAAGCCAGCCAAAGCTTACTAAAGAAAAAAAATCTGTTTTGGACAATATAGATATGGAAACAAAAAATTCAGTTCGGAGATTAATTCATTCATTTTTTATCAAGAACGAGTCTCCTAGTGTAAAGGCAATATTAGCAGCTATTCAAGAGCGAGAGGACATCCCTAATTTCAAGAAAAGCTCGTTTAAAAAGTTGCTTCGTGAACTTGGTTTTCGGTATGGTAGAAGAAGTCAAAATAGCATGCTAAAAGAAAAAAATGAAATTGTGAGCTGGAGGCGACGCTATTTACGGAATATCCGAGCAGTAAGGGCGAGTGGAAAAAAGATTTATTATCTGGACGAAACCTGGATTAATGCTGGCCATGTCACTCCAAAAGTATGGAGCGACGAAACTGTCACTACGGCGAGGCAAGCTTTCGTAAATGGACTATCTAAAGGACTGAAGAATCCCACAGGTAAAGGACAAAGACTCATTATATTACATATTGGCTCAGACGATGGATTTGTTGAGAACGGCTTGCTCCTTTTTCAGTCAAAGAAAACTGGAGACTATCACGAGGAAATGAATTCCCAAGTCTTCGAGCAATGGTATGAAAATATTTTACCTCGCTTGGAAGAAAATTGTGTCATAGTGATGGACAATGCATCTTACCATTCTAGAAAAATTGATAAGAAACCGACATCATCTACGAAAAAAGCTTATATACAATCCTGGCTAACTCGGAAAAATATAGGCTTTGAAGAGAATATGGTGAAGGCAGAACTATTAACGCTCGTAAACGAAAGTTTTCACAAGAACCAATAAGTAATTGATGAAATGGCCAGAGCTTGCAATAGAACAATCGAAAGATTACATCCGTACCACTGCGAATTAAATCCTATTGAGTTGATATGGGCACAAATCAAAGGAGAAGTGGCCCGAAAAAATACAACCTTCAAAATTGCAGATGTTAAAATTTTTTTTAATGAAGCAGTCTACAACGTTAGTCCTGAAAATTGGAAAAATGCTGTTGGGCATGTGCTGAAAGTGGAGGCAAGTATGTGGACTATGGATGCTATGATGGAAACCAGAATAGAGCCCCTGATTGTTAACTTTGATGGTGATGAATCATCATCATCGTCATCCGACTCGGAATAATTTCTCCGCATCCGCGTTTTCATGTTTAGCTTTTTTCCTAATAAATTGCATTTGTTATTAAATTAGGTAGGTAGTCACCTATACATTTTATCCAAATCGCTCTTTTAATATTAAACAAATTGTCTATGCCAAATAAACAAATTATGTGATTATAGTTAAATACTTATAAATATATTACTCATTATTATAACGGCACGGATTTACCAAAGGCAGATCCACTACCACAAACTTGGTTTCATACCAGTCATCACTGCTGAGGGCCTTGGAAGACAAAAAACAAGTTGATGCTATATATACTGACTTTTCTAAGGCCTTCGACAGTGTTGATCATGGTTTATTGTTTGATAAGTTATATAAATTTGGTTTTCACCTGGATATAGTAAAGTGGTTTCGTAGTTCCTTCACTGGTCGAGTTCAAAAAGTAAAAATAGGTTCATTCCTATCTGAGAATATTATGGCAACATCTGGAGTGCCCCAGGGGGGACACTGCTCGCCATTACTTTTTAACATATTCGTCAATGATATCACAAAAAACTTTTTGCATAGTGTACCTGCAGCATTTGCTGATGACTTTAAAATTTTTCGAGTCATTAACAGTATGTATGACGCAAATTTATTACAGGAAGACTTAAATCGTCTTGTTGCTTGGTGTGACATCAATAAATTGAAGCTCAATGTTGATAAGTGTTTTACAATTAGTTTTTTCAGATTCAATAAAAAGGTAAATTCACTTTATTATATTAAAGACAGGCAAATCAGTTATACATCCAAAGTAAAAGATCTTGGTGTAATTTTCGATCAAGAGCTCAAATTTGTAGACCATATAAATAATTTGATAGTACAGTCCTCCAAGTTGTTAGGTTTTGTCATCAGGAATGGGCTCTTTCACTAATTTTTGAAATTGGCATATTTGGATAAAGCAACTAAAAACAGAATTTTCTGTATTTTTACTTTTGAAAAATTCATAGTCCTTCTTGAGAAAACAGAAAAAAAAGAAATACCTCCAAATAAAAACCCAGAATTTATTTCTATGACGTCGCAGCTCGCTATTTGACCGTGTTGCCACTAATTGTCAACATTGAAAATTTGTAATAGATTTAATTCTGAAATGTTCCCAAAATATCATGAAAAGTAGTTAAATTAATTAGTTATGGATTCAAGATTTTATAACATTTTTATTGAAATTATGCTTAAACACAATTTAATATAATTTTCTATGTTTAGTTTTATTTATTTATTTTACGTTGCACTACATTTAGTCACCACCGACAACAGCGCATTCGAACCTTTACATGCATTTACTACAGGATAAATACAGCAGAGGCGGACAGCTCTTTCCAACAACAAGCGAAATGAAAAATATTTATGCGACGTCAGCAAATCGGCGCGTTTTTAAATAATTCAAATTTTGGTAGTTTAAAATGCCTGTAAAAAACTTATTTAACCTTGTAGAACATTTTTTTTTGGTATATGTGCCTAAAATAGTCCCTCCTTTGGGATTTTATACCTAAATTACGTATTTAAATTTTAGTGAAAGAGCCCATTGCAAGAATTTATCGGTGTCCTCTGCCAAGTGTGTGTATTCTAGTTTAGTAAGGTCAAAGTTAGAGTATAACTGTATAGTGTGGTCACCTTATCACCAAATTTATAAGGTTTCAATTGAGAGAGTTCAGAGCAGGTTTTTGCGTTTTTGTGCTTTTCGCATGGGGATTTTTGATCATGAATATGACTACATACGCAATATGCTAAATTTGGACTCTCTTGAGCTTCGAAGGTTGAAAATTGGAATGCTCTTGCTATTTACGGCGGAGAAAATAGTAAATCCACATCGGTGGCCTATCGACAATGGATGGTGTAGTTTATGGATCATGTTACATGTTATCTTTCAACCTCCTTTAGATACTATACCTAACCCACGTTTCTATGAAACTATTGAAAAACGCAGTGTAAATATAGATTCAACAAAGCAGATACACCCTTACATCATCTTTTACTCACACGAGTATATGACCTTCTTGACTAAACACAATCAGTTTAATCATTCCTGAATCATTATACCTACGACACCTCAGAAACGAATCAAAAGAGGATTAAGGAATAGGAAAAGTACATCAATATTGTCAAGCCAAAAAATATAAAAATATCACCCTTTACAACATTATTATTTCAATACAAATTAACCAAAATTCATTGACAAGTAATGTCCCAATTTAGTTGGGCAATACGGATGTTATATTAAATAAGGCAAACGCATCAGGATGTCAGCAAAAAGCTTAGAGCCAACGACCTAGGTTTTAGGTCAATGATTTTTGCTGACATTCCTGAATCGATTTGTATCGAAAAGGCGTCATTTTGAGTTAGTTGTATATCTAAATTCGGGCGCTCAAGTTGTGCTATGGGCTACGCTACGGTCTACAGAAAGATGGGTCTCCGATAAGTGCCGTTATTTAACATTTATAAATTATGTCTAGTGTTCTCATCTATTAATCAACCCTTTAGTTGTAATCAATAAACTTGATTATTCTTAATGTTTTGGGACTTATTGTTTTAATTCATTAAAACCCCAAAAGATCCCAAACCCCCAATTGCAACAAAATAGATTGTGACAATATCTTTATGGCACCCTAGACGCTGATGCAGATTAACCATTATGTTACTAGACAACCTAGAAAACAATATACGTGTCATCAATGAGATTCGCAATTCGCACAAATGCTCAAGTTGTAATTAATTTTGCTGAGATAAATATTTTGCATCATAGCATTCTTGGCTATCAAGAACTCTAAAAAATAATTTCAAAATTAAATTCAAAAACGCGAATTCCATTTTATAACATAATCAAATACTACGAAGGAAGTCGCACATGCTGACGTGACAATAAAGAAAATCTTATAATTTTCTATATTGCCATTCCCCCAATCTTTGACAAACCATATATACTTTATCGTGTGCATCTTATTCCAATAAATGGGAAAATAACACCTAATAATAATCCCTATTTATTGAAATCAAATAATGACTTTTTCAATTTACGAGAAAACTGTCAAAAAATAGAAGATCTATTTTTATGTCCAAGCAGGCTACTAAAAAAAAAATGAGCCTTGTATATCAGAAACTATAAAATTAATAAATCATTGTTTAATGATACCAGCAAAATATCAAGAAACTTCAGTTACACAATTGAATGATATTTCTATCATAATTATACCGAAAAACCAAGAAAAAAATAATTTTCAATGTCTGAATCAGAATAAGATAGAATCAGTTGATAAACCTGTACTGATTCTACCATTTGATTGTGAGTATAAGAAATAAAAATTATGATTCGCAAAAAGCTTGTACTAATAATCTTAGAATAAAGTTGCCATCAATGGGCGGTTACACACGGACGTGGATGTCTTAATACATATACGTGCATACATCAACGTGCAAACAACAACGTGCATGGCGCTTTTGTACAGACGCTCGCACAAAACTGCAGTCTTGCTATTCTTGCTACAGTATTCTGAGTGTGCATACAAAATTGCACATTCAAAAACGCGACGGTATTTTGCATACACATTGATGTTTTTGGTTGCGCGTTCATGTATGTGCGTACATGTTTTAAGACATCCACGCCCGTGTGTAACCGCCTAATAACTATCGATGAGAATCTTGTTCAAAATGTTAAGAATTAAAAGAAATCGATTTAAATAAGATTCGTGAGGATATGAAAAATGGTAAAACATTAATTGTACACCCACTAAAGAAATTTGATATTGTAAACACTAGCGTGTCGGTAACTTTAATTATTATTATCGCAGTGCTTCTATTATATTATTATTGTAAGAATAAGAAATCTAAAAACTCTAAAAACAATGTAAAGGTGGATATAAAATTAAAACTCCCTAGAAAATCAACCCCGATTTTCTCAGACTTAAGGAGGGAGGAATTATATGGCCATCTCCAATAATAAGTTAGTTCTTTAGTTCGCTTCACTGGATTCACATGAATTAAGTAATAAAGTTTTTTTAAAAAAGACAAGTTGCTTAATTTTAAACATAATTTTAATATCGACGATCACAGGATCACATTCGAACTTGGTTAGAAAACGAACAACAACCTGGATGGCAGGAAATTTCCCTTTTGGGGTCAAAACGTGAAGGGATACTTATTCAAGTAGGAGTCGCTGTAGATTCCAGATGACCCGTAACTTCAGGAATTCAAATGGGAAAACCCTAGTATATCAAATCGTTGTGTTATGGGAAAGGCAGATCGGTAACACTAGAACTGAAAAGATGTGTGCAAGTATCGTGTAATATTTGCGGCCTCTGCGCTCCTTGAAAAAGACCCAGATCTCGAACTCGAGGAGATTTGACGCAGTACTTGTCTGGTTCTTCTCCCGAAAGGAGCCGAGAAATAAGGATCCGATGAAACGTTATACCTATCAAGAAAGGAATTTTGATTTCGGAGCATACATGGCTTTAGCTGATGATTTTACTGGGAATAAGTAACATGTGGACGACTCCGTAAACCGGCGGAAAGATCGGGAAGCACCATCGGACCATCAATCAGTACCTCTCGATGTTTGTATATAAACACTAGCGAAACTGATGTAAACCAGGGCCTCTTTTCCTTATGGGTCTCAGCATGAATTCGCCAATAATGAATCATGGGTGCTGTGGAATGATGATCGTTGGCATAATACCAGCCGATTAAGCATATGTGGCTTCAGGAGATACTAAATTATAGTACATGATTTTGCCAGGTACCTATAGGCTACGTCCAAACTGTGATAGCTTCAATTTAGGAGACGCCGTCTAATTGTGATAGCTACAGCAAAGGAAGGAACTGAGCCCTATTTGACAAAGACCTTGGGAAGGACCAGACACGATCAACAGAAAGGCTGATCCTAGAAAACGAATAGACAACATCGAATCGGAGTACTAGTTGTTCGAGGTGATGTAACGCTCTTTTGTCGAAACAAAAGAATGCTCATAATTGTGCTCGAATATGCTCAGTGGTTGTTTAGCTTTGGGTGGTCCTTGGTGTTGGTACAGTAAAGAGAGGGCGCCACTAGTTTGTATAAAATTATTTTGATTACCAAAGAATAGCCAAACTAGACACTATTCGAATAATTAGTTATTGTTTGAAAAGATAAATTCAAAAATCTGAAAAGGTAAAATAAATCCAATAGCTATCTGACATTCAACCCCTTCAATAAAAACACAAGTTTTGGAATTCTAAAAACAATAATTTATTAAGCAGATGTCAAACTTGTTCATTAACAATTTGTTGACAGGATGGCGAGCTTGTTGTTCAATTGTTCAAAGGAGAATATTGTTCAGTATCCAATTTTTATAAAAAAAATTATAAGCAGCTTACCAAAAGCAATACTTAATTTAAATAGGTATATAAAAAGATTGAAATTTGAAAACAATCAAATAGATACCTTTGATGAGAATTACCTAAGTATAAATGTTGAAAATGAAATAAAATTAACCTTTAATTTTGACTCAAAGTCAATCAAATCAATAAAAAAATAAATCAATAAATGCAGAAAGGTAATAAATAATTCCTAGGGAGTTATAAATGCCGAAGACAGGCTATTTGAAATCAAGGAGAGCTCTACCGTCTTACCTGTAATTAAAATTCAAAATATGCAAACATAAAACTTAACTTTGACTACCTAAAGATTTTACATTGGTTTACCTTGTAAAACTACCACCTCATTCATTTGAAATTAAAGGTTAATGAACCCACAATATATTATATCGATCAGTACTCGATATAAAGGAAATAAATTTATAATAATCATAATAATGCATACTTATTGGATAATAAATAATTATAGAGAAAACGGTAATAAAAGTAAATATCTGATTATAATAATGATTAATTAATTAAATTGATAATTATATTTAAACTGTAGTTAGCTATTCTAGCCAAATACTACTATACGGTAAACGAGTCGGTAATTGAATTTACAAAGATATTAAAAAGCTAATGGAGCTAAACGATAGGGGGCGATAGAGAAAAGGTAAAAAAATAGGTTGCGATAATTAAATTTACAAAGATATTAATAAGCTAATAAAGCTAATCGATAGGGGGCGATAAAGAAAAGGTAAAAATAAGATTCGATAATTATTAAGATGGCATGTGTAAGACACCCATAGGTAAGTAATTATACAAGCTTGGGCAGAATCCTTGTAAAGCCTCGGAAGTTTTCACAAATTTGAGCTCTGGAGCTACCAAACTGGCTGGAGACAACCAAATAATGGTTGAGGATCAACTTCTTACAGGACACCAACATTCCTTGAAAAGAGGGCCCAGATTTACTCTGAGATGCAGGACAGCATGGTCTCAAATTTGTCAATTTTCACTTGGATAAGTGCAGTCACGGATTTTTCGTCATGCCCAAAGTGCCTGAATGAATTGAAGGAATATAAGGACTCATTCATCAGAGAGAAAAAGGGAATTTACATACCTAAACGGCCGATAGTAACCTCACTTTCCAAAATCTTCACAAAAATAAACAATCGGTTGATTTTCCAGGAAACTTGCTAGTAGACACGATCAAGCACTCTTCTGGCTAGTCAATTTACAAAACTATGGACTCGATGGCCAAAAATAAAGACAGAGTTTTAAGATTTTTGAGATTAAAAATCTGGACGACCGTTTCGGTCCCAAGACAAAAGATAAAAGTAAAAAGGCCAAGTCAAAAGTTCCCAAATTGGTTCTGTCCTTTCTTTCTTCGTCTGTCAAGCTAGTCGAAATTATAAAAATGATAGAACTCTCGATTTAATGATATTAGGCTAGGAAAACTAGTCAGAAGAATCATAGATGTCGCTAGGTGTACGAAATAGTACTTTTAAATGGGTCCAAAATATATAAAAACTAGCTGACCCGGCGAACTTCGTACCTCCTCTGAATTATTAAATACCTATTAAATGTTGTGTTAACGTATCTATTAACTGAATTAAATTCAGTTTTTTTCGATGGTGAATTTGGCTTTGGTCGAAGAAAATTAATTTTTACTCTCTGGATCAGAAGTCACCGAAAATTAAAATTTTACATCATCCCTTTTTAGGCATCTTGTGGGCATTATTCTTATAAAGTGTACAACCAAATAAATAAACTCAGGCACTGGAATGTTCAAAAAATGTAAAGAAAACAAAAAAATCTCCAGCGCAGCCCTGTTTCATTTTATCTGCACTGCATGCACTGCAATACTCCATCTGTTCTACTGTATCTGCACTATTCTATCTGATCTACTCTTTCTGCACCACTTTATCTGATCGGAATAGTGGAATAGTTCTGTTCAGAATAGCTCCAGTTCCTTAGCAGTATTCTGTTCTACTGTATCTGCAATGAAATTACCGCGCAACGGCGAGCTTCGTTCTAGGTACCTATCATATATGGCGCCGTATAGAAAATGGTTGTGACGGACTCATAACCTGACTCCGAACAGTCGGCACGGAACACGGCTGTCAAGGGATGCCTAAGAGGAGAAACGGAACTTAGCCACAGAACGTCAATGGTCAAGCGTCAAGAAATGTCAAGTAGACCAGTTCGCGCTCTTTCGGAATGAACGAACCAACAACAAAATAAAATACACAATTAAAAAATTTTCATTCTATTTATTTTTGGACATTTTTACTGTGAAGAACAATTAAAAATAAAGTGCTTTTCTCAAATTGTTTTTGTGCAAAGTGTGTGACAATAAAATCCACATGGTTTGCAATGAAAATGTGACAGTAAACTTGGTATCGGTTATAAGAGATGGCGCCGTATGCGGGCTTAGTGAGTTTTTTTCATAAATAAGTAAAATAGATAAATTTTTTTTTGTTTTTTTTTTTTGGATTTTTTCGATTTATTATCCTAGGATGGAAGACAAATACAATAAAGCAAAAATCATAAAAATCAGTCCAGCCGTTCTCGAGTTATAAGTGCTCAAATACCAACACAACTGTGTTTTATATATATAGATAATTGAGAACAATACATATATTTTTGTGACATTTCAAATGTTACAGTGGACAGCGTTAAGAATGGGGGTTGTTTCATAAATTTACTGTGCAACCTTCCCAAAACTTACGTTATTCTTAAGTTGGGAGATGATCCTCCATATACGAAGTCTACACTCCCTATGTAGCTTTAAATACGCACTGATCAAAATGAAGAAGGAGCTACTTCTGAATATGTTCGTAGTTTTTATCAAATTTTTTATTATCTTCAAATATAGGTCTGTTCCAACGCGTCACAAACCGACCGTTCAAACTACTCTCTATACGAATTTCGAATTCTACGCACAAATTTCAGGCTTTGCGCAGAATCGTTTTAGTACATTCCACTGTTTCCTGCTATTTACAAACTTGTAATTTTTTATCGAATAAGCAAACAAACCGTGATAAAAACAACCTGTTTGGATTCATATGGAACTGCGTGTCTGCTGGGAAAACAGACATTTTTCTTTTCAATGCAATAAAGAAATTATATTAAATTACTCCAGTGGCTCCTATTTCGTTTTGATCAGTGTACAAGGTAAGGCATATTCAAACCCGACTAGTGATCCTGTCCTCTAGTAGACAAAGGATACGAAGACTTAACCACCACTCGTATACCTGATTTCTACCAGAAATTTCAAGAATAGAATGTCATATTGACGAAATAATTTCGAAAATTACGGAATTATGAAGTCCCTATCGAAATAAACATCCATTTCCAGGGATCTTCATCGGAAATTCCTAGGAGACAATTATCCAGAAAGATACAGACAGTCGATTTTTGTCTAGAGTGACAGTAGTTATAGTAATATATTTTTGTCATCCGTTGCGACAACCATTTAGAAATGCCTCGTTCCAATTCTTATAAATTGAAGCTATTAGTGCATGAAGGTGTTAAGTCACTTTTTAACAATTTTGAAATATTTAGGGTTAAAGTAAAATTGTTGGAGCTTTTTCTGTTTAAACTAAAATCAAAATCAAGATGCGTCAAAACACAGACAAGAAATGTTAATTTAATATTACGAGTCAACTTTTATCATTTTTTTTTTTTTTTTTTTCATTTTTGAATCAGTAGTTAACCCCTTCTTGCACAATTATAGAGAGTTAACACCTTCTTGCTCCAAATAAGTTCGACAAAACTTGAGTTAACGCGATTTAAACTTCAGTTTTCAAGGTACCTGGCAACATCTATGATCCAAAGTCTTTACTAACGCAAAGAATGAATTAACACCTTCATACATACCATTTTTCAGGATTTCAGCTAAAAATTGAGTTAACACCTTCATGCACTAATAGCTTCAATTGTAACTACCTCTGTTTATTCGATCTTTTCAATTCCATTTCAATTAGAAGGGGGCATATTTTTCTATCCGAAAACACTTTTCCAGTAATTGGATCTACCAGTATAACGTCAGCTGAATATATTTTGAGACTTTTGTACTGAGTAGCGACACATAGTCTTCCTCGACTTATACAAGCCCCGTAAAGTGATGATTTCGTAATGAAAAACCTTTTATGGTATTGTATTTTCTTATCGTTGGTACTATATGGAGATATAGTAAGTGCCAATTTCCGGGTTAGGGTGTCAATGTTTTTTTGTATCAATAAATTTGATAAAAATCAAGAACGGGAATTGTTAGGTTCTCCACTGATGTAGATACTGCAGGAAATCATCGGTCAAGACACAAACGAGTAAAGCCACTTTTTCAAAGTGTAAAAGTTTCTGTTCGAGAATCGCAGCAATGTGGTGAATTGAATAAATTAATTATAATGGAACCTAATCGGGATTTGGATGGAAGCAATTGTCCGCTGAAACCTTGTCACGTAATGTTTGCAAAGCTGATAAACAGCATTTGTGGTGGTGGAGCGAATTCGCAGCTTGGATAAATTTCCTAATGCCGGGCATAGACATTGGGTAATATATTTACCGAAACATTTGTCAAAATATTTGTCCGAATCCCTTTGATTTGTCTTCATTTACCGACAACCAAGCGAACACGGGCAAACTTGGGCCAGCCTCAGCCAATCTCAATAAACAGACCAAGCACACATTCGTGTTGAATAATGTTTGCCAGACTTCACCGTGTATACCCGGCATCAAAGAAAACTACTTTTGAATATTTTTCACAAGTATAGGCAATAGTAATAATAACACAGCTAGAATGGAGTAGCCACCGCCAATTTGAGCCTGTCTGGAACGTGTCCACCAAGTGAACTGTAATGTGCATATGAAAATATCTAACAACATTTAAAATAATGCCGCCAATACATCTATGAGAGTGATGGTTTTTTTAAGAAATTATGATATTATTATCAGGCGTAGGTCTAATAAATATTGTTGATTGGGAGAGGTGTTGAACGCGTGGTCCGTTGAATAAATTACTCATACTCAATGTCACAACCGATATTCATTTCGTGCTTTATTTTAGAATAATTTTATAGAGGCCGTTACGTCATCAACATTTTAGTTGTGAAAATTTGGAAACTTTCTTGTTTCCTTCGAAAATTAGTAATTATTTTGTTTTTTTTTTAAATTTACCTTTTACCTTTATTTTCTCAATTATACGGCTAGTGACCTAGGAAATATCATGTGTCAATAATTAATTGCTACTTTTCGTTTCAGGAATGCCTGGCAAGAAAAATACCATCATCTACGCTTGCTGCCCGGAACCATATGTGGATGTTACGTTTACCATTCAAATTAGGAGAAGAACGCTTTACTACTTTTTCAACCTCATAGTTCCTTGTGTACTGATTTCTTCAATGGCTCTACTGGGATTCACTCTACCTCCTGACTCCGGTGAAAAATTAACATTAGGTATATGCCTTAGACTTTCCGGCCAGTCAGTGTTAGCTTTTCCGTTTTGAGTGAGATCTGCTTTTGACACACTAGCTTTGCTAGTGCCATGCGCAGTTTTTTCTGTCTATTTCAACATTCTACAC
Source organism: Ceutorhynchus assimilis (assembly GCA_917834065.1). Lineage (NCBI taxonomy): Eukaryota > Metazoa > Arthropoda > Insecta > Coleoptera > Curculionidae > Ceutorhynchus > Ceutorhynchus assimilis. The sequence continues at coordinate 16,875,978 of OU892277.1, read as the reverse complement.
TGGCATCTTCATCATTATTGTAAATTTAGTTCCTCATCAAATTCCTAGAACCAGGCACTTCATATCTTACAACAATAACAGACTAGTTAAGAAACATACAAAATGTGTTATCCACATGATACAGATATTTCCCCTATGTGTTCAACGTGACGGCTCATTACGGACACTAAACACGATCAAAACTCAAAATCTTAATTTCAGGTGTCACGATTCTTCTTTCATTGACAGTATTTCTGAACCTAGTAGCCGAAAAGATACCGACAACATCAGACGCAGTACCGTTGATAGGTATGATAGGCCTCCTGGGAGCATCGTGTGTTTGACGCCCTGTTGTCCTGTTTGCTGGAATGTCCGTTGATACTTGGAGGGCATTTCGACTCGACATTTTTTAACCCCAACAAATTCAACTTATATACCATTTTAGCACGTAAACCCACCCACACAGCTACATCCTGTTTTTCCCATAAAACGCTTTTCTTTATATTCCGCTTAATAAGTAGATGCCAGAAGTAGATTGGTAAGTATTGTATCAGGCGCAGTCACTCTACCTTTTGCACCTTTTACCATTCAGTGCAGTAGCAAAATTTGAATTCTCGAGTTGTTTTGGAGTTAACAACACAAGACTTTTACCAAATTATAGTCTTGATTTCAAGACAACAAGAATCAGGAGTTAAAAAGCAAATATTTAGGTAATTGAAGTGTAGGACTGTGTGAACGTTGAGGAAGTTAATGAGTAAAAAATATTTGTATTTCGTGCAAAATTCGTTTAATAATATCAGTGCAAAGCGCTTTCGGCCGTAGCCATCTTCAGTGCAACCTGAAAGTATGGAAAAATTACTTTCTCAAGTGTCAAAATTACTTGAATAATATGAAAGTGAAAGTGGACTTGTTTAAGAGATCAGTTGAACTGATAAGTTATCTACTGAAGAAAGTTAATTTTTACTCACTTCGTCAGATTTGTACATGGAGTCATCTCATTGAACATAGAACTATGAAGAAACGAAGACATCACACTAAATTACATCACACTAGGTTAAAACGCATGATTGGGTGGGATAATGAAGAAAGCAGCCAATTTCTGATTATAACCCAATCATCATAATATTCGTCAAGCAGATCCAAAGTCTTTTGGGTGCAATGTGATTTTGCTCTATCTCGCGAAAGTTCATCATCATGCAATTCTTCGAAAAATGGTTGCAGTATAATATCTCCGTGATAGCGGAGCGTATTGATTGATCGATTGATTGATTTCCCTAAAATTTATATGTTTTGTTATCAAATTAGAGACTTTTCGCACCTCTTATTTTCAAATATGTTCCTTGTATGAATTATAAGGGACTGCTTCATATAAATAGGAATAACCTTGTGCTTGGTAAAAAATCAATTGAAATTATTTAAAACAAAAAATAAGTTTGGGTTATCATTTTAATGATCACACTAGAGCAGTCTTAACCACATCTTGCTGCTTTTTTCATGACCCTTTGTCTCACTGACTTGTTCATCCATCAAAATATGATCTCTATTAAATTCTCTACTAAAAAAAAATTGAATGAACAATGAACACGCAGGAATTATAAAAAACGTGACAAAATTCAACATAGAACATAGAACTTTTTCAAGCATAATAAATTTTAGGTTATGATATGATTGTTATTGATTTTTGTTCAAATTCCAAAGCACATGCGCAGACCACGCCCCAGAGGCAGAATAAAATAACAGAAAAATATAAACGTTTGGCGTTGGTCTCTTTTGACCCAGAAAAAAAACGAAAGAAACCAAACACCTACTTTTTCAGGATGCAAAGGCGTTTCAACTATTGCATTACGGGCGGATTGAAAAGCCCTTACCCCGTTTACTTTTGGGGCATGGTCCATAAATTTTCTTTTTTCGAGGGTAAAAACATTGAGGGGTTCACGTGAAAAATCTAAAAGAGAAGACCAAAAAATGCAGGTCAAAGTCAAAGAAGAAACAGTAGAAACACAGCGAAAACACTTGTAGGTTCTGAAAAAAACTGATTTTGTAAAACGACACAGAAACTCGAAAAGAAGTTAGAAAGTGGAGGATTGCCTGATCACAGCTTTCACCAGAGTCCAGAACTCTCATGGAATAATTTTTGTAATGGTAGGGAAGACATGCGTTTTTTTGTGACAATAGGGTAGTGGACAAGGTATAATTTCAATGAAATCGATGATCTATTCTTCATCTATGAAGTAAATGAAAGACATTCGTATTAAAAGAAATTTCAGATAAAATCACTAACTTTGTTTAAAACGGTTGTGAAAGTGGAGTTTTGGAACTCACTATTTAAACAGAAATATTTCGCGCCTTGATTCTACGTCATACCTGTTGTATTTGAGTATGAATTAAATCAAACCTACGTCCGATATTCGACACAAACTTACTCATTGGTGCAAAAAAGAGAGCTATATCAGCGTCTGTCCAGTATGTCGGGTATCATTACATCTAGGCGCACCCTCAACATAACCCCACTTTTTGAGAGATTTCCATTTGTCAATCAGTGCGCATTGAGTTTATCGGCATCTTTTTCTAAAAGCATGTAAAATATAAGGACGTGCAGACCGCGCTCTTGCTACTCTTATCATAACAGCTATGACGAAATTTCCGGGCGGCAAATTATAGTGTTTATAAGTACAAATTTGTTAATTTTTTTTTAAGTATATTTTTGTTTTCTAAAATCAAAGACTTATCAACTACTGTTTATTTTGTTATAACGATTATTAAAAAAAATATTTCAAAAAATTCTCCACTACCCTATTATCATCCGTAGGCGACCATCATAACAGTCATTGAACACCCGATATGTCGCGAAGCTGCTGCAAGAGATTTAACATAAAAAGAATAGCACAACATTATCAGAAAATACTTGCCATAAATTACAGCCTATTATCAGCTGAAAATTGTATCTATAAATTTCAGGTTTTTCAGGATAGGTGAAATAGCAATTATTAAATTGAAAAAAAGACACTCTTCAAAGTGCACTGCTATATTTTACCGGAACAAAACAGTGCGCTTCCACGACCTCTTATCGTATCTGAAAATAAATTTGTGAAACTTTCTGACATAAAAGTAATGGAGGTTTCAATTTTCTACAAAAAAGGTGACCCATTGTCATAATAGGCACCGTACCTATAGTTTTTGAGAATGCTGGTGAAAGCGCATCCTACTGTGCCCCGAGTCTGTAAATTAAGACTCGGGACAAGTTTCTTTAACATTCCCAAAAATAAAATGTCTCATCAAATATATTGTAGTGTGGACGGCCTTGTGTTCCTATTTCCTGGAGTATAGTGGGAACACTGAAACTCGACGCATTCCCAAAAGTAAAGTAATGTAGGTATGTAAGTATGTTAACCACTTCATGATTTAAGTTCCAACCATAGTGATGTTCTACAAGATTGATAGAAATGTATCCATGAGCTTCCTGATCATAATGCGCAAAACAAAATGTTGTTTTGTGATAGGTTCATCCAATTGCTTTATCGAAATATTATGTTCACCAGACATGTGTTTCACTAATTGTTCATAAAAGTAGTTTAGTTTTTATATTATTGTAAATATTTTGTAGTAAAAGTGTTGTGTTGCTAGCTAAAAATCAATTTGATGTTTCTTGATAATTACTTCTGCACTATGGGCATAATCTAGTTAAGCACCTGGAAAGGCTACCCCGCCCACTTTTTCTTCGCGTAATTAAGATGTATTCTGTTGCAGGCGTGACGATCTTGCTCTCATTGACTGTGTTCCTGAACCTCGTGGCCGAAACTTTGCCCCAAGTATCTGATGCCATTCCCTTGTTAGGTACCAAACCTTTTGTCTGACCTGCCTGTGCTGGCTACTCCTCAGTGCTGCCTGATTTGATATTTTTTTTGTGTCATTGTGTATGTGATTTGTTGTGTTCGCGGGCGCGTTTGTATCAAGTCAGCTTCAAATGGTCCTTTTAGCGCGATCAAAGAAGAAATGTTTTAAATTGTGGCAATGGTCAAGCGAAGTGCTGTTTAAAAGGTCGTCGATTTGAGGAAATTACTTCTGGACGTGCCGCAAACATTTCCTCTTTGACTCGTGACTATATTGGGGGTGAGCCGGATACTTGGAAAGAAGGGCCGCTATGTAAAATAACTTGCGGCACACAGGTCGCAGGTCAGACGCCTTGTGTGACGCACTATCTGTTGCAGGTATAACCATTCTATTGTCACAGACAGTGTTTTCCTTGTTGGTGGCTCACGTGATCACCCAGACGTCCGAGGCTGTGCCCCTGATAGGTTAGAGTCTCGGATCAACTAATTTTTATAGTTCGATTTTATTTGCAAACACACTGACGGGCACCGCAAAAGGCGTGTACCCTTTGGGCGACTTCTTTGCTTATTTTATTTCTGGCCTTGTCGGGTACGCACCTTGCATGTATCAAACAGCACTTCGCCCAGCCTCAGCTACAGTCTACACAACTAGTCGTATGGAGGTGTATTTATATGCTCATGTTAGTACTTTTTCAAACAATAAGTAAAGAAAATCGAATTTTTTTTTTCAAACTATAAATTCACCACAATTTTCACGACTAGTGCTTCTCTTACTATGTTCGGGTGAATGGGTGGCTACTGCGACCGAGGTTAAACTAATTTTTATATATTTAATACCTATTTAATTAAAGCAATTCTTTTTGACTTAGGTATATGCCAGGAAATTAAATTAAATAATTTTAGGTTTCATGTCTAAAACTTCAAAGTATTTAAAATAAAGGGTGAATTATTAACGTACATTTAGGAAGTATTTCTCTAGGGCTTTAACACTTTTTTCAATTGATCATAAATAATAGACGTTGAAAACTATCATTACCTAGTTTCGGCAATGGGATCTACTTTCCTCTTTTCAGCTAAATAAAAATTAAACATTTATAAATTTACATATACAAATCAGTCGAGTTGAATCTAACCTTAAGTTATCTTCAACCATATCACCGTACCACATCATATGAAATGGTATAAAATTCAACCAAAGGTGCTATACTAAACTAATTTATAATTAACAGAAATTTCCCCATTCCTATCCTCTTTTTTAACCCCGCCTCCCTCTATATTATCAAGAAATCCTTTTTCTAGCTTTCAAGGTCCCTTCTAGGATCTAGGAAGTCTGTTGATTTCAGCTACAACTCTTGTCTTTGTTTCTAACGCAGGCAAACATTTTTTTTACAAGGTGCGCTACTCTTGCCAAAAGACCTTCTAAACCTCCAAGTATCAAATGGCTCTGTCCCTCTAGGAGTATCAATCTGTATGTTTTGTTGTTGATATGTTTTTATTTCTTATTTCTATTAAATTGTTTGTACTTTTATGACGTAATTATTTTTGTGTTGTTTTGTTGATGTTAACATTGTTTAATATACTCGTTACCTCCTCGTCAAGTAGTTCCAATATTTTGATACGATTTTCACAATTAAAATTGCCATCAGAGCACACTTCTTACTTCCACACTGACCACACTTAAACTCCGCTATATGAGCTTTCTGCCATACTTCAAATAAGGTACTTCAAAAATGTGTGTTTTGTTAAAAGAGGACAAGAATTTTAAATAAGAACTGATATTTAAAAATCAATTGAAGTTGGGTTGATGAGAATACCTATGTCAATGTTATTATTATTCTTGTATTCTGCCATATTAGTGACTTTTCAAATTTCTTGGGTCAATGAAGGATTATTTATTATCAAATAAGTGAATAATATCACAAATTATTTTCCCTCGATAAATGCATGCACCGAAACTGATTGTTGCCAAACGATTAGTACAAAAGTGTGCTCATGATAGCAATAAATTTAATGTGTTGATTAATGTTTCGTTCTATTTTTTTTTTAAATGGAAGTGTCACTTTGTAAACAGTACCTACTAGCCATAACAGGGTGCTATAATATTTCGATGGATGTTTAGGGCAATAACGATTTGATATTTTTTAAAGGATGTCATGACTAAAAATAGAAAATCTGTCATTATTCTGAAACTGTTTCAAGCATTTTGACCGGTATTCTGACAAGATTCTAACTTATTTATTTTGTCTGGCCGTCAGTATCATGTTATATAGACATGGTCTATTTGCTACTGTGAAAAGCAACTTGAAATTTTTCTCGATATAATAATTATTTGATAATACGACAAAAAGACTCATATTTAGCAAAGGTCATACAGTAAAGTTTTGCTGTCGAGAATACTCATATTCATTATATTTTGATCTCCGGTTAACTTTTCCAGTAGGTATACAAGGTGCGAAAAATAGTTTTATGCAAAATTTGCAGCGTTTTATCTTCATTTTTTAGAAAAACTGCCACCAGTCGACTTACAGACAAATACCAGGCATTTTATTATCGGAGCCGACCTCAACACAAACCACCAAAAGTGGTGGGCTTGGTTTTTGAATTTTTGAAGTCTTCCAAAGTAGACGCATAATGAACAAGTGAAGGGAAGCAAACTCTCATTCATTCATTCATTGCGGCCAGAAAATAGTTCCTAGACGTGACCCTGGCCGGCGATTTATAACACAAATGATAAAGGACTGGCATGTATCGGACCATTAAACCATTGTGTTCGACCTAAGAGCAGCAATTTGTTTAACAGAAATTAGGAAAATTCGAAAGCTTACAAATTGGCAGAAGGGAAGTCTTGGCATGAGCAGCGATCATTTAGACAGAATAGGAGCTAGAACCCATAATTAAGTCGCCTTGAATCAGCTGTCAGGAAGTTATTCAACAAGAAGGACTGAAAACTGGGAAAACTACGGAAATCTGGAATCTGGAGACAGTTTTGCACGGAGAGAACTGTAATAATCAGAAAAAAAGTTTAGAGGTCCTTCTAAATACTTGCATTCCAGGATCAATCGCGGAAAACACCCAGAACCAGTTAAGCTCCAAAATTTAGTTTACTAACTACCATAAAATTTGAAGGCTTATGCGACCTAGAGAGAGAAACCGAAGGCTGACAGAAAAAATATGTAGGCCAAATGAGATAAAATAAGCGATAGTAGATAGCTAGCAGTATAAAGCCTAGTTCTCATGATGCGGAGTTCCGGATGCGGAATTTTTGAAATAATTCCGTCCGTTTTCAACTTTCTTGCGATTTTTTTTTCTGTCTTTGTCTAAACATTTCTCATCTTTGTTTGATTTCTACATAAACTAACCTCAAACATCAAACAATAAACAATACCTAACAAAAATAAATTGATCTGTTTGCTTGTGTGCTTGTTTTATTTTCAAATATCTATATATTATTACGGCAAACCACTTGTTCATGTCTTTTCAGAAGAATATTTCTGAGCAACATCTTCCTTTTTTTAATATTCCTTTGCTTCTTTGGTAAAGTTTCATGCATGTTATGGATTAATAGCAAACCCAATACTAATGTATTTGTCTTTTCCATTAATAATAATTTAATTGGGCAATATAATTACCATCCAGGCACACAGGAAAACAAAAACAAAAAATATTTTAGGTTAAGATCACATGTATTTGACATAAAACCGCATGCGGAATTCCGTTTCATGTGAACCACCAAAAGTTACGATTTTCAAAAGACTGCGATTTCCGGACCCGCAATGCGGAATCCCGCACCATGAGAACTAGGCTTAACTCCCCGGAGAAGAAGGGCATTTTTCCCACCCTGCCGCAAAAACCTTCCAAATTTAGCGTTACTCTGATCTATGTGGCTAGAACCTAGAAAGAAAATTACGTACTATCCCTACCAAAGGCGGATCGTCGACCAGAAGATAAACCAAAATCATACCGACCCATCAGCATGACGTTCTTTTTCCTCAAATCCATGGAGAAAGCAGTAGACCAATATACCTATCAGGAACAAAATTCTTAACCAGGACACGAGCTCATCCAAGACAATTCGCTTACCAAGCAGGCAAATTTACATCAAGTAATCTTCATTGTCTAGTAACAGGCAAAGAAGAGGCACTTGGGTCAAAAGAAATCAGTCTACCAGCTTTTATCGACATAGAGAGCCGTCGACAGCATTTCATACCGAACCACCAGAAAGGCCCTTGAGAAAGATGTGGTAGCAATCATATTTTAGGATATTATTGAATCAGAAAGTATTGCTATAAAAATAATCTGGATCGAAGGAGATCTTCATAAACGTGATCAAGAAATGATGATTATTGTCCTGGTCAAATATGAATTGGTTTATTTTGTTCTGTTACAAGAACAAATTAACTTATCTAATGGAACTTGTCAAGGGATTTTAAGAAAATATTTGCATTATTATCCATACCGACTACAATTATAGGCTATTCTAAGTTCATTTGTGTTTTGTTCGTTTTTGTTTATGACATCAGACAAATGACAAATCGAGATGCCGCGAGTTCTTCTTGAAACACTGAGCGCGCAGAGCATCTTTCATCCTTTTTCCTTTTGATGAAAAGAACGGGGATAAAAAAAAAAAACAATACAGCAGCTCCGAGCGACTACTCGAACCATGACATTACAACATTATAGGAAAATATTTCTAAGACATCCGCTCAAAAAATCTTAGCCATCTTTGATTTACGTTTTTTGTTTTTCGAAGACCCGTTATAAAACACGTGACCTATAGAAGTTTTTTTAGTAGTTATAAAAAAAAAAAGATGTAACGCTTCATGTAACATCTTTTGCTCCTTGTATACTACAAAAGTGAAGAGATAGTTCAAAATATAATGAATACCCTTCTGATTAAATAATTATTTGTTTTTCGAAAATAGACCTATTACAAGTTTTATTTTCGCTATAGTAGACAAATAATGAATGGATGTAGGTAAAGTTAGTTGCCTCCAACGACAAAAACTCATCAAAGGCATCGCGAGCGAGGGGTCAGACTCGTTTTGTGCCTATTCGACTTTTCAAGAATTATTCCTTATGCGCATAGTTACAACAAATAATAAATATTTGAAAATAAAATTTATCTGGGTAGTAGGTACCTATTTATTTTCAGGTGGGTATTCTAATAAACCAAAAGTGCCAAAATTGTGCGAATGGCAGTGGGGCAGCGTAGCAACTAGTATTAACAAAGCGGATCCTTTTTCCAAACAAAGTATTATTCCGGGAGCAGGCAACAATAACTAGGTGCACTTTTTCGGCCATTATCTTGATCTTTTTTTCCTTGTAAGTTTAAAAAGCCTCCAAAAAATACATAAGCTTATTTAAATAGACTATTTGCAAATATGTAATTATACTAAATTCATACAAATGAAGAATTTATTTTATTGCATAGTTAAACGGTTCAAAAATGGGTTCAAGACCCAAACTAAACACAAAATAGTCAATATATGACTACAAAAAAAAAAATTGGCTTCTTTATAGGAATATGAAAAATCGTTGGAGGGAACTATAAAGATTCATCTATTGACCTGTTAAACGTGCAAACAAACTTTTATGGTAACATTAGGTCACATCTTATTTACTCTGGCATTTTTATCGCCAGTCAACAATGCACACCAAATTCGACCTAAAATATGGTACACAATTAGCAACTTCACAGATTTTATAGAATTTAAACAGTCAAATAAAAAAATTTATTTTCCACCTAACATTGTGTTGTACTTGGTACACTCATAAATCATAACTCGGCAAAATCTTGAGTCTATCCTTCAAATCACTAAAATCAAAAATAACAAGGGACCCCAACGCAGTACTTTGGAGACTTCACAAATTTAACCCCGCAAAGGCTTTTATTTGAAGAGAATATTTATCTCCCAACATATTGCAGTAATAATTTTCCGCGTGATAGAATACACTCATAATCTCAAATTTGTATTTTTTTTTTGTCCTGGCTAAATGGTAAAATTTTAGTTATTAGGAAAAATTTTTGTAAATTTTATATTCCCATGTTTAAGAAAGTGCATATTCTGGATTCCCAGGTTCTGATAGAAATGTGTTGATCCTACATGGCGGATCTTTGAGTGGGAGACTTGTCATCGCTGCCTCAGATTTGGTTCCCTGGGAGGGGGTGTCTTGATCCCGGTGAAGCTGGGATGTGAGATTCCCTAATAAGGGGGTTGTGGAGGTTTGAGCCTTTGTAAAGTGGTTTGTGCATAAGTCTTGAATATGGTCGTCTAGGTCATGTAGTTGGGTGTCTCTTCTAATGGTTGTGTTTCTGACGTACCATGGTGCGTTCAGGAGGCGGTTTCGAAGTATTCGGTTTTCCAGACTTGCTAATGGTTGGCGGATATTAGGTGCTGCTGTGGCGTACCAGGCAGGAGTTTCATATGTCAGTATTGGTCGGATGTACAGTTTGTAGTCTCCAGTTTGAGTTGCAGTCATAGATGATGCCTAGGTACTTGATATTAGTTTTCCAGGGTAGGGCCGCGTTCTTCCATTTTAGTTTTTCTTTCGGTGGATGTTTCCTCTTCTTAGAGAACCAAATGACTTGAGTCTTCCTTGGGTTTACTTGGAGGCGCCATCTGTCCATCCAAGTTTCAAGACTTTTAAGGTGTCTTTGAAGGCGACCTCTTATTGTGGGACGGGTCCTGGCGGTAGAAATTATTGCTATGTCGTCGGCGTAAGAAAGTAGGGATGTTTCCTGTGAAGTGGGTAAGTCCGCCATATACAGATTAAACAAAAGTGGGCTGAGTGGTGAGCTCTGGGGGACTCCGGCTAGAACTGGTCTGGTGGTTGATCGTGTTATGTTCGAAGAGTGGCTGTTTATTGTTACCATCAATTTTCTGTCGGCCAGGAAGGAGCGTATAAGCCGAACTTGGTACTGTGGCATTTTCAGTCGAAGCATCTTTAACAAAAGTCCTTGGTGCCACATTTTGTCGAAGGCTTTGGCGATGTCCAGAAATATCGCCCCGGTTTCCATATTTCTGTTGACCCCTTGGAAAATGAGTGAGGTCAATCGAGTGGCTTGGTTTGTTGTTGAATGCCCACTTCTAAAACCCATTTGTTCATTGGGTAGAAAATTTAATGTGTTAACGATGTCTTGGAAGTCCCATTTGATGGCTCTTTCAGCGACTTTCCCAAGTGCAGGAAGCAGGCTGATGGGACCGTAGCTTTTAGTGTTGCTGCTAGGTTCGCCGCTCTTTCTATTGAGGATGTAGTTCGCCGCTTTCCATCTGTCGGGGAAGTGGCCCAGAGTAAAAATTGCTTGAATTATTCGTGTAAGATCTTCAACTTGTTTTTGAGGAAGTTTCCTCAGAGCCATGTTTGGGATACCATCCAATCCAGGGGCTTTTTTGCGCCCCAGAGCGGCAATAATCTGCCTTATCTGGTCGGTGGTGACGACTGGGGGCTGGTGGTCTTGAGATTGTCTTAGTTGAGTTGTATCGTCATGCCTACGTTCTGGTCCTGGTCTTGGCGGAGCGGAGGGTTGGTAGTAAACTGCTCTTGGAGGCTGTTGGCGAAGGCTTTTACTTTGAGTGTCGAGTCGTCGCATGAGGTGGCGAAGCCCTTTTGTTAAGTTTCGGGTTAGTGTGAAAAGGTTCTTGCCTAGTTGCAGCGTCTCCTCAAGTTTTTCTTGCCATCGGTTATTGTAAGCGATAGTGGCTCTCCTTTTAATGTCCCTATTCCATTGGTTGACCCGCCGTTTGAGATAGGGGTCATTTGTCCGAAGGGCGGTTCTTCTTAGCCGGTTTCTTGTCCTTATGTCTTTCGATCAGGTCGGGTGGTATTTGTTGTTGTCTGCCGTTCAAATGGACCGTTGATTTGGCCTCCTGTAGGGCTTGTACGATATTGTTGGTTGAAAGTCTGCAGCTTGGTTGAGTTCTTGTGGGTTTCTAATGTTTCCAATGGCTTCTCGGTTTTCCAGTGTGTTTGTAAGTGTTGTCCAGTTTGTGAAGGTAAAGTAGGCTGGAGGTTTGCCAGAATGGATTGGCATCAGGATCTAGGAATATGCTGGCTGTTGAGTTTGCCTTGGGCGACGAGGCTTCCACAATTTGTTTCGATGTACAATGCCCGTAATTTGGAGGCTAACGAGTGGTCACCTCCTAGTTTAACAAAAGCTGTATAAACATCCTGTTTTACCCCAGGAGCTTCTGTAGAATATCGAGTGCCAGTAATAATATTTTCTAGGATTATTCTCATTCGCCTTTGACGAATTATCGAATGTTCTCAGGGGCATCCATAGGGGGTGGAGTACATTGGACACATGCCTGGCGATTATTATTGTTTTATTATTAGGTACCAGATGACAAAAAGTCTCTAAACTCACCCCTGAAAATTTTTCTATGGACGCCCATGATGTCCTGGAACAATCCAGCGATTTTTTTCCTGGAAAATATTGCCATACAAGCAAAGAGTCCAAAGCAAGTTGAAATTGTTTGGAAATCTCTCGCCCTGCCATCCTCCAGTCCAGGGTCAAAGTTAACATCAAAGTCCCTTAAATAAAATGGGGTGAATTCTTATGGCTCTGTGTCATTTTCGCGAGGGAGAAAAGCACGAGGGACAAAAGCGCGACTGTACAAAAGCTCGATGGACAAAAACGCGACTGGATAAAAATGCGAGAAACAAAAGCGCGACGGAACAAAGACGCGTGGGACAAAAGCGCGAGGAACAAAAATGCAAATCGATAAAAGCGCGAAGAACAAAGACTGGATAACAGCGCGAGGGACAAAAATGCGAATGGACCAAACTAAAACCAAAACTAATTGAGTATTTCCTGGACTAATTTCAATTGGTTACTTTGTGTTAGTTTGCAATTTTTATGGCACGGAGCAAATTCTTATACCTAATCACCTAACAAAATATTGATTTTTCAAATTTCTGTAACCTACATTTAAATAAATTGGAATCAGCCCCTGGGGCTCTATTTAAATAAGAAACCTACATTTTCATTCTACTTAGTCGCCACTTATACTGATTGCATTACTCTTGTTGCAATTTGGTACATTGAGTTCATATCTAATTTCGTGGACAGCTGGCTTAACTGGGATGGAGAGGAATATATAGCTTTACACTTTTATGGATATAATATATTTCCAATATATTCTTGAAACGCTTCTAAACGTTATTTCTGTAACCCAGCTATTGAGATATACCGAAAGTGCTTGGTAACGAATTTACTGTGAGAGCAGGTAGAAATACCTATCCTACAGTACATCACTTTCCCATAAATAAAGAAGATAGGTATAGAATCTTGCCTGACCAGAAACACGGAGGTTAAATTTTTTTTGGGACATAAACAGAAGCAAATTTCATCTCCTATAATGGCATGGATTTGAGTCTTTGCTTTTCAATTATCCCTTTGCCTAACAAAACCGTTCACAGATTTGCTCCAAACCTGTGGTGCTGACGTAATTGACGTAGTTACTCCTCCCAATTTGCGATTTGTAAAATTTGGGGACATTGAGAGCAACCCACCAACCAGAAAGAATCTTAAATATCATACTTTTTGCTTTTATACAGTGTCATTACTTAAGTGTGCAACATATGGGATTTTTTTTTAGTAATAGCACAATCAAAATACAAACAAGGCCAAAAGTTGGTGCATGTCTGATAATCATATTAGGTGCACTTAGGATGGTTGCAAGTCAAACAGCATACAGGGTGGCTCAAAAAATATTAAAATTCTACTAATACTTACTTAAATAACATAAAACTTTTGCAGTTTAAGGAGAGTTTTTTTAATATGGCTATTATCATTAGTAATGTTTTAACTTGTTAAAAAAAAAATTTGCGACATTTTAAAGTTGTGTTGAATATCATTGCAACAAACATGAATTTTGTGATTCCATAAAAAATTAAAAATCTTAGTTAATTTTACAAATATGCTTGAATTTGAACAAAGTTATGTAAAATTGATTTGATTTTAATTAATTTTTGAAAATATTAAGGACGGAAATAAAAAATAAAAAAAATATAGAAATTAAAGATGTTTTTCGAAAGAAAATAAAAAAAATCTTAGGAGGCTATGTTTCGGTATTTAGGCATTACTTTTAATTCCAAACAACTTTTCTCTATAACATTTTGCTGAATTTTCTAAAAAAAGGGTACTTTACTGCTGTTTGACTTGCAACCATTCTAAGTGCACCTAATATGATTATCAGACATGCATCAACTTTTGGCCTTGTTTGTATTTGGGTTGTGCTATTACTAAAAAAAATCCCCATATGTTGCACACTTAAAAAATCACACTGTATAACTTGTTTATATTCACTCTCGCAAAATGTTCTCTTTATTCCTGGTGAAAACAGTTTTTTGGGTCCAGTTAAAGCGTAATGGCGTAATTGCTAACTTGAAGTCGTTCAATTATTCAAAATAATAAATGAATATTCTTATCCTTAGCAACTCACGGTGTACATAATAGACTCTCGGTCTCAGCAGAACTGGATAGTTTTTCGATAAAATTGTTTGTTTGCGAAGTTTTAAAGTTATTCGACAGAGCCACAACTATCTTGGATTCAATAGGATGAGAAATACTATTCACTGTCTAGTTCAGTTCCCTGCCTCTTCAGAAAGAGATTTCAGGAAAGCTATGAATGTTAGATCGGGCCAGTAGTTAGGTAGTTATTACCTGCACACGCCATTAAAAAAAAATAGTCCTTTATACCTATTTGCTTTCTACTCACTGGTATGATAGATACTTATTAATATAAATGCATTTGTGCTTAGGTAGATACTCCATTAATAGTCCTTCAAACGTCAAAAAAACATTTTTCTACTAAAAGAGTTTTCACCCAAAAACGATTAAATTTTGTCGGGTTGAGATAGTTACTAGTTTTTCTAAAAATATTGGATTCACAATATTTCTAGCGTGTGACCATACCTACATTCTCCATGATTTGAATTTTCCTGTCATAAAAAATTTTCAGTTTTGTGAAGTCTCCAAGGAATGTGTTTCAGTGATATTTTCCTATAAAGCACATAGTTTTTATTTGGTATTTCTAAGCAGTTCACACTCTCTAATATAATGAGTGTTTACTAATATTTATTGATTGTTGATTGTGTACTGTAAATGAAAGGTTTAGCGTACCGACAATAGGTCTGTTCTCACAGGACTTATAGTTATCAACCTGACAGAAACAATCACTCAGCTAAGTTACCAATTTATCTCGGAACGCCGCCATTAAAAACATGTATGGGCGATGCTTACTGACAGTTTGCAAACTGTCAGAGACTCGTAAGAACAGACCTAATAATTACATTGATGGTTGCTTCGCAATTTTCTTTTATCTTGCTCTATTGCCTTATCCCATCTCAGAACCCCCAAGATAATGATAATAAAACCAGAAACAGAATCAAAATAATAAGTCAAAAATATTATAGTTCATTAAAAATTATTGATGACTAAGTTTGAAATCCTGCAACCATTACCATTAAAATAAGGTGTCTTTATTATTGCGTCACCTCGGGCTTAGGGTTCTGTGAAAATATTTGAGGAGGATACGATAGTAGATCATCTCTGTAGGATTTTCTCCAATCGTTTGATACGATCTCAAACCAAATCTTGATAAAATCGATTTGGGAACATCTGTATATAGATTGTCTAGATGAGAGTGTAGATGTAAATGTCCATGTAAATTTTGTATAGTATTTTGAAATGAATGTGAGTGTTTAGACTGCCCAAGAATAAATCTTCAATTGGATAAATTTGAAGAGAAACACAAAGTGTGCGAAAATCGTCTCACTGTATCAATTACATTTTAATGGGAGCTGCTTTTCGCACGTTTTTTGTTTTTCTCTGCTGACAATTCTACTGTGGGCGCATTTTGTGTGTATAGGGTACGAGTTTAGAATTATTCGATTTTTAGCTGTTAGTTTAGGCGAGTCATTTAGCTAGGTAAATACTAGTGATTAGATTTTCTTCAAATATTTTTCTAATTGGCTGATTGAATTACTTCAGTCGTTTAGCTAAAAGATTTTGCGACCCAAATCTCAAAAATAAACTTATTTTGTTTATGTTACTTGGCTCACTTCAGTTCTTAACTTAACCAAATACCAGAACCAGATTCCTTTAGGCATTAAGATTAGAGCACTTTTCTTTTTTCTCCGGTTAATCTAAATTCTACTGGCTCGTATTAGTTATATATAGGACCAACGAAGCTACTTTTCACACAATACTGGTATCTATTATTTATTAGAGAGTTCTAGCAATTTTTTTGTAAATGAAAATTCGAACCTTACAGGGTACATTTTGATATGAGACGTGCTAAGCCAAAATATTTTTTATTGGCGGAATAACTTAAGTTTAATAAAAATACAGCATAAAGATAAACTCCTATGTGCATTTGATAAATATAAGTAAAACTCAAGTTTTGGTCACTAAGGGTCACAGCCGGAATAAGTGGCATTAAAAGTTTATATTTTCAATAGCCGAAAAGCTATAGTCATTTAGCTAAACCACTATGATTACGCAGTTGATTAGCAGAATTTTCGAAGTTTTTTTAACCTCCGGTACCTACCTATAAAGTCTCATGGAAATTTGTAAATTCCTAAAATTTCAGTTGGAAACCTAAATTTAAGCTAAAGACCGTATAATTATTCATGCCTGCGATATACAGTGCCATCCATAAAGTTTGTACATCATGGGGATTTTTTTAATTTTAGAATTTCCGAGAAAATATTCAAGGGCGTATTTTCCGTTAGGATTGCGCCCATCATCATCGCGTCACATACTATGCCTGTCAAATTTGACATTTGAATTTGCAAATTGGAAAAAACCGGTTTTGAGTATATCGGTAAAAGTTATTGGGAAAAAGTTTCTGTGTGGCATTTTCACATAGTGATGTTTCGCTGAATCGAAAAAACATAATTATTTTGCAGAGTTATGAATGAAAAAAAAGGTGATTTAAAATTTAAGGTTAAACTTTCAAAAACTCGAATAATGGACGGTACTGTATATGTAAAAATTATTTTATAAATGTGAATTTTGCTTGATGTAGAACATGTATTTTTTTAGTTCTACCAAAAATATGTAGTTTTGATTATTTGCGTAGCGTAGATACTTTAGTTTTTAGATTTTTTCGGTAGATATTACGCTGGAGGAATATTAAATATTTTTTTGGGTGAGGCAAATATCTTCTTTAGTTAGATTTATAAAAATAATTGTTAAAAGTCTAACTTTTGAATAAATATTGTCATTATCCATGTTTTTTGAACTTTTTTTGTTACATAAAAGATTTATCACACGAACGATTTTACAGGAACCTACTTCAATTGCATTATGTTTATGGTGGCTTCTTCGGTAGTATTAACGGTGGTAGTGTTGAATTACCATCATCGAACTGCTGACATACATGAGATGCCGCAGTGGGTAAGTCTTAATAATTATTAGTTATACTAATTTCCGTCTAGTCTTGCTAGCTGCTTTTTTCAATTTTTGTTCTAAAAAGAGCCAAAAACCCATGCAAACAAATTCCCTATACATATCCAGATCGTGAATTTTATCAATTGGACATTCAAAAAAGATATGATTAAGATCTTTTATTTGCCCACATTCACGTAAAGGGTTCTCTCTCAACTTTATTTTGTGAATAAATTTACCCATCAAACAATGTCCTGTAGTCCTGTGCGCATTCTTATGGTAGGTAGTTGATATATCTTCGATCTAAGTATGGTGAATAAGAGTAGGTACCAATTTTTACTGGGGAATGAATTTTTTTGTTTTTTTAGGATATATATATTTCAATACCTACTTTCTTATGTAGCCCAATTATACTTTCAAATTGTTTCTTAAAACAGTCTTTAATATGGATATAAATTGCGGTTGCCTTCAAAGCCATCTTTTTAGGTAATACCTACAGTTGAAATTTATTTCTATATACTTAAGCAAGAATGTATTAGGTACAGTTGAAATTCTCTGTATATTGGCAAGAGTGTATGTATTACCTGGGATACCCGTGTGGCCTGGAATCCACGCTAACCTAATATCGAATCCGTTGTCATTCACTGTCATTATTAGACGTTTGATTCTTAGGGACCAGTACTCAGTCAGCTTTTGCGCTATGAAGATTGCTATTAATTTTTTGAATGGCGCTTCTAGAGTCTGACAAGTTATAACTTTCAGCCTGGAGAAACCGCATGTGCAAAATTAATAGACGGCAACCATGTTGAAGCTGAAAATTATAAATTAGTCGCCAGAGTGTTCAGAGTCACTGTACCTACTACCAGCAGTATTATGCCTTTCACAGTCTTAGGAACCATTTCTTTGGAAATAATGTCCTCTAGATCCATGTTCTCTATCATAGTCATAATCAACTTCATCATCCCAACTATCCACTTGCTTGACATCTCCCTGTCGAATAAATACCCTCTAGGATAGGAAGACATCCTAGAGGGTCCATCCAAGTCTATCCAGAACACTCCCAACTTCCAACTTCTTCACGTTCTTCTTCTATTTCATTCTTGAATATCTTATCTTGCCCTACTAGGATTTTCTCAAATTTAGTTTATTCCTTAGAAAACATACGGTTCGAATCCATACTTGCTGAAATTTTGAATTTTCTTGGAGTCGGTCCTATTATCCTTTTCTTCGTCGACATCTTGTCTTTCTGTGTGTCTTTGCGCTCCCTTTTGTGTCTTCCTTTCTTTCCTCGAACTTCCTTTTCTTGTCTTCGATATTTTCTTTGAAATCCAGCAAGATTTAAATAACCTCCATTTCGACTGTTTGCTGTAGGGGAGTTTCAATAGAATGCTCTGTATATTTTTTAAAGCTTGTTAAATTTAAAGTCCGGTGGCGAAGTCAAAATTCCCGTATCTTGTCTATTAGTCAAATAGAATACGATGGGATGTTATAGGAAAAGCACTATGTGGACTTATTTTCCGATGTCAAAACCAGTAAAAAAGTCACTATTTGAGTTCAACAAAACTCTTCCAATTTTTCCTACTACAAATCAATCTACTAATAGTAAGGTACATTGCTAATTATGGCCCTAATTATCTCAAACTACAAATTTCACTTATCACTCATAGCTGTTACTTAACTTTATTCAATATTTTTTTGATTTAAATTGACTGCAAATCACAAATTAGGCGCTTTATATAGAAAACCATTCAATCAAGAAGTTCTTGTTTATCACACAATGGAAATTAATTCCTGGAAATTCGCGTTCGGGCTTCAACAGTGGCGTGGGCTTCTACGCTCCAATCAAATGACATAACATGTTCTTGCTTGAATGGTACTTGTTACTTGCTGGCGAATGAAGCATATGCGCATTTTAATTGGAAAATTTTTATTGCAGATTAAAACAGTCTTCCTACAATGGTTACCTTGGATTCTTGGTATGAGCCGACCAGGCAAAAAAATCACACGAAAGACCATCATGATGAATAGTAGAATGAAGGAGCTGGAACTAAAAGAACGATCATCTAAAAGTTTGTTAGCTAATGTATTAGATATTGATGACGACATACGCAATGTCGGAGGAGCATCAGGGAACAGTTCAACAATGACTACGAGTCTGGGTGCTGGTTTTGGAAGAAACGCCACTACCATTGAGGATTCGTCGATGCCCGGTACTAGCTTTGGCCAGCGAGATTTGCAACTGATTCTCAAGGAGCTACAGTTTATTACAAATAGAATGAAGAAGGCGGATGAAGAAGCTGAAGTAATTAGTGACTGGAAGTTTGCGGCTATGGTGGTAGACCGATTTTGTCTGATTATATTTACTATGTTTACCATCATTGCCACAGTAGCGGTACTACTGTCGGCACCTCATATAATCGTACAGTAGATGGTTTCAAACGCGAGAGACTGTAAACTTTTCTGTGATAGACAGCGCAGAATGTGTCGGCAGTTCGGCATAAAGCAATGTGCAGGTGTGCCATCCTCTGCGTGGAGCATTCACCAGCAAAATCAAGTACAAGGCAAGCACTTATGTGCAGCTCATTGCTAAGTAATGTTTCATGCTTCGGAGCCTAGGTACCTCATTAATCAGTCCAGACCATCTTACCTCGCTCCATTTTAGTTAAGTAAATTTTTACATATAAAACTTCTGCGCAAAACATTTTAGATAATGTAACCACAGTCTTCCTTATTAGTTTTTAAGGTTCTTTTATATGCTTAGCTTATTTCGTATACAAAAATGTTTTCATGGTGATAGTTTGGGTTAGACTATAACTTTAATAATATAGAAAGTGTGCCAAATAATTTAGAACTATTTTTAGTAGGAAAAGTTTTGTTTTTTTTAAATTTTCTAGTGTTTTGCAAAGTGAATTAATCTTAATATTATGGATTTGCTATGATGTTGTAAAGATTTACTGGACTAACATAATATATCCACATCAAGACATCGGCTATGCCTTGACCGTGAACACTTTGGGCAAACCAGATAGGCCACCAAACTTTCAACTATTAGAGGATTTTTGAGAGGTAGTCAATTTAAAAGTTCAAAAAAAAAAAAATAGCAAAATTGACTAGTTGGGAGAAAATGTGAATTTTAAACGATCGGTAAGGGTGATTTTTTTAATTAACAAAGCTAGCATTTGTTAGATGCATTATTGGTTGTCGTACACGCGTGTCTGCCCTTTCTTTGACCTCAAACAATGTATCGGAGAAATGTGAGACGAACTTGCCCCAATAAGTTACATTAAAAAATGAGAAAAAAAATTGTTTCAAAGAATTGAGGGATCGAATAAGGGTTTATTAGTACTTTCCTACATAATCGCAAGCAATATTACTTTATTTTAATATTTTGGCAACTTGAAAAAAAAAAACTTGTATTTGAGAAAGAAAATTAACCACGGTCGTAAAGGTCTTAGCTTTTATATTCAAGAAATGTTTTTATTAACTCACAGATTAATACGTACCGATTAATCGAAGCTTGCTAATAAGCTTCTTTGGGGTCAATTATACCACTTAGAGAAGTTGTAACCGAAGTTGAAACTTTTTTAAATAATATCGTACTTTTAAAAAAATAAATGGCTATGGACTAGAAGATAATATACAATTTGCATCTGATTCAATTTGACAATGAATATTAAGTATGAGTTATATCTACGAAAAAAGATTGGAGTTTTACGTAATCGTAAAATGTTTAATAACAAGAACGTTTATTTCCGGTACATTCAAAAATCTCAAATTTAGGATCTTTAAAAATTAGGCAAAGTGATTTCGAAAAATATTGGCAAAATCTGTCAATTTAATATGCAATTATATATTTATAGCATTTTTAACAGTGTGTTCAGTATTGTCCACGTAGACAAAACTTGTTTCAGATAGATAATATCTGAAAACTGTAATAAAATTTGACAAATTTTAAGATACAGGTGGTCTAAGAATGGAAATATTCTAAAATATCAGGGTTTATCACATTCCAGGGGCGGCTTCTCACCTTGCGTTCGGTATTTTGCTCGAAGAGCAGAGCGTGCAGAGCGGAGCCGTAACCACGTGACCAGCGAGCGAACAGAGCAGATGAACGCTGTATAAAAGTGCCAGAAATTTTAATAAACGAACGCGAATGAGGATACACCGAGTACACTTTTTGAATAAACGAACGGTAAAGTCAAGCTCGGAGAACTCAGACCAAAATAACGAACGCACGGTCAATAAGTGCGCTCGTGCGCGCGCACTGCCTCCAAAAACCAAGCAAGAAAATAAAATTAAAATTTTGGAGAGAAATGAAACTTCATTTAAAAAATACCTACCCAATTTTCTAAGTTAGGATAAATATCTACTCATTTTTCTATTTTTGAATTCGCACGAACGGAACGAAAGCGCGCCCTGCGCCAGTCTTGTATATTTTTTTCTCCCGCTTGGTTGTGCTGGTGGTCCGGGTGGTCGGTGTGGAATCGTTCGGCGCTCTGGGTAAATGTGTTTTCTCGCTGTGCGATTGATGGGGAATATACGGTAAGTCGCCCGATGAAAGGGATACGCCGTGCGCTATTTGAATACACACTTCCAATGTTGTTTCCACTCAATCGAGAATATTTCGATGTTTTTTCCCCATTTTGGCGGTTTGACAACTCTGTTGTTCTCGGTTTTTTTTTAAATTATAAATTTCAATATCAATTATGTATTATGGCTAGAATACAAACATTCAAGCCTCATTTATGTATTTAAATATTTTTGTTTTCGATAATTTTTCCTAAAGTAAAAAGAAAAAAAATCAACATACAAAATAAATGTAAAACAGGACGTGGCACCTCCAAAAAATTTTCCAAGAGCGCACAACCACACTAGGTTGCCACTGGCCGCCACTGTCACATTCCTATCTATAAAAACACATTTTTGTGCAAATTAATATATAACTTTATTATTTCTTTTTTTTTGTCTACTGAGTCAATTATTGATTGAAGAATTGTTTTGTTTCAATACCACTAATTGTAAATAGTAAATATTTGTTTAAAAAATTTAAAAAGTTTTCTCGATTATTTCCATCTTATGTATATATAATATTACCTATCACGAACCAAAATATATAGGTAATTTCTTCGCACATTTCTCCGATGCCTCTTCAAACAGAAAAAAGTTAAAGGTGTCCACCATGTATAAAACCAATTGTGATGAGAATCGCAAATTGAATAATAATTAATAAATAGATGTGAAGTACACGTGTGTGAATTTTGGAGTATTTTGCATTAGTGCCGAACGGTTTTATATCAATAATTCAAGGCTGCAAGAAATCGCTGTAAAATTTTTTTCGGAAAAAAAAACCGTTAAAATTCATATAAAATCGTTTGGGGAGAGAAACGTTGTTTTTTATACTAGAGCAAAGCTACTGATTTTGAGCGACTACGATGATACGGTGAGGAATAATAAGCATAGGCGTATGCTAGAGCTTTTTTTTGAGCGAGTTAAGTAAGACCCTTGAATCTGATATAAGGTCTGAGAATAAATTTTTTGTTGAAATATCTTCTTGAAGCAATAATATTCAGATGTCCGGTTCAATTTGCGTTGGACTTCTGGAACTATTAAATATAAAATTTTGTAAGTATAACACGGCATAACCCCCATGTTTTTATCTGAATACTAAATATTTTCGAAAACTAGCTAGTCGCTGTAGTATATCAAATTAGTAACAAGTAAACCAGTTATTCTCAAACTTTAGACCAGTACATACCGTACCAATTTTTTCTTAATTGACTTGCCCAACTCGACTTTCGTGCCCGTATCTTGGCTTCTGACGATACGCCTTGGCAGAAACTTCTCATTCAAATCAACTTCTTTGCAGGTCAGTACTCATGCTCCGTGTTTTTGGATTTGGAGGCATGTACGCATGACTTTCACTACTGATTGGGCCCAGGTTCTTTTAGCTTTAGCCGAAGATTTTGTATTACTTTTATTGAAAATTTGTTAGCATGGCGGTAGTGACTACTTCGTTCATCAAGACCTATGATCGTTGACGATATAAATACATTTAATTAAAATTTTCCACGAGATTTTATTGAAGAGTTTTCTGTTGATAATGTTATACAAAATCTTCCTCTTCGACTTTTCTATTTCTATCCAAAGATAAAGGCTTTTCGTCTTTCATATTTTTTTATAATCATTTTCGTCTTGCCCGTACATGCCTATCAATATCCTACTTTTATATGATATCATATATTTATACTGATTTGTATTTGATGAAATTTTTTTTCATTGCTACTTATTAGGGATTACCAAATTGTGTTGGTAAAAGGGAAGTAAACAACCTGACAAGTAAAACAATAATTGTTTACCTAAAAATAATGTACTTTTAAACCATATAGAATTTAATACAATTTTAATAAAAAAATAATGAAAGGTCGTTTCGGACATTTTATAACATAGTGTTAAATAAAAACTTACATATCTATTATTTAGTAGTTGTAAAGCCCTAAGTTTGGGGCATGTCGTTAAATTGAAAAACGACCTCATAATTTCGACCAAATCTTTTTTTTAGTCTGATAAGCACTTACTATATGTGAACAATATACTATTATTCTAATAAAATTATACTTTTGTCTCTCTTGTTAAAATTTAGTTTCATATTTTAGTGTCAATAATACGTACTTGAATTTTTGGATATTACAGGGTGTTCCAAAATTATCGTGCAATAATTTGAAGGTGTATTCGATTTTATGTGATATAACTGTAAAACGAAATATACAAGGTGTCCCATAAACATTATTCAAACAACCAACATCTCCTTTAATATGATTATGATTATAAAGAAAATCATCTAAATTGTAGGGAATAGGGCAAAATTGAATCCGACACATTGATATTGAAATTTTGGATGGAACAGCATGTTTATTTTAGCATATTTGGCTCCATGAATAATGTTCATTATCAAAATAAAATTGATTATGATAATATATAAACTGATGATTGGAATTGAAAGTTTTTGAGTTTGGGCAGCTGTAAATTCAATAATAGTGTTTTTCTCTCGTTACTCTCGACTCTCAATCAAAGCATATCTCTAAAAAAGCGGTTGAATTTGGAAACTCAGTATCGTCTTAACTAAAAATTATTTGTATGTACAGCGATTGGGGTATAGTGGGGTAGGCATGGGAAAAAGTTAAAATCCCAAATAGGTTTGAAAGTTTTTGTTTTAGGAGGCATACAGTCGTATATGAATAAAGTGGAGCAGATGCTTTTACTCCACCTCCGTTTCTTTTTGCTGCATTAAAGCAGAATATGTTTATCTCAGGAAAATTAAGCAAAAGCATTTGCTTCTGTTTTATGCATATGAGTCATTATTTATGTATGACAGTCTTTCACTATGTAACCTACGTCAGCCTGAATCAACGAGAGGGACGTGAAGATTTTTGGAATTATCAGGTATCCGATATTTAAAAAAATATATTGATCTAGTTGACAGAAGCTGTAAACTGCTCATATCATAAAAAGCTTACAGGATAGTGGGTCTGTGAATATTTCTATAATTTTTTCTGCATGGCCCCCCACAGACAAAATGTCTGGCTGCGCCACTGACCCCAATAATAAACGAAATCGCATGAAATTATTATCCACGGGTTTTCATGATGACTTGTGCCCCTCATCTCAACATATGAGCATAAGAAACAAAATATTCAAAATACCATTTTAATGTCTTATCTGATGAGCTTTATTTAGAAAGAGACTTGCACAAAAAGTTCACCCCCACTTTTGCAACTTTGTGATAATCATAAGTACGATATTTTTTTGTATCATCGGCATGATTCATCATCTTTGAATACATGTTTGCTTTAATAGAACCAAAACTGAATTTCTGGTGGTAGAGTATTTTTTCGCTGAAACTCTCAAAGTTACGCTCAAGAGAAAACAGGGTGAATTTGAAACTTATTTGTAGATGTTAGATTTTGAGAGCTTGCGTTTGTCATCCAAAAAATTTTTAAATAAAATTGGGAGCTATTTGTGAGCTTTGGTGACCGCCACCCCGATCATCCAATGTCGACATTTTACATGTTAAGATAATGAAAACGATTTCAGAATTTTTGAGGCTACTATCCACCATCGCCTTTTTACGTAGGTACTTATTCATTTTCTCTACTATATTATTTCGTCAAAATTCAGCCGGATGAAGCCTTATGGAGCCAAGAGAAAAAAAATAAACGATATCCTTTACAGAATTAGGTAAACCAATTTTAAAGTCGGTTGGAAGGGTATAGAAGACTTGCGCCACTGTATATGGAGAATATTCGCATGGTACAACTTTTGCAAAACTAGTATAGGTAGGTACCCAAGCAATGTCAAACGTGTCTTATTTTGAGCCTGCCCAACACTGGCTTCAAACATGAAGCTTCGATAATTTCGATATCACTGTGCCAAAGGAAATAGTTATCAAAATAGCTCACCTGGCGCACTAGGCTAGCCTAATTAAAAATAAAAAACCAAATCCACAGCTTCCAGATTTCTATTAGGTACCTAGTTTGTGATAAATCGGGGTCGAGTTTAGCTGCAAAAATCTTGAGTACCTACACTATTCAAAAATTGTAAATTGTTATCCAACCGTATATACGTGACTTTCAAAAAAAGTTTCTTAACCAACAACATAGACGGAACAAGCGATTAACTGAAATCTTTTGGATCGTATCAACATAAATATTTCTGCTCAAACTCAAACCCGACTGAACGTTACTCAAGTCTGTTTTAACGTAACTTTAAGATGTAACTAAACCCTAAGCATACGTGATGTGTATGGAACTAATACGAGCTCTTTGTAAAACAGGCTTGAAACTTATTTGTTTCAACAACAATTCAAAAGCTGTCAGAGCCAATCGACTTCCCTACTACTACTATTTTCAGAGTTACACTTTTTTTTCGACCAATACGTTGCTTGTTAGAACAAAAATAATATAGAAAGTGTTCCATTTACAATTTTATAATGGTTCCAAGTGAATCAATGAAACTTTTCATTAATTCATAACATGTTTACCTATTCTCATTTTTTTTATTAACCGTAAATTATTATGCATCAAAAAAATACTAGGCATCATGCCTACCTACCAATTTCATGTAGAGTAATTAATGAGAGTCTTAACTACACTCACAAGCATATTTTTAATATTATCATAGAATAGGTAGGTAGGTGGGTACTTTTTACATTAATTATGGCACGTTTATTTGAAACCTCTCTGTATAAGCAATTATATGTATATAATTATATAAGCAAGAAAAAAATTTAGGTTACCTACTAAGCGTATTGTCAAATTTCTCATAGAATTTTCACATATGGTTGATGTTTTCAATAATTCATCCACATTAATCAAAATAACTTTTAAACAGCTCATCCCATCCTAGAAGCTTTTCCCAAAAAATGTCCAAAAAAAGTATGCATGTTATTAAGAGGGACATTCGAATGAAATGACCAAATAGTTTAGAGTCCTTCGTAAAATCGTAGAGGAGCAAAATTCACCAACCAACATGTCCTGTATCGGTACTGGTAATAATCAAATTGGTACTATTAATTGCTCATTTTTATAAGAATATGATCTGGCTGTCTAGACGTGAAACTAATTAAATTTAATGTTTCAAACTAAGGTAGTACCTACCATGACATCCATCGGATAATGTTTTATCATTCCCCAGTATGTGTCACTAGATATAGGTATCAATGCTCCTTTACTTAAGTTCAACTTAATTTATTTGTGCTTTTTACGAAGTTTTGTAAAGATATATAATCCAAATTGAAAATAACTGATTCAATAGCAGCATTGGCTTCAAAGAATTCCCTTAGATATTCAACAAATAATAAATATATTTCCTAAAAATGTTATTTAATATTTTTAGGAAAGAGACTGGATACAGTACAGTACAGATATGTACCTAATAATCCTAAAATTTTTCTGAGAAGCCTTTGCTGACATCACTGGCTTTAATGTTATGTTACGAATAGGTCAACGGATGCTCAAACTACTACGTTGCCTTCGCCATATCACACTTATGTTTCCTTATCCAAAAGCTGGACTTAAATTTTTGTCGAATAAAATTGTATGATTGAAATATACATGAGATATGAGTTTTAATTGGTGTTTTCTTTTCTTCAACCAAAACCGATCCCGATCCGCACACCTCTTATGGATTTTTTGATGCAGTCAAATTTATAGAATTGACCTTTCTGGTCGAACCTCACCATGGCCTCAATCCAATTTTATGGCTAGTTTTTGAGACACATCAGGGTGTTTAGTGTGTGAATTTACCCATTAACGATAAATATCACTCCTCACAATTGGATTGCAGTACACTATTGGATTATGCGTTTTCAAAGAATTTTCAACCACCAAAGATAATTTTGATAATAAGTAGGTATACAGGGTGTTATAACCATAGGTCCTTTACTCAACCTAAACAATTGAGTAGATAAACGTAGGTATTTATCATGAGTGGAAGCATCTGCTTTCTGATACTGATAATTACCAAATAGGTACGTATTATAATCCACCATAATAGTCACTAATAAAACAGATCATAAGTGTTTATTTTTCACTCGCCTACTGTACATATTTTTTTTTTTTTGGGGTCGGAAAAGCTACCTTTAGATAGTTGTGGATATATAGAGAAGCGCCATTTCTATATGAGAAAAAGCGAGACACATTCAAACAAATAATAAAACTTATGGTACCTATTAACCAGTTATAAGTTGGTCTTTTTCTGCTAACCTGATTCATTGCCTGAGAAAATTAGACGAAATGCATGCCTATGATAATGAATCTTCTTTAATATAGTGCATTTTCCTGCATATCTGTTCATCTGGTCGAGAATGGTTTTGTACCTCATCCCACAGAAATTTGACCCCTTAAAAGTTTTTACAAATTAAAATGTGACATGATTGAAAGCCCCAGAGATTAAACTTTTTCACATGAAAACAGTTTCAGTGGTGAGGAGCTCTACTTGTATCCTTGCGTCATATATTGCATCTTTTTCTAACCAATAGACCTATCTATTTTACCAGACAAAGAGGTAATAATACGAAAACTTCATTAGATAAAAAAAGACATAGAACGCTCATTGCGCAAGACGAGGCAAAGCGTACCAAATTATGTTAGACTTACGTATAGCAATACGTTCTTCTCATTTGCACGGGACAAAAAGGGAAGGAGAAAGACCGCATGTTGTGCAACGTATTTGTAAGTGAAAATTTCAAACAACTTTTGAATGTCACTTGTCAAGTTATGTCAAGTTGAATATCAATCGTACTTTCATTCTTGTCAAACCACGGGCAATGAACAAGGACAAGGAGATGCCTAGCGTGCAAAACGAACACCTCTCAACTGTACTAGTTAGCCAATAGAAAGGCATTGCCTCGTATTGCGCGCGCATGCCAGGTAAAAATAGATAGGTCTATTGGCGTATAATCAGAACTATGAGATTATAAGCTATGACGCAAGGTAAAAAATTCTCTGGATTCTGTGCAAGTTGACTGTGATTCGTTCCCTGTCAATTCCATCTGAAAGTTTCTTGGCATGATATGTGCAATTTTTAATAGAAAGCAATAATTGAAGTTATTCTATGGTTGCGATTAGGGAAATAAAGTACCGCCCGCTCTCAAAGGGGCGCACCTGGGTCCTTTTCCCTTCAACTTATTCATTTGCGATTTCTTGTTGCATTTCGACAACGTCAGTACCTATCTCTTTTTACGGACGATTTAAAGTTTTACATGCCAATAACTTCATCAGATGATTCTTTAAAACTACCGTCAGATATAGATAATATAGTAACTTGGTGCAATATGAATGGAATGGAACTGAATACCTTCTATTCTACCGTTTTCTAAGTTCAAGATTACGTTTTGAACAATCCGTATTCGATTGAAAATTATATAGGTACATACCCTCTAATTCTCTCAAAATCAAAAATTCAGGCCTTATTCTAGACTCCAATCTTACTTACCTATCCACCTCACATCCAGCGTGCCTTATCTAAATCTTCTCAGCTTCTCGTTTTTTTTTGGGCACATAACCAGTGGATTCACCATTATAAGAGCAATTGAACTTGGTTATTGATAAGGATTACTCTTGAATTCTTCTCTTCCGTCTGGAATCTGTACCTACTACAATATTCTACATATTCTCAAAAACATAGGTACCTATAGAAAAAGTCTAAAGGGCGGTTTAGACTCTCAGTTAATTTGTGCAAATCGGCTTGTGCAAGTAAATCGTTAAATGTAAATAGGAATCTTTAATTTGCGCAGTTCGAAAATTTGGCTTGCGTGAAATCTGTTTCGTCTTGAAAATTGGCTGAGATTGGTGCAGATATCTGACAGTGGGTATGTACCGTTATCAACTGCTAGTACTGGATTTACTGTGCTGATTTTACTGTCATTTTGCCATTCCGATTTCAACAGCGTACTGTTTTCGCTGGAAAAAAAGGTACAGTTTTCAGCACCAGCAGCACTGTCCTGTCAACGATCATGACAACAACGAAAAACGTTAAACGACAAAAGGGAAGTTCCAAGAATGTTAAACCACAAGAGAATAGTTCCTTCTCGTAAGCGCTGGGTTCGTTAATTCTAGCATACCGCAAAAGGTTAATGACCGGGCACGTGACGTACTCTGGCCCACTCAATACAAACATTTTATTTTATCTACATTGCTCTGTAATGAAAATTCGCCTGCTTTTCAAGTATTAATTCAAAGGTCTGTTTTCACAGAAATCACAAACCGGTCGGTGCGAATATCATTGGTTGAAAATAGTCAGAAAACTGGTTGTTGGCGATTCGGTGGACCAATCAAAAACGCTCTGAATGGCTTATGATTTTTGTGAAAACAGACCCCCCAAATCTCAACTTTTTTATTCTAAAAGTTATTTATACTTAAGTTTAAGTATCAGACAGAATCCTTAATTATGTTTTTGTTTGTATGTATGGGTATTTTTTTCTAGAATAAATTATTTCTTAAAAAAATATACGCATAACAATAATAGGAATTCAAAAATCACAATACCGTTTTCATTTGACCAATAATTTTAGAATCACTCTATCTGCTTTTTAAATTAATACCTTCAGATAACTAAATTACGGGAAAATGCTATTTTTCTATTTAAAGATTTTCAAAATAAGAATATGGACTTGGGACATTCTGTAATAAAAGAACCTATAACAAATGTTCATGAAGAAAAGGCTCCTATAATAATATACAGGGTGAGTCTGAAATAAGTGCGCATTTTGTTATGATAAATAGCAAAGTATGGTAGGACAATCAGTTTTTGCATAGGTAGGTACAGGGTGTTGAGAGAGTAAAATAATTTTAAATCGGTCGTAAATACCATCAAATGATGCTAATGTAGTCGTATTTTCATACACATAGTAAATAAATAACCTTTGACTATTTTTTTTTTAAATTTAAGCAAAATACTAAATTATCCCTAGACATTGCGGTTGTGTGTATATTGAATATCGATAAGAATGTAGAACACTTTAATAGTAAAAGATGATTCCTCTGACTGTTTGTCAAGATCAGTAGTTACTAATACGCTTGAAAAATTAAATGCAGAACACTTATGGTCATAAAGCTGATTCCTCTGACTATTTGTCAAGAACAGTAGTTAATCAATAGCTTAAAAAAAAAGTGAATGCAGATCACTTTAGTGAAAGCTGAACCCTCTGACTGTTTGTCGAGATCAGTAGTCACTATGAAGCTTGAAAAAGTGAATATAGAACACTTTGATTATACAGCTGATTTATCTGACTGTTTGTCAAGATCAGTAATTAATGATAAACTTAAAAAAAAAAATGGATATCTTCGATTGAGAATGATGAAATTGGAAAACCATTTAGATATAGTCTATCGATAGTCAAAAGCGACAGTAAAAAAATAATATTCCTTTGTCCGTCGGCGTTTTCTTTATGAAGCACGGGCGTGTAAGAGAAATTTATCAAAACAGTTTTATATAAAATAAAAAATGAGGCACAATACAACTCAAATAGGAATCAAATTTATATAAAAACTATCTACTGCACTGTCTTTCCAGACGAAACTGATTCGCAAAAGGCGGCCGCTACAAAGAAATATGCCGCCAAAGACGCCGCCACTTCAAAGAAAGATGCCGCCAAATACGCCGTTAAAATTTCTAACCAATAAGATATTCCTGGAGTCAACGTTGACTGTATAAAACAACCAATAAGATGCATTGTTCGCACGTGGAATCGCATCCAATGTATACGGGCACGCTCAATATATTTTTCCTAATAATAGTATAATAATTTTAACGGGCAATACGATAATCTGAGGATACCCCAATTTTTGCCTTGTCTCATTTGAGAAACGATAGACTATACAATGCTCGTTGCTCGTGGTTTTAGTCAAAAATACTTGGTAGATCAGCGGCGCCGACTTTCGAAAGTCCTCATGGGTGCAGGATAATAATAAATGAATTTATAAATTTGTTTATAGGGAAAAGAGGTGGACGAAATTTTTTTTCCGGATGCCACGTCCAAACACGTCTATTTTATAGTGTTTCCTATTGCTAAATTCGAGCAGCACTAGAGCAACCCTCGCTCAGTTTTTGTATTCGATTTTATCTCCCCCCCCGTATGCCTGGATAGGTAGTATAAATTTTAAACAAACATTTCATTTAATAATGTTTTTTTTTATTTATACAGGGTGTCCCCCTTCAACTGGTTAAAAATCCACATTTTCTACCTGGAACCACCCCAAAAAACAAAAATTAAAACAAATTGCTTTTTTTCCGAATTTTATTTTATTTTTTTTGGGGGGATGGTTCCAGGTAGAAAATGGGGGTGCATAATAAGAATTTTTAAATATCATTCCTACATCAATAATCCCTAGAAATTTGAACAGCCTAGCGGCCATTCAGACGATATGAAAGGGGATTTTTAAATTTCAACACTCTATATTTTGGAAACGACACACTTCCGACCATCGGTGTCCTATCTCAAATTAGTTCTCTATGGTTCCTCTGTATACTCTGGCATTTTCGAATTGAACGGCAACACCCTGTATAAACACAGTATCCCATTTTGGTTGTACAGGGTGTCCAAGATTCGATGGTTTTGGGGGGTTTCGGGTATTTCTAAAGAAGTTGGAAAAGATCTGACTCTCACGTGCGAGCCTCGATTTTCAAGAGAAATTGACTGGTGGAAACCGCATCTCAATATGTCAAGTCGTTTTGAGTTTGGAGTATGGCAGGGGGTCTATAAGTTTCTGTAGCTTAAAAACGAATCGAGATGTGGGTTTCACCGGCCAACTTCTCTTGAAAATCAAGGCTCTCACGTGGGGGTCAGATTTTTTCCGACTTCTCTAGAAATACCCGAGACCCGGCAAAACCATCGAATCTTGGACACCAGAGGCGCCGACTTTTGAAAGTTCTCATGGGTGCAGGGTGCAGGATAATAACTTTATAAATTTGTTTATAGGGGGAGGGGGAGAGTTGCTGCAGGCGCAAACTATGTAAATTTAAATTACATGATAATATACTCGCAAACTCCTGGTCCATCAAAAATTCACCCCCAGATCGACCCAGGACGACCCACCCTCGTTCCCTGACGATTCAGTCTTCTGGACCCCATCAAACTCCATCTTGGGAGACGATAGCGCACGAGTCACCAG
The DNA here is from genome assembly GCA_917834065.1 of Ceutorhynchus assimilis. Lineage (NCBI taxonomy): Eukaryota > Metazoa > Arthropoda > Insecta > Coleoptera > Curculionidae > Ceutorhynchus > Ceutorhynchus assimilis. The sequence goes on along the minus strand of OU892277.1, from coordinate 16,843,105 downwards.
CGCAACCACCCCTGAACGCCTGAACCTAGCACGCCTGTAGCTATAAGGATAAGGGCCCAGGCAGGACAAAGAGCAGAGTTGTGCGTCCCGAACTCCCCACCATCTCCACCCAGAAGAGACCGAGACCAAAGTCTCCCGGGGATGACTCTAATAGTCCAATCCATCTGGCACCCAAATGACATTCATAGATGACCACCCGGCACCTCGCACCACCTACCTACCAACCCACTGATGCCACCTCCCCTTCTGGTAATTGACCTCACCGACGGTCAGGAGGGAGTGACAACTCCGAACCGAGAACCGGGAGGCATGACCAGCATTTTCAATCACGTTCTGGTGCAGCTGGCCTCCCTCCGCGGCCACCTCAACCCCAATTCCAACGACAACGGCAAACGTCATTAGGAAACTCTTCTTCAAATGACCCTGACCGGAAGTGACCAGCAATTCGATTCCGCCTTAAAAAGCTGGACTTCCGAGCGATTCGGGGTAAAATCTCGGAAAAGGGGTAGAGAAATTACCCTTCCGGCGCGGGTCCTTCAGGCGCCGCGGCACGTAAAAAGCTCTCAAACTACGGCAGAACTTCACTGGTCGGGGTCCTCGCCAATCCCTCTTCGAAAAGGCGCAGGACCTTTACACCAAGAGCCGATCCTCTTTGGCCGAAGTCATCTTAAGCGGCCGCTCACTCGACGTTTCTGCGATCACCCCAAATATCTCAGAGGTTCAAAATCTCTACAGGCCATCCTGGGTAGATTTCAATTTAAGTTACATGATACCGATATTACCCCACGGAACGGAATGATCATCATATACGTATGTACTTCCGCGTTCCCCACAAGAGCTCCCATGGGTGCTCCGCACCCATGAGAGGATTTTGATGGGTGCACCTGCCCCAATGCCCCCATGTAGTCGGCGCCAGTGTTGGACACCCTGTACATATAGTCGTGAGCATGAAAAGTGGGACACCCGACTGACAGGTCTTGTCATTTTTCGCTATTTCGGGTAAATCAGGCTTTCCTCTACAATGAATTTTTTGTCAAATATGACAATCCCTGTCATTGCCGTAGGTATAGCTGATGAGCTCGTTTTATAATAGGAAAAACCGGGTGTCCCACTTTTTATGCTCACGACTGTACATAAGGAATATCTCAATTGCTATTGGAATTAGAAGGATACGGTTTTCTTTCGCGAACGTTGGCTACATCGCCCATTCCGTTTTTCAGATACAACGTGTTTTTGAAAAAATTGCATTTTGAGACACCTCTTGTATCGTATCCCGGTTCTCTCATAAGTGATCGAAAAGGAGACAACGGGTTCTTATAGATCTTTCTACATAGATTCCAGTGGCGATCAGTTTTTCTCTAGAAGTGACAGTTTTTGAATAATGAACCAAACATACGTTTTTTAAAATGAGACACCCTGTATTAATAGCTCGTTGGATAGCTCTGCTTCTGCTGATTTCAAGGGTATAAAGTTTGAATTTGCACCTTAAGGAAAATGAGAAAGTAAAACACTGTAACATTGTTTCGCATGACAAAAAAAAGATATTTTTTTTTTGCTCGAAAACTGTCAAAGATGAAGCAATCAAGCTATTCAATGAGTTTATAATATATAGAGTGTCTCATTTGAAATAATGTATGTTTGGGTTCATAATTTAAAAACTATTGCTTTTAGAGAAAAACTGGCAACGCTTCTGGAATCTACGTAAAAATATCTATAGGAATCCGTTGTCACGTTTTCGATCACTTGAGAGAGCCGCGAGATACAAAGGGTGTCCCAAAATGCAACATTTTCAAAAACACCTTGTATCTGAAGAACGAAAAGGGCGAGGACAATTTTGTTGACGGCATCTTTCGTTTGTCAGAAAAGTAGCAAACGTTCCCGAAAACCCGAGCGAAAACTGCATCCATATAACTCCAATAGCAACTGAGATATCCCTTATGTACAACCAAAATGGGACACACTGTACATACACCCGAAGAAATAAGTACAAGTAGAAGAAAAACAAAATCAAAAAGTAAGTTAAAAGTAAGCCATATACCAAGTACTTATAGCTGAACCACCGTTGGAATGACCATTAAACACTTGTACTTGTACTTCCGCATTCCCCACGACAGCTCTCATCGGTGCTCCGCATCCATGAGAGGTTGCTCATGGGTGCACTTGCCCCGATGCCCCCATGTAGTCGGCGCCAGTGTGGTAGATTATAATGAAACCTTTGCACAGGTGGCGAGATTCGTAAGTTTCTGGTTTATAATTACCTTTTTATCAATTTACCCTTTTAGTACATCATATGGATGTAAAAACAACTTTCCCAAATGGGACATTGAACGAAGCCACTTTTATGAAGGTTCCTGAAGGCTGAAGGGTGGCTGGCTCAAGGTGTGACAACTAAACCTATCCAAGTTTGTAAGGCTTTGTATCTATGGACTAAAACAAACCACTAGATGTTGATTTGAAATAATAGAAAAGGTTCTTAAAGAAAATGAGTTTGAAAATTCATCAGTTGACCACTGTATTTATATCTTAGACAAACGTGCATTATGTAAAAATATTTATGTAGTTCTTTATGTGAATGGTAATTGCCACTGCAGATAATAATACATTGAATAGTTTCAAAAGGTATTTGGCAAATAACTGTTCTATGGTTTATTTGAAAGACAGTAAACTATTTTTGGGTATAAAAATTGAAAGGTAATCAAAAATAAAATTACTCTTGATCAATAAGGTATGTACCTAGGTCCATCAAAAAAAAAACTATTTTACATAAATTTAATATGCATGATTGTTGTGCCATCAGCTGTGTCAGCACTCCACTTCCTAGTAAATTGAATTTGATTGGTTTAAATTCAGAAGAAAAGCATGATAGCCCTTGCCGTAATCTAATCGTCTGTTTAATGTATATTATGTTATGTATATCAAGCCTGATTTAAGTACCCTTGTTGATATTTTGAGCAGGTATCAAAATAAAAATAATGAAGAGCTTTGGCATTATTTGGAAAGGGTACCTGGATATCTTAAGAGTAAAATCAATGTGAAGTTGACACAATATTTTAGTTGTGAATATATCAATTTCTTGACTAGGAAGGTGGAGATGATATAAACAATATAAAAAGCACAACAGGATATTTATTTAAACTGTTTGAGAATTGTGTGATATGTTGGAATACAAAAAGGCAGTTGTCAGTAGCGGCATCATCTACTGAAGCCGAATATATGGCTTTCTTTTTAAGGCTGTCACAGAGGCTCTTTGGTTAAAATCATTAGCAGAAAATATACATAAATATTACTATCAGAGCCAATTATGCCCTAGGAGGACAACAATGGTTGCATGAGTATTGCAAATAATCCAACAAATCACAAAAGATCAAATCATTTTGATACAAAGTATCATTTTTCAATGAACAGATAGAGAAAGGTGTAATTAATATAAAATATTCGTCCACAGGTAAACAACTTGCAGACATGTTTACCAAACCATTGATGCAAGTAAAATTTGAAGACATTAGAATGGAATTAGGCTTAGTGAATAAGTTAAATGGTTTGATTCGGTTTTTCTGGATTTTTCCTAATCCCGAGCAGCAAATGCTGGACCGTTATTGTAATTTTCCCCAGAGAAGACACACATAAGGAAAGCAGGCCTATTTATGTTATATACTAAAGGTTTAAGTTGTACTTTTAGTCTAATTGATCAAATTTTTGAGGTGGCGTGGTGGATAAACTGATATTCATATCAGTGAACCAAAAATTAATAAATTAAACTTTGATTTTAAGCCAATACTTTGCTAATTTATATTGCAGCTATAGATGACTTAATCGATTTATAATTCTTTGTCTTTCGATGTGAGTCAGTTCCTAGTTAGTTCTATGAGTTTCCACGCTGTATTCGATATAATAAATATATTGAATATCGATAATTAACAAGTTCTTTTATTTCTTAGTCCATTTCCCAATAGGTATCATCTTGAATTATACGCTCGAGGCAAAAAAAATATTGTCAAAAATTACTTTAAACAAATTTTGACACATTTACATACACACGCGTATAATATTAAATTACGTTGAAGGACAAACACACGTGCATATAGCTCGAACAACAAACCTAACCTAGAAAGATAATTGATTCTTGTCTTGTGAAATGACAAGTGTCGAGTTTATTCTTAGGTCGACCCGAGCCGACTGTATCCGACCGAATGAGCGTTAACAATTCGAGTGTGACGGCTCAATCTCATTCACTGCCCAGAATTTTTTTTTTCTGCTAAACGCGCCTTAAGATGTTTTCACTTCAAAAGATTCAATTTCTCAGTAAAAAGGTCGACTTTCTAGGCATTATAATAGAAGGAAAGGACCTTCTGGAGAAAAAAGCGAGGCAATTAAAATATTTCTGGAACCAAATAATGCTAAACGAATATAAAGTTTTCTAGGGCTAACTGATTATTTCTGTAATTTTATTTTTTCATATGCCTTTATAGTTAAGCCATTGAGTGCGATGAGTGTACGAACACAACACCAACAACAATGCAATCGTCGGTAAATATCCATCATTGCAGGTAATTATCGCCACCAAATACTCCATCCACACAATGTGGTAGTCATAATGTGCCCAGCTTGGCCTAATGTTTGGGGAGTCATTAGTCCCTTTTTTTTGTATCACTTAATAAAGTCGGACACCATTAGATTCGATAAATAAACACAGAAAAATAAATAAAGCCAAATTTAATTAAATAAGTACAATCTTAATAGAAATTATACAATTTGATAATAGTCAAGAAGTAATTATTAAAACACAAACAATTTCAATAAACAAGAGTTACCTACTAAAAAAATTATAAAGTTATTTAATCAAGTCAGCAGTATCAGCAGCATCAAAGCATAAAAGGCACAATAAATAAAGCTTAATTTCAGGAATTGCTAGCATCTTGATTAAATAATGGTTAAGCAGTAATTCTCGCTTGGTACAATAGGTAGGAGGTACATACATACTTAAAATTATGCGCAATTACAAAATCATTAATAAAAAGTCAAATAAACACGGAATTTTTTTTAACTCTCTTAACTAAGTGCAATAAATAAACAGGGTAAAAAGAGGTGAATCTTATTATCGAAAACACTAGGAAACGAAGTTAAAATTTTTGAAATCTTTATAACAAAATTAACATGAAACAATAAATATTCATATCACATCAGCTTTTTTAAAGAGAAAAAAGGCTCAAGCTAGGTGCTCATATAGAAATATCTATGACTCTTAGAACTAATATTTATAGTTCCATTGATAGATCTTGGCGTGCACGTCATCAAGTAGTGTCATCGCCGATATTCATATGAATCAACCAGCACCAGTTTTAGCGGTATTTTACAAAACTGGGAGCATCTGAAAGACAGTTTATTTGATTTGATTCATAGTTTTATGACATGCACGCAAAGGTCCATTGCTCGAACTGTATTAACTACTAAAACTAGAAAAAAGAACTCAAGTTACCTTGGATATGGTGACTTAATCAAATCAAATTAACAAAATTTAAAAAAAAAAAATTAGAAAATAAAAATTAATATATAAAACAAAAATCAGGTGCATTATCAAGTAGTTTTATCTTAACGCCAATGTACTTACAAGTAAAAATGTGGCTTATATCATGTCAATTAGACTGCTTCTCCATCAGCATTTATTTATCTTCTCCCAACAAATTGCATTTTTGTATTATGGTAAAATGGTGTGAAATTTTAGCATGGGACATGGCTATTAGCCACAAGCAAAGACCAAAGAGATTTTTTTCGAAAAAACAGTATTTAATCGAAGCCCCAAAGCTAATTAGCAGTTTTACTTGAGGATACAGAAAAAAAAATGCCATCGACCACTCAAAGATATCATAAAATAACCACGACTAATATGATGGAAGCATTTTCGGTCATAATTATGCCCTGGAAAATGAAAGCGGCAATTTAGCATTATTACAGGAAAAGGTATCTTACGGCTGGTTACTGACGAGAAAAAGATAAGACTGCACTACCCAAAGTTGGACCAGAGAGTGAAGAACTGATATACCAGCCACTTGGAAAAGTGAATACAAATGAACCAACAAAGATTGCTACTGTATCAACCTTGCTTGACCGCAATTTCCTTAGCAGGTCTGAGATTGTTGAAGAGGCTGACAGAATGTGCGCAAATTATCTTAGTAACTATAGGTTGACGTATGTTATATTAATAAAATAATGTCACGGATTTCGGGTACACTTAAACTCACTTTACAAACAATATCAACTTTTAATGAACAAAATAATATAACTATAACTGAACACAACAAAACTCTTATTAAAACTAACCAAATTGACTAACTAGGAAATATTTATAGACGACATTGTATTCAGGACTTTAAGGGGGTGTGACCCAAAAATGAAAGTTTTAGTGCAAAAAAATCTAAGAATAAATATTTAAACCGCATCTTGCTACGATGGTCCGCTTTCGAGTTAGAGCAGTTTAAAGCCCAATTTATAAACTCTCCATCAAGAATCCGTTCACGTTTGCGTCGAGCACGCCGTTACCCATTGAATATTAGAAATCCTTTAAGATCGTTTATACTCGCCGTCGGCCTCACAGTTCGCCGACAGCATAGAAACTACGATAATTCCGAACTGCTAGACCCCTCAACCTACACAAAGCTGAAGCGCAATTCCGCTGCTTCTATATTGCCAAAAACCAATCAACTCGTCCGTGCACTACCGTTGGACCCGGAAAACATAAGGAAACTCATCAAATCTGAGCCCTTACCACCTAGAATATATGGGCTTCCTGAGATTCACAAAACAGGCAACCCACTCAGGCCCATTGTAAGTGTAATAGATTCGCCCACATACAGCATAGCCAAATACCTTACCACCCTCCTTCAGCCACGGATTGGTCAATCCAGCTCTTATGTTAAAGACTCAACTTATTTCATCAAAAAGATCAGTGACATCACTCTACTACCAAACGACATTATGGTTAGTTTTGATGTCGTCTCATTGTTTACTAAGGTACCAGTGAATCAGGCCCTAGAGTATCTGAAAGATGTTTTTCCGGACGAAATCAACAACTTATTTCACGACTGTCTGACGACTACGTACTTTCAATGGCAAAATGAATTCTTTGACCAGACAGATGGAGTCGCAATGGGGAGTCCAGAGAGAGAGGATCAAAGAGCACAAAAGCAGCAGCAGGGACAAATAGATAGATCAGCAATCGCCGAACACGTGCTTACACAAACAAACCGTGTCATTCGTTTCGACCAGACTCAAGCATTGGATAGAACCAAACATTTTTACAACAGACTTCACAGAGAAGCCATAGAGATACAGAAACACACAACAACTTCAACAGAAAAGAAGAGGGCATGAACCTAAACAAAAGCTGGTTGCCAGTTCTCCGAAAAACAAAGACCCTTCCCTGGATAGAAATAACGCAGGTCCAACAACGTCGAATCCAGTCATCGGAGGAACACGGAAGAGAAAACTTCGTCCTCTACCACACCGCCTCTGAAGATGTCTACCGCAGCAGTAAACGAAACGTTAGGTTAGGAAATACTAATGGACCTCGGCATTATAGGCCGGAAAAAACTTTTTTACTAGATTTGACCGGCCGTGAAAGCCTTCATTCTTTTTTTAATATAGTGTCAAGGCTCATTCTTGTTTTTTTGCACCTTCAAAGCAATTTTGGAAGTTAATCGTAAATCGCTTGAAGGTGCAAGAAAAAAAGGCACATCAGAATTGGCTCAAATTTGGCATAAACATTCTATGATCGATTATCTAAAGATTTATGGAGTTATTTTTTTCAATTTTTAGCGTTGTTTTAGACCTTCTTCAAAAGATAGGCAACCAAAGAAACAGCGGGGTGCTGGTGCCACCAAAATTACTAATCTGGGGGGCAGACCCAGAGCAAGCAACGAAAGAGTCTGGGGAGCAGATAGACGGAACTTCGAATAAATTCACCAAAATGTTGCCCGATCCTAATGGGTTCGTTTAGGACCGGCTAAAATGCCATCCGTTGCCAAACATATCCTTATAGGTTAGGTAAGGTAACGTTTTGCGCAGTTTATTACTTGGATTTCTACGTTTTCTTTCAAAGGCATGGTGCGACGCATTTAGGATACGCACGACGCATGGTTTTTGGAGCCCATGGACCCGGGTTCAATTTTTGTTAAAGGCAATACATTTTTTTTAGGTTTTTTTTTCTTAGGGTTTTTATTTCTCTACTAAAGATTATTAGGAGGATGGGTGAGTTTGGGTTAGTTTCGATTTGCTCTGTTGCATCTAAAATACATACAAAGACTAGCACTTATTACGAATTACGGAGCTTCGTCTGTCTGTTCCCCAGACTCTTGTGCAAGCTACCACCTATCGCTGGCAGACAGGCGGTTTTTAGTTACGAATGATAAAGTATTTCAGGCACCTTATGAAAGTTTTGTCCCCGATGAGGCGGGTAATTTGACGATGGACTACCGGTGTTAGCAAATTTTTTGATATGTCGTATAAGATTTAATTCTGAACAACCTTTAAATGGGACCAAATTTTGTACGTCTAACAGTGAGACATAGGCGTTGAAAGATGGGAGTTTTCTTCTGAAAAATATACGATAAGCTAATGTTTGCCAGTCAAAATACTGTTTTCAACACATTTTACGCACTCGCAAATGTTTATAGGTTATCATCCCTTCAAAATATTGTTACAGGGTAATTTCCTTGCAAAAAAGTCCACCTTTCAACGCTTAGAGCCTCTACAACATATAAATTGGTGAAAACCATAGAAACTAAAAATCGAATGTTAGCCGTGCGTTATTCCTAATTATTGAAGGTAGTGCATAGTGTGCTAGTACAAGCAAAGTTTGTACAAGTCAGTGATAATGAGCGTTCATTTAAATTTCCCCTCACGTTAGCCTTGGAAATTGAAACGTATGTCGTTGATTGATTTCGATGATTTGATATCTAACCTTTTGACAATATTTAATGTCAATGAAAAAAAATTACGTAAAGAAATACGTTCTCACCCTCACAGCCTCAAATTTGAATAAACGCACGTTACAATAAACTCATATCAAATAATGTGCTATGGTTCTGATTGAAAAGACAAAAGCGAAGATAATACAACTAACAATAAAATATGTAATACAAATACAATACAATTTGAAATCATAAGACAATACACCTGTTCAAAAAATATGCACAAATTTAATGACAAATACAACACGTTAAAATTCAGTGATATCACAATTAAAATTCAAAAACTCAGAACTATTAAAAAATGCTCGACTGTTGAGAAAATCCTGGTCTTGTTTTATAGCAGATTCTCACCTAGGGGATTTATATATTTTTCTATAATTTTTCATTTCTTCAGTTGGGGACCGATTATATATTTCTTTTAAAAAACTGAAATCTTTTCTCATTGATTTTAAATCATCATTAAACCAATTATTGGTTCCGTTTTGATTATTTTGCTCATTATTTTTTTTTTGTATTCTTGGACAATAAAGCATATTTACTATAGGTTATTAAAAAAACTTTTGTATTTTTTTAAATTGTGCCATTATTATTATCTGCCCTTGATAGTAGTCCTCATGTCGTTTCTGTTATATTAGGCTATCTATATACATACCTATTATATTGACGTGGGTGATGGGAAAAATAATGAGTTGGCCAAGGTGGTCAGATAAAACTGTGGGGTCGCACAGCACACATGGCAATGCAGACTCGAGAATACATTATCCAGGCAACTCCCAAGCTGTTCACTCACCAATTGGACAAGTCCAAATGAGCGAAGTAAGCCACATATGCAAATACATTTTCAGGTCCCAGTAATGAAATGCACAATACTATTACCTGCAAACATGATGTTATCCATGTTTACAATCAAGTTTAGTGCCCTCTCAAATGAGCTGGACAACGACCTGTAAACTGAAATGATATGCAACCTAAATTTGACAAAGCAGCTAGGTTTCTACAGATTTATCAACAGTCAGAGCATTTAGTTGACACACTTTAAAGTCATAACTAAAATCTAGTAGAATAGCAGATCCACCCCGCTGTGATCACTTTGGTAGAATGCAGTAAGTCGGTAGCCTGTCAGATTGAGCATCATAGATTCTCGTTCTGTAAGCCAGTGTTCACTTAAACAGATGATATTGACCTGTTTACCAATCAGGAATGTTTCCAGTTCATTTGTCTTGCTTCTTATCAACTGCATATTTATGTCAAGTAGACGAATTATGACTTTTCTTCCCTTTCCGACTTGTGACCATGTAGCAGAATGCAGATCTGAAGGTTCTGAAATCTATAGAATCTAGGCTCCATTATGAATGTGTGTATAAATGGGAAAGAAAATGTTATTGTTAGGAAATATTCCTATAACAAAGCATACTAAATCGAAGACTTACAAGCTAAGAAGAAGGAAAGAGTAGAGTCAATGAAAACCCAATAAGCGGCAATAAGAAGTACGACGAATAGGGTTTCCAAGATTTGCGGTTTCTGTAGATTACTATAAAATATGCCTACGAAAGGCTTTGTATGACTATAAGCTTCAATTTAGGTTGTTTCTATAAACGCACTATAAAAAAAAATTAAGAAAAGTTGGTTCTTTCATGTGGATTACTTTCCAACCCTGCTATCATGATGCAATATCATCACAAAAATACTTGCAAGTGAAATTAAATAAGGATTCCACAAAAACAGATACTTACTAACTGGCTGAAGATTTATATTCTGTAACTAACTCTGCAGTTCTTCAATTCCACCAAAGCCATTGCTCCTTGAATTTCTTCATTGGAAATCTCTTTACTTTTACCTGAAAATAAAAATATTCATGTATGGGAAAAATCGTATATGAACAATTTTCACACCTTATTTAAAAAAGGGGATTCGACGGGAGAAAGATACATACAATTCTTAACCATCGAAATTGAATAATATTTGGAAAAATTCGGTTAGTAGACATTTATAGAGAACTAAAGCGGATCATTTTGAAAATTTGGCAACCGGGATGTAGACCATAATCTACACTTTGAAAATATTTTTGTTTATGCGGTCTTGCCGCTTCTACTCTAAACCAGTGGCAACATCGCTATTTTAAATGGAAGACCCTGTATGTGATTACATATTTGGATTGTACGTAAAATTCTGAGCAGATTTCATGTGACATACCCTATACGACAGGCTGTTAAACCTAAATGGTTAATTTCAGAGGAAAATCGATCTTACATTCCTATCTGGTTTTCATTTTCTTAAACTATTATTTGACACCAACTTTGAATTTAACCGGAGATTAAATTTAATTGGAATTTTTAATCATGGATTAAATTCAAAATTGGTGTCATATGATAGTTTATAAAAATCTAAGACAGGAATGTAAAATTGGTTTTTCTCTAAAATTAACCGTTCAGGTTTTACAGCCTGTCAAAGTTGCAAAAAGTCAATTTTCAACTGTCAATATTTCCAAAACAGTTGAACTTAGGTATATGGTATGTCACATGAAATCTGCTTAGAATTTCACGTAGAATCCAAATATGCAATTAAATACAGGGTATTTCACTTAAAATAGTGATGTTGTCACTGGTTCAGAGTAGAAGCGGCAACACCGCATAAACAGAAATATTTTTAAAGTGTAGATCACCGTCATTTATCCCGGTTGCCAAATTTTCAAAATGATGGGTTTTTTAGGTCTCCATAAACGTCTAATACGCCATCCACCGTGGGACACCCTGTATATTATTGAAAATCTAGCTTGGCTTGCTTGCTAGATTTAAGTCAGCTTTGTCAATAGCTTTGTTTTGGTTTCACTAAGAACTAGTTCGAAATCATTCTGCACATGCGCGTATTATAAAACGCGTTTTCGTTTTTTCAGAATCGTAATCGAACTGTTTTGACAGTGTTTTGGTTTATCTAGAACTATTTAAGAAGAATTCTGGGATTGTTGTAGAATGGTTCTCTCAGTTCTTGCTCTAAAGGAGGAACTGTTTTAGAATTTTGTGATTTGAGACGTGTTTTGGTTTTTTTGGTTCCGAATCGGTACAGAACTAGTATTAGAACAGTCCTCTAGTCCTCTATTATTTTTTGTGCGCAAGCAGTTGTCCGCAGTCCCAGAACCGTTTCAAATTGTGAACCAAAACAAAGCTAAAATGAGATTTTTCGTACTCTTGGACAATAGAGCATGTTTATTGGATGGACAGGGAGATATGGGAATATCCACGCGACCAAGCAGCCCAGATCTGACTTCAATGGATAGATTTCTTTAAGGTGCGATTTTTTGACAATAATCCTACTTTTACATTTTTTGAAGTCCTCCCAGGGGGCCGATTCTCGTGCCAGGGAGAAGAGCTCCCTGAGAGAACAAATTTTTCGTCTTTATCATTCTCATTTACTTTTCGATTACATTGACAAGGACAAAACATTCGTTCTATCGGGGAGCTCTACTCCCTTAGACGAGAATCCGGCCACAGGGCTATTAAAAACGATCCACCTATGGAGAACGATGTAGTCAAAAATGTTGCCGACCCAGAGTAGAAAATGGAAGACATTTTGAGCATTCAACTAACTAGATCCCATCCGTATGTGGTAAAGTTGGCTACCATGAGGACCTCTAAATATAGGGCTTCTTTTTGGTGACGTACTGTCCACCTCTGGAACCCCATACCTCCTACTTCATTTCCTGAAGGATATAAACTTTAACGTGTTCAAACAGAGGGTTAATTTCTTCCGCTCATGGTACCGCTTAGGTAGTATAGACCGAGGTATAAACTTTGTCTTTTGTGAGCACACCAATATAAAAAGCAAGTTGAAATTATTCAATTTCGATTCATTATCTCATCATATTAGGGAAAATAAATAAATAACTATATCTATTACATAATATTATAATTTAAAAAACATATTGGTTTGAAGTGTAATGGATAAACAATTACCCTTAACTTAGAAGTTTGCGATTTATGCCTCTACAATGAGATTGGAGGGTATTGTTTGTAAGTTATATAAACATTATATTACCTCCTTGTACACAGACCAGTACTGATGGACGTTTCTGATTTTCCCTATTCCGTTCCACAGCTTCTGGATCTTCCTTCTGTTCTTTAGTATCGGCACTATTATCTTCACCCCAATTTAAAGGTGATGCTAGGTCAGTAGAATCCCACATCCTTTGTTCTTGAGTTGCTACTCGCAACCATCTCTTTTTGGGTAACTCAGATGGCCTTGGCTGTGAAGTTTCTACAGATTCTTGTAAAAACAAAATGTTTATTATAATTTGGCATGTATTTTTTTAACTCATCATGTATTATTAAGTATATGTATATGATATTATATAAATAAGTTAATCAAATGATATTAAGCGGTCTGTATACAGTGAAACTTCTCTAACTCGAATCCTCAAGGGACAGGAAGTCGAGTTCGAGTTACGAAAAATTCGATTTATGGAAAAATACACAAAATTGAGGATATTTAAATTTATATTATATATGTATTACAAGAAAGTAATTCCATATAAATTATCTAAACCAAGACAAGTCAATCTGTCGTCGCTGGCCACTGAGAAACGGTAATTTTTCCAAGTGCACTAAATGCAGTGGGTGCTTCCCCGAAAAATTCGAGTTACGCTTATTGTCGTCAGGATTGCCACTAAATTTTAGTTCGAGTTTTAGAAATATTCGAGTTATAGAGATTAGACATTCGACTTATGGGGAAAAAAATACATAATGAGGTTGTGAAAACCTATTTGTTTGTGAAGAATATTCGATTTAGAGAATATTTCGAGTTCGGGAAGTTCGAGTTAGAAAAGTTTCACTGTATTAGTTTTCAGAGTTGCTTTCGAGGTTGCTTTAGTCTAAAATCTCAAGCAACCCTAAAAACTAACATAAAACACTGTGTTGAACTAAAAAAATTTAAAAGACAAAAAAAATCTTAATTTAATGGGCTTTCTAAAAGGATAATAATTTTTTTAAATTTTTTATTATTTATGCAACAAAAGTTTTGGGCTCCAAAGACAAAGTGGCTCAGGAAAAAGTGTCTTGACAAGGTTCCTCCCCTAAAACCATAATACTATCTGATTCCACATGTCATAAAACCGCTACAACCTACCACACGGTTCTGAGAAAAAAATATTAGTCTTAGAAGCGAATTTCGAAGAGCTTGAAATCCCAAAAGGGGGCCAGTTAACAAAAACAAAAAATACTGGTTATCTAAAATTCTCTTCAAGGGTCTGTGGTCAAATTCGGTTGCATTTATTTCCGGATAACCTGTAGAGCTAATGTGATGGAAAAAAATGTAAGTAAATTGAAATTGTGGAATAAATTCCACATTTATTTCAACTAACTAAATAAATAAAAAAATTAAATACCTAATAATAACTACCTACAATTTATATAATAATTTGTTTGGTATTACCTGGACCCCGACCTGGACTCATTTCACCTCGCATTTCACTGAGCATTTCACTTTCCGACTTTCCAGAAATACAACAAATAGAAGTTTCCAGATCATCCAGATCACATTTTGGTGAGGTTTCAAGGTCTAAGCCATTTTGTGAAGACCCTGAAAAATATGCGGAACTACCACTGCTAAAGTCAAAATCTTCTCTCCTCAATTTCTTTGGGGTTGCATAAAGGTTTTCATTACATTCTGGTGAGTTTTTGTTTCTTTTATCATAATTTTGCAACCATTCTCTGATTTCAGCAGTGTGAGTTTCATCATAGGATTTATTAAGGCTTGGTTCTGGTTTGGTGATAAATCTTTTGAGTGGAGTTTCTGCATGGTCTGGACAATGTCTATTTGCATGCGTGAAACGTCTTTTACAGTTTGGAGCGCCACAAACAAATGGCTTTTCACCAGTATGGAGTCTCTGGTGTGTTTTTAATTGACCAGATTGAGCAAATCTTCTGGAGCACCGAGGGTAGTCACAGACATAGGGCTTTTCACCTAAAAAGAACAAATAAGTTACCAAAATTAAATTTTAATGATTGTTTTGAGGGCCTGAGAGTTGTTACACAATGTTCAAGGTCTTTCTTGAATTTACAGCCGCAAGGCCTAAGGACTTAGCACCCTTTAAAATTGGGTTCCGTTTTCTTAGAGTGATGGGTTGCTAAATACATTTTTGTTATCGTTAATATATGCTGCTCCCTTGTTTTTGTTCTGAGTGAAGCTTCTAGAGATACATGTATTATATATTTAAATATATACAATATATTTCTTATATTCCCTGTTCACTATATCAAACCTACATGTTACACATACCATACAATGTCATATGATTGAAGTATTTTAGATTTAAGTATCAATCTGTCATCACCTTACAGTTGTAAAATATGTTAAGCCTTGGTATCAGTTATTACAACTGTTTAAAGGTCAGAAATAAACTTCTTTAAAAAAAAAAAATATGAATTGTAATATTCCAGGTTATAAAACATATTTTAATGATGTCAAACAATCAATCAATCAAATCATCAAGAGATGATATAAAGGCAGATTTCTCTATTGTGAAATTCCCATTGTCCAAAGCAATATTAGGTCGCTTGGAACGTAGGGTAGGTGAGAGTTCAATGGGTATTGTTGCGGTATATAAACCACCACCAATTACGAAGGTTGAGTTTACGAAAGATCTCCATGATAAAATGTGAGACATGGATAACTGATGGATTGATAGCATCTATAAAACAGAGGGATAGATTAAAGCGAAAATTGTTAAAAAATTACAGCATAGAACTAGAAAAAGAATATAAGTCATATCAGAACTATCAACAAAAACTAATTGTTAAACAAAAAAATGAATATTACCGAAAAGAAATTAATAGCAACAAAAACAATATAAAGAAACTATATTGTATTATAAAGGAATGTACAAATGAAAACCAGAGTAAAAATGAACAAGTATTTTTCTATGATTGGTCTGGATATGGCAAAATTTAGTTTAATAAATTATTTATTGAATCACTGTTAAAATATGGAATTTTGGTCAGGGGTGGCTTACATAATAATGAATTGTACAAATTAAATATAGTTCAAAAGAAAATACTGAAAATTATTTATAATAAGAATAGAAATGTGTCCAACAAGACTACTATTTAGGTATGTAGGTATGATGCTTGCAATGTTAGAACTATATAAAAATGTCAACGTTACGCAATTCCATGCATTCACGTGATTCCTTGCAAAACATTGTTAATCACCAGTATCACACAAGAAATAAAGAAAATAAAAATATTACTTTTCCAGTAAGTCATAAGAGCATTAACCTGAGGCTGTTTGACTATTTGGCACCCAAAATATATAATATGCTACCTTGCAATATAAAAGCAGCAAGGAACAATCCGAGCAAAAATGTGTTTGCAAGGGAATGTAAAACATTCCAATAAGCTTTATTGTCCTAATTTTTTCAAAAAGATCATTGACATATATTCAATAATTATGATTTGTTTGGTGAAGTATTGAAATAGTGAACCTTTGGTTTTTATGTTTAATCATCTACCTCAACAAATAAAGAACTGTAACAGATACGATATATTTCGCTCATTAGTCGGGCAACATCTAGTCACTAAAGCTTTTTATAGTCTTAAGGAATTTTATGATCATGTGTGTTAGGTAGAGGATCGAATTGGAAAATAGGGTATAATTTTTATGGGTTTTGGTACATGTTGAGTTATAGAATACAATGCGCTGAGTGCGTCTTGGCCTTCCCTTCACAAAACAGTCAAACAAATTTTTGAATTTTCAAAAAGTTTTTGGAATTATAGTTTGTTTTTTACTTTTACCACATAGATGTTTTTCTCTTTGTTGTTTGTTTTTTATTTTATTTTTATACTGATGACTAAAAAGTTAAATTTTATTTATTTATTTATATTTATTCTGTTTTTTTTTTTCTTGTAAAGTTCTTATTTATGTTTATTAACCTAATTTGCACCATAAGTTTATATTTTGAACTAGTGATTTGATTTGTGATTTTTGTCTTTTTTAAGGTTCATAATTGTGGTAAAAATTTGACTTAATTTACTTAGAATTAATTAGTAA
Organism: Ceutorhynchus assimilis; assembly: GCA_917834065.1. Lineage (NCBI taxonomy): Eukaryota > Metazoa > Arthropoda > Insecta > Coleoptera > Curculionidae > Ceutorhynchus > Ceutorhynchus assimilis. Next base: position 16,826,099 of record OU892277.1, on the reverse strand, counting down.
TAAGAATTTTGCTTTGTCAATGAAAAACAATGATATTTTTTAGACAATAAAGCTTAGTTTGATTTGATTTGATTTGATATATCGCATGCCGCACAGTGTGCCGAGTCTATAGAATCCTGTCGATATGTAGAATTCTACCTGACACAGAGTCTCAACAGCACAGTAGTCATCAAAGTAAAATCAACAACTTCTTCCAAGCGGTGCGAAAAAATGTAGAAGGTGGACAAAATTCAAATGGTGAAAATAATGTGAACGAAAGTTGGAACAATATTGACTAGTTATTTTTCTCGTTATTTTTACACTCACTTTTACATATTTTGCACTCTATACATATAGAATTTTTTTTTTCATTTGTCTTGTTTTTCAAATAAATATAAAGCTTTTTTTGCTTAAATACAGCATGTTATTTTTCAAAATCGTTTTAAAAGCGGACTGTAAAATGCTTTAGTAATCCGAATAATTTGATAATCCGGATTGGTCTGGTTTTAATTGATCCGGATTATCGCGACACTACTGTACCTAACTATGCCTCGAAATTCCTTTGGCATTTTGCCCCAACCCTGTCCAGTTTTAGTTGAGCTTTCAAATTTTTAAAGTAAGTGCCTGACTACTGACTTGTACAACTAAATGCCAGGCACATCAAAAACTTCATCCGAGTGTAAATAATGTGGCTATGATCATAATTAAATTGGCTTCTACTGAGAAATAAAAAACTTTTGTAAACAGACGTAGACTCAGAAGCATATAAAACATAATGTTACATTAAAAGGTACGCGTCGATTAAATAATCAAGACATTTAAATAACGGTACTATTTAAAGTTCAATATATCCTCACCTGTATGGGTTCTTAGATGAGCTTGCAGGGATTTTTCTCTAGGAAAAACACGATTACAATAGGTGCATTTGATTGAACTAGGAGACGTTGCCCCTTCCAAAATTAACGTATTCAAAAGATCAGCCCTAGGCCTTCCTCGTCTCGCTTCCCCAGGCGATAAAAGAGTCTTTTCTAAGTCCAAGCTTGGGCTGCTTTCATTTTCCAATGCTTTGTCTCCGATATTAAAGCAGGAAACCTTCAAAACACGACTGTGTGGTGTCACTGGTGTCCCTGGCACATCACTGTCACCATTATTCGAAACATTATTTCTTTTAGGAGTGGTGGATAACATTTTCCGCCTGAGTTTTTTCCCGGAAAAGTTTGATTAGCTCCGTGTTATTAAATCACACAATTTTATTAACAATTAATTACTTTCAACCAAAACAAAAATGCCCTGTCAATTATTGTCCCTTGTCCCCCCCTGACTGCCCTGTCCGGTGTTGCCAAACATTAAGTTTACAATTTTTGAAATTGTCAGCAAAAATTGTTTGAATTTTTTATCTCTATTTTCATGAAAATGTTTTGAAATGAAATCCTTATCCTAACAGTAAAAATCCAATATTAAGTAATAATCTTATTTACAATACTACTTAACAAGCCTCTGTTTCTTCATCCACATTTTTTCAAGTTAAACCACGTTTTTGTAATGTTCAGGGTGGCCCATTTTCGATGTTTTAATGGGCTACATCGAAAACCAGCAGAGATATAAAAAATCTGTGCTCCCAGATTTCTCGAGCTATTTTTTTGAGAAAATAAGCAAATTCATCAATTTGTGTTTTAATACTTCTAATTGTACTTTCAATAAATGATGGACAATGGTAGATTAGATTCTTTTTTTTTTAATCAATCAGTAACTCCTTGTCCACTCCTGAACATAGGCCTTATTTTATATTTGTCTCCACGCTATTCTATTCTGTCTTGATGTCATCTAACCATCCAACCAAGCATGCTAACCACCTTCCTACATTTTTTTCTAGGATAAGGTCTCCAATGAATCCAAACAATTGGATAAATCCATCCCAGAGCTCTCCGAAACTGTGATCTAAGAATCCAACATATAACTGCCATCTAGATCAGTGTAGTTTGTCATGTCAATATCATTGAATCCTAGACAAAATTATTGTAGATTTCGACAATTATCAGGCGACTGGCAACACTGCACATGTATTGAGGTTCAATAGGATGTGGCGCTGCTAAATTGGAGGGAAAAGCCGTTCGGACTTCCTGACTAGTAGACCTGGGCGTTTTGAATCTTTTTGCTGAATTAATTCATTTGAGTCGTTCGCCAAAAGTGATTCGTTCATTATGAGTGATTCTTGAATGATGCAATTTATGAACTAACTAAGCTTCGGGTTATGTTAAGCAGTGATGTGCCTGTAGACAATGTCAACGTAAACAATTGATTGTCTACGCGTAGACAATTCGAATTGTTTACGTGAGCATTTGTCTACACATTGGGTGGTATGAATAAAAATGAGCATTTAGTTTCTACTCCAAATTTTGGAGTAAATACTCCACGTGGTATGAATAAAAACTACGAGCAGATATTTCGCTTGAGTAGGTACTCCTATGTATAATTTGGTATGAGTAGATTCTCACTTCTGGTATGAATAAAAAATTGTTTGTGCTCTTCGGCAGGAGAATCTACTCCATAGTTTTAGAGTCTGCTATGCAGTAGACTCAACTTTCTGCTTCAAGTTATTTCAGTACCGATTTTCCCTCGGTAGAACGCAGAGCTATGGCAGAGTTCTTCAATCTTAACCTGCGTTCGGAGAAATTTTACAAAGCTAGAAAAAATACGTGTGATCGGGACTTTAAAACGTTGTACCCGTTTAGTAAAGAAATTGTGGAGTGGTTGGTTATCAAATCAATTTTTGGGTGAAGAGTCTGGAGAAAGAAGAGGTGGTGCTTTATGCAACAAAGACAAAGTTAAAATATTTTTAAGATACGTGGGTGACCCGGGCTTTCAGGCAGGAGTAGGAGAGGATGTCGGTGTTCACCAAACTTCGGTGTCTAAAGTTGTATCAGAAGTAGGTAGCTGATAAATAAGCAAAGTGAACGGTGGATCAAATTTCCCCGCAGTCCTGCGGATATAATATTATCCATTCACAATCCGATGTCCACAGGTACAGGTAAAATGTATCACCTTTCAATGCTATTTGATAGGGAAACGTGATAAATTTACCTGTACCTGTGGACATCAGATTGTGAGTAGGATATAGAAGCAAAAGAGCGGTGGCAAGCAAAATAAAATGTTGAGTATCTACTCTATGTACTAGGAGTATGTACTTATCAAACCGAAATCTTTTTTATTCTTACGAAATGGAGTATAAGCTCAGACTTCATACTCATGCTCACGAGTATATACTCCGAGTTTAAACTCAGTTTTTATTCATACCACCCAATGTCTACATGCGGCGTAAACAATAACTTATTCTAAAAAATTCGAAAAAAATATCAAAAGTTACTATACTATCACTATCACTTCGATATGAGCATTCACTGATTATAAAATATCAAGAAAACCAATAATAAAATAAAAAATAATTTTAAAAAAAAACAAAGTGTGAGGTTAGAATTAAACGTCATTTATATTATTTTACATTAGGCATTTTTTAGCGAGATCCCAGTAATAAGGTCTGTTCCCACAGGAGTCTCTGACAGTTTGCAACCTGTCAGAAACAATCGCTCAGCTGAGTTACAGATTAATCTTGGAACGACAGCATTGAAAACATGTATGGGCGATGCTTACTGACAGTTTGCAAACTGTCGGAGACTCCTGTGGGAACAGACCCATAACCGTTTATAACCCGTGCGGTTATACACGGTAAAACTCCCACTTCAAAAATATATCCCTACCATTGGCAGATTTCTAGGATTAAACCGCTTCTCGCTAAAACGGAACGGTTATCAAAATTTTACAGTAAGGTGAGGTTAGTTTATATTTTGTGGTAAACATAAAAGAAATTGAGTCAAATGAAGTCCTTATTACTAATTGGCGATATTATGTTTGAAAACACTGTATATTCTAATAATTTCCAAGTCTTATCGAATCAAGCATAGTGGTCCCTTGAAATATATATTGCGAGAAAATCATGAGAGACAGCTTATGGACCATAATGCGAGATCTGCCATTTTTTGATATCCTCCAATAACAAAAAAACCTCAGAAAAAAACTCACTTTTACAGATCAAAACAATCACAAATGAATCTGAGGTTAGAATTTTTCAGTTACTCAACTCTCGACTTGGGTATCAAAAACAATCAATAACCGTGTTATAGAATGATGACGTTACTTTATGACAGCAAAACACCTTCCCCTATTACCGTTTTCTCGCAAAAACGGATCGGTTATATATTTCCTGTAACCGCTTGTAACACGGGAACTAACGGGAACTCGCTAAAAAATGCCTATTGTTGACACGTTGTCTACATTGTCTACATTATCTACACGTAAAGTAGACAATGAAAGTCTACGTGTAGACGCACATCCCTGATGTTAAGCCGTGTGTTAAGCCTAGTACTCATAACAGCGAAATTCGCTCTTTTTTGACCTTGCTTCGCCAATTTGACGTTTTATGCGTGAATCAAACGTCAAATTGTCGAAGCAATGTCAAAAAAGAGAGAATTTCGCGATTATGAGTACTAGGCTTTAGCATGTGATTCTTGTCTTGATTCTGTCTCTGTCTGATTAAGGGTGGGTATTATAAAACTACTTTGAGAGTTAACTTAAAGTTAACTTCTGGAATTATAACAACTAGGTATACAAATAGTGAAAAAGACGTTCTCCTAAATTAAAATTAGTGTCCGAGGTTTTTCTAGAAATCTCTTTTATTCTTTTTATATGCTAAATTACGAACGCACAGTATAATTTAGAATAATATGGCCCCAAAATACTGCTGCATTTTGCATTGGTGTGAACTTGCAGTAACCTCGTCAAACATACCAAAATAAGAAAACATTTAAGAAAACGTTTATTGGAAGACGAAGCAGAAGATGATGTAATTCTGTTGACGTTACCGCCAGGAAAAAGACTAAAAATTGATTTAATGTACCTACACATCAAAATCATATGAGGGACATGCATCTAAATGCTTATCTTAAAAAAAGACATTTGAAGTGAAAAGATGGAACATGGGATGGAAAGTTCAGGAAGTATTAAAGACTAAGGGCGGGTATTATAAAACTGCTTTGACAGTTAACTTGAAGTTAACTTTTTGAAATACATGTAATTCCAGAAGTTAACTTTAAGTTAACTCTCAAAGTACTTTTATAATACCCCCCTAAATCATAAACAGTTCAATTTTGTACTGAGTTTAGTAAATAGCCGCTTTCCAGCTGATGCTTTTGAGCACGCAATCGAGCTTTTGCGCGTTTCGAGAGCTGCTAACTTTTGCGTTTCAAACACAGAACACTATGCTGCACCGTGCTTGAAGCACACATCTGGAAAGCGGCTATAGATACAATCTACTAACAACTCGTCCTCCTGGGCAGAAAACTTTGCCATTTTAAAAAGTTTTCACTGTTCAGCACCACTGCTTCTACAGCAGACCGGTCGCGAGACCGTTGTCGCAAGCTGGGCCCGCCTACCGGTCGCGTGTCGCTTGCATCGGTCTGTACTGCCTACAAATCTATCAAAGCAGTCCGTAGCGGTCGCACGTCGCGGTCGCTCGGTCTCGGTCGCGGATCGGAATGCTACCTATAAGGCGGTTACACACGGATGTTGATATCTGAAAACATGTACGCACATACATGAACGTGCAAACAAAAACATCAATGTGTATGCAAAATATCGTCGCGTTTTTGAATGTGCAATTTTGTATGCACACTCGGAACGCCGTAGCAAGAATGGGCGGTTACACACGGGCGTGGATGTCTTAATACATATACGTGCATACATCAACGTGCAAACAAAAACGTGCATGGCGCCTTTGTACAGACGCTCGCACAAAACTGCAGTCTTGCTATTTTTGCTACAGTATTCCGAGTGTGCATACAAAATTGCACATTCAAAAACGCGACAGTATTTTGCATACACATTGATGTTTTTGTTTGCGCGTTCATGTATGTGCGTACATGTTTTCAGACATCCACGTCCGTTTGTAACCGCCTAAAAGCAAGACTGCAGTTTTGTGCGAGCGTCTGTACAAAAGCGCCATGCAGGTTGTTGTTATTGCACGTTGATGTATGCACGTATATGTATTAAGACATCCACGTCCGTGTGTAACCGCCCTTAGGGCGGGTATTATTAAACTACTTTGAAAGTTAACTTCTGGAATTATGTAATTCAAAAAGTTACCTTCAAGTTAACTGTCAAAGCAGTTTTATAATACCCGCCCTTATAAAACTACTTTGAGAGTTAACTTAAAGTTAACGTTTGGAATTACATGTAATTCAAAAAGTTAACTTCAAGTTAACTGTCAAAGCAGTTGTTCAACTACTACTTTGAGTAGTTGAACTTTTGGAATTACATGTAATTCCAGAAGTTAACTTTAAGTTAACTGTCAACGCAGTTTTATAATACCCACCCTTATGCCCGATTGCACCACCTCTCTTAACTGAGGCTTAACGATAACTATCCCTTAAATTGACAGTTTTGCATGGGAAAATGTCACTTTAAGGAATAGTTATCTCTAAGCCTCGGTTAAGAGAGACGGTGCAATCGGGCATTAATGGTTTGAGTCGGGCTTGAGCACTCAGGTGCAACCAATGAACTATAACCAAAAACTGGAATGCGAACACATATTGACGAACGTGAAGCCTAGTGCCGCTGCTGCGGAGGGGATACCTGTTTTTGTCGCACTCATTATGTTAAATGGCGGAAATTGCTTCCAACACGTATTCCAATTGATGAAACCTGTGAAGGTAAATATGACAAAACTTTCCAAAACATCATATATCAGCGAGCAACAGAAAAAAAACAACAATCCCCTTTGTGGCATCTGTCTTTCATGGCTACATTTTTTTGGCAGATATGGCAATAGTTGTATTCCTTTCACACCTAGGAGGAGCTCCGGAACAGCTCCGAGGCTTCACGCCCCTATTCCTTTCGAAAAGTGTTTGTTGCACCACGCATCTGTTCCCTGCAAATTGGGGGCTCCTGAACACCGGAGCGAGTAGCTCGAGTGTTTCAAACTCTTGAAAGGAATACAACTAATGTGTGCGCATTCCAGTTTTTAACTATAGTTCAATAGTTGTATTGCTTTCAAGAGCTTGAAACACTTGAGCTACTCGCTTCGGTGCATAGTCGCCCCCGATTTGCAGGGAACATATGCGTGGTGCAACAAAAACTTTTCGAAAGGAATAAGCGCGTGAAGCCCCGGAGCTGTTCCGGAGCTCCTCCTTGGTGTGAAAGGAATACAACTATTGGGTGCAACAAAAACTTTTCGGAAGGAATAAGCGCGTTACGCCCCGGAGCTGTTCCGGAGCTCTTCCTAGGTGTGATAGGAATACAACTGAAGCTTGATTATTATACTCAAGAGCTGCTCTAGGGCGCCCCAGTCTGTTTATAGGCGTTCCAGTGCATTAGGGTTTCGAGCAACTGAACTGTTTGCACAGCTCTGTTTGTTTTTCCTTTCCCCTGCCCTCGCAAACACCTACAATTTTATAGGTGCATCAAAAACACGCCGCTTCAAGTAGGGTGCGTTCCAGTGACACAAATGTGTGAAGTGAAGCTACGGGTGTGGAGCACTTCAGAATTCGTCACTGGAAAGCGGCCCAGAACAACGAATTGAACAGCAAACAACGGAAAACGATCTTTTTCGATTTCGACCTAAGATGCCGACAATCCGAACGACAAACGGAACTAATCTGCTTGGAGCAAGCAGGACAGGACAAATGATACCCCTCGGAGAAACCTGACTGACAACTGTGACAAGTGACAAGGATTTATTTACCCTTTACTTCTTGTTTTGTTTGCCATTTAAATTTTTTAGATTAAACAATTTGCCAATTCTGTTTGTCCTTGTTCGTTGTTCCGGTTTAGCCAAGTATTTATTTAAACTTGAAGTAAAAACACCTCATTCTTCTACATACAATAGGATAATGACGTCGCCGGGCTGTATATATGATCTGGACACTTCTGGAGGGCTGATGGATGTAAGTCGAACTTCTGCCTGTCCATAAGTTTTTGTGTGTAATTACTAATTTTCTATCATACGGAATACTTACGTCTTTTCTTTGGCTTAACTACATTCTCAAGATTGTCTGTGTTCTATGTTCTTCTAATCTAATAACACCACTTTTTCCTCGATTTTTTTAACATTTGGGTTCTAGCAAGTCGTAAATGGACCTACTAGGATCACCGTGATCATTTCCACTCTGCTAACCAGATCTTCTCTTAATAAATCAAAATTATAAAAGTGGTAGATACTCAACACATTGTAATTCAAAATTGCCCATAATTTAAAGGTTCAGAGATAGTCAATTTGATGCTGACCTGCAAAATATTCCATTACGAGATTCATTAATCGATACAAAAGCACATGTGTTGAGCTGATACAGCTATGGTGGATACAACAGTACAACGCTCAAAATGCCAGATTAATTTGAGCAAATTTTTCTCTAGGTCGTTGCTATGACATTTTTTATCATTTGAATATTTTAAACAATGAGGTGTGTGCTGAGTTGCGACTCAAGGTAGCACACAACCTGTAAACGACTCAATTCATCCTCAAATATGTCAACCACAATAAGTTGCTATTTATTACCATTACCAAGGATTTATGTGGACAAATTATCTAGAAAAAAAGCATAATTTTATTTTCAATTTATCACTTACAATCTCGTTCATAATATTCAGGCTTTGAAAGATACCTTCTCCAGAAAAAGTCAGTAAGTGACTGGAACCATAAGTGATACTTAAGTTTTTTTATCATTTACGAACACCAAGTTCAGCAGTGAGCTCTGGCTGTTTCTGTGTTGGTGGGAAAATTAACCAGCTTATTGAACTTGAGGTAATCTATCAAGAAGTAAGTAGCTCTCAGTAATGGTAGTGCTACATTAGAGTGTCAGAATTTATTTAAATATATATGAGGTATAACCCAAAACTACTGACCGAGCTATGCTTTTGACCTTACAACACAAAAAATTACTTGGCCCTTTTCTAGGGTTTTGATGTTTTTATGCTGGCTTCATTAAATTAGTTTTTTCCTTATGGAATCCTGAGAATTAAAAGCAATTATCTATTACTACAGACCACTACCCAGAATTCTTTCTTTTCCTTTAGCAATACATTAAAGGTATACAGTGCCCGCGGAAAAGTCTGCACCATATGGGAATTTTTTTTATGCTCATCCTTACTTCAAATCAGTTTTCGGTATTAGGTTCTGCATGACTGAAAACCAAAAAAACACCTAAAATTTTTGACTCGATACTTACCTCACACCTGTCAAATGCCATTTGAAAATTTCAAACAAGGAAAAGTGTCATTTTTATAAAAAATATGAAAACATTTTATAAGAAAATATTTTTCCAAATGACATTTTTAGTCTAATTTGGTATTTTTACTTTGAAAAAAAAAGATTTTTTTTTTAAATTTTTTTCGAATATCTACGGAAAAATAATATTTGTAGGATTTCTTTCGCGACCATTCCTCATTCCTCTAAAATAATTAGTTTGTATCTGACTAAGTAATGGTTTTTGAAATCTTTATAATCTAATTAAGAGTTTAAACATCGAAAAGAAATATTTCTAATAAAATTTTGATACGCCTCTGGACTATTTTGAAAATTTTAGATTTCTCAAATTGAAATTTCAAATTGTTTGTTTATAAACTACTCCTAAATGTCATTTGGAACAATATTTTCTTATAAAATTTTTTCATATTTTTTATAAAAATGCCACTTTTCCTTGTTGAAATTTTCAAATGGCATTTGAGGCAAACTCAAGTCAAAAATTTTAGGTATTTTTTTGGTTTTCAGTCATGCAGAACCTAATGCCGAAAACCGATTTGAAGTAAGGATGAGCATAAAAAAATTTCCCATATGGTGCAGACTTTTCCGCAGGTACTGTATATGCCCCACCCTGTATCCAGACGTCATACTCTATCTACATTGTGTTCTTCATCATTTTTGATCATTTGTGTGTTAGGTACTTTTGAAATAGAAATATTGGAGTCAGCAAATACTATTCTTTTCATTTGACACCTTCTTGTTTTTGGATATTTTCAAATTTGTTCTACATTCAAATTCAATTAGTAAGCTTTTATTCGTTTTCTTTACATTTTTAAGGAAATCCAAGCCTTGATTGCCCCACCAGAGAGTAGCAGTAGCAAAACCAGCAAAAAGGATGACAAGAAGCAAAAAGAACATCGCTACTTTAAACGACCAGGCAAAGGCCATAACCACGACTTCTGTAGCTCCTGCAATGAGGGCGGGGAACTCATCTGCTGTGACGTTTGTCCTTGCAGCTTCCACTTACTTTGTCATGATCCCCCTCTAAGCTTTGACGACATCCCTGAGGGCAAATGGTTATGTCACAGCTGCAAATATAAAAAGGAATCTGCGAAAAAACGACCAGATATTGGTAAACAATAAAGACTTGTTAGTAATACAGAAATCAGTCACTTTGTTTGAACACCCCAGTGTCAGTTCAAATTTGGACCAATCAATATTATTGCTTTGACCGAATTGTGATTTCTGTAGAAGCGCCTCAAAATCATATTATGGATTTTGTCTTTTAGCAACAAAATCTACAAAAAAATCTCCTACTCCACTGAATCCACTGGAATATTTGATTGAACTTGCCAAAGGTATGAATCCTGTTCAATTTGAATTGCCAAGAGAATTGCAGGTGAATCATATAGTATTTCCTGGATCAGATAAAAGTAAGTAACAGTATAACAATCCAGTGGGTATATTTAAAATTAGCTGGCATAGGTATTGGTTTTTTTTTTTCAGTTTTTTTATAGACTCCTATTGCATGCCTACTTGACATTATTTTACTTAAAAAAAATAAAAATGATGAATTTTCAGTTGACAGCTCCAAACAAAAAAAATCCAAACATCGTGAACATGAAAAACTACCTAACGGCTTAGTGCCGTTACCTGGGAAAAAATGCCAGGTATGCGTAACGTCATGTAGGTTGGCGTCACTGATAGCGTGTGACTATTGCGATTATTATTTCCACTTGGATTGTCTCGATCCACCATTAACAGCTGCTCCTACCTCTATGTGGATGTGCCCGCTTCATGTTGAACACATTGTGGTAAGCATAACCACCGTTCGATATATCTGTTTTCAAGTTGCTTGTTTCCACAAAGCATATCCTATTTATTTTTAAATCAGGGATTATACACTCTAGTCGGATAGCTACATCCGATTTTACGGCATTTAATGGTGAAAGCTACACACTTCATACACATACTATGTAGGACCGCATAAATTATTGAAGGAGACCCAAAAATATATTTCCTTAACAATTTATATTGATTTCATCAAAAATTATGAGGATCACTTTTTTGTAGTTGTACTTTATATAGGGTGTTTTTTTTTAGAGGTATAGAACTTTGAACTGGAATAAAACTCATAAAAATCATGTAAACGGCCATGATATTGACTTTAATAGAAAGTTAATTTCATGCCATTAGTGCTTAAAAATGATTTGGGGCATATGAGCGCCGCGACTGGCTCGAACGAAGCTCAGTCTGGGAGTCCAATTTTGGACCACTTTTTCGAATATCTGGGAACTGGCAATAACACGACAAATGTTGGCTTCCAACCGATTCAACGTTGTTGGTTTATTACCGTAGACTAGCGACTTCACATATCTCCACAGAATTGAATCCATAGGTGTGAGATCACACCACAGTGGAGGCCAATTCACAAGTTCATTGCGAAAACCAGAACTCTTCCACACTTACGCCATTCAACTGGGGAACAAGAAAGTCAGTAATCAAGAATCGATACCGCTCTCCATTGACTGTCGCGTTCTGGCTGACATCATTTTTAAAGAAATATGGGCCAATGATTCCACTAACCCAACAAGCACACCAAGCAAGGAGTTTTTCTGGATTATCAATCAGAGTATACGTAGTGCAAAAACGATTCATGGTTGTCCGAATAACTTGCTGGGATGGACGATTATGTCGACCGTAAAATGGACGTAACGTACATAGCGGAAGTTTCGCGAAATGAATCACGATTTTCGAAGTAAATTTGTACAATTTGCAAGCGTTGCTCTGGCGTAAGTCTTTTCATAATGAAATGGCAAGATATAATGAACGGAAATGAGCTGTCACCTGTCAAATATACTGTCACTAGGAACAGTGTTATCAGGTAGAAAAACAAACCTCTAAAAAAACACCCTTTACATAGCATAATTTCCATATTAAAAATAATGATAACATTTAGTTGCAATACCAATTCACGGTTTTTTATCGGCCAAAGAAATAGGAGAGTTGTTTTCTTCATGTACCATCGGTGCACTGTCAGGGCTGAAATATATATTAATATTTATTAAATTAAATAAGGAATTTAATATGCACTTAATTAATGCATATTCTACTACATGCACTAGTGAGCACTCAGCTCGCGTTGTGCGAATGCAGTCCAATAATTCGAGTTCTGGTAGATCATGTCACGTCTAAGTGAAATTGCTCTCGCTTGAGTGCCCGAGCTGAGCGTGGGCAGAGCAATAAGACTTGTTATACTGTAGTTGGTGCCGTTCAATGGTTGAAAGGTGCACATAACTTTCATACACCAGACATGGACATTTTTTTATAATATCAACTGTTTGGCAGTAAATTGCTCGGTAAATTGTAAGAAAACAAAACAAAAAAGTTTGCCTTTGGGGTACCTAAATCCCTCCTGAGAAATTATTTTTTTGGCTCCCCTACTTAACTGATTTCTTTGGTTTTAATGAGCGGACTTACCAAGTGTGTTGCTTTCCATATAATACCAAAATTCAGAATTTATTTATTTATTTATTTATTTATTAACGGATTTGCCACTTTTCATTAGCATAATATTATGATTAGTTTATAGGTACACTAAAAAACTACAGTGTAAACTACAATAGATACTTCAACAATAGAATTAACACAGCTAGACAGACAAAATCAAAATACTCGTATTTATCTAATTAATCAAGAACATAATAAACAAAAAACCAATGGATTGGATTCTTTCAAGGGTGCATTCAAATATCCTATGTAGATAGGGTGTTGAAATAATTCAAAATTTTATTCTAATAGGACTCCAAATTGTTGACATCTTGTTCGCTGTCTGAACGCATTGCCTTATGGGAGAAATATGCGAGGCAGCCCATCGATGAGGACAAAGTCAAACGCGATTTTCTTCGGAAAATTCACAGGGAAAATCCACCTTTCACTTTTAAAAAGCCTATTCCACAAAAGCCTAAGGTAGTATAATTGACCTCAGTACGTAAGTCTCAAACAGTGCCATTTTAGTTGCAACCACCAGGAATGGTAAAGCACCACTATCAGAACCCTGTTCGGTTGCTGCCAAGTTTGAGGGATGTGCTACGTTTGGAGTATGTCCATAAGCGAAAAAAGTTCAGAGAAGTAATAGTTTTCAGAGTATGAAAGTTAACTGATACATGATACCTAAATAAAAATGTGTTTAGGCTCTTTTGAAATTGGAAATAAATGAAAATAATGAAGAATGTACAAGGCAAAATGCTGATGTAGAAGCTGAAACAATATTGGTAGGTCCTGAGAATGTTGAAGAGAGAGAGGTGGAGGATAGCAAATCATGTAGTAGGTAATTGTTTTTATTTAATTTTTACTGTTTTTGATTAACTACTTATTACATTATTTTTCAGTGACAACAAAAACGAAACTATTGCGCCCTCCACTGAATTTGATAATGCAGTTGACACTCCTACTTCACCGAACGATGGCATCAGTGCAGTAGGGATTTTGGAAAAGGAAAAGATTGTCATTGAAAACATTATGGATGGACATTTCAGCTTTGAAGGTGAGTCGCTTCATTATTCTTCACTGTTGATAGCTTTTTCAACCTATCGATGATGGGAAGCAACGCCACTCAGATGGTTTTGAATAGGGCTTTGAGGAACTCTGTTGAAAACCTCGTCATCTACGTGGAAATCTCTGTTCAGGCCGGAAAATGCTCCTTCCATTGGGAGTTGATAGAAGCGGGATCTTTGAGTAGCTGGCTCCCATCTCTAGATCTAAGGGGATTAAGACCTTTTGTAGAGGACCATAAGTTGCTTTTGTGGCACTAAAGAAGGCTCTGGTATTGTTTCCAGCTGCTAAATGATTCAATTCAATTGAATTCGTTTTCCACCACTGGTTTTTTAAAATTCTTGTCCTTCTTTGTACTTCTGCCTTTGCTTGAAGATAGGTTTGCTTCTTTCGAGCAATACAATCAAGATCAACATGAATAAGATCAAAATAGGCGATTAATTTAAACTTTCATTGAATACTCAGAAAACAAGTACATTTCCTTCTCAATAACCGATGCTGGTAGACCATTATATAAAATATCTAGGAATTATAATAGACCAAAATATATTTTATTGAATCCAATGGAAAATTGAGATATTAAAACGTCAATTAATGTGATTCATTCTCCTGGTATGCTTTACCTAATGGTAGTATTTTTTTCTAGGATCAGGGCCAGACTCAAAACAATATGACCAACAGTTGATAAAGCTTTTAGCGCACGAACGGTTGCAGCAACTTGTTGGCACTTCCAATTTGAAGATGCCAAAAATGCCTCTACCAAACGATTTGTTGACTCCTGGCGATATCCAACGACTTTTCCGGTAAAGAAATATAGGCCGATAAGTGAAGCTTTTTGTGCTGAGCTCATAGTTTAGTGGAGGCCTACAATCGAGCAAAGCACAAAAAGACCTTCCAGGACGAATGTCATACATTTTATTTATCTTCAAGGGGCGGCATTGTTTCCTTTCACAATTTAATCACTGCCTTTTTCAACCATTTTCGGAAAAAAGAGGGTTTAATAATTACTATGATTTACTATGTATGTCAAATCTGTCTATTTCAAATGTCAAATCAATATTAAAGTTGGTGCTAACTTTTGTGCTAATTTTCGAAATTGGTCGTTGAAACTGCCATCTAGCGAGAAAAAATCGCAAAATTAATTACCAGAACATTATAGCGCTGATTGACGCTGCTGCCTCTTGCGAGAAAAAAATGAACAAATCATCCCATAGACAAAAATCTTTATGATCCCAGGTACATAATGAATCAAGTCTGTGTCAGGTGTAAACGACAATAAAGTTTAAATCATAGACCGCTTGAAGATAAAAAATGTTTATTTGGAATTTTTGCAAAGTTACCTACAAGATGGTAAATAGTCACAAAAAAAAACCCTACCTAGGCTGTTCCTAGTTATTTTGATTGCTTGTAAATAATTTGCAACAATAGTAGGTATATAATCAATTATCATTTACTAGGGCATTGAACATCTCACCAGCTAGTGGATCGACAGTTAGAGCAAGGGCGATGCTTTGTCCAATACTGCCTGGGGGTTTCTATAATATTACAGCTGAAGGAGTGGATCTTCAGTATGTAAGGCGTGATAATAGGTGAGTAACGCTTTTCTACTTTTTTGTGAGGTTCTAGTCAGGGTTAGGATGATGTTAATCAATTGATAAAAATCAACTGATTTTTTTTCTCAAAGTCAGAATTTAAAACAAAGCCGTCAACAGTTATGAGAATATTCACAAAAATGAGAAGTGAATATTAAAACATACATAGTATATACTATAACTCTACTGTAATGTATAATACAATACGTTCATATCCAGATTTATATTGGGATTTTTATTTTATTGTGTTTAATAAAATTCGTTAAAGTTCGAAAAAGTAGTCTCACTTATCTGCGAACCTGTATAAGTAACAATATTTTTTCATTTATGGGACTAGCCCAATTTTTCTTTTACCATCTCAGTACAAAATTAAATAATAGGATTATTAAATTCAATAAACAGACAATAGAAGACAAGAAATTCACAGGAATCCTGATGTAAAGAGATTTTCAGGAAAATTACTTATAAAGTAAAGTATACCAGTATACGCGATAGTACAATAATTGAAAAATAACTACAAGGTGTTCTTTTCAAGTCAGTAAGAAACTATTTGTATGAAATGAGAGTTTAAGCCGTAATTGGTCCTATGTATAGTAAGGTTGAGTAAATGGGTAAATGTGTATTGCATGCAGGCACATGAGAATCAATCTTTCCTCGCAAATGTGAATCATAGGATCGGTAATTTTGATAAATCGCTTTGAAGGTGCAAAAAAAAAAATCGGAACCTACATTGGCTCAAATTTGGCATAAACGTTCTTTGATCGACTTATGGAGTAATTTTTTCAATTTTTAGCTGGGTATTTTTATTTCTGGGAAATAATCCATTGCAAAACCTTTTTACAAGATAGGCAACCAAAGAAACAGTGGGGTAACGAAGACACCAGATAGACAAATAATATTCACTGGCGGATTTGTTGATGAATAATAATTGTGCAGTTATTTGTTTTTTTCTTTACTGAAGGGTTTTATGTTTGATAGGTATTTTGATTATTTCGTTATACTATTGTTTGTTAATTAAGCGTCTCTGTCATCATTGGCTTCTTTCTGTTTGGATGTTTGTTTTTTTTGTTTTTTTTGTTTGTCCTTATTATTGTAGTAAAGGAAGGCAACTGCAAGCCAATTATCTCAAAAATTTTTATTGTGTCATTATTGCAACACTGTGCTTACATAATAAATAATTTATTTATCAATTTATTCAAAGGGCTACTTGATGACCCCCTACCACGTGTAAGACGTGTCACTTTGGAATATACAAAAATTTGTCTCAATTTATCTCAATAAAGTTAGTAAATCTGTTACTAGCTCAATGATTTTCAATTTTTCAAATAAAAATCAAATCACCTACGTCCTACTCTGCTTTGTACAATAGAGGAGTAATCGAGCTCTGAGAATGTATGTTATCTATTTAATCAGTTTTGTATTTTTATTTTTTTAGTTTTATGAATTTTCGTCCTTCAGCGTCTCTGAAACCTCCCGAAGCTGTAGCGATGAGACTTCGAGTATTGAGTGTAGGCAAAGGTTCATCCCATGATGTCAATTTGGAATTGTATGGGCATTGTAACTATACTACACCCAAGCACGCTACTATACATTTTGATGAGGTGAGTTAACTGTTACTGTGAAATTTGACAGTATATTATCTCACTAAATCAGCACATGACTGTAATATTTGAGCGAAAATGTATGTTGAAATCAAGATTTCAATAACTTGAGTTATTTTTTCAGTTTGACAACTGTTATGAGTTGATTAACTACTCCCCTCGTGGTACTTACATCAACAACGTATTGTACTCTAACGATGTCTCTGTACCCCGTGTGGAATCTTCCCAGAATGAACAACAACAAAAGGTAATATTGGAAGAATGGCATTTATTATGCTATATAAATACAATGATGAGAGTGGAATGTAGTATTAGAATTATATTTTCGTGTCAGAAACTTGTGTTTTAAATAAAGTCAATAATCCACTCCAAATGCTCTGTTCTAAGTAAATGACTTACTTTTTTTGAGGTCTGTATGTCACAGAAATCACAAATCAGTCAGAGCGTTTTTGATTGGTGCAAATCGCCAACAACCAGTTTTATGACTATTTTCAACTAATGAAATTAGCTCTGACTGGTTCAGGATTTCTGTGAGAACAGACCTTTGGCGATATCATTACCTAATGGACCAAGTTTTTCAAACTCTTTGATATCTACAGAACTGTTAAAACTGAAAATCACATTTAGACTTGCTAGGTCAGGTTGAAGAATAATCAGAGCTTCTTTCATAAAATCAGGGGTATATTCACTGAGTTGCAAAGATTATTTCGCGGTTTTCATGCAGCAGTCGGGAAGAAAAATCGCATGACAAGTTTGGTTTAAAAATACAATGACTCGGACATTGCGCAGACGAATTCAGCTTCTGCGACTCATCCAATAAAGTCCAAGCATTTAGAAAGGACGACCGAGTAAACGTTCTCCATGTCCTCCAAGGGCAAAAAGTTGGAAATTGTTGAAACAATAGGTACCTATCACAAGGGCTGACAACCACCTCTTTGACCAACAAAAAAAAACTAAAATATGAACAACAGGCACAACATTAACGGTAGATGTAGAGTAGTTTAGTTAAATCTACTATTTCAAGGGGCCAGGAGTCTAACCCCACGGTATTGGGTCCGACCCAAATCTTAACTTAACACTTTGTCAACAATTGGTTTAAATTTGCTGGCGTTTGGTATTGCCTTATTATGCGGAACATGTATCTTCTTACAGCAAAGAGCATTTTCTTTCGAAACTGCGACTCTAAAATCGTTTAACCCCTATTGTAGTTGGCAACCTTGGTGGTCAACCAAACTAATATTTCACATTTAGCTGGAAATGTTTATTGTTCATATGTATACTTTAGGGAAGATTTTTTGGTAATTAAATAATCAGATATTAATTTAATTTGGTTTTTATTTTAGGCTGCCCAGGTAGAATCCCAACTACGTGAAGTGATTAGTGGTAGGAAGAAGAAGAAGAAGAAAGGTTTGGGCAAGGTGCAGAGCAGTGCAAAGGTAGCACCAGAACTGAGTAAAAGGTAAATTTCTAAAAGCATTTTTGACTGGGTTTTAGAGCCTATGTAAGGATTTCATTAAAATCTGGTTATAATTTGATTCCAGAGTCGAATGTGCTTGTGAGAGCGAACATGGTCAAGATCTGGAAAAAGGCTGGGAGGGCTCGGCCATCCTCCAGCACGGTTCCTTAGTAAAGTTTGGTTGTATCAGTTTCGTTTTTTCCATTGTGGAAAATTCCTCAATCTAAATTTGTATTGTTTCTTTAAGATTACCTACTAAGTTTGATTTTTTTATTTGTCAAAGATTACTCCTTCAGATAGATGCGAGGTTATCAAATGTAATTCTAGGTTGTAGTAACATAGTTAAAAAAAAAAGTTGATAATATGTAAGTGTTGTTGGAAAAATACCTCAGAATCTTATCTGGAAGAGGTAGTCTGAGATACTGGTAAAAATAAAATATAGAATTAGTAGTTATTTAATAGGTAAGGTAAAAATTTAAGAAAAAATCTATTTTTCTACTAACAAATCATCCACCCAATCAATTTTTTAAAATAGGTATTGTGCTAGTTTTGTCTATGGGGTTGATTAAACAGAGTTGATCTGAAAACAGTCTGAGAGAGCTTGGCCATCCTCCAGCACGGTTACTTGATAATGTTTGGCTGTGTCGGTTTACTCGGTGTCAAAAATATTATTCATCATTAAAAAATATTTTTACTTACAAGGTTAAGTTGATTTTTGACAGAGTAGATCTGAGAAGGATCGGCCATTCTGCATTATTACTTTTTTGATATTGCTCCACTCTTGATGCTCAATTTTGATGAAACCTTGATTGGTGTAAACCGCATTTTGATATCTTCAGCAGTTTTGGCGCTGGTGGCCGTCAATTATTTTCATAAACAAAAAGGTTTCACAGTATTGCTAAAACCGAGAAACGCCCTGTCAAAATGCGGTCTGCACCAGTCAAGATTTCATGAAATTTTTGCCTCGGGGGGGGAGGGGGGGTCTCATTTTTTAGTATCTCTCTCAGAAATTGACATTTCCTATTGAGAGTGTCCAAATTGGACCACCCTGTACATACAGGTTTATCAGGGAAATTAAAATTACAGTAATTATAAATTTAATATTTTATATAAATAACACAGCCATTTGTTCTGTATCAACCCTATAACTTTGGAAGCTGTCATATTTATGATTATTGAAAAAAAAATCATTTTATTTTAATTTATATAATTTACCTATTTATTATCAGTAGGCATAATAAAAATAATAATAAAAAAATATGTATGACCCTACATTATATATAAAAAACGCACAAAATAAAACAGCAAAGGTTTTAGCCGCATCAGAAGTTTCTCAAAGTAAGTTCTCGGCAGCGAATGTGATAATCTAGATTAATTTGTATATTTTAATAAATTAATGTTTTATCATAAATCAGTTGTTTTTGGCCTTACTCAATCGCTTCCCACTCAAACTTTTTCATCTTGATTGAAAAGGAACATTAGGTACCTACGAAAAACGGTCTTCGAAATTACAGCAAAACTATGTAATTTTTTTTAATGTCTTGGTAGAAATGAGCCGATTATGATTATAGAAACTTAATGCCTTTACACTAACAATAAATACTTATAAATTATCATCTTTAATAATAATAGTTGAATAAAATGTAGAACTTTTTCTGGGGTTATTTGTTTTCTGACGAGCGCAAATGACGTCGCGCAATTGCACGCTTTACCCCGTCTAACACATTGCGTGCCACATCACCAACATATAGGTGACAGTCATGTTTTCCACGGGGCCTGTCACCTATATATTGGTGAAGCGTAGTGTTTCCCTGCAAGCCGCGTCACCGTTCCTTTGATAACGTTATATGTATTTTTAATGGTCTGTATTCAAGGTAGCTCCCTGAGAAACATTTTCATATTTTTGGTGTGAGTAAATGTATTCAAATACTCTTTTTATCGCCAATTTAGTAAAACTGAGAATAAAAGAACCTTGTAAGCTCGATTCTGAACTTTGCCATGTTGCAAAGTTGATTTCCGCGAAATGAACCTATTTCTTGACAATCAAAATCGAGTAAACAAAGTTCGTTTTCTCAGTGCTCCTTATTGAATCTCTGCAGATATCTGGAATAACAAATACATAAAAGTACAGAGATGTTTTCAGTGTCACCAATATACAGGTGACGTGGCTTGGCCCCCGGGGAAGTTTTCCCTGTATGACCATGGCACGCAATGTGTTTTAATTGAATAATGGTATTGTAGTCTGTACCTGTTTTGTTATATTTTTGATGCCAGTTTGTGAATAGTGGTACCAGTGGTAGTGAAAAGTACATTATATTAATAATATCGCTTATTTTACCATGAATGACAGTGACTCTTCAGTAAACAGTAGGTACGTCTGTTGAGCCATTTGGCTCCGATTCTGGCTCAGAATATTTAGCCACAAGCAATAGACAAAAACGTAAGCGTTGCGGTTTTAGTAAATATACTCCTGGACAAAATTATCGCACCACTGCTTATGGTGCTTATGTGCAGTGGTGGTGCGATAATTTTGTCCAGGAGTATATATAACGATGTGCCTTGTGCCTTAACTCATGGCTCATTAATTCCGACCTAAAAATGTGTTAAATTTGATACCTATTTGAAATCTAGTTTGCAATTTTGGTTTCAACAGAATTATCATTTAGTTTTAATTTACACTTTTATGAATCGTTCTAGCGAAAATTATGTTGTTCATTGTTCAATAAATTAAAATATCTTATGTTATTTGTGTTAGAATATATGTTATCTTTTTCACAAATAATTATGTTTTAGCATTTTCATTGTTAGTCAAGATATTTCAAGATTTCTTGTTCTCTTGACAAGAAATCTTGGTATTGACATAAAATTTCTTGTCCTGTCTTGAAATCTAAAATTACTTCTTGTGTTCTTGTTCTTGTGTAATCTTCTTGTGTCTTGAAATCAAGACAAGATCTTGAAATTATCAAGAACTTGGCGACCCCTAGATATAAACAAAAAAATCAGGATGATCCAAGTAGTACAAAATTAAAGGCAAAACCATGTCAAATGCTCGCATCTATATGCCATTGAAAAAAGGGGGCCTTGGCCTGAGACCCGTAGAGTTCTACCATGCTAATAGTAACAGTTTTTGTGGCTTTACCCAGGTGTATCCATATTTTGCTAGAGACACCGTTGAACCCCTGATTTTCAGTGGAGTTAGTACCCTTAAAAAATTAAGTACACTGAATACAAAAAGTGCTGCAGGCACCTAATCAAAAAAATAAACATAAAATACTACAAAGGGCTTGAAGAAGAGTGGTCATCAAACTTGTTATATGTCAGAAACACACTGAAGGAAGACAACATACCGTTCCCTGCCTACAAGTACCCCAATATGGACTGGCTAATAAGTAACGTAGTTGTATGTATTATCATGTTTACTATGAAGGCCTCGCCGTTGTATTTATTTTGGTGGTGGTTACCAAAATAATAAACATGATGGTCATCGATGTGTCACTCACCAGAATTTGGCCATCTCATTTCGCTGATCCATAAGATGTCAATAATGCATACTTATTCTCTTAATTTTTTTGATGGCTTTGTGAATTTTCCCTTCTTGGAACATACTTTGTACGTTTCAGGTTTTCTTCATGACTGGCCCAGTGATTCTCAGCACCCTGAGGGTCTGGGATTTAGGTTTTCTAGTCATGCCGATGATTTTTTCCTTGGGAAAATAATGAGGTGGTTTCTCGTTGCCTTCCTCTTCGCAGTGCTGAAACCGTTTAGACAGTCCTTGTCGCGCCTTCAACTTATAACTTGGTGCCGTTCTTTTTATATATCTATAAACACACCGACCAAACACTATGAATATTGCTGCTGCCCAATATAAATGTGTCTTTACATTGGCCCTGAAGACGTAGGGTTGCCTAGAGTCTGCGGTCAGCAGGGATGACTCATTGTCCCTCATAGTATGTATCTACCTACCCACTACCTACATACAATATTGACAAACACATGTTTGCCAATAGTTTATGAAAAGAATAGCGAAAAATTAGAAAATGTCCTCCTCTTTCCTTATAGCGGGATTAGAACTATAACTCCAAAATGCGCTGGAATTTCCAGGGTTTGTAGTCCTTCACTGGAATAAGATAATCTATTTATTTCCGACTGTATTTCTTTATTCAACAATAAAAATATCAAAACAACACATAAAATATAACAATAATATATCTCTCAAAAAGCTAGTAATTATTTTTTCCATTTTTGACAATGCTTAGTACTGAACCAACACCATCCGTAGAAGCAAACAGATACAGTTGATTACCTATCTCAAATGGTTCTAACTTCCTCAAACCCCGTATCATGCCTCTCGATTCGAGCTTCCAACCATCGATATATTGGAATGAATAAACACGATAGTTATCCTCAGTCACTATGCATAAATAGGCTTCGCTGATTCCAAAATCTGAAATGATTAAAAAAGTGCGCCAATTATTCATCCCTGATCTAACGCATATACTCAATTATTATTATGTACCTCCGATGTAAAATACTGATATTCCCAATACAGGTTCATCTAAAGCAAACATTTGGTAAAAATAATAATTATTAAAAACTTGATTATATTTTAAAACTTGAAGTGGTGTCTCTTTATTCGCTAGAATAATTAGGCTATCACTGCCAAGGACGACTCCTGCTATTTGAGTACAGCCATAAGAAACCGTTCTTAAAACATGAAACTAAAAAATAAAAAAATACATAAAATATTTGGTTCAATATCAGTGTTCCCAAAATAATTAACCTTTTCAGTGTTCAAATCAAACCTATGTATTTCTGTGTGAGGGTCTTTAGCCAGATTTCCAACTACTAATGTCACTCCCTGGGCTGTGTGTAACAAATACATGATCCAAGCTCCTTGAGTAGGGATTCTTTGAATTTCCATTACTGTAGTCTAAAAAAATTAAAAATAATTGTAACTGCATGATAATGGTATAAGGACAAGAGAAGATCATCAGCTATGAAAGTTGAAATTGATAAAATATAGAAACTGATTCACCTTATTTTCACTAAAACGTAAAAGAATACAGTCTAAATCGTGTGTGTCTTTTACAGGATCATAATATCGCGCTATAACCGCATATGTGATTTCATTCACTGTAAAGAACTCAACAGCACTAATATACCCTGTAAAAAAGTAAGGGTAGGTATTTAAACATCCGCTTGTGTTACATGTGGAAGAGGTATTCCATGCTAATATTGATATTTCTTTATTATCCTCTGTTTGATTGGTTCTAAAACATAATTTATGTAATTTGAACATTGGAATAAAATTCAAATTTTTATATTATCTACTTACCGGCATTTTGTATCAATACTAGTACTGTTAGTAGATAAGTGAATCATAAGGCCATTATCATTATAGTCGTAAATTCTTTGTTGTTGTTTGTTACGCCAATAGCTCACAGACATACGTGAAGTAATTTCAACAGTTTGTTGAACAGGACATTTACAACCCTCTGGCAAACCACATTTTTCATGAGACTCCTCGCCTAAGATTTTAATTAAAGTATATTCTTTTACATTACTTGCACTAGCGTCAACATCTCCAATGGGTTCTTGTACGTTACTGGATTTTTCTATGAACATAAATTCGCTAGGCATTTCTAAAAAAAAAAATTATCTGTGTTAGTTAGATTTTTAACAAATTAAATGTAAAAAGATAGTGTAGGCACAGTCATCAAAACATGTCCGGGCCTACAGATTGATCAACATCTCAGATCGGATTGCCATGTTGAAACGAACGAAAATGGAATAAAAACTTACGATTGACAACAGGCCAATTATCTTCTACAATATACTTCAATTTCTCTTGGATATTGAAGATTGATTCTTCCTCTGCTTTATTAACTGTTTGGTTCATAGTTTGTTGAATTTTTTCAATTGGATGTCCTCTAATCATCTGCACAGTTAAATTTCCCCTTATATTTACAGCTTTTGAAATACTCTGTAAAATATTAAATTATGATCAAACTTATAACTAAACATTGTGACTCAGACGTAACTTACCACTGATCCATTTATAATCCCATCTTTTCCATGTAAGATGGCGTTGTTATATTCTTCGGTCAAATTAATTCCATTAAGACTTCCGATGGTAGCATTTCCAAAAACAACAATATTTTGCAGAAACCTTTTAGGAGCTATAATTTTTTGTTCTTTTATATCAAATACCACATCTCTTATTTCTACGTTATTGATGCGTGCTGATGCAATGTTATCTACATGAAAAAAATCATTTCAGGTCAATAATTTCTAGACCAATAAATTGGAATATTATATTTTTATCTAAGAGAGCCATCAAGGTATGTATTTTCCTTATTTGATCGCGAAATGAACCAAATTTAAGGGAGAGAGGGATTTGCGGATTGAACTTGGCTGACAATCCATTTTGGTGTCACAAAAATAAGCAGACTTACTTCTGGAAAAAATTGATTTCATTTCGCGATGGGAGGTACCGCTTCCTCCGTGACTGGCTCTTATGAAAAGAAAAGTTTCGGTGTCGACGAAAAAATCATGTTTGTATCTAGTTGGTAATCTAATCAAAACTCAAAACTAAATATTTTTACATTTATGGATACCCAGTAACGAGTCTTATACGTTATCTCTTAGGTATTTGTTCTTTTTGTAACAACATTAAAATTTCTTTTGAGCATATAGGTATTAATTTCATTTTTACTTCAAATAGTTATAGTTAATTATTCTGCTTAATAGGTTCATTTTCCCATTACAACCTCGTCTTTACCTTGAATGGTAAACCGTCCCCTTACTTATATTATGTTACACAAAATACGTACGTATTTTTCCATGACTGTTTTGACATTTGATAGTTTAACAATTTACTACTTGAAAGAAGTTCACAAGAAGAATATAATTTTCAACTTACCACGAATCTCTAAATCGTTGAAATAATAAACAGCATTGGTTATTTGCTTCTCTGATGAATTGGTAAGTATTCTATTATTTAAAACGTAGTTGAAATTGTAATTATTTACATATTTTAGATTAAAGTTTTCAACGACTTCTATGGTGTCAAATAAAACTTTTGGGATTTGTTTAAGGTTCGCCAAACTCACTATGTTCTCTGGTTTCATGCCTGCTACTTTATTGGTCTAAAACGAATCAAAGTAATGGAAAAGCTATATATTTTTTGGTCAAAAGGAATGAAAGGAAAAAATTAGAAGTACCTACATAATTATTAAAATAATAGAGAACACTACTTACCAAAAACTTGTTTGTTTGCAAACCTCTATAGAAAGTCTTTTTTCCCATTATCGTCATATTGTTCACTTGATCTTTTCGAATAATTTTACCATATAATTTAAATATTGCAATATTATTCACTAAAGGAATATCAGCATTTTCCATTATAATAGCATGATCTGCCTCTATTATGTTCGCAAATATTTTATGTCCAGTAATAACTTGTTCTTTATCCAAATCGTTAAGAACGGCATCTTCAATCAGTTCTGATATATTAACTTTGTTCACGTTTTCCTTGGCATTTACTTGATCCGCTGAGACATGCCAATTTATTATCACCTGTAATTTTTTTTTTAAGAGAGGCGTAGGTAAAGTATGAAATGTTTGAAGGTACTACCTTAAATTTAAAATTTACCAAATTTTATAATACTTACAGGAGCTTCAATAGTATTTTCTTTGTCCAATTTAACACTTTTCTCCATAATGTAAATTAGATCAGAGTCCTGATCAAGCATAGTAACGTTTCCAGTTATTTCCACCTGAAGCCATTCTTTATTGCCAGGATACTTAATTTTCTTCACAGCTTTATATATATCACAAGGTACCATCTGGTCAGCTAACACAGACTTCACTAATAAGATATTACTAAAACTTATGCCTTCATTGGGTGCCAGGATTTGTTGAGGTGTATCCAAAGATATATCAATAAGACGTTCTAGGTTTTTGTCGTTGATGATTTTAGTGTGCAGATGTTCTAAAATATAATTTATCATTGAAATTTAAATTTGCTTATGCAAAAGTATACAAGATGTAGGATATTTATATCGCTTTCAAACGTTCTATTTTGTAATCGTTCATGTAGCATCTCGTACCCTATGAGGGTCTAGTGGGAAACATAAACCTGCTAGGAAAATTTGATTTTGGGATGGTAATCATGTAATTAATAAAGACAATTCAAAGCAAGAAGGTCTTTAGCAATGGTGGGGTCAGACGCAGGAAGAATATTCCAGAACGCTTCCGGAGATTGAGCTGTACATACAGGCATAAAATAAAATAGCTTTGGTATGCTGTCTTATGCTTGGTATTTCTACAAACAAACCCAAGCATTGGGGAACCACCCTCCAGCTTTCACAGCCGTATTCCTCGTTCGATGCAGGCCGGCAAATCACAGAATACTGCCGAAGCTACCTGAGCTACAGAGGGTTGTGATTCTATCATCACCTCCGACGTTTTATGGAAAGAAAATACCATCATCGGCGATCCAGTTCATTTGAAGAGTGCTAATTTTAGCATGCTTCATGGCAATTTTCCCATTTAGGTACCAAAAACTTTCATTTTTTATATCGATCCCGTAAACGCTCAAAAGTCTTGTCAAACGCCATATAAGTGTCAAAGCAAAGAAAATGGAGGAAAGTAAACCTTCGCAAAAAAAATATCTGGGTTGTGGATCTTCCTTTTACCCATAATCACTCATAGATTGATAGAGGAGTATTGGCAATAAGTGATTATCGTTATTTCTGTCTCGCGATAGACGACGCAGTGAAGCGGTAGAATCGAAGAACTAGATTTGAGCTAAGTTTAAGTCAACTTCATCACTTCGTAGTTGCATCTAATGTTGGCAGTTCTCAAACTACGGTTTTAATTCCAACGCCTCTAATATTTTGGTAATAAATTATACATAACTAGCTGACCCGGCAAACTTCGTACCGCCTCTGAATTATTAAATATACCTGTTAAATGTTGTGTTAACGTATCTATTAGCTGAATTAAATTCAGTTTTTTTCGACGGTGAATTTGGCTTTGGTTGAAGAAAATTAATGTTTACTCTATGGATCAGAAGTCACCTAAAATTAAAATTTTACATCATCCTTTTTTAGGCAGCTTGTGGGCATTATTCTTGTAAAGTGTACCACCAAATAAATAAACTCAGGCACAGGAATGTTCAAAGAATGTAAAGAAAACAAAAAAAAAAATCTCTAGCGCAGCCCTGTTTCACTCTATCTGCACTGCATGCACTGCACTACTCCATCTGTTATACTCTATCTGATCTACTCTTTCTGCACCACTCTATCTGATCGGAATAGTGGAATAGTTCTGTTCGAAATAGCTCCAGTTCCTGAGCAGCATTGTTCTACTGTATCTGCAATGCCGAGATTCGTTCCAGGTATCAGAGATGGCGCGGTATACAAAATACAAAATACAAAATAAACTTGGTATCGGTTATAAGAGATGGCGCCGTATGCGGGCTTAGTAAATTTTTTTCATAAATAAATAAAATAAGTAATGAAATGATCACATTAATGACATAACAACATGCTGATACTGTCAACGCTGAAAAAAGTTTCAATTTGACAGCAAAATTCCCATTAACAAAATGATCCTCCATTTATTGAACAATTCATTTATTACAAAAAATGTGATAAATGAAGAACTGCTCGACCGATTTTGTGCAAACTTCACATAAACCATCTAATAAATAGTCCAAACAAAGCCTAAACATTTGGTTTGGCTAGGTGTGCCCGTTCTTGAGTTATAAAATTACAACGAAAAGTGGCATTAATTTTTATATATATAGATGTCGAGACCAGCTGCAATGTAACTGGAAAAGCCAAGTTATTATTCAACACATGGGCTTGCCAAAAAGTACCTAGATTAGGGAGATCCCCACTGTTTTTGGCCACATATCGTTGACTGGAATCGCTGGGGTATCTTGTTTCTCACTGAACTGTTGTGTTCGCTATATCATGAAAAAGGAAGGAAAGAAGGACTCTCGAACGATCCCAGCTGTCTATGCAAAGTTTTTGAGCCTATCTGCAGAAAGATGTTAAGGTCACCATCCTTGCATGGAACCGACCGCCACATAAGGGGGGGAGATACTCGTGGGCGATTCTAGTTTATCTGGCCAAAAGTCCATATGCCTGCCTTCTGGTAATTGGGCTTCCGCTCGTCCACGGCACAGGGGTTCAAGTGTGTGACCCGAAAATCCCAGTTCTATGGGTGACCGAATGCTAGTAGGGAGAGGGGCAACCCCGATCTCCGTTACCTTATCAAAAAAAGAAGGGGGCTTCACCTAGTGGACCCCAGAGACACAAGTAAATACGATATTGCGTCCACTGTATGCCTACACCGGGGAGCATACCTACTCCCCGGAGCTGATTCCAGTTTCCATTGTTGAAAGACACATTCTGGTCATCACACAATGCCAATGAAAGTAGGCACCGACGGCGACTCTTCACGTATTGCCGGGGAAATCCTTCTAACACGAGTACTCAGAGAGAAAGGGGCCCCACCGATTCAATTAGCGTGCCTTTGAGAAGACGTTAGCCTCTGAGGGGCAGTTGTTCACGAGTTAGTTCGTCACTGTCAGGACCAGCGGAAGCATAACAACATGTCGCGAAGTGTTGCTCATGGCACGAAAGTGGCATGAGCCACCGGAAGTGAAAGTTGTAGGTACCTACTTACTCAGGAGGTGCGTTATCTGCCACTCAGTTTTAGATGCTTTGGCACTTGAAAGTCTTGGCTTCCAGGTTTTTTATTCCATTTAACATACTTTTCTTTTGAGTGCATACATTATACTTCCAATTTTTTTTGAGATGTCTCCTACATTGATTTTTCAGTGAGTAGCTTGGCTTTCATAGTTCAGTAGTTTTGTATTGTAATGCCAGAAAACTCTGTTTAATTAAGTGTTTTCCAGGCGCTGCACCTCAAGCTCTCTTATTGTTTTCAGCCGCATTTTCAAGACTTGGAGATGCTGGTTTGTAAGTTGATAAAATATTCGTGAAGCATTAATAGGTTCATTATTTTATTTTTATTTGCACCATAAGATGCAATAGTTCCAAGTATTTTCCTGCTGGTTACTTTCCCTCTACTTATAGGTATATTTACCTATTAATAATTTTTATTATGTGCCAGCAATGCTCGAAATGGATTGGAATTGTGGATAAGTATTAAGTTGTTATCGTATTTAGCTAATAGTTCTGTCTCTAAATATGTAAAAAAAACATACCAGTTTTCAGATTTGTAAATTTATAAATTCCCACAATTGTTTGATTAGACTTTTTATGTAATAACCGTTTACTTAAGTCTTGAAAGTTAATGTTATTAATACTTCCGGCCCCTAAATTTCCTATTTTCACTTTTCCTTGGAATTTTACTTTTCTACGAAGATTATCTTTAGCATTATTGGGTGGAACATGCTAAAAAAATTAATTTACTATTTCTCTAACTCCATAAATTAGTGAGTACCTACCTCTTTAAGGAGATGCAAAGTTTCATGACCATTTATGTGACTCAAATTCTTAATCGTGTGCAAAGTGACATTCCCGCTTACATTTAGTATTCTAATCTTCCCGTTTTTAAAAATATTTTGCAATTTTTCTAAATATTCTGTTACATTTTTGCCATTAATAGTAGTGACGTGTAAGTTTCTCACTAAAAAAAAATACAAAAATAGTTAACATCCATTGGTACAATTTTTTAACAAAACAATAGCTTTGACAATAGATACCTACCTATAACATTTTTATATTCCATATTTGTCAGATTTTGCGGTTTTCCCAAATATACTAATTTGTCAACATAATTGCTAATATTATTACTGTTTATAGTAGTGGTTTGAACAGTTTTTGATACCAGATCTCCTATTATAAGTAGAGTTTTATTTGAATCTACGAGAAGAAAAATCAAAATTAATTTTCTAATATCATAATAAGTAGTTTAAGATAGGTATATTAACCTTGTGGTGCTCTATGCAACTCGGGATTATGATCCTTTCCTGACACATCCAAATCTTTCACTTGTAGTTTATTCATAAATATTTTTCTACCTTTAATTTTATAACTACAAACATCAATACAATAATGTTGAAAAGCAAAAACTATTTCAAAAAAATACCTTGATCCGTCATTTTTCACAGCGTCATCTGCAAGTTTTTTCAAGCCAAATATGTTACTAGTATTATCATTCATTGTTACATTTCCATGAACAGTAACATTTTCAAACAATAACGGGCCTTGAATTTTTGAGTTGTTTGTATTTAAGGCAAAGATTTCCACTGGTATTTCATTCAATGTTTTTGTGTATAAATGAGTAACTGATATCCCGTTAGTTGCTTCGAAGTGTATCGGAATTTCCTAGAAAAGTATGTGGATAAAGTTAAATTGAATATAGGTACTTACCTATAGAGCTTTCATTGCAAAACTAGCCACACTTGCTATAATTATACTGGCTTATGTATTTTCTGAGAAATGAGGTACGCTAAGTTTTCGATGTTCGGACTAATATGTTTCCTTTTTCGAGGCTCTGTTACAAGACACATTGGCGCAAGTGAAGGAAAATAGCTTTTTTAACATCAAAGAAATTTGAGGCGGGAACGGTTTATTACTAATTGGATAGATAGATACTTATCCAGTTCATCGCTTTCGTCTGTCAGTTGAATATTGATGTCTTTAATAAATGGATACTCCAACCAATTTTCCATTTGTTCAATTTTCCCTTTCGAGATAAATTATACTATTCCACAAATAATTATGTTGAGATTCATATTAAAAAATCAGGAATGATTTACACGCTTATACGATATAATATACCTATTTTTTTGATGAAATAATATACCTACATCATGTATTTCGTTACATAGCCTTGTCGATATAGTCCTCTGAACATCGGCAAGTGAGTGAATTGGTTTTATTGACCACTGTTCTTCGTATCCCAAATTAAATGATATTCCTTACCTGATTATCGTTTTTTGTCCAATACTCGTTTAGTATATCTATAGTATATTCGTTACCTCTCAGAGAAATAGTTGTGTCCCGAAGAACGGAAAAGTCCTTCACATATAGGCTACCATTAATAACAACTTTTCCCAAGTATCTTTGAATCAAATCAGATTCATTGGTACCAAATGTATGATTGTTTTCTTTAAGAAAAAAAGATTGGCCTATGTTACCAATTAATTCCAAGTCATTGAGCACATCAATAGCCTCAATTTTAACATGGCCTAAAAACAATTTTAATTATTGCTGGTTGTTGGTCAGTTTTTCGAAGAAATATCTTAAACAAACCTTTAATATGAGTAAAATTTTGACCAGTCAACACGGCTTGATTAATATTAGCGTCGTTAACAGTATTGCATTTTAGGTTCGATGCTCTAATATTATTAAACTCAACTGTGGAGTTTATTATTTGATCAGTTGACTTAGTCATAAGATGATTAGCATATATTCCATTTAGCAGTTTGACTTGCAAATTGTTAACATTGATTACTGGTACAGATAGATTTCCTACAAAATGATCTATTTTACTACCTATATTACGATTATTTTCACTTTTTCTAAAATTACTGCCTCTGGAGATGAAATCCAACAATATTATTATCTATTATTTTCGATTAGCGCATTAGTGGTATGGCACGAGTACCGGGTCCACCAAAATCACCTTACAAACAGAAACAAGTTTTATTGAGCAAATTTATCGCCCGGTTGTCAAACCATATATTTTATTTAAACCCTAAATTATGGTATTAAGTTTTATTTATTTCTCAATTAGTAATAGGACACTCGATATATGTAACATGGCGGCCAATATGGTGGCTATAATTACTTTAATTTAATTTTTTTATAACTAATATTTTAAAACATATCAGTGTTTGAATTCTAGGAACACTGTATTTTATGTGTAGAAAGTTGTTATTTGAAGAAGGATCCGAGACACCCTGATGGAAGATGGAGACCATAGCACATAAGTTTCGTCTTAGAAACAAAAAACAATTAAATCATTGAAAGAATTACTTATTGAGAAAAGTGATACTAGAAACGATAGCTGGGCTGCCGAAGTTCGACTTCGGTCATTTGGCGTGGTTAGTTACTTATTAAACGCTGCTGACGCAAAGTACCTTGTAAATTGCCGAAATAAATTCATAAGTACTAGAAATGTGGAAGATGCTAAATGGAAGGCTCAAGAAAAAGAAGCTGCATATAAAATTCATTAAAATTGTAAGAGCATTCTCAACAGATAAAAAACGTATTTGGATCTCTGTAGAAGTACACAATACACTAATAATGGTCGATGTAAACTTAGCAGATCAAATTTGATAAAAGCTCTACAAGAGCAATTTCGTGATCTACTTGTGCTATCTGCGCCAGGTAATGTTCACATCATCACTTTTCCAAACAAAGCAGCTTCAATGTTAAGATTATGTCCTGATGACGGTGATGATGAACTAAATGCTGCTATTTTTCAAGTGGTAAGTAAAAAAATAAAACGTGAAATTCTAGGATTAAAAAATAATAATAAAGAAACTTATAACTTACACGTAAGTTATAAGAACATTGTAGAACAAACTGGCATGACCCTAATGCACTTGTGTGGGGCAATATCAACAAAACTGGATAAGGCTCTACCAGCTTCGCTTATAGGAAGTATAGTGTCAGCAATCCTATCTAATACATTCACAGATCTTCAGATTGCTTTAGGTATAAAGTTTCGATTTTCAAAAGAAGTGGTCAACTTATTAAATTAAATTTAAGTCCCATACATCATGTACCTACTTATGATGAAGTTTTACGCTTTAAGAAGTCAGCAGCCTACGAAGTTTCGACGTAATGTGATTTATCCAGGGATTTTAATTGATAGATCTAGCGAAACGTTTACTCAGTTTGTTGTAGACAATATTGTTACTCAGATATTATCTTCATAAAATGGAGAAATGATTACACATTCACTAGCTGCTCTAGTTGCACAAACGAAACCAGAAAGTGAAAACGCTGGTTCAAGCACTACTCAGTGTACCATCAGAAGATTGAAGAAGAATAATATGCAACGTAACATAGATTTTGAGACACCAATAGTGAGGTACCATGGAACAGAAAAGCCACCCCCATGCCCAATAATTCAGCATGAAGATCACCTTTGTCTTTAAAAGTTTTGTGTCTTACTGTTCTATCAATTCAGAAAACATTGACATTGACATTGGAGCGTTTGCTATTGAATACGAGAATATATTATCTGATGAACTAGCGCTTCATGCTATTACTGCCTGTGATACCACTGCCATGTGTTATGGTAAATAAATGTGACACAACTTCAGAGGCTCGTGTAAATGTTGGAAGTGCTACATCCCAATTACCAAAACGGTGCTCGCTCCCACGAACAAATTCAGCGTTTGAAGAAAACCTTAAGCGAGTTCACTTACAAACATGCATGGAAAAACTCGATGGAATCAGACCCACCAGATATGGATCCACTCCTTCATGACTTCTATAAGAATGAAAACTCGAGATGCCTGCTGCCTAGAACTTCGCCAGAGAATACTGAAATTGCACCGCTGGAAATTCTGAAATCAGTGAAGTGTTCTCGTGAAAGTGCATTGCCATATAAGAGCAATCGATGTAGTTGCAGGAGTGCCAGTCTATCATGCACTATGTTTTGCTTATGCAAAAATAGTTTCTGTTCCAATGATTTGACAAGATTTGCGGAAGTAGAAATGAAACAGAATAAAGTAAATGTTTATGAACCAATTAAAGACGATACTGTCGAAGAGTCATCTGAAAAATGCTGTTTTCAATTTAGACGTTTTATTAAATTTGATCAATGAATGTTTTCTGTTTGTAGCACGAGAAGGTTAATAGTTTTGCATAGGAAAAGTTTTTTTTTTTTAACGTCAATCTCCTAATACATATACAATGGTGTTTCTGGATAACAAATAATTCTAAAATAAAATAGTTTGATACACCTAGTTGCATAAAAAGACCGTATACAAATTCAAGTAATTTATAACCGCCATAGTGGCCGCCATACTGAATATATCGAGCTGCCCAAGGATGACACCATCCATTTTATTATAGCTTAATATGTCCTTGTTAATATTCAGAAGTTAAAAAAACTTGATACAAAATTTTAGGGTATTGCTTTTGGCACCCGGACTATTATGAAAATTCACTGTATCATTTGTCGCTTATTTAACCCAAACACAACAAATCTCGTGTTTAGACTGAGTACTACGCGCTGATTATAGACGATATCATATCGTATATCGAATTTATCTAGAAATGTTTTATTCGATTACAATAGAATTCCTATAATAGACGTGCTCTAGATGTAAGCAACTGGATTCTTAGAATCTGGCCGGGCTCCCGATGCAATTTCGTAAGACTCGTCCCGATCTGACACTATCACCACGTCTATACATCCACTCAGATCCATAATGATTCCATCCATTAATTTTTTAGATAGAGGTATCTCTATATGTCTCTCTAAGTGGACTACGACCTGAACGCGCCTTAGACCACTCAGCCTTCCTGACTTTCTAGATCTACCCTCTGCCTGCTTGGCTCTTCTTTCCTTGGACTGCACTCATACAAAACAGAAAAATGATGGCCGCCTTGTCTGCGTCGTAGCGCTCGTAATGTTCCTTTTCGTGGAAATTTGTAGAGCGGCTGTTTAAAGGATAATTTTGAATTCTTGGACCAGCAGTCGTATTCTACCAATCTTCTTGTTTGGTTTTTCTGGGTTTTTCTTTCTTCGCTAGCTGGACCATTCTTTTCTCTATTTTGTTGATAATCTATTGCCGCTTTCCCGAATGATCAGAAATTATTTGATGTCAGATGGATAAGGCATCTGCAGTGTTCACCAGAGCGATGTTAGTTCAGAAAATGGTGCCGTTTTAACTTCTCAATCTAAGGCTGACAGTCAGAAGGAGAGCGAGATCTCAGTTGTATACTCTATAGCCATGTCTCCTTCTTCCGTAGCGGTAACATTCGTTCAACTTACCCAATAGAGCCAGAAAGTCATTAGAAGTTAAGCGAGATCTCAGTCGTACAGACACCCCTTCCAAGTTACCCGTTGAACGCTGAGAGCCATAAGAAGAAAAGCAAAATCTCAGCCATACTCTACAATCACACTGATGATGCCCTCTTCTTTTGCAGCGGCAACATCCGATGTCCCCTTTCCAGTTCTCTTGATTGTTTCTGGTACTAACCTTTCGTGATTATTCCAGAAGTTCCTTCATTATGGTGTCTCAAATTTCTCCTATTTGCTCTTTCGAATTGGCAGAGCTCTGATCTTTGGTTTGGATATCTGATATGCCGGTTATTTTTCTAGGGCTTCGATTGTTGCTTCGCTGCTAGCTGCTACTTGATGGTTTGGTTATGAGCAATGAGCAGCATTCCGTCTACATCCATATCTCTAACTCCACTTATAAAATTTTTGGCCGCTAGCTGTTCTAGCATTTCAACTGCTGCTTCCGGGTAGGCCAAATTCTTTAGGCGGCGGATATCGATTTAAAATTCTTGTAGTCTTGTTCTTAACTGTACCTGGTAAAGCTGCCTTCGGTGTTGATTGTTATAACGAAGCTCTGACGTATCGACAAGCACATTATAGTTTTGTTGGGAAGCTGGCGAAAGAGTCTCTGGTAGGTCCAAGGCAGGAGCACACAATACTACATCAAGCTTGTAGCCATATCATTGGAGCTCCAACCATTAGCAATTGCAACGGTCTCGCACTGACGCTTGTACATCGCCTATGATGTCTGTCTGACGTATGGTGATGGATTAACTCTAATACCGGTTGCAGGCAAAGTTGTCACATTTCCTGATTTCAAGTGACATTCCTACATTTCAATTTTCTTCTCCAGACTATCCATTTCCTGGCAAATGATCCCGTAAACAACTGGATTCCTAGCATCTGGCTAGGCTCTCGATGCAATTTCGTAACAGTAGGTATTTGGAAAAAAAATGAATTAAATAGTCCTTTGCACATTGTAAATACTATTACTTATATTACCTTATTATACCTTCATTTCACGAAGGTTTGTACTTAAAAAATCGATAATGTCATGACTTGGAAAAAAAAGTTTGTTGCAGATTGATTCACATAAATTCAATAGCGTTCAGATTTTGTATTGTATTCAATTACTTCTAGTTTAAAAACCGACAAACGTTTTTGACGTCATTAATTTGTTTCAGTCAATTTCTATTTGTTAAAAATGGAAGGCAAAAGTACAAACCCTCATGAATCAAACAGTACCTTCGATTATACGATCTTCTCCAATTTTGAATAACGAATCTTCGAACTGCTTCCAGTGAACATCATCTATAGTATCAACTTCTATTTTGTCTATTTTGACATGTGGTGCAAAGTAAGGATTTATTATCGAAGTACTATCAGGTAAGTTAAAAATCATGTCCTCAGCGTTTTTCTAAAATGAATTATGCATAAATGGAGAACCTTTTTTTTCTTATAAAAAAAAAATCTTTAAGGATAGCTACAGTTAGGCATTTAATAGAAGACGGACAACACAGGACAAAGCAAACCAGATAAATTAGAAAGGAAATAATTTGTACTTCATGCAAAATTCAAATTTAATGAAATTTCATCGTAGTAGAGCGCTTTTGGCTTTCGCCATCATCAGTACTACTTGTCAGGTTTCGACACGGAAGTTAAAATTGTAAAAGGACAACGACGACGGGGATAAAAACCATAACGACACGGCACGATAATTATCGTATATATAGATCTGTATTTCTCGTCGTGTAATGTTTTTTATCCTCGTCGTCGCTGTCCTTTTACAATTTTAACTTCTGTGTCGGAACCTGACAAGTAGTACTCATGATGGCGAAAGCCGATAGCGCTCAACTACGCTGAGTTTTTATTAAATTTGAATTTTACATGAAGTACAAATTGTTTTCTTCCTAATTCGAACACATGCCAGCAGCATCGTTTCCTTGGTAATCAGATAAATGACATCTAAGCGTAGGATGAAAATGGCCACTTCTATTTTTGCAAGAGTGTACAATAAATGATTGCCAGAAGTAGTAGAAAATTGGTAGAGAAAATTCTTCACCCCAGAGACTTTTTCGATGAATTTTTTTCTAATTGGGGAAAAAGACAAGCGCCGCCGACATTTTTAAAATTTAAAAAAAAAGTAATCTTGCGGTCTTTACATCGATTCAAAATCTCGATGGATTGTGGAAATTGAATGTATCATACGGTGCCCGTATGACGTAAGGCCTAATAATAGATATAACTAGTAATTTCTTGTTAACTGAAAATCTAAACTATTATAAAGATGAAACAAAGCGAGACAAAAATATAACCTTCTGATTAAGACAGAATGAATTGAAACAACAAATGCCATTACCAGGTTTAGGAACAATTTTTGTGGATCTAACTAAAAGATCCTTTTGTTGCCTTGCCGTTCGGACACCAGAAGAAGACAATGAAACAACAATCATAATGGAAAAATTGACTACATATTCTAAACACTTTTAGTATTTCCCTTCTTTTCGCAATACTTACCCCATTTATTTTAGTTG
Source organism: Ceutorhynchus assimilis (assembly GCA_917834065.1). Taxonomy (NCBI): domain Eukaryota; kingdom Metazoa; phylum Arthropoda; class Insecta; order Coleoptera; family Curculionidae; genus Ceutorhynchus; species Ceutorhynchus assimilis. The sequence continues at coordinate 16,788,078 of OU892277.1, read as the reverse complement.
TGTTTGCTCTTTTAACAAAAATGTTTTCAAATTCTTTTATACCTTCAACTAGATTTGAATCATTAATCTTATAAATATTATCAATTTTTATATTGTTTATCTGATTGGCAAATATCTTTGTTGCAATTAGATTATTTATTTTAAAATTTCCACTTATACTTTGGTTACCATTTCTCCATAGCATCTCTACGAAATATTATGTATATTGAATACACCAGAAGTTTTAACTTACTTTTGAATAAATTTTCGTTTACTATAAGTTCTGTCGTAGTAATTTTTTTAGTTTTAACTGGTCCGTTAATTATTTGCTCTTTGTTGTTCTGCAGCCACAGGTTTGGTGTCCAGGCTTTATTGTTCACGTCATTTAATATTATTTTGTTGGCTTTAACACTCTTGCAGTTTATACTGCCTCTAATAGTAGCTTTTTCGTTTATCACCTGAAATATTGTCAAAAATTCATTTAAAATAGTGTTAACCAATAAACAACTAGAACTTTTATTCAAATTTATTAAAGTACGTAGGAGTACGTACAACTTGATTTGGAAAGCTTCCTCGGCTCATAACCTGTGTCTTGATACTTTCTAGCCGATCTTTTATTTTGTCTAATTTTTCTTGAATAATTTCTTCCTAAAAATTAGGATCAATTGAAAACTTATGTGTGATCCGAAAACTTACATCTACACTAGATGCAAAACGCGCTCTTCTTTTTCTGCCATTGGAAATGTCCGTGACGTTTGTTTCATCAACAGAACCATCTTCAATTTTATTTAGTTTTTTTCTACGATCGTAAACTTTCGCTTCTAAATCATTAAAACAGTTTCGAAGCGTTCTTTCTGGTATTTCCTCTAAAAAATAGACAAAATAATACTTTTACTCGCGTTTTCACATAACTAGTAAGTTTACCTATTTCAGCATGTGCCATAAAAGACATCCCATAGATGTTTATCCTGTAATCGTCATCCAAACCGACAATAAAAGTTATATCGGCGTTCCCATTTTCTCGTTTGTTGACGGCCAAAATAGTTGAACAATTTAAATGATAACCTTTTCTCTGAGATAGTTGGATATCTTCATTCTGAGGTTGGAATACTAATACCTTATCCTGAAATATGTATACCTAATTATACTAATGTATTTTAATGAAGGTTTCGGAATTTGATAAAACAACGCTTTTGAAGTTGAGTTCAACTCAACACTGTTTTTTTTTTTTCATATTTCTTACGTAGTCACGCTCAAACGGTTATGCAAATAATATTCTACTATCGAAAGATGATATTTGCATTTTCGAATAATGGAAGTTATATTTTTCATTTAACCCGAACCAAGTCATAATTACTATTCTCTCATGACGCGTTCATCACAATTGAAACTTCTATTAGGGCGGGATTTTTTCACTTCAAAATTTTTCTTCCGCTCAGTTGTTACTCTTAGGTACCTACCTATACCTATTTACTATTAGGAAACAATAAATCATTTTTTTAGTAACTTGAATCGCTAAAAAACAGATAAATAATCTAGAGGAGGCTAAGTGACGAAGGTGAGAGATCAAATACCGGCTCAAATATCAACCTCACCTACCCAAGTCTTGGAAAATCTCTCACCTGGTGTACCCTGCTAGACAACGAAAGAGGCTCTGGCGACCGAATAACCGCGGAATAAACATCCCACCGGTTATAAGGAAATGGCAATCAATACCATAGACCAAGGTTCCTAAAGTTCATAGGTTGCCTGGTAATGGGTAACCTGATGACGCGTCTGGGGTGCTTATCGAGATTTGCATTATGTTGAGGCCCCCCAGATGACGTCATAAAGTTACCAGGTAACCTACCTCTCTCAAACAACCTTGACCCTAGACATTCCATGCCCATAAAGGAACAGTCGTAATATTAGTCAATAAAAAATTGAAACATCTGGTATTACAAAAATACAGGCTATATCGGAGTTAATTGAAAGAAACCGTCTGCAGGTTTTCCAAATAAGTGCCAGAACTACTATTGGAGGACGAAGACACATAAAAACACATAATTAGCAGAGAGAGCTGAAAGTAAATCAAAGTAACAGTTGAATGCTGACCTGTCCGTGCTTACGGACTATTTTAAGGGCCAACATTTATTCTGCATGAATTCCTTCTCCAAAAAAAAAACAGTGGAAATAAGATGAACTAGGAAAATCCTCACAGGCACAGAGAAAAATAAAATGGATTTTATCATTATAAAGTCATGTGTCGAGATGTTACGTTACAGTCTCAAGCCGTTTCGATTCGAATAGCAACCACCGATATACCTAATCATTATAGCAATGTTGAATATTCATATAGTAAGGTGGAAAAAAACAAAATACCTACTGAATACTGAAAATGCAAAGAAAAGTTCCAAAGCTCGAAAAAAATAAAATAGGAACGGCAAGTTTGACAAGCGTGGAAATAAATAAATGTTCAGAATACATACCTTACTAACAGTAGAAACAGCTCAGACACAAAAAGATTGGTAAAAACAAGACGAAATATGAGCATAGAGAAGATCAAGAATCTAAAGAATAAAAAAAAAATAAGAAAAGATTGAAGAAATACAAATACTAGAATACAAAACTAGGAAAGGAAACTACCGACAACAATAAAGACAAAAATTATACTATCGAGGGGAAAAATACAAACAACTCTATAGTTCGAAATGAAGCATAATAGGCTGCGTGGACAGAGCATTCTGAATGTGGTTTGTTTCGAAATTTCCGAAAAAAAATAAAATAGCGATAAATTATAAGTGACTTGAAACAAATAAAGAAGTTAAACTGCCCAGATGAAGCTCGGATTACTAGTGGGATGATAAAAATAAGAGGAATAAGAACTGAGGGAGAATGTGAAAATCATATTAAATAAATGCTTGGTAGGGGAAAAATTTCAGGGTCTGGAGAAAATGTATCCGAAAACATATGCATATACATTGGAAATAAAATGAAATTAGAAATTGGAATCGGAATTTTCGGAGAAGGGACTCTGTTGAGTGACATTTGGTAAAGTCAGGTTCATCGGGATATGTTCAGACTTGCGAACCTATAAGTTTGAAACTATATTTGCTTAGGTAGGTATCCTACACATTTGACACTATCATAAATACTGAGTTCAAATACTCTCAATATTGCTATACGACATGTTTTGTTTCAACAAGGTTTCGGGAGCAAAGCAAAACATAAGCATTAGTGACACATTAGCAACGAGAACGACCTGGAGTAGATATAATAATTTCAATTTAGATATAATAACTTCAATTAGAAATTATAATGATTCCATTTAGACTTTTACGGTTTTGCTTAACATGTTAATCAGGTACAGGTGTACTTTGTCGTTTTCTAGTTATAACTTACCAGTTGGGGCTGTACAATCAATGGTATCCCGTTACTGTAAACAACGATTGATTTATCGACTTTGTGTCCCCAGTGAAAACTATTAACCAAAGCCATTTCAAAACCTGCAAGCATAAAAAAGTAATTATGAGTTATTAATTCCACGCGTTTTTTTTACATAAAATTCATATCAGAAACATGTAGCAAAAAAATGTTTTGGTTTTTTTCCGACAGCCCGTATTATAAAAAAAAAGTAATTTTTACATGACCACTCCCTAGGCTTTTTAGCGTCAATGCATCTATTGAGGAACCGAAGAGGATATTTGTAACTCCGCAGTAACATTCCCAAGCCTGCGGTTCCATTGCACCAAGGGAAATGAGGAGGGATAGAGGAGTAACAACCTCTTTAAAAAAACGGGGTTCCTTTGGCTCGAGTGATAGTACCCTGTAAGGGCCTCTGCCTGGGGTACAAGTGAAGCTGCTGCCTTGTAGTGAGACGTTGGAGCACCAAAGGAGCATTACGATTTCATTAAAAGTTGCTTACATGAAGCAGCAAAAGAGTCATTATGATACTTTGACAACACCGGCCGCTAGAAACCCTATTGGTGGGATGAAGAGATAAAAAAGGGAAATTGAACTAAAAAAACAAACATGGAAAATATCTATATATAGGAGGAGCAAAAAGCACCGAAAGCTGGAGATTTCTAAAATCTTTAAGAAAAGAAAAAGACCAAAGAAATCATATCTGCGATTATTCTAAATGAGTAGGATAAGTACTTTGCCACCTTACTCACTGAAGACCGTGAACAGTTCACAGAAGAACCCGAGAACGTCAGAGTACAAGTATCTGCCTTGCATTAGAACCTCTGTTGAGGAGGTGAAGGTAGGTCAGTACAAAACTAAAAACAGAAAGGCCCCAGGATCCGGTGATATACCAGCAGAAATAGTTAGGCACGCCAAAACTATATGAAAACCTAACGAGACTCTTTCAAAACTGCTTGAACAGCGGAGAAGTACCATTCCGAATGGAAACTATCTTTTATGTCAACCATTCCTAAAAAAGGCATCAAAAAGGTGTGTGACAATCACAGAGGAATCGCAGTAATGAGCAAAGTGAAAAATTGAACGAGAATATGCCGACAGCGAGGCAGAAGAACAAGCCGGCTTCAGAGCAGGGAGATCCACAGTAGACCATCTTGTCTGTATTACACTACTTAGCGAGAAAATGACGGCAGTTAATAAGGAACATCTCCTCTATGTACACCTGAAAAAAGCCTATGCAGTTCCCCTCTAACCAAACTATGGGTATCTCCTAGAACTACAAACCCAATAAAAGCGGTCCAACAACTATGTAAAGATTGTCAAATAGAAATAAAAATAAAAATCGGCAACAATATTTCAAAACGTGTTCCCCGAATAAAGGGCTAAAACAAGGATGTTGCTTGTTAAAATTTTCCTCGAAAAAGCGCTTTCGAAATGGAAACAAAAATGCAAAGGGATGGGCAATAATGGGCATACCCGTAGATGAAAATTTTCTATACCTCCAGATTGAGTTTTGCAGACGACCAAATAGTACTGGCACAGGATATGGAAGATCTAGAATACATGGCTAGAAAGCTTGTTGAAGAGTATGAAAGGTGGGGGTTGTCAACATAACAAAAACTGAATACATGTGCATAGGAGGAACACAACAGGATATGACACTGGAAGATCGACTCACAAAAATCGTGGAGTAAATACAAATACCTTGGTCTAAATATAACAAACGACGGGACCTTAGATGAAGCAATCAAAGAGAGAAATGTACATGGTAGAAAAGCTATTAGAGTGCCTAACACTATTTTGTGGGATCAAAAGATTAGCAAAGAAGAGGAACATCGCATATACATTACGATGGTCAAAAGCATTGTGACATACGGTCGCGAAGTGTGGCAACTGAAAGAGAAATCTATCAAAACATTGGAGGCTACGGAAATGGACTATTGGCCGGCAGAACCAGTTGGAGAAAGTAAGAAACGAAAGGATACGAGAAGTGATGCGAATCGGACATGTAAAGGTCGAAGAGATAAAAATACAACAATTAAAATGGACACGTCCAAAGAATGACTCCAGAAAGGCTCCCTAAACAAATCCTAGAATGGACACCAACGGGCAGAAGAAGAAGAGGAAGACCCAGAAAGAGTTGGAAAAAAGGAATTGATAAGGAAATGCAAGAGAGAGGGTTAGAAGAAGGCCAGCGGAACAACCAATCCGAATGGCGACTGGTTTTCGGAAGACGTCGTAGAATGTTATGACACCGATATGTATATATGATATCGAGAATATTTGCCAAATATACAACTTACAACCTAACACGTCTTAGATTATTACAAAAATAGGTATAAATCGCCATTATTTTCTATCTAGTGGAAGTGATTGCTAGTAGGTATTAAAATTTCAAACAATATCCCTATAAGTTTCACCTAAATGAGAATACATAGGTACGTAACTCGGTTTATAAGTAAAAAAGCTATTTACCATTCCATTTATACAATTTTTGATTTTGCATTTCTTCATAAAATAAAACAAATGGTGTGTCGTTTTGAATGAATATGTTCATATGTGTGGGCTTCTTGGTATCAAGTTGCTGTATTTTTCTTACTTTGCCTTCTTTGGATCTAAATACGGACGAATGGATCTAATACAAACATTCCAGTTAATTTTATTTGTTAAATATACACAAAAATACTCGCCTTTTGATTTCTTGGTAAACGCTGGGCGGCTATAATAATTTCTGAATGTCTGTGGGCGAAGCTGGATAAACTTACAACACCCGTAACATGTATTGTATCCGTTTCATCAAAATACGATCCCATCCATTTATAACACCTGGATCAGAGAGCATCAATAGATAAAAAAAAACAAAGTTAAGCTGATTAAATTCCTATTCAGGTTTAATTAAAAATTCACATTTCAGCATTTTGTTATAAACTTGTAAGCACATAATATGTATTCAATAATCAAACATAATGTTCGCTATTGAAAATGTGTATTATCTTGGAAGAAACGGGACGAAAAAGCACAATGAGTACCTAACTATTGGTAAATGAAAGGTTCAAAGAATATCTAGGAAAATAATTAAACTAAGTGATGAAACGTCAAAAAATGGACAAGAAAGGAGACTTGATTATCATACATAGAAAATTGAGAAAACATAATAACATCATGGGAAGCAGTAAACGCATCTGATGAAACTTAATGTAGATATGCAGGAGAATATCAATTTTGGGAATATATTGAGTGAACGACGATAAACCCGTAAGGTAAGTATAGAAGATGCATTCTATCAACCAGTGATCAAATGATAAAAGTAGGAACTTCAAGGGAAAAAAAGATTGCTGAGAGACTTTAATAAACGAACAAGAAGAAAAAGCAACGTCGGGGTAGTAAGAGCATTAGGAGAAAATGTAGCGAATAACAATGGAGAAAGTCTGACATCGCAATCCGCCGCCGCCAAAATACCTACACGTGGAAAAATGAAACTAGCCACTGAAAATCGATTGACTGTAATGAATAAATACACTATTGCAAAACAGGTTTATTAAGAGAGAGGCGAAATACCTAAACAATAAATTTAAAATTGAAATGTATAATGATGAATTACAAAACATCAAACACCTGCTAGAAAATAATACAGGTTGCTGTTTTTTGTTGCTTTATTCCCTTCTTATTTAAGGACTACATCTCAGTCAGGGGTATGCAACATTTAGTTTACTATGACTATGAAGTATAAATTATATACCTACCTAATGTTCATGTGCACAAAAAACAAAATTTTGTAAGGTTTAAATTTCTTTTACGCATATTTGAACGTATTTTTGTAATATAAGAGACTCTTAAAACAGTATGTACAATGCGCATACTACTTTGAAAAAGAGATAATTCCGGGTTTAAAAAGTAATGTATGACAGCTCTGTCACACCTACTTACTTATACCTCAAAGTGTATGAATTTCAAAAATTCGCCTTAGCTGGTCTTACATACAAAAATACTGTTTTTTTTTTTTAAATAACAAATTTAATTAGAGCAATGGGTACTGGGTACCTATACTTACGTGATAGTACCTAAATGTTCTCCCGGATTGGAACTCGAGACAAAATATAAAGTTTCTGAGTTAATGAAAAATATGCCATCGGATAAGTATTGATTAGCCACTGTTTGAATCAGCTCAGGACTAGTCTGATTTTCAGTAAAAGTGTAGAAATGAAATACATTTTTGGTACCCAAAGCTAAAAAACCCATTTGTTGATACTCAATTGCCTAAAATTTAAAAACATTTATTAATGAAGAACAATAAAAAAAAAACAATAAAATTACTTTATGAACAATTATTGACTGTTCGTGTTGGAATTTGCCATAATAATCCATCTCAAGCGATTGATTTAAAGTTCCGTGAAATATTTCATCATCTATTTCAAAAAGGGTTTTATTGAAAAAAGTAAAAATATTTACGTTGGGATCAAGAGTAGGATCTGAACGTCTGTAATAAAATTGTACAATAGGAGATTCTTCCGAAACTGAGCCTGAAAACATTTGCAAATGACTGCTGTATATCTACATGTGAACTAACTAAATTTCAGCATTCTAAAATCACTTACCAGCTTTTCTAATATTACGATTTTTAATAACATGTTGGTCCTGTAATCCATCTGATATTTCATCAAGGTACTGTTCAAGTTTCAAGTTATGTCTTTCGGCTAATGATATTTTTTTTGATAATATAAGAAACTTAAAGAGAAGTAATTCAAAAATCTCGAAAATATGGAAATATGTTTTAATTACCAATGAAATGAAATGAAATATATCCATTACTATGGCCCAGAAACTTTCACAGAACTAAAAATGTGTAGGTACTAGGACAATTATTGTTGCAACAAAAAATTTTTTTATGGGAAATGGAATGTGCAAAACACTTTTTTATAGGATCAAATATTGTTTATAATAATTTACAGAATACACATTTCAAGTATCCATTGTGAATGAATATTTGATACCATATTTTCGTTCTTTTAAAGTAGATGGCGTTAAAATGTGATATTTTTGACAATTCTATTTTATTGTTACGTATGCGGAGTTGCAGATACCCTTCCGAAGTTAGATATATATATTTTTTGAAACTTGTTTTTTTAAAACATTTTATGTATAGGTACCTATCCTAATGGTACTACTTGAAAGCACGTATTTCCTATGCCTAATGCTTGAAGCACTGGTACCGGGCGCATTTTTCCGTTTCCTATTTGGTTACCGCTACATGGAGCGCTGATCCCTTAGGACTTGTAAAACTATATCTGGCAGCGCGTTTCCTATTAGGCCAGCGCACATTGTCTACCGCTTCATGGCGCGCTACTCCTATAGGACTTGTTAAATTATATCCGACGTCGCGTTTCCTATTAGACCAGTGCATATAAATTGAATAACTACGCTCATTTTGCCAACCATGCTGCTAGATGACTTTTGACATTGAGTTGGTTTTTAATAATAATTAATAAAACAACTTGTAGAGTTTAACTTTTTTTGTAGCAGCCAAATTCTTTCCAGCAGTAATAAAAAAAATGAAAAACTTTTTCATAGTTGCAGGCAAGCATTTTGCCGCGGTAGAAAATATACTTATTGATAATATGTAAGTGTTTCTACTGTAACAGGAAAAAAAATATTAGTGGCAGAAAAGAACTTAACTGTTACAACCAAGTGACTTTTTGCAAACTTAGTGAAGTGCGTTCTACTACTAGAATAGGATCGTCTTGCAATTACAGCTAAAAAATCTGCTATGTTAGCCGAAAATACATTAGTAAAGAATTTTTGGCTAGAGGATTTCTCAGTGCAGAATCAACAGAAATAATAAAACGAGACACAACGAGAAATATTACAAAATTATTGCACCACCTGTAACCACCAATTAACCTCAAAAAATTACAACGATGATTAAATGGATTGCAGTGCAATGGGTGTCTGCAGACGATCGCAGAGGGTGTGCGCTGGTCTAATCAGAAACGCGACGTCAGATATAATTTAACAAGTCCTATATGATTAGCGCTCTATGTAGCAGTAGACAATGTGCGCCGGCCTAATAGGAAACGCGATGCCAGATATAATTTTACAAGTCCTAAAGGATTATCGCTCCATGTAGGGGTAACCAAATACGAAACTGAAAAATGCGTACCGGACAACTGTACCTACTTAAATTACAGCGTAGCAGGGAGAACAAATACGAGGGAAAACAGGCTATTAAGTATTTCTAAATCGTTTTAGTAAGTTTGCTAAGCATTTACTCCTTCAGGCATCGCCCTTCATCTTCCCTGTTTGTCGCTGGATCAAAAAGGTAGTCCAATGAGTAGTCTTAGTCTAACACAGACGAAGTCAGGGCTTTGAGAGTGCTCCTTTTGTGAGACCTACTACCTCCGACCCAAACCATTTCCAGTAGAATCACAATTTCTAGCAGCAATTGTACGCAACCAATACGGTAATACTGTAACAAAACGGCTCAGGAAAACCTTTTTTTTTAAATTCCAGTTGATAAAAAAAAATGCCATTCGTGTTAAATATGTAACAATCGGTCTTTAAATCTCCAGGTCTTCAAAAATACCACCCAGTTAACCGATTTCGCAATTTTCTGCCATTCACTAACCCGCTGATATAACAGTTGTCAGTTTTCACCATATCTTAATAAAATATATACTCTCTATGCAAGCCGACAATGTCAGAGGTGATGATTCTTTTTTCGGGCTACGTGACCGATAAAACTTTCAAACAAAAGCGTCATCAAGTTTCGACTATAAACAAGCCCTGAAGCCTCCTAATTCCACTCAGCGCTGGCAAAGTTCAGTGTTGACGTTATTCTGCTGATTTTGTCTCTCCGAGACCTTAGGTAATGTTTCAATTGCAAGTATTTTAATTTATTCATTATGATTTTTGTTATCTTTATATTAGGTACTTATTTCCTCCCTTGTGTAAAGAACAAAATCGTTGGGTTAACTTCACAACTCTGATTTCTTCCTTGACAAGTATCAAGCAATGCCGTTTTATCATTACCTTGTCGAGGATGCCCGTGGCTCATTACCCGCTAAGAATTCAACCTAGTCTTTACAGCGGTGGGATATTTTTTTTCAGCAAAGGGACATCCCCAGTAGCACAACAATATTGGTAAAATATTATATTTACATATTGGCCCAAGAATGCAAACGACAGATTTTATTTTTTTTGCCCAATATATATTGTAAATATGAATCCGATATTGGAGAAAGATATTGTCCCAATATTGCTTATTAATAAACATGTAATATTGCTTTTAGAAATATACCCAATATTTGTTTTTCAGATTGGCACAAGGTATACTTTTTATATGAATCTGATAGTGAATATAAATATTTCTCCAATATTACCAATTAATAAATATGAAATATTTCTTCTAGAAATATTTACAATATTTCCTAGAAATATTTACAATATTTTTTTGGAAAAACACACGTATTTAACCAAAGCTCCAACACCTGCAGACTAGACCGGTTTCCGGCTTCGAGCTTGTGAGCGAAGCACACCAACTTAAAGAAACAGGTTTGAAGAACAACAGTAGCGCGTGGTGCCCTCTCTCGGTAGTCCTGATTGATATGGAAAAGATACATCTCCTATATATCACCAATATTGGATAGATATTAAATATAAACATGAATAAAGATATTGCCAAACATGGATTGGATCCAATATTGGATCAATCTTGGATTCACATATTATATAATAATAATGTAGGAAAAATATTAATCTCCAATATATTACATACCAATATTGGCTACAAATTGCTAATATTGGACCCATATACAATATTTTACCAATATAGAATCAATATTTGGCCAATATGGATAAATATATCACTGTTATATTAGAAAAATTTGTTTTGCCATATTATATCCAATATTGGCTTAATAATGCAAATAAAAACATTATCTGTGCATATTGGTCTATTAATGGATACAATACTATGGTAATATTAGAAAAAGTTGTATTGCCAATAATCCACCAATTTTGTCTAAATAATGTCAATGAAGAGATTTTTCTGTATATAAGCTTAAGTAAATATAATATTACAATGTGGAAAAATATGTATTGCCAATATTGGCTCAATAATGCAAAAAAAAACAATTTTTTTGTGCTTATCGGTTCAATGATGGATAAATATATCACTGTTATATAAGAAAAATATGTATTGCCAATATGTAACCAATCTTGGCTATATGCTGCCGATAAAAATATTGTTTGTGCATATTGGCCCATTCTTGGATAAATTTATTATTATAATGATGAAAGAAGTTGTATTGCCAATAAATGTAGAATGTTGGCTAAAAAATTCCAATATTGGGCCAACATACAATATTGGTCCAATGTATCCGCAACATGGGACCAACATTGTGTGCTACTGGGGATACGTGTTCCGCTAATTGATAGTCTAGGAAAATTGTCGAAAAATACCTGCATTGCAAAAAAAAAATCCTAACCAAATGAACTTTTCAGGGATGATAGGGGGCGGGTGGGTGATCATAAAACTGAAGATATCACACATGCTCCCCTGTGGCGCTTTGCGTTATAGGGGTTGAAAGTGCGCCATTGGCGATTACTTGGTACCTATTGATTTCACAAAAAAATGTTTCAAATAAAAGATGTGCAACATTATTTGATCTACAATTAAAATGTTTATCTAAAGACTTTTTTGATCGAGGGCCGTCTGTGGTCATAAGGGCCGTTTGAAATTTATAATGAAGATAATACATTTCAACGAACGTGAAAAAATTTTCTACAACACATACAACGTTTTTGCTTTATGAAGTTTTTAGTCACCCCAAGCCATTTCTCAATAGGGGTAGTTTAAAGATTTTTTATTTTTTCACAAAAAAATTTTCTTAATAAAAGTTTTATAGGATTACATTTCCTACAATTTTTTCCTATCAACTTTGATAATCTAAGGTAATTTCACAAATATGCTTGAATTTGAAGAAAGTTATGTGAAATTGATTTGATTTTAATTAATTTTTGAAAGTATTAAGGGCGGAAATGAAAAATAAAAAAAATATAGAAATTATAGATTTTTTTCGAAAAAAAAAATATTTTTTTTTAGGAGGCTATGTTTTGGTATTTAAGCATAACTTTTAATTCCAAACAACTTTTCTCTATAACATTTTGCTGAATTTTTCAAAATAAGGGTACTTCACAGTATAATTTTGATATTGTTTGACCTATACCCTGTATGCTGTTTGACTTGCAACCATTCTAAGTGCACCTAATATGATTATCAGACATGCACCAACTTTTGGCCTTGTTTGTATTTGGGTTGTGCTATTACTAAAAAAATTTCCCATATGTTGCACATTTAAAAAATCACACTGTATATAATTTTGCTATTTTAATTTTTATCATTCAATTACCAAAGTCAAGACAAGTTCAAGTTCCTATCATAATTCAACCAGCTGTGGATAAATATAACGATCCGTCCAAGCAAAACAAAACAATTCGTTATCATTTTCGGTAATTAAATTAACGACTGACCCCAGGGTCAGCCAGTGAACATTTTTGGATAAGTGTGTTCAGGATTATTTCCTTTTCTTTGATATGTAATACGTTTTCAAATTTTGCACTATTAAGTTTATATTGTACTGTTTAGTAAGGGCTTATTTCCGTGTCGCGCTGGAAAGACTCAGCTACAATGTTCAACGCAGGACAGTTAACCCGTCGTTTTCGCGCCGGAGGACATGCGCCAGATAGCATGATTCATCATGTTTAGATGGTTAGGGCCTAGAATAAGTGTACAATAAATAAGCCGTGTTAAACAAACCAAAAACAAATATCCTAGACAAACACAGTTATGTCAAATCTAGTTTTCTGTTATCTTGCAGTGATACAATTTCCTTTTTTTGTGGTAATTTAAATTTCTTTCCACCGTGAGTGCATACGTATCAGTTCGCTGATAAACAATAGGGTCAGGCCATTTTTCTTTCCTTGATTTCTCGACAAGCCGATCAATACCGTCGATTTCATTTTTTCCTTAGAACCGAGAAAAAAACTGCCAAAACTGAGTCCGAAGTTTCAGGCCCCGAGTCCGCGATACCCTGAGGTATTTGGAGTTGGAATAGCCATACGAACAAACCGGCATTATTATCTCGATTATTCGATTACCCTGCATTAGGACAATCAAATCAGCGAAGCCAATATGCGTTTAATTGGATCCGGCACTGGTGGTATATCTCCCACAATGGCGCAAATCAACTTGAATGGTATAACTACGCTAGATAGAATAGACTACTTTGGCGGACAGAAGATATTATCGATTTCGTAGATAATATCGAATTAACTACAGAGGGCTGTGATGATGACACTTAAGTGCGAATTTGTGAACTCAGACTCAGAGGGCAAGCTATTCTGGTGAAAACCGTAAATAGCTGGACTTGAGCTGCATTGAAAAAACATTCAATCACCCAATATCCGAGTCAGCTGACTGAATTTCAAGCTATGCAACGATTCCAGAACACCTACCAAAGATTGGGTGAATCGATTACGGACTATTCTGCTAGAATTGAAAGAGCAGAGTGACGTACAATGGAACCCTCGAATGATCTGCAACCCGACTTAGTGAGACAAGAAATTTTAAAGAAACATTTTCATAAAAAAATTATTATTGTTATACCTACGTATATAAAAGAGAATGTCGTTCTCCGTAGAACGCAAGATCACGCTGACGCAGTGAAAATAGCGGTTGAAATGGAAAATAACATGAAAACTTGGCGAAACAAAGACCGGGCACAGATGTTCCAACCACGACAACAAGGACAATGCCTAAAACAACAAGGACAATACCCCAGGCAACAAGAACAGTAACAACGACAGCAACTCGGGCAAAAGCATACCCAAGTTGGACAACCCCTTGCCCAAACCGTGGTAAGATGGGACACTGGAGAATAAAATGTACTGAATCTCCTAGATAATACATGGATGTTCTTACTCATAGACACAGCACAGACAGTCAGCCCTCAGGATAAACAGAAACTAGAAGAGATCACGGTGTACATAGATATTTTTCACAGCACGAGAAAACCGTCGAGTTCAACCAAGGGAAAAAAAATCAAAGTTCACACGAACCTGATAAAGAAGATAAAAGCTCCATATCGGGATCCCGCAACACAATCTGACCCATGAGGAAGACCACTGGAAAAGCGTAGACTCCAATGACGACGTATCGCATCCCCCCGCGCCTAAACATTATTCAACCATAGCATCGCCAAACCATTCAAGTTCACCCGTTGTTTCAAGTTCATCCGTTATTTCAAGTCCACCGGTTATTTTAAACTCACCCATTCTTTTTAGATCTCACGTTGTTTCAAAGTCACCGAGTACGTACATCTAATCCCCGCCAAGTTAGCAATAAGACCCCTCGACTTAAAATTTTAATCAAATCGATACTGCTCGAAACCCCCCTGAATTTGTAACTTCACTCAATAAACCCTCAGAAATCATCAAATTAAAATTAAGTAGTAAGAATTCAAGTAACTTTTGTGATGAAATTGAAACCTCTTACCTAAATGACTAACTCAAGTAAGTGACTTGACAGACTCTGACATAACATTGAATAACTCCGGAAAAACACCAGAACTACAGGCTGAATCCCTGGATGAGTTCTCCTCACAATCAAGCCAAGGCAACACCTAAGTTCAGACCAGAAGAAGAGAGAAATTTATTCTGACCGCCCAGCAAACATCGAATCATCCCATAGAAGTATCAAAGATATACCTTGAGGTATGCGACTACACATACTAAATTCCACGAACATCTCGAAGATCTCGCAGGAACTGCCAAATGTCCGCCTCAAGGACATCTTATGTTATATGAAAAGCAAACGTCTCATAGAAGTCTAGGAAGAACATCCACAGTTCGTCTCAAGGAAGTCTTATGTTATATGAAAAGCAACAAATGACCCATAGAAGTCTTGAAAGAACATCCACAGTAAATCTGAGCAAGATATCTTCAAGCGACAATACTTAGAATGTCGCCAGCCAATGTTTCTGTAACATTGTAATTCGAAGCCACTTTGAGAGGTTCCAAATTACATTTTAATTTCAGAGAACGTGCTCCCAGAACATTAGCCAAAACTATATAGGTAATGATTATTTATTAGACTAGAGAGTAGAGTACCATAGTACCATATAAGTCACGCAAGAAAATATCCAGTGACCCCGAAGGGCAATGTGCTTGATTTTCTTAAGTGAATTATGTGGTAGGAACTTACTTCAATCACGTCCAATACAAAATTCTGTCCAACATTATCCTAAACATACCAAAGAATAGGGAAATCATCAAATTTAAGGTTGCCTTACAACTTTTACAAGGGAATCCAACGATGCATCAAACTACTCAAACTTTTGTTATAAATGAAAACCCAGTACCTATGATACATTTTGCCCATTGACGAATATTGAAATACTATTTGCTACTCTTTATCTAGTTTCAATTCAAAAATTTATCAAAATAGAAAGTCCAAGTATAAATAAATAATTTTTTTTATTTTTATCAAATATGCATACCTATCAGTTTTTTTAGAACTACATTAAAGTGACAAACCAATTTTTATTACCATACACAAAATGATCATAGAAGCTGAAAGGTGATTCACTGCACTTTTCTTTCCACAACACTACTAATAATAATAATCAACATCAACTACCGTCAGGTGCCCAGGTAAAGAAAACCCGAACTCCAAAAACCAACAAACTAATTCTGAAACCCACGTTCTGCGCGCAATATCCAATGGCAAAACAGGAAGTACAGAAAATATTCAAACGTTATTTAGGAGCCAGAAGGTCAGAGGGACCAGAAGCTATGTGACTAATGCGATGCGAGGTTAGAGGTTAGAGTAGTGAAAAAAACAGCGTCTTTCTCTTCATTATATCAGGAGGATATCGCAGAGCGTCTTCGAGAATGTGATCGCTTGTAATGAACTATCAAAGTTATATCGACAATAATTTTAAAATTCTGTAGAAATTTAATTGAAACTTCTATTCGACAAAAAGGTGAGATATAAATTGAATGTAGCTATCCGACGTTTTTTTGTTCTTCACCCTGATGTTCATATGAAATATACTATACAGGTTTTTGGGCGACGCCGACGTCTCGGTGGGACAAGCCATCGATATACGTAGAACATATCCAATTTATATTCTACAGAACGCAAGCTGCAATATTGCCAGTATGTGCAAATAGAATTCAGATAGTCCCTTAAATTATAAATGTCTCTAAAATCTCTTGCGGACGGCCCAACGTAATATAACCAAAGAACAGAGGCATGAGACATTTCAAATTCGCAATTAAAAATCTTCAGTACTTCTCTACATTGTAACATAACAATATCTGCAGGGGATTTAAAAAAAAACATCGCAAAACTGCCTGTAGATGTTTCGTGCTTGCTGGGCGTATATCGCCTTCCGACTTCAATACCAAGACTTATCACAAGGTGTGTAACCGATGGGCATATAGTCTCAGTTAGGTATCCATTAAGGGCTATAATCCAATGCCTAGCTGGTAACGGTAGGTAGTTGCAAGAACTACGAAATCCGCACCGTCCAGTATCTGCAAGGGTGTGGTCTCGGGTGCGGTTTACTACCATTACAAAAAAACTTTTATGCACAAACTAAACTTCCGCAATAATGATGATGAGCCGTTAATACGACCCTCGAGAAGTTTTACTTCCCGACGCAGCTGACAGCATCCAAGTTCAACCCTCCCGAAGACCAACCTGAGATCCAGACACTAAAGCTACTCAAGGAATTTAAAGGTCATGAATTCACTACTACCGATCTAGAGCTACAAGAACTTCACACCATGATTGACCTCATTCCGATCCAGTAGACAACCAATTCAACACCTGTATGGTTAGAAGCCAGCATGATCTGTACGACCCACTTCATCGTCGTTCTCCTTATTAGTATCACGCTTTATTGCCAATTAGGCTAGAACGTCAACGCAGCCAGACAAGGTACGGGCGTTGGGCTATCACCAAAACACGTCCTCGTCCGCTCCATGTCTCCAATAGTATTGAATATGTTGATATGACCAGAATGAGCCTGACTCGTCTACTGCCGATGCCAACCAGAGGATATCCCAGGGTTATTTTTCAGACCATCCCGGAGGTAGAGCAAGTTCAGGACGTCCAGTACGAACATCCTCGACCAGTCTAAACCGTTTTGTTAAATAATCATTTCCGAAAACATACACCACCTGAGAGTCTGAGAGTATGTTTCCGTTTTACGAGAGGGTAATGTAACAAAACGGCCCAGAAAAACCTTTTTTTTTTAAATGCCAGTTGATAAAAAAATGTGATTATTGGTAAATATGTAACAATCGGACAAAATAAGTCCTTAAATTTCAAAGTCTTTAAAAATACCACCCAGTTAACAAATTTCGCAATTTTCTGCCCTTTACTAACCCGCTGATAACACAGTTGTCACCATATCTTAATGAAATACTCTCTATGCGAGCCGACAATGTCAGAGGTTATCTAGCTGC
Organism: Ceutorhynchus assimilis; assembly: GCA_917834065.1. NCBI lineage: Eukaryota > Metazoa > Arthropoda > Insecta > Coleoptera > Curculionidae > Ceutorhynchus > Ceutorhynchus assimilis. The sequence goes on along the minus strand of OU892277.1, from coordinate 16,770,165 downwards.
ACCATTGATTCAAGTTTGCCAATTGATTCTTTTTTCAGGCTACGTGACCGATAACACTTCCAAAAGCGTCATCAAGTTTCGATTATATTGCAGTTCTGTGGCAAAGTTCTGGTGTTTAGTGTTGAGGTTTTTCTGCTGACTCCGAGAACTCAGGTATGTTTCAATTTCAAGTATATTAATTTATTCATTATGATTGTTGTTTTGTTTCTATCACTTATTTTCTCCCCTGTGTAAAGAACAAAACCGTTGGGTTAACTTCACATCTCTGATTTCTTCCTTGACATGTATCTAACCTTGAATAGCAAGGTCATTACCTTGTCGAGGATGCACGTGGCTCATTACCCGCAAAGAATTTAACGTAGTCTTTATTTGTGTACCTTAATCTTAAATTTCTCATGTAACTTGTACAATCACGAACCGCCGTATACAGGACGCTCATAAATTTCACTCCCTATCATTCCGGAAGCTCCGTATTAGGTCTTCTTTCGTTTCATTTCCGTAAAAATTGTTAATAACTCACTCTTTCATTTCCTTACCTATAATCACGATTTGTTCAATAAATCATTGTTAAAATTTTATAAGAAAAATTGATTATTTTTTCCTTCGGAAAGGCCGGAGCTAGTATTACAACTAATCCAACCAATCTAGGATTTACCTAGATTTTCAGTGGGACTTTAATCATAGTCCATAGGTGGCACGCTACCACAGGACAAAAAGCCTTTACCAGAAGATTTTTTAATCTTTTTTTTTTTTAAATTTTAAAAGAATTTAGGCGTTTTTATGGCAAATTTGTGCTAAAGACCCAGCCCCTGCAATAAATCCAAATTTTCCCAAATTTCAACATAAAATATCAGTCTTGGTGTACCTACCTAGATTGTATAATGTACCTAATTGTATTAAGATTCCATTAAGGATTACCATGTAAAGTTTTGGTCATGAAAAATGGTTGTATGCCAGTTTTGGCCCTTAATTTTCAATATCAGTTGAGAGGGACGGATTATAATAATCTCTAGGCTTATTCTTAATGTTTACCTAGGAATAAGAGGTTGAATTTAAATACATTCTGTGGTAAAAAAATTTAAAATAACTTTAAAATTGGCTTGTTCATTGCCAAGCTCTTGTCCACACAATGGGAATCATCCCAGGTAGTATTAATGGAGCCATTGAGTCAGAACAAGGCCAGAACCATTTTTGTTTTTTTGAAACGAAGAAGCTGAGTATAGCCGCGTAGTTACTCCGTTTGGCCGAGTTCGTTTTTGTCATCTTTTCCGTCGATTTGCTCTGAAATTTTGACAGGCACGTGATTTGTAAACTGAAACTGTCTTATCTAGTCACGTGCCTGTCAAAATTTCGGAGCAAATCGACGAAAAAGATAACAAAAACGAACTCCGCCTTTGTGGTTAGTTTAAATACGAGATCGAAAAACCAGAGAGCAACTCTCCGTCGTGTTCTATTTGAAAATCGCCGCAGAACTTTAGATTAAAAATCAAGTTTCAAGAAAAATACTGAATATTCCATGGTAAATACACGACACGGCCGTGAAGGGCGCCATACACTACGATGAAACACGACGGTTTTCACCGCCACGATGAAACACGTCGTTCTAAAACCGAAGTATGTAATAGAAAAACACGACGGTTTTCTACAGGGCCCCATAGACTACGATGAAACACGACGGTTTTCATCGCCACGATGAAACACGTCGTTCCAAAACCGAAGTGTGTGGTAGAATACCGTTCGTGTGTACGAAATGTTGAACCGTCGTGCCAAAAATCAAGCTCGGATTGAATTTTAAACCGACGATGAAACACATGAAATTTTCTACCACATACTTCGGTTTTGTAACGACGTGTTTCATCGTGGCGATAAAAACCGTCGTGTTTTATCGTAGTCTGTGGGCCCTTTAAAAAACCGTCGTGTTTTTCTATTACACACTTCGGTTTTAGAACGACGTGTTTCATCGTGGCGGTGAAAACCGTCGTGTTTTATCGTAGTGTATGGGGCCCTTAATGGATCAAGTTGATCAAATATTGGTGGGCTTGAGTCGGCTGGACCATCCTGCAACACTCTTACTACATCAAGAAGACATAGAAATAAATGCAAGAAGAGGAACACCGTAGAAATTAAAAGAAAAAAAACAGAAAGAGAAGACCGAAGACAGAAAGAAAGATAAGTAGAGGAAGCCCTAAGACAAAAAGAAAAACAAGAAGAACAGGACGAGCCTCACAAGGAGAATACACACTCCAAGGAGTGCTTATCGGCCTCGTTTTTGGTAATCGCCGCCATATTGGTTTTCAATTGTTTTCAACCATTGCCGACGTCATAACTAAGTCGTCAGCTGTTTAAGCAACCGAAGTCACGGCGAGAAACGCCATGCTGCTTACGTCACAACTGGTTGTTTGGCGGGGGGGGGGGATTTGTTACACACAGGCCTTATGAGGATAGGCCATCCTGTAGTAGTAGTGTCATCCTTGGAGCTTCAAGAGAATTTTAAATTTCGCCTAGAATTGATGCAAAGTGCGTAATCTTTGAGGGACAAACCAGAGTTCAGAAAATTCTGGGAGTGTAGATAGGTAGGTAATAAATTCAAGAATGCAGTAAGTAAGGACGTCTAGAAGTTGGGAGTATTCGTCACGAAGTTGGAACCATTCGCCAAAAAATGAATAGTTTGAAGCTCCATTGTACAGGCTGTAGCATAGGTACATGGCTCTATCTTAGACCTATTAGAGACACTTCCGCCTGCTTCTGCTTCTCAAAAAAAACTATGGATCGCTCGTTGATGCGTTAGAGCGTCGTTATGGGTGGGTATCAACACCGAAGGCAGTTTTACCAGGTACAACCAAGAACAAGAAAACAGAAAGCTGTAGCCTAGAATTTGAAACCGACATCCGCCGTCTGGTAAATTAGGCCTACCCGAAAGCATCAGCAGGAATGCGAAAGCAACTATTACCTACTTTTAAATAATTTTTGGTTCTGAAAGCAGTCTAATTGGTTCGAGAAGCCATTTGCTAATCTAGCTGGTCTAGTTAACTTTCTCTAGCTAAACTTGCCATTTCATATATGAAATTAGAGATATGGATGTACAGAGAATGCTTCTCATAGTAGCAGTGAGGCTCTAATCAAAGCCATAGGAATCTAAGCGGCCTCTAAGAGATCCAAAGCAAAGATCAGAGCTGTGTTAGTACCAGAAGAAAAAAAAAATAATATCAGTCACTGAGTCAATCATTCAAACATTAAACAATAACAATAATTGATAATTCCTAATTTATATCAACCATTAAATTTAGTTCACATAGCAAATAAGCATCACATCAAATTACCTTTACTACAATCACTCAATGTAAAAATATCAAGTTGAAGTCTCCCAAGAATTGACCCCTGGGATGTAAAGAAAACATATGTATCTGGTCATGATAATTTGCGAACCTAGAAGCCCTGAACAAGAAGTTTTGATATGCATAGATAGTTCTGTGAATTTGAACCAAGAAACTAGAAGTGGATAGCGTGACTCTAGAAGGGGACATTAAATAAGGTTTTGATTCCAGTCATTTATCATTTATTAAAACTATACTATGTGAGTGAGAATAAATAAAACATTAAAATATACAATATAGAATTTTATTGTTATTATTTCAATTAATGCTTACTCATAAAATGTACAATAAAACGATTAACAGATTGGATAGAAACAAATAAATGAGCAATAGTGAAACCTCTGTCATAAAAAGGACAAAGTAAGTCCAACAATTTAAAGTTAAATGTCCTACTCCCTCTAGTTTATGGCAAATGCTGCATGTGCGGAGGGCCTGGACCAGGCCCCATATTTTGGACGCCGCCGCCCATTTGACTACGGGTATTGGTTGCGTACAATTGTTGCTGGAAATTGTGATATTGCTGGGCATAGTTTGGGTCAGAGGTAGTAGGTCCCACAAAAGGAGCACCTTTAAAGCCGCCACCTTGTCCCATAGACGGCGGCAGCGGCTGCGTCGCGTCCGGCGCCATTCCCATCGGACTACCTTTTGGTCCTGCTACAAACATCTGTGGATTGCCACTGCCGGGGCCCATGGGAGGACCTACAGGACCGCCAGGAAACATTCCTTCATGCCCTGGACCTCCAGATCCAAAACCCATTTGAGGCACTCGCATCATTGGTCGCATTCCTCCTGGACCTCCTCGCATCATTGGCATCATTCCAGGTCCAGGTCCCATTCCCATTCCACCAGGTCCTCCCATCATAGGACTGCCAGTACCGTTGCCCATATGACCTCCCATAGGTCCCATCATAGGTGGTTCTTGTCCCATTCCAGGTCCACCATCCATGTGGCCCATGTGCATTGGACTACCTTGCATAGGACCTCCTTGCATAGGACCTGGACCTCCACCTGGACCACAACTTTGGAAGTACTGTCCTGGACCTGGCTGCATTTTTGAACCATCCATCATATTTATGGGTGATGCTAGTCTTGTAAGAAAGTCTAAACTAGGAGGCCCTCGGGAACCAGCCGGTGCTGCACCACCTTGCCCTTTAGCAGGCAGGTACTGTATAGTATTTGGGGCATTAGGCTTCACTTGAACATTGGCACCGTTGAATGGGCTAGGACCAGGTCCTGGAACTCGACCCATCATTCTCTGCATTGGCATATGGTTTGGGAAAGAACCTGGTAGTTTTGGCGAATGTGATCTCATGTGACCCATCGGCGAACCAGGATGAAAACCATGAGGCGGGCCTTGCATATGATTCATTCCCATCATGCCACTATCCACCATATCACCCATTCCTCCATGACAACTTCCCATGTCCATCATATGCATAGATGTTGATCCAAAGCTCATCATAGGCGGTCCTTGCCCTGGTTGACCATTAAGACTACTTGCTACACTATTTGTCAGTTGCTGGCTCATTTGTGCTAGTGATGAAATGGGATCAAAATGTGATTGCTTGGGATTCCCGACCATCGAACTGGTACAATTTGGATTTAAAGGTATGTTATCATTCCGGCCACCCCCACAAGAGTAACCTGGCAAATCTAACGGCGAAGGTTTACCTTGTGGGGAAACTGTAACACCAAAAGCACCACCCATTTTTACTTGAGATCCGGGAGATGAGTTGGGTCCTGGAAACCTTGGCGTGTCCATCATATGTGGACTAGGAGTTGGAAACAGATCATTTTTCAATGGATCTGAGTTAGGACCTGGAACTGCTTGGGGGCTCATTCCAGGAGTCACAGTTGTGGGCCCTGACATTCTTTGTGATTGTTTTTCACCTAAAAATAACAAAAACTGGTTAGATAAAAACAATCATTAGAAGGAACAAAACGATAATGAGCGTTAAATCTAGATTTTCATGAAAACTGGACTTATTTTAATATTGATCATTTTAAATGTGGGCACATTTTTATTGGTTGCACATTACAGAGTACTAGGGAGTTGCTAAACCAATAATTCAAACCAAGTGTTGTAAGACAAAAAGGGTAGGTACTAAACTTTCAAGTACTACAACTTGGTGTCTGAAATTTATACATATTTGATTCTTGGATTTTGCTTAAAATTTTAAATAATTAAATTGATAAAAATATGTCACTCACAAAGGGATACAAGGCAAGATCACTTGGTTTCAACTAGCACCCTAACAATAATGTATGGCATTCAAGACTGTATTAACAAGTTTATTGTAACTATTTTACTACATTGAATTGTTTTTTTTTATAGTTGATTATTATTTAAGCTGATCTAATAAAACTTACCACAGGACGTGGCGGTAGGTGTATGCGGCGAGGGTATTTGAAACCTACAACCTTCAGAAGGAACTCCGGGCGTTGGTGGAAAGCGAGTGTCCATGGACGTGGGGGTATTGGGCCCTGACACTCTTGTATGTGGAAGATCTGGTGTGTTACCGGGAAAACCGCTATCTAAGCTTGTAGATAAGACACTGAAAAATTGAAAAATCTAAATAAGTATTGAGTTTGGGACCTAATTATTTATATAAGGTTTAGAATGAAGTGCGATATAGAGAATGGCACATTGAAAACAATTCACCTACATATGTTTTTTTCATTATTGCGTTATTTTTATAGGTACCTTATATTGCAAGGCAGTATCCTATTTTTATATACATATATATAATTATCAGTTTATAACGTTCTACATCTTCCGATTCCGGACCAACCATATCTGTCAATCCAGGCATCCTCCTCTAAGCCTCTGTGTCTCATTGCCTTGTTTACTCCAGTTCTCCAGCTTCTTCTTGTTCTGCCACATCTTTTTCTTCCCCCTGGCTTCCACTCAATAATTTGTTTGGGTTTTCTTGAATCTGTTCTTCTTTGCACATGTCCGAACTAAATCAGTTGTTTGTGTCTTATAACATCTACTATTGTGTGTCACACATCCACAATTTTCCTAATTCTCAGATTTGCTATCCCTTCCATTTTTGACCTGCCTGTCGCTCTCCTGCAAAAGTCAATTTCAGTTGCTTCCAGCATTTTTGTTCTTTAGTGGCCAGACTATGAAATATGTGACTATGCTTTACACAGTACTCCATTTAATAGAGATATTGCCTCGCGTCCTTGTATATTTTGTTTGATCTTTGATTGCTTTGTCTAGAGTTCCCTCATGCAAGGTTTTCATTCTGAAATATTTGTATCCAGTACATTGTTTTACTTCTTGTCCGTTATTCAATTTCAGAGTTCGTTGTTCACCTCCTATAGTCATATATTCTGTTTTAGTTAGATTTACTTCCAAACCCCACTTATTTTATTCCTTTATCAATTTCCAATTTTTTGCCAACCCTTAAATAACAAAAATAGATTCAAAGTCACCATGAAAATAAAATGGAATTCCATATAGAAAATAGCACATTGAAAACAATCCAACTATGTTTTTTCGTTGTTGCGTTATTTTTATTTTATATTCTGAGGCAGTATCCTGTTTTGTGGCAACCCTGCTGGATGTGCTCGTTCTAGACGTTCAAAGATATTAAAAATTTGTTGAAATAGTGTAATTGAATCCCAAAAAACAGTGTTGTTTCAATCAGAAAGTATTTAAACGCTTCTAGTTAGAGTTCAGTATGGAAAGTGACCAGAAACTGTTGTAGTTGTAGATTTAAACTGTCTACATATAGCTAAAATGACATTTTTGTGTTAACTAATTTGACTTATTTCTAGCTTAGTACACCTGATTGATTGTTTCACCCTCAAAATTATCCCTGCTATTGTGTACAAACATAAAAGAGTAAAGGATATATAATCCTATAAGGGTAATGATTTTTTTGTCAACAAATACTGGAATAAATACATACAACTTTTGCAACTCTCCCTTGGTTACTACTAAAGCTAGTGCTGGTGTAAAAAATATTTAATCATTCAGAATACATGTTGTTATATATAGGTAATGTAGCCACCATAGATATTCGAGATTCCTACAAAAAATTATTTCTTTGTCGGCGATTCCCTGGGGTAAAGCAAAAACTCTACAGATGAGGGTTGAGAATCAATTTAGTCCACGACCATCAATTAAATTCATTTTGCGTATAGTATTATTGTATTGTTCTGGATTAAGTTCCTAATTTCTTGCATTAAATATTTGAAAGATCTTTCAAGAAAATTGAAAAATAATTTGAAACATTATTTACAACAATCTAAACCGAATAATGTGAAACCAATATAATCTTGTACTTAAAAGCGGTTACCTGACCCGTGCCTTCTGACTAAATGAAGGAACATACTTTTTTCCATGAATCTCGAATATCTATGGCCGCTACTATACTTACGGTGGAGATATAATATTGCCATCTTTAAGACTAGTGTTTGGCTGCTTTTGAATGATCAATTCCTGGCCTTCAAATGCATTAAGGTATTGGATCTGTTGAGGTGATGGAACTGGCATTAAGTTAGGCTCTTTGCTGATACCTGTTGCTGTAAGTGTTTGACATGATGCCGTCGTTGATGTACTCATCTGTTTTTGTTGTGCCACTGATTGAAGTGTTCTGCCAAACATACCATCAACTAAAACAATATAATTCTTATTGACAAAATGTTACAGAAAATCACAGAAGTATTGTGAAAAAATTAAATCCCTTCTTATAAAAATGGTAAATATCAAAACAGAAATGGACAAAATACTTGACTAAAGATCATTTGAGAAACTCAAAAGAAAGTGATTTAATTTTTATCGACAATGCAATAACTATGGAAAATATTTTCAGCATTAGCATCGTTATAGTGTGTAAACAATTTGACTATTTAAACTTAGATGTTCCATTGCATAAGTACTTAGGCTTCTCAAATTTGGGCACCTCAGAGCTTTATAAATCAGGTGGTACCTTTGTTGTAATTATTATTTCTCAGAATTGACGTCGGGCCTAACAAAAAAAATCCTACCCTCTCATATCTAGTCTCTACATGCTGAAGCGTTTGTTGTAGACATTCAATTTATTTTTAATTCAACTGTTCTTCATGTTTTATGATTTTTGACATTGTTCTTGTTGTTTGTGTTAGCTTGTATGTATTTTAACATTGACTTAGTTTTAGGTTTAATTTTATTTTTGATTTATGTACAACTTTTCAATTTTATTCTTCGTTTGGAGAATAACTCTGTAGTGTACCACACTCAATAGTAAAAAAAAAATAATATCTGGAAAAGATTTGCCAATATGCAATATATTTGAATTTTAGAAAAATGTATGCTCTAAAGTCATCAAGAGTCATCCAATGCTAATAATAATAATAATGATACATCTTCATTTAGCAAAACCAGTTAATTTACAAAGTTTACACAACATGCACAGATATTCACTACCAATCTATAAATGAAAAAAAAAACAAATTTTACTTGTTCACTCATTATCTACCCAATGAGATTCGTCAAATAGTTTTTTTTTTTCAGGTTATTTTCAAATGTGGTTATAGTAACGCATCTTCTTATTGAATCAGGTGATTAATTATACAAGACTAAATCATTACGAAATAGTGCCCTTTCCGTAGAATCTTTATTTTCTTTGGTAACATGGAAATTACTCTGTGACTGCTGACTGCGTATTATAATTGTGGACGCTGCTATTATATACAAGTTTAACGGACAAATACGACGGAGCTAAACAATTTTTCATTTTATGTATGAAGTGATAGTGTGGTATTCCAAATACTGCCAATGGCAGCCAACTTGATGAGCGAAGCATGTTTCAAATTGATGTGTCCCTAGATAAACGCGAAATTATTCGCGTGGCCTTATTTTGTAATTCCCGCAATCTTTATTTCTCATTTTTATTTGCTGTAAACAAGATGGTAGACGCAAATGTAAGATGATGCAAAATCAGTACTTTATAACCCACTTTACGAGACCACTCGATCAAATATGGAGGAATTCTACCAAAAAAGTTGGTGTTTCTGGAGATTTTTTTATACAGTAAATACATTCGGTATACTTTTCTCACATACAGTACTCTGGGTTTAGCAATATTTTTTGCATAGGACGCCCTGTGTAAATCTTCTCATATTTAAGTGCTTTCTTACAAGCCATAGGAAAACCTAAATAGGTCCCCATATACTGGGACTGGAGTGTCAATGTAGTAACTGTTTACTGGACAGGGCAACATTTATAATATGTGCCTTCAATGTCACAGTGAGTGTTAGGGCTGGTTTATTTTCCTTCCGATAATCTATCAGGTACGCAATCTGACGGATAAAAAGGCAATTTGTTATCCCATTGGTCTGCCAGTTATCCGCTGACCAATGGAATTATAGAACGTTATATTTATCTTGCAGATAATTACCAACAAGTTTATCAGAAGACAAATAAAACAGGCATTAGTGTGGCATATTGTCACAACCCCTATGTTTCGTCCTAGGACGTCACCACAACAGGAGTGCGTTTATAAATGGAGTGTGAAGGTGGAGTAGTTGTTTGTCAGAGTGTTCTGACGTCATCACTTGGAGTGCACTCTGGGTGCGCCTTTTCTGAACGTAATTGGGGTGTTGCGCTAAATGTCAACATCAAACTCGGTAAAAAACCCTCGGGGCGTTTTTCAACCCAGTCCCTGAGTGGGGTAATTTGGGCGCACTCTGGGCACGTCAACACTCGATTTCTGAACGATTTCAGCGTAACGCTCCGAGTAAGCACCTGTTAATTTATGAACGGTTTAGAGTTCCTCTAGGGTCACTCTCACACCCAGAGTGCTATTTCTAAACGGAACCCAGGAGCGTGACCTGGGGGCGTAGGTGGGGTTCAGGTAGAGAGAAACTCGCGTGGTTTAGGTACAATAAGATATGGATATGGAGGGACGTACCACTTAGGCCACTCTGTAGACTGTAGATGTACATGCATACACTCTGTACACTTGGCGTGACTGAAGACTGAAGCTGGGTTTGAGACAAGTCCAGAAAAGCGTTTCTCAATAAACGTAGTTTGCACTGGGAGGAGACTTAGCTGGGGCTTTTCCCAATGGGGTACTTGCATCAATTTTAATTATCGCTGATTTCGTTAATCGATAAAAAATAAGTCAACACGTGTTTTTTTCTTTTTCTTCTTAGTCAAAAATTGACGGAGATACAACGCTATGAAATATGCCTATGACGTCACTTATCATATAAATTAGTGACGTCGCACATGCTCAGTATATCTATATATACAAAACTTAATATTTGTATAACTTCCGGAATAATCATATTTGGGCAAAATAAAAAAATATGTATCGATTTTTTTTCGATTTCCTACAGTTTGCAATAAATAATCAATTTAATTTTTCTTGCAAGTACCCTATTGAGGTACTTCGCACTACCCTTAACCTGCTGGTAATGGATAGTAGTTGACAATATAGTCCATACATTTAATAGTAGTTTATTTAACTTTCTCATATTGCTTGCACCGCTAGATCAAGACGATTTCATCTACAAAATATGAAAAGTGTTGATTCATGTGCCCCCTTTACAAACTTTATTGTACGCATTATTTTATTGTAATTATTGCTAACCTATTTTCCTAAGCTCTAAATATTGTGAAGAAATAATTTTCGAAGATTTTAATAATTCCTCATTATTTCATTCTCTTCCGGTTTATTCACCTTCTGATAAATTGTCAGGTACGCAATCTGACGGATAAAAACGCAATCCGCAATCCCATTGGTGGGCCAGTTATCCGCCGACCCAATATAGAATGGTAAATTTATCTTGCAGAGTTACTAGCAAATTTATCTGATAATGAATAAACAGGGCCTTAGTTTGATAAACTGAAATGATCATTTACTTAGCTTGGATAAAGCACACTTTTTGTGGACGTTACTTAACAGACACTTCCTGTTGGACTTAGACCCAGTTTATTCATCTTCAGATTAACTTGCTGGTAAGTATCTGCAAGATAAATTTACGGTTCTATAATTCTATTGGTTGGCGGATAACTGACCGACCAATAGGATTACCAATTGCGTTTTTTTTTGTCAAATTGCATACCTGACAGTTTATCAGGTGAATAAACCGGCCCTAAGAGTGCAGTCAACTTGGTGATGTTCTTTCTAATGGACGATAAAATTTCAAATTTTTTTTTGTTGAGATTTTAAGTCCTAATGGTCCTTCGGGATCCCCCGAACTCCACACACTAAATTATTCCGAGATTTGGAGCCGGATTCTATTCCTTACACCTAATTGAATAAATTTGGATTCCGCCTTAACTTTTTCTATGGCTTATAGCAAAGTCTTCAAAGAACACTTAATTCCCATTGGACAATATTTTACCTACTGGCAGTAGTTTTTCCCCTCCAGTATAAAACTCAAGCCCAACAATCCAGAAATTGAAAAAAATGTTTTCAAATGTGTATGTGTAGCTAAGTACCTCATGTATATGGTGTATCTAAGTTTTTCCATAGATAATAAAGAAGCATTTAAATGGCCCTTGATTCCTATATTTTGCATGGAAACCTAGCTAGTTGCCTCTTGATGTTATAAAAAAAGAATTACATATTTTTTAAAACCTAGATTATTTTCTTGGTTATTTTATTTCATTTATTAATATTAAGTTTTCAACATTTTTCTTTAAGATAATTGAGAACCGTTTGAAAAGCACCTTATTTTTTTGTTGAGACTCAATTTTATTGTTGTGGAACTCCTAGGGTTCTGAAGAGGCCATTATATAAACAACAGTCATATAACAGCAGACTTATCTCTGTGACATAACAAAAGACATGACAAAACCAAGAAGAAAACATACATTAAAAAAAAAACACTTACCAGTAGATTGATGTGTTGATGAAGGTTCTGTATTACTACTCGTTACACTAGGTGATAAATGGGATGAGAGAGGCGTACTGGGGTTACTGTGATGTAAACGTGGTGCTGTCGGTGAGTCCTGTGAGGTGGGACTTTGTCCAGTGCTCATATGCCTTGTCAAATTTCCAAATGGTCTATTCGGATCTGCAGGCGAATTGAGGGCTGATGAGGCTCTCGGAGAAGGCAGCGACAAATTTGAGGTGGGATTGTTTGGCGACGTGGGATTTGGACTTTGTAGAGCTATAGGAACACTGGCAGATCGCTGTGTTTGATGATATGGTGGTGGCGGACCTTGCAATCGTGGTCCAAGGCCTGGACCACCTCGAGCATTTTGGGAAGCTGCTACAGATGAAGGAGGTTGTGGACCAGTGCCGCTGACGGGCCCAACAGGAACTATAGCGCCACAGCTAGGATTATTTCCAGCTTGAGGCTGAGTCTTAACTTTTGTTCGATCATCGAAGAACTGATTTTGTAATTTTTGCCACTCCATCTGAGGTGTAACTGGCGGCTGGTTAGGGGGCGCGACGCCAGGTCCAGACCCTGCTCCCATCGGCGTAGCGCCCCCAGGTGATATGCCCTGAATTCCATCTGGAGGACCTGCACCACCCTCACCTAAAAAATTAACAAATATTTAATATTATTGTGGAAAAGATCAGATTTTTTGACAAAGAAACGACCACCAAAATCTATTCAAAATTATCACTACTGTTGGCACAAGCACATAATGGTTGATTACCGAGTTGATTACCAAAGAAATAATTCTAAATAGTTAATTTTCCAAAATTACAGTGGAGTGCCTAAAGGGCTCAGCAAAATAAATTCCGTACCTTTTTGGTGATTATTTACAAGGGCTCATTCAGATATTTGCTTTTTTCATTTAATTAACTATTTGTGACTCATAAATGCATGAAAAATTATATTTTAAATGTATGACGACTTTTTGTGGTAATTTTAATTTTACTACCTATTGTTTCTTACAGCAAGCAATAATATAGGGATATTAAGCTGATAAAAATAGATTTTATTCATCGATTTGTATCAAAGACTGAGTACAGGATCTATAGAGTTTCAACCATTCAATTTCTATAATAATATAAAGACCAATTGGTATTTACTAGAGAATCACCTTCAAAAAATTTGAATTATACCTAAAGTACATACATAATATTTATTTTTTTTTAATTTGGATATTTTTCATCAAAAACTCTTATTCAGTTTCTAATAATATAAGTAATCAGAATTACAAAAAAAAAACTCTCATTAGGTGAAGGGCTTATAACTCGGCTTATAGTAAATAATTACTTACTTATCCAATTTTTTTATGAAGTACCTACTTAAAAAAAAAACATGTTTCTGACTTTTTTGAACATTACCATGGCTAACTCCAAATGACTATAATCTTTATTTTGCTAATATAGCAGCCCAAATTGTTAGTAACTTACCTACAGCTATAAATACTCCACAATATTATGTAAACAATTTTATCAAAAAAATTGGTATATACGACACAGTTTTCAATTTCACTCCCATATCAATTAATGAAGTTAGAGACATAGTAAAACAATTAAAAAACAAAAAAAGCAAGGATATTTATGGAATGAACTCTAAAATAATAAAATCACTTGTTAATATTATTATCTATCCTCTTACGAAGCTGTTAAATTTGTGTATAAGAGATGCAGTCTTTCCATCAGTTCTAAAAATCTCCAGGGTTGTGCCAATATATAAAAAAGGTGAAATGGAAGATTTGAGTAATTACCGTCCTATATCAATTGTCCCAGTTTTCTCCAAGATTTTCGAAAAGGCACTCAAAAATAGAATAACAAATTATTTTGAGAGTCAGAATTTATTTAGTTCTAAGCAGTTTGGCTTCAGGAGTGGGAAGTCTACTACTAGTCCTATCAATTTGTTCATAGAAAGGGTTAATGAGGGGATTGAAAATGGGGAATATAGTGGGGCTCTGTTCTGTGATTTAAGCAAAGCCTTCGACTGTGTCTCCTCTGATCTCCTTCTGATAAAATTGCTACAATACAGATTTGCACCTGAAAGTATAGGCTTATTAGAGTCGTATCTTACAGGAAGGTCGCAAGTAGTAAGCGTTGCGGATAAAAGCTCATCCTCTATCGAACTAGAATATGGTGTTCCTCAAGGGTCAGTGCTGGGAACCACTGCTCTTCCTGATCTACATAAATGATTTGGAGGGGTGTGATCCCAGTTCTGACCTGATATTGTTCGCTGATGATACGACTCTGATTAGAAGGGCCAGGAATTTTGAAACACTCAGACGGAGTCTAGAGGAGACACAGTTGAGGGTTACTGATTGGTTCTCAGCGAATAAATTGAGTATGAATGAATCAAAAAATAGCACCCTAGTAATATCCACGAGGGAATTTGAATTGCTACATAATGAGCCAGTTACGTTCCTGGGGGTGAGTATTGACACAAAGTTGACATGGATTCCACATGTCAATAACATATGTGCCAAAGTGGCGTCAGGAGTCTATGCACTCAGAACAATGATGGAGAGTGTTTCCGAGCAAGCAGCACGGGCCATCTTTTTTGCTTGTGTCCAGTCAAAAATATCATATGGAATTCTGGTCTGGGGACATGCAGCAGAAGCGCAAAGAGTCTTTGCACTTCAGAGGAGGGCGATTCGAATATTGTGTCATAGAACTTATCGAGCGGAGTGTAGGAATGACTTTGTGAAATCAAAGGTATTAACAGTGCCTTCCTTATATGTCTATCATTGTCTGATTCATGTTAGGTGTAATGTCAATGATTACCAGACCCATGAGGACATACACCAACATCTCACCAGGAATAGGGACAACCTCTATACAAACTTTCATAGAATACATAAAATAAAAACAGGAATTTCCTTCTATGGCCCCAAATTCTATAATGTGTTACCAACCTCCATTAGAATGCTAAATTTGAATTGTTTCAAAAATAAAATTAAAAATCATTTAATTAAGAAAGCTTTTTTTAGTATAGAGGAATATACCACCAATAATTTTAATGATTTAGAGGATTGTTAGTAATATTGTTCGTAAAGGTTCCTGAAAATTGCCACTACTATATATTTGACTTGTGTAAACTTTGTGAAGTAATGCACCAATAAATGATTTGATTTGATTTGATAACTTTGAAAAACATTTGATTAAAATTGCACAGCTGGGGGTATGTGACGGATAGAGATCGTTATTTCTATCTGTATGGCACTTGCTGTCTTCTTCTCTCTTTTCGAAATCATTAGAGAAGGGACATCATAGGGATAGAAAAAATATCTCTATTCATTACATAAAGTCCGTCAATTTTAATCTGATACTCCAAAAAAAGTCCCTCAGCAGGCATACCATGAAGGTTAGCGAAAAACTGCCGAAAGCCAACAATTGTTACTCAGCGAGAATTAGGAAAAAAATACTGAGTTCAATAAGATGGTACAGTGAGAATCATTGCAATTGGCACCCACTATAAAAACATCCCCCATAAGTGTCAAAACTTTACTTTTTTGACACGGAGGTAATGTCAAAATCGGGTCAGATTGATAAATCAGTGGTGAACATAAAATTTTTAATAAACCGTTAAAGGAAAAAAAAAATGGTATCCGCCAAAATAAACAGTGCCAGAATCTAGAGCTCTGATAAATTGCGCATGCAAATTGCATTTATCATATTTCGCTTACTTGGCATTAGTTATCAGGTTGACATTAAGTCAAGGTTAAAATCTTCGTCATTATGTATTTTTCAACTGAAGAAACAGTTTTCTTAGTAGAGCACTATTTCCGGTCATACGGAGTTGGAAGGAATAAAGTTTGAAACAAGTCTGAAAAAAATTTCAGCAACCACTCTCAATAAATATGTTCAATGATTTGCAGAATCGTTATGAAGCTTTTTTGCGTCGCTATGATGCACATTTTGAACATATTACAAATTATTAAATGATATAATTTGTATATATGGTACTGTTTATTTGGCGAGTAGGTACTGTATTTGTATACCGCTGCACTAAATAGAATTATTGGTTAGAATTCTGACTTAGCACGAGGGATGTTAAAAGGGTATAGTATGTGCCAATTGCAATGATTCCCACTGTACCTAGGTACTACTGATCGAATGAGCCAATATCTTTAACTTTATTCTGCGGAGTGCCCAAATGAAAATGCTGCAACTAATAGAAATTAGTTTCTTCCACATACCTACCTCTCAAAATGCAATTTAACATTGACTTGCACTTTGAGAAATAGTTGGAAAAATCCGAGGAAAAATCTCAGCACGTTTTGGAGTTAATTGAATTCCCCTGTATATTGACGAATTATTTCAACAAAATATCAACTATTTGGGCTTTCAATTTTTTTATGCAAACAAAATTTACAATCTGCAATATTACATTTGATTAATGCTTTAAGCAGTGCTCACTGGTAACAGGTAATGTAATAAGGCTTAAACAAAGTGAGATTGCAGCGCAGCACATAAGATGCATGCTCAGGACATAATTTTGAATTGAGAGAGTTTAGAGCTCGGTTTAGAGTGAATTAAAAAATAAAAAAAATGGTAAAAGGCAAGGTGAAACATAATACCTACTTATATGTAATTTGTAAAATAAAATACGTAAAATATACAGGGTGTCCCAAAAAGATACCGACAAACTTTGAGGGGTAGTAGGGGACATCAAAACAAGCATTTTTGTTTATATAAACATATGTCCGCAAATGAGCCATTTGGGCTGTAGAGCAAAAAAAACTGTTTGGTACTATTCGCGATAATTAAATCACTGTTTACCTATTAATTTTGCTCTAGTAACAAAAAAATTATGGTCTAAAATAATTTTTCAAAATGTTGACCATTTACTTCAATGCAAAGATTGCACCGTCAGTTCATTGACTGAAAAGTTTAGTCTACGAAACACGTGTTCGTAATGAGGAAGATCTGTTAGCAAGGATACTGGAAAGTTGTACTCATGTAGAAGCTATTCCCGGAATATTCCAAAGGGTTCGCGAGTCAATGATTGTTGATTGATCATTGTTCAATTCTGAACAATTATTGTAAACCATAATTTATTGGTTAATAGAACAAAATTAATAAGTAAACAGTGATTTAATTATTGGGAAGAATAAAAGTACCAAACAGTTTTTTTGCTCTACAGCCCAAATGGCTCATTTGCGGACATATGTTTATATAAACAAAAATGCTTGTTTTGATGTCCCTAACTACCCCTTAAAGTTTGTCGGTATCTTTTTGGGACACCCTGTATGTCTATTTTAATAACTCTTTTCTTTTCACAAGAGTTCACATTCTCTCATTTACTTACAACATTACCTACTTAAATGGAACTTGAACAAATATTTGTTCCAAACACAGTGTACAGGAAGAGGATACGTAGGTAGTTATTTTATTAATAAGCCTCAAATTTACATTGGAAGTCTGATGTAAGGCCTCCTTCCAGTACAAAAAGTGCTAGAAAAATTCTACTGCCTCTATATCTTGCTCTATACATAGTGTATGAAAAGTAACGGGACGGTCAATTATCTCTGAAACCACTGGTGCAATTTGAACAAACTATGGTACCTGAACGTTACTTGACAAGCCCAATTCAAAAATCGCATCGACGTTGCCAATTTTACCAATTTTTCTGAAGGCACACAATCTTCTTTATTTTAAATGAAACACTCCACTTATTTCAACCTCCATGGATTGCTCTTGTCCTACTATTGATTACACTCACCTGCCATTCCGATTTCAGTAAATAAAACAAGACCAATCGATTGAGATAAAAATATGTGATGTATTACATTTTACTTAAGAAAGATTGTGTGCCTACAGACAAATTGGTAAATCTGGCAACAGCGTCGATACAATTTTTGAATTCAGCTTTTCAAGTGAAGTCTAAATATGAGATTTTGTTTAAATTGCACCACTGGTTTCAGAGATAATGGACCGTCCCGTTACCTTTCGTACACTCTGTATAGTACCTAGTTATTGTAAAATATAATAGAAATAGAACCTCCCAAATTCAAGAAAAATAGTTTATTGCTCGGTTTATTGAGGTGAATTAGTATTTAAAGTGTAAAAAAACGAGTAAAAAAAAACTATTTCAAAGAGACACGGAATGCTATTTGAAATAAAGGTTCCCACCTGGAACATGTTGCTACTGTTCTTGAAAAGTTAAAATTCTATAATGTTTTCTATAAGTTAGTCAACACCTACTCCTACTGACCGATGAATTGGAAATCGATTAAATATTCCTGAAAAAAAAACATGAGGTTATCTACAAAAAAAAAAAACTAATTTCCTAGTTTTTTGCCCAATTTAGATTCTACCTCGGATTTTACTGTCCAAGTGGGTATACAAAATTTGCAAAATATTAAATAAACAATATAAAAAAGTAAAAATATACAGGCTAGGGTTTATGGACAAAAATGCTACTTTTCTAAGCATAGAGGAAAAAGGAATAAAAAATAAATAAAACTCACCGTTAGTAGCTGTCTAATAATCTAATATTAAATATGATAACTTCAAGGATTACTTATCAAAAGCTTGTTGAAAGTGACCCTACAGAAAGTCACCAAAATATATTTATTATTAGGCATTTTTAGCTTGCATCAAATCATATCAAAAAAATGGCAAGTTCTTGGTCAACTTTAACCCTAAATTTCCAGTTAAATTTAATATAAAAATAATAGGTAATACTTCAGGTAATAATGAATGGTTTACTAATTATTATAGGTAGCAAGGGGTATGTAGTTTCTTCAATATGGATTTCTTTCTGTGAAAGTCATAATTCACACTTATCTTGATGTGGTTTTCCCCTCGGTTTCCCCATTTCTGTTTTTACTCCTACCTAGCTAATTGGTTTCTTTTTTCATGAGGTACCTTTTTAGATAGGTATTGAGGTGACCAAGGAAATAACCTACCTGGTTTTCAATGGTATTATTTATAATATAAGTAGGTACCCATGTATTTTTAAATTGTACCGAAGTATTATTTAGGTACTAATTATTTCATAACAGGTTTACCTTCCTTTTCTACATAGGTATTAATGAACAATGTTATTCAACCCAAAAATGTACCTGCTATTAAGCCAATTTTGAATCAGGGCTACCCGAGGGGCTACCTTTATTTCTTTGTTCTTAAGATGCAAACAAATTTTGCTAAACAGTGACATTCAAATCAGAAAGTTGTCTTGTTTTTTTCAATCTCATTAACAAAAGACAGTTCAAATGACCAAAAAGCTCAAAACTTGTGTTGTTGAAAAGATAGCTCTTTGTTAAAGGAAACGTATACCTAGATACCCTAAACAAATATTGTTATTTAGTATATACCCTAAACAAGTATTGTTATTTGGTATAAGTGAAATAGTTAATAGAAAAATAAACAAACCTTGACTTTCAGGGAATAACAGCTGATGCATTTTACGAATGCTAGCTAATCGTTCTTCCCTGTGCTGTCGCTGCTGAGGGGTTAGATTTTCATCAGGCACTTGTACACCCTGCAATTTGGGCTGAACATTTAATAAAGATGGGCTGCATGAATCCATGTCTGCTCCCATATCAGGCAAACCATTCTGTACTGTCCCTTCCAAATTTTCTAGTTGATGATTGCTTTTCTGGTCCCAAGGTGCATCCGAATCACCAAGCCCTACCATATCATCCAGCCCTTCAGGTCCTAAGAAAGAATCTATACTGGGAGATGGTTTGGGTCCTAAACCAGGACTTCTAGTACAGCCTTTGTTTTTCATCATAGCAAAGTTATTTAACCACTGCACTGGATGTTGTCTATTAAACTGAGTAACTTTTAAAGGATTTTTTTCAAGGTACTTTTTAGTTCCTGGTTGGGCACAATGGTATGCTATAATGGAAGGATATCGACCCTGCAACACTTCATCTGCACCCGAATTTGCTAGCACTGTGGAAAACACAAATATTTGACTTTGTTGTTGCATATACTGCACTTCCATGGAACTAGATTGTTTATTTATCACATTACTTCCTAAGGGCTGTACACTTTCCGGTTGTGTTTGAGGACCATGACTACCAGTTGTAGGACCAGGGGGCCCTAAACCCAAACCGAATGGATCTCCTAGAGGATCATTATCTACTATATTATCTTCTTGTTTAAGGGGCAGTGTAGTTGCCTCTGGCACTGCTGTAGTGACAGGGTCTTCATTAGGTGCTTCTGTTTTAAAATCAGTAGTTGCTTGAAGAGAGCCTGTGTTAGTGGAACCCACCAGACCTCCATTCTTAGTAACTGGCCCTGTTGAGGGCTCTTTCTTGGTCGCCACATCTTCTTCCTTTTTTATTTGTACTGTGTCTGTGTTGGTTGGCTCCTTATTGGCGCTTACAGTATCTTCTTTCACGCTATCTGAGCCTTTTTCGTGTTTTTCTTTAATCATTTCGATTACAACTCGAATATAGAAGATCCCACTGCCATAAGTACTGCACTAAACTAGCACTTTTTACACTTACTATTACTATAAATACCATAATAAAAAACTTGTATGAAAAATTCTCACATCACGAAATGCCAAACTGTCCACACGCGTTGATACCAACTGTTCAAAACATTAAAACGTCAAAATACTGCCGCCATATTCAAATCATGAAAACCTCACCACAACATAAACAACTTATGTAAGCACCGTTACTTTTCTTATTAAAATAATGCAATTACGTTGCTTTTTTTGTATTGAAAAATATCCCATTTTATTTTAAAATCATCTTTCGTTCCTCCTTACATTGAAATAGATTGAATCTTTGTTACTGTTTCAGTGGAAGTGTAATATTGCCTTTTTTAATCTTGTTTAGTTTAGTGTCAAAATTATCATATTTTTATCCATTTGCGAATCCGAATTAAGGCCAGTATGTTCTTTATAGGAACGAAAATACTAGACTTTCGTCTGAAGAAGGCACCGTGTGCTGAAATGTATAATTGAACTAAAAATAAAAATGGGAGAAGAAGAGGTAGAAATCAACACCTTTCTCGTTTTAATTTTAAAGAATGGAATCCGGCATTGGGCGATGGGCAGGGTCTCTTTTCATTATTTACAGTGTTGTCAGATTAGACTAAAGATATTTCAAGTTTTATTTATAATTATAGATGCGTGCACGACGACTCTGTATGTGTAATTGTGTATTTTCATATCGTCTGGGATTGGGGAACTGGAAGGACCCGAGGTCGGCGGAACGGAAATAATAAATAATTCTAAACAAAAAAGAAAAAAAAGTTCGTCTAGAAGTGGCGCGTTCGAAAATAGATTGCTGGGTGCGAAAATTCATTGCTGGGTGCGAAAATTCTTGTTTGGAGTAGGGACTGACTGACAGACATACGTACGATCGACGCGTTCGAAACAGGGGTTATTGGTTATTGGTGCGAACTATTAAGGGAGGGCTAACATACTCTCTTTTTTTCTTTGGCATGCTAGATCTCGAACGTCGTCCATATGTTTTGTATTTCCGTTTTATTAGGTATATTTTTCAGTTCAATAAACCAACACCAAATATGTCTTTTTGGTTACTTTTATTTATCTATTGTTACATGTCACGTCTTTCGTTCGAAAAAATATAAAAGCTTTGTTCCAGCCCAGCAGGTAACCGTAGACCGTCAGAATTCGTATACAGAGTGGTTCCGAAACCGTTCTTAGGACGTTTTTTTTTGACGGAATGGAACAGTTCATTGGTTGGTACCACCCAAAGACTATTCGCAGTCGAGGAGTAATTTAATGGGCGTATTGAAACGTCTATCGCGCGTGAATGCAGCCCAGAGTTGGGTTCATTTTTTTTAAAGTCATGTTCGTGTTTTTTCATCTTTTTCATCGATATGTTCCGAAATTTTGACAGGCACGCGATTTGTAAATTGAAACTGTCTGATCCAGTCACGTGTCTGTCAAAATTTTGGAACATATCGATGAAAAAGATGACAAAAACGAACACGGCCTGGCCCGTAATCATAGTCGATGCTCAAGGTTGCGTCTTAGCTCAAGTACGACTTATTTACGTTTCCAAACAGCACAGAACGATGCTCACAACTGTCATAAATCGGAGGTTGAGCCAAGCACCCGTCTAAAGCCGCTTTCCAGCTGACGCTTTTGAGCACGCAATCGAGCTTTTGCGCGCGCAAATGCTTCAAGCGCGTGTTCGTGTTCCCGCCGTACTGCGCTTCGAGAGCTGCTAATTTTTGCGTTTCAAACACAGAACACTGTGCTGGACCGTGCTTGAAGCACACAGCTGGAAAGCGGCTAATGATGAACACCGGGCTTGTCACAAGCTTCGGAGCCATTCCTTCGGAGTAACTCCCAAAAAGAGCGCTTGGTTTAAAACCAAGTGCTCCGTGTTCTTCACGGGAGGGAGAAGCTCCGAGAGTCAAATGCATAGAATGTCAAATGTACTTACCAAAAAGGACGCGCAGCTTAAAGGATGGCGGTAGCGGTAACGATATGTCCGAGTACAGGCTAAAGGATCCCACATACCGGTGCGATATGGCGTTAGCGGTAGAGATATGACCGCGTATAGGCTAAAGGATCCTACCCACAGGCGGGATATGGCGGTAGCGGCAGCGATATGTCCGCAGCGGTAAACGGACGTAAACGGAAACAGTGTGTGGGATCCTTAATTCAAGTACTGGTAGTTTAATGTCCATGAGGATTTCTTTCAGTATGGTATAAATCTTTTGCAAAATTTGAAAATATTAAACTAGGGTGATTTGACGTTAATAACACACCTGACAACCTTACGTTTACATTCATTTTCCATTCAAATTGCAATCGAATCAAGTGGAATTGAATGTGCACCTTCGGGGTCGTCAAGTTTGTTATGCTCAAGGATAATACACACTACTACTATGGGATAGCTTATCCTCATAAGGCCTGTGTAAAACAAATCTCAAGCCCCCCACCATGCCAAATCACCAGTTGGACGTAGGCAGCATGTCGTTTCTCTCCTTGACGTAGGCTGTTTGCGCCACAGGTTATGATTCCGCGGGCTTTTTCTTTACGCATACTTGGTTTTACTACATTATTTAACATTCTTAAAACAACTCCGTTTTAGATCTCGTTCGCATCTTTCTCTTTGCCTATTATGTTAATCAAAACCCCACACCCCAATATGGCGGCGATTACCAAAAACGAGGCCAATAAGCAATCCTCAGTAGTGTGCATTATCCTTGTGTTATGCCCACGTCGCTATCTTGATTTATCAGCTGATTCGGATTGCCTGCCGTCTATTTTACGCAATGAACTATAGCCAAAAACTGGAATGCGCGCACATTGCCATATCTGCCCAAAAAATGAAGCCATGAAAGACAGATGCCACAAGGGGGAATGTTGTTTTTTTTCTGTTGCTCGCTGACATATGACGTTTTCGCAAGTTTTGTCATATTTTCTTTCACAGGTTTCATCAATTGGAATACGTGTTGGAAGCAATTTTCGCCATTTAACATAATGAGTGCGACAAAAACAGGTATCCCCTCCGCAGCAGCTGCACTAGGCTTCACGTTCTTCCTTATGTGTTAGCATTTCAGTTTTTGGTTATAGTTCATTGATTTTACGAGTCGAGTCGAAATTCGTATCGAATTGTCAAAATAGAGATTCTTCATTTCATTTTTCAATTTTTCGATACGTATTATTCGGTACGTTTTTGGTAATCGCGGTCATAATATGGTGTAGCCCATGAATTATAACCAAGAGGAAGATGCAAACAAGAATGTTGATGGCAAACGAGATCTAAAAAAGAGTTAAAACCAAGTATTCAAAAAAGCAGAAGCCCGCGGAATCATAACCTGGGCTAAGTTCATAAATACGTCCGGCGCTCCACGATCGCCCAAATGCGTTCAATAATCCCTTCGGCTTTATCGGTTTCAACGCTCCACGCGTTTAAAAATAAAGGTTGGTGTGCACACAGAGCGCGCTCGAAACGACCTGCTAGTTGACATGGGTAAAAGGGACCCGACATGCGCAGTACGTTTCAGGTTTGTTTTAGGTTGTCGTTTGCGATAATTCGAAATCAACGAGATTTTTGATATTTTGGGTCCTAAGTTCCAATTTGCAATTCTTAAAGTTGGTAATATGGATCAGATAGAAGTTGAAATTAATCCCGAAAATTTCAAACTGATTCAAAAAGATGGATCACCATATGCGAATGATGAGAATCACATCTATTTCCAACAAAATAATAAGCAACACCTTTTCCCTTTTCTATTTAAAAAGTTAGGTCAAGGTGAATTTCACGAATTTGACCATTGACAGATGATTCTGATAGAAATTACGCTCCGCCCGTTCATATATTTCTTAAGAACGCCCTCGTGGTGCTAACACCCTACTTCAAAGTGACAAACGACACGCTCTCTACGTCATCACTGGTGCTTTGGCATGCTGGGAGACTTGAGATTTGGTGCTGAATTACAGAAGCTCTGCAACAGCAAGATACAAATGCAGGAATTTTTAATTTTGCTCCATGCTTTAAAGAAGGAGGTGGGTGGGCGGGGGGCTAAGTAAATGGTGAACTGCAAGACATCAAATGAAGCGCCTACGAATCTTTGAAGTCTCCAGATTTTCGGGCGGCCATTTTGGAATATTGAAAGGCTTAAGTTCTTAAATCTAGAATTTTATGGCTTAGGTCTAAAGTCAGGAAAGTCAAAGTCTTTAGGTATATTCTTAATTCTGAATTCTTGAGGCCGATGAGAACGTTCCAAGTTTCTAATTTGCACTCTTCAGTTTTGTACCTACTGACAGTCTTGAATCTTCAATAAATTTGTCGGCATCGCTAAAATTTTTGAATACTTCGGATTTAGGACTTTAATCGCAGCCATCTTTAGAGAACAACTAATAGGTATTAGAATGGTATTAGTCATGAACCTTGCCTGAGACATTTCAAAGTCTTTTACTTTGGAGTCTTTGGAAGTCTCTAGAGGCCCAGATAAGGAGCTTTAGAATCTTGACATTTTTCGGCGTCTTCAGAATCTTTATAAGATAAGTCTCATGCCTGTACATCTTGAGTAAGAAGAGGCTTCATTCTAGGATCTTAATAAATATGTCACTTCGATGATTTTAGGATCCTTGGAATCTCCAGAGCTTTCAAACCAACACCTTGAGCACTATTTACCTTCTTTAAAATCTTCGAATTTACCATTTTTAGACGTGAATCAGCGCAGCAGAATATTCATTCAGAATAATAAGTCTCTCTCTCCAAGTTTTGCATCTCTGGGAACTTTACAGCTTTGATAATCTTAGAGGGCACAACCAGACGTATTGTGTAATCTAGCCGTGTTGAGAATCGATACAAGCTCATATATGAGTTATGGTGGGTTTTACGTTTACACTTGTAAGTGTTATTTGATTACATTCCGCCACACAGTCAAGAAGATTGATTTTTTTTTAAAAACTTTTTTCTAAATTCTAATTTGATAATCTGGAGGTCCTTAGAACTTCGAGAGCCCAGTCGATTTTGCAAAGTCTCCATTATTCCGTGTTGTGCCATCAGAGTCTAGGCCTAATTCATGAACTACCATCAGTGAACTTCAGGATCTTCTGATATCAGCAAAGAAAAAAGATGATCTAGTGACCTTAGACAAGGTGATGCTTAGTCAAAGCTACTGAAACATTATCTTATCACAATGAAATCTATATAAATAATCACTCCGTCTAACCAGCTTTATTATTCTTTAGTTGGCTGTTAGCTTTTTTAACCTCTTGATGGGAAGGAACGTCACTTAGATGGTTTTGAGTGAGGTTTGAGGGCCTTTGTTGAAGATATTATCATCTACGTTGGAATCTCTGTTCAAGAGTTCCTGAAAAGAGTCCTTCCATTAGCAGTTAATGGAAGCAGGATCTTTCAGTAGCAGGGTGACATACCTGACCATGTTGCCTCTGTGGCGCTGTTCAATTGACTTCGTTGCCCACCACTGGTTTTTAAGCATTCTTGTCCTTCTTTACTTGAGCCGCTTTTCTTGAATTTGGCTCGTTTTGCCGGATATTATAGGCTCTCTTTTTCTGATCGATTACGCTCTGAATTTTTTTATGTTTTTCATCAAACCAATCCTGATGTCTGATGTCTTCTTGTTATGAAGCCCGTTGATTCTTGGCAGATTGTCGGCATAGTGCCTTTATATAGGCATTGGCCAGTGCTGTTCAATATCGTCGGGAAATTCAGCAGATAGTTTTTTATTTAGTAGGAACTAGGAGTTTTTTTTTGGCGTCTGCACCTTTCAGTTGTTCAGTTTTTCCTTTGCTTCCATCATTTTGGTGGTTGTTGTCGGCGGACCATTTGGTGATCAGTGATCTGTCCAGCAATATGATTTTTTTGAAATTCGAATAACTGTCTCCACAATAAGGTGTATGC
Source organism: Ceutorhynchus assimilis (assembly GCA_917834065.1). NCBI lineage: Eukaryota > Metazoa > Arthropoda > Insecta > Coleoptera > Curculionidae > Ceutorhynchus > Ceutorhynchus assimilis. The sequence goes on along the minus strand of OU892277.1, from coordinate 16,743,585 downwards.
GAAATTTTATAGAGATGGTAGGGACGTTGAAAAGTTTCTTACTCAAATACGCTAAAAGTCGAGTTTATTTTTTTTGTTTTGGTGTATTCTAAAACCCCCTATAAGTTCGAAGCACCACTATGGGATACTGTGAATGAAATTATTTGATTCAAAAGAACCTATCTTGAAATGTACAGGGTCTTTCCCTATATATTGAGCCCCCCACTGGCCCCACTACAGGGGTTATGTGAATGAAGAGATATCAAAAAATTGTAAAAACAAAAGTTTTGAGGTTTTTCCTGAAATTTTTGAATCCGATGTCAAAAGCTTTTTTATTTTCTGAGAAATGTCAAATTTTGACAGAAAGTCAGTTTTTTCTTACGGAACATCCTATATATGACTTCGTAGTTGGAGAGTCAAATTTTCTGATTTGAAAAATATATAGTTTAACTGCTTTTAATAGTTTTAATTAAGCCGTTTTGGAAATATCGTGGTATAAACTTCAAGAAAATAATACATTGAAACACATCACCTCTGTTCCGATCGACATGAAAACCGTTCTAGAACGATTAATTTCCAATCGTCCACCTATTTTTCAATAAACTGAGCATTTATCCTAATTGACAAATGAATTGATCGACTGGAAATTACCGTTTTAGAACGGTTCTCATGTGGGTGAGCTGAAGTGTGAGCCAATGTATTATTTTCTTGAAGTTTAAAGCCCGAAATTTCCAGAACGGCTTAATTAAAAGTAGTTGAACCATATATATTTGAAATCATTATGTCATATATAGGGAGTTCCATAAGAAAAAACTGACCATCTGTCAAAATTTGACATTTATGAAAAAAAAAAAAAATAATTGACATGTGACGGATTAAAAAATTTCAGGTTAAACCCCAAAACTTTTGTATTTAAATTTTTTTGATATCTCTTCACATAACCTCTGTAGGGGGGGGTCAATATATGGGGAAAGATCCTGTACAGTGCCTATTATACAGGGTGTTTCCCGAACATCGAAACGGAGGCGTTGTAGGGTATTTTAAGGTCGTCGATTTAAAAAAACGCTTGCACACGTCATTTTTGTATTCAAAGGAAAAACTTTTTGTCCCCATCCTTATTTCGCTAAGGTGTACCTCCTGGCTGGGGTGACTTTCACCCTTCTTTTTTAGATAGGAAAGATGGGTCGAGTGATACCTTGTTTTAAAGGTATTTCGATTCTCGTCACAACTGGGTTTTTTTTTGAAAACCGAATGATTAGTTCTCAAGTTATTCACTGTTAAAGTTACCATGGGCTAAATAGGAAACAATCTTCTGGCCCTCCTCTGTTATTCTCAAATTAACACTTTCCTGACTTTTCTCTCGAACACATGAATTTTCATTTTTCCTGTGCTTCTGAAAAAATTAAAATTTGAAGTGTGCGAGAGAAAAGTCGGGAAAGTGTTAATTTGAGAATAATAGAGGGCCAGAAGATTGTTTCTCATTTAGCCCATGGCAGCTTTGACGGTGAATATCTCGAGAACTAACTATTCGATTTTCATAAAAAATACGCAGTTGTGACGAGAATCAAAATACCTTTAAAACAAGGTACCACTCGACCCATCTTCCCTATCTAGAAAAAGAGGGGTGAAAGTTACCCGACCCAGGGGGTGCACCCTAGCGAAATACCGATGGGTGAAAAACTTTCCCCCTTGAATACAAAATTGACGTGTCCGAGCGTTTTTTTAAAATCGACCTTATAAAATACCCCAAAACGCCTCTGTTTCGATCTTCGTGAAACACCCTGTACACTGAGAAAATTTTTTCATTGTCATAGCTAATTTTTCTGCTGCCGTAGCCAAAAATTTTGGCTACATAGGGGACAGCCAAGATCTTTACTACCGCCGAAAAGATAACTTTACTGGCACCGTTTATTTGCGGTAGCAAAGTGACTTTATAAAGAATTTACTCACAGTTTCTACAAGGTCACTTTGCTGGCATAGAAAAGCTACTTTGCTGTCGTAGGAAAGTAACTATGCTGTCCTAGAAAAGAGGTTATATACCCTCAAAAACATCCTTTTTTGCTATTGAAAAGTAGATTGCTAAGACAGAAAAGATATTTGTTGTTGTTATTAGAAATGCTTCCTGAAATAGGAAAGCGTTTGTCTCAGAACAAAAAATTTCTTGCCAGAATCAGCCAAGTGTTTTATTAGCCATGGGAAGTTATTTGTCTCACCAATAGCAAAAATATTTTGCTGGAAATCTTTGGAAACATGTAGTAGCGCGTCCATCATAACAAAACCAGGAGATAAACAAACCCTATTTAAACCCCTAAACTTTCATTACCTGATCTGAAATAATGTCAATTAATGAAAAGTTTGGCGCTAGAGTTGTTTCTGCTAGTTTTGATGGATGCGCTGGCACCATTTCCAAAAAGATTCCCAGCGACCGACACTCGACTTGACTCGACAGCATCCACGATCCACACCGTACGGCGTTAGCTACTAAACTAAAATGGAAGAAAATGAACACGAAACATATTTTATCGGTTATTTTTGGACCCGAAGAAATCACGGAAATGTCCGAACGGTATTTTTAGTTAAGTTATTTGGCTAGGGTAGCAAAAAACATTACTGTAACAATAACAAAAATTACAGGAACTTTTTTTTGCTGCGACAGTAAAGTATCTATCTATCTTAGAAAAGTTCTATTTCGGAGAAGCAGAAATATTTTCATAAAATTTTAATTTTGCTATAACAGCAAAGTTTGGTTTTGGAATAAGAAATATCTTTGCAGTTTCAATAAAGTAGTTTCAGCAAAGTGGTCTTTTCTGTAGAAGCAAAATAACATTGCTACCTCTAAAACATTTTCCACTGTAACAGCTAAAAAAAAAACAGCAAAGAATTTTGTCCTGGGACTTTTCTCAGTGTAGGTATTTGTGTTTCCTGACATTTTTGATGTATCTGCCAAATTTGATATTTTTCAATCCAAATTGATTTTTTGATGACTTCAATTAATCACAATGGGATTACGCGAAAAGTACCTATCTACTTGTGCAATTAGCAGCCTATTTCAGCAAAAAAAAAAATATATTAGGTACCAATATGGAAATTCCGTGTTCGTTGGCATTTTTGGAGAATTTACATTAACCGATTTTTCGCGACGAACCTCTTTCATGATTTCATGAACACAAACGATTTCGCGAGAAACTCATGACGTCATATTGAACGTAGTTCGCCGGAAGCATGGACGCAGCTTCTAACTAGCGTTCAAACTCATGAAGTCACAAAACGAACTATTAATGAACTACATTCGTCGGTTATTGTTTTTGAATTATCCAAACCTGATAAGTTACGTTCACCAAAGTTTATTTAGGAGTTTATCTTATAATTTATAATTCGAGCAATGATAATATGTCAATAATTTTCATTGCATTGCTTATTTATAATGCGCAAAAATCCATATCTTCACAGAAAAATCTCTCTTAAACAGAGACGATACACTGACTATGTTTTTCGAATATAAAGTTATTTACTCAGTATTATGTATTCATCTCACAGACTATTATTTTTTTCCAGTAACATTGAATTTTGAAAGGAGTGCTCATGACTCAAACTCAAAGTGGTATACCTAACAGCAAGTCTGCTTCCACTGTAACGAATAGTGGAGAGTGTAGGAAGACTTGGTATTTTCTTCACTTTATTGAGTAATTAGATATAATTAGGTTCCCTATGTGTTTGAGTCGTCATTTTAGAACAACTTTAAAAACAAACAAATTATATTCTCTCTCCAACGAAATGTCTTGTGACCAACATATAGGTACAGATTGTATTTGCGGAAAACTATGTTTCCCATCTGAAAACAAAAGCTCATTTTACTCAAGAGGCAAAAATCTAACTTAAAACAGAACTTTTCAAACATTTTGCAGTATTTTTGGATTGTTTTTTGATTCCAAATTGTATTTAGGCCAGGCATTGGCCTGATAAGAAATTTGTTAATATTGTTATGGACTATTTTTGTTGCTAAATCTTTGTCTTGGATTAATCATTTAACTATTAAAGAAAAGAATAATAATTATGAAGGTCACACCAACAATTTATGATGCCTTATGCGTTTATCAACAAACTAGACAATTTAAACGATGCATTATTCTATTATAAATTATTTACCGATTTTAAAATTCTTCCACATACGGATCTGTTGGCTTTTATATGAGAAAACTAATGTTTTAATACATAATTTGGTCCATAATTATTATTAGAATAATAACTATGTGCAGCTATTGTTATTTATTTATAAAGATTCTCAAGGTTGATTATGAACAATTTAAGACCTTCACGTCTCAAGTATTTCTAGGAAAAGAATCATCGATAATTAGTTGAATGTTTTTTTTTTACTACTTATTATGAATCATGTTTAATACTATCCACTCGAACTCGAAGATGTTCCAAATTCCTAGTAGCATACCAAATTGTTAATCGGTTGCATGTACCTATACCTAGACGTTTTTCCCGTATAATTTGTCACACTACCTATATAGGGCTTATTTGAAAAGTTCTGTAAAAATGGTGACTACTTAGCCCTGCGCTTTCCAGACAGTGCAGGGCTCAGCTGCACTTTCTTTCTAATATTCATCTGGCAGCTGCTATTGTTCGGCTATATCTGCTTGTATTTTGTTTATAGTTTACATAGGTACCTACCTAAAAGTACAGTGACTTTATTAATCACAGTGGCGACAATTGCTGTCTTCTTTTTGATTGGTTCTTTAAAATCCTACGTATTCATATGGAAAATGCCACCATTTTGTGCCCAACCTCTTGTTACCTACTTTTAAATATGAATAGGATATAAATGGACATCCATCATAAAAAATTGAAAACAACGCATTTGATGACTATTATTAGATAAATCAAATAACGCGAAAACGATTGGTTGTAAACGATTGCTGATCCGGAAGGTCAATATTAACAAATTATCCTTCAGAAAGGCGCTCGACATATTCGTACGATGAGGAATACATAGTTTGAGTGCCACGTTCATCTGCGCAAACGCATACAGGCGGCTGATGGCATGACAGTCAATCAAGGAACAGGTCATTCTTCTAAATGCTGGGACCTCAGTCTGTGGGAAGAAGAACCACGTGAGGATAAACCTGGGTCCTTATTCTTGAAACTAGGGAACAGCGCTCCCAGGAGAACGAGTGTTCCGTCTTCCTCAATGATATGCAACCGATAATATAGGTAACAAAGACGGAACACTCGTTCTCCTGGGAACGCTGCTCTCCTGTTTCAAGAATAAGGACCATGGATGGACAGGAAGGCATCCTAGAGGGCATTTGTTTCACAGGCACAGAGATGGTAAGCATGTGGATAGTTGGGAAAATGCAGATGATTGCGAGTATGACGATGAACATAGATCCAGTGGGCATTATTACCAAAGCCTTGGTTCTAGGAAAGTATCTGGACAGTTCAATAGCTCATTACGAGAATAAATAGTTAGATTGATATTGATTTTGAGAGGGAGGCAGTGTAACCCAATTAAATTGGTGCGGAAGCCGACGCCATTGTGCATGTCCGGTGCGGAAATATTCAGGAATTGGTTCCTATTGTGTGCTTCAAATAAACAAGAATCTACGAGAATTCAGAAGATTTCTCAGTTTACCGGTTTTGCATAAAGCGCGGAGTTTGTAAGTTACAGTCAGTTTAAATAAGATAATAATTGTTGTATTACGTTAAGTGAGAACGATAAGTGATGAGTAAATTTTGTAAAGTCATGTAGTTCAATAGATGTTGCTGTTGTTATAGTGAAGAGAGTTTTAGTCGATCCGCGGAATTCGTGACAGTAACAATGTTCAAAGTGACCCTAACAAACATTGTAAAACTTGATGCGTATGTGTAATACGTATTTATTTCAAAATTTAATATAGTATGGAAGCAATTGTGTCTCGTGGAAAAGTTAATGAAGGGAAGGTGCCAGTGGTGTCGTTTTATCAGAAAAATTATGTAGGTAGTTCAATAATTTGTATGGTGACACCGTCACAGATGGCCGCTATATAAACAAAGGGCCTTATCGTCGTTTAACCTATTTTTTTTTTTTTTTTTTTTTTAGCTTGTTAGAAAGGTAATGTGGAGAGGAAAACAACATATTTTTGGAAGTATTGCGAAAAAACAATATTTTAGTTGCTGGTTGGATTTAAAGTGAATTGTAGGTGTAACCTAATTTTTATCAAAATGAAATATGGTCTACGTTATATTAGTTATAAGTTTATGTATTTAAAGAAATTTAGGTAATATTTGCACATACATTTTAATAAAAGTAGAAATCAGCCTTGTTACCATCATCTTCATCATTATCTCCGCCGTGGATACAAATTATCACAAGTTAAATAAATGGACCGCATTACAAGTAGGTACATATTTCTGTTTAAGGCATATTGTTTGCTAAACATTTACATGGTGGTGAACATCGATTTTTTAGACACAAACATTTAATTAGTTGAAGAAGAGACTCTGGATAGCATGGTTCTTCACACGTAACAGGGGTAAGCTCTACTTCTTCCAAACACCAGTCGTCTCCAACTGGAGGGATGACTGCATTTGCTTCATAATTTTTTGACCACACAAATGCTTGAAGGTTAGCTCTCTTAATTGCGATTACAAGGGAATCTCTAGTGGGGGGTAACTTATCTCCAAGTGCTTGTTTGGAAGTAAACATTGACCAGCGTAATTCTGCAAGTGATTTTGTTGAAGTGCTAGGCTTATAAACCCGGCAAATAAATATTTCTAGCTGATATAAAACATCATCAGGTAGGTACTAATTCACTGGTACCAAGTTTCTGCATGGCAGTAAGTTCTTCTTCACTCGCTGAAATAAATGACTTGCATAGAAATGTGTAGTTGTAATGCGAACAATTCAAATTGTGATAATTTGTATCCACCTGATTTTGCTGACGGAGATAGTGATGAAGATGATAGTGATGAGGCCGATTTGTAATTTCATTAAAATTTATGTGCAAATATATTACATAAATTTCTTCAAAAACATTTACTAATATAACGGAGACCATATTTTTTTTGATAAAAATAAGCTAACACCTACAACTTCAATGTGTTCATTTTAAATCGAACCAGCAACCAAAATATTGTTTTTTCGCAATACTTCCAACAATATGTTGTTTTCCTCGTTACATTACCGTTCTAACAAGCTGAAAAAAAATTAAAATTGGTTAAATAACAGCGACGACAAGGACAAGGCATATTTGTTTATATTATACTATAGCTAATGACCCGCTGCGTTGCTAGCGTGTAAATACATTTTGAAATAATACACTTCTTTTCAAATTTTGTTGTTGATTTTCTATTTAATTTTTTTTTTTTTAATCCGATATCAGAGTTGCTTGCCAGTGAGTTCAGTGACGCATTTTAAGCACTCCAGAGCTGCTCTAGAGCTCCCCGGGCTGTTTATAGGCGTTCCAGTGTATCAGAGTTTTACGCAACCGAACTTTTTTTTCCGGGATAAAAAATAGCCTATATCACTCTCCTCTATAGCCGATTCGATTGACCGGATTAGATCGATCTGGTTCAATTTAAATGAACCACTGTGTTCGATTCAAGCTGGATCAGTGCACCCTCATCAACAAAAAAATGATCTAGATCAGAAGAAGTTCACTTAAATTGAACCCAAATCGATCTAATCTGGGTCAATCGAATTCACCTTATATAGAGATACGTGGTATTAATTCAAGATCGGTCCAGCCGTTCTTGAATTCAAAAAATAATAAAGTTACGTCGGTTGAATGCAAGCCTAAATAAATGAAATATGTCAACGTTATTTCATGCTGTCAAAAAAAGTTGGGTTATGTTGTTATGTAATGTGAATGAGTTTGTTTACAATTAAATTAATATTTAATTCAAAATTAATTTCTTTTTCCGAGATGCGTAACCTATCCACAAACCTTCCTTGGGATGGCCATAATAACCTACCAAAGTTTCATCGTAATCGGATAAGTGGTTTTAGAGCGCATATCCGGATACCCCGTGAACTTTTATTTTTATATATATAGATTGCTATAGCGGCCATCTTGTTTGACGCACTCAAAACCAACACAACATCTGTGATGGTGTCACCATACAAATTATTGAACTACATAATTTTTCTGATAAAAGACACCACTGGCACCTTCTCTCCATTAAGATTGCCACGGGAACTATTTTCATACATTTTGCTCCCGAACTAAATAAAATTTCCCCTTGAAATTGTTTTTTTTTTTTTTTTACTGCCTAGAAAGCGTGTATGGCGAAGTCTGATGCTTTTTTTTTCTAATAAATAAAGTTTGCACGATCATAGACCGAGCTGTAAAAAGAACAGAAAATTTGACTTTGAATTTAGCAAAACAGACAAAATATATGCAGCTTCAAGAAATAATGTTAGTTTATTTATATTTTTAGAATTTGTAGAAACACTTTTTAAATAACCAGTCTAATTTGCTTTATGAGAAAAGTCAATGAAATGCTTGCTCAAGTCAAATATAGGTATACCTAAATAAATAAAAATACATTTTATTGCAAAACTATTTTATTAATTGATATATTTTTATTGATTAATTTAAATAACAGTTAAATTTTACACTAAAATATCTATGTACCTACCTAATATGTATCTACCGACTAATAAAATAATATTATTTGTGGCCAAAGTGTTTACAATATGCCTATAGTAGCTACTAGATAGTGAAACTACAAAAATATATAATTCAACTAAGTATATTTTATCATTATAATTTATGACCAAGTATGGATTGTTTATTGTTTGATAACATTTTTACCTTAGAGCAAGACTTTTAATTTTTTTAACATCGTAAAGAAATAAGCCAAGATTAAATTTAGTGTTCCCCATATCTACCTACTACCTACTCTAGGTAGGTATATCATGAATCTCCAGAATAAAATACTGATTAGGGCATATAACTATAAATGATAACTAAATAACATAAACATTGAACTTCTAGCATATTATGTACCTTCAACATTTCACATTTATCCCACAGTCCTTAAAACAAGAAAATTACCCTATTATATAGCTACAACAAATTTCATTTTAGCAAGTACTATTAATTGTTATTTTTTTATTTTTGTACACTAGATATTCTGTATAAGGGTAGATTAAGCTTTAGATTTACCTTTAGTTTGTGAAAAGAAATGAAATATATTAATACGATTTCGCTGAAGTCTTCCAGATAAAAATAGCAACAATAAATACCCTATATATGTAGATATTTATCAAATAAAAAAAAACAAAAATAAAAAACAAACAGGAGATATTAACAAACACAACCTTTATTAGGTTTAAAGATGTGGACACAGGAGAAACACCTTGAATAAATATAATAATTTAACCTAGCCTTACATTAAATTATTTTAATATTATTAATGATTGTTAATTTATAAGTCGTAATCTCATTACATACACTAAAAAAATATATTAAGTCTAACAAAATATTTGAAAAGAAATTTCAAATGGGCCCTGCTTTGCTTTCATTGGTTAATAGTTAAAATCTCAACACCTTAGACTATAACAAGTTCGAAGTAATTATTCTAGCAATCCTTACATTTGCTAACATCATTAAAAATACGCTCAGCTTTTACAATAAGACTGCGATTGCGATGTTCATCCATAAAGGTGATACATTAATTAAATATACGTGTCAATCTATCTATTAATTAGGCAACTTTTATGCTTATGGCTAAGCCCCCATTATTATAATAAGCAATACAACAGTGCTTTTTCAATTTGGGGCACAATTTACTTTTAATGTTTGCAAGGTCGGGCAATTGTTAAAACTAGTTGATGCTACTCGATTTAAAAATAATTTAGTTGATGTGTGGCCTGTGGCGTAACTTAATTTTATGCAATTTTATTGCATGTCATTCTATAGAGAAGTAAGAAACAAATTTGATGCATACTTTATAGCTAATGGTATCCACTTTCAAAAGTTAACTAGAAAAATAATCGATGCAGCGTAGATTTACCCACTTTAGGATAAAGCTACGCTGTGATGGAAAGAAAATGCGAAAATGCGAAAATGCGAAAATGCGAAAATAGAGAACAATTAAAACATCTCTGAAACTCGCAGTTTTCCTAAAACACCTTTATAAAAAAATCTTCCATCCAGGAAATCTTTGAAACTCGCACGAAAAAAAAAGGAATGTTCATGTTATAGTGAATCTCCAAACTTCATCCAAATAAAAAAAAAAAAAATAGGTAGTTACCAAACTTCTTTGTACTAGCGGTATGTAGGTATACCTAGTATATTTTCTTTGAAACTAGGTAACTTCTCGATTATTGTCAACTATTGGGAATTTGTTTAAATAATAGGATCATCTTCAATGAGATGTCTCCTAATTTTATGTCTGCACGTTTTAATACCTCTTTATAATTTTGGAAACATCAGAAATGCTAAATCAAGAAAATTTTTATGGGTAGGTATATGGGTGAAAAAAACAAAAAACAATTAACTCAAAAAATACTGGAATAATACAGTAATGTAACAAATTACACAATGGAAGATGTTAGGAGTAATAATTTTAAATCCAGTTATGATGAATACCAACTGTGGAAAAATAAAATAAACAGTTATTGGAATCTTTGATAAAAATATGAGCACAAAAGTTCACTTGTAAATTTAATTATGATTAGGGTGTGATACCGTGATACCTACTTTATATAATTTAAAGTGTAAATTAAGAATTTTAGCCTTCAAAAAAACTTTAATAAAACCATTATTTCATTTTGAACAAGTTTGAAGAGTCCGGAAAAGTGCAGGTGAGTTTTTTTTGTTTTCGCTAGTCATACAGATGAAAATCAAGGAACATTAAAGAGACCGTACCTGAGGAAATCGATCTACGAATTAAATATCCCCGTGATACGAATTTGCATCAAGTTTAACTAAAAATTACAAAAGTCGTTGGTCAAATTACAAAATTTATCAATATCGGCACGCGAAAAATAATGACTATCTGTCTTCCTGAGTATGTAGCCAAATTATTCGAGTTGCAGCATCATTTTCTACCTGAGAACGACAAAATAATATCAACTTCATTGGACAAGAATTGTACAAAATAATTTTCTAGAAGAAAATGTGAACTTTTTTTCCCAAAAAATTCATTTAGAACTCACACATAATTGTTATTTTTCAGCATACTTTCAAAGGATTGAAAATAAGTTTAAAAAACAATAAAAGAATGCACTGTCTGTTTCAAACTTGATATCATTCCGATTTTTTCCAAAAGTTGACAAGACAAAAGACAAGTCCATATTTCCTTTCAGAAAATCGAAGAAAAAGGCATAAAATTTAAAGGGCATGAGCCATGAACGCTCGTAATAAATCCACCAAATATTTATTTAGCTAATTGTATACAGAATGCCTATGATTTGCGTGATGTGTGTGTGACCTTGCCCTATTTATAGTAGAAGACAAAACTACAAAACTGATATCAAATTAATTTTTCAAACAATCAGCGGAAAATGACGTTTCATCCAATTATCAGTAGGTTGAATTAATCAGAGGAATAGTTAGTCATATAAACCTTGGCTTCCGGATCTTGATTTATGAAATTAAATTAAAATAGTAGGTACGTAATAAGAATTCGGCATTCCGCGAATAAATGACCAGTTCTTCCACCTCCACTTGGTATCCTTAATTGATTCGCCATTAGTTCTAAATTTTGTTTCACACAATTTTTGATAAGTCTGATCAATACATTATTGCATAAAAATTGATGGGTTTACCTTATCGAATTTGAAATTATGGAAGGCATTGCAATTGAAATTTTGAAAGGATGTGGATTGATTAACAATTTATTATGAATACAGTTTTCTCAAGAATATGTAAATTGAATATGTTAAAAGCTATCTGCCTGTATAATAATTTAATATTGTTGTTATTATTAATAATTAATTGAACATTGACTGTTATAGAAAGTTATACTATAATAAATATATTATGTTCATTGTCATCATATTTTAATGCATTTTTCTGAAATCATTATTTTATGAATTTTTTATTCAAATAGCTACTTAGATAACAAAATAATTATAGTCCAGGGAGTAATTTTGTAAAAATGATTAACCTTCAGTCTTTTTCCGCAAAAATGCCCATGATATATTTTAGTTCCAGGACAGTGGAAATTAAATTTCTAATTTAAATATGTATATAAACAATGTTCAAATGCCATTATGATACAAGTACCTAAGTAGTAGGTACATAAAAACATGTGTGAAGACGCATTCTTAATTTACTCTAAAGCATATAGGGATAATCATTATGCAAAACCTGTGTCTATATAAGATTTTCACAAGCTTGCAACATTTAACAGGAAGCCAAATTCAATCTTATCGCCTAAAAAAAAATACGATAAAAATGTGCAACGGTTTTATTGTAAAGCCTGTCGGAATTTTACAGCCTACCATACTAACGAAAATGGAAATTTACGGAACAAATTTATAAAAAATATCATACCCATAATATTAAACGTCTACGTGCGTTTTATGTGATTATTTTCCCTCCTCTCATCACAAAAACGCACGTCAACGTCAAACATTGTTTCAAGTGGAAAAATTGTATGACAGATCATGCATGAATTTTGCTGGAAAAATTTTCGATAGGTTCTGTCAAAACAAAAAAATCAGGAAATAATCTCACCGAATATCATTCGTTCTTATGTCTCAAGTACCTACTTATGACAATACCTCTCAAAATATCACACTTTGACGCTCCATAACTTGGGAAACCAGAACAACTGCGCGTCAGGCAATTTAATTTTTTTTTTAAATATAGGTACATATAGCTTTATGATTTTGATAATAATTGGGCCTACAAGCTTCAATTTCTCACGTGCCACTCTACCCTAGCACTGGACAAACATATTTTTTTCTATTTTGGTGTCATATCGAAGTCTTTTCGACACTAAAAGTAGTTTCGAAGAGAAACTCTTTGTGACACTCCTTTTTCACTTATCGGAGGTTGGTAACACTGGCTGACTGATGGCCATCGAACTGTCATTCACTATAAAAAAATAATAGAAGATTTCTATATTTGGCATGTAGTGTTACCAACCTAAACATATGAAATCAGGAAATATGAGAATAAAATTTCCAAGAAAAGTTTTTTTTCTAAATTAAACAATACCAAAATAGAAAAAATAGTATAAAATATTCGTTTCATAAGACATTTTATCGCATTCGCCCTTTAGAAAACTCGCCTCCGGCTCGTTTTCTAATATAGGGCTCGTGCGATAAAATGTCGTCTTATGAAACTTGTATTTTAATGTACTATTATGTGAGCGTTTTTTCTTAATACTCATATTAATGACATCTCTTGAATAATAATTATTCATAATGATTGCATCATCATTTGTTGGCCCCGTAATTTCCCATTGACTATTTCGTAATGTGTTTAGAATTCAGTTTATCAGGTGATTCAAATGAAGCGTTATCTTCCTCTGATTCACTGAAAAGTTTTACTGATGATGAACATGATCAGGTGTCTAATTGCTAAATTTTTTTATCGCTTACCGCACATGCATATTAAAGTACGAGTGCAAATAATTGAAACGTAAATAAAAATTTCAGACTTTTGTGATGGTAAACAAACGTACTGAAATAGTCGATTGACTTAAAAAGGGATAGCACCTACCTTGCATTGAAAAATATTAGTTTTTCTCGAAAAAAAAAAATATAATTTTTTAAAAATTTATTCTAACGAAATCTTGTATTTTTCAATCATTTTGATATGGCTTCCTCAATATAGAGTAGGTACCGGGTTATTCACTATATTTTGACCCCCCCATTTGCAGCCTTTACCTTTACAGGTGAATGATAGATGTAAATACAAAAGTTGTGCAGAAAACAAAACATTATTGTCAGAAATTTGAAATTTTGCCTACTTGCAACTTTTCTCAAATGGAATGCCCTATATTTGATTCTATATTCTTGAAGAGCACAATTTTCTGATTCCAGAAATATATGGTTTGTCCATATTTGGTTGACCCGTTTCCAACATATTTGGCTCTAAAAATTGTAAAAATACTATACTACTGACTTAGATTTTGTGAACCATTCACCTTTAAAGGGGATAGCTGCAGGTAAAATTTGAGGCACTTGGTTCCTTTAATAGTATTTTTATAATTTTTAGAGCCAAGTATGTTGGAAACGGTTTCACCAAATATAGACAAACTATATATTTTTAGAAACGGAAAATTGTGCTCTTCAAGAATATTTCGAAAAAAGTTGAAAGTAGGCAAAATTTCAAATTTCTGACAATAATTTTTTGTTTCTGACGATGGATTCTAAAAATTTAGCTAAAACTGCACAACTTTTGTATTTACACCTATCATCTACCTGTAAAGGTAAAGGCTGCATGTTGGGGGTCAAAATACCTATAGTGAATAACCCTGTATAATACCTATACGTTGTGGGTTATTCAATTTTGCATAGCTCCATGAATCGAAGGTCGAGCGCATTTTTGACTCATCATTCTTTCTCTTCAATCTCTTCAAAAAATATCCCAGATTCAAATTTCTGCCAAAAAAATATGAATGCAGCTCTGATCTCCTTGTTTCTACAGAAAAAAATTGAATGCTATGAATATCTGTCAGAAATCCAAAAGAAAATTATCTAGTGAGTGAAGTTACCACATTAATCTTGAATAGAACGCGCAGTATTTTTGTATATTTATCTAGATAGCCCTTGGAAAGACAATTTCATTGATACACCATAATATTGGTCTGAGGTCCTTTATTCCAGAGTTCACTGATGTATTTTGCACCAAATTCAATTTCTCTTGGCAGATCGAAAATATTCGGGGAATTCGTCTCCAAATTTCCAAAGCGAAAAGCGCCAAACAGAAAATTTAAATGGGCTCGTACATTTTACCGAAAAATCCAAAAACTTCTACTCGCTTAGCAACCTGCTAGGCGAGTAGAAGTTTTTGAATAGCAGCCTTGAACTTGGAAATGTATGAAACTTCAAATAACAAGTGGCATACTGAGTTTTGCAGCGGTTTTCACCTGGAATTCGACTGCAACGAAATTATCCTGGACCGGTTAATCGATTTTTACTCGGATTTGTACAACTGTGTCAGGAATAATTAATACAGTGGCGTAGCTACCGGGGGGGGGGGGGGGGGCACGGGCCCCTCGGCGCCAAAAAAAAAATAGGCGCCTGAGGCTCGGTCTTTTTCTTGAGAAATTAAATTTATTGTAAAATAGGCTCTAGCCTATTCTGAAGCGTTCCAAAATGCTTCATATAAATAGTTCTAAAATGGTTCTACAATGCTTTTGAATCGTTAGGACGTTCTAAAAGTTATCAAACAAATGTTTGAGAACGTTCTATGACACATCTGAAAATTGTAAATAAATTTTAAAATATTTTAGAACGTTCTAATATGCTATAGAAAATTTTGAGTAAGTTCTAAAGTCATATATACCTACTTAATGATTTTTAAATTGTTCTGGAACTTGTCAACTAATTCTAGAGTGGTAGCAAAAGTTTCAAATTATTTGTAAAGTGTTCTGGAGCGCTGTAAAATGATCAAGAAAATTTCAATTTCGAGGTCTCTTAAGCTTTCCAAAATATGGCTTAAAGTTCGAAACCGTTCTGGAATGTTTCTCAAAATTCAAAATTGGTTCTGAACTGTTCTGGAGCGTCTTACAATGTTTCTGAATCCTAAATTGTAAATAAGGGTGAAAAAATTAAAAACTGAAAATCGTCTGGAGCTTATCATCAAAGTTCTGAATTTCTTTTAAAACGTTCCAGAAGGTTTTAGAATGCTCATACATATATATTCTTTTCTACTAGTTTATTCTTGAAAGTTTCTAAATGATTCCAAGAGTTTTAAATTTAATGTTATATAATGCTTTTACAACGCTAGAACATATTGAAAATCGTCCAAAAGTTCTAGAGCTTTCTTTGATGCTCATGAAAAGATTTACATAATAGGTATAATAAAGAAAGACTTAGCTTAGGCGCCAGCCGATACGTTTGCCCCCTGGCGCCGGCATATCTAGCTACGCCAATGAAATAATAAGAAAAGTACTCGGAGTTTATCGAAAACGCAATTGCTCAATGCTCATACAGAAATGAGATACACAACATGCATTGCTCAAAACGACGGACATGTGGAAAATGTACTGAGATTTTTTTCTATGTATTTGTGAATAAATATTTTTATAATCTTACCAATGTTTTTATTTGTTTTTATTACTTTATTCTTAATTTTTTTTTTATGTACCTATTCCTGCGCACCCTTCAAAATGAAAAACTGTTGATAAGTAGGTAGGTACTTCAACTACAGAACAATGATGATGAATCATTTCGAAACGGAGGTTCCATTTAATATTTTCAAGGAATAAAAGGGATTTCCCAATGTGAATGACGTCACTCACTCGATAATTTTTTCTGGATATTTGACAGATATTCATAAGCAAGATGACATTCAATTTGTTTTTGTGGAAGATCTAGCTGTATACATATTTTTTTGGCAGAATTTTGAGCTTGGGATATTTTTTAAAGACAAAAGGTCTGTTTCTGCAGAAATCCCAAACCAGTCATAGTGAATTTCATTGGTTGAAACTAGTTTTCTGACTGTTTTCAACCAATGAAATTCGCTCTGACTGGTTTGGGATTTCTGCAGAAACAGACCTAAAATTATCCGTCTCATGATACATTATTGAAATTATCTTTTCAAGTGCTATCCAAATATAAACAAGAAAACATAACTTTATTCATAGCGACCCTGTATATATATTGAAGTAGTATTATTAGAAAATACAAAATTTGGTCAGAAAAAATAGGCACCTACCTTTTATTTGGTTTTTTTTTTTTCGAAAAAACTGATACCTAGGGCACTATTTCTTTTCAAGCCAATCACCGTTTATACTTACAAAGTGTATCCATAGGAGAACAACCTCAAAAATGTTCGATTAATTTAGAAATGCCAATAATTTTTAGAATATTTCAATTTTAGACCACCCACCATTTTTCAAACCTCGTTTGTTTTATTTTGCAAATAACAAGGTGGAGAAAAAGCAATAATTTTAGATGGGGCACCCTGCTCTAAATTCATAAAATTCAAGAAGCTAAGGTATGATTTTTGTTATTGGGGGACCAGGTGCAGCTTCCCAGTATATCTCCTAGGAATCCTATAACCTAGGAAGGATAAGTTTATAGGGCCAATAAATAGAGATAAAATTTCAAGAAGAAAGAATTCCAAAAAGCTGTAAATATCACTATAGGTACCTACATAGGTACTGTTTATTTCGATTAAAAAAAAACATTACAAAATATATAGGTACCTATTTTAACTAATTTTTGGACGGCTCTTATTTTAACGGAAATCATATAACTAATACGAATTCAATTTGACGTTCAAATACTTAATTACCGAAATTCCAAGAAAAGTGCCTCCTGTTGAAACATGAAATAAGCTTTAAAAAGTGGAAGTTGAATAAACCCATTAGGCGTTAGTTTAACCAAAAGTTTTAACAGTTTCTACCTAATTATCAATTTCTAAAATTAAATTTTCTTTTTTGTGGCTAACCACTGACTACATAGTTTTAATAATTGCTTCGGACATTCATTTCAAAAATTGTAAGTATGCAAATCTTTTTTTATCTTTCTTTTAACGAATTTTGATTACAAAATATTGGATAATGCAATAATTGCCTGGCTTGAAATAATTGTATTATGGCCACGACAAGACTATTAAAACAAGCAATAATATATTAAAACCAGTGAAAAATATGTAATAAATAGATAATAAAAACATTTGTATGTTTTACTAAACTTTCTGATGTGGTAAGACTGGTAGGATTTCAAATTAACAGAAGATAGTGAAAGCGGTTGTACGTGATTGAACATCATCACTGGCTATGTAAAAAGCGACAGTATTTTTATATTTTTGAATAACATACTATTTGATTGTGCATATTTTAAACAGTGAGTAGTGCTTTTCCTATATCAAAAAAATGCGTAAAAAATTAAAATTCCTACCAAAGCGTGAAGATAATAATTGTCACTTCTGAGTGAGAACAAAATCACATAAGTATTTTTACCTAATTAAAAGACTAAAGCCATCACAACTTCTGAACAATATCAAATTTTTGCTTAAAGTCCATTGCTTCCTTTTTTGGATCGAATTTCTTCTTCGCCGCCAGTTTTGCTCTAAGTTCAGCTGCAGTCATGCTGAGATTCAAGGTACTATTTTCTTCCTTTTCAGTTTGACTGTGTTGTTTGTTCGAGCTCGAAAAATTATTTTCATGTTTTCTATTAGAAGTATTTTCGGTTTTTTTCAAAGGTTCTGAAATATTTGTAGGAATTATTGAACCATCTTCATTATCAGCTACAAGAAGTTGAGTTTCTTCGGCATTTTGTTTGATAAGTTCTACAACTTGCTTGTGAGTCTTATCGCCAATACTTTCACCATTGACTTCCAAGATTCTGTCACCTTGTCTTAAGCCGGCAGCTTCTGCAGGCGATCCTTCATCGACTTTGCCAATATATTGGCCGGGCTTGCCTTTTTCTGCATGTAAATTGAAACCATACCCATCGAAATTATCCACTTTCTGAATATGGCATAGGCGCGTTTTCGAATTTCCGTTCAGTTTTTCCGTAGACATTGTTCTTTTTTGAGCTTTTTAAATTAAATTTCACACAAGAACACGATTTCACAAGCGACGAATACCTTGGAAAGATTATACTAACAACGCACAAAACATCATCGCGATTCACGATTTCACGAATAACTTTTCAAACAGGTAGAACCACTGGTTAAACAGGTGCTCGTTGTCCGTATTTTTATCTGACGAGTTTCGAAAAGAACGGATGGTCACCGAGCAAATATGGGTACCGTAGATAGCGGAATCTATAGGTTTACTGGGACTGGGCAGTGGGCTGCCTCGATGCTCCTGCTCCCTCCGCTACAAGAACTAGTAAAATCTCGTTTTTGTTTGGTGCCGTTCAGTGGAAGTGGTAAGGTGAGTGTTGACGCTTGATGGTTGCTCGAACCCGAACCACAGTTCAAACGAACCTAGCCGAGAATCCGCCATTACTTTCGGACGTGACAATCATGCATTGCAATATGACGTCGAATTATTTCCATCTATTTGAACTATATTGGTCGAAAATAATTCGCTGACCGAAATACGAAAAAACGTGTTGCCAAACCTAATTATTGATGGAAATTAACGAAACCAATTTTAGGCTATTGACCAGTCGGTCATGTTGAGGGATAAGCAATGCATTTAACGTCAGCTAAGACCAATTGGTTGGCAAATGTCGCTTAATTAATGGTTTATCTGTCAAGATGACCGATCAGTCAATAGCTTAAAATTAGCTCTAATATTTAGGAATAGTTTTTAAAGGGCTTTCTGCTACCGCATTAATTAACAATTAACAAATTCAGGAAATAACCTGAGAGCCACCGCTATTTATGCACCAAAGTTAATCAAATGTATTCAATTCAAGTTATTCAATCACAAGCAGTAGGTACATGGTCATTTTTTATATTTTCCCACCCTCCCTAACTTTCTTTGTGCCACTGTGTATAAAAAAAATGTAAATAGGAAAGGTGTAGTGCTTGAAAAATTGTTCTCAAAAAACATGGTTTGGTAATTATCTATTATCCGTTACCCTCTCTGAATTTCATGATTTTTTGTAGGAAGGTATACCCTGCGTTTTTATTCTCATCAAATTTTACCGATGGATCCACCATTCTATGTCGGTTATTGTCATTTTCCATTCACTAAACAAAGATAGCTAACTCATCGGTGAATCCACCGATGAGAATAAAAACGCACATATACCTATTTTTGGTCGCTAATCACAAATCTGAAATCTGTTTTTGTCGCTCGCGTTTCGTTTCCGAGATATCCATCATCAGGTTTATTATGTTCTATCGAGTGTTCTATCTTCTCGGATTTCGCTAATTTTTTGCACGACATATTTTTTGTCGCTGACCACGAATCTGAGCGACGTATCAAAAGTGCGACATATCAAGAGAGCGACATGTTGAAAGAGCGACATTGAAAATAGCGACATCTGAACAAAACAGCGACATATGAAATTGAATTAATAATAATCAAGAAAATGTAC
Source organism: Ceutorhynchus assimilis (assembly GCA_917834065.1). NCBI lineage: Eukaryota > Metazoa > Arthropoda > Insecta > Coleoptera > Curculionidae > Ceutorhynchus > Ceutorhynchus assimilis. The sequence continues at coordinate 16,723,481 of OU892277.1, read as the reverse complement.
ACTTACCCAAACTTACCGATAATAGCCTTGTCTAGTGCGATCTAATCCTCGTAGATTACCATGAGTACTTATTTTTTTTTAAATAAAAATGCTTTAAAATAAAATTGAGAAATATAATGACCGGTATCGATCGATATACTTAACTGGAAGTCAGCATAGACTGCATGCTCTTTCTATTTTGTCTATCAGACATAGCACAGCACAGCATCCAATATGGATATTCGGTATTTAGTTGCACCAGAAAAAATTATCCAATGAATAAAGTAGCCATAGATATTCAAAATTTGAACTATTACCGGCTTTTGATTCTTTGGAAACCTTCCTAGAGCCAATCAAGAGCCGGTAATAGTCAAAATTTGAACTTTTATCAACTCTGGATTCGAAAGAGAATTTTTCTAAGCGCATTCAAAGCTCAAGAGCCGATAATAATCAAAATTTCGAATGATCATTAGCAGTTCTTAAGTTGATATCGATCAAAATTTCTTCTTCGCGCAGCTTCTAATTTGCTCAAGAAAATTATCCAATGGATCAAGAGCTACACAGTACAGATAATCAAAATTTGAACTATTACCAGCTCTCTGGAGAACCTTCCTAAAGCCAATCAAGAGCCGGTAATAGCCAAAATTTTAACTTTTATCAACTCTGGATTCGCAAGAGAATTTTTCTAAGGGCATTCAAAGCTCAACTCAAGAGCCGATATTTTTCAAAATTTCGAATGATCATTAGCAGCTCTCTTAAGTTGATATCAATCAAAATTTCTTCTTCCGCAGCTCCTAATTGGCTCTAGAAAAATTATCCAATTGATCAAGAGCCAAATAAACAAAATTTAGATTATTACCGGCACTTGATTCTCTGGAAGACTTTCCTGGAGCCAATCAAGAGCCGTTAATAGTCAAAATTTAAGCTTTTATCAATAAGAAAATCTAAAAACTATAAAATGGTGAATAATTGATTGACTTAGAATAATAATTCTAACTTTGAAATTACACTTATTGCAACTTCGAACTTATACAAGTATTGTAACTTCAAACCTACAATTGAAACCTATGCTGGAACAACGTTGCAAACGACAATATGTGTAAAAACGGTATTTCCGTCGAACAACATTGTACGTACCCTGGATAAGCCGCCGACTTAATAGTGGAGGCATAGGATTTTTTCTTGATGGGTTGTTGATGCCATTTCAATGTCCAGTTTGTCCTTTTTGCGGAACAACATTTTAGGTGCAACCTCGCCCTACGAATTCCTAGCAAAACAATATTTGGCGTTTGAAACGTTGTTCCAGCATAGAGTTCAATTATTGAAACTATGAAATTTTAAAAATTATAAGGACATTTTTCCTTCACGCTTTCACTTTTGTTATTTGTATTTTTCTACTGCATTTTCCAGTTCTGCAAAGGACTTGTATTTTACCCCGAGTTTTAAATCCATGTTGAAGTAAATTAGATACCAAGATATCTTACAATAAGCAGGTAAACTTCTTTGAAAAACTTTAAAAATACCTCGAAAAATACACACCTACATAATGTAGGGTACATGTAAAGTAAAACAATGATATAAGCTAACCTGCATCTGCATAAAACACTAACATATGGTTCCTGTTAGTTTACCAAATGATGGAAAAATAGAATCAGAATCAGAATATCTTTATTTTAAAGAAACATACAAAAGATAATATAAAAAACATTAATTGTTGTTTAACTAAACAATGTCAAAATATATAACTAAAGTTAAATTCAAATTTGAGTGTTACAACGATAAGTAATCTCCAAATAAAAGAGTAAAAGAACATTTTAAAATTTTCTCCAGAATATAATTTGAATATTTAAGAATTTATAGAGTAGAGCAGCAGAAAAAAAAACTAAGTAAATTGTGCTTTCAGTCAAACAATGAAAAGTAAGTCATAGACTCAATTAGTACATACATAGTTGAAAAGACAGGTACTTTTTATAAAATAAAAAAAAAGACAGACAATTTTACAGTTTAAAATATAAAATATCATAAAAAGTTATCACAAGTCTGGCCAACAGTTAAAAGGAACAAAATGTTTACCACTAGAGAGGAACAAAATAGTTATCAGTTATTACTAGGTAGGTACATCCTTATTTAGAAATTCATTAATCTTGTAAGGCTCTATTGAAACAAGATGCTGAAATAAAAAAAAATTAAAACAGTTTTCTGTTATTTTTAATTTTAATTTTTGGGGAAGAAACTTGAAGAGTTTTATACACATGTAGGTGGGTCCAGTCTCAGTAAGTGCAAGCCTGGATAGTTCAAGACAATTGACCTGGTGTTATGTTTGTGTTCTGGGAGATAGTTGAGAAACTTATCAAAGTTTCTATGTAGGAACATAAGACATTCATAGATAGATACCTGGTAGTGTAAGAATGTTTGTTTCTTTGAATTGTCCTCGGCAAGACTCTCTGTAGGACAAGTTAAGAATTTGTCTCAGTACCTACACATTTTTGCATAACAATCGCATCTCCTTCGCATCCTGCTCTACCCCAGAATATTATTCCATAGCGGGCAAAAGAATAAAAAGTGGCATAGAAGACAGATAATAGCGATTTTCTGTCTAGGAATTGTTTTAGAACACGGAAAGAATAGCAGGTGCTACTTAGTTTTTTAGAAAGAGCTTGATTTTGTTTGTTCCATTTTAGGTGGTGATCTATTTCTATTCCCAGAAATTTCACGCTATCTGAAAGCCTTACATTTTGGGAAAAGATATTTAAACCTGTTGGATGGTTATTAGCTGACTGGAGGGTATGAATTATGAAAACTCATAAAGATGGTTTTAATTGTGTTTAACAGCAATAAATTACTGTCAAACCAGTTTTGGGCTTTACCAAGACAGAAAGTTGCTCGCTCTTCGAGTTGCAAGAGGCCATTTGCAGTGACACTGACATTTGTGTCATCAGCAAAATTGACTGTCTTCACATGATCGCTGGTTATATGGGACGAAAAATCGTTTATATAGAGGACAAAGAGAGTAGGGCCAATAACACTTCCCTGTGGGATGCTCCTGGTGACCTCCTCTCTCTCAGAGCAAACAACCCCCTCGTCCTTTTGAATAGTTACCATCTGTGTTCTATTCGCAAGATATGACTCCAGCCAGAGCAAAGCAGAGCCTGTCACTCCATATAGTTTGAGCTTGTCCAAAAGAATCTGGTGATCCAGACTGTCAAAAGCTTTGGACAAGTCCAAGAAAGCTCCAAGAGTGTTAATATAAACAGTATTATTCTAGGTTAGGCATAGCATTTTGTGTATAGGTGACTCTCACTCTCGGACCTCTATCCTATCCTAATGGCCTATTGTTAAGAAAGCCGAGCGCGCTCGGACAGCCTGTCGCGTCCACGCTGGCCTTTCGAGCGGTCGGACCCGTATCCTTCAGGATATGGAGCCGACCGCTCGGACCCATATACACAGCCTATACTTATAATGACCAACATCTCTACCTAGGTATAGAACATAGTATTTATAATTTGAACATTATTGTCATCAACACTTGACAAAGAAGTGATCCCTTGATACACCTTACTGAAAAGATTTTTATGCATGCGGAAGGTAATTTGTTCGTTTTTTCTCGCTAGAGGCAGCAGCGTTGATTAGCGCTATTATCAAAGTCATGTTCTTGTAATTAATTTTGCGTTTTCTTCTTGCTGGATGGCATCGTCAATTACCAAGTTCGAGAATAACTTACCTTGGTGAAGTTCTCATCCTCATCTTGTCAATCATTCTATTTCAAGCCTACCACAACAAGTGCACTCCATTGTCTAGTAACGTACATAGGAAAGGCACTTGAAGCAAAATAAATCGCTCTTGCAGCTTTTATAGATATAGAGGGTGCCTTTGATAACAGCTCACACCGATCTATCAAAGAAGCTCTTGAGGATAAGGGGGTAGAAGCTACCATCATAGGATGGACAGAAGCCATGCTAAAACATGGCTCAGTATCGGCGGACTTGAACGACGAAACTGTTACTGTCACCTCGGTTAAAGGCTGTCCACAAGGTGGTTTCCTTTCGCTTCTCCTGTGGATAGTAATGGTATAGACGGCATCCTTACCAGACTAAGCAACGTAACAAGCCAAATGCAAAGTGCCTCGAATATAATCAAAAACTGGAGCGAGAAAGAAGGACTTTTCATAAATCCCAGCAAAACAACCTTAGTTCCGTTTACGAAAAGAAAGAAGCTCTTTCTCTAGGGGTCACCCTGGGCTGCAAACTTACTTGACCAATGGGCTCTTTCACTAATTTTTGAAATTGGCATATTTGGATAAAGCAACTAAAAACAGAATTTTCTGTATTTTTACTTTTGAAAAATTCAAAGTCCTTCTTGAGAAAACAGAAAACAAAGAAATACCTCCAAATAAAAACCCAGAATTTATTTCTATGACGTCGCAGCTCGCAATTTGACCGTGTTGCCACTAATTGTCAACATTGAAAATTTGTAATAGATTTAATTCTGAAATGTTGGCAAAATCTCATGAAAAGTAGTTAAATTAATTAGTTATAGATTCAAGATTTCATAATTTTTTTTTTTAAATTATGCTTAAATACAATTTAATGCAATTTTTTATGTTTAGTTTTATTTATTTATTTTACGCTGCACTAAATTTAGTCACAACCGACAACAGCGCATTCGAACCTTTACGTATCTTTACAGAGCGCAAACACAGCCGAGCCCTTCCTCCTTGCAACGACATAAGCGAAATGAAGAATATTTATGTGACGTCGGCAAATCGGCGCGTTTTAAAATAGTTTGAATTTAGGCACTTTTGATTGCCTATGAAAAACTTATTGAACCTTGTAGAACATTTTTTTTTTGGTATATATGCCTAAAATAGTCCCTCCTTTGAGATTTTATACTTAAATTACGTATTTAAATTTTAGTGAAAGAGCCCATTGGACATGCCGCAAACCCGTAGGAAAACATGGGGGCGAGAACAAAAATAATACATTGGATTTACCAATCGGTTGTCAGACCCATTGTCACCTACGCCTCGTTGTTATGGTGGCCAAAGACTGAGCAAATTACTGCACAGAACAGTCTATGCAAAGTATAAAAGCTAATCTGTCTAGGAACAACAGGGTCTATGTCAACCTGTTCCTTCGCAGCCTTAGAGCCACAGCTGAACATGCTTCCTCTTCGTCGTTGGTTTGCTCACTGGGCAAATCTTGAACACCAACTAAAAGCAGAGTCACGCAAAAAATATCTGGAAAGGTAGCGGTGCTTGAGCGGCTAGAACAAGCTAACCCAAACTAACAAAAATGAGGTAAGCTACAGCATTATGGTTTCCGTGGTGTTGCCTATCAATGGTTTGAATCCTATCTGAAAACGCGTTGTCTAAGGATGGTTAATGGGCAAATTTCACATAATACCAAGAAGACTTCTTGGAGAGTGCCACAAGGCTCATTAGGATTAAATGGCATGATAGTAATAGCGATCACTTACAACAAAATATTGCCTCTTACCTTCCAAAAGTTAAGGAATGGTGCGATGCTAATAAATTGACATTCAGTGTAGAAGAAACTAATATTTTCAGTTTTCGTTTTGATATGTTAATCTTTGTATTGGTGACTCATTGGTAGAGATAGTGATAAAGTTAAGTTTCTTGGGGTAACGATAGACCACATTTTTTGCCTACTGGTTAAAATCACTATTGATTCTGCTTAATTAAAATTCATTTTTTCATTAGATATTAAGCAAAACTGGAAGTAACCGTTTCCGTGATCTGCAATTTGGAACGCGGTGAGTCCAGATATTTTTTTTTATAAATTTGCCTTCTTTTTTCCTAAGCATTAGTTCTTCCTATGTTGTCATTATTTTCTCCATTATTCAGGAGGTCGCATCACACTATGAACCTAAGACGACGACTGTATCAAGGAATTAGGGATTGACCCGTAAACATTTATTCATTCCGTAAATGTATATGGCACCTAGCACAATCCCAATGGTCAGATTTAAAATTTAAACCAATTAAACTTCGAGTGCCATACGCGCGTACGGAATGTAAATCAGTGCCATATGCACTTACGGATTGTAATATACCTAGTTATGCGTCATGCGCAGGCAAAGTCACATTTCCAGCGGCCAAATATCCTGTTTTATTCTTGTGATTGTCGGGCTTACATAAGTAGATCATAGAAGTAAGTTCGGCGTTGCGTCCAATCTTCCGATTTTCTCAAAAATGTTTCGAACAAGAAATTGACAGTTATTGCTTCGCCGACAATATTTTAATCAGATCTCTTGTAGTTATTTTGGTGTTTGAAATCGCCATGCATGCTGCGACAACGTTGCTACCTTTGAATTATAAATATTTTAGACAGAGTCCTGGAAAATATGGAGCAAACCTAATGACTGAAAATGACGCTAGAAGATGGGTGGAAGAATTTGTGTCTTTAATAAATTCACCATGCCCATCAACTTTTAGAATGTTGTTGATCTAATGCTTTTTGAAAATAGCGAATTTGGCACTTCTACAGTAGTTCACTGATTTTGTATAAAGCGTTCTTGTTTTATCATATTATTCAATAAACATATTGACGCTTTCCGCTCTCACTCTGATACTATTTATATTTTCTTTGCTTACCGAAACTTAGATTGATATACCGCATGTTTGTAATGTAATGTAAAATAGATATATATAGTATAGTTGAAGAAGTAATTGACGCTTAACTCGTTTTCAGCTTAATAAAATTTTCTGCTGCAATAACTAGGTACGACATTCCGTAAGTGCATATGGCACTGATTTACATTCCGTACCCGCGTATGGCACTCGAAGTTTAATTGGTTTAAATTTTAAATCTGACCAATGGGATTGTGCTAGGTGCCATATACATGTACGGAATGAATAAATGCGACTCGTAATTTGTGCAGTGTGATTGTCATCAACAGATTTTCAATAATTGTAGCTAAAAAACTGCAACTCACGCTTTCTAGTCACCTTGTATTTTTAATTGCTTTACCTTTACATAATGTCATGAGCATAACTGCTGCTCATTTTTGCATAATGGGTGTAAAGAAAAGGAAAATGTAATCATCGATCAATGACAGAATGTGATTTTAAATGACAGCAACTTCTTAGGTCCGTTTTTTATTATTATAAGACGTCTACAACACGAACTTCATTCAACTAACTTAACTAACACAATTCTGTGGGACTTTTCACGAATCTACCTAAGCTGGACTACAGGAGGACTAGAATGAGCGTTAATATCGTTTAGCTGCCTATAGATTTTATCAATAGATAATAATTAGTGATTTACCAATTGAGGTTATAAAAATTATTTATCGGTAATAATGAGAAAAATTGAATGTCGGTATTAGGTAAACTTGGTACGCACTCCGGCACTTCGAATTACTCCGGTAATTTTCGTGGTAATTAATTGAGCGGTTCGAATATACATACTGGCCATTAATATTTGCTGGTATCTAACAGTTATTTACTTTATTTTATTTCCAATCAACAATTTTATAATAATAGGCCTCTTTCACATTTTTCGAAAACATAAATTGAATCTATTGTGTCAGTCCTTCTTATAACATCTGCATAATTTTTTTCAAAAAAAAACTCATTTTTGAAAATAAAATGATTTGAAAATCGAATTTTTGAAACTGCTGGGAAAACACGGGCTAGGACTCTGACCGCAGAGTCCTAAAAATCAATAAAAATGCGAGCATGCCGGATTTCTTATTAGGTAGTTATTGGCGTCGAAATAAAGTATTGTACTAAGATGCGGGAACTTAATTGCGTCCTTTACTACGCTGTAAAAAAATAAAGGATAGGCATAATCGGTGAACTCTTGTTACCTAGTACAATGAACCTAAATGTTTGTCTCCATGTTGTCAAATATCTCTTAGAATCCGTATCTCTCACTGAACTAAACAAACAAACTGGAACGGTGGCTGCATAATTGTTTCTACGCAAGGGTTTGTAGGAAGGACAACAAACAAGAGGGATTTGCATCTCTCTGCACTATGGCAGCTATTGAGTGTTTGAAGTGTTTGGTTCATTGAGGTTGGGAATATGAAGAAGCTCTTCTTTCTTTTACATTAATCGCAAATGAGTGCGAGCGAGACAATAATCCCTCCGTATTGCTGGGTTGCATATATCAATAAACATAATAGATAGGTACCTATATTAATTTTTACGAGCATTGAAAAAATCTTGAAAAAAGAAGAAAACAAATATCATAGTTTTATATTTATATGTGCATATTTGTTACATCATTATTATATAAAATGCCAAGGTATATTCAATTTGTACTATACCTAAGTAATAGGAAAGACGTGTCATCCATGCTAACAGTCGGTGGAATCAAAATTTCGTATTTCAAATGTGATTGCAACAAAGTGCATGAATATCGGCTTTAGCCAATGGGAGCGCGTTTTCAGTCACGTGTTTTTGTTTAAATCTGCTTTTTTATTTATCAATTTATTTAATAACCTGACTAAATTCTTGCAAAATATTGTTCATTTTCGGTTGCATTCATGTAACTGCGTCAGAAAATATCATAATTTGCCATATTCCCGGCACATGAGAGTGGCCTATTATTTCTCTTGCAAGTTGAACTTGCTGATTTATCTGTCCTGTTCTTTTGTTAATTCTTGAATTTGAAAACTTTGGGTACTCACTTGCTGATGTTGTTCACTGCAAGATTTTACTTAATTTTTTCCAGTATTTTAGGAGAAAATTTTTTTTAAAAAAAATATATATTTTTCCGACTTACATTAAAAATACAGAAGATGCAAGGATACTTTTTTGACTCTATATTTGGTATGGAGTGAGTCAAAAAAAGTTCAAAGTTACTGTCAACCTATTTTCTTTGAGGAATTATGTACAGGGTGTCGAAATTTGACATATTTCAAAATAATTTTTCTCACTTTTTCCAACTGGAACCCCTTATAGATTCTGCTACTTCTCGATGCAGAATGAAAAACCGAATATTTTTTGTAAATACAACTTTATTCAAACTCTTGACCGTTTTCTAGATAGGTATTTACGAGAAACCATTTAATTTCCTGTCCAGGGTACATTTTTATTCGCAGAATACGTAGGCGGCTATGAATAAGATTTATTTTTATAATTGACATGTATCATGATGGATTTTCAAAAACATTGAAGAACTGTTCTGAAAGATCATGAGGGTACGGCGAGAGGGTTCCTGATGGAAGGCACCCAAATGCATGATCATTCCAAAGATTGATTGATAGATTTGACAGGACTGGAACAGTTAAATATGAGAAGCGTGAGAGAATAATGTGGTAAATCAAGAAGATGAATTTAATGTGATCGCAAATGTTAAAGACTAGAATACGACAAATCTTTCTTTTTCTCAAAACATAACATAAATTAACATAGCATTACAAAATTTTGTAAACATGAATAAAGTAAATATTCAAACACTCTACCATTATGTTTTAAACACATATTAGGCAATTCAATCCATCTGTCAAAAAGGAAAATTCAATGTGGCGTGGCGGCCAAGCAAGTTTGTTTTGAATATGTTTTTATGCGTATTTTAAATTATTTTGGATACAATTTTGCTTACAACTTTGATTTTCATTATTTAATAAAATATTTGTTGACTAGGTACCTAAACTATTAATTCGGGCAGAAACTAGATATTTTTTTGTGTATTTTGGCCCATGTGTGGCCGCCACGCCATCTTGAATGTCACGTGGTTTGAATTGCCTAATTTAGGTAACCGACTTACATTTTCTAACATCAAAGGAATAATTTGTAGTAAAGGTTTGTCTTATTCTTTTCCGCATGTTTTCTGAACACCCTGTACATAATTCAAACGTGAAAAGGTTAACAGTTTTAGACCTTTTTATCCTCTTTTGACGCACTCCATACCAAATATAGTCAATTTTTTGATTTTCTTTTCTAGGTCGGAAAGATATTATTAATTTTTTCTCTCCTCAAATACGGGATCAAATTAAGTGAAATTTTGAACTTTGATACAGTGAACTAAGGTGAACTGAAATATGCAAAAAAAGGGGGTCTAATTGAGAACGACCTCTCAGGCGCGGATCCAGAGAGGGGCCATGGGGGCTATGGCCCCCCCCCTAGATAAGAAAAAATAATTTTAAAAATCAACATTAAATCGACCAATTTTTCCGGGTTTACCAGGGCCCGTATATAACAGAATTTCATTTCATGACGTCATTTTATCACGGACCTCTAGTCTATTCTATTTGTATGTACAGGGTGGGCCAATTTGGACACTTTTAATAGGAAACACCAATATCTGAGCGAGATATAAAAAAATTAACCCCCCACGCTGAGGCTCAAATTTCATGAAATCTTGATTGGTGCAAACCGCATTTTGATATTTTCAACCATTTAGCCGCTGGTGGGCGATTCTCGATTTTGAGTGATACATTGAAACCTTCATAACTTTCTTCTTTATTCTTTATGAAATAATTGATTTCTGTAAAAACTTTCTTGAAGCAATTTTTTAAGCAGAATTCAGTGACGTTCTCAGTTTTTTTCTATTTGGCCCTAATTTTGAGATGTTGACCAAAGTCCGATTTTTTCCAATAGGACACCTTATACCGGGTGGGGCACGAAAAACTTTCCACCCAGGTTTTCTCAGGTGTTAGGTGTTTAATCAAAAATCGCTCAGACACGTCAATTTTTGTTTTTTGGGGGATACATTTTATTGGTATTTTCACCCCCTACCTGTGAACCCCTAAGTGGGGGTAACAGGTACCCCCAAAATTACAAATGGAAAGAGGGGTCGAGTGATATGTCATTTGGTAGCTATTTTCATTGAGATTATATCCCCGAAGTTTTAAGTTGCTACTATCAACCCTGCCGAAATGGCGGCATGTCAAAGTTAGGATAAATGCTTTTTTTCGATAATCTAAGCTGTAAAGTTTTTACCTGTCACACCTATGCGTAGGTAACAGATAAAAACCACACAGCATTTTTCTATTGATTTTTCCTAAGTTTGACAAGCCGCCATTTCGACAGGGTAAATAGTAGCAACTTGAAACTTCGGGGATATAATCTTAATGAAAATAGCTATCAAATGACGTATCACGCGACCCCCCTTTTCATTTGAAATTTTGTGGGTACCTGTCACCCCCACTTAGGGGTTCACAGGTAGGGGGTGAAAATGCCAATAAAATGTGTCCCCCAAAAAACAAAAATTGACGTGTCTGAGCGATTTTTGATTAAACACCTAACACCTGAGAAAACCTGGGTGGAAAGTTTTTCGTGCCCCACCCGGTATATTATAAGCTCATTGAAAAGCTATGCTTTTGCTGATTTTAATGATACATATAAAGTTCGATAGGTTTATCTTTCACAGTTTTCGAGAAAAAAAATTATTTCGGTTTTTGTCATAAGAAGCGATGTGTTAGAAAAGGATTTTATATCTGTAAGAAAAATGAGAAAGGTCTCTTTCTAACACATTGTTTCTTATGACAAAAACAGGAATAATTTTTTTTCTCGGAAATTGTTAGAGATAAACCTATCGAACTTTATATAATTGAATTCAGCAAAAGCAGAGCTTTCCAATGAGCTATTAAAATATAGGGTGTCTTATTGAAAAAACCGGACTTTGGTCAATATCTTGAAGTTGGAGCCAACTAGAAAAGAACTGAGAACGTAACTGAATTCTGCCTAAAAAAGTGCTTCAAGAAAGTTTTTACGGAAATCAATTATTTCCATAAAGTAGAAAATTATGAAGGTTTCACAGTATTGCTCAAAATCGAGAATCGCCCTCTAGCGGCTAAACGGTTGAAGATATCAAAATGCGGTTTGCCCAATCAAAATTTCATGAAAATTTATCCTTAGAGTGGGGGGTTCATTTTTTTGTATCTCGCTCAGAAATGGATGTTTCTTATTAAAAGTGTCCAAATTTGCCCACCCTGTACAGGGTGTCTGGTTATAATTTGACACCCCACCTGCAGCCTTTACCTTCACAGGTAGATGATAGGTGTGAACACAAAAGTTGTGCAGTTTTAACTAAGTTTTCAGAATACATCGTCAAAAACTAAATTTTATTGTAAGAAATTTGAAATTTTGCTTTTCAACTTTTCTAAATGAAATGCCCTATATTTGCTTCTAATATATAGTTTGTCTATATTTGTTTGAGCCGCCTTCAACATATTTGGCTCTAAAAATTGGAAAAATACTATCCTACTGACGATTTTGTGAACTATTCTGATTAAAGCTTCAGGTAAAATTAGAGGCACTTGGTTTCTCTGATAGTATTTTTAAAATTTTTGTAGCCAAATATGGCGATGACGGCTCAACTAAATATAGAGAAACTATATATTTTTGGAATCGGAAAATTGTGCTCTTCAGGAATATAGAATATAGGGCATTCTATTTAAAAAAAGTTGAAAGTACGCAAAATTTCAAATTTCTGACAATAATTTAGCGATAACTGCTCCACTTTTGTGTTTACACCTATCATCTACCTATAAAGGTGGGGTGTTAAATTATAACCAGACACCCTTTACCTTGCAATATTTTGTATGCCCCCCCCCCCCCTTGATTTGGGTCTGGATCCGCGCCTGCGACCTCTATATCGTTACGCTTATTTGGGCCACCCTATATACTCTTCTTTTTTTGTAATGCAGGAGGAGGAGGTGAAGCAAGTACAGTCAGCCAATAAAGTAATGTCTAATTAAAAATTCATAAATTTATAAAAAAAAAACTGTTTGAAATAATCTTGTAATTTTCTTATTGACATTAGCTCTATGGTGGGTCTATCAGTTGTAGACAATTGAAAAAAATATATTCAAAAATTTCTGTTTTAGAAGATAGTAAATTTCGAATTTGGGACATTACTTTATTGGCTGACTGTGCCTACCTAATAATGGCGCACTGTTATTTGAAGGTTGCCGTGCAACAGGGTTGACGACGTTGCCAAACGTAGGAAATATCTTTAGAAGTTTGGTTGAAGATTCCACCAGTTTCTTTCTCTCTACTTGCGACATTGGGCCGTATTCATAAAAAAAAGGTTATGCTTATACTTGCAGAATATGAAGTAAATCCTTGAGCTCGCATTCATAATATTCCGAGTAAAACCTTTTACTTATAGAGTATGAGCATATCCTTCACAAAAAGTATTTGGTTATTCATAAACTTTACCTTTTACTCTAAATAAGAAGGATATCCTTCAATAATTTCGAGTGTGGTCAGGAGCAGACTCAGGCGTGTAGTGATCAGTTGTAGCGATGGCAGATGTTGTGGAACTGAGAGAAACTAAACATTACAAGCAGCGTTTATCAACACCTCTTCGTGATTACCAAGAACTATACCGGTTTGAAGAGGAAAATGTGCAATGGCTTGCCAACAGATTTTTGGGAATTAATTCTGAAACTCGAGGAGGTGCGCTATCATCCGTCTAAAAAATGCAGACATGTTTACGTTATCTCAGTGACCCTGGGTATCCGAAAGGCATTGGTCAAGAACTGAGTGTAAGTCAAGCTACAGTATCTCGTACAGTGACTGCCAAGCGAAATGTTCACTAGTATGGACTATGGTATGGACGTTAGTTGGCCTGCATCGGTCCACGATTCAAGAATATGGAGAAATTCACAGATAAGGGTTCAGTTACAAAATAAAAACAACGTCGTGCTACTTGCTGATGATGGATTGGTATAGAGCCGTGGCTCATGACTCCATTCAGAAATCCCGCTCCTCCGATTCTTCCAATTGTAGGATTACTGTCGCCTTCAATAACTTTTTCTTCCATTCCAACAGTTTGACTGCTTTATTTCCAGTTTTTTTCAAGTCAGTTTTTTTCTTCAACCTTCCTTTCATATTGTTTATTTTCTTTAAAAGACTTTTCGCAACCAGTGCTTTATCAAATGTTATCTCGTCCTCGTACTTCCTGGTAATATTTCTAATAGCCTCATCCTTTCTAGCTTTTATTTTTGATGTTTGGGATTTTTCCAGAATCACGGGGGCATTGGCAATTTCATCTGCTATGAACTGCAGTTCGGTTGTAGCATTATCTTTTTCTGTACTTTCACTATCGCTGCTTGATGAATACATCTTCTCTGATCAAAGTACTATACTCAAATAACTCCCGATAAGAGAGAAATACTGTAAATGAAAAACCATCGAAAACAGGTTGGAACTTGTCACGGCACACATAAGGCAACATGCCAACAACCTTTTACTTATTCTTGGAGGATATCCTTGCAAGTATAAGGTAATCATTATGAATACGACAAAAAGGAAATGCTTATACTTCTACCTTCTTCTTCAACTCGAAACCTTATACTTCTACCTTATACTTACAAGGATATCCTTCAGTTTTATGAATACGGCCCAATTTCATTTTGCCCTAAAATGTTACAAAAAAGAAATAAGTACCTATAAAAAAATTTGGAAAAATTTAACTCCAGATACTTTCTACGCGGACTTATAGGTTCTATTTAATTGCTGCATGCATTTTTTTGATGGAATAAATATTATTAATTTTTTATTATTAGGGATTACATTGAGACGAAACAAACAAAATTGTTATGAGAAGCAAAATACGACAATTAAACACGGAAAAGTACCCTAAATGGCAGGTTGGAAATAACCAGAGTAGGTAAACCGCAGATAATAATATTTGTACCGATTGGGTTTTAACTTCGTGGAAATGCATATTAAAGGATTTTGTAATGTCATTGCAATTTTTATTTCCACAAATTATTCAATAATAATTAAAGTAAGTAAAATTTTAGTGCGTCACGACGCACGATGGAAGTGTAAACTTCCCTGTTGAACTAAGTTCCCTCTCTTTGAAAGCTTTTTAACGTCCGAACTCCTATAAGAAGTTTGCATTTCAGAAAAAATAGAAACATGTTGATAGCTTGATTATTTGTGGAAATCAAAATTTCGGGTGTTCAATAATTAATTATTACGGTCGTAGTGGGCTGAGGTTCTCTGCTTCTATCATGAACGTAGGTTCGCTGATAGGTTCGTATCCTTTGATGGTAACTGTCATGTCACTAAATGTCTCTCAAATCCATTCTCGCTAGAATTTAAAATTCTCCTGAAGACGGTCCTGTTCTTTTTGCCTCCAGTCTTCCACTTCTTGTTTTTCTGTCTTCGTCTGCTTGTTTTTCTTTCATTCTTTTTGTCTGGTCTTCTTGTTGTTGTTGATTTATGTATCACTCACAGTTTCCAAATGGAATTCTAGTAGAGGTTTATAGAATTTTCCAGATAATCTAATGATGAACTTGTTTTTCGATGTCGAATTCGGTATCAAAGTCACTGTTTCAAGTCAATAGAAGTCCACTGATTGTTTCCACTAATGAACTCAAATTAATGCACCAAATGTCTTGCTAATAATCGCACTTCTGACACCAAATTGTCACTGATTCCGGGTTCACTAAAACTCGCTTCACAAACAGTAGGTAAGAACTTTCCTGAAACAAGTTGACTATATAAATTTACTCATCACTCATCGAAGCGTACACCCTTTAAATCTGATACCTAAAATTGACCCCAACAATACTTTTATTTAAACTGACAGAGCTCTTACTAGGACTAAGGCTACCATATTATTCTGATAAAAAAACGGGACATCTTTATGAAGCAAATGTTTCATGTATTTATAGAAAAAATAGCGGCGCAGGCAATTTTTTTATTCGGAACCACACTTGTAGGACGGAGCGTAGGACGAACCCACCACGAATAATACATACTACTACTAATACAGGATAGCCTATCCTCATAAGGCCTGTGTACAACAAATCCGAAGCCCCCCCTTCCCCACTGAATCACCATTTGTGACGTAGTAGCATGTCGTTTCTCGCCTTGACGTAGGCTGTTTGCACCACAGGTTATGATTTCATCTTTCTATTTGCCTATTATCCTTGATCAAAATAAAATAACATTTTTCATCATAAATTTTAATTCTAAACTACGACTGCTGGCGCAAACAGCTGACGTCGCTGACGACTTAGTTGATGACGTCGGCAATGGTGATACACCAATATGGTGGGGATTACCAAAAACGAGGCCGATAAGCAATCCTTAGTGGTGTGTATGGTCCTTGGGCCAAACTCGCCAAATTCTAAACTGTCAAGTGTCAAATGCTGACGAATAACCACCACGTTGCGATTTGCTAAGACTAGAAATGAGGCGCAAAAATCGATTTATTTATGCCACCGCAGAGACTGGTAATGAAACGGACGAATTATTTTACGCTTTTTGAAATATCGAGAATACGAGACATTTACGCGTCCCGACAACAAATTTGGGGACGCGGGACGTGGACCTTGAAATAAGGGACTGTCCCGTATAATACGGGACGTATGGCAGGCTTAACTAGGACTTACTCTAAAGTAACTAGTCCGAGCTAGTTTTAGTAGACTTCGAACTCGGGATTTATCTAGAAAAATCCGGTGCCCTACTCGAAAAGTGGCGCGAGGCGTAAACAACTCGCGTCCTAGAGAATCTTGGCCGGGTTTTCGATTCATTCTGGTAACAATTTTTTTATTATTATTATGGGATTTATTCTCTTTTTTAAGTATAATATAGAATTCACGATGAATTAAAATTTAACAATAAATACAGAATTTCTCTCCCACAAGAGAAACCTCGTGCGTGGGGGTCATACTATCGAACGTATAATAACCTGTACATATAAATATGATTAGATCAAGTAACAATAATTATAAAGCCCAACATTTATTTGATGTTTGGGCAAATTTTACGTTTGGGCGTAATTGAGAAAGGAAATAAAAATCACAACGGAAACGTTCTGCAATCTTGAAAAATTCTCTTTCCGCTATAAAAATAGGTCATGTCCGATATCATTAAAAATATCGACTTGAAAATTATTTTCTATTTTGCATTGATGCATTCTAATGCGACCTTATAGATATTACACAGGATATTATCTACATACCTATTCATAAAAATTCAAGATTCAGGTACCCAAGTGAATAAATAGTGGTTATTTTTATTGTTCTGTTTTCAAGAAAAAAAAAGTTATTTCAATCAATTTTAAGATGTAAAAAAAATTCGAAATTTAAATTTACAACAATCATGTTCCAGACCATTATATTAACTGCGGAAAAATTCAACATTTTTGTCGCAGTTCGAAAGATAAATTTTAAGTCTCAGCCAAAGTTTACAGTCTCAGCTTACACGTAAAGTTCAAATAATCCAAGGTTATTGAAACTATGCTTACTGCTTATAGCCAAATTTATTTTAGCGATTATACCGAAAATAATATAGGTACTAGTCAGAGATGTTAATTTATGAGAAACACGAATTGTCAATCATTGGGTACTGGCGCTAATTGTATACTGGTTTCGAGCTTATTATCTCTCGTCAGTGCAATAATATAAGCGAAAGCACGCCAACTCAGAGAAACAGGTATACAGGAAATGCTCACGATAAGATTGGTATGAACCTATGAAAGCGTGTGGGTCCATCTCTTCGAAGACTTACAAAGGAAAAACCAAGAACGGCGTGAAAATTAGAATTTTCGATGGGCGTTATTTTGGAATGATTTGGTTCCAGGCCGAAAATTAAAGACGCCTTTTTCTGACGGAATGTTTTGAAATGCTTTGAAACGTTTTGAAACGCTACATTTTTGTGTTGCAACGGTGACGTCATATACGGAAACGGTTCAACCATTTTCGAATCGCTCTTTCAGCCTGTTTCAAAATAAGCATTAAACAGCTGACCTCAAAATACCACAAAACAATAATTTTAGAGATTTCATGGGCTCAGTTTTAAAACGGGGCATTTTTGATCACCACCGATCCGATATGATGACGTAGCAATCGAACCAGTTTTAAAACACGGTTCAACAGAAAAAGACGTCTCTAATATTTTATAAAATGATTTCAGATGGCTATAAAAAAGTTCTAGATAGTTGTCCTTATCACACTTGCGCAGTTCAGAAAATTGAATGCGTTGATCATCCATTACCTACGGAATAACTGTAACAAGTTGGAAGATATTTCAAAATCAAAAAGAATCCAAAACAATGGTCGCGTTCACCAGCACACAACGTGTTGAGTGATTAGTTAGCAGCTTTGTTGAAAACAGATAAAAAACAGCTCTAGGCCAATCAAAACTGTTCTACCTTGTGTTATCTACTTGTTGGAACAAAGCCGCTCACTAATAACTCAACATGTTGAGTTCTGGTGAACGCGACCAATGATTTGCTGTGAAAAAATCGATTTTTTATTTTGCAAGTATTTTACTTTTCCAGAAAGGAATAACTACTGTTGATCTGTTACTGAACGAAGTAGAAAAACTGCTTCAGCTATTGCGCATATTGTGACTTTAGTTCATATGAAGGCATCCTATCCTATTCTAAAAAATGAAATTTTATTATGGGTTGGTCGTATTTTTGACGCAGCAAAACAACAAACTTTAATTGTATAATTATCTATACTACATACTATTAACATTTTTGCTGATGTGAAGGATTTGGAAAAAAATATATACTTATTCAGGAGGAAAGTTAAAATTATGTTATAAAAACCAATAAACATTAAAAATTCAAATATCAAAAAAACCCTTTGCCGATTTACATTATGCTGTTGGTGAAAAATCATCATTCCCCAGCATTGGCCCACTAATACTTTAGCTTCCTAGGAACATCGATCTCTTGTGAATGGCCTTGACCTTGTGTATAAACCAGTCTTAAGGATTTTTATTGAAACCGTGCCGTTTCTGGTATGTAACATTCATCGCCATGACGTGGTTTTATGTGTGACTACTGCGAGAGAAAATAGTAGATGAATAAATTATGCAAAAAGAAACAAACTAAAGAGGGGGATTGGGGATTGTCAAGCATTTTCAATATTTGAGTGGTCCAGGGTTTCATTTTCCATATTTAGGTGGTAGACAAATTTCCGAGAAATATAATAAATGTTACCTCATTCGAAAGATTCTCCGTCACCTCTCTCAAAAGCGAGCCGCCAAAAAATGTTGGTTACAAAAAATCCGAGTGGTAAGCTGCAGAGAAAATCAGGTATATACGAATAACAAGAAATCAAAGGAAATCCTGGGAAAATTATGGAACATGAAGGGAAATCTGGGAAAATCTTTGGGGAAACCCAGAAGGCATCTTAAAAATTTGGACAAGCGAATTATAAGACAAGCCTAAAAATCTCTAAATAAATATTGCCAGGTCAAAAATGAAAATGAATACCAAATAGTTACTAACATCTTTGATAAAGTATATGGGTTCCATATTTTTTGATAAAGTATGGGTTCCATATTGAGCTATATGGGTTTCTCGCTTCAGGTTGTCCGATATTATCACTCCCATGTCCCATATTACGTGACTTGCCGGTTATTTGTCAATGTTCAGTTTCATTAGCCAGCGCTGTGTCCAGGTTTCTACTGTTCTTATGTCTGTCATGGATTTGTCCAGATTGTCCAGACAGGAAGGTGTACTGCGGTTGCAGTACTAAGATTTACGGCTATATGAGAGCTGACCATTCATTCGAACATTGTGGCTGTTGACCGTCCTAGCAAGAAGCCATGTTGATCATCTGTAATTATTTTGTTGGCTAGGAGAACATTCATAAGAGCTTTGGGTTAAGATATTTTCAAGTAGGTACTTTGAGAGCATGTCAGTAGGCTTATTCGCCTGTAATTTCTTCTGCATAATTATTAGAAAAAAATAATTAGAATCAAAACTAGGGGTATCGAGTTTCACCCATAATAGACTGCAGGTTAGTTTGGGTTATCGGAAATAGGTTTGTACCTACAGTAAATACGGGACGATAGCCCAACGATACCCGCTACACAGAGCGATAGCAGAACCATATCTGCATCGATTATGGAGATGATTTGTAGTACGCTCCAGTTGTCAATTCGAGAAACATTTACCACATCAATTTGTCGTCACGGTTTGTGACATGGGACTATTTATATACATATATGGGTATTATCTATTTTTTTTACTACTGCAAGGATGCCTTGCAACTTGCCAAAAAGGCTTAAAATGATCCAAAACGTCAAGATTTAATGAAATTTTGACATGGTCAAAATCGGGCTATCACCATAGCTTCCTATCAAGGAAGCTAAAAAGAGCTTGTAGATGGGACAATCTGCTGATCGAAGCGATGGTTCTCTAGGTTGGTTTTACCTCATTTTTTAAGAAGTACGATGAGTTGCAGTTTGTCAGAACTGGATTTTTCCTTCTACAAAGCATTTATTCGATAGGATTTCCACATTCTCTGATCTTATCATCTCGCTAGTAGCCCGATCTTCACCTGGGTATTTTTCTCTTCTTCATTTATTTATGTGCGGTCCATAATTTATCGCTATGCGTTTCGAGAATGCTGATCCTTCATTCAAAATGCTTTGTCGAGTGAATTCTTGTGCTTGTGCGTCCTCTATTTCTGGCTGACTTGTTACCGACGTCCGACATGCCATGTTTCTTTCTTAGCTTGCTATTTTGTGTCCAAACGCTTGATTTCAAAACTTTCACGTTTCTTTTTTTTCTTCTGCTCTGAGCCAAATTTTCTTGTTCCTGTTTTTGTGTGTTGTACAAATTTCTTAAGTTGCTACGTGAATACTGTTCAACTGAACAGTATTCACCTATAACTATAAGGTATATATTTTAGAAGCTTATTTATTTCCATTCTTATCAAATTTTCGTCTTTCAACTTTTTGTTTATTCAGTCTTGGAAACGTATGAATATGAAAATATGTATGTATGAATTGTGTCTCCAGATTTAGGCAAATCATATACCTATACTAGAGGCACGTCTTAAATAATATTCACGTCAAAAAAAATCAGAAGTAAAACATCCATACATGTATGATCATTTTACTTAAAAATAGTTTGCAGTCTTCCAAATCACTGACTTATACTGCAGTTGTAATATGTTTAAAAGGCGGCGAAATAATACCCTTCTCTGAAGGTTCTGACTATATGCATCTATTAATCAATCAAAGTAGAATTACCCACTCATTCTGCACTTGACGTGGAACCACTAAGTAAAATTGCGTAACCGAAAAACCTAAGTAAAATGGAAGAAATACTTTCTTGTGGTCACTCTTGTTTAGGATTTTCTTCGTTAGAAAAAAATGCAAAAAGACATAAGTACACAATTATTGTGACTAACCCATAACAAAATCTAAGTGATGGATAATTATCAATATTAGCATATAAAAAATAATGAAGGTTGTACAGAAACATTAATTCCATCGAAGGTAAACAACACGCGAGTTTTGAACCTTGAAAAAATTAACACTAAGGTGAAAATAAATAACAAAGAGTACCTGAACCGCACAGTTGAAACATTTTCTGCAGACATGTACTCGGATGCAGACGAAACCCAATTTAATCAATTGGTAAGAGTGGTCGAGTTCGAAAAAAACGGTCAAAATTGCGGGTTTCAATTGACTAGAGGAAAATGGGATCCATACCCATGGGTTAGTAACGTCGATGAAAATTCTGTGTCAAGTTCAGCTGGCCTCAAAACCGGAGATTGTTTATTAGAAGTAAATGGTGAAGATGTGATTGGGCAAAAAATCGCCGAAATAGCTGAATTAGTGAAATCGAAACCTGACAAGGTTTCACTTTTATTATGGAATGCAGGAGTCGATCCACGATGTTCGCCTGAGGTATGTAAAAAAACATATTTTAAGGTAGTTTTAGGTACCTACATAAACTTTTCACAAAAAAGAAATAGGGAACATTTAGGTATTTTTTATTTTTGGTGAATGGCACCCCCTTAATTCCGGAGTTACAGCTCCGTAAAATTCTCCCCTGAGAAGAGTATTTTTAAATCTCGGAACCCTGTTGTACGAGAATCACCATGTTTGATATACGAGAGTCTTATGTCATGAAGAATTCGATGGTGCTACGCTTTTAGGCGGAGGACCCCCTTAAGACTCTTTTCCGTAGGCACCCCTGTATCTGCACTGCAGCCTCAAAACTTTGGTCTCGTGCTTTGCTTGAAACTTAAAAATTATTCAGTAATTCAGTTACAAGGCTTCATTTTAGAAATTTGTTCGTTAAACACATTGTTTTCGAGAAAAATGGCAAAATGTGATCGAATGCATATCGAGATTCGTATGAAATTTGTCCTTGATAATCGTAAGTGGTGAATTTATTTTTTGACAGTTATCAGTCACTCTCTTCTCTTATTTGCTCGAAAATTGGTTAATTAACTATTCAATATCAAGTTAAAATTTGTTTGTTTATTGCGAACTGCATGCACCTACGATTAACGCTGGAATTCAGTGCCATCGACAATGCTAATGTAAGGGGGTTTCGTTCGCAGATATACAGTGTGTCCCAAAAAGTATGCGTCACTAACAGAAATGATACGAAGTTGGTCATATTAGCACAAAGTTATCATTTTTGGCGTTTTCTATGGATACGTTTTCGTTGTTGTCGATTTTTTATTCCTTTTGATGAGGCTCTTTGTGTTCAAAAATATTTTGTCGTACTTATATTTTCAAAACTATTGGGTTACGAAAAAAATATATGCGACAAATTTACAGCCACTGATTCCAAAATTCCATAAGTATTAAAAAACGAGTTTAAATTAACCAATACACAAACATTACACATTACATATGTCAACTTTCTATAAATAGTTATGTATTGGTTGCGGCATAAATATAAAAGTCTACTTTTATACACGTCTTCAAATTCTCACTAATTAATATTCCGATTAAATAAGTACGCAAGCCGAAATGGAAAGTAAAATTTTTGTTGTATCTGATTGATTTTTCCGCAAATTCTTAGGCTAATTTAATGCGCTTAAATAATTCATCGAATGTTGAAAGAGCTCATCAAATGTATACGCATCTTTAATTTTTTAGGCATTATGTTGTGGTCCCATACCAAATAACCTGACAAGACTCTCGGCATGTATGTCAACGGTCTTAGCTTTTCTGGAATGTCCTGTATGTTTGGATACAATACCTCCACCTTCTTACCAATGTGATAATGGACACCTAATATGTATGAGATGTAGAGCTAAATCTGAACGTTGTCCAGTTTGTAGACTTAGATTGGGTAGAGGAAGATCACTTTTGTCTGATCAGGTAATAATTAAATAACATAGGTGAGCAATAATATATCCCGATTGCTACTTTTCAAATTGTCACCCTGTAGGTATATACCATAATGTGCAAAAAATGGCTAATGGTGATACAAAATTTGATATTGCAGGAATAAAGAACAATAATTTTTCAGGCTAATTAACCTACCTAATTCTATAACACTTTCAACATAAACCTTCCTTATTCAGTCAAACAAACTGAGTAAAATGGAGAAAAAAATTGTAATAAAATATTTATTTATTTATTCACTTCAAAAGGCACTACAGATCTGAAAACGTCCAATAGTAAGTGCAATATGATCAGCGGTGATAATGCGGTACGTAGAAATATGAAACAATAGCACATAAGCGGTGGCCACAAGTTACCATCAGCAGCCCATTAATCGATCAAGGTCATGGATGCTGGACAGTATTTGTTGTATATTGTACAATTTATTAGCATATTCATCATACAATAGGTATTTTGCTCATATGAAGCATGTTGGAATGTCATTGATAAATATTGAAAAAAGCATGGGTCGTATGGGTGAGCCCTGTGTTGTCGATCTGAAAGATACTATAAATTGGAATTATTACAATTTATGCTAGATTTTTAATAAGGTGCTTAAGTATACAGGATGGACTTTTTTATCGATCCACAAGGATAACTTCGAGGGTATGGGAGAAAGAAAAAAATGTTTCGTGTAAAACTTGTAGAGCCATGTTCCATGTTTGAAATATACGAGATTTTGGACAGTTTAATTTGCATTTTAGTATCCATGCGCAGATGCGATTGAAGACCATTTTTTTTTCTGAATTCTTGATTTCTAGTACTTTCTGTGAAGCTAATCCTTTCTGATCGATATTTTTATAAGGTAATGAGCAGCAAGTGATTATGTAGATCAGACTTATTTTCACTTGAAGTTATCATCACTTGGTTATTGTATCGATAGCAATATCATTTAAGTGAAAAACATTAATTATTTGTTGGTTTTTTGAGGTTTCTATCCATGGGTTTTTCGTAGAGAGAATCTCTATGCCAGTAAGAAACTTCATCTCCATGAAATCAGTTGGATGTAAAATCTGTCTCCAGAAGGATTCGTTCAGAGCATGGAATGTTGCTGTTCTATCCCAACATGGTAATTGTTGGCAACATTATCGAGATGTCTTCCTGTTCCAGTTTCTTAAATTATTATGGAATTATTGTTTATTGTTAATTAGATATTCTGTGTATCAGTATTGAATAAAGAGGGAGATCCTCTTATCTATGAGCCGTGCTTTACTTCTGGCGTGTTTAGAATATGGTTGGTCGCTGGGACTCCATATTGTGCCACTTACGACAACGTTCGGGTCCATTCCCAGTTACGTGTAGTCTATAGTTCATTGGCCTAATTGGCCATCAGGGGTGCGATTTTCGAGACCATTCGAGTACATTTCGTACACGAAATTTGACTGCTCCCCATTTAATTTACATTGCTGTCAGTCAAATTTCGTGTACGAAATGTACTCGAATGGTCTCGAAAATCGCACCCCTGGTGACCTGACGTACCTATATCATCATTGAGGTTTTCATCACGTTACCATAGTGCACTCGAAGTAAAAAGAGAGACACCGAAGAGTCAGATCAGAGTGTACTTTATAGAACCGCCCTTCCAAGCCCAGCTAATAAAATTTAACTTAACTAGGGATATAGAGGTTCTATAAGCTGTGGTTCTACTCTACATCTTTTCCAACTGTAATTTAGAAAAACACAAATGTATTTCAGAAAACCTCAATTGTGATTCAGATTTTTTATACATACCTAATTCAGAAAAATTCATCTATACAGGCCCGGGTATTTGGTACATCGATAGGAAGTTTCCAATGAGTGATAGTTGGGGTCATTTGGGAGCTGCTTGACCATATTTACCCTTACGCAAAGTTTCGTCGTTTTGGAGATATCGGCATTTTTAAATATTTTTGAATTTTTCCTAAAACATTTTGTTTTTTTATGGTAGTAAACACTCTGGCCTTTCTCAATTTTTTTTCCGATATTCCTAATATGCACTCTTTCGAAAAATACGGAAAGAAAACCCAAATGATTGATACAAAAAATATGTAGCCCAAGTTATGTGTTAAAATAAATAAATTCAAAATATCTGAAAATGGCGAAATCTCAAAAAACAGCGAAACTTTTTATTAGGGTAGATATGATCAAACAGCTTCCAAATGAACTATCACTCATTGAAATATTCCTATCGATGTACCAAACACACTGTATAATACTTATGAAATTTTCTGAATTACAAATGAGATATTCTGAAATACCTATATTAGGAAAAACCTGAATTACAAATAATATTTTCTGAATTCCATTTGAAAAATCTGAATTTCTTACAAATGAGATTTTCTGAATTACCTACATTATTTGAAAAATCTGAAATTACAAGTGAGATTCTCTGAATTTCATTTGAAAAATCTGAATTATTATTACTGGTACTTTCTGAATTACAATCGAGAAAGTTGTAAATTGATTGCTCACAAAAATAGCTAAAGACAATTTTTTCCCACTTGATTTTTGCCCCTGGAAGTTGAAAATGGGGTCTTAACAAAATCAAAAACTTCACTTAGCAATTTCTAGCCCTCCGAGTTTCATGAGGCAAAAAAAGTTTATCCGAAGTGGCCTTTCAGATTCTGAAAGCTGTAAACTCTTGTAAAAGGCTCATCTCACACTTTAATCACCCAAAACGCAACTTCCATAGAGCCAAAGCAATATAGGTCAAGTCTTAAAAACTCTTCTAAATCATGAAACCAATTTTTCGCAACTTGCTTTTATGCTTTATAACATACATTTTTTTTTTAGGTGTACAATGCTGTAATTGAATCCTTCAACCTAAAAGATGAAACAACCTATATGAGATCCCAAAAAATTCAACAGATTTTCAAACCAAAAATTTGGAACAAAAACATACCAAACATCAAAGTTACCGAATGCCAAACAAATAAATTTTTATCGAAAATTGTTGGGAAATCCTCATCTGTCGATAATCTTTCTTCTAGCACCAAATTTTTATCGCCGAGTAACATTGAGAATTTAAAAGTGAAAAGTGCATCCTCTAGTGAAATATTTCAAGCAGATACTCCTAGTGTTTCAAGAGTTGGTTCCATGAAGAGACTTAGTAGACGATTGAATAACGGTGCTGCTATGGATGATTCTTTAACTAATATTAGTGATTTTAATAGCAGACCTTCATCTTTTCATGAATCTTTCAATGTTTTACATCATCAGAGATCGGATGAAAACACAAGTTCTTTCAATAATAATGAATTATCTTATTATTGTCCTTTTGATTCACAATGCAAGGCTTCAATAAAAGGTACTTTTCTTTTTAAACATAAATTTGACTGAATTTAACAAAATGAGAAATAATTTTTAGGAGCAAATATTATAGAACACTTCCAAACTAGCCACACAGGTCCTTTGGTGCAATATTTTGGATCAGGGTTCCAAATAGCAATGAAAAATCTGGAAAACGAAATGTGTTTCATAATCAACAATGACATCAACATGTTTTTTGTTAAAATTATCAATAAAGCTCAAAAGAAAAACGAAAAAAGCGGGTAAAAATATTACTATTGATTAATCAATGGACTTTTATTTACATGTTTAATTTTAGGGATCAATATGATAGTTTGATATGGTGTTGGTATGTAGGATCAAAACAAGCTTCTAAAAACTTTGAACTACAACTAGAAGTCGGCACAAAAGATTCAGAAAATATCCTATTACGAGTAAGAAGCTCAGCGTTATCCTTAAACTCGTGTTCTTTCTTTGATGTTGAAGATTTTAGCAAAGGAATATTTGTAAGCTCAAAAACTATAAAGGCTTTTGAAAATATGGATCAAATTGTTTTAAATATTAGTATAAGTTCTAATGATATTTAATATAGGTTTTTGAATCATTGATTTTTTTATTTTTCATATTAAACAAAATTTGATACAAACTGCAGATAAAAGAAAACTTTTTCGGAGTTATGTATTGGTATTGAGCCATCTCTCTATTGTTAAAATGTCGTTTTATTGGTGCAAATACCCATCTCCGAAGACATCTTGAGAACTGAAAGACTTGAACATTTGCTCAAACTACTCTTGTCTTACCTTTCAAGTATTTGATTGGATTGATGGCCGTTTCCACCAACTATTTTAGGGGAGCCTTAACAATAAGTATTCCTTAAAATGACATTTTTACATGGAGAAATGTCAGTTTAGGGAATACTTATCATCAAGGCTCCCCTAAAATAGTTGGTGGCAACGGCCATAATTCCATCATCTATCCCTTGAAAAAAGAATGCAGATGCAGCAGAATTGACCAAAACTTTCTCAAAAATAATTTTCGACACTTCTGAAAGAATCAAAAATTTAATTACAGTACTGTTGCAAGAAAATGTCTCGAGCACAGCCAATAAATAGGAATTAATTTGTAATAATAATTATTATGTTCAACTGAAAAAAGAAACCACTCCTTTATTTAAGGTTATTAAAGACGAAAAGTGTCTTAGATTAAAGTGTTTCGAATTAGTCAACGGAAACTGACTGTTAGGAAGTTTTTTCAGGTAATGACCAACGTGAAAATCGGGGACATAAGAGTCCCTGTTTGGGAATCGACCCACTGACTATAGTGGACTCCGCATTCCCGTGCCAGTCCTTGACGCGTTTCGTCATTATTGGGACTCATCAGAAGGACATAGGCTGAAGCTCCCTGTCCAAGCAAAATTGAACTTCGTTGACCAGTCAGAAACAACTACTCCGAGGGCAAATACCCCTACCGGCGTTGAACTACACTGATTGGTCTGAGCTTTCGTTGGCAATGAAAATTGTTAGGAAGTTTTTTCAGGTAGTCACCGACGTGAAAATTGTACTATTACAAATTATTAGGTAAGTTATCAATGGGATCGCTACAACATAAAAACTGGTGTAGATATCAGACAATAATTTAATACATGTGATTGAACAAAAAATGTAAAACGAGCAAATTAGTGCAAATTATGCATAAATTTTGATGCTAATTTCCGACCCTAGTACAGTGTTTAAATAAACCTTTATACCAGGTGTCCCACTAAGGTCGGCCACGTACGATATTATGGAAACCATAGACCTTACGGTTTCGGGATTTTTTTTTTCTTCACTAAATCGGCCAAGAGAAATTGATGGAAATTATTTTGAAGTTTCTAGGATGACCGCTAGGGGGCGCAATTACGATGATATAGCTAAAAATTCAACTTTTCTCAAGAAATCGCTATATTAAGATACTGTTTTGACAACAGAAATCAAAAGTTCATTAATTTTTGCGCCAGTTTAGTTATTAGGCTTTTTTTCGTATCTTCAGTAATAAGGGTGGGGGAAGCTGATGAATTTTTTTTTTTAGAAATTGCTGTTATCTTCCATTCCCCTCATTCAAACTCATTGCATTTGGGTTTATTTGGAAGAGAGTTTCATTGTTATTAAGAATACCACTTCGTTCGAGGTCGATAGTTCCCACCGCGTCTGCTAGAGGGCGCTGTTTATTCAAGATCCAGTTTTTCCTAATTTTCATGAAAAATCCAAATGGCATAATATTATTTTTGTATTGCTGTGCTTTAGGAGCAAAAAAATATCTACATTTTGGCGCAAACCGCAATTCAATATCTGCATTCGTTTTCAAGTTACGTGAGGTCTATGGTCTCCATAATATCGTACCTGGCCTACCTTAGTGGGACACCCTGTATACAGTGGCGACAATAGAGGTCGCGCCCCCATATTCTTGCTTACTTTTTGCTAATTTTAAATATTGTTACGATATTGCCTCAAGAGCCCGGCCGGATCTAAACATTCCGGTATAGGATTCGGCACCTAGGCATATTTCATTGGTCCGTTTGAATTCGGGCCGCCAATGAATGCAAAGTGCCGAAATCCGTACTTGAATGTTGAACCGGTGCTGAACCTCAGGTCGGAATGGTATATATGTACTATAAGGTCAAAATGTTAAACAGTGCCCAGCTGCAGGTTGGAATGTTACTCCGTTAGCGCGGCACAAAATCAACAAACAAACTTTATTTTGTTTTGTCTTTATCAGATACTAATACTAATTACTATAAAACAGGTATAATTTTTTCAAACTGTTAGAAATAGACGTATTAAGCCTTATACCATTAGAATAAGCAAAAAGCAGACCTATCCAATGAGCTATTAATATACACTGTGGACCAAATTTATCTGGAACCCAATTTGGCTCAGAATATATTTTTTTCAATTTTTGGCCGTTGCATAATTAAATTTTTTACTCTAAAACTGCTGGTATAATTATTCTTCGCTGACTTCACATTCCAATTCGTATATGTTATATCACTATACTCTTCTATCCATTGCTTTATATCGTTTTCCTCCAAAATGTTGGCTCGCTAAATTTGTTCACCACATTGGAAGTGTTTTAATGATTTAGGCAAACTCATCTCGCACAAGAACACATGAAGCAACGGCCAAATAGACCGCATCCGCCGCAAAATTGTAGCTTAGAGGAGCACGAAGGGGGTGGACTGATTTAATATAAAAATCACGCCATACGCATTGCAACATTCTGACCTGATGCTCAGCACTGTTTAACATTTTGACCCTAGATTCGGCACTCCACATAGTATATACCATTCTGACCTGAGGCTCAGCACCGTAGTTCAACATTCAAGTACGGATTTCGGCACTCCGCATCTATTGCTGGTCCGAATTCAAACGGACCAATGAAATTTGCCTAGGTGCCGAATCCTATACCAGAATGTTTAGATGCAGCCCAGCCGGATTCTAAGAAATGTAATTGTCTGCCATTGAACTAAACAAACACTCTGGAACGGGCGCACTGCTTTATGCTAGTGTGCCGAATTTTGATATATATATGGCAACCCAGCAAAACAGAGGGATTGTTGTCTTGCTTGCACTCATTGCGATTAACGTAAAAGAAAGAAGAGCGTCTTCATCTTCCTAACCTCCAATGATCTAAACACTTCAAACAGCTGTTTTCAATAGCCGCCATAGTGCAGAGAGAGATGCAAATCTCTCTTGTTTGTTGTCCTTCCTGGCACAAACCCTCACGTAGAAACATTATGCAGCCACCGTTCCAGTGTGTTTGTTTAGTTCATTGTTGTCTGCGAATCGCAATACGCAACAATATGGATAATTCTATTCAAGTAGGGTGCAAAGATTTTCTAGATAAATCTACAGTACCTAATGTCTGCCCAGCGAGTCTGTGTCTACGGGGCAACGGTAAGGGGAATGCAGTTGTAAAAAAATGGCTGATTTCATTCATAAAATACCCAGCTGCGTGCGAAACTTTTTGGAAATATAATATTGTATTGCAACTCATACACAAAAATTGACAATGACCAAATCCCCGCCACTGGATATTTCAATATAAATCGATATTCCAAGATGGGAGGATACAATGACAGGATCCCTGGCCAATAGCGAGACGTAAGGTGTCGTTAGCCCACTGACAACCACATGGTTCCCCGTGGCAACGGCGATTCTGCCAAAAACTCTACCAATCAGGTTCATCCAGGCTGGATGCTTGCCAAATTGACAAAAGCTGATGGTATCTTTGGGAAATGTTAATTTTTTATATTAGACAAAATTGAAGAAATCAGTTATTAAAATAAGAATAGGTCTAACAACCACGTTACAATCTTTAGAGTTTCATTATTCTATCTATATTTTGTTATTAAAAAATGGATTTTCACATAAACTATACTCCATACCTAGTATTTTTGCGTTTTTATAATTAAACGTGGCAATATCGCACATTTACGTCCGAATTCCTTCCGTAGACTCAGAACCGCTGGGCAGACAATACACTGTCTGCTATAAACAGCGCGAAATAGTAGCTTAAGTGGCCGTTTGCAACGCTTAACCTAAAGTGACATTTTTACATGTAAAAATGTCACTTTAAGCCTTGAATATCGTTAAGCCTCCTTTAAAATAGTCGGTGCAAACGGCCATGAGTAAGACAGTTCTTATTCGATATTTGTCGTGTATGTGTAAGGGACGTCTATTTTCGGCAATGATCGTCGCCACTGTATGTAAAGGTTAATTTAGTCACTGTAGACCTTGGTAGTTGACGCTGCCATCTACCGAAAAGGTAAACCTCGAATGAAACTGCAATTTTGAAAATTATTATTTATTTAAAATTATTTGTACTTTTCCTGTCTACATGAGTTTATGTACGTGCTGCTTAATTGTCACCTTTGTACACAACGTAATTTGGGGTAGGCGATATGTAGAAAAATTTTTGTTGGAAAATATACACTCTCAGTGAGTGATGCGAACGAACAAATTAGTAGAAATTATGAATAAATTATGCTCTTAGAGCTAATTTCCGACCGAGCTTGATCGTTAACGCTGCAATCTAGCGAGAAGAGCACGGAAAATTAAGCTGATTGACACAGCCTTTAGAAAAAACGAATAAATCACCCCGTACATAAAAATATTTTCAGTCCTATGTAAATAATGAAGCATTTCTGTGTCAAGTGTTGACGACAATAAAGGTCAAATTATAGACCACTTGAAGATAAATAACTATTAGGGTGTTCCTTAGGGGTGTTCATTTGTACTGCTTTTCTTGCTTTAAGCAGATCTCAGCAGATTGGTGTTCACTTGTCCCATATATTAAAAGCTCATAAATAGCAGCTCCTAAAAGATCTTTCTAATATTCGAGAAGGTACAGCAAGTACAAATGAACAGCCTATACAGGGTGTCCCACTAAGGTCGGCCAGGTACGATATTAGAGAGTTCTCGTGCTGTCCAAATTTCAAATACCGTAACGTTATTTGACAAGAATGGCAGTTCTTACGGTATTAGCGTTAGCGGAGCCCGCTACCTAACGGGAGACACGGGAGTTATTGGATGCCTTACCGTAAAGCTATGCTATGTCAAAATTGATTTACGCTCCATTTACGTCTGCAAGAACAGCAACTTCTAAAGGCCGTTTTACAGCTTGCAAGAAAACTTGAATGCAATTTTTTGCATGCAAAAAAATTGCATTCAAGATTTCTTGCACGTCGTTCTACACCTTGCAATTTGACTTGTTTTCTTTCTAACCTTAACCATACTTTTTTGTTTTTAATGTTGTGTTATTGATGTTTGTATTTTCCAAAAGTGAAAAAAGTGATTATAAGTCGATATAAAAAGAAGAAAGCAATAGCAGCAACTTTAAGCATCAAAATTGCTAAAAATTCCCCAGCTTGCACGAAAATCTTCAAGAAAAATGGCACCAAACCGATTGCATGCAATGCCATTCAAGTTTCAAGAATCTTGCAGAAACCAATCAGCAGACTCACTTCTGTGCATGCCCTCGTTCAAGTTTCTTGCATATTGCAGATAGAAATGCAATATGCAAGAAACTTGAACGAGGGCATGCGCAGAAGTGAGTCAGCTGATTGTTTTTTGCAAGATTCTTGAAACTTGAATGGCATTGCATGCAATCGGTTTGGTGCCATTTTTCTTGAAGATTTTCGTGCAAGCTGGGGAATTTTTAGCAATTTTGATGCTTAAAGTTGCTGCTATTGCTTTCTTCTTTTTATATCGACTTGAAATCACTTTTTTTATTTTTGGAAAATGCAAAAATCAACAACACAACATTAAAAACAAAAAAGTATGGTTAAGGTTGAGGAAAGAAACAAGTCAAATTGCAAGGTGTAAAACGAAGTGCAAGAAATCTTGAATGCAATTTTTTCGCATGCAAAAAATTGCATTCAAGTTTTCTTGCAAGCTGTAAAACGGCCTTAATAATTTTTCCATGAAAAACACCAGGAATCTTCAGGATGAATAAAAGTTGGCAAACAAGCAAAAAAAGTTAGGTTAGATCACCCAATTCAGCTGTCAAAATGTAAACAAAATAAGGGATTAGAGGATTTTTGTGACTTCGTGTCCGAGAACTATAAAATGCCATTTAAAATACCGTATTGTTAGCGGTACCGTATTAGCTTAGCGTCTGAGGCACGATCGAGAACTTTCTATTATGGAGACCATAGACCTTACGTAACTTGAAAACGAATGCAGATATTGAATTGCGGTTTGCGCCAAAATGTAGATATTTTTTTGCTCTTTAAGCACACCAATACAAAAATAATTTTATGCCATTTGGATTTTTCATGAAAATTAGAAAAAACTGGATCTTGAATAAACAGCGCCCTCTAGAAGACGCGGTGGGAACTATCGACCTCGAATGAAGTGGTGTTCTTAAAAACAATGAAATTCTCTTTCAAATAAACCCAAATTGAATTAGTTTGAATGAGGGGTATGGAAGATACAGCAATTACTAAAAAAAAAAATTCACCAGCTTCCCCCACCCTTATTACTGAAGATACGAAAAAAAGCCTAATAACCAAACTGGCGCAAAAATTAATGAACTTTTGATTTCTGTTGTTAAAACAGTATCTTAATATAGCGATTTCTTGAGAAAAGTTGAATTTTTAGCTATATCATCGTAATTGCGCCCCCTAGCGGTCATCCTAGAAACTTGAAAATAATTTCCATCAATTTCTCTTGGCCGATTAAGGGCGGGTATTATAAAACTACTTTGAGAGTTCACTTAAAGTTAACTTCTGGAATTACATGTAATTCAAAAAGTTAACTTCAAGTTAACTGTCAAAGCAGTTTTATAATACCCGCCCTTAGTGATGAAAAAAAAATCCCGAAGCCGTAAGGTCTATGGTTTCTATAATATCGTACCTGGCCGACCTTAGTGGGACACCTGGTATATAAGCCGCTTTCCAGCTGACCATTTTGAGCACGCAATCGAGCTTTTGCGCGCGCAAATGCTTCAAGCGAGTGTTCGTGTTCCAACCATACTTCGCTTCCAGAAATGCTAACTTTTGCGTTTCAAACACAGAACACTGTGCTGCACCATGCTTGAAGCACACAGCTGGAAAGCGGCTTTAGGGCGGGTATTATAAAACTACTTTGAGAGTTAACTTAAAGTTAACTTCTGAAAATACATGTAATTCAAAAATTTAACTTCAAGTTAACTGTCAAAGCAGTTTTATAATACCCGCCCTTAATCTGTTGATGTGTCTGCTCGTTTACGCGAGCCTCTGTGTTCGGAGCAGTAAAATGTGCTCCGAATGACCCTAATTTTTATTTGTCCGTCGTAACTTTATAGTGGCAGCTTTCTATTTTTCCGAAAATGATTTTTTTTTTGGTTAGAGGCAGCAGCGGCAATCGGCGCTATCACATGATGTTTTTATGGTATGCTTTACGGGTGTTCCGGTTTAAATCCGTTTCGGATGCATCACAGTTGAAGTGTTCATTGTTCAATTCAGTTCACTATCCAATGTTGACTCTGTGGTCGGGAGGATTTTCGAACTATTAATTTTTGTTCTAACGTTGATGTTAGACTTAGGGCGGGTATTATAAAACTACTTTGAGAGTTAACTTAAAGTTAACTTCTGGAATTATATGTAATTCAAAAAGTTAACTTCAAGTTAACTGTCAAAGCAGTTTTATATTACCCACCCTAAGGGCGGGTATTATAAAACCCGCCCTTAAGGTGAATGAACTAAGAACTCGGAAGGCAGATTGCACGACCGGGCTTCCGTAATACTAGGCTAATTCATCGGAATTTTCTACTGATCGTACGTAATTGTCGATCGGTCGTCTAAAATGGATGTCCAACCGATTTTTTGGTGTGCTATGCATTGGTGCTATGTCAGGGCGCCCGAAATCTCAAATCGAACACATCAAACAAAAACAGTAGGTTTGTTTGTTTGTGTCGCACTAACTTGAACTGAGCTGTAATATTTCAGATTATGGCAGATATTCAGATATAACCATAATAGTTGTATTCCTTCCACACCTAGGAAGAGCTCCGGAACCGCTCCGGGGCATTACGCGCTTATTCCTTTCGAAAAGTGTTTGTTGCACCTGGTGCTCAAGCCCGACTCAAAGCATTTAAATGCATGAAAGCCAGCGCATCTGTTCCTTTCAAATTGGGGTCGACTAACACCAGAGCGAGTAGCTCTAATGTTTCAAACTCTTGAAAGGAATACAACTATAAACGTTCGTTAGTTCATTGCCATAACACTAACGAACGCCCCAAAGCAGAAAGTGCTGCTCCGAATAACACAAACAAACAAACCTAGTGCGTACCGAGTTTGCGCCGATTGCAAAGGAGCAAAGGTGCAGATAAAACGAAATCGCCATAAACTCATAAAATTGGACATTCGACACTTAATAATTAAAGTACCGTTTTTGAAATATTCTAAAATTCCTTCAATTAATACATAATTTCAATTTGTAAATGCTTCAACTGGCAATGCTGCTTTGTATGGATTCTCCTGCGAATGCTGTGTTGCCATGTCGATGTTTGTATCTTATCATATTTTATATAAAACTAATTGATAATAAATTATAATATTGACTTACACTCACCGATTGCCTAAATTATTTTTGCAAGTCAAGCTAAACTAATGTGAATTAAAATTTCTTAAATATTCCTAAATTAATTTTAGATAGTTACCTGATTTTAATGGTAATGTTTTAAGGAATATTGCGGCGGTGGCAACGTGGGATTCTTACTCGTAGGACAAGGGCACTGATTGGCTAGAAAACGAAACTGATATCCAGGATCCATACTGCGCATGCTAGGTGGGTAGTTTAGGTTGCTTCGGTATTTAGCAAAAGCAAAAAGTTATCCAGAATCCAGAAAAAAAATTGAAAAAGCGAATAATTTATCAGAGTTTACGCCCTCTAGTCTATCATAATATTCTAATGGTATAATGGTAAAGTGCATCATATTATTCTAAAGCTAATAGCTGTTGTTATTTTTTGGATAAACATCCCCTTCACAAGAAATCCCTTTAATATCATACTCTCAAGGTCCTATTAATTAAGGATATTGATACAATGTTTTCTGGATTATCAAACCAAGTGAGCTCCTGGATGGGCAGTGTTAAGGGTGAAACTGAAGAAAAAGTCCCTACTCCCACAGAAGATAGTGATGCACTTCTTGGACAAGAAACCAAGGAAGGAAGGTAAGATATTCCATTTCTGGATATTTGACCTAGTTTTCAAGTGACATAGATACACTAGGGCTTTTGAGGCCCTTATTATGCATTTTTTTTTGTCCTTATTCCAATGTCAAGTAATATCCATCAAAAATCCAGGTGGAATGACTGATAATACTTACTACGCTTAAATTGGAAACAATGAGATTAATTTTATATCGCAATAATTTTGTTTATTTATATGGCTACCTACATATTAATATAATTTACATATTACCCAATTAAAAATCTGTCTTTACTGTACTCACAATAATGTTGTTGCTGTTCTATGATATTGTACCACAACAATGAAATATTATTTTGGTAATATTCTCTGTTACATAGGTATATGGTAGGTTTACTCTCGGGTTTACTTATAGTTATCACAGTCTTTCTTTAGGGTATTGTTGACTGCTTCTGTGCATTTTTTGTATATTTGTCACTATGCTTATTTTCACACATTAAGTATAGGCATTTGGCTGCATTTGTAAAGGTAAGTTCTATCAGACAATCAAAGTAATTTAGCATTCCACCTAATTCAATTCATAATTTCATTATATTTCGTAGCCCTCAAACAGCTAATATTTCTCAGGGTTAGGATGCAACTCCCATTAAATATTATGTTGTAAATGCCTTGCCTATGATCTGCAATATTCTCAAAATAATCACCGTCGATTATTGTTTTGAGACAATAAACAAACTGAAATTATAATAGGTACCTTGATAAGTACCGACCTAATTGTTTCAAAATTCCAACTCAAACTTTTGAGGTTGAATTGCTAGCATAATTATTAGGTACCCACTTAACTTTGTTATAGTTTAGTCAAGAAGATAAAAGTTGTTCATCCTTTTAAGTTAAGTTAAATCGAATTATGTTGTGGATTAAGTACCGTTAATTACTAAATTACTTGGGTCAAGTGTCTGTTACAACCATTCTAACTTGTTTACAACATAGTGAAATACCGAGTTTATTATCTGATGAAAATATATGTGCTCTTGTGGTTTTGAACCTATAGTTTGCCGCTCAATTCGGATCTCCGAAAGGCATAATAATGATAATAATTATAATAATAGATCTTTATTCAGCCAAAACAGCTCATTTACAAAGTTTACAGAAAATGCACAATATATAGTAGCAGTAGCCGCCATAGATAATTATTCGAGATTCCTACAAAAAATTATTTCTTCATTGGCAATGGCAATGGCAACGAAATGGTAGAAGCCTTCTACAACATTATTTTTCAGTCAATTGATATTTTTGTGCCAATCTGAAAAGAAAAAATTTCCAGATTGGATAAATCAAAAATTAAAACAATTAATAATTGCAAAAAAAGCTGTGCATAAAAAATTTAAACAAACACAGTCTTTCAGAGATTACGAGATCTTCTCTGAACTATGAAGGGAGTGCAGGCAGTACTCTAAGACATCTTACTCTGATTATATTGTCAGTCTAGAAAATACCTTGATAAATCAGCATGATAACTGGGAATTTGTTAATGCCAAAAAAAGAAATATGGAATATCCCTCTGAAATGCACTTCCAAAATACTACATCAACTAAATTGGAACAGACTGCTGAGCTATTTAAAAACTATTTTTCCACAGTGTATACAACAAGTGGTCCTATTTCAGGTGAGTTTAACTATGAGTTAACCACTGACTTGGGAAATTTCAATATCTTGGAGGTTGAGGTATTTAAGTACATCTTAAAACTAAAGAATAACCTTGGTACAGCCAGATAAAATACCTGTCATGTTCCTAAAAAATACAGCTTGTATTCTCACACCTGCCTTATGTAAAATTTACAATAAATCACTAACAAGTGGAATTTTTCCAGATTTTTGGAAGTGCAGCCATATAACTCCTATTTTCAAGAGTGGAGACTGGTCTAGTGTGGAGAACTACCGGGCAATATCCAAAATATCAACCATTTCTAAGGTGTTTGAGTGCATTATTGCTGATAAGATCTCACCATTGTTCAAAAATCTAATTTCTTCCCATCAGCATGGATTTATAAAGGCTAGGTCCACAGTCACTAATCTCCTTACTTATGAGAAACACCTGTTGGAAGCCTTGGAGAGTCGTGAACAAATGGATGCTGTCTACACAGACTTCTCCAAGGCTTTTGACAGGGTGGATCATGGAATCCTGCTTTCTAAGTTTCGGGCTGTTGGTGTCCATTCCATTTTCCTTAAGTGGACGGAAAGTTATCTTTTCAGAAGAAGACAAGCTGTAAAAATTGGTGATCATGTTTCGTCCGAGATTGAGATCAACTCAGGTGTCCCACAGGGTGGATATTTGTCTACATTATTCTTCAATATCTTTATTAATGATATTTCCAACTCGCTTGAAAATTTCCTTTCTCTTACCTATGCTGATGACAGCAAATTTTACAGAAAAATAAAATGTCAACAGGACTGTCTGGATTTTCAAAGAGACCTTGACAAGCTAGCTCAGTGGTGTCATGAAAATAAATTGGCTTTGAATACAGATAAATGCAAAATTGTAACTTTTTCTAGAATTAAAAAACCTATCCATTTCAACTACAAAATAAATAATTGTCAGTTAACAAGAGAAACCCATATTAAGGACTTTGGAGTATGGTTTGATACCGAGCTGAATTTTAATCACCATGTACTTAAATGCTACGGCGAACAGAGCACTCAAACTCCTTGGTTTCATTTTCCGAACGTTGAAAGATTTTAACAACATAAATATAATTAAAAATGTGTACTGTTCAGTAGTACGATCTGTATTGGAGTATGCCTGCATTGTTTGGGGTCCCCACTACCAAGCTTATGAAACTGAGCTCGAAAAAGTTCAGAGAAAGTTTCTCAGACTGATTGCGTATTTACTTAGAATACCAAAATATGAAATAAATCACGAGTTGCAAAATCTTCTAAACATCACATCTCTACAAAAACGGAGAGAAAATTTTGACTTATGTTTTCTATTTAAGCTCTTAAATGGTGAAATAGATTGTGCAGAACTATTGTCTTCTTTCTGTTTTAATACAACTAGAAGATTGAGGAATAACAACCTTTTCTCTATTAATTTTCATATCACTAATTATGGGTACTCTTCGCCTTTAAGTAGAATGGCCAGAAATGCCAACAAACTACCTGATAATATAGATTTATTCTCTATGAGTTATAATACACTAAAACGTAAGCTGACTGAATTATAATGATATATGTTGTCTCTGTGACTTTTATCTTGTGATTTTAACTGTGTAGCCTGCTAATGTTTGCATAATGTGATATTTTTATCTTTTATAAATGTTTTTAAACTAATTTTTTTTCACCATTGTTACTTTAACCTAGGCTAGGTATCTGCATAATGTGATATTTTCATTTTTTTATACATGTATTTGTTGAAATGTTTTAACCATTGTAACTTTAACCTAAGCTAGGTATCTTTTGTGAATGACCATTGTTCGTTAATGAAAATCTATCTATCTATCTATCTAACTCATTGACACATTGAAAAATGGGACGTTGATTTTTTAGATTCATTTTTCTCAAATTAAACAATTTTAGAACAAATGAAGTAACACATTATTCAAAGATAAACAACATAAAAATTTATAGGTAGGTACTTATAACTAGTAGGCACTGGAACTAGGAAAAAATATATATTACAAAATGTTTGATTAAGACCATTTACAATTTATTTATTTTCTAAGCTTATTCTTGAAAAAATTAATAAAAGACCACTTATTTTATATTCAAAATTGAACTTAAAAATCAAAACATGGTACTACAAGAATACTGGTTGAATAGAAACAATAAAGGGTAGTAAGCTACACTTATTTTTGAAAAGAGTAGATATTTGAATCAATTCCAATAAGGAACCTTTGGAAGCCATAAATATGGGTTCCAAGGAAACCTATTCCTAGCTACAGTTACGTTATGTTTAATCCAAATCTCGTAGTCTTCCTTTGACATGCTGGGACGGTTTTTTTGCCGTGGGGTGTAGACCTTCTTATTGCCCTGACAGAACAATTTTATGAGCCCAATCATTGCCACAAGTAACACCAAAATCACAAAGACTGAAAATACTACCTGGCAGTAATACAAGGCATTGACCCAGATTTGTGCTTTGTCATTTTGTTTTATATTTTCTTCAGAGTCTGTATTGTTTGTATGAATGACAATTTCTCCTAAGTTACTTGATATATCAACTGGTTCTTCCATGTCTTGGCAATTTGGAAGTTCCCTTTTTTGTTTAGGAGAGACACTTATGTTTGAATCGATCTTTTCACGCTTTTCTTCAGCATAAGATTTTTCTCCTTCATTTGGAGATTCTGGAAAAGCATTTTTTTTGTTATATGCATTAGGTTCATTACATTGTATTGTATTAGAAATAGGTTCATGAAGATTAAAATCATCCCCAACATTTTCATCAAACATATTTTCAAACTCACTTTCACAACCTTCCAGAGGACGGTGTCGAATCTGCTCTGCAATATTACTAGGCAAATACACCATTTTGTGCTCGATTTTATGGAAACTATGTTCCGGCATATCTGATGGTCCTGAGATAATATTTTTATCAGCATCAGGACCATTATCAGGAATGTTCTCACTTTCAGCACCTTCCATGGCACGTTGTCGAATCTGCTCTGCGATATTACTAGACAAATACAGCCTTCCCAGATCAAATTGCTGAGTATCGTTTAGATTTTTCATTTTTATTTCGTGTGATGAGAGCATTTTATGGCCAGGCTGAATAAAACTATCTTCCGGTATATCTGATGATACTGGGAATGCATTTTTAATGTTGTCAGCATTAGGTTCATTATTAGAAACATTCCCACAAAACCGAAAATCATCCTTAAAATTCTCATCAAACAGATTCTCAAACTCACATTGTCGAATCTGCTCTGGAATATTACTTGGCATTTTATGGCCAGGAATATCTTTATCACCTGGGTTATCATCTTTCAAGTCTCCATTGTCCACTATATATTTTCCACTAATTTCATCTAATTTTTGGTCAGACATTTCACACACTACTTTTACGCCCACGGATCGCTGTCAATGCTAGACTGAACGATAATTTATTTATTTATTTATCATTTATTATCAGGTATAATAGGTATGTAACTAAAATATTTACTAGCTCTTTCTTGACTATAAGAAGCGAATAAACGTCACTGTTTTTAGTTAGCAGCTCAATCAGCAGTTACTAACATAAAATTATTTTTGTTATGATTACACAACCGAATAACTACTGATAAGGCGGCGTTTAATTGAAAAATTCTCGAAACCGAAACTTAATGGCTTCTTTGTTCTTTCAATTGTATTTCATTTTGTGGACACTTTGATATAGTTTACTTTTACGAAATAAGCCGCGTTTTGGTTGTGTTTTATGTCCAGCCCTAAACATTCATACCCATTTTTAATGAATAACCTGGGTTTTTTTTAGTGATGGCGCTACTATGGTGTAGGGTCTCTTTAGAGCCGATTTGCAATAATGACATTCACAGGTTCTATTTTATGCTTGATTTTTTTCTTTGTAGCTATGCTATCCCGTTCATTTCTAGGCTTCACTATACAATTTTGGGACTCTCGTTTTCAATGCCCGAGAAAAAGTATTTCTACTGGGCATGAAACCAGTTCTAGTGCTTCTAGTAGCTGTATCTTGAAATTTAAAAGAAAGTGGATAAGTACACCTTGATAACCTTTTTGTTTTTAAAGAAAAGCAAATAGAATTAACGATTAAATCGGAACTGACAAAAAACAATTGACTACATCAAAAAATGCATATTTATGTACTTATAAAACCGATGTACCCAATTGAATTTGTTTTTCTTTAATAACAAAAAAGTTATAAAGTGAAGATACCCACTTTCAGTTGTCACCCTGTATAAAAATGTTGTTAATTCAGTTAATGTATTGTGAATGCACGTTTGGGTCACCAAAGCAATCGAATGCCGGTTTGATGCTGAGAACTTTCGTTCTTCCAGTAGCACCCCTGAGTTCCATCTGTCATAAGTGATTTTCCATTAGCTAATACTTATGTATTGGAATACTAAAGGGTGCTCTTTTCAAAACTACGAAACAAACACATAGAGATCGAACGTTTTGGCTACAAGGGCAATCAAATACTGCTTTGATGGTGAGAATTGTTTTTTGAGTAGCACCAGTGAGTCCTAGCTTTGAAAATTAATAATTTTTAATAAAAGAATATCACTTTGATGCCTAGAAGAAAAGTAATTTGCCTTTTTGGTTGTTTTTGTTCAAGACCAAGAA
Source organism: Ceutorhynchus assimilis (assembly GCA_917834065.1). Taxonomy (NCBI): domain Eukaryota; kingdom Metazoa; phylum Arthropoda; class Insecta; order Coleoptera; family Curculionidae; genus Ceutorhynchus; species Ceutorhynchus assimilis. Next base: position 16,681,169 of record OU892277.1, on the reverse strand, counting down.
ATATCATCAGAACTCCTAAATTAGTTGAGAGTGCGGCATGAAATTAGCACTCCTATTTTTGTTGAAAATAATCAACTTCTAACTGCAGAACTATCACTGCAACCCTCTGGTACTATTATAGTACGTCGACCGAGAAATGTCATCAAAATTCCTCTAAAATCAATTAATCAAGGATGTGGCATGAAGTAAGTTCCTCTATTTTTGTTTTTTTACTTCTACTGCAGACCTATAACTACATCTTTCGAAGAACTACAGAATTCTTTCCAAAAAGACAAGAGCTCATGAAAAAGTTGAGGGTGCTACAAGTTAGGCTGCTAACTATTCACGGGAACTTAAATAACATTATTCAATATTTCAGCAGCCCTACTAAAATCACAGGAGGAAGCCGTCTAGAAATGTTTTCCAACGTGAAGAACAAGGTTGAGGGTATAGGCGGATGGTTGGGTTCAAGCATACCAAAGTTACGTAAAGGTGAACAGGACGCTGGCAATCCCGACGCAGTTGGAAATGATAATCTCGCCACTGAGAGTGGATCTCCTGTGGCAGGTGATCTAGTTAAAGAGGCTAGAGAAGATGATGATAATTCCAGGTAACTTTCAATTTGAATCTTTTTCAAATTTACCTATTCCCATGGTCAATATGTTTGAGGTATAATAAATCATAGGTTTTTTTTGTGTGAAATTAATCAAAGTTTCATAATTAAATTAATGTATTATCTAACACGTTGAGCGCCGGTGGCCATTTCTATTGGGAGACGACTTGTTCACTGGTTGGCATTTTAGTTTTTACATGTAGGAACCGATCATTTGGCTATGGCGACAATGCTTCTCACACATTTTGAGACCAATCACCAGTGACCAGTGGGAACGCTTTATATAGGTTTTGATTAGTTTTGAATGGGTGAGCCTAATGTCTGGTCCCAAAATGTAAACATGCACCGCTTGAGCCGAGCAGATTAAGTAATTTTCTTGTCCGGTGACCACTGGTGGTTTCAATCATTAAAAAAAACATAATGAATGTTTGTCAAACCCATACAATCACAAATAAAACAGTCACAGAACAGCGAATTTACACAGGTGGTCCCACAATGAAAGAATATATTGTGACCATCAATGGTCACTTCGTTCTTACTTGTGAAGACAAAATGCTCACTGGTGGTCCCGCGGCGCTCATATGTGCTAATGACCTTTGTTTTATAGTGATGTGAATGTAGGATTTGGCGTATAGTTGAGTCATTCAGGAACCTACATCGCTGGTTTTGTGAAAATTACCGTTGTTAACTCAGCACACTTGAAGCGATAAGTGCTGCAGTTTTCTGAATGAGCCATAGTAGAGAGTAGAGGCCCAAATTTTCTGGGTCAATGTAATTTTCTATTGAAGTCGAATAAAAAATTATGATAGGAATCAATAATAACAACAATAAGATTGTTGGGGATAGAAAAATTCCTTCTGCGTTTCAATAAACCTTACCTAAACAATATCTAACTGAAAAAAATAAAATGTTGTTTGACTCAAACACATAAACATATGGGTTTAGGTACGTTGGTTTTTGAGAAGTGTACAAAAAAACCTAATGTAGGAATTTTAGTGCTACCGGGGGAGCAGACTCGGGACCGCAGTCACTTGCTGAATCGCTCACCGAGGAAAATAAAGAAGGTCAATTTGGAAATGGTATGTTAAAAAATGTCCCTATTGAAATGTTGTGCGTATTTGGTTTGTTTTCTGACAGACAAAAGCAAACTATGTCTTCTTTTTTTTTTGTATTCCCTGAAACACTCTCTTGCCCGCATTCATAAATATGTTTATACAATTCCTAATAGCGTTTTCTATTGGTAGAATTTGCTCTAATAATTTTTTTTTATTCGTATTTTTTTTATACCTCTATGGCGATGATATAATGATATTGCACTAGTTCTTCCAATAGAAAAAGCTTTTTGACTGGTTTACTTCAATTATCTATCTTATCTGACCTACACATATTTTTTTCAGCTTATGATGTTTTTTTTTCTTTCTAGTGCATGTCACTTGACATAATTTATAGCAGATTGGCAGTAAAAAAATGCCAGATTGCTACAACAAAACCTTAAAATTTCTTCTAAAATACAACTTCATATTCTCTTTCAAAAAAATGTAGATAGATGTGTATTATTGTTGTAAATCGTACTTTTTGAAAAAATTGTTTTTTAAATGTTCAACTACTAGTCCTATAGTTGTTTTTGATAAAGTTTCGTTTCATTACAGTACAAAGTAAGGCTTTAGCTGGCGCAAAATCCATTGGCAGTTTTTTATATTCTGCTGTAAACAAAGCTGGCAAATCCGTCACTGAGGCGGGATCAAAAATTCATGTCATTAATGTAAGTATCATCACGTTGAAACAGGGACAAATAAAAAAAATAGAAAAAAGTATGGAGTAAACTTTTGATAAATTTTGAATTACCTAAAACTGTCTAAAATAGTAAACACATTAATTTTTGATATGGGAGGGGCGGCATGCAAGAGTCTACCCTCCTAGAGTCTACCTGTAATTAGTTTTCAACATTTATATTTGATTGATTATGATTTTATTTTACGTTGCATTAGTAGGTACCTATATTGATAAAAAAATTGAATGACTAGGCAACCACTAAGTATTCCATTGAATATTTATTTCTACATCATATCTCAAATCTTCAACTGCCTGTTAACTCTCATATAATTTAAAATGTGAAAATTCTGATAACTGAAATATGAATTGCTGGAACCTCTTGGTGGCCATCAGGCGCATTATATTTTTAAAATACTTGACAATTACATGATTTAATCTAAACTTGTTTGCTTGGCAGAATATCCTAGGTGAATTCAACAAGGAACAGGAAGCATTTATGAAAGGTAAGGTAAACTCATCTTCAACGGCATTACCACCTTGGGCAGGATGTGCAAATGAAGAAAGCTTGAAAGAAGAATGTCTCAGCCTATCTACTGACAGAAGGTAAACATAATATATAAGCATTCGAGAAATAATATTGCTCCTAATTATGGTCTTATATTGAATATTAATCATATCCACATATTTGAAATTCTAAAACTTCATTTATGATAGGAACTTTGTTCGTGCTCCTCCAGCTGGTGTTGACTTCCAATTCGACTACGAAGTTTCTTACCCAGTTGCCATGGCCATAATGGAACAAGATCCGAATTTGGAAAAAATGCGCTACGAACTTGTGCCTAAAATGTAAGCAAAGAAATAGAAATAAGCAATGCATTTCAGATATAATGTGCTATAAAAGGCGTTCTATTGATGGTAAGTCTAATACGCTGATTTTGCTGAAACGTCTCCAGGAATGCCTCAAAGATGCATTTCTTATAAAGTTTCAACATCTCTTCTACAACTCAACATGACCCAGTTAAAAACTCCTCCTTCAAACACAATCAATCTGGTGGTCATATATAGCAGATGGATAGCAGAGATATTAATGCGCAAGGACAGCAAATTATCAGTGTTCTCTGTTTTTATTTTGGGTGCTTGACGAAACACTGCCCATATTTAATAATAATGAAATAATGACAGTTTAGAACTTTTAGTGATTTTTATTTAATTTTTTTTTTGACCATCATTGCATAATTTCTATAATAATTACATCAAATTTTGGGTAAGGTTTTAACTTTTGAGCAGTTCAAAATGTTTTGATGGTTGTCAAAATAATTGCTTACTTTGCTTAATATAATGCCATGTAAACATACCCATTCCCATAATTCTGTATTATAAAGAAGTTCATTATGAAACAGAATAATTTTTAAATTGTATTATGAAATAGTAGAGTAGAAAAACAATTTTGTCTTTATTCAAATTTTTATTTTGCAAATATTTGGGATAGTGGCACCCAAAGGTCGCTTGGGTGTGTAACAGCATTTATAAGAGGACTGTAGAACATTTTGGTATAGTCTGCGAATAAACGCATGTTCGATTGAATGTTGATTGATGAAATTTCTACTTTCATAGAGAAATAACAAAATTCAGAATTTACATAATACAGTGATGAATCTCTAGTAAGTTTAATTATTTCTATAATTACAGAATAACTGAAGAAGAATTCTGGAAAAACTACTTCTACCGGGTAAGCCTAATCTGCCAGGCCAATGAACTGTCCTTTATGTCCAGAGAAGGTGATAACCAGGCCATTGATACTTCTTCAGTGCAACCTATAGGTGAGTAAAATATTAGCTGTTTACATTTTTTTGGCACTGCTTGAATTTTGAATATTAATTTTTTTTTAATAAGTACTCAGTAGAAGTTACTTTCTTTGCATACTCCATTCTTTCATTATAGCTAATTCTATTTTTATTATTTTACTTTTTGTGAAGTAGATTTATCAGAAAAAGAGCATGAATTTGTTTCTGATACCCTAATTACAAATAAGGAAGATATACAAGAGGTACAAGAAGGTGTGAAAAAACTTGCATTGGGATCAAAACCATTAAACGGTAAGTTCCGCATGATTTTCTTGATGGTGTTTTGTCTTTTTCATGAGTATCTTAACTCCAAATATTTACGTTTCAAAAACGTCTCTTCAATGCGAAAACAAATGAAAGTCATTAGGGGTAGTAGCTACTTGAACCCTATGATGAAAGATTTAAACATAGTCACCAATTAGTGATAGACCGAATAATACCCCATTATTGAAACGAGGCCTTTTCAAAGTAAATATTTGAGTTTATTAAATCAATTGTTCCACTATCGATTAATTCTTTGCAGTATTCACCTCATGCTTCTTTTTATTATTTTAGTTAATTTATTAGTAATCTCTAACAGTGCAAATTTCAATGAGTTTCCTATTTTATTTTTCTCAGCCTAAAAGAAGATCAACGTTACATTTGCTTCCCCTACTAGTCCTTTAAACAAAACTTTTTATTTTTAATTTTTTTTTTCTTTCCTATTTCTTAGTTTACAACCACTCCCATATTTTTCTCAGTTTTTATCTTTTTACAAGTATTTCGTGCTTTCCTGATGTTTCAGTGTTACAAATAATTATTCTTTAGATGTTAATATAATTGTAAGACTAATAGATTTTAAGAATTCTTCAAACAATACATTGAATTTCAAATTAGGTTTTATTGGAAAAAGGTAGATAAATCTATTGCTTGCAATGTAAGTTCCCATTAAAAGATACTTCCGCAAATAATTTAGAAGTTAGTTTAAATAATTTAAAAGAAAATAAAACTTGTGCAAATTTTTCTAGTTTAGAGAGGTAAATCAAGGCATTGGCCTATGTTTATGTGATGTTATTATTTGCAAGTATACCTACTTGATTCAGAGTGTTTTAAGTTTTGATATACAGGGTGACTCAGAGTAAATTTCCCTTTTTAATAGCGCCCTGTACATCCAACTTAATACTTGTGCGGGGGATAGCGCTGGTAATTTCAGTAAAAATGGAATTGTGGTCGAACGAGCAACGCGCCTTTATGGTCGAGGCGTTTTTCAAATCGAACGATTCCTATGAGGAACTGTAATCTCGAAAAATGGGGGCATCGTTTTTCCACCAAGATCACCAGATCTTACGCCCCTGGACTTTTTTTTGTGGGGATATTTGGAGAGTATCGTCTACCTACGCCGATCCCCCAGCCACTATGGAACAGTTAAAACGCAACATTCGAGAGGCCATTTCCAACATTCCTATTGAAATGTGTCAGCGAGTCTTCCAACATTTAAAAGCATCATTGGAAGAGTGCTATGCGAGGGATGGTTGAAATTTGGATAACGTTGTGTTTAAATAATAAAATCCGCATTTCTGTACTTCCGAAATTTATTATTTAAATTGCCCCAACACGTTTTATTTTGTTTTTATAACATGTTAAAAAGGAAAATTTACTCTGAATCACCCTGTATTTTAATATGCTTTTGGCATTAGCTTCACAATCAGCTAATAAATTTTGTAGAGAATATAGGTCAAAAATTAGGAAAAAAAATGCTGTTAAGTTTGAAATTCCTATCATTCTCTTTTGTAGGACGCTTTAACTAAGGCCATATTATGATTTTTGCTCCTGTTAGGTTACAGTAAGCTTAAAGGGTGCCAGATAACATATTGACAATGATACATTCTAAGGTTTGTATTATAACCCAATTAAATTATCATCCTAAGTTTGTCCTGTAATTGCCAAATATCAGAGTTTGTGCTCAGGCATATATTATCTATCACAGGCTGTCTAGTGCGCATGGACAGAATTCCAATTCTGGTTTACAAGTTTACTGCTGTTGTTGGAATTATCTTCAAAGATGATTGGTTAGGAAAGCTTTTCAGCAAAGTTTGCTTCTTTTCAGCTACATTAAAATTGTTACCTTCCTTGAATCAGAGGAATTGATGAGATAGAATATACCAAGATGAGTGCCATTGTGTCCACTGACTGTGTTTGTGAAATCTTCTCAATCAGCGTCCCAAAGTAGTAAGCTTCAAGTGGATCAATCTTACCTTACCTGGCATATGCGGCACATTGATAGACTAGACTAGTCCTTGGCAAAGAAGTGCCTCCAGATCACTATGGATATGAATAAGTTACTTCTCTTTTGACTTATATGTGCGAAAATTTGTTTTGTGATTTACATAAACGGTTGTTCAGTGGAGCAAGTGAGCGTGCGCAGACCACAAATATTTGCCTTCAGTTCCTTATCAACGCCATTCCCTGTTCGGTAATATTTACTGAGTGCTCTCTGTGGGCTTTTGCTTATTTTGCATGTTTAACCATTTATTTGGAAGAACGATTTGTCACTTCAGGTAAGTCAATATAGCATCAAATTTATGAGTGTGATTTAAAAGAGACCACTAAATTTCCCAGTACTGCTCTGTCCATGTTTTCAAAGTGGAAATATGAAATAAATCTACTGGGCGTAATACCATTTACTCCCCTGGCTGTGCACCATTAACCTTTTGATGTGTGTTTTCGCAACACCAAGGGCAATCTTTGGCGAGCCATAGTTTAGATCAGTGCTGATAGTGCTCCAGATAAATACTGTATTATTAGATGGAGTTGATCAAAAAAAGTTGGCAGCTCTAGGATTGCTCCTCTCTGTGAATCAAAGTAATTTTCCAGAGTAAAGCTATGTAGAGCTTTTTTATGAAGCTTGCATGTTGCTGTTAAAGACATTTTACTCCGTTATGTAGTGAAACTCGCTTAGCAACATGAGATTCAGTACCAACCTAGGTGGACCAGTTATCTTGGGATCCTATGACTTGGAATATTCAATGTTCTCCCAGTAAAGGAGAGAAGGCATGACGTTCAAAGCACATCGGCCACCGTGCATCGTTCACATCGCATTCTCTCGGGATTCTGTAGAAATGTTAGAACAAGACTGTAACGCGAACGTCTAATGGAAATGCATACATTTCATAACATTGAAATAATATTTTTTGAGCGCGAGAGAACTGGGATAATTCGAAAAGCCTTGAACGACTAATGCGTCCCCTCCTTGAGAAAGCCTTTTGTGAGTTGTTATGCCTCCCCCCTTATTCATAGTGCTGCAATTTGTACAAAAGGTGATAAATTGGTATTTAACCTTAACCAAGTCATGGCCTAATACATCCTAGAGGGTTGGATTTGGCTTCTGTCTACTAGTTTAGCCCCATAATGAGTATGGTGAAAGATGAAGGACCGTGTTTCTTTGCTGGAACAGTGTGGGTTTCTGGGAAGAAGTGACAGGCGCTCAATAACATAAGTTTTATCGAATGTGCTGATAAGCAAGGCTTACCCATATTGACACAATCTAAGGTTACTGTTACCTCACAGGAACTTATCATTATACAGAATATTTATGGCATGGCCGTAATTTAGAAAATTGAGTCGCTTCGATTTAATGCGTTATTCTAACATTAATTGCATGGAATTCTCCCATTGATTTTGTTGCCACAATTTGTTTATTTTTTTCATTGTCTGATCATTATTTCTCTGTTGAAATAGAAATTTGATATTCAATGTTTTAAAATATACTTTATTAGGAAAAATAAATTATTATGATATTTGTTTGAAATATGAAAAATCAAATCTCTGATTTAACATAGAAATGGCAATATTGAATTGTTAATGAACAAACCTTATCCTCATTATTAAAAAAAAAAAACGAAGCGTAATTTAAAATTTAGCTCGTATCAAACTTCCTTAGGTATAATGTATATAAAAAAAGGCCTTTCCAGCAGATTGTAAATAAAATCCATTTGTGAAATAATGACGAGAATGAGCAATAGTATCATATTGCAAGTGGTATGAGGTCGAGTATGAGGTATAACTGATATTTGCTTTAAACTGTTTTAGACCGTCAGCTAATGACAGATTTTGCTGACCGATTTTCTCGCTTCGAGGATTTCAACCACTGAAAATTATGTGAGTGCTGAGCTCAAAAAATTGAAATTTAGCGACCGGACGTCTGCTAGGCATATGTAGGGCTTCGCAAGACCACAAGACTAGTCTTGGTCTTGTCTTGGTCTTGGTAGCAAGACCAAGACCAAGACCTGATAAATCTTCTCAAAACCAAGACCAAGACTCTCTCTTAAGACTCTCGTCTTGGTCTTGGTCTTGAAAAGAAAAATCGACTCAATATTTATAAAAATATGCAAATTCCTATATCTTCTCTTAATGTCTTTTAATTAAATCAATTTATCAAATTTATTATGTTTTGAAATTCACGAGAAGGTATTATAGGTTTTAAAAATACATACATACAACATAGTGTAGGTAACATATTCATTTACACAGAACACATCGATATTTTCCTATCACTACATAATACAATACCTAAGTATTGGAATTTCCAAAGATAATTTTTAACTAACTAACTAACCCAAACTAACACAAACCCCACATCTCACCCAAACTAACCCAAACCCCACATCTCACCCAAACTAACCCAAATCTAATTATTGTGAATAGGCCAATAAAATTCAAATGAGGTATGTGACTATGTTAGGGTTCTCGAAAACCTTTCTCTGGCCTGAATGCTCAGGTAGGTAAGGTAGGTTTAATCTATGGTTCAAAAAGAAAATTATTTTTTTCCTCGGTACAGAATGGCAATTTTATGATGTTTGTCAACTTTCCTATTCTGTTAATAAAAATTATAAGCCGGTCAGCTGTTGAAGTATATTTTACGGCCGCTACAGAAGGAAAGTAAATTTTCCATATGCCTAGCAGACGTCCGGTCGCTAAATTTCAATTTTTTGAGCTCAGCACTGACATAATTTTCAGTGGATGAAATCCCCGAAGAGAGAAAATCGGTCAGCAAAATCTGTCTTTAGCTGACAGTCTATTTTGTCAACCATTGAATAGATAACTAAACAATTTGTATTGATTACACCCACGTAGAATACAGCCCAAACTTTTTTTTCTGTTCTGTAGGAGGTAAATGCGGCCCAATCAGCTAATAATTCTCATTTGCTCGAATCAATCAAATTTTCTTGTATCTGGGCCGATTTCTTAATGCATTGTTAAAATTTAATCAGCTTTACCTACGAGCTAATACTGGGCGGATAGTTTAAAATGGCATATCATGAGAGAAATCAATTCTGAAACAAAAAACATTTGGTTGACATATGATTCACGCACTCCATTACGTACTAGGCTATTGCGTGCGACCACTGCTGCCCACCTTCTATGTGAGTTGTCAAGAGTTGTTACATATTTCAATCATAAACGTACTGCAGATGAAAACAAAATGCATGGGCAAAGACCAATAATTAGAGGTCGCCAATATCGATATTGCGAGTTGGGGTCGAAGTAGAGAAGGGCAAATTATCTGCTGCCCTAATTTTCGATTACCAACAAAACTGGCAAAATCTTCGTTGAAAATATAACAGTGGTTGTGGGGAGTAGGGCTCGGAATTGTATTCGAATAATTCGACTATTCTAAATTCGACTTTTTTATTCGTTAGCAAATTCGACTATTCGACTATTCGACTATTCGAATATTCGACTATTCGAATATTGGAATATTCGAATATTCGACTATTCGAATATTCGATTATTCGAATATACGACTATTCGAATATTGGACTATTTAACAATGCAATTACTCACTTTTTGATTTGAACAATTTAAAATTTCAATTGTTTCAATATTTGAATTTGAATGATACAATATACGACGTGTTTTCGGTGAAAATCAGCTTTCAATTAATACAATGCAGTTTTGTTCGTAATGTAAATTTAACCCTCTGTTTTGCCATTTAGAAAACATCTAAATTATTTTAGTTTTTCTGACTAATACTCTGCATAAAAAATCAAAAATTCGCTTCGTCGTAGAACGTTCTTTTGCGGGAAGTAGAAACTTTTATCAAGAATGATTGTTAGTCGAAAAACGTCATTTTTAAAGTCCCATTTTGTTCTCTTAATTAGGTCCTCTATCAATATTTGACTATTGGAATATTAGACTATTCGAATATTCGACTTTTTGACTACATATTCAAATATTCGACTATTCGAATATTCGACTATTCAAATATTCGACTATTCGAATATTCGACTATTCGAATATTCGACTATTTGTCTATTCGAATATTCGACTATTCGAATATTCGACTATTCGAATATTCGAATATTCGACTATTCGAATATTCAACTATTCGACTATTCGAATAGGTATTCGAATAATCGACTATTCGAATTATTCAACTATTCGAATAAAATACCAAACGACTATTCGAATACTTGAATTTCAAAAATTCCGAGCCCTAGTGGGGAGACACATTTTTGGAATACGTTAGGGTTCCTCACAAAAAGAAATTGCAAACTCTGAAATCGGAGGAACGAGAAGAACAATGGACCAATCTAGAGGCTCATTTTATCGTGCTGAAAAATGTAACGGTCATAGCTCTGTGAAAAATCGGCATGACACGTGTTAAACCATACAGAAAGATCAGTTAACTTTAGGGGAATTTATTGAGTGTTCTAAATTCTAACTTTGTTAACTTCCCCAGCCAAATGAAACATTGCCTTGTTACTGAAAACCAAGCGTAATTTTCATCTGCTTATTCCCAGTTGAGAATGAAGTGGCAAGATCGGTTTTTCCTGATTTCTAAACAAAGACTTCAGAAGCTCAGTCCTGCGTGGCTTCAATACTACAGAACTAATTACTTCCACTTACGAGTTTTGAACTCAGGTGCAGACTTTAAAGATATATTTTATACCTACCTACGACCACAAATATATATTTTTCAACAAATATTTTGGTGTACATTTTGATTGCCATTATTAAAGTATGGTTGAGTGCAAATTTAACTTGCTTAGCCCACAAACTACCAGCGGAAAATAATGCGCCCCTCTTCCCATAACTCATGTTATCCAGATTCTTCCATCGAACGTTTGATGAGTAAAGTCGGAGTCGCCTAAGCCTGCGCTGTAGCAGACATCCTATTTCACATTTGTGTCATCTGAATCCTTTAAACCGAAATCTGGTATACTCGGCCATTCTTCCGTTTAGTAACTCATGGTATCCAGATACTTACAAATTTCTGATGAAATTGTACTTATAGTAGAATAAAGATAACTGAAGCTTAGCTATTGACAAAAACTTAGCCCAGTTACAAAGACGAAGGTTTGTTATGCCCTATAGTTTCTAAAAGAATATTTTAATAAATAATTGAAGGCAAATATGTATTTTTTTAAGGGTAAATAGATATAGAAAGTATGTTGGTATTAAAATTTGTTCCAAAAAAGATTCTAAATATATTGTACTAGTATGCCAAAATCACAATTAAAAATACCCATTAAAAAATTATAAATTTGATGGGATTCCAATTATTGTTCGACCATATTAAATTTTTATTCTCATTTGAGCTGTCAAGAGCAGCGCAGCGCACTAAAATCCTTCTCACTATTGTTTGCCTATATTCTATGCCTTTCAAACAGTTGGCAGCATTTTGCTGCGCCGCGCTGCTTGAATGAGAATCGGAATTTATTGATTAGAAATTTCCATGTCGTTTATATTTTAAATAAAAAAATACAGAATGTGTTGGCAACACTCCTACAGATTGAAGGTGTAAATGCTGGGGCATCATTTCACTATTTGGTCTTGACAAAAAATAATCACATTTTTGAAACACCCAAAATAACTAAAACTAGCTAAATCCATAATGTTTATGTAATTTGCACAAGTATATTTCTTAAAATGATATTTTATCAAAATAGAGACAATACCAAAACGATGTCAATGCATGTACCACTTACATTGTTGATTCTTACTTTTTGTGTGGACCTTTCAAGAATGCTTTCAAGCACAGTGTTCTTTGTTGCTGCAAACAACTTCTTCATTCATTTTTGTTGTTGTTTTGTTTTGCTTTCTATTTTGTTTTATTTGATTTTTTCCTTTTTTTATTTTATCCTTTACCCTTTCTGTCACATAGAAGAAGACTGGGAAAAAGAATTAGAAGCGGAGTTACAGGATTACGAAATGGTGAACGATGCAAAGGACAACATTATCGACAAAGACCTTGATGATATACTTAATGAAGAAACGGATTTGAAGTAACTTTCATGTGACTGATTCAAATATTTTGGTTAAACATTATTTTTGTGTATTGAAAGTGTATCATTTGAATCAGTAGATTGAGATGTTTATTTTAAAGCTTTCTACTATTACCAATAGGAAATATTTGAAAAAAATAAAAACACTCATTCAAATGATTTTGAATGTGGGCTCACATTGTAGCAGAAACTTGAGGCTAATCAAACAGACGTATTATGTAGTTTGTAGTACATTTCTTAAGGCCAGTTATCTTATTGGGAGACCAATCAGTGCGTAGTTCCTCAATATTTTCGCAGGTTTTACATGGTAGAAATACTTGTGTTTATTGCAGAAACTGTTCATGTGGCTGCTCTACTATTTGACATTAATTATTCTACTTCCATTATTACCAACCTGTAACTTAAAGAAATCAACATCAGACTGCAACCCCCAGATAAATTTTTCCCAACTAGTCAGTCACTACCCACTCACATCTATAATATATTTATATGTATATAAACAATGGGAGTTTCTTTCTCTTCAAAACTAAATTATGGTTGTTTCCAGCGATGCCGACACTCGAGATGCAGCAGCATTACTTTTGTTTTAAAATGACAAGACCAAAAAATGGTAACTATTATCTACGTCATAACTAAAATTAAAATTATATAATGACATGAGAAATAAAATTTATTAAGCACCACGGTCATTGTGAGCTAAGCGCTCCCTTCTGTCAGTGTATTTACACAACATGGCTGAGTTGGCTGACAAAAGTAGGGTACGGGTCGGTCGAGTTGATTTTTTGTGTCTTAACACTGTATGTAAAAAAAAAAAACAACTTCACCATTTAACATTCCTTATTATCTGCAACGCCTGAGAAAATATTTAGAAATTAAGCACTGTGATTGATCTACATCCAGAAAAAATATGTCTCAACTTATTTTCATAGAAAGTTTAAAAATAATACACTTCATATAGATTCTAATTCATTTTGCATTCCAAGGTTAAAGGATGCAGTTAAACTTTCACTTATCTTCTGAGCGAACGTTAGGGATTTGTTTGTTGCATTAGGGCTCGACTGTTAATATCGGTTTATTCTTGATTTCAATCCGTTGAGAAAATTGGTCAATCTGTGAAGTAGAAATCGAGTTAAAGTTTTTAGGCGTTATACAAAAATGTGATTCGCGCAGTTCCTGCATTTTCTCAGTATCTTCCCAATTATGTACCCAGAATGTTTAAAGATCGGTGCTACAATATGTAGTACTTAATCCACATAACTTCTTCTTCCACTTCCATAGTCCACGCAACATTTCTGGCAAGCCAAACGGCGATGTGCACTTCTTGACGGAAACAGTAATGAACAAGTTTGTTACATATTTTTTTTTTTGTTTGCAATATGATTATGTGTAGTAGGTATGTATTTTGAAATACATATTTAAAAAAATACTAGTAAATTTAAATGCATAATTGTCATGTAATCATAAACTTCATATTTAATTTGTAATAACCACAATATTGGAAACTATAATCGGCAATCAGGAGCTACACCAAAAAAATAAAAGATTGAAGCTAGAATTCGGCAACGCTGCGAAATGATTGATATGGAGTGGCATGATCAGAGGCATGATCGACAGCACAGTGGCTGGCGTGGTTATTGGTGAAACCAAAGATATGGTTGTCTTCAGTTCAAGTTAGCACTTTCCAGATTGGTGCTTTTTTGACGTTATGTTATTTTTATTTGTTTTATTGCGCCTGTGGTATTTTCTGACCGGTGCAGTGTTGCTCTTTCTCTAATTAACCCAACAAACAGAATGTTCTAAGCCTAAAATTGCTGATGCAAGATTTATTTATAAAATTTGTAAAAATCCTAGACAAATTGAGATTTTTAGAAATATAAGAAATTGTATACAAATTTATTAGGCAAGTCCTGAAATCAAGTATTTTGAAAAATGTGATAAACTGCGCTTTGAAGGTCTACACTGAAATTGAAGTAGAAAGTTAAGTGTAATTCCTCCAGAATGAGTTTCGCTAAAGAGAGTCGCTAGTATGCTAATTACAAAAATAAAGAATAGGTATAGCAATGAAAATTAAAAAAAGTATGTGTTGTGATTAATCTAAAATATTGAAAACATTATATATTATGTATTATGAATAAAGTGGGCGATAAAGCATTGAAAATTCTATATATGTGTATATCAAGAAATCTCCATGAGGAAGCATTTTCTCATTACGGACTTCTTAAATGTAATGTGATTATATTAGTTTATTTGAATTAATAGTTGAGTTTTAGTAATTTATTTGTTGTTAAATTTTGATTCAGTATACATATTTATGTACCTATGTATAATAGATAAAATATTATTTTTTAGGTGCTATGATAAATTAGTATTTTTTTTTTTACTATTTATGTGATAAGTTTCATATCATAGTTTGCGAGTAGTGCTTAGATATGTAGCTTTTCAGTGTTGGAAGGATTTATTCCATTTCTTCATATAATTATTGTTATAAAACAAATACCCTATTGTTAAAATGAAATAAATGTAGTTGTGCTCATCAAAAATGTGTTTTTACTTTTCACTTTCCAATCAACTTTTTAATTCAAACCAGAAAACAATAGAGAGACAATAATATGTAAGGACTGGATTCAACATTGTGGTTCTTTTATTGATGATTGAAATTGTCGATTTTTATTCCTCAAACTAAAAGTGTAATGAGAATGGGGTAAAAAAAATCGAAGTCAACTCCAGCAGATACCTATATCACTGTTTTATGAGATAGGCATAATATTACCTTGCATTTTGTGGGACTTACACCTCAATTGAAATTTTCACCAGACGTTTCTTCATGTTGAAAAAAATCACACGCTCTCTTGTGTTAAGATTTAGATTTATGATTTTAATTTATAATGATGCGACCACTGTTCGGTTGGTTATCATATTGCTATTGTCAAAAAAAATGTCATGTTACTGAATCTCCTGTCATCGAACATATTATATTTCTCTCTTCAAGTGGGTGATTTTATTTATCAAAAGGGTTAGTACGTATCTGAAGCAGTTGTTAACGACGTACAGCCCAACACTGTGTAATAAGATTTAAATGTAGGAAACGAAATATGAATTTCCATTCCACTAAATTATTCATAAAGACACAAAATACACGTCGTTTCGACTTAAGGCACACAAACACATACAAATACATTCCATAATGCCTGAGCTGCCTGCTGCCTGTAACAAACGTGTTGCATTGAAGCAAGTCATTACGTCGCAGTAGAGGCCTAGCGTTGCATGTTTCCGTTACATAGCAACTCGCATGAAACGAACTTACCCTACCCCGCGTAAAAAAGTTTCACTTCAAAAATTTGATATTCCACTTTTTTAAGACGTTTTACTAAATTTTCAAATACATAATAATTCTTACATTTCTGACCAATATTTTTTTTGTAGGACTTTTGATCAAAGACGATCAATAAAAGACGTGAAAAAAGTGAGAATTTTTTTTATTCAACATCAAAATTTTATGTACAGTAACAGTTTCGTGCAAAACCGTCTCTCTTTAGGTTTTGAGTTAGCTATTTGAAAAAAAAAAAAACAAAGAGGTTTGTATTTGACAACAAAATATAGCTTTCTTATTTTCCAGTTATTCGGAAATCTCTTACGACTTTCTTGAAGAAAGTATACTCCTGGACAAAATTATCGCACCACAAGCAGTGGTGCGATAATTTTGTCCAGGAGTATACTATTGGCCTTTTCATCTAAATATCTTTGCTGTGAGTTATCTAGGCTAGGGTTTGTTTCGGCTGGGAAGAAGGGGGTTGGAGAGTGGGATAGTGGAGAAAAAAATGTTCACAGGATTTGATCGTTGTGGAAATGTCGCATATTTAAATTTATATAGGCGTTGTCCCCGAAATGAACTTCACAGAAATATTGGAGTACTTATATACCTACTCACAAAGTCTTAAAATTTGTCGATTCTTCTTATGTATTTGAGCAGGCACCCACGTAACTGCTTTATCAGAAAATATCGATTCAATGAAGACCTTATTAAATATCTGGTATTTAGAGCCCATCTTAGAGTTTTGACAATGATTACCCTCAATCACTTGGATGTTAACGTCTCTAGGATGGCTTTCACTACAGCAAAGTATTGAGGCGGCCAATATTCTGATCATTTATGAAATTAAAAATTATTTATTGCCTGAATATCTACAAGAAACTGTTATTCCAAGATCAGAAAAACACTTATACAATGTTAAATCAAAACATAATTTGAATATCTAATTTTCCAGAACGACTCATACCTGTAGAAAAGTCTTTTTAGTGATGGCTTGAGATATTTTAATGCGTTAAGCTGAGGACACAATGACAAATACAAGATACAAGTGACAGATACAAAATACCAAAAAATCGAAATTTTGTATCGTGGCGTGGCAAATGAATTGTATCCTGTATGTATTTATTCTGGGTTATAGCATTGATACACGTGTTATATTTTTGTCTATTGTCACTTGTACCTTGTATTTGTCATTGTATCTTCAGTCTCACCGTTAGAGGCAAAAAACATAACCAACTGTTTATAAGAAAACTAAAGCAATTTTATCTTGAGAAAAACTAAAAATTTAATTGTTAATAATTGTTAAGACTTTTTTCCCTCTTGTTACTGTAAATGTTTTGATTGTCTCTCACGGTTTAGTTAAGTTAGGTTTTATGTTAAACTTACTTAAGTGCTTATTCAACCAAAAATTATTACCTATGATAATATTGTAAGAAGTAGCTTTAAGGCTAATAGTAATAAATATTTAATTTCATTTCATTTCAGTATTTTACATTTCCCTCATTCTAATAGCGGTTTGAGCGAATCGATATCTGCGGTCCACCCTTGGCCTACCCCGGGTGAATAATATTGCCTATGTTTTTGTTACTGTTGATCTAGATTTTCCAATCAGAAATTCAACGGTACATTTTGGAGAGGTCCCTGTGTTTTGAAGTCTCTGTGACCCCTGTATCATCAGGAATTTCATGAGTAAAAACATTGTGTAGCTTAGACAAGAGTGGGGAACCCCTGACCTGATGATGTGCAAAGAACATTGATGGTAATATGCGAAAGCACAAAGATTCTTTTGGACTAAGAACTTCTTAGGCATTCTAATTAAGTCGCTGGAAGTACCACGCTGATCATCTTAATTACCAGGGTTGTTATGCCAGACCCTGATAAAAGCTTTGCTATTTTTTTTTTAAATCCTTGCATGATATTCATGATACTAGTTACCAGCCTCGTAGTTTTTATGTTACTGAGCCCGGCCCTAAAACCAAACTGCGCTCCTGGCAGAATGGTATTTTCTGATATGTGATGCTTAATCAGAAAAAGGAGAGGCTAATGGCTTGGGGGTATGGTATTCCCCTGTTTTGTGAATCAGTATTACTTTAGCCTTGAAACAACACTTTTGTCGGAACAGTAGGCAAAGAGGTTGTTGCATGTTGATTGGACGAATATTATCAGGGGTTGTGGTTTCCAAAATCTAAATATACTCCAGAAATTCATTTGTGCAAAAATGCAAATACAGGAAAAATAAAAATCTTGCCAATGAAGTGGCGTGTTATATGCAAGACAACCAAGTAGCAGATGAATAATACACCCTCCCTCTTTGTATTCCAGCATTGAAAGAGAACGACTAGAGGTTGAACAAAACTTTGGCATTTCTAGAATTCTGGATTTTGTATTGTTTGTAAAGTTAACTGTCTACACTCTAACCAAAATTATAACAATTTACAATGTTAGGAAGTCATAAAAATATGGCAATATGTACAGAGTTAGGAAAAATACGATTTAGTCTTTGTATATATACAACAAAACACTACCTAAGATTTTATATCTGTTTCTCTAACACAGTTTATTAGATCGCTCATTCTACTCCTATAGCACCAAGAAGAGGTAATTCTTCCCGTTTCTTTCTTCGTTCACATTTCGGACATGGTTTTGAAGGATTAAGGCAATTTTTATGATACACGGCATTACAAGTAGCACACTGAAATATAAAATTTTGTAGTTTTTTTTTATGATATAATAATATTAATAAATAATCACCCTGAATACATTTTCTACATCAAAAGGAAACAATGCTTTTGGATTGGTACACACTTCACAGACAAAACCTTTCTGACTGCATAGCCAACAACTGGATACATGATTTCGACCAAACTTTATAACATCTTCTAAATGTTGGGCCAAAACATTATTTTGAATTTCGTCAAGGTCCTACAGAAGAAAAATACTTGTAGGGTTATTCAAAACAAATAAGCAAAAATAATAGAATTGCTACACAAAACGACCCTACTGCCCACGGTATAGTCGTGCTATTTATCTCTGGCAACTCTGAGCGCTTTTTTACCCAGGGAAAAAAAGTTAGAGACAAATGGATCATATTTCTTTGTTCGTCACTGTCATCGATATCAATGGACGCGATATTTTTTTTTGTGGTTCTTTCATCTGATCTGTTTCTCAACACTTATCTTGGATTATCAATTACAAATCACATTGACATGATTACAAACAGGGCCATGGGGAAGCTGGAATTTGTCTTTCGAACCATAAAAGAGTGCAACAATGTTTTTACCTTGTACAACATCGGTTTCATGAAAGAATTGAATTTTATTCACAATTGAACTGCATTGAAATCACGAGAATACAAAATCTCACTTGTTTGGAGAGTACCTATGATAAGATATTTTAGCATTTCAACTTCTGTGTAAAACCCCATGCAATTTAGGCGAGACGAAGAGATCTTTTTTACATTGGTTTCCAGAGGACTATTTTTTGTTTGTTTTACTTTGGTTTAATACTAGCTTGTCTATTGCAAACCAGATTTCAGATACATTAAAAATGATATTGATGACATAGTTTTCTGGTTTGATCTCATTTTATTCCATCTACTTCGACTTGTCTGTTTTTTTTTTAAATTAAATTGTATTGGTTTTACACTATTTTCTGGAAAATTGTATCTTTCTGATTTTTGACTAGCGTATTATATGTCACACAGTCAGATGCTCTACTAGTTTCGGAACTTCTGGATTTGATACATAAAGTCTAGGACGCCGAGTGTGCTATTTTTATATTTCGTGCAGCCAAATTGCTTGGAGCCGAAGTAGTGGTTTGTTACGCCAATTTTCCTCAACGACATTGGATAATATGGAGAAATTGAAATTGGTACGTAGGTAGTTAGTGATCTGTCCTCTAGTTCCACTTTGAAAAATTGGGTCAATTACTGCTCATGTTAAAATTTCAGGAAGAAAATTGCATTCTCTTTTGCATTGGGTTATTAGTTTTGTTGGAGGTAATTCATGATAATTTTTATCGATTTAGGAATTTCTTGGAGGAGAAGGGGTAAAATTGAAGACTATGTAAGAAAATGTCTGTAAACATTGCTTAAGATTATATAAAAACCATTTTTTACGCTTGGACAACACACAAACTGTTGTTCCGTTCTGCTTGGACTACAAAATTGATGAACGTTACTCATTCTTACATTTTTCTGGATCACTGTTAATATATGAAATAAAAAAAATACACGTACTGATATTGAATATTGATGGATGTGTTCATACATATACTCTCTTGGCCACATTTGTTTTTGAAATTGTTCAATGATAGGATCTCTACAAGTATATAGGTAGGCTCTTAAAAAATTCAATTGCGTCCTTAATGTTTGTAACTGAGCCATTTCTTCAGCTGCCCCATAAATATATGGATTAGCGATCTAAAAAATCAATATTTTCAACTCCAATTTTTTTCCATCTGGAATACGTACCTTGAAATCTATCAAAGGATGATCCTTTATTTCGTTAATATAATCAAAACTTTTGCGAGATACAGAATAAGGTTTAAAGTCCCAGTTGCATATTATCCTTGCTGGTATCCCTATTTCTTCAGTGCTCATACATTGTGAACAAAAATATTTACCAGTATAACTGCAAACCCTGAAATAATGAAAATAAAATAAGGTTGCACGTATGCAAGGAAAAACGTAATTGTGCAAAATGATGGACTTCCTACTACATATAATACACTTTAGAACAGATGATTTCTAAATATGTATTAATATTGGGGTGGTACAGAAACTTTAATCAGTGGGCTCTGTTCAGAATTGATTTATATTTTGGTGTAAATCTCAATTTATTGATTTTCAGGCCACTTACTATGCAAAGTCTGCATTTTAATAAAAACAGTACTTAATTCTCGTTTTGTGACCCTTACAAATCTATGAAATTCTAGTTTCTATTCCACTGTTTCTAAAATTTGCAAAACTGTAGCTTCTGACAACCTAAATTTCAAGAATCTGAAACTTAATTTACTGTACCCTAATTTTCTTGGCCCTCTTCAAAAAACAGTGATGTCTCATTTCCATATTTCTTATCTCAATCAAAAATTACCAAAATAGTCACATAGGTACCAAATTTCAACCATTGGTTTTAAAAATGAAAATAAATGATTTCAAGCAAGCAAAAAGTAAGGTTCAAAAAAGTTTAATCCCTATAATAATTTCTGAAAGTGCGTATCATTTGTTTTTGTGCGTAACTGCACACCTCCCAGACATTATAACTTATAACTGTAATAGTTGAATTGGGTGGATATCTGCTTGATGCAGATGGATGAATAATGAACACAAAAGCTGTTCAACTTTTTTAAAAAATTCAGGTTTTAAACAACAAAGTGTTGGTGATATAAAGAATGCAACTTACTGGTATTTTTGCTCACCAAATGGTGTTTTGCAATCCGCACACTCAAAATTCTGCGCATCCAGTCCCTTTTCCAGAGCAATTTTAAAAAGGTTAGCAGTTAAAGATGTTGACTCTGACCTAACAAGGGTTGTCATCGATAATGGTGAAATTGCTGTCTCAGCCTTAAAAAAATATATAGTATGTTCATAAAGTCGCGCATAAATTTAACGTTAGAAAGAAAAGGAAAATGTTTTAGAAAATCGCGAAAACCAGTGGGTTTTGTCTTTTTGTTAGATTTTTTTTTATTTATAGAATATGTCCCAAACATATCTATCTGTGTATCAACTTTGGTTTCTGAAACGAAATCCGCCCATAATTTATGCATTTTTGGATTCCCCATTTTATTTTGAGCATTTAGGTCCCATAGACAAATTGAATTATATTGTTCTGGAGGTGAAGTCAAGAAACCAGATAGTACAGAAATACAGAAAGTTGGAGAATACATAGTAAAAATCATTAGGACAACAAAAACTAGATATTAATCACCACAGTAATGTCGCAGCAATGGGAAGAGTATTTCGAAGAATTACTGAGAGAACAACAAGCAGAGTTTAAAAAAGAAAGAGCATCGACATAAAGCATACAAACCGCAAGATCACCGATCAGCAATATGAATATCTTACATAAAGGGAGAAGTTGGAAAACAATGTCGCTTATTGAAAAATTGAAGAGCGCCAGAAGAAGGATAAATATATGCTTATAAAGTTTGGAAGCAATACACTTTACGACTTCACACGTAGGTACCGAACAAGATTTTTCCAAACATGCATATTATATAGGCGTAAATTAGACAAAAAAAAAATGCAAAAACTACCGAGGCCTCGCAGTGACAAATACACTAACCACATGAAAAAAGTAAAATAGAAAACGAGTACGACAATAGCGAATGACATCCAAATTCCTAGAATAATACATCAACATGATGGTTGGGAGAATATGAATTCGTTTTTTTTTTTGAGATAAGAATAATCATTTTCAGAAATTCTCTTTTGGAAACACCTTCCTGTCTGGCCTATATACAGGGTGAGTCCGACATGAGTGCGCATTTTGTTATGGTAGATAGAGTACAGTAAGACAATCACTTTTTGCATGGGTACATGTGTCCGCAAACGTCTCGTTAAGAAAATACCGAGTGTTGAAATTTTCGGAAAATTTTGACTTTTTCTGTTTAGATTCAAAATGCCTTGAGCGATTTTGTTCAAATTTCCAGAAAGTGTTTGCAATGTTCTCAAGCATCTTTCTGAAAAATCCGTTTGAGTTCCACTTTTCCAGGACGGGACCTAGAGCGACAAAAGAAAAAAGTGGTACACCCCTGAGCTTTTTGACAAATTAAAAATTATTTTCTGATTCCTTGTTTAATTTTAAACAAAAATGGTATCCCGAGTTTTTCTTGTTCGATGCGACGTTTACGAGATAAAAAATAAAAATCAATGTATTGTTTGGAAAATCTCGTTGTTTGATATACTCCACTTTGTTCACATGACACCCGAAACTAAACAACAATGAAGTTGAAAAAGTTTATGTCATATTATATCGCAAACACTCTCTGAAATTTTGAACAAAATCGCTCAAGGCATTATGAACCTAAAGACAAAAAGTAAAAATTTTCCAAAAATTTCAACACTGTATTTTCTTAACGAGAGGTTTGCGAACACATGTTCCTATACAAAAAGTGAATGTCATACTATACTCTATCATAACAAAACGCGCACTTATTTTGGACTCACCCTGTCCTATGCAGTGCCGTATTTCCCTATACGCACAATACGCACAGGCGTAGAGCGGCAAATCTGGGGAGGCGGCAAAATTTCAAAAAAAAATCAAGAAAAGAGAAAAAATAATCAGGAAAAGAAAACCCAAGATCAAACGCGAAATGCGTTTTGTTTCGCGTTGGATCTTTATTTGATTTTTGATAAATTCGAACAATATTATAATAAAATAACAAAGCACAAAAAACAGATATCTACCAAAAAAATCATATAGCCTGTAAACGCCGGTTATAAAAATTAAAAGTACATATGAAAAAAATGAATCAAACAAAAAAACACACAGATCAAAATAATGTATACCAAGTGTAGGTAATAAACTGTAGGTAGTACAGAAAAAAAATTTGAAGTCTCAAAATAAACATTTTTGGGCGTGGCACCCAAAAAGGTTTTCGTTTAATCCTGGCGTCCCTATTAAGTTTGCCTCCTCTGCCCTAAAAAGCCTTATAGTCCAAGAGCCGGCAATATTAACGGGTATGTGATCGTTGCAATGGATAATTTCTACATAAAACAATAGTTCATAGTAACCTTTAAACCAAATGGATGGGTTGCCTTAATTCTCATGGGCGTTAAGTTGTTTTATAAAAAGATGCTGAACAAAACCATAGGTGCAACAAATAAGAAGTACCTTGCGGTGTAGGGGGCTCTCATCATATGCAGCGAACACTCTTTTTTCACAATTTCATGTTTCTTTTTTTGCCTAAAGACCTACAACCGTATGCAAAATTCTCTTCACAGAATCCTCTTTTAACTTAAAAAGTGACTTTGAGAGCTGTCACTTTCAAAAATTTGTATTCAGCAAGCAAAATAACGCGCGCGCTCGACTTTCAATGAGGGTTGCCATCATTTCTGGCCATCAAAATCGAGGCAACCCTATATATTATTTGAGAAGACCATAATAAAGAATATATCTACCAATTTCCAGCTATTGTAACGATAATATTGTTCCTTCGAAAAAAGAGGAGTAGTTTACGCCCAGCTACCAAAGGGTTGCTGCCATGAGAATCAAGGCAACCCATCCATTTAGTTTAAAGGTAACTATGAGCTATCGTTTTATGAAAAAATTATCCATTGCAACGATCACATACCCGTTAATATTGCCGGCTCTCCTACTATAAGTACACGTACGCCACTGTCCGTGTCCTGTATCTTCCTGGCCTCCCAGTTTTTTAAGGCACGCGCCGCCCCTGCCAACATGAGGGCAGCCTTTCTAAACAGGCGTAGGGCGGCAAATTGGTAAATCCGGCACTGGTCCTATGTTTTTGGACAATCATTAGAAACTAGCTAATACTCCTGATTTCAATATTTCATTTCATTTGCTTTTATTGTTTTCAAGTGAATTTGAGGTTTTGTAAGCAATATTGATACCTTGTTCATTTATATATAAACTCAGTTTTTTGCATGTTGGATGGAAGTATGTCAATAATTTGAAGTTTCTAACAGATGTTGAATAAATATAGTGGAAACCTAGTGAAATAGTTATTTTACTGTGCGACACCATGAGCAATTATTATTTATTTTTTTTTTTATTCATTTATTTACGTATAAGAAAAATACATTTGAAGTTGAACAGAGTTTAAATCTAAATAAAAAAAAAAAAAAAAAAAAAAAATCTAACCTAAAACAATTCTCCTGGCCTTCGTCTTAAATTTATCCAGAGATAAACCAAAGAACTCAAGGCCCTCACAGAACTTATTTACATTGGCAGATATTCTATTCACAGGACTGAATAGTAGGTACCAGGTTCGACAGTAAGGAATGTGCAGTAAAGATTTACTTCGTGTCTGATAACTTTGAATGTGTAGATTAAAACATTCAAGACATTCGTGGCTTTTTATGTAGTAGTTAAGAATTTTAAATGCAAAACAGACATCAAAATATTCCCTTCTGCGAACAAGAGTAGATAAGTCTAAATAAGTCATAGTCAGGTCCACACTGAGAATTACACCACTCAAAGAAAGTTTGTACCTTGCAAACTTAATAAATTTGTGTTGAACACTCTCAAGCCTATTGATGTGGATCTGATAGTAAGGTGACCAAACTATGCATGAAAATTCAAGAACGGACCTGACCAGTGATGTGTACAGAATTTTGATAGGGTGTATACTTGTAAAGTCCCTAGTAGCTCTCTTAATAAACCCCAACATTTTATTAGCCCTGCCAATTACCACTTCAAAATGCTCAGTGAACATTAGCCTAGTATCTAGATAGACACCAAGATCTTTAATGATAGAAACTTCAGACAAGCGAACATTGTTTAAGTAATACTGCAAGGGAACACTATGGGTGCGTCTACTGAATCTTATACAACAGCACTTATCGATGTTGAGGGACATGTAATTAAGCTGACACCAATCGTGAACGATGTTAAGATCATTTTGCAAAATAAGTATGTCTTGAGTTGACGTCACCTGACGATACAACTTCAAGTCATCAGCAAAAAGTAAAAAATTTGACGAGAGCAACGATCCTAAATCGTTGATAAATAAGCTGAATAGAAGGGGGCCCAAGTGAGAACCTTGGGGTACCCCAGAGGATGCATGGAAAAGAGAAGAAAGATAGCCATCGATCTTGACTTGTTGCATTCTGTTAGTAAGGTATGATTTCATCCATGAAAATAAATGTCCAGAAACGCCGAAACTTGAAAGCTTTGAAAGAAGGATGTTGTGATTTACCTTATCAAAGGCTTTACTGAAGTCAGTATATATTGCATGAGTTTCTGCATTATTAGCAAATGATGAATTTATGAATGTTGTAAAGAGAAACAGGTTCGTCTCAACGGATCTACCGGCTGTCAGGGGCGGATGGGCAACTTTAAATCAGCCCGGGACAGTTTTTGCTGAAGCAGCCCCGTGGGGGGATGTGTAACGCTGGAGGCGAAGATACCCAAACATTTTTCCTTTGCAAAAAAGTGTTAAAAAATAGGGTATTAAATAGTCTATTTTTATAGAAATAAAAAACCTACTTTTATTACTCAAAAATACGAAAGCGTATAGCGTATAGCCATCCAGATATTGTAAAATATTTTCAATATGTTCAAGTTTACACTTTTTCTGTTTATAATCAGACATTACCATATTTACCGCAATTGGGGTTGGTTCGCAATTTTATTCAGACATTAGGTACAGGTCTATGTTCATTTTCCGAAAACAAAAATTTCGATTTTTTTCCGAATGCTTTCATTTCGAAAATCAACCATTTGGAAAATATTGACTTTCAATAACTTCTTTGGAAAATCAATAATTTTGAACTTGAATCATGCCCAAACTAACCGGATTATTATTTTTAAGTTTGGTAATGTCTGATTAAAATTCCAAATTAACCCAAATTAGACATTGGACCCCATGGATCATATTTCCGAATCTTCTCGGATATGACATGGACTCGATACATTTTAAGCATATAGCACCAGTGAGAAAACATTGAAATGAAAATAAATATTTGAAGTATAACCGGGTTATTCTTGGTAAGTTTGAGTTTGGTAATGTTTGATTACAATAAATTGCGAACTAACACAAATTTTGAAAACATGATGCTTATGTTCGATCAAAATTGCAAAGTTGCCCAAACTAATCGGGTTATTTATCGGTACGTTTGATTACAATTGCAAACTAACCCATACTAACCGCGGTTAGTATTGGTAAGTTTGAAAATATCTTATTGAAATTGCAAACTAACCGGGTTATTATCGGTAATGTGTCTGATTACAATTCCAAACTAACACAAACTAACCGAGTTATTATTGATAAGTTTGATTATGTCTGATTAAAATTTCGTACTTAACGGGTTATTATCGGTGAATTTGGAAGACTCCCCGGTAATGTCTGATTAAACAGAGAAAGTGTGTTTACAGAAAAAGTGTAAATTTTACTGAAAATATTTTCCAATATTAGATGGCAGCTCTACGCCTTGTGCAAAACGGTAAAAAACCAAAACCGTTTTCTGCGCCTTGAGTGATTTTCTTTCAATCAAGCATTGTTTGTTATCGACGTTATCGTATTTTATTTTTTCCTAAACCGGCCCACTTGGCTCTCCAGCCCACCGGGAATCGTCCCGGAGTCCCGCCTGAGCCCATCCGCCCCTGCCGGCTGTAAAACCGTGCTGTTGACTGATCACAATCTGATGAAATATTTTTGAAAGAATTCCTTCCACGCACTGCTCAAATAATTTTGGAATCGCAGACAGAATGCTGATGGGTCTGTAATTTATTACATCATTTTTGCTGCCTGACTTGTAAATAGGACAAACGTAGGAGAGCTTCCACATTTCTGGAAAAATTCCAGAAGATAATGATTTGTTGAAAATATTAAACAGAGGAAGATACAAAGTGTTAGAACAAGATTTTAGTACTTTGTTGGGAATACCATCAGGTCCTGCAGAGTTGTTGATGTCCAATTGCGTTAAAGCCCTCTCAATATCTGTTGGATCTATGACAATGCTTGAAACATTCTCAAATCGATCAGCAAAGGTTCCAGCGTCGGAATTTCTCTGAGGGTTATAGACGGAGGAGAAATAGACAGCAAAAAGATTAGCTATGTCAACACCGTTGGACGCCTTTTCTGAGGCAAGAAACATTTCGTTAGGAATAGTACCCTGATTAGATTGGGAGTGAATAAAGTTCCAAAAAATTTTCATATTGGTGCCTATGGCTCTTTCAGTATCACTTATGTATAATTTATAGCACTCTTTGGTGAGGTTTTTACAATCTCGCCGAAGTGTACTAAATGCAAAGTAATCCAAACCTCTATTCGACCGCTTGAATCGTCTGTGAGCAATTTTCTTTTGAAAAATCAGATTTTTCAATACGTTAGAGAACCAGATAGGAAATTTCTCGCTGTAAGAATGTGCCTTTATTGGAACAAACATATTAAAGCAGTCGAACAGTACCAAGTAAAAGCTCTTAACAGTTTCGTTTAGATCATCCGTCATAATGGATCGCCAATCAAAGGAAAGAAAATATTCATTAACCAAATCAAAATTGGCATTTTTAAAGTCATAAGAAAAATAATTAAGAGGCTTCAGAAATTTAGCTTTAACAACAGGTATGGAAAACTCTAGAGCTGGGTGATAACGATCACATCCCACCAGACCGTCAGATGTTACAAGTGAAATAGGCCCAAAGTTGGCAAAACATAGATCCAGGATTGAACCATGATCGTTAGCCACCCCATTGTATTGAGACAGATTAAGAGAAGCAGTACTATCACATAACAATATTTCCTTAGTTGTATGGGATAATCATTTAAACGGGCCGATGAACGCTCTAGTCGAGCCCCTAAAACCAGCCAATCAGCGTCGATCATCTACAATCAAGCTCTATTATTAGTACATAGTACATATATTTTACACACTTAAGTTTAAAAAACAGAACAGTACCGTCGAAATCATGGTCACATAAGTATAGCTCAATGGCCTGGCCTAGAAAGGACAGAACCTAAAATAAATAAAAACTTACATTGCTTTCTGTAGGACTTGAACTAATATCACCATTCCTTTTATCTTCAAACTTCTGCCATAATCCCCTAAGGTCAGGTGTTCTTATATAATTGCCCCCTACCAGATCATAACTTTCCACAAGAGCAGTGAAACTTGCTTCAATTGATTTTGTCATTTCCTTTTTACCTTGTATCTGATTTGGTATATTCTCTATGGCTATTTCTTTCTTCTCTTCAGTTTCATCAAATGACCAGCCAGTTCTATTCAATGAATTTCCTATATTATGATTAATGCTATCTTCTATAATTCCCTTATTTGGTTCTTTTTCAATAGTGATATAGGAAGACGAAGAAGGCACTTCCAAAGCACTTTCGTTCTTATCTTTTGCGAGAATTATTTTAAGAACATCATCTTCTGATAAAGCAACAACTTGCCTTAATCCTGATGCTTGTGATCCAAAAGACTCAGAAGAATATAATGAAGCTGTATCAGAAGCTTCTTCTATTCGCCACTGTTTGCTATCTTCTTCTATAATCATAGCGACATCATCACATGGTGCAAGTGGGCAGTTTTTTAAAGTTGGCGACCAAATACCAGCTAAAACTAAACTTTGGAGTTGCCAACTGTTCAAAAGGCTGGAATTACTAGGCAAAGTAAATGTTTTACATGCTTCAACACCTTCGATGAGCCTTTGAGCTACATCTAGTAAGTCACTATCACGAACATAGGCTTGGGGATTGTAATATGATCTTAAAGCTGATAAGTCCTGTCGAATTGTCATTAGGTAAGATGATAAAAGGCAGTCGTTCAAGGCTAGTCGTACCCACGCTCTGCATTGTCCCACCTCTGTATTTATAAGGTTCAACTTCGTTATCTGTATAAAAATATTTTTATTTTATTACCTAATGAAGTTTTTCAACATCATTAGGTAATTAATATAAATTAGGAGACACGCTACACACAAATAATCCTAAAAACTCGACAGTGAAGACTAAATAAAAGGACTGACTATAATAATTGTAAAGTAGATACTGGGTGTTGGATAGAAAGGATTTCTATTAAGCCATAAAAGACTTATTGGCTTTGGCTAAATAATAATATGTAAATCTTGAGAAAAATACCCTACATATTGATCAATAATTAATTCCATTGAATAACAAAGTTTATTTTCATATTATTATTCAGTGTGTTTGCTAGTGGGTTTTTAAGCTCTTAATACAAAAGTATATTTTTTTCAATGCAGAATTGACTCAAATTTGGCATAAACATTCTTTGTGTTCCACTAATTTTATTTTTTTGATTATGGAATTGCATTGAGAGCCCGGCAATATTCTAAGAATCCAGTTGTTTATGTCTAAAGCGTGTCCATTCTGGTAATTCCATTATATTCCAATAAACATTTTTTTCTACATAAGTCCCAAATACAATGTCGTCTAAAGGCAGTCAGTTTGAATACAAGAGTTGTTGTGTACTGTTTGATAAAAGCGATGAGTAGGTAAATTTTAATAATATTAATTTGTTTAATAAAAGTTGTTACTGTTTGTAAAGTGAGTTTTAATGGACCGGATATGTGACAATATTTAGAGTTTCTTTGTGAAGTGTCAAAAGTGAGAAAACTGAGTTCCTGCCAACTACTGGCAATTAGGCGACACCGCGCATAATGTAATCCACATAGTACCTAGCTGTCGGTGAATATTTATTTCCACTGGAAAACTTCACAGTAATGAAACAATTGAATGAGTCGATCCTAGATAATCCATCAAAGAATGTTTATGTCAAATTTGGGCCAATCAAGACGGACCCAGTATGCAGCCCTATGACCTGTCACACATTTTTTTTTTTGTTTTTTCAAAAGTTAAGTGAAGTGAATGCAAGCCGCTTGCCTTTAAGATGTACGAACTTTAATAAAAAATTACCTGATCAATGATTTGTCTATGGGAAATAACAAGAAGAGGAGACCAAAAATTAGGGGGCTCAGGTTTTTCATCAATATCCGCTAAAACCCTTTTAAATCTATGAGTTAAAGAGTCTCTCAA
This sequence comes from Ceutorhynchus assimilis, assembly GCA_917834065.1. Taxonomy (NCBI): domain Eukaryota; kingdom Metazoa; phylum Arthropoda; class Insecta; order Coleoptera; family Curculionidae; genus Ceutorhynchus; species Ceutorhynchus assimilis. Next base: position 16,650,704 of record OU892277.1, on the reverse strand, counting down.
ACCATGTAAAAATATAGCCTCAATAATAGTACACAGCTGATTGGCTGCTTCAGCCATATCGATCACTTTATTTGATATGTTTTCTTCAACACTAGCATATTGGATTTCCTTTACTGTGTTTGAGAGATTGGTAGTAATCGATTCTTTAATAATATCGTCCTTTTTACTTGATGTTAAACGGACACTTTTCAATAATTTATTCATATTTTCCTTTCAAGCCAAGTCCCAAAATGACAATAGCTTCTCTATAGGCTACAACCGTTGGGATAATATATAATAATTTCTATAGGGTTTAGGGGTCTTTGTCCAGTGCTTAAGTTTGCACCAGTGCGAGAGGGTTTGCAAATACTCCAGCTAAGTCTCTGATAAAATAAAATACGGTATTCCTATAGCAATCTTTCCTTGTGAACAAAGTGAACCCATCTATGCCCAGTGGAAGACGATTAACTCTTGCCTAAAAGAAGCGAAAAAATTTAATTAGCAACAGCAAATCCAAGCCCTTTAAGTTGTAAAGAGGATACTCTTCCACAACCCTTTCACATAAATATATGAGAGTGTTTTTTTTTATATGATTATATATTATTAGAGCCTGAATAAGAGTTTATGATGAAAGTTATTTGGCGTAAGTAAATGTAAAAATCTACATATGTATATAATATGCTAATGTAGGTATAGTATAGAGTTTGTTATTTTCGATTCGGTCCAAATTGGGACATTACACTAACTTGAAGAAAAAAACTCTGATTTAAATTAGTTAGTGTCCGTTTCTCAATAGCGAGTCACCTCCAGGTTGGTTTTAACTCCAGGGTAAGCGTGTCCAGAAGCTATGTTTACCTTGGAGTAATGCTTAACCCAGGAGTGACTTGCTAGGGGCATTGTGTATTTTTAAATTAACCTCAAGTCTGAAGTAAGTACATAAAGTTTACAAAATGCAAATGCATGTTAATGAGTTTGAGAATATGAAAAAACTTAATGAATAATTTTACATTTTAACTTTACTCACCCACAGTTGGGCAGCAGATATTTTATAGGCAAATAGCAACTGGGTTATTCTTATCCTTACATTCAATACTACAAACTATAAAGGTCATGCATTGCTTTTAAATTGATACAATCACAAATAAAAAAGTAGTTGGGTCTGTTGATACTCTGTATCTACAGCTAGGCAATAACGAGTCCAGATCAGGAATTAATAGCCGAGTTGAAGAAATATCTCGAGAAATATGTTTCACCATGGGACAAGCATGCAGTTGTGTGAAATATTTAGCAATGCAATAATAACACTTATGTCACAGACATTTACCAAGTAACAGGTGTCTAGTATTTTTTACTATTGCTACCTTGAATAAACCTTGGAAATGCAGACATTTTTTTCTTTGTTGAATCTCGGTTATTAAGTTTCACGCGATACCCATGTCATCAACTTCCTATTTTATTAAAAATAAGATTATTTTTCCAGTTTCATTAGTTTCAAACCAGATTAACAGACTATTAACTTTCAAAATTTATAAATTGTTGAACATTTTCAAGATGTGAGTCATTTAATAGAAAATATCTGTACAGCTGTTTGCAAAAAGCCATCATAATCATAATATTATTGTTAGAAAATTAGGCAATCCAAACCATGTGACTATTCAAGATGGCGTGGCGCCAAGCATAAGGAACGTGCCTAAGGTCGTGTTTATATTGGAGCTGTGATACACGATAAAAGCAACGATACTTGTATAGTATCTTAGTATCGTTGCTTTTATCGTTTATCACAGCTCCAACATAAACACGGCCTAATGATGGGAGCCAGTGCCGAAGCTCCTGACAGTTTTGACAGATAGTTGCAATGCTGCCAGGAGTGCGTTCGAAATCACTCTGGGCGTCACACCGAGTGCACACCAGCCATGAATAATTCATAAGTGCACTCGGTGTCACGTTTCGGCCGATTTCGAACGCACACCAAATATTGTAAATGGGTACATTCCACTGATCTCAAAAATAAATGGATAAACAAAGAACGCTTCTAATGCTGCTAATTTACGAGGTCATAATGTAAACAAAAACAACTGACTGGGACAGCTGTGAGCGTGCGCAGTAGATACATGTACGGTGCCTCCACAAAATCTGGCCAATGAAAATGAAGGAATTTCAAAATGTAGAACAGTTTTTCGAAAGATAAGATACTGCGCAAGCGTTGGGCTGTTCCGTTGCACAACTGTTCGGAGAATATTGACCCCAAATTTTCGCACAAGTTTAGCCAATCGAGCCGTATGATTGCTTATCCATTTATTTTTCAGATCAGTGGTACATTCAGGCGGTAACAGCGGCTACAGTGGCTAAATAAACCTTTACATACAGTGGCGACAATAGAGGTCCCGCCGCCATCTTGTTCCCAACCTCTTGTTACTTTTAAATATTGATATATAAGATTTAAATGGACATCTATCATAAAAAATTTAAATCGACATATTTGATGACCATTATAAGGTCTATCAAATACGTCGTTTTCCCTGTTTTATGATGGATATTCACCTAAATCCCATATATTCATATTTGAAATAAGCAATAGTTGGGAACAAGATGGCGGCGTTTTCAATATAAATATATGGGATTTTAGAACCAATTAAAAATAAGACAGCAATTGTCGCCACTGTGGGTAATAGAGTCACTGTAACAGCGGCTAGCTCAGCCACTCAGCAGGGACTCTATTCTTGAAACCAAGGAACAGCGTTCTCATAAGAACGATTGCTCTGTCATTGTCAGTGTTATGCCGGACGACAAAGACAGAACCATTATTCCAATGAGAACGCTGCTCCCCTGTTTCGAGAATAAAGTTCTCGCTGAGAGGCTGAACTAAGCCGCTGGCACCGCCTGAATGTACCCAATAGTTTCCTCGGCGGAAGTTTTAAACATTATTCAAGTATACAAATACTTATTAATTGAAAACAATTTAAACAATCAAACCTAGTCAACAAATAGTTTATTAATAATGAAACTTGCAAGCAAAATAATTAAAATACGCATAAAAAAAAACACATATACCAAACAAACTGGTATGGCCACCACGCCATATTGAATTTTTTTTGACAGATGGACTGGATTGCCTAATGGCAATAGTTGTATTCCTTTCACACCTAGGAGGAGCTCCGGAACAGCTCCGGGGCTTCACGCGCTTATTCCTTTCGAAAAGTGTTTGTCGTATCACGCATCTGTTCCCTGCAAATCGGGGGCTACTAAACACCGGAGCGAGTAGCTCTAGTGTTTCAAACTCTTGAAAGGAATACAACTTATAATAAAGCCTAGTACTCATAACTGCGAAATTCGCTCTTTTTGACATTGCTTCGACAATTTGACGTTTGATTCACGCATAAAACGTCAAATTGTCGAAGCAATGTCAAAAACGTACGAATTTCGCAGTTATGAGTACAAGGCTCAAGTTGTATTCCTTTCGAGAGTTTGAAAGCTGATACACTTTTTAGAGCAAATTTTAAGCGATTGACCGATCGGTCATCTTGATAGATAAACCATTAATTAAGCGTCATTTGTCGACCAATTGGTCTTAACTGACGTTTAATGCATTGCTTATGCAAGATGATTGATTGGTCAATCGCTTAAAATTAGGTTTAGGTAATTTTTTCTTGAAGTTAGCAACAAACTTCTTAAATCTGAAATTTGGGGTGTTCATTTCACATTTGAGATAATCTATTGTAAATCCAATCCTACAAATTTGGAGGATTGGATTAAGTACTCTGATCCGGATAAACTCTAATCCTGGGTGTTTATTTCAGGATTATTAATCCATTCCGGATACAACGCGTGAAATAAACGTATTAGGCCCAGTTGTACAATCTCGGTTCAAAACAAAGTTCAACTAAACTCGACTGGTACTTGAGCTTTCTCATTTAAAATGAATTGCTGTCAGTTATTAATCAAATTCTATCATTTTTGACAGCAATGCATTTCAAATGGGGAAGTTCAAATACCAGTCGAGTTCAGCTGAACTCTGTTTTGAACCAAGATTGTACAACTGGGCCTTAGTCATAGGCAAAAAGGACGATGCAAACGATATCTGAAAGAGGGTTATTTTAAAATGTTGTACTAAAACCAAGTATGCATAAAGCAGAAGCCAGCGGAATCATAGCCTGTGGTGCAAACAACCTACGTCAAGGCGAAAAAGGACACGCAGTACGTCATCACTGGTACTTTGGCGTGGTGGGGGTGGGGGCCTTGAGATTTGATCTACACACAAAGGCCTTATAGGTTATTTGTTATTTCACAAAAGGCTATCCTGTGTAATGTATAATATCCTTGAGTGCCAAGGGTCAGCTCAGCAGACTGCTCTGGTTTATAGTGGGTACCTAGACAAATGCGTAATATTAGGTCTGTTCGCACCACTGATCTAAAAAATAAATGGATAAACAATTCATACACGGCTTGATTGGCAAAATTTGTGCGAAAATTTGGGGTCAATATTCTACGAACAGTTGTGCAGCGGAACAGCCTAACGCCTGCTCAGTGTCTTATCTTTCGAACAACTGTTCTAAATTTTGAAATTCCTTCATTTTCATTGGTCAGATTTTGTGCACGCACAATACATGTATCTACTGCGCACGCTCATAGCTGTCCCAGTCAGTTGTTTTTGTTTAGATTTTGACTTCGTAAATTAGCAGCATTAGAAGCGTTCTTTGTGTATCCATTTATTTTTGAGATCAGTGGTTCGCACACAAATCACAAACCAGTCAGCGTGCATTTCATTGGTTGAAACTAGTTTTCTGACTGTTTCCGTCCACGAAATTCGCTCTGACTCGTTTGTGATTGCTGTGCGAACAAACCTATTCAATAAAAAAAAAATTAAATTTTCACATGCACCACTGATTTTTTTAGAATATATATTTAATTTCCTTTATTTCATTGCAAATCTGCAATGTTTTTAGGTTCAAGGATAGGAGTGCTCCTACTCAAGGGCATTTTTTTGCGACAAAGCGTTTTATGAAAATAAATCCTGGTCCAAAACTATTTTTCAAATATCATACCGATTACCCGCGTGTGGCTAAATTCGATTTTTTTTTAAATTTTTGGAATATTTTTATTTAAATCAAATCGTAAATTCATTAAGGCAACAATACAATAGGTACCTAGTACCCAAGGTTGTTTGAGAGAGGTAGGTTGCCTGGATAACTTTATGACGTCATCTGGGTCTGGGGTGCCTCAACATAATGCAAATCTCCATAAGGCACCCAAACGCTTCATCAGGTTACTCATTACCAGGCAATCTATCAACTTCAGGAACCTTGCCTAGTACCTACCTAACCAAAAACGTAAAAAAATATTAGTTCTAGTCTTGTTTTGAAAGTTTTGTTTGACAGTTTTGACATAACCGCTTGTTTCTGCAGCCAATCAGAGAATGACCGCAGCCATGCCGCCTCCTAGATTAAAAATTATTGGAGTTTTTTATACGATTTGGTGTGGGGTCATTCGGCGAGGGAGCTGTTAATTCCAAAAATAAGTTTTGAAAATAACCGCGCCCTACCGCAGCCATTGTCGCCCTTCAGAATTGAAATAGGCCTATTTAATTCATTTTTTTTAATCCGATTTTATGCGTTCGCTCAGTGGCTTATTTGCAGGAATCACAAACCAGTCAGAGTGAATTTCATTGGTTGAAACTAGTTTTCTGACTGTTTCTGACTGTTTTCAACCAATGAAATTCGCTCTGACTGGTTTTGTGATTTCTGCAGAAACAGACCTATTAACTAAGCTTTAAGCGGGGTTTTTCAATGCTTTTCCCCGCAGAAGGGCGCTGGCGCTCTACAACCCAAATCTGAGCAAACAACCACCAATATCCTCAGACAGGTCACTGTGGTGATCTAGGGCGCGCCATTCGCGGTATTCACCATCGACTCTAGGGTCACAAAAGCGACGCATAAGGGAGACCAGGAAGCGTCGAAGATAGGTATCCTACAAAAATAGGCACAGGGACTCGATAGGTCAACAACACCGACCTGGGGCTGGAGATCGCGCACTGTACGCTAGGCGTACAAGTGTGCGGCGGCGTGCTGCGTCACGCCGTAAGTTTAGCCATAAGTAGTCTTTGTCCTAGGTTTAGTAAATGTCTGTAAATATTTAAGTTAAGGGGTTCCAGCCCGGTTAGCTTTAGGTATTTATTGTACATAGATAATTATTTAAATAAAGATGTTTGAGTTGAGTATTAACTAAGTCGTCAACGTTAGCGTCAGCGGTCGTGGTTTAGAATTTAAATTTATGATGAAAAGTATTATTCCATTTTGATTAACATAATAGGCAAATGGAAGATGCAAAGGAGATCTAAAAAATAGTTGTTTTGAGAATGTTAATTAATGTAGTAAAACCAAGTGTGCAGTGCATGAAGCCAAAGCCCGCGGAATCATAATCTGTCGTGCAAACATCCTACCTCGAGGCGCAGTGGCGGATCTAACATGAAGCAAACGACGCACTCTGCGTCGGGCCCCCAGAGCTGAGGGGCCCCCACACAGCCGGATTGTATAAAGGGACCAGTAGAAATGAATTTAAAAAAATAAACTCATAAAAATTTTAAAAAAATCGGAAATTAAATTTTGAAAGAGACGGCAACGTTGTATAACCCTAGAGAGTCCTGAGTCCTGCTGCCTTCGACGCGATGCGGCAACCGCGGACGCGAGGGACGCGTCGGCTTTACACGGCTGTTTCAGCTTTAGTCTTCCAGACTCCAGATATAATTTATGGCACCGACAGTACAGTACGGTACTACTATGTTGTATTTCTTTTTGTTTAGAAAAAAAATCACAGATTTCAAAATTTTTGCTACCATCGGAGACATTAGAAATGACTCGGGAAATGATAACACAATATATGGAACCTATTTAACACATATTCACTTATGTCAGTCAGTGACTCGTTCAGTTAGAGCACACTTCCACACTAATCCACACGCGTATCCTAAGTATGCTGTTAACTCACTTGTATCGTGAATATCTATTATTTTATTGAAATCCCCAACCAATAGCACACACGCTAAACACATATGTCCCATATTCCCCATATATATATTTTTTTCAACGTTCCCTGCGACACGTTTTGCCTTGTACTTCAAATTTCACCGCACGCCCCTGGCGACACCGCCCTCTTGTGACCTTGAACGAAAACTTTGAATTTGATCCCCATCATATTAAAGTCTGTCGTTCTCAATCTGACACTTTCCGTGTGAGGAGCGAGGGGGTGTTTCATATGGCAAAAACAGGTTTGACGTCACGTAACCATTGGCGTTCTAATGTAGAGAGCCACCAGCTCACATTCCTTTGGAGTATCAGATTAAAATCGACAGACAATACGCGAGAACATAAACATTTCCAATGGTAAAAGTTCTTGAATTTTTACAAATATCTTTTTCGTTCAACTTGTTTTCATATTGTCTCATGTTCTTGATAAACTTTAAAAATACAAATAACTTTCGCACACTCAAACCCCAACACCACGAAGAAAAATACCTAAAAAAAGCATGACAGGACAGGGCCCCAAAAAATTTTTGCGTCGGGCCCCAAATGTCCTAGGTCCGCCACTGTCGAGGCGAGAAACGACTACGTCACAATTGGTGCTATGACGTGGTGGGGAGCTTCAGATTTGTTATATACAGGCCTTACGAGGATAGGCTTGTAGTAGTAGTGTGTGTATTATCCTTGGGTGTCAACAGAAACTACAACAAAAATAATATTTAGCAGCAGCAAAAACTCCTCTTCTCACAATCCTTTAATGAATGCTACTACGCAGTTTCGGGGTCAGTCCCTAAAAGATTTCCCACACCGGCGCGATATGGCGGTAGCCATATGTCCGCTCACCGCTGCGGTCATATCGCTACCGCTACTGCCATATCGGCCAGTGTGGGGAATTCTTTGCTTGTTGAAAATCGTTTAGTCACGCTTCAAAAACTCCGTCGCATCTATGATGAATTCCCGAACTCGCCTTCCCATGTAATTTGCAAATATCTCTAGTGTTGCACCAGGCACTTCTTCTAATCGCAAAAGATGTAAGCTGTCAACAGTTTCGGTTTTATACTGCGCATGCTCACCCTAAATATAATAGCCGTAAAAAAACATGCGCCTTCAAAGTTTTTATTCTGTCCGACTTCTCCATCATCTAATATCAGTCTTTTGGGACATTGATAAATCAGAAGGTATTAAAAAAAAACAATTTTTGTTCAGCCTGACTGAGGAATGATACCAGTAGCCCAAGAAATTTATACCTGGGCCGCAAAAAATTTGGCGAGGGCAGGCTGATTTTTCCAGAGCTGATTGGGGAGTGTGTCCTGAGTATTGAGCCAAAAAATCACACGCGAAAGCCTTGTGCCTTCGGCCCTATTGGCCTTTTTCTTATTTATTTTTTTTCGTCGACAAAATGACCTTTACAAAACTTGTAGATAATTACATTCTTATCAACTTTGCCTCATTACTTTTTTTGCTAGCTATTTTACTTTAGGCGCTGTGGGCATTTTAGTGCTTCAGAATTCGCAATAGCTATTTGTGTATTAAGAGCGCAAAGTGGTACTTAGCCGATCGAAAGATATTGTTGATATTGGCAAATGCACACTTGATTTTTTTTACAATCGCATTTGATAAAAAATAGTTCAGGCTCAAAGAAACCAGTATGCTGCTCTAGAGCGACAAAGTGAAGGATTTTGACATAGTTTGACGCTCTAAAGCGGCAAAGTGGAGGTCATCAGGAAACGTCTACTTTGCGAGCACAAATCTAATCGACAAAGTCTACTTTCTAGGCCGATTGTAGAAAAAAAAACATTTTGTCACTTTTCAAACAGGTAACAGGTCCCAGTATTGTCAAAAAAAAAAACATCATTTCGATTTCACGCTTTCACTCTGGGAAAATAATTTCACCGGATTAGTGATGTAATGTATCATTTCTTGGACTGAAACCGAAAACGTAATGGAGTACATTACCAGTAATTTTATTAAAGTTACAATAATCTGCAGGTTTGCTATTTAATTTTTTTGCGAATTCTGAAGCACTAAAATGGCCGCAACGCCTTAACTAAAATAGCTAGCAAAAAAAGGCATGAGGCAAAGTTGATCAGAATGTTATTATCTACAAGTTTTGTTTTGTCGAAAAAAAAAAAAAAAAGGCCAATAGGGCCGAACACACAAGGCTTTCGAGTGTGATTTTTTGGCTCAATACTCAGGACACAGTCTCCAATCAGCCCTGAAAAAATCAGCCTGCCCTCGCAAATTTTTTTGAAAAACCCATACATTTCTTGGGCAAGAGGATCTTGAAAAGCAAAAAAATGAAAAACAAGGCGAGTTTTTCGTTACAAAAAATATTATATGCAGAAATAAATAAAATACACATATTTGTACATGAAATAGTTTATTATACATATATCTATAGTATCTACATCTGAATGTTTTCCGTCTTTGTCATATTGTCAATTTTTGACAAGAAGGCACGAACTCTTTAATTAGTATCACAACAAATAAATAAATAGGTATTTAAAAATGCTTTCTAAAGTGGACAATTACTCAAAAATTGAAAATTATATGAAATACATACTTATACAAAACTACTTAAGAATTAAAAAAAAAAAAAAAACAAACATTATTATAGGTGCTGTTTCCTTATTATGGTAATAAACATACGAATAAGTTAGTTTATCTAAATACAAGGAGGAAAAACACTGCTAACATTGGTTATGAAGAATACCAACTAGAATAACCAATCTTAAAATTTTCTACTGAAATAAATAATATTAAGTACCTCATACAAATTATAATAAAAAAATGTTAGTGTAACATTTTTAACGCACAATAGAAAAGTAAACTTCCCTACTAAAAATCTCCCTCTCTGAAGTCATTAAATTTAAGCGTTACGCTTCCTATAAGAAGTTTATACTATACTTCAATATTCTATGATATAAAAAGACTTAGATTTTCATAAAATATTTCATTATCGCGACATATTATGTTCCAAAACAAGTGTTTTAATAAAGTATAATGAATTTTCGTCAAGTAACGTCTAACTGGCTAGAGCATAAAATATTTTTGATGATTTTAATGTGGACAGATTTGTATGTAATGGAGTTTTGATTAAAAACAAAATTATTCATTGAAGAAAAAGAAGGCGTATCTGTCATCAGAAAAAAAAAAATGGATTAGTCCAGTTTGGCTAGCGCATAATACATAATTTTAGTGATTCCATAATGTGTAATGCATAATAATATAACAGAAAAAAGTGGTTTATGCGTGCCTAACTTTTGCTGTTGTTGACTTGGTGTGAGTGGAGGTGGCGAGAAAAAATACTGACAGTTGCTGTTGACAGAAAAATGAGAAATTTTCCAGAAAATCCGAATGTCTTATCTAACCCCTAATAAAAAACGACATAGCCACACTTGACCTTACGCATCTCCGGCGTTGGAGAACATAAACCATGATGATAGTATCAATTTATAAGGTAGCAATGAAACAAAAAAGTAGAACATTAAAAGTATAAATACAAATCTTTTAAGTACAAATAATAATTTTTGGTAATAAGTCTCCTGAATCAAGGTCACATATACAGGGTGTCCCACCAAAAAAAAAACGATCTATATATGAAAAACTGTATACAGGAAAATTATGAAAACTTGACAGTATGCCAATATCAATGGGGGCAACCCGGCTGGAATATTTTCAAGATGGTGGCACTTCCGATTATACCAGAATTAGACGTCAACTTGCTTATTTTTAATGAGGCACCCTATACATTATTGCATTTTTGGTTTCTACTCCAGATTCGAAATAGATGCCGTGTATAATTCAATTCAATTCTTTATTGTGTTCCAATAATGAGACAATTAGTGCACTTAAAAGTGAAACAAAATTATGAAAATTTAAATAATAATGTCTTATACCTAAGTCCAAGCATTTTTGACATACCTATTCAATTTTTAATGTTAAAAATTACATTCGCAGGCACTAAAATAATTATGAATTTTTCTTATAAGAAATATTTCATCACATATTTGATTTGGGTTGGATTCCTTGTTGACAAGGACTTACATCAAAAGGGTAATAACTGGCCGACCAATGGGATTACAGGTCTTGCCAACCCAAATCAAATATGTAATCTAATCTCTTAGAATCTTTAGCAACCAAAAATAAAATAATATATAGGGTGTTTCATTTAAAATGAGCATGTTGCAGTCTACTTCTGGTAGGTATAACCGGAAGTGCAACCATCTTGAAAATATATTAGCCGGGATGCCCCCATTGGCATTAGTATACTGTCAAATTTTAAACAAAATTCTGTACACAATTTTTCATGTATAGATCGATTTGGTTTCCGTTGGGACACCCTGTTTATTGTATTCCAAAAGAACATCTACAAATGTATGCCTTTCAAAATAGGAAGAATTGCGGTTTCACACCATAATAAAGAGATTTTCTGAATTGTTCCATAAGTCTAAGCGCTGCTTGATTGTTTATCATATTGAATATGGTTTAATATTAATTTCATTCTATGAAAGTAGAAGAATTCTTTTTAACTACTTAAACAATAATTAAGATTTTATTGAAATCTATGGAGTAATTATTCAAGACCTGTTAAAGCAATTAAATAAAATTCTATAACTAAAAACTAGATAGAAAATAAACAATGCATAACTATGATATATCTTCTTTGGCAAAATTAAATAAATCCATTGATAAAATTGTTAATACAGTAGTGTAAAATGGTGATGGCGAAAATGTTAAAATAATTCGAAAATAACAAAATAACGCCTGGAATAACGCACTGCCATATTGGTACAGCCACGAATTTGGTCAACCCGGAGGTTACAAGTAAATTAAAGTAACATCATTTAATTTAAGATTCAAATTTTGCTATCAACCTATTAACTCAGAATAATTATTGATTTGCCATTCTCTCTTGACTATAATAAGTACCTACTAACAGGAACACATTAGTACACATTTACATTTAAAATTAAAAAAATTGCCAACTCATTGCACAATATTAAGAAAAAATTGCCATGTTAAAAAATAAATAAAATCTAGAATACCTAAAATAAATTTACAATACAGTTATTATTATCCTAATTACCTTCAAAAGATTCCAAAAATACACTCTTCGTATTGAAAATAAAATATTGGCATATGCATACTGCACTTACATTTCTCTGACTAATTTTTTTTTTAAGTAGATCACAAATTTGTCAATAACTCTGTATCATTTGCAAAATTCCTCTAGCTCACTTTTGATGGTGCGGCTGCTGTTAACACTATTAGGGTCCATTTTCAAAATGTATGGTATAATATTGTCTACTTGGATCTGTCCTATAAGTCCAGCAAAAAATAGTTCTTCCAATAAGGTTGGTTCTAAAGCTCTCAGAGGTGGCAGTCTTAATAACAATCTAAAAAGCAAAATGACATTCAAAAGTATTCATAGTGAATTCCCTAAACGCTCATATAAATTTAGCTGAACCCCTGTAATTTAAACATCGTGTCTCCACAAAAACAAACCCAGTTCAAACTTAAAAAAAAAGAGGTTGAACCTATGACAAACAAATAAACTGCTGGACAAATGAAACGGAACAAGCGAATTATTAGTTTAGATTTGGATTCCAATATTACGTGAACTAAAGAGGATATCAATGAGTGATTTGCGTAATATAGAGGTTGATTTTCGCAAACCGCTTATTGATATCTTTTTTAGTTCGCGTAATATTGGATTCCAAATCTAAAGTAAAAATTCGCTTGTTCCGTTTCATTTGTCCAGCAGTTTATTATATGAGAAACATTCTTTTTAAATAACATCTTGTACTAAAGGAATGGCCAGTGTAACGAATCGGTAAAATAAACGTTCATTTTGAGCATGTTGTGGTTTTAGATTTACATAATCATGTAAGAGTTACACATACCGAACCTCGTTTTCATTCTTATATGATACTAAAAAGCTTCTTCTTCTTTCACATTATTTTTCGTCTCAAACTACGCTACATTGTCCTTAAACTCAAAACAAAAATATGTCATTCAATTCCATTTTGTATCCTCATCTGAATGGCATGCTTCAGCAACTCCCAAGAGAGCGATCACTTTCATCAATAAACAGGTTCCATAGGGCGCATTAAACAAAAACTTCGTTATTTGTTCCTTCAAAAATATTTTGGATTTTTTTGCTTCATTCATATCATTTTTATACTTCAATTTCTTGAATTTGGAAATAGCCAAATTTTGTTCAACGGATATCGTGAGTTTTAGCATTCAGTACTCAGCCCTAAGACTTCCTGATGATTTTGAAGCTTCTGACATCTGAGAAAAGCCCGAGAAAAAGTATGCAAGCACGGCGTTTTCCATAATCCTCAAAACTGTTTTATAAGGACCATTTCTCAAAGGTTTAATAGGTCTGATTTTATTGAATCTTCGATTTTTCAGGCATAAGTTGACTGCAAGCTAAATTTGCTATTATTCTATGTTTATAACATCATTAGGCCAGAATAAGAAAATTTAAAGATAACCACTACTTGACAGATATTTATTGGCTGTCAGTTGTCATGAATTATTATGTTTAGCTGTGGCGATATCTAATTATGATTTCTCAAGAGCGCAGAATCCGTCCTGCCCCGTAATCGACGATATCTTTTCTACTGCTTATCTGCTGGAAAGCAAGGCGGTGGAATGAAGTTTTTGGAACAATGAGCCCAAGTTGTTTACTTTGAAATTCAAATTGAATAAGGTATTGTGAGAAAAAGATCATTAAAGTGTCGCAAACAGAGTATTCCACTTCCTTAACGCAACTGTTGCTCCCTGAAGCTATCTACATCCATAAATATAACTAGAACAGCTTGGGAGATGATAAACTCTGATAGGAATACCCAACATGGGAAAAATTCATTACCAAAGATCCACTTTTCAGATGGGGTGGAAGTGACGCGCGTAAGAAAACAAGAGCTTGCTCAAAGTATCTAAAGCTTGATAGATTAAAACTCCCTGCAAATAATGTAGCACACATTTTAAGTCCTAACCCTTAGGACAAAATTTGAAAGACTGGCAAGTTCTTTTATCTCTCTAGTAAGAGCAAATAAATAAATTAGGAAACTTACCTAGCAAATCTATCTCTATCCCCAAGAGAATTGCTAGTAACATAGCTCTGTAGGGCTTGGAAACTTTTCTCCTGCAACTTTTCAACTGGAGTTTTCAATAGTCCATCAATTTGGTCTGTGCTAAATAATGTTATTGCTTTCAGATAGGCGTATTCTTCCTCATCAACTTGTAATTTATTCATGGAAGTTACAAAATTTTGCAACTTTACAATATGATCTGTTACTTGATTTACTTTGGAAGCGGACATTTTATCTTGTGCAATTGAACCATGTAGGTGACTGATTAGAGCTGACAATATGGTAGACAATGACAGAGATTGAGAACATTGGGCTAAACCCAAAGTGAAAAGTTCTGCCCAACAATTTTTTAAAAGATTTACTTGGGTGTCGGAACTGTAAATATAAAATTTGAATTATTGATTAAACTTTTGTAAACATATTGTAAAAAAAGTAGACATTTATTTACCTCAAATACTTGAATGCAGGTATATTTTTGGCCCAATGAATGGACAAAACCAATAAACGAGATCCGCTTTCACAAATATAGTGAATATGTAGGCATGGCGGCACAGGACCAGGAATTTGTAAGTTAAAAGACATATGTTGTTCTTGTAAAATGGGTCCATCATAATCATAACAGCTGTCCTCACTGGCAATATTTGTAATATCCGACCCATTTAGACACTGAACTCTTGCCATTGTGTCTAATGCTTTTGAGATAAGTTGTTTATCTCGTGCTACATTCAAAGCATCTAAAAGTTCATTTCCTGTATTGGTACTATCCATTGACACTTCATCGTCTACACTTTGTTGCGATGGCGAAAGGTGAAATGTTTCGGAACTATTATTAGCTACAAAAAATTGACCAACATTAATTTTTGTCCCAAAGTAAGCTTGAATGGTGCCTCACAACATTAGAAAAAAAAAATAGTAATAACTTGACAATTTGTCATTTGAAGGAAATATACAAAAAAACTTACTTATTCTTTTGCTCAAAAATTGTAGCCCCAAATCGCACTGGTTGAACGGATTATTAATAAATCCTGCATCTGTGTTGAGATCCTTCCTAATATAAATTCCTTTCACAGGATTTACATTGGAAGAGTTGAAATTGGTTTGGGAATTATTTGAATACTCTTTTTTTTCAAGTATAGGTTTTCTTTCATGCTGTACCGCTGGAATAAATACTTATACTAAATTATTAAATACAAACTTTAATTATTGAAACATAACAAAATATTGACATGTATTATACAGGGTGTTCATTTTAAAACATACCACCCCTATTATCTCAGAGTGAAAATTTTTCGGAAGAATCCCTGAAACATGTCAACTATAATTTGAAGGAGGCTGAGTTTTTATGCAAAATTCACCTTCCCCCTCTCAACCCCCTAACCACAAGAGCCACCCCCTAGAAAATCTTGAATGAGTCAAGTGATACATCATTTTGGAGGGTTTTTAATTCCATACATTTTGGTACTAAATTTTAATCCCCAAGTTCAACTGTTTTGGAAATATTGACAGCTGAAAATTGACTTTTTTGCTACTTTGACAGGCTGTAAAACCTAAACGGTTAATTTTAGAGGAAAACCGATCTTACATTATTGTCTTAGATTTTTATAAACTATCATTAGGTATTTGACAGCAACTTTGAATTAAATCCATTATCAAAAATTCCGCTGTTAAGTTAGTCATAGTCGACTTGTTCCTGAAAAAGCTATGTTGTTCATATTAGCTGCGTTCGTTTCTTGCTCGGAGTGCGGAGCGTGTGGAGCTTGAGCAGAGGTCAGCTGATCATTAGGTAAACCAAGCATAGACTCAGGAAGCTTCAGAGAGAATAAACGAACAATTTCGAGCACACGGTGCGCACAGATCAAATAAACGAACACAACTATTCATGGCTAATAACATCTTTACATTGCCAAGTAATTTGTTTGGTAACCAGACAATCAAACAATTTTGGTATGGCAGAATGTTTAAATATGCCTGATAATTTTTGATGTTATTTTTTCTACCACTCCTGCGAGGCTCAGTTCTTAAACCAATCCTATTTCTTCTATACAGTGTGATTTTTTAAGTGTGCAACATATGGGGATTTTTTTTAGTGATAGCACAACCCAAATACAAACAAGGCCAAAAGTTGGTGCATGTCTGATAATCATATTAGGTGCACTTAGAATGGTTGTAAGTCCACCAGCATACAGGGTAGCTCAAAGAATATCAAAGCTGGTACTGTAAAGTACCCTTATTTTAGAAAATTCAGCAAAATGTTATAGAGAAAAGTTGTTTGGAATTAAAAGTTATGCCTAAATACCAAAACATGGCCTCCTAAGATTTTTTTTATTTTCTTTCGAAAAAAATCTATAATTTCTATATTTTTTTTTTTTTTTTTATTTCCGCCCTTAAGACTTTCAAAAATTAATTAAAATCAAATCAATTTTACATAACTTTGTACAAATTCAAGCATATTTGTAAAATTAACTTAGATTTTTAATTTTTTATGGAATCACAAAATTCATGTTTGTTGCAATGATATTCAACACAACTTTAAAATGTCGCAATTTTTTTTTTAACAAGTTAAAACATTACTAATGATAATAGCCATATTAAAAAAACTCTCCTTAAAGTGCAAAAGTTTTATTTTATTCAAGTAAGTATTAGTAGAATTTTGATATTTTTTGAGCCACCCTGTATGCTGTTTGACTTGCAACCATTCTAAGTGCACCTATCTTATCAGACATGCACCAACTTTTGGCCTTGTTTGTATTTTGATTGTGCTATTACTAAAAAAAAATCCCATATGTTGCACACTTAAGTAATGACACTGTATATCAATGATATCCTGTTCATCAATATATCTGGAGAATTTGCAGCATTCGCGGACGATGCGACTGTGCTATGGCACAGCTGATCAGAATAATATCCCATGTTCTAAACAGTATCAAAAGGTGGTGCAATGCAAATGGACTACTTTTCAACTTCAGCAAAACCCGCAAATACTCGCATTTCGATGTAACATCGAACACATTGTATGTGACAAATTTTCCATTAAAAGCTCGAAATATACAAAGTTTCTTGGACTCAACTTAGATGTTGATTTTAAATTCCAATCCCATATAATAGGTCTGTTCCAAGAACAGACCTAATACCTCTTCAGGCTGCTACTGCATACTATCAGTTTCATATACCTTGGGGTCCGCCATAGCAAAATTAGTATATTTCGCTGTGATATAATCGCACCTAACTTATGGCCTGCCATTTTGGGGATGTTGCAGCCGAGGGGGTAACAACTGGTGGCAATACATGTACAAATTGTATAGCATTACAACACATTACTTGCGCATTACGACACATTACTGGAATTAACTGGAATTATGGTGGCATTATCGGTATTACCAGGAATTACGCTGGCATTACAAGGCATTACTACGAATATGGCGGAATTACGCTTGCATTCAATGGAATTATGGTTGATCTAGCGGTTGATTTTTAAGGTTTTAATGTACATACATACATACAATAATTGTATATAATCAAATTTTCCAAACATCCACTGGAAAATCATATTCATATTACTTACTCCAATATTTAAAATAATTTTGGGAAAGTTTGTGTATCTATAAAATTAAAATTATTTCCAGCTTCATAAAGGGTGAATAAAAAAAAAGTTACAGTAAAATATGTATTTGTTTTAAACGGGACACCCTATATATTATTATCATTTTTGGATTCTACTCAATGTGCTTTATCTAAATTCGACTGTTTTTAAGCTAGAAACAATTGAAGCTTTCTTCGGGTTCGAAAAAAGGACGGTTCTAGAACGGTTCAAAACAGTCGCACAGTTTATTATTGAAATTTGTGATAGCCGTCATTTTGTTGATTGATAGACTATGCGATTGTTCAGAACCGTCCTTTTTTCGAATCCAAACAAAGGTATGATCTAAAACTTTCATATATAGCCTCACAACAATAATGACGTACAATCTGTAGACAAGACTTACATCTCGACTTACATTTTTTATGGACCAATAAGGGCAGGAATTATAAAGCTGGTGAACCGAAGATGATTGATTTTAAGGCCGGTATTATAAAGCTGGGGAACCGAAGGTTGAGTTTCAACCAGCGGTTGAACTGAAATATCCTCGGAAATATCCATATAAAATCATACGGAAATATCCGTTCGACCGCTGGTTGAAACTCAACCTTCGGTTCCCCAGCTTTATAAAACCGGCCCTAAAATCATTGGATCAGAACCATTTCAACTCTTGAGACAGGGCCAATGTAAAACTCTACCAAAATGGAAGACAATAGGTATTTAACAAGTTGAAATGGTCTTTGCTGGGGTTTTGGTAAAATAGATTACGAGAAAAATTCACCATTTTATTCAGATTTTGGACCGGTTTATTTGTTTTTCTCCGAATGACAGTAAAAGTGGATTTTTAGTGCCTAGGCATTAAAAGTGACAGTATCACATCATCCCAGGTAATAATTTCACTCAATTTGGTATTTGAAATTGATGGTGACAATGACAATTGTCAAAATAATTCAATTATTTGGATAATAATAATGAATGAAATAAATATAAAAAGGATGTCCATGTGTAAATTTGAACATTCGGAGAAAAAATTATATGTTTTACGTGGCAGAAAAGCAATTTAATGCCTCGGCTGGTTTCCGAGCCTCGGCTATGAAACACCAGCCGCGGCATTAAATCTTGTACTTTTCTGCCTAGTAAAACAAATAACTATATTTACCTTCTGATAGACTGTCAGGTAGGCAATCTGACAGAAGAAAACGTAGTCTGTAATCCCATTGTTCGGCCAGTTATCGGCTGACCAATAGAATTATAGAACAGTGAATTTATCTTGCAGATAGTTACCAGCAAGTTTATCTGAAGATAAATAACCAGAGCCTCAGAAAAATAACTATCTATAGAATAATAATAAATATATACAAATTATAGGATGTGATGTTTGTTTTCAACTATGTATAATGGTTTGTTTTTCTGATCGGTTTATGTAAGACTGTGAAACTAAATATTTCATATAGCCTAGGTATGCATAATTATAATGGCATTACATAAAATTAAAATTACATGGCATTATAAGGTAATTACTGGCATTACATTGGAATTACTGGAATTACTTATGTAATGCGCAATACATGTACAAATTTTGGTCCAGTTATTACCCCCTCGGTTGCAGCCAGTATCTTTTTCAATTGGTGTTTAAACTACAAAAACGGGCAATCCGATTTATTGCTCACGTTTCACCATGGTAACACTGTAAGCCACTCTTTGTTAATTATAAAATTCTCACTCTTCCATGTCTTTTTATTCTCGAGTCAGTCAGCCTCATTCATAAGAATATCTTTTGTTTCCCTGCACACCAAACAGTAAATCAGACGAGGCAAAGTCATCATCTACCACTAGTATGAAACTTTATAATCACCTTCCAGCAACTTTAAAAGATATATCAGATATCACTTTATTTCAAAAACAGTTAAAAATTATCCTACTTGCCCAAGCTTTCTATATGTTCAATGAATTTCTGGACTATATACTTATTTTAAGGGCTGATACTTTTGCTCTCGATCAACGAATTTCATATGTCGTCAAAGTTTTGCATGGGACAAGATCTATAAGTATGATGTGGTTACAGCACATTCAAACCCCTGATTATTTTTAATGGCTGTCAAATGAGAGCAAAAGTACTGGCACTTAACCTGATAAATTTAACCAGCTTTTGCAGCCTAGAATTATCCTAGGCATGACACTGTCCTGGCTCTTGTGTTTACTTTATTTTCTTTTCATTGTACTGTTTTTTTAAATTTTGTCTTATTTCTTAGTGTTTCTGTCAATTTTCAACCCCCCAGTTATCTAGTTCATTGAATGTTTTAAGCATTTTTAGGTTTTTGATACTTGTTAATTCAATTCTTTTAACAAATTTTAAAGCAGAATCATAGATTTTAACATTTTGCAACAGTGTTCTTGTATCGTTTCTTCGTTTTGGTATTTTATGACATCATTTCATTTATGGTTTATGCTTTATTTCTTAATTGTTAAAAACTAAAAATATGTGTATTTACAGTTACAAGCACTATAGTTAGGTACCTTAGATTTAAGGTTTAGCTTTGTCCATAAGGATTACTGTATCTTTTGGCAATTTAAGCATGCTTACTACTACTACACTGGTTCCTATACAAAAAAAAAAACAAAAATTTTTTGTGCTACTTACAATCGCTTCTCATTCCACAGGCAAGGCATTTTTGTAGCCTACAATATTGGCAACGATTCCTGTGATGTTTGGTGACCTCACAGTTTTTGCTTCCTCTACATTGATATCCAAGTTGTTTACGAATCGACCTTTTAAAAAATCCTTTGCAGCCTTCACAGGAAATAGCCCCATAGTGTCTTCCTGATGCTCGATCACCACAAACAACACAAAGCTCGATGGTCAGACACATATTGTTGGCATTTGATCTATTTTTATCACTCAACATTTCAGATTTAAGGTTTTGCATTTCTGTTTTCAAATTTTGTTCCATCTTCATTACATTACAAAACTGCAAACAATATTTTCACAGTTTTCAAAAATATACAAATAAACAATGATTAATTAAAATCGACCATTTCAATAACTGAATTTTATTGCACTGTACTTTACGGGGTCCATGACCTTACACCTGCTACCAACTTGAAACTAGGAACCAACCAACCAACAAAAATGAAAGGAAATTTAGGAATAGGAATGAGGATTGGATTGAGGTATGGTCAGAAATAGTCGGAATGAAAAAGGAAAGGAAAACAAGAGAAAGGCAAATGTCAGGATAGACAGGAGGCCCTTTCCTTGGGGCGTGTTCATAAGTCACACCGGGAGCGGAGTGTACGTCATACATGGGCCGGTTTCTCAAGAGTTGTATTCCTTTCAAGAGCTTGAAACCTCGAGTACTCGCTCCGGTGTTTAGTCGCCCCCGATTTGCAGGGAACAGATGCGTGGTGCAACAAACACTTTTCGAAAGGAATAAGCGCGTGAAGCCCCCCGGAGCTGTTCCGGAGCACCTCCCACGTGTGAAAGGAATACAAGTAATAGCAGGTTACCTCCGTGTTAAGCTACTACTAAGCTAACTCCAGGGTAAATAAACATTGCAATTTGACACGTTAAGTTAGCCCTGGGGTGCGTTCAAGGACGGCAATGCTAATGCCAAAACCTACTTTTCCCCCTCCACCTGTAATGCCGAACCACGAGGTTGGAGCCGAACTCGAACGCAAAATGCCAATTTTGGCTTGGCTATAGCCATTCCTGAACGCAGCCCTGGAATTAAAACCAACCCGAAGATGACTCGCTATTGAGAAACCGGCCCACAATCGATGGTTATATTTTGTGTGTGCGTTTAGAGCGTTGTCAATCTAAGCTGGGTTCGGCTATTCAGCGCGGAGTTGGAGTGGAGTGAACAGAGCTAATGGAGTCACCCCTAACACGGTAAAAGCAATACCCGAAAAGCTGGACTGCGAATGGAGTCACTCGGAGTGCACTGAGTGAGCAAACCGAACCCACCTCTACATTACAGTGACTCTATTTTATTACCACAGTGGCGACAATTGCAGTCTTCTTTTTGATTGGTTCTTCAAAATCCTATATATTTATATGTAAAACGCCGCCATCTTGTGCCCAACCTCTTGCTACTCTTAAATATGAATATATACCTACCTTGCGTTCGGTATTTTGCTCAAAGAGCAGAGCGTGCTGAGCGGAGCCGTAATCACGTGACCAGCGAGCGAACAGAGCAGTTGAACGCTGTATAAAAATGCAATGAGGCTGCACCGAGTACACTTTTTAAATAAACGAACGGTAAAGTCAAGCTCGGAGAACTCAGACCAAAATAACGAACGCACGGATAGTATCCGATGACTATAATTAGGCCCATCAAATACGTTGTTTTCAATTTCTTATGATGGATGTTTATTTAAATCCTATATATTCATATTTAAAAGTAGCAAGAAGTTGGGCACAAAATGGTGGCGGGACCTCTATTGTCGCCACTAGTTGTAATTAGACTCAACTCTAAAACTTCAATCGTTACCATAAAATTCAACTGACCAACTTCAAAAAGTTCTTTGGAAGCTTTATATTTCCGTATATTGTCAGAACCTCTCCATAAAAGTAATTTCTCCTGGCGGGAATCGTACGCTCTTAGCTCAAAGTCAAAAAATGCTTTATATCTAGCTCCGCCTTCTGCATCTAAAGTGCCATAAAGCCACGTTTGTGCTGTAACCATGAAATTCAATTAATCTCGTTTAGACCGTTTTTTGTCAATGAAGTTACTTATAGTTTGTTTCATCGTTTTTTTTTTTTGTGCTTGACTTGTCTCAATGTTGGGTCGTCAAGGTCAAGTCAGCAATACAGAGTTTGATTTATGAGAAAAGGCATGAATTTGTACGATTTTATTAAAGGACCCCGCACATTTCTTATGGAAAAGTGATCTATGTGGAATTTTGCTGAATTTTTGATATTGTGTATAGGGAGTCGTCCTTAACAAAAGTAATCATTGCGCTAATGTTCAATACCCATCAGTTTTGAAGATATCAATTAAAAACTTTTTTAATTTGATACTCTTCAGTATGACGTCACCAGTATGCTCACAGCACCGAAAATTAAAACTATCCTTTTCACTTTTAACTTTGACTACCTATACTTATACTCTTCTCCTTTTAACATTTAGGAAATAAAAAAAAACAACAACAGGTACAAATGAAATCGCTATATGACAGACATCATGACATGAAGTTGACGATTGCGGTAAGAGCTAGGTGTTGTTTGCATACCTACCTATTTGTCACTAATCGCTATCGCTATCTTTTTTTTTTTTCCTAATGTTAAAAGGAGAAGAGTAAAGTCAAAGTCAAAAGTGGAAAGGATAGTAATAATTTTCATTGCTGTGAGTGACGTCATACTGAAGAGTATTATTAAAAAAGTTTTTAATTAAAATCTTGAAAACTGTTGAGTATTGAACATTAGCGCAATGATCACTTTTGTTAAGGACGACTCCCTATACACAATATCAAAAATTCAGCAAAATTCCACATAGATCACTTTTCCATAAGAAATGTGCGGGGTCCACTCATCACTTATCGAAACGTAGGTACACAACAAATCTCGACTTAAAACTAAAATCAAACATTATTACTACGCGCCATTTTTAGTCGAAACCGCATTCCGGATCTTTTACAACAAAACTTTTACAAAAGTAATTTCTCAGAATGCTGGCTGGGTTGTCGATGCTGATGCATTTTCGTAACATTATTTAATTTCATAATCGATCGAGTTCTGATAATTTTAGTCGCCATCTACCGAACTAATTTCGAACTGGGTTCTTTAACATTAGATAACCATTGTAAAGGTTTGTGTGATCTGAATTATAAATTTTCTACCAAAAAGTTATGGTCCAAAATATTCAGTTGTCCAAACTATTGCTAACAGTTCTTTTTCTGTTGTTCGGTGCAGCACAAGCATTTGCTGCACCGATGAGCGATGACCCCGAGACATTGTACGTTTTTACATTGGATTTATGCGGCACAAGTCCACCCGCGGTATTTACTTATGTCGCACGTCGCATGTTTGATGTTTCATTGGCATACGACCGCACTTACGGTTGCCTTATGCGTTGTAACCTGAAAGATTTAGTTGCGGCAAAGTTTCGGCCGTGTCCACTTGATATGGCATTGAAGACCGATGGCGCGTCCGTTTCAACGGAGCTAAATCCGCTGGCAGAACCGGAGGTGGGGTAGTTAAGGTCTATAGGGACCTTGCGACGACCATGGTGGGCTGACTACTAGACGGGGTGGCGCCGATGGGGGATTTTTGGGGCATTCCCCAAACTCGCGTACAGGGGCCCGATTCTCGTCTCAGGGAGTAGAGCTCCCCGAGAGAACAAATTTTTCGTCTTTATCATTCTCGTTTACTTTTTGATTACGTTTACAGGGACAAAACATGCGTTCTATTGGGAAGCTCCTACTACCTGAGACGAGAATTGGGCCCCAGGGTCCTTATTCAAACAGGGGAACAGGGTTTCCAGGAGAACGAGTGTTCCGTATTTGTAACTTATTATTGGCATAGCATTGAGAGAGACGGAACACTCGTTCTATTGGGAACGCTGCGCCCCTATTTCAAGAATAAGGACACAGGGACTTCATTCTCGCAACCGAGGAACACCGTTCTCATGAGAACGATTGCTCTGTCATTGTCAGTGTTATGGAAATATGAATACGGATGACGAAGACAGAGCCTTCGTTCTCATGAGAACGCTGCTCCCCTGTTTCGAGAATCAAGTCCCTGGGCTGGAACTCGGTAACGAATAGAGATACTTTATCTCTATTAACGTCTCCTCTCTATTGATTTCGACAAGAAAGGAGAAGACAGCAAGTGCCATAGCGATAGGGATAACGATCCTTATCTGTTACAGAGTTCCAGCCCTGGGGGCCGATTCTCGAGCCAGGGACTAGAGCTCCCGAGAGAACAAATTTTTCTCTCTATCATTCTCGTTCACTTTTCGATTACATTGACAAGGACAAAAAATTCGTTCTCTCGGGGAGCTCTACTCCCTGGGGACGAGAATCGGGCCCCAGGGTCCTTATTCTTTTAACAGGGTAGTAGCGTTCCCAGAAGAACGAGTGTTTTGTCTCTGTTACTTATATTATCATTTACATAATATCATTGGGAAAGACGGAACACTCGTTCTTCTGGGAACGCTGCTCCCCTGTTTCAAGGATAAGGACCCTGGTGTCGTACCACCTTCCTCGCCATATTCACGAGAGTTGCTCGATCCTCTAACTCAGGAATTCAGGTGAGGTAGCGGAAGAATGCCGGTAACCCGCGTTCCATTATACATATAAAAAATAATTCACTTCTTTTTTTCACAACTTACGCCCTTAGTGGTTTCTCTCAGAATGCCTTTTTTATGCAATCAGTGGTGTCCATTTGGAAGGTAATAATATCCTTCTATTTATTTATATATTAGTTGTTTTTTTTATCTCTGGAGCTATATGTTTAATAAGGTCGTTATAATAAGGTCGTACGGTACTTCTGTCTCTAGCCGGACATATACAACCAAATTTATTGGACTTTGTTCATTCGTCACCCGTAAACTTCGATATTTATGTTCCATTTTCCATTGGTTGGGTCGAGATTTTTACCTTCACCACAGATTACCTACATACAGATGCGAAAGAGCAGCGAATTCGTGGTTCAAGATTAATTTGATAGACATAGGCTGGCCGCACCAATGCCGCATCAATGTATTTTGAACAACAAAAAAATATTCTTTTCTACCCGCAAAAATGTGTAAACACACAGGCTGGAACATGCTCACGCACTTGGCCACGTTAATTGTCCTGACGCGGGCGATCTGTATCTATGCGTCGGAGCGCTGGCTCCCCGGCTTCGTCACAGAATATCGTCGACGGCAAGTATACATACTTACGCATCTGTATTAGGTGATCTGTGCCTTCACAATGAATTACTTATTTTTTCAAAAATAAAAACCATACATTTTTCAAAGGGTATTGATTATGTCTTCGAGCCGGTACCACAATAATTTAATAACTAATAGGTTTTCTTCTATGCATCTAAATTAGGTCCTTTGAATCACATCCTTGCCTGGACTTCTAATAACTTTATCTTCTTGAAGTACAATAGCTCTATTGAATTCCTAATTGATGATGTCAGAACTCTGTCTTTTGATTAACCAAGTCGTTGGCATGATGCTGGTTGCGGTAATGAGCTCGGAGGGTTGGACATCTTTTACGTTGCTCAGTTCTCCTCAAGTTAAATTTAATGAAACTAAATAAATAATAATTATTAATTATTGCCCGATTTTTTCACATGTCGAGTACCTATTATTATCATATTGTATAATAAATGAATAGAGATGTATCAATGAACGTCAATATCTAGTCTATTTTTAAAAGAACTGACTAGGTGCACACACAGTATCCTTGTGCGGGCGACGCCGACTGTAAACAACTATGTTGGAGATGAAGTAGATAGTATTTTTCTTTCTCAAGTTTTTTCGAGTGACCTCGTAATTTTTCGGTAACATTAATTTGAGAAAGATATAAGTCAATTAGTCTATATCCGGACTATAGTATCCAGTAAGAATCTTGTAGTTCGTTCCAGGTTGTCGAAAGATTTTTAGGCAATCAGGACATGGTACATTCTTAGTGGCTTCAGGAATTTTGCTTAGTCTTCAGAAGAACTATATCGTTGTAAAAGGGACTGCATGCACACTGTTTTCATACTCAAGTTTATGTATAGGTTTTACAACGTTCGGAAATCATATCAACAGAAGTATCCAAGAAGGTCTTTTCAATAAGATAAATATGTTAATGTATTAGATTTTCTGACTTCGCTTCCAATATGAGGTTCCCACTGCAGTTCAAGAAAAAAAAAATTAAAAACACACCCAAGAAAAAACAGTTTGAAACATCTATTTTCAATGAAGCAAAAAGAAACAATAAATCGCACAGTTAAAACTAATTAAACTATCGATATCAAACAATATTATACAATCGCAATCACCGAATGAATTTCAGAGGACCCACCCGCTCAATGCCTTCAATGTTATCAAAATTGTAAGCAATAAAGCGTGTGATCAGCAAGAAGTTCCGTTTTCGAGTAAACGAAATAAGTCACGCAATTAAAAAAAAATAAAATACTAGAACTAATTATTAAACTATTATTATAAAACAATATAGAACGTCATCAAACGAATTTCAGAGCACCCACCTGCTCGTTTGGGTAGCCTTCAATGTGATCGAAATCATAAGCAAAAAAATGTGTGATCAGCAAAGATTGTAGTTTTTGCTCGAACGTCCAATTATTGGGGGGTACGGCACTCTTATCCCACACCTACGAAGAAAAAAAAGTAATAATCATTATGGAATAAGTTCAAATAATTTCAAACCTTGGTTAAATATTTCAGATCTCTGACAACTTCATTGACATGAGAATATTCTTCGTTAAGAAGTTTTCTTATGATCCCATACAAGTCCTCCTATAAAATATATAAATTATTTTAATTGCAATTTAAAAGCCGAATATCTACCGTTTCATTACGCCCCACAACAAGCATAAGGCGATTGATCAAATATTTCAAAATGTACTCTAGTCCAGTTTCGGTGATGCCAACTCCTGGAAGCTCGTAAGGGTTACCCCCTCGGCTACCCCTCGGGTTACACACACCAAGAAGTGTAGTCGAACTCTGACGACCATGTAGATCTCTCACAGGTAAATCTAAGGATTTCCGCTCTTGCTGGACCCTTGGATTTTTGCCATCTGTATAGTCGCTGAGGATATTTTCAAGGTTGTTTTCGGTGGTGGTGGACAGGTTCAGCTCCAATTGGAAATTAGCCCAGGCGTCTTGCGCTTTGCGCAAGTTTTCATCAGTATCCACACCCTCAATGCGCTGAGCGATGCACCCCGTTTTTGGAACGTTATAGTCTCCAGGGGGGAAATAGTTGTTGCCACTTATGTATCTTCGATTACAGTTTTCTTTTTTGTCGGAATCTGAAACGGTTTGATTAGCTGGGTTGCCAGTTTCTTTAACCGAAGCTACAGGCAAATGGATTATGCCTCTTGGAGTGATTATTGGGGAGTTGGTCTGAGTGGATATTGAGGAGTCGGTAAAGGGTAGTTGGTTTATAACAGTTTCTTCAGATGAGCTACTGGTTAGGTTTACCTGCAAAAAATCGGGTACTAATGGTCAGGTAATTGCCATATTTGGCCCTACACAAAACATGCTCACTTTTAGCAAATTAGGATTAATGTTAGGAGAGGCAAAAATTTTATAGCAATATCTTTATTGATAACAAGTTGTTTGACAAGTTTTTTAGGTTTTAACCAATGTGAAATCCAGAACACAGCAATCCCTGTTTGGGTATCGACCCTATATGCCATAGCAACCCTCCCTAGCCAGTCTTCCACGCGTTTCAGAAGTGCTGTGTCTGCGTCTCATAGTCGATCGATTCCCAAACAAGGACTCTTGTGTCTTGGTTTCACGTACATTAAAACCTGAAAAGACTTGTCAACAACTTGCTATCATTTAATATTATCAACAAAAGCTCAGATTAGTCGGTGTAATTCAATGCCGTTAGTGGCATTTGCGCTTGGAGTAGTTGTTTCTGAGGAATCAAGAAAGTTCAATACCTTTATTCCCCACTTAAATGCAGAAAACCTCAAATAATAATTAGCTGCGCCTATTCCTATTGTGGGGTTTGGGTCTGGTTACCCTCCAGACCTGTTTCTTTAGGTTGCACACATATTGTGTATTCTGGCAGTATCCAGAATCAATAGAAGTTCATCGTATGAATCATTAGCAGTGGGTTTTACATTTTACGTTCATACACTTGTGCTATCTGTTAGCATACAAAGAAAAAAATAAAAGGACGTCCATACACAAATGCACTAGCTATATAAATTTAAAGCTTACAATAAATAGATGGATCCAAAACCAATACTAGCTCTCACAGTATGAGAAAGGAACATCAAAACTATGGTGCTCACAAAAAAGCCAAAGATAATATTTTGACCAAACAGTTGCCACTATCATAAAGTTTTTCAAAAGGTATTTCAAAATACTTCATCCATATCAGAGATACCATACATTTATCCACAGTATAGTAGGCTTTTGCAAGAAGGTACTTCCTTATCGTTTTCGTATATTCTATGAACTGGGGATTTGGATAATCCTGACTTTCACAGACATTGTTGGATCTGTGGCGAAATAGCACAAAATAGCGTTTAAAATATTCTCATTATTAAGGAGAGGTTCATTTTTTTGCACTATTCATTTCCTTGACGGATCCAAAGTTCTTGAAAATATTCTATAATTTGTTTAACAGCATATTGTGATGCTGTCTGTTTTTACGGATATCAAATGGCAAATGTGTCACATGTTCTTGATATAACTTTAAATAATCTTCGTATGTATAATTTAAACGCCCTGACATGATTATTAGTGGTAAATGAGAGCTTCATACAAAAGTTGAGTTAAATACATCTATATGTATAAATTAAATAATTTGTGTTTTTTTATTCTTTAATTCTGTCAGCATTTTTGGAATAAAAGAACACAAATTATTTAATGTATACATATAGATGTATTAAACTCAACTTTTGTGACTGAAGAAACAATTGAACAATTGCGAAAGCTTTCACAGAAAAGAGAGTTTTTTCTTGAAATAAAAATTGGCTGTATTCCCACTATTCATTAATATGTTTACATAATATAGGAATGTTAGTTCAAATGGTTTCACTGATAATGTATGTTTGGTCGTTTTTATTCCTTTGCTCAAGGATCCAATTCATGCCCAGACACACAATGAACCAAAAAAACCACTTATAAAGTTGGAAAAATTAAACAACCCAATAAACTTTATTGCCTACTTCAAAGGTTATTGAAAAACTTGTGCATCAGCAACTTTCCTCGTTTGTTGAAGGAAACAGCATACTGCCCAATAAACAATCATGATATGGAAAATCGTTCAGTACCGGCACAGAACTGTTGAAGATTAACAAAGATATTGACCTATTTGGACAGGAATCGAATAACTATAATTATCCTTTTAGACACGTTGCATTTGATAGTATCAACATTCTACTTTTAAAGCTTTGGTGTTCAAGGTATAAAATGGTTTACGAATTACTTGTTTAACAGACACCAAAATGTCAAATTAAGAAGCGAAACTGGCCCAGCACTGTCCCAGGAGTTGCTTGTGCAGAAGAAAGTCCAACAGGGGTGAATTTTGGGTCATTTGCTGTTCCTCACAGACTTGAAACACAAAAGTATTGTTACAAAGATGACTTTGATTTGAACTTTCAAGAAATCGACAGGCAAAGATTAATACATGAACAGTCTTAAAGTTATTGTGTCTAAAACTGATGATAAAAGGTGAAAGATATTTTAGCTGCTCAGGTAAGTTTCAACGGCGAAGCAATAAGATTTGGTGGATATGTTAGAAACTTGGGTCTTGTCAAGGACAAACTGAATTCAATTATGCAATTAAGTGGCAGCTCTTAGTAGATCTTTTTTTAAAAGGTTTTTATAATATAAAAAAATATTTTACCCAAAGTGCAAAATCAAGACTTGCGATTCTTTAGTACTCTTCCAATTAGACTACTGTGAAAACATACATGACCTGTGTTTACATGCTGCAGATGCAAGAAGGCTACAAAAAATTCAAAATTCTTGTGTTTTTTTCGCATTACAAATCCCACTAGAAACCATATTTCTCCATACTTGAAAGACATTCGGTAGCTAAACAAGAATAAAAGAAGATGGGTGCATCTCTGCATTTTTATACACAAGTTAATTTCACCTAATCAACCCAGATATTTCTATGAGAAGATGGAATTCCAAGGTATGGCCCATGCAAGGGCACTAATGGCCATTTCCACCAACTATTCTAGGGAAGCCTTAGCAATAAGTATTCCCTAAAATGACATTTTTACATGGAGTAATGTCAGTTTAAGGAATACTTATTGTTAAGGCTCCCCTAAAATAGTTGGTGGAAACGGCCGTAAGACATACTACATACTCAAGTTTCTTTAACAATCCCCTTCCATAGTTTTGAGCTTTATGAAAACAGTTTTTCCTACAAAGCAGCAAACATTTATAAGCAGTTACTAGCGGATAAAAAAGCTTTAAGTTAACCAGCTTTTAGCAAATACATAGTAACCAAAACTCTTAATGGTGATTTCGCTGTATTTTAAGATTGTGATCTCTATTAAAAAAATTTAATTTTTCTTTTGTTGTCTCTCATTACTACCATATTTTTTGCAAGGTTTGTAGTCAGGGTTGGCTTACAATTTCCCCAGGTTATAAAACCCAGTGGGATTTTTTGGGGTTTTGCAATTGATAAAACCCACCATTATTAGGTTTTTAAAAATAGCAAATTTTCAGTTGAATGAGCGGCATTTTCACAGAAAATATCGGGAATTCCCCGATGATTCCCCAATCCCTGGCTGTTCGCTGTTGGCGTTTGGCGTGAAGGCCTGGGCAGAGACTCCTGTGCCATGTAGAATTCGACATATCGAATGTGCCGAGCCTATAGAATCCTGTCGATATGTAGAATTCTACATGACACGGAGTCTCTGGGCTGGCCAGCCAGAGGCGCGGTGCAGTGCATTGATGTCGAGTGTACTTATCTATATCAAGTGGCTTGCTCTATTTTGTAAGGATATTTTATTTTTGCAACAAAAGTCATAATTTTGGTAATACTTTTGCTAGAGCAGAAACTATAAATCAAATTTTGAAGAAAAAAACGAAACCCCCAGAGAAGCCCGAAAAAACCCATAAAAACCCAAAAAAACCTGATGGGTTGGACTTTTTCAAAAAAACCCGGGTTTTTTCGAACCCTGTTTGTAGTGTAGTTGATGTGTTTTTTTGTATGTTAGAGTATACCTACTTTCAAATTAACACTGTGGGCAACCAATTTCTTTGCCTCTGCTCGTAAAATTGTAAAAAACCAAACTTTTTATTTACAAAATAAACGATTTATTATTATTGAATTGAAATTCTTACCAGAGACGCCGGAGACGGTGTATTATATAATTCAGTACTTGAGCTGGGAGCGTTGAAGTTCTGGTCCAAATTGTAAAACATGTTCATCAAGTGACCAGTCATTTCCTTGGTCAGCTTCTCCCACTGGAGGTAGCAAGACCTGAATTCTGGATTCAGCATCGTTCTGATTATACCCAAGTGACAACCGGAGAATACTTTAAATAAATACAATAAATAGACAATTGAAAAAAATATTACTAAAATTACCTTCTCTGTTGTCCCAGTAGCCTCGCATCAATTTCCAGGTATCAACCAAGTGCATAAAGGCATGAATCGAGTCCCTGGTGGCCCATGGGATGCCTTTTGAGTTGATGTTGGGAATAGTTTTGTTTGGTTTGCGAATTGTTGATCTGGTTTTAGCGCACACAGTTAGCAGCTTGCGGAAGAAAGATCTGTTGCGGTGTCTGTACGCTATTTGCTCAGCAATAACGCAGCCGTGGTCCAAAAACTTCAAAAAATCCTCAGAGTCCAACAGCTCCTCGTCAAGCTGTGTGATTTGGCTCAAATTATAGCCTTCAGGGGGTAGGGGTGATTGAATGGAGCTTGGGTTGAAACACTGATACTGCACAGCCGACGGTGAATTCTGGGGCATCAAAGGTGGAAACAGGGGCCCAAAACCAAAAGTCGCGTCTTGGTAGTAAGTTGGATGATTGCCAGAAGGCTCGCCAGAAGGACCAACTCTCGGACCAGCGCCTGGCAACGTGTGGAAACCGAAATTTTCCGGGTTCGGGTTGCCTTCGGGCCGATTTAGCCTATTCATTCTGTAAAGTCAATCAGTTATTGCTAAAATTATTGCGCTTTGGGCACCTACCTTTTTTTGGGAAATTGAATTATTCTTAACTGGAACCTGCAAAACAATTAAACATAGGGCGGGTTTTTAACACTGCCAGTTCACGATTTTCGTGCGAGTTTAGCCCAAAGTTTCCTTTTAAAATGGAGGTTTTGTTGAAAGTTGGTTGCTAGGCGCAAAAAACAAGTGAAGCCTACTTTGCCACTGCAAATACCACAGACGCAAAACGACTGTTTGAGCTGTTAAAACGTTATGTGAAACTTTTTTTAGCTTTCGGTTTCGGCACTTATCTTTTTTCGGGTAACTAAATTAATTTTCAATAAGCCCTGCAAAACCGTTTTGTTGTGAGTTTCCATGGTGTTTTGTGGTTTCCACTGAACATTTGTTTTTGTTTTGTTTTTCAACTGTTTTGTTGAATTGAATATCGTTTTTTGATTGGTTGCCAGATATAATGGCGTTTTTGATAAATGACATTAGGCATTCAACCGACGTCAATAATCATTTTAGAAAAGATAACAGACAGGAGCTTTGTTTTGTTTCGAAATTCGGAACGGTTCTGGGATTGCGCACAACTGCTTGCGCACAAAAATGGGGTGCGATTTTCGAATTTATTCGAGTACATTTCGTATACGAAATTTCATTCGATTTCGAATGCTCCCACTGAATGCTCCCCATTTAATTTACATTGCTGTCAGTCATATTTCGTATACGAAATGTACTCGAATGGTTTCGAAAATCGCACCCTTGTTTCGGAACCAAAAAAACCAGAACATGCCGCAAATCACAAAATTCTGAACAATTCCTCCTTCAGTGCAAGAACTGAGAGAACCGTTCTAGAACAATCCCAGAATTGTTCTTAAATAGTTCTAGATAAATCAAAACACTCCCTGCGTTCGTTATTTTGGTCCGAGTTCTCCAAGCTTTACTTTACCGTTCGTTTATTTAAAAAGTGTACTCGGTGCATCCTCATTCGCGTTCGTTTATTAAAATTTCTGGCACTTTTATACAGCGCTCAACTGCTCTGTTCGCTCACTGGTCACGTGATTACGGCTCCGCTCAGCACGCTCTGCTCTTTGAGCAAAA
Organism: Ceutorhynchus assimilis; assembly: GCA_917834065.1. Classification (NCBI taxonomy): domain Eukaryota; kingdom Metazoa; phylum Arthropoda; class Insecta; order Coleoptera; family Curculionidae; genus Ceutorhynchus; species Ceutorhynchus assimilis. The sequence continues at coordinate 16,617,135 of OU892277.1, read as the reverse complement.
TACCGAACGCAAGGATAGTCAACACAGTTCGATTACGATTCTGAAAAAACGAAAACGCGTTTTATTTATGCGCATTTGCAGATTCATTCCGAACTAATTCTGATTGAGGGTATTATCCTTGGGTTCGGCCTCGGCCTACGGATTTTTCCTTGATTCTTGCGTTTTTTGAGATAAAATCGCCGAAATAGATAGCTATATAATAAAGAACAATAAAATTGGGCGTGGTCCCGAAAAAACATCTCTTTCATGAAAATGTCCCGTTTTTTTATTAGAATAATATGGCAGGCTTAACACGTTGAGTGCCACGCCACAATGGTAACAAAAAATTAGGGTCCTATGGCCACGTTAATATAAACAGATTTTTATATGTTTTTTATGTATAAATCTCCCTGTAAAAAAAAACCAGAAGTAAAATCCGCAAGCCAAACCGTTTTTGGGGTACCCCAGGCCACTATTCAAAGGCTCCCATAACAATACGTGCAAAGCCTGCATCTAACGTGGATACACACGGCCAGAAATAAAAACGTAGTTTGTATCCGCAGTGGATTCAAACCGTGAAAATTACAAAACCGGCGGCACCATGGCTAACACACAATATAAGGCTTTTAATAGCACAAAGAGACAAAGCTCTATCAAGATTTAAAAAAAATAAAAATCCGGCTACTTTCGATTTCTATAAAACAATAAAAAATCACGTGAACTGCGCCATAAAACGTGAAAAAAAAGGCTGATACTCAACCTTCCCCCTCTCCCTCCTGAAGAAAACCCTGCTCGATCTGCCACTGGCTAAGGGAGAAACAAAAATAAAATACGCGCCAAACTTACTGCTGAGGTTGTCTCTCCCCAGTCTCCCCCATTCAGAACTTGTCCCTGGCTCTATTATCCCAGCTAGCACAAAACATTGCCAGGCTTTTATGCGATGTTTTTTAAATGTGAACCAAAAAACATTTACATGTGATGTACCTTCAACGTTTTATTGAGGTTTCACATGGAATAATATTGTCTTGCGAATGTTTTAATGAAACTTTCTTTTTTAACGTGCCAGGAATGTGACGGTTACGTTACACTGCGATCCTCCATTTTATATCCCAAAGAGATATTTTATAAATGTATTTTGTTAATTTACCATGAACGTCTAAATGTAACGTCGCTTGTAACACCTATCAATATCCGGGATAGAGTTACATCCTTCAAATCACTTTGCTTTCTTTATTGGATGTTTAGAAAACGTTACAACACAATGTCATCTATAATTTTCATTCAAACATTCAGTGGAAATACTTTATAACGGATTTTTAAACATACCCGAGTTATGTTAGAATAACATTTTGGCAACATTTGAAAGAAAGGTTCCTCGTTCGCCACCTGTTTTTTAACATTCCAAGCGAAGCCCACTGCCTGCACGCGTGCGAGCACTTAACCTCACATTTTTTGGGGCTTTTCTACGATTTTACCTTTGTGCAATGTGCAATGTGCAATAATAATTATTCTTTTGCTGTGATTGTGTAAATTAGTGTGAAAAAAAAAGTAAAAACACTCTCGATTCTTGGTTTTGCTTTGATTGGGGTCAACGACTGGAGAGGCGGTAAGTACAAACATGTTTTTGTACCCATTCAATTATAATATCAAATAAATATAGGGTAATTCAATATGCATCGTTCGCGTAAGCCAGTAAAAGCTCTTTCGGAAAGGCAAAAGAGAAGATTGAGGCAGCAGATTATAAAAGGCCTAAAACATAATTCTGATTCTGCCTTACTATTGCCCTCATCTCGAGCCTCTTCTAGTCAAAATGAGCCGCTTGGTCCTGCCCCAACCCCAATCAGGCCTCCTCCTGAATCTACGTCTGGATTTGACCGTTAGGGTCTAGAAAAGTTTATTCTCGAATTCCCTAGCTGAATTCTGTTCTTGGACTGGCAGGAAAGGAAATTTCGAAGTGGGGAATTTGAAATTGATGCAGCTTAAGTATAGGTATTTGGTAGGAAGTATTTAGCCTTCTGCAAAAATTTATGTGATAAAGTTTTATGGAGTAGAAGTAGATAAAAATAACGTAATAAGCATGAATGTTTATGAAAGACTACCCATTGTCACCCTCTATTAGAAATTATGTACATATATACTAAATATTCTTCGACATATGACAAATATGTATGTATGTCTTAGGTATACATTATTTTCAGCTACCACACACCATATGTTCAAATGCTCCACTAAGGCGTTTGAATCAATTGTAATGGAGTGGCTTCGTCATGCCAAACAGAGATGTTTGAGAGATGAGATCAAAAAATGAATATGTAGTGTATTATGTACGTATATGTACCAACATATTATACCTTATCCAATAAAATTTGAATCAGCAAGCTAATTGTTTTTTTTCTGAGTTAGGATATTTTCAATGAAGTATTTTTTCTCCTAAAAGTTATACCTATTTACGTTTATTGAACCTGCATAAATAATTCATATATGTTTATTGATGAAGAAAATATTCATTTTGATATGTAAAAAATTTATTATTTTTTGTAGAATTGATAATATGTACTTATAATACTATAGGCAGTAGTCTTAATTTATATATATGCTATATGTATCATTCCTTATAAGCTTAAATTTTATTTTTTCATACATATACAGGCTCCTTATAATCTAATATTTTTTTAAAGAAAATCAACAAATCTTATTTATACACATACTCACATTTCAGCCAACCAATCCGCCGTTTAATAGTATATAACACAGAAGCACACATTGTTTTCTTTCATTTTAAAATTACTATCACTATCACTACATAGTATAAAACAAAGTCGCTTTCTCTGTCCCTATATCCCTATGTATGCTTATAGTTATTTATGTATCAAGGGTACTAAGTAGATGATTATGCCCCGAGGGCGACAGTCTTACAAAGCCGAGGGCCTCTGGCCCGAGGGTTCGTAAGTCGCCCGAGGGTATATTATCTATTAGTACCCGTGGTGCATACAAACTTTTATGTCATACCAGTTGGTTGTGAATAATAAATACCTAGGAAAAAGTGTCACTTCGCAAATTGTCATCAGTGTGCAAACATCATAATTTTTTGAGAAAAATAATATGTTTATAAGCGTAATTTTATATTTTGTTAATAAAGAATAAGTTAATTGAAAACTGTTTTTTGCGTCTTTATGCCCGCGCGGGCCATAATGTGTACTTTATGCCCGCGCGGGCCATAATGTGTACTTTATGCCCGCACGGGCATAAAGTAATGAATTATGTAGATGGTATCCAAGGTATAAAAACACAATAATGTATTGGTATGACATAAAATCTTTAAAACTACGCAACGGATTTTGATGCGGTTTTTTTTAATAGATAGAGTGATTGAAGAGGAAGGTTTATATGTATAATAACATCCATTAAATAGTGGAGAAATACTGTTATTTTTGAGGTTTCCAATGTGATGTCGTAAATAATTACATTTCTTCCGCTTACATTGCAAACGCAGGAAGCGATTTTAACCAATACAGGGAAAGGGGAATTGTTTTACTCCAAATTTAACGCGTGCGGGCCACGGGCAGTAATCAATAAATCAAAACTACTGGATCGATTTTAATCATTTTTTCAGTGAGTGACATAGGCTATATATTTTATACCCGTCCAAAGCCGGGGATTTTAAGCACAGTTGGAATTGGAAAAAACGAAGAACATCCCAGTGTCCAATCTGTAATCTCAAACGATCAGTCAGAGAATTCCGTATAGTCTTTCTGAGCAAAAAGGAGAACTTTTCAGGGTATAATGGCCGTTTGCCCAAACACTTTAACGGAGGTTTAGGTTTAACGTTAATCAACGCTTAAAGTGACCTTTTTACAAGTCAAAACTTCACTTTAAACGTTGATTATCGTTAAACCTCCCTTAAAATGGTCGGTGCAAATGGCCACAAGTGATCAAAATTAAGTAAAAGCTGAGGGTGTCATTAGCATATAATGCTTGCAAACGAGATTTCTACACCACTGAGATGAGATATCAGATGAAGATAACAAAAAGTAGGGGATCAAGAAAGGACCCACTCCAGAAATCACAGCTTGAGGTTGTGAGATGCTATCTTCAATTCGTAGCACTTGAGATCTATACCTATAAATAATGGGTGTTCCAATAGGAGTTTACGGATGGTTTTTTTTTTTTTTAATTCAAACGAAAAGCGAACTTGAGAAACATTCAATACTTTATAGCAATAGGTAAAATGATCGTTTACAATTATACGTGAAACCAGGCGCGGCTCGTGAGTTTTTTTACAGGTGGGTCAAATTGAGAGGGACAGCGCCGCAGGCTAAAATAGCGCCTTAGGCGAAAAATTTTTGGTATTAAACTAAATTTTTTGGCTTTAGTTTTTGTCTTTTTGTAGGAATTTAAATTTGAATATTTGAATTTCGCGCCCATTTATGGTCATTTTGAAATTTGACAATTGATGACGTAGATATTGACTCAGTTAGCGGAGGAGAGGTGTAATATCCTTGCTCCTAATTTCAGGTTATGTCTTTATGTCTTTACTTTACGTCAAGTAGAAAACAACAGGTTAGAAACCTTTTTAGAATTCGTGCAATGTTAGTAAATATTTAATTAATAAAGAAAATACAACAACAATTTAGTTAATTAGACCCATCCCTACATTTTAAATAAAAAATTAGCTTACTTTGGGTGGGTCTAATTATTATTGTTCAAGTCGGCCGAGTCCCAAATTTAGACACGTTTGAACAACAAATCAATTCTCCTATCCTTCTGATGAGCAAAGTGGTCAATGACTAGTTCATTGAAGTTCCCAATTTTTTTGATAAATGCCTTCTCAATACTGAGCATAGCTGCTCTTTCGTGGTTTGGCATAAATCAAGCTTTGCTTTTGGAATTTGGACGACCACTTTTCTTCAATTCCAAAAGTCAATCCTCCACTGGGAATTTAAAGATATTATTTCCTGAACAAGGGAACCCATTTTTGTGAAGCGATTAAAGAAAGATTCAGGACAGATTACTCAAAAAATTAAATCAAAACAAAAACAATGTGCACAATGTCAATTCAGTAATTGTTTTAAGAAAAATAACTCTGGACACCACAACACTCTAGGCCTTTTGTTTTTCATCTTTCTTCAATAAACGCGATTGAAAAACGACAATAAAATCGTCGAATTCTGAGCGCTCTTGTTCCATTCCGATAAATACCTATCTCGATCGATCGAGGAGCTGGCGCTGTTGCCGGCCGTCGACGTGATGGAACATATGGAAGCAAATGTGCCTCTTTATCTTACTCATTTACGCCCGTTATGTTTCTCTCTCTCTGATTCCTATTGCATTCGCCTATGATCATTTCAAAGCTATATAAGCCCAATTTTAAATACGGCCCAGCGCAGCTAGGCCTGTATTTTGTAATTTTAAAAGGCGGGTACCCAATATGCGCAAAATAATTCGATTTCTGTATTCTGTTGAGCGTGATGTTGGTTAATTTAAAACGTAATATTTAAGATGTTTAATTGAAAATTTATTGTTTGATTTTTTGGTGGGTCATTGACCGAATGACCTTAAAGAGAAGCCGCGCCTGCGTGAAACACAATATCTAACAAATGGCCACCGCGACTTTTCGATCACATCTGTGCACATTTCAGGTGGTATCTTTACTTTTGATATAATCCACAAAAAAAAGTCTAGTGGCGTTAGATCACAATAGCTTTGTTCGCGGGTCCGATTCCGAATCGGTTCAGGGATGACTATTCGCATGCGCAGTATAAAAGTGGCGTTCGCGGATAATAAAATTCTGAATTTTTAGTAACAGTTCTACGTTCGCGGATCACATAGAATTGGTTTTAATTGATTCGGAATCGGTTCTAGCAGTCCCAGGATTTTTGTTAAAAGTTCGGTTCGGCTGCTCATGCGCAATTTTGTCAGACTTGTCAGCTGACTGGTGTTTATTTTTGTTTGCGTTATTGAAATTTGGGTTTTTTAATTGTTTATACGCTGAAGCGATAAACTATACGCTAGTTTTTTCCTACGGAGTTTATAGTTTACTGAATTTGCTGTACAGTTGTAAGTTACTTATCTCTATTTAATCTAATATATTTATTAATATGCACAATTTTAGTGATTTTTTTTCATCTAAGTACCTACTAGTCGGACCATTTGTCATCTAACGATGAGGACAAGGCAGAATTAGAGCTTGATTAAGTTCCTAAAAGCAATGTAATTAAAGTGATGCCATACCTATTTCAGGGATGAACAATGTATAGATCATTTTTGAATTTTGAATAAATATAAATATTATATCTGTTCTTTTATTCTTTTTGATTTATGGAAATCGAATAGCTAATAAGGTTCACAAATTACATAATGTTAAAAGTATTCAGTTTTCGGTTCCAAAATCGTTCGCGGTAAAAAAAAATCCTGAACCGATTCTTTACTAGGCATGCGCTCTACGACAATCCCGAATTAGTTCTGAACCAATTCGGAATCGGACCCGCGAACAAAGCTAATATCGCAAGATCTAGGCGGCCAATTAACATCCCCATTTCTTGAAAGAAGTTTACCGGCATCCAAAACGTGTTTGCAATAAATCAATGGTTTCTACTACTTTATAAAGTAATAATAATGTTTCCTAGTTTGCTTTTCGTTTTAATTGAAAAAAAAAAACATCCGAGAACTCTTATGGGAACACCCTTTAGAATCTAAAGAATGAATAAGTAGAAATCTCATCGAACCCAGAACCCAAAAAATGACAGTTCGGCACATAAACAGATCATGGTCAATCAGGTCAAAGGCCTCTGAATAAACCAGCCCCACTGAACATGCAATGTTACGAAAGCCTAATGTAATATTACTCTGATATGCCCTGATCTTAGTTTCGCAACATTACAATGTAATATTGAATTATTTTTGACACAACATTACGTTAATAAATTACAAAATGGAATATCCTTGAAATTTTAACGCATATTAGAAATTATAACTTGTACGCAAATTAACATTGTAAATATGCATTTAAATTGAACTGGTATAATTTTTGCAATGTTATAATAACTACCAAATGTAAACTTGCTGCAAAATTGGAAATATAACTTGTAGGTAAGGTTACATCGCAAAGATGCCTTAAAGTTGTGTTGATATTATTTTGCAATGTTATAATTTAATATTGAATGTAAAATTGCTGCAATATAGCAGAAATAATATATTGGAAAATCGAAAGCTTTGCCGCCATTAATAACGATCGGAACGACATCGGGGATACGAACTAAACCGAAAGCAAATCGACGCCATCAAGTCGCTGTTTGTCGTTTGAGTTGAGTGCTGTGTCTGCTTGTTGAATGTTGTGCCTGTGATAAAGCGAATCTCGGCTACATTTTTGCTGTTTGTGTTGGGATTATGTATTGGATCGGTTCAGGTAGTGCTTTGCTTTTTGGTTATTTTTCTTATTCAGTTTTTATTTTAGAACCTGTAGAAATGAAATAAATATACAGCGATTACAATGGATGAGGATTCAAATAAGGTGAGTAAGGTTTGCATAGTCAATAAATACTTTTTACAAAAATACTGCGGAATGGGGCCCCTTTTTTGTAAACCGTAACCTCTTTTTTTCATACCTACAAATCCCGTATTATTATTATATTACTTATTATGATTTTACGATAATTTTTAAGTTAGGATCAAAAATATCGTAAACCGTTTGGTAGGTAATGTCCAGAAAGAAAGTGGCTACGACGGGAAATAATTATTATAATAAAAATACAGAACTACTCCCTGATTTTGTTTTTGTTTCAGGTGACAATATATAAGTAGCAGCTGTGGTAGCAGCCAGTACCTACTTCGTCCTGGGTGTCAACCAATCTAAAATTTCGCTTTTTTTTTCTGTTTAGAATTTTTATTTATTTTGCTTTGAGATATTACTTTTTACGTTTTGTTTTTCACCTAAGTATATTTTTTTATTGTGAGTATTATAGATATACATAATATACCTACCAACCTTTTTATTTTGTTTTCCAAAAACTTGTACTTTTATTCATAATAAAATATCTACCTAATATGTGATTATGGGTTTCAGGCACAAATTTTAACAGCTTGTTTTTAGAACAAGCTGTTAGAGTTTATGCACCTCAAATCAAATCTCTCTGTATAGGTACATAGCATTTACAGTTGCAACATTACTTTTTTATTGCAGTAAAGTTGCGAACCCAATATATTTGTAATAAAAATGCAATATTGCAGTAAACTTACTAATAAATTGCAAGTAACCCTAAGGTATATTTGAATTTGTAACTTTACACTCGTAAGTTTGCTGAAGTTTTGATCTAATATTCCAGTAATATTACTGAAAGGTTATCAATAAACCTTGCATTTGTAATATTACCCTAAGGTTGTTTCAGTACTTGCCGCAATACTGCGTCAACATTACAGTAAACTTCAATATAACATTACAAGTTTGCAGTGTAATGTTACCTCATTATTACTGTAATCTTATTTTGTTCAGTGGGAGAGCACCAGTATGGATCCCTGTTTGATGTGCTACGGCCTATGAAAGCAGACTGATGGAATGGACTATGGACTAAGGCTGTAATTTTTCAGAAAACTTATTGAAGCTTGTAGTACAGAACAAGACCTTAAACAAAACCAGAAGCAGATTAGAAAATTGGGCGCAAATCAGTGGCACTACAGGGCTTTTTACTTTAGTGACTGGGGTAACCACTGATTTTTTCCAACATTTGTGGAAAATAGCCTATTTCTAAGCAATATTTGATATGTTATGATATATAACATGAATCATAATTATGGGGAGGCATAACTAAGCAAGCATGTAAAGTATAAAATCGTCACTTCCTACTGCATTAGACTGTAAATGTAAATCCAACATTTTTCTTGCACCTTATTGCTAATAATAAGAAGATATTTTATCATTTTATTGAAAAAGCTGTGAAAATAATCACAAATGTGATTGGCCTCAGCAAATTCATTTGAAAAGTAATAATTACCGTTATTAGTTATTAGTAGGATAGACTTTGTGTTGTGTTATCCACAATTAGCGAGTATTGTCGTTGACTCCCGATAAAAGTTGAATATGTTACTTTTTCGCGGCGGAAAAGCAGTCTTTGTCAAATTCCCATGGATTTTATACTTAGTAGTTAAGATTTTTTAAAGTATTACTGGCTATACTGGCTATTATCCTAACTTTAGCATTGTCCCTTTCCTTTATTGTGTTTAATTGTCATCTCTTTAACCAAGGAGCAGGTGGCTTGGTTACAAGTCATCGCATTGGACACGCCGCAAATCATCCAAGATCAATTGACCATCATAATTTTTCAAATTTTAGGTAGGTAGGTACTACTTTTGGACTCTTTCCGAAATTGAATTTTTTATGTCACAATAATAAATACATCTGCTAGCATAATAATGTGATCACTTATGCTGCTTGTATCAATTGTACCACGAGCATCAACTACCTGCTAGTTCTAGTTGCCGCTATATAATTACCTATCCAATGCATGAACACGCTCTAAAATGAGTAGAATATCATAACCAGTACGATATGACCAACAGCCATTCTATTATTATTACAGAATTCAAATCTTATCCATAAGAACTCTAAACCCCGAATAGCTGTTTGATTTTAAATTGTACTGTACCTAATATACTCACAATGCAGTTCAAATTTTACATATAAACCCATACCACCTCCTGGCCACTACTTCGGATGCTGAAATGTTCTTCAACCAAAGTTTCCGTCACAATGATGTCAAAATCCTTAGTTTGTACCAAATTGCTGAATTCGAGAAAACAGAACCTCAGGTTCAGATGAGCATGAGCAAGATCTAAGACGGTCTTTGTGGCATGTTTTCTTGTCATTGTGGAATGGATATTGAAAACTGCTAATCTTTATCTGCTTGGGTAAAATAGAAATCTAATATTGTGACGGTTAATAATACACAATAGATATATTTAGGAATTCCTGGAGTAGATATTTTTGATTCATCTTAGGAGTAGCCATTCCCATTTTCGGCAGCAGCAACAGCAAGTAGGTAGATAATTAACAGAAAAATACTAGGGCACAGGGGCGGATGGGCCAGCAGGGATTTTGGGAAGTTTCCCGAAGGGCCGCTTGCTTCCGGGCCGGTCCAACCAGCCCGGAAGCATACAGGCTTCAGGCGACAGGTTTTACGGACGTCGAAACGGAAGCGTTTCAAGGTATTTTAAGGTTGATATAAAAGAAAACGCTCGGACCCGTCATTTTTGTATTCAAGGGGGAAACTTTTTGACCCCATCGGTATTCCGGTGAAAGTCAGCCCCTGGGTGGAATGACTTTCACCCCACTTTTTCAGGGAAGATGGAGTGAGTGGTACCTTATTTTAGAGGTATTTTGATTCTCGTCACAACTGCGTATTTTTTTTGAACAAATTTTTCGTCTTTATCATTTTCGTTTACTTTTCGATTACGCTGACAAGGACAAAACATGCGTTCTATCGGGGACCTCTACTCCCTGGCCCGAGAATCGGCCCCCTGAGGTGTGCGGACACCTGCACTGTAGCTCGTGGCTCATTATTGTGCCCCCCCCCCCCAGGTACTTATTCTTGAAACAGGAAAGCGGAGTTCCCAGGAGAACCAGTGTTCCTTCCTTGTGACTTATTGTATTATCATTTGCATATCATTGAGAAAGACGGAACACTCGTTCTCCTGAGAACGCTGCTCCTCTGTTTCAAGAATAAGGACCCTGAAGTTTTCATATCAGGTCGACTCCCTTAGTAAAACCTAGGATGTCCCTGATATTCGCTTTCACGATTTCCTTTGATTTCGGATACTGTGTCCCAAAGTGCCGCGTGTTTGCCATCTAAGGTTAGGACATTGACAGCGAGTCTTCTGCTAGCTTCATTGTGTTGAGGTGTTTTCTGAGAGGGTAGAGTCAACAATCCAACCACATCTCGTACATCTCTCAATTGTCTCCTGCTTAAGCTAAGCGCTAAGCAGTTCTTCTGTTCTGCTCTTAGATGGTCCTTCTATGAAGAGTTTGGACTGCTTGAGTCAGGAAGTTCCATCCAGAGTTTTTTGTGTTACCCCTATAAGATAATACCAAAAAAAATAGGGATCAGTAGGTTTTTGAGCTGCGTGACTTGGATCCTAAAAAAAATTGGCTGCGGCTTGATTCATTCACAACAGCCTCCAAAATAAAATACTGATCTGACAGGCCGGGCCGGTGCCAACGGTTTCCCGGGCCGGTTTTATGCTCTCCATCCGCACCTGCTAGGGCAACTGATCCAGTAAAAGCAATATACCATTTTGTATTGCGATAGAAAAATAGAAAAACAATTATTATGAATTTCAATGTACTTATTTGTTTATTAATTAAACTAGGGGCTGTCATCCATCCGGATTTCCACGGATTTGTTCTAATTTTTAGGGAGACGTCCGCTAGGATTTTTTGAAGTTAACGTTATGTCCACACATTACTTCTTTTAAGGCTTTAAATACATAAATGTTTTTCGGAGTGGCACCCTAAAAAAAAATGTTTTTGAAGGCTTAAAATAAACTTTTTTGGGCGTACTCTCATCACCACCTGCCAATTCTATGTGCCAATTGGTCAATTGGTTTCTAGGAACGCTTTTATTTGAAAGCGCACGCCTCCATGGACAAAGCGTCAAAGCAACAATTTTTCAATTTTCAGGTTTTGCAGCTGCGATACTATTGAAGCTGAATTAGTTAATCAAATATTTGTAGAGAATTTAGTTGGCTGCAGACTGGCTGCAGCGTTGTGAGACAAAATTTGCATAAACCCTATTTGTTTTTTTTTTTTCGATTTTCGAATAGGAGGTCATGGAAAACCAAAAATGGTGTGGTATAGCATTGTTTTTCTAATTGACAACAAAACTGTTTTGACACTGTCGATGCAAATTATGTAAACCTTGCTGCTAATTTTTATTTCGAAAAAATGTTTAACTTATATTGGGACTACCCGTCTAATAATTAATTACCTACCACAGAAAAACGACAGCAAATCGAAAGATGCTTCTACCAACTTCACAAAATGAATTTGAACGCTTCGAAATTATATTCCATATCACATCAGAATAAAACAACTAATAAGTAGGTATGATTTGGACACTATTGCCTGGCCAGGATGCGTATTTCGAAAAACGTCCTCATTTGGTATCCTACATGGTGCCGAAATCTGAACGCATTAATCGACTCAAGATGTGCGTGAAAAACGTACTTGAATCATCAACTCGAGGAGACGTATTAGAGACGCATTTCTTGCGAGATTTGCAGCAAATGAGCAAGTAAATCCGTCTCGATATCATCCCTGCTATTGTTAAACTGAAACGAACGAAACATATGCGTGTGCCGTTTAGTTTATTTGTTTATCTACGAGTAGCACGTGGCGAGCTTAAAAAACTAAACATACACTCACAATTTATTATATTGTTTGAAGTAAATAAAAACAAAAAATTAATGAAGAACAATGTAAAAGCTTTATAAGCTCCATGGTTTCCGATTTTTTCCTGTTGCATGTGCAATATGAAGGAGAAGAGCAGTTTGAAGTGACATTACAGTGTGAATTATTGCGGGGTGAAAGCTTTGATAAAAAAGCGTATTTCCAAAAGTGTTCGATTTGAATTTTGTAAATGATTTGTCTGTCAGCATTCTGCCCGAAATAAACGTAAAGGTGATCTACGAAATTACAGCTCTTTGGCAAGCATTACCATTAAGTTCTTGAAGGAAACAGTACTACATACGAAGAAAAAATCTGCTCTACTGATGTACGTATTGAGATAAATTTTCACCATTCACATCGGCTTCAAGTAGCTCAAGCATACAATTTATTGCGCTGTAGTGAAGAAACGAAATCCTTATTTCTTTCCTATTTTGAATCAGGAATGACACCCGCCTCAGCAAAAACATTCCATGAAATGCACATGGCCCAAACTATAGAAAAAGACCTTTTTATATATCTAGCAGATGCCCAGACAAATCCGACAGACGCCCAATTGAATTATTTGTATAAAAAGTGGAGATTTCAAAACTATGGAAACAGAGATACAGCTAGTGCATTCGAAATATTAAGAAAAAAGGTAGCTGATGTTGCTGATCTTGATGGAGAGCTATATTTGTCGGAAAATCCAAACATCGTTGTAATTATTACACCAATTATGAGAAGAGTGTTTCTAGCCGAATTAACAAAAGACATCATATTTATTGATTCAAGTGGGTCGTGCCATCAGAGCAATACATGTGTGACATTAATTTTTGCTCCCACCAAAGTGCCAGTGGCTAGTCAAAGTAAGATCAATTATTTGCTAGTATTTGAAGCAGTTAAAGAAAGCTTGGAAAAGCTAGGTAATGCCTCCTTTGAACCCAAAGTGATAATGACAGATGACTCCTCCGCTGAACGAAATGCTCTTAAAGCTGTGTTTCCAAATGCTACATTATTATTATGTATTTTCCACACGTGACATTAGCCTTGTGGCGTTGGCTGTGGTTAAGAGAAAATAACGTTCAAAAGGATGCACGTAAATTAATTATGAATATGTTCCGAAATGTAATATACGCTAAAACGGAACAACAGGCAACCGACTTTATGGATCATATTCTCTCACACGAATTAGTGAGCTCCAATGAGAAAGTAAATAAACATCTCCAACATTTATGGAACTGCCGCGAAGAATGGACATTAGCATTTCGTAGTCAGCTTTTAAACAGAGGTCATAACACAAACAATTACTGTGAGGCATCCATTCGAATATTTAAAGATGTTGTGCTCCAGCGTTGTAAAGCATTTAACATGTGTGCATTAGTGGACTTTGTAACAAAAACATTTGAACTTTACCACAAAAAAAGGTTAATTAATTTTGCTAATTCGAGGAAGGATATAATCCCGATATTCCTAATGGAAATCTCCAGCCTCCATTTTTTATTAAAAGTATCGATCCGAAAGCAAAAATGGACTATATTGACAACGTGAATAAAATCAATGAACAGTTTGAACGCATAACTACAGTTATCAAAAATGACATAAATGAAGATAATATGAACAACATTTCCAAGTTTGTCAAAGTTTTAGAAAATCTGCAAACACCTGCACAAATTATGACGTTCATTTCCGATAAAACAGCGCAACGACGAGCCAGCAAAATAAAAGTACAGCCGACTGCCATCGCCCGAAGAAAAAAATAGAAATATTACAGGAGGCAGGGTGCAATCTGGCCGACCAACTAATATTGAGATAAAAACCAGAAAACGATCACATAACATGCCACTAAATATTGATTCAAATCAACCGCCTGCAAAAAAATATTAGGTCATTAGGTAATACAAATTTGAACATGCCTTAATTGCCATATCTTATCTTAAGTTGTTATTTTTTTCATATCTTGAGTTGATATTTTTTTCATTTCTAGATCTGTAATATTTTGGTAATATTAGCAAAAATTTTTTTCTATTTTGTACCATCTTGTCCCCATATGTTTCTCTGTAATAAAATCGTCCATGTAGTCATAATTCCAAATTTTATTTATTTTCTGTTGGTTCTTGGTATATTTTCCAATTATTTAACACGCAAATAGCAGGGACGGAATCAAAACGGATTTACTTGCTCATTTGCTGCAAATCTCGCAAGAAATGCGTCTCTAATACGTCTCCTCGAGTTGATGATTCAAGTACGTTTTTCACGCACATTTTGAGTCGATTATTGCGTTCCGATTTCGGCACTGTGTAGGAGACCAAATGAGGACGCTTTTCGAAACACGCGGCCAGGATAGGTATCTAAAGCTAGGGGGCATGGGTGAGGGGACTGCAGTTGTAATAAAACATGGCTGATTTCATTCATAAAATACCCAGCTGCGTGCGGATTAGTATATTACATATATTGCAGCTCATACACGAAAATCAGCAATGACCAAGCCACCCCCACTGGATATTTCAATATACATAAGTCGATATTTCAAGATGAAAGGATAAAATTATGGGCCTGACCCATAGCGAGACGGAATCCCTATGGCAACCAGATGGGTCTCCACGGCAACGGCCATCTTGCCAAAAACTCCACCAATCAGGTACGTCCAGACCGCATGTTTTTCCCAAATTGACAAAAGCGGATGGTATCTTTAGAAAAGGCAAAATCGAATAAATCAGTTCTTAAATAAAAAATATCTACATCTAACATCCATTTAAAAATATTTTGCGTTTTCCTATTATCGATATTTTGTTATTAAAAAATTAATTCTAAAATGAACTATACTTCATGTCTAGTATTTTTGCTTTTTTATAATTAAACATGGCAACACTGAACATATTCGGCCCAATTCCTTCTATAGCTTCAGATCCCTGCCAGACATTAGGTAGAACGATTGCTTGTTTTGTAAAATTGTTTGAATTATGCTTATGAAACAATGCTCATCAATTGTTTCACTAAAATCTAATACAAATACTAACTTTTGGCCACCTGGTTTTCATCTTGACAGAAAAGTTAGCCTCAAATTTGCCATAATCAAACCTTGTTGGGGATTTTTTGTTTATATATCATGGCTACCATAATCTTTCCAGAGTCTCCTAGCCACCCATTCTAAAAAAAAAATTGGGAATGGATATCCAGAGATTGGTATAACATTTAAAAACATAACTTTTTAAATTTGGAAATTTTGCAGCTGGGAAACTATTAAAGCTGCGGTGAAACATTTAACCAGAGATTTGAAGAGGATTTAACTGGCTTGACTTACGTTAAAATCTGATTGAAATTAAGATGTGGGGCAAAAAAATCAAGAAAAAAAAATAAATAAAAAAAACAACAAAGATTTATTTTCGGTGAAGCAAAAAAAAACAATAAATCACCAATAATTGAAACAATTTAATTAAAAACACTTGAACTGATTAAACTATGAATATAAAGTTTTTTGTTGGTCCGTCCCCTTTGAGAAACCAAATCTTAAACGTTTTATATCTCTCTCTATTCAACCCAACTCCCTTCAATGCGATAAACATCGAAATTGTAAGCAAAAAAGCGCAAAAGCAAAAAGTCTAGTCTTTGCGTAAACGATCCAGTTTTGCGCCGACGACGCTTATCCCACATCTACCAAAAGAAAATTATTATTCCTAATGAAATAAGTTCAATTAATTTCAAACCTTAGTTACATTTTTCAGATCTCTGACAACTTCATCCATGTTCAAATATTCTTCGTCGAAAAGTTTCCTTGTGATTTCATACAAGTCCTCCTATGAAATATATAAATAATTTAATTGCAATTTAAAAGACGAATAATATGTAGGTACCTCTTCCTCAGTCCCCCAAACAAGCTCCATTACGCGCTTGACCAAGTAATTCACAATGTACCCTGCTCCATATTTGGTGATGTATTTCGCCTTTTTGGGAACAAAGTCTCCAGGCTTCATGTAGACTCTTTTCGGATCGGAAATGGCCAAATCCTCTGAAAAATGGTTATTGCCACTCAAGTATTTGCGATTATAGTTTTCCTCGGCGTCGGAATCTGGAACGGTTTGATTAGCTGGGTTGGCCGTTTCTTTAACCGAAACTACTGGCAAATGGATTATGCCTTTGGGAGTGATTTTTGAGGATTTGGTCAGAGTGGATGCGGAGGAGCAGGTAAAGGCCGAAACTACTGGCAAATGGATTATGCCTTTGAGAGTGATTTTTGGGGAGTTGGTCAGAGAGGATGCGGAGGAGCGGGTAAAGGGTAGTTCGTTTTCTACAGTTTCTTCGGAAGAGCTATTTGTTAGGTTTACCTGAAAATAATCGGGTACTAAAGGTCAGGTATTTGCCCTGTTTGGCGCTACACAAAAGAGACTCACTTTTATCATATAATCCTATTATGATAAAAGTGAGAATGCTTGACCCGTGAGAGGTAGAAACTGCTATGATGCTGCATGAGGCTTGTTAAAGGACGAGAAGGTAATATCAATATCGTTGAATTTGTTATAAGTTTCCTTAGGTTTCAACCACCGTCAAATCGTAGAAGGGTCAGGTCTTTTTTTCTGTCAAGAGCACTGTAAGCTCCTTTTTAAACAACAAAAATTTCAAATTTGGCCTCTCTGTTTGTCTTGGAGACTGCCTCTCTCATTCATAAGAATGCTTTGTTGGCTCAGAACAATGTTCAAACAACCCATAATACCAGGTCTGCCAGCAACTTGCCATTGCTGATACCAAAAAAGTCTCAAGTAAAGCAATCTCTAATTTATGGAAGTAAAAAAATTAGCGATTACCTTCCCCTAACAATAAAAAATGTCCAATGTCCTAAAGACTTTAAGAAACAATTGAAAAATGTATTGCTTTTGGAGGCATTTTATACCCTGGAAGAGTATTATGAACATGAATTTTAGATTTCAATGTTGATTTTTAAGTTAGGAATCTGTGTCCCAGAGTACTCCATTTCGATTTGATTTGTGTTTTTTGTTTGCTTGTGTTTCTGTGTGTTTGATTAGTCGTAATTATATAATAATTGTTCTACCACGCTAGTTATAATTTTCATGCTTTGTCAATAAGATTTATCTCTTTCAATAAAGTACATTGAAATTTGAAAAAAAAAAAAATGAGCTGCATAATTAAATCTCCTAAAGACTGTAACAAACTACAGTACAATCTTAACAACCTGCAAGACTGGTGCAATAGAAATTACATGGATCTCAATCCTTCTAAATGTAAAGCCATTACTTTTTCGCGTGTTAAAAACCCTATTAAATTTAATTATCAAATTGGTCGACACACCCTTGAGGAGGCTTCCATTATCAATAAAGACCTTGATGTTTCACTGGACACAAATCTCCATTTCTCCAATCACTTAAATAATGCAGTAATAAAGCTTCAACTGGACTTAATACATTCATCTCCCCAACAGCTAGACTCGCAAACAAGCAACAAAATTGACCTTTTTGTTCATGTTGTTACTTAATTTTAATTTTATTTTTATTTTTTTATTGTTATCTTTGTTTATTTTGATCTGGTTAATACTAACTATTCTCAACTTGTAGTGAATAGAGTGTTTAACATTTTGTAAGTGGGCTCGCCTGGTGATAAATGAATAAATATGTGAATAAATAAAGAGTGGAGTGTACCAAGTGTCAAAACAGGGTAAATGCGAGATGTTAATAATTGTAACAAAGCTGACTTACAACTTTGAAAGGACGTATGGGATCGAGTGCGACCCTAATATGCGGGATAAGAAAAAGCACCCTCTGTTGCTTGATTGACGGGTTATATACACCGACTCCAAAACTCAAAAACGGCAAACCGAATGGGGGCAGGAATATAAGGAGAACGACCCAAGATGAATGTCAGCATATGACTGGGGAATGAAACCACCAAGCAGAAGTCTTCGCTATACATGAGTGCATCTAACAAAGCATTACGTGAGGGTGTAAAATCCAAAATGTAGCTATTCTCACAGATAGCCAAGCAGCACTAAAAGCGCTGGATTCCTATCACATCACTTTCTTGAATGACGATGGAGTGCCTCACTGACCTGAAGCAGCTTGCTAAGGAAAACAAGGTTCGACTCATATGGATTCATAGCCACTCAGGGATAGAGCAAAACGAAAAAGCAGACAGGCTGGTGAATGCTGGAGCCTACGCCGATTTTAGGCCCCAGGCCCAGTTTTGGAATATGGATCCAACTGGTGAAGTCAACACTGGAGAACTGGTCGAAAAGACAACATTTGGCTTTTTGAAATACAACAACTGACATGCTACGACTTACGCGCACACAGATAAGACAAATGATAGGGCTATTGACAGGACACTGTCACTTAGGAAAGCATCAGCACATAATGGGGATATTCAATCGACCCACTGAATGCAGACTATGTGGAGAGGAAGACGAAACAGCTACCCACATCATATATGACTGTGTGGCCCTATCACACAAAAGATACAGACTCTTCGGGGCAATACAGACCGGGGATATACTACCGCCTGAGAATCTTGTTCAAATGCTATTAGAGCTGATACAGGGAACAGGACTCCTGTAGGCAAGAAGGAAATTGGGGTGCACAATAAGCCAACAGGCTGCAGTTCATGGAAGGCCACAGCGCCTAGATCCCCCTTACAACCAACCACCAACAGTTTTTTTACGCAAAGGCCATGTTTTAGACATAACAAAATAACATTAATTAAGTCGCAGAGACTTCCTCCAAAGTTGGACGAGATTCATAATTTTACATTGAACAAAATTTCCCACTTAGTTTGTTTGACAGTAACTAGGATTACTAAGGATTTTAATGATTTTGAATTGGAAATTGGAGGATATGAGGTTATAAGAGTAAATAGTGAAAACAGGCACACTGGCGGTGTTGCTTTGTATTTTAAGAACGGTATAAAGATTAGGAGTGTTGATAGATTCCAGAGGCAAAACAATTAAGTACTTGTTTATTGCGGTTGAGTTAAATATTTGGGGCAAGAATTACTTGTTGGGTGTATTATATCATTTACCCCTCGATTCGCCCAGTGCAAGTGATGCAAAGTTCTCAAATTTTTATGAGCAAGGATGTAAAGGGATAAAGCATACTGATCGGGCGGTACTGATTATGGGTGATTATAATACTAATTGGTGGACAGGCAAATCAACTCATACCAATAAGCTTTAAAAAATTGTTAATGACGCGGGACTGTATCAAATAGTTGAAACAGCAACGCATCCCTTGGATACCAGAAGGAGTTTAATAGATTTCGTTATAAGTTATAACCAATCATGAAGAGCATTTTATAAATAAGGTGGTGGAGACGCCAAAGATAAGTGATCATTATACAGGGTGTCCCAAAAAGATACCGACAAACTTTAAGGGGTAGTAAGGGACATCAAAACAAGCATTTTTGTTTATATAAACATATGTCCGCAAATTACTTTTATTCTTCGCAATAATTAAATCACAGTTCACTTATTAATTTTGCTTTATCAACAAATAAATTATAGTTTACAATAATTGTTCAAAATTTTGACCATTTACTTCAATCCAAAGATTGCACCGTCGGGTCATTGACTGAAAAGTTTAGTCTACAAAACACCTGTTCGTAATGA
Source organism: Ceutorhynchus assimilis (assembly GCA_917834065.1). Classification (NCBI taxonomy): domain Eukaryota; kingdom Metazoa; phylum Arthropoda; class Insecta; order Coleoptera; family Curculionidae; genus Ceutorhynchus; species Ceutorhynchus assimilis. The sequence goes on along the minus strand of OU892277.1, from coordinate 16,597,135 downwards.
GGAAGATCTGTTAGTAAGGATACTAGCGAGTTATATCCATGTAGAAGCTATTTCCGGAATATTCCAAAGAGTTCGCGAGTCAATGACCCGACGGTGCAATCTTTGCATTGAAGTAAATGGTCAACATTTTGAACAATTATTGTAAACCATAATTTATTTGTTAATAAAGCAAAATTAATAAGTAGGTAAACAGTGATTTAATTATTGCGAAGAATAAAAGTACCAAACAGTTTTTTGCTATACAGCCTAAATGGCTCATTTGCGGACATATGTTTATACAAACAAAACCGCTTGTTTCGATGTCCCTTACTACCCTTTAAAGTTTGTCGGTATCTTTTTGGGACACCCTGTATAGTGCTGGCACATTTGCAGTCTTCAGGGACATGAAAGGACGACTTATTTCGAGACTCATTTATGAACCCTAGGGGAAAATCATATCGCCAGAGGATGTCACAAAACCTTAATGTGTTGTTTATAGCTAGAGTGAATAGCATAGTTAGGAAGATAGGATGTGGTAAAGTGGATGGTTCAGCAGTGAAAGTTGCAGAGGAAAAAACGGAACAGAGTCGGTTGCAACAATTGAGCTGATTGACATGAAAGAATAATTGGAGAGTATTGTTTTTTCATTACAAGGGAAGTCCGGACGAGATTGCCTCTGAATTTTTAAGGGATACTTTTCAGTCAATTAGATATCCTCTCTTAAATCTTATTGATTCATCTGTCAAGTTCCATCCACACAGTGAAGGTCTCAACAGTGACAACTGGTAAATATGTCGCCTGCAACAGAGAAAATAATGGAAAGGGTGGTTTATGGACGGTTGGTTGATTTTATTGTCCATAATAATATCTTGATTGATAACCAATCAGCCATCAGAAAGGAACATACTTAGTTCTGAATCTACTATTTACAATATAATTTACTTTATAATATCTCTTGGATGAGAATTATGCACTTGGGCCGGGGCTGTGTTCGTGAACTTGAGAAGAGCTTTTGAGAAAATGAACATGGAGATCCTGATAAATAAATTGAAGCAGCATGGAATAGAGCAGAATGCATTGGAGTGGCTAAAGAACTATCTGGAAAGTGGGAAATAAGTAACGAGAGTTAAAGGACCTGTTGAATGATAATTGTTTTCGACAGGGTAGCAATTTGGGACACTTACTGTTCCTCTTATATACATAATAATGACATTGGGGTGGCCATAAAATACTGTTCGGTTCATTTGTTTGCGGATGATACACTATACACTTATATATTTTTATTTATTCAAAGGATTTGCAATGTTTGGTGGATAAAATTAATTTGGATATGAAGGAATCAAATAGGTGGTTTGATCCAAATTCGCTCAAGCAAGTCAAAATTTATGTTGATCGGGAATTCCATATATCAAAATATTCACATTTTGATTGAATTGAATAAAAATGAATTCATGGAGAAAATTAGGTATCTGAGCACTCAACTTCAAGGACCATGTTATATGTACAGTTGAAAAATTACCGAAAAACATTAATTTTCTGTATAGATTCTTGACACAGTGGTCTAGGATGAGGCTTTTCAATACTTTGGTGCTGATCTATTTCCACTTACTGTATGGTTCAACTGTGCTATATCCGGCGAACAAGAATTGTAGTTTTCAAATTGTTTTTCGTATTGGACATTGTGATAAGTGATTGAGTGTAAAGTGTAATGGTGGATGTGAGGCGATTTTTACAAGAATAGAGTATACATTTATTGTTTGTTTTTTTTTACGTAAAACTTCTTTACGCATGGTAGGGCAAGTTTGTTTCATGCAAGTTGCTATGTAACGAAAACATGCAACGCTAGACATGCCCTCTCTAATATATCCACCATGAAATCAGGAAACCCAATAGATGCAGTATTTGTTAGATATTCAGATAGATCATAGTTCACAATCCAAAAAAAATATTTCATATTTTAGTTATCATAAGAAAATTTTCTTTCTTTCTAGCTGATTAAACACGTCTTAAGACTGGACTCTTTTAGGATTCCAAGGATGCTGAAAAAGGTCAAGTTTTCAAAGATTCCAAGGACCTTGACGAAACTGTTAAGAAAGACTAAAGAATCTGAAAATTTTTGAAGGCATAATTTTTAAAGACTTGAATATAGAATTTTTATTTTTATCTGCATTTTCAAATAGTATAAAACTAAATATAAATTTTAAAAGAAAAAATTAACACTTTTTAAAGGAAATTGAAAAATTACCAAAAACATACCTCCTTATGAAACAAAAAGATAAATTTAATTAACCTACATACATACTATTTCAAAATTTATAATTTTCAAATACCTCAAAGTTGTTAGTAGAAATATTTTGCTAAATAAAATATCTTTTTGGTCATGGAACTATTTTCATGTCAAACCCTTGGTCAGACCTGACCTAACTAATCGTTACTCTAAGTCTAAAGCATCCATTTCCAAGCCAGACACGGGCAAATAAATGAACTCAAATAAAATCACTTTGGTTATAAAACTTGGATAAATTAAACAACCAAATGCATCGGAGTTTTTACCTGAGACGGTTTATTCAAGTTAGCCCTTGAGCTGGAAGCGTTGAAGCCTTGTTCCAAATTGTAAAACATGTTCATCAAGTGACCTGCCATTTTTTTGGTCAACTTCTCCCATTCGGGGTAGCATGTCCTGAACTCTTGAGACAGCATCTTTTGAATTATGTCGGAATCCCGACCTGAGAATATTTTTCAAACAAGTACACAATAATTAAAACAATTATTACTAAAATTACCATCTCTGTTGTCCCAGTAGCCTCGCATTATTTGCCAGGAATCAATCAAACTCATGAATGCGTAGATCGAGTCCCTGGCCGCCCAAAGAATGCCTTTCGTGTTGATATTCAAAACAGTGCTGCACGGTTTGAGAATTGCTGATCTAGTCCGAGCGCATAAGTACTGTACATTTCGGAAGATTAGATTGTCATGATGCCTGTGAGCTATTTGCGCGGCAGTCACACACCCAAACTCTAAAAACAAAACAAAATCCTCCAAGTCCAATTCTGTAACCAACAGCTCATCATCAACAGCTGTGATCTGGCCCAAATCATAGCCTTTTGAAAGGGGTGGTGATTGGAAAGTGGAGCTTGAGTTGGAACACTTATACTGCATGGATCTATACTTCAATGTGCCGAAGGTTATCTCATGTCCAATTGGTAAAATGCTAGTTCTGCCAACTGGCGGTGAATCGTACAGCACCAAAGGAGGAGACATAGACCCGAAACCAAAAGTCTCGTCCTCGGTCTCGTAATCTGAGTAATTTGGATAACTGCCCCAAGGTGAAACGCATTGCAACATCTGCAAGCGGGCCTTTTGGTCCTTTTGCGGGTTCGGGTTGCCTTTGGGACGATCTTGCCGATCCATTCTGTGAAGAAGTCAATTAGTCATTGCCAAAGTTATTGCCTAGGTTGTGCGCACCTACCTTTTTCGGGTAATTGAATTATTCTTAACTGGAATCTGCAAAACAATTAAACATAGGGCGGGTTCTTATCAGTTCACGATTTTTGTGCAAGTTTTGGCTCACAGTTCGGTTCGCTTTTCAAAGTGGAGGTTTTGTTGAAAGTTGGTTGCTAGGCACTGAAAACAAGTGAAGAAAGCTGCGGTCTCACCACCTTTCGCCATTGCCACTACAAATAACACAATCGCAAAACGACTGTTTGAACTGCTAAAACGTTATGTGAAATTTTTGAGGCTTTGGGATTCGGCACTTATCCTTCTTCGGGTAACTGAATTCTGAAATATATGCTTAAATAGGTTCTGCAAAACCGTTGAGAGTTTCATTGGACATGTTTAAAAATGTATTGTTTTGATTGGTTGCTAATACCATGACATTTCTGACAAATGTTTTTTGGGCAACAGTTGCATTCAACCGACAAGAATAATTATTAACTCCACAGAATTCAGCCGAGATCAAGGTTTGGTTGCTACGCGTTGTAGGATCTTCCGTTTTTGACGTTGTGGTACATTAAGCCGCGTCTAGATTAGTAAATAAATGCGTTGCGTTGAATTCGGGATTCGCCACAAATTTTTGCGGCGCAAATTTGGCATCTTGACCAACATAAATATTTGTGTTGTGTGCCGTGCGTTCTTGCTCAACGCGCGTGTGACTATTTTATTTCAGTGTGCGCGTTGCTTGTTATTGGTTTTTTGTTTCGTTCACGAAAAAATGCGTCCACACTAGAACGATGTTGCGCCGCAAATCCCTTTGTCCACACTCGCATAAATTTGTATCGCACACACAAATTTGTGCCGAATACCACGCACAACGTAAATTTTTACTAATGTGGACGCGGCTTTAGTTGCGGCCTACCGCAAATATGCTGCTGGACACTTGAACTTACACATACAGATTTTTAGGCATAATTCATTTTTATCGCTCAGTATATAACCCTACAGGAATGACACACTCAGTGTCTCACCGGTCACACCGGTCACACCGTAATTTTTTGGTGTGGCTGCGGTGTGATTGTGTCTTTATGTCAACAATGTCAACCATTCCTCCCATAATCTCAATAATCCCACCAAATATAAACAAAACACAAAAAAGAATTAAAGTTTTTCCTACAAATTAAAAAAATGAACAACAAAAAAAAGTAATCCTAATAGATTTTGTGAGGAGATGCTCGATTGGTCACACCAAGCGTTCAGAAATTCGTACGAAAGTTGTCGCCTAAGAATTGTCATTTCAGTCACACCCATAAAATCGCACTCACACCCGGTGTGTTATTTCTGAACTCACCCCAGCATTAGAAGCGTTCTTTGTTTATCCATTTCTTTGTTAGATCAGTGAGCCCTAACCGTTTAACTGAAACCATTTAAATGCAAGAAAACCAGCGCATCTGTTCCTTCCAAATCGGGGTCGACTGTCGACTAGGGCGGGTATTATAAAACTGCTTTGACAGTTAACTTGAAGTTAACTTTTTGAATTACATGTTATTGCAGAAGTTAACTCTCAAAGTGGTTTTATAATACCCGCCCTTAGACGACTAGCTCTAAAACTCTTGAAAGAAATACAACTAGGCCGAGTTCAGAAATACCGCACAGGGTGCGAGTGCGATTTTATGGGTGTGCCTGAATTGACAATTGGCAATTGGGCCTATAAGCACCGTCTAGCATTTTTGAACAGCTAGGGCGTCGCACCGGTGTCACACTCACACTGGGTGTGTCATTCCTGAACTCGCCCCTAATGCACGAAACACGTGATATTTAATCGTTTTGAACACACATATGCGCCAACCGCTTGACGCCACAGCATACTGAAAAAAATGCGAGATCGAAGCTGGCGGCAAATTTGTTTTTTTTTTACCGTCATGGTGCATCCAGACCGGTGCAACAAACAGCCCAAAACGTTCGCGAACGTTGCAGAACATTTCAGTTTGGACGGTTGTGCGCTCAGACCTGCTCTCGCGAGCTCTGTTTTGCGCAGCGCAAAGTTTTTCATGCGGTCTCAGTACATAAAGAAAAAATTGTTGCGGCAGTTAAAACGTCATCCACGCTGAGCAGAATGCTTATTGCAAAACGTTATCGCGAAGGTTTTGCGCTGATTGTTGCACCGGTCTTGATGCACCAAGAAGAATATTTCTGCGTTTATATTGCTTGAAGAAGACGAATCGTAGAATGATGTGAGCAGCAAAAATGTAGATGATTGATTCAGAGCGGGTATTATAAAACTGCTTTGACAGTTAACTTGAAGTTAACTTTTTGAATTACATGTAATTCCACAAGTTAACTTTAAGTTAACTCTCAAAGTAGTTTTATAATACCCGCCCTAAGAACGAGAAGTTTGATCATATGTACGTCGATATCGAACGCAGCACCTAAGCTGTATTCGAACAAAATGAAAAATCGGTTCCGTTCCGGATCCGTTACACAGCGTCATGACAAATATCGGTTCCGTTACGGTTCCGGTTCTACCATTAATTTCGGTTTCAACGGTTCATACCGGTATAGTTTTTCGCAAATATCCAGATAAATTTATGTTTTTGTAATTTGTGGTTTATTTTTTATTGGATTTCTCTGCCTGTCTGCAACGCAACTTTATGAGGTTGCTGGTGGCCGTATTATATGACACACGGAAAAGTTGTAAAATACAAACTGTAAATGGTGTTTCATTAGGTCTGTTTCTGCAGAAATCACAAACCAGTCAGAGCGCATTTCATTGGTTGAAAACAGTCAGAAACAGTCAGCAAACTAGTTTCAACCAATGAAATTCACTCTGAATGGTTTGTGATTTCTGCAGAAACAGACCTATAGACTTTAAAATAAATAATATTAAAAATTATCATTATAAAAATAAATAAAAATCTCAAGCCCCCACTACAGTGACTCTATTACCACAGTGGCGACAATTGCTGTCTTCTTTTTGATTGGTTCTTTAAAATCCTATATATTCATATGGAAAACGCCGCCGTTTTGTGCCCAACCTCTTGCTTCTTTTAAATATGGATATATAGGATTTAGGGCGGGTATTATAAAACTACTTTTAGAGTTAACTTAAAGTTAACTTCTGGAATTACATGTAATTCAAAAAGTTAACTTCAAGTTAACTGTCGAAGCAGTTTTATAATACCCACCCTAATTCAAAAAGTTAACTTCAAGTTAACTGTCAAAGCAGTTTTATAATACCCGCCCTTAAATGGACATCCATCATAAAAAATTGAAAACAACGTATCCGATGACTATAATTCGGCACATCAAAGTAGCAAGTAACAAGTTTGGCACAAAATGGCGGCGAAACCTCTATTGTCGCCGCTGTATGTGAAAGTTTATTTAGCCACTGTAGCCCCCACAACGTCAATGTACCAGTGATGACGTATCACAGTGTCGTTTCCCGCCTTGACCTAGGGTGTTTGGTGTTTGCACCACAGGTTGTAATTGCGCTGATTTTTGCTTCATGTATATTTCGTTTTAGTGCCTTATTTAAGCCTAGTACTCATAACTGCGAAATTCGCCTTTTTTTGACATTGCTTCGACAATTTGATGTTTTATGCATTAATCAAACGTCAAATTGTCGAAGCAATGTCAAAAAAGAGCGAATTTCGCAGTTATGAGTACTAGGCTTTAAGCTTCTAAAACAACCCTTGTTTAGATCTCGTTTGCATCTTCCTCTTTGCCTATTATGTTAATCAAAATTAAATAAATATTTAACACTAACGACAGCGTTGATGACATCGGCAACGGTGCAGCATCATACGAACTTGTTTCCAAAAATCGAGGCCGATAGCAATCCTTTCCAACGCTCTGTTCTTTTCTTAAAATTATTAAAGATACGAAACCGAAAAATACCGGTTAGAACCGATTAATTTATATCGATTCCGGTTCTGCCTGCCTCACAACGGTCTGGTCGGGGATTCTAAAATCACGATTCGACATACGACTCGACAGCGAGACGATTTTCCCTACGATTCTAGGTTAGAAATCTCATTGGAATTATACCTTTCGAGACGACAAGGCCGGTATCGTTGTCGAGTCGTGTGTCGAATCGTGATTTTAGAATCTCGGCCCTGTTTCTGCAGAAATCACAAACTAGTCAGAGCGAATATCTTGATTGAAAACGGTCAGAAAACTAGTTTCAACCAATGGAATTCTATCTTACTGGTTTGTGATTTCTGCAGAAGCAGACCTAACATTTCTATGAAATATGGGTTTCATTCCGGTTCCGGTCCGTAATAAGAAAACGGTTCTGTTCCGGTTTTCAGTTCAAGGTCTGTTCGCAAAGAAATCACAACCAGTCAGGAGCAAATTTCATTGGTTGAAGACAGTCAGAAAACCAGTAACAACCAATGAAATTCACTCTGACTGGTTTGTGATTTCTGTGCGAACAGGCCTTAATCCTTCCGGTCTGGGTCCCTGGTTTTAAATACTCTGTCAGCACGAACTTTTTGTCTATCTGGGCGGGCTGGGCGTCGTTAGTTGTATTCCTTTCACACCTAGGAGGCGCTCCGGAACAGCTCCGGGGCTTCACGCGCTTATTCCTTTCGAAAAGTGTTTGTTGCACCACCCATCTGTTCCCTGTAAATCGGGGGCGGCTGAACACCGGAGCGAGTAGCTCGAGTGTTTCAAACTCTTGAAAGGAATACAACTGTTCTCTACTGACTACGACTCTTTTTTCTGCTTCCTTTGTGCTAGGCAACTAAAAACAGTTTCAATTGAACTGGTGACGTCACAAACGTGTAATACTGCGTTGCATTTAGTTCAAGCAGCCAGGTTCAAGTTAGTGCAAGATAGAGAACCCTCGTGTTTCTGCTGCCAGTATCCCTTTGAAATTTTTGAAAAAGAAGAGGTGGTAAAAAATTAGACTGTCTAACCTCAAATTGTGTGATTTTGATTTAAATGTTGCCCGTTCGGCGTTCCTTCAGTAACTTGTTCGTGTGTGGTTTGCCGGTTTGAAATTAAATTTTGGGGTAAAAATGGGTATTGATCAGCAATTATCCGCTGTCGAAACTGAACTATACGATCGCCAAATCAGATTATGGGGCATTGAGTCACAAGAAAGGTGAAATTACTCATTTTTTATATGGCCTGCTAAATGGCTGTAAAAATTTTAGAATACTAACCAGATTTTTATATATTAAGGTTACGAGCCTCGAACGTGCTCCTCATCGGGGTAAGAGGTCTGGGCTCGGAAATTGCCAAAAACATTCTTTTATCTGGCATCAACTCCTTGGTTATTCTAGACGATGGCATTGTATCTGAAGAGGAACAACAGAAGAACTTTTTTTTAACCCAAAACAGTATAGGGAAAATGGTAAGATATAATACTAGATTCATACATGTTTTGATTGATAAAATCTATAGATTGCTGAAGAATTTATCATAAAAGCGCAACTCCTCAACCCTTTGGTCAAACTTACTGCTGACACATCAGACCCAACAAAAAAAGACGCTAAATTCTTCGAAGGCTTCACTATGGTTGTAGCCACACGCATCAAGACTGATTTTCTCATGAAAATTGACCAAATCTGTAGGGCCAGCAAAATCAAACTGCTTTTTGGAGATGTTTTTGGATCATTTGGCTACTCTATCAGTGATTTTCAAGAGCATGAGTATTATGTGGATCAAATTAAGTTCTCTACAGTAAAACGATCTCTGCTTGATATAGGCACAAGGCCTGAAAAATCTGAAAAAGAAATTGTTAAAGTCAAACATCAACTCGTTTTTCCCGAGTTAAAAGAAGTACTTATCATGCCTAATACTGAGCAAAGTGTTGATCATATTAAAAAAATCAGAAAAATAAATCCCTATTTTTATTTCATGCTGAGTAAGTAGTTACAGTTTTGCTTTCAAGAATCGTCAAAACTCATTAGCTTTTATTTCAGTTCTATTGGAATTCCGCAACAGGCAAGGCCGTAACCCTGAAATATCTTACAAAATCAAAGATGTTCAGTTATTGAAAGACATCAAAAAGGAGGTTCTACGTGACTATGGTGCAGATCGCTTTGAAAGTGAATTGGATGATGATTTATTTGAGCTGGTTTTTGGTGAAGTTGTTCCAGTTTGTGCTATAGTAGGTGGGGTACTGGCGCAGGAAGTTATCAAGGGTGTATCTAAAAAAGAAGTCCCTATTTATAATGTGTTTTTGTTTGATCCATTAACTTATTCTGGTAAAGAACAACTTATAAAGACCAGTAAGCAGTATTAGATTATTTAAGTATTTAACTAAATTTAAGTATAATATGTCTAGGGTAGTTCTGAGAGTAATGGACACTGATTCAGTAGAGGACCTGTCTGCCTTGAGAACTCCTGAATCTTTAAACTGTACCTTCAATTTATTCGATTTTCTGATAACTATGCTTGGTTGGCTATGCTGCTGTTCCCCTTAGTTCGGCTAAATCATTCCTTTTTGAAGTCCTTGTGCAAATATTAGATTGTGTCACTATAATTATTGTCAATATGATATTGTTTTCGTGTAGCACAGTCTAAGGTAAGTATACAATTCATCTAGCCATGAATTATGCAACTACCTCAGTCAACAATCAGAAAAAATGAAAACTTTCACAACTTTTACATTAGCGCAGAAAAACTTTTTGTGCATCTTTGCAAGTAGATATCGTAAGTGAAAAATCAAGGCGATTTGATTGAACTTGCTCCATTTGTTGATTACAAAGGTTGTATTAAAGTAAATGACAGTAATTGGAACGTTTCCTGCAGATCTCAAAGTTCTAACCCCCAAGTTAGTAATTCCCAAGGTATTTCCATACAAAAAAATGCCAGAAGCTAAAGTGAAATCTGTTCTTACAAAGCATTCCAAATGAAATTGTCCAAAGTGGCTGGAAGTCCCAACTATTATTCAACAAGCAAAACAAGCTTCGTCATATCCATCAATTACACCCATCAGGTCTGGAAGATATATTGCCGAAAAAATATGATTGCTCTTTAGGGGATGCCCAAGAGTTTGCTGCTTTCCTTTTACCAATGTTGCAGTTTGATGTGGACAAAAAAGCTACCGCATCAGAATTAGGGTTGGGTAAATTTCACTTTTCACTTCATCTGGAAATTTCACTCTGAAATTTTCATGGAAATATTGAAATTTTTAAAATTTCCGTGAAATGTTCAAAATTTCTGAATTTTTCTGAAAATTTCCAAAATATCATGAAATTTTCTAACTGAAATGATTCACTATGAAATTTTCAATGAAATTTCATAAAATTCCATGAAATTTTCTATAAAATTCCATGAAATTTTCTATAAAATTCAATGGGCTCTCACTAATTTTTGAAATTGGCATATTTGGATAAAGCAACTAAAAACAGAATTTTCTGTATTTTTACTTTTGAAAAATTCATAGTCCTTCTTGAGAAAACAGAAAAAAAAGAAATGCCTCCAAATAAAAACCCAGAATTTATTTCTATGACGTTGCAGCTCGCAATTTGACCGTGTTGCCACTAATTGACAACATTGAAAATTTGTAATAGATTTAATTCTGAAATGTTCGCAAAATATGAAAAGTAGGTAAATTAATTAGTTAGTATTCGAGATTTTATAACTTTTTTATTGAAATTATGCTTAAACACAATTTAATAGAATTTTTTATGTTTAGTTTTATTTATTTTTTTTTACATTGCACTACATTTAGTCACCACCGACAACAGCGCATTCGAGCCTTTACCTGCTTTTACACAGCCGAAGCGGTCAGCTCCTTGCAACAACAAGCGAAATGAAAAATATTTATGTGACGTCAGCAAATCGGCGCGTTTTAAATCAATTTGAATTTCGCCAATTTCAAATGCCTGTAAAAAACTTATTTAACCTTGTAGAACATTTTTTTTTTGGTATACAGAATGTTTGAAGCACCCATGGCTGAACTTCAATAAGCCCCTGTAAATAATTGTTTAAAGAGATAATTCATTCTGCCTTTCAAAATTGTTGTTGATGAAAAAGCGAAAATCCATGGTTTGATATTTCATGCCATCAATATTGAAAAAAGGACTCTTATATTAAATGTACTATTTTATAAATTTACTATTTTATAAATGCATTATAGCTCTTTTCCCACACAATCACACAAAATACCGATATTGCAGTTTTCAAACCACCAAAATGTGGATAGGAATCTCTCAGAGATTGGAAATTAGAAAATTTCAGAAAGGATGTACCTGGGTCTTGAAATTGGACTAACCTGTGCCAGAAATGGTTATTTTTGGATGTAATTTATTTATTTCATTTACTACAGTTGCAAGCAATGGTCGTATGCAAAGATTTTTCAAGGAGAATATTTCTCGTATCGTTGACGGTACGGTGACGTGTCGGTGCCGGCACGTATAGTATGAATCGCGCTTTAGGCGTGCCATAATCTTAAAGCTAATAATGACGTGAAGTCTGAAGTTGATAAATTCCTTCTTTAATTAAGGAAAAAACTGGGAATAAACCTTATTGTGCATTATAATTGAACTTGCTTTGGGAGAAGTTTTCTTTATAACTTGTAAACCGACTTTAGCATATAATGCGCATAGATGGTAATTCTATAGTTTCTTTACATCTGCATAATCACCTCAATGTAGGTAGGGTTTTAACATGCTAGGAAACTGTAGAGAAGTTTTTAGATAAATTTACATTTAGGTAGGTATTATTTTGTACAACTTTGGGGACGTTGATTTCATATCACTAAAAGTCCACTTGAATAATCCATTCACTGTTAAATTAGTGTTTGACTGTTACTGGAAACCATTCAACCCCCAAAATAAGTATTTCAGTAGTGGAATCCACCATCTCCTAAAAAGCTGGAGCCTCAAGTACAAACATCCAGCTGACTTTCAGAACTACTGTGCTCAAAGTTTTTGACCTTTATTCTACTTTTCTAATAAAACTCTTGTTTATTAGTTAATTTCAACCTGGCAGAGGTTACACAACAATAAATATCATATCAGGTAAAAATAGATCTTATGACGGTATTTTAAGTTCACGGGTAAGAAATTACGAGACTTATTATTGTACCGAATCGCCGGCGTATCTTGATTTAAACGCTTTTGTACTAGATAATTGAAAATATATTTTTCAGTGGGAACTATTTTTAGAATACACGCAGCTTCTTTTGTTTTATAGCTAATATTGGACAGTGATCAAAGGTTTTCCATACAATAATTATCATTTTAAATTTTGTATGCTTTGCACTAATTCGTTCCGCCTATCCGTTCATGTTGCCAAAAGTCATTATTATTTTACTAATTTAAATTTTATTGTTTTCTTGTTATTTCCTATTAATCATTCCAGTTTGCTTTAGTACCGTTAAGCTTTCGAGATTTTCTGTTTTCGAAATATTGGATGGAATTAGCCGAACACAAAATAGAAAAGGTTTATGAATTCTGTTTATCAAAACTCGCAGAGCTTTGTGGAAATGTTAAGTAGCTTTTGAGATGTAAATCCATATTACGCATTTGGAAGAATTCTGAAATTATAGTTAGCAGTTAGCAGATTTGAGGGAAAAAACTGGGATTAACCCTACAATACCGTGATCTAAATGCAGTAACCGTAAAATATACAAGGTGTTACTAAATATCATGTCATTGAAGGAGGTAAGTCTTTGGGATATTCTATGGAAATTCATGTGAAGATGTGCCCTATATTGCATAATATTTGGAGATACAGGGCGGTAAAGTTTCAAAAGAAAATCAGTTTTTCAACTTTATCATAAATACTCTGCTTCTTGCATCCCACTGGGTGTCATGTTATATTCGAGTCTGTTATTTAACTAAAACACATAGTAATAATTTACTAAAGACACTCGTTTATTGGTTTTTCTGGTACCTTACATTATGCAATTTCTCCCCATAACATGATCCTAATTTTCCTCGTATCTGTCACCCATGTCATTAGCTAAAGGTCGATTTACATAAGTAAACACAAGACATATTTTCTAGCTAGCGAGAGTACCTAGTATAAGAAAAAAAATAATTTTTAATCTAAGTACAAACATAGTCACTCAAAAAACTTAAAGAGTCTTCAACATGCGACCAAATCTTGAAACCGGATTTGTCATAGCCTTTGCATTGTCCGGAATATTATTGTGATGAGACAAGTTGGTACAGTCAATTAGGCTTTCAGTTTCTAAATTATCAGTTTTCTCGATTGTATCATTACAATTCTTTTTAACAACAAAATCATATTTATTATTATGATCATTTTGAAATTTGATGTTTGTTGATGCTTTATACAAATTAAATCTGTTTCAAGATTACCTGTAGAAAGCTGGACAAAATAGGACCTTTTTTGGTGCTATTGTATATATACTTTCATGATTTTCCATCTTTTTTTTAGAAGCGCGCTTTTATATTTTGATCAGTGATTTGTCTAGTAGTGCAATCGTGAGTTATTTTTATGCGCATTTCATTGATTTTGTGTATAGAAAGACAACTGTTTTAAATATACAACATCCTCAGATTTAAAATACCTACTACATATTCAGAGCCAGACTTCTTATTTTTCCATATAACTACCCCATTTAATTTTTTTTACATATTTTATATCCCAAAAATTATATTTTTCCAAAGTGTTCATTACTGCCTCCAAATAGTGTCCATTACTTAGTCAGCATTTGTCATTAAAAAAATGATATTTTATTTGTAAAACCTAATAAAAGTTACTGATGACTCTGTTATATGTTATGTGATGTTTAGTTAGTACACTTATAACTGCACCACCCTACATTATCAAAGATGCTGATCTCTACAATCGTTTTTTCATAGGAGGATTCAGTGTCCATGACTACCTCGACCTGAACTACCCTATCGCTTGTATTTGTAAGCTTTGATACTTTTTCTTCATAAAATTAAAATGTGAAACTTGTATAGTAGTAATTTTTTATTCCCTATCCTAGCGCCATTATTTTTTTAGGGAAATTTATATTTGAACAATATATTTTTTGGCAATGTAATTACGTAAAACAAAATACCAATTATTCAGTTTACAAGGAAACCGAGTTGCGTAATGTATGGTGGAATATATTTGAGTAAAGTATAATTTTCTCTGTTTTTTTTTTGATGCCTTACATTATTACAAACATGCACCATAATAATTTATTCAAAAACTCACTTTTCTTAAAGTAAGCTTTCATATGCTGCCACTGGAAATGAAAGTGGGTTTTATTTTGGTCCCACTTGTGCATAATTTGATTATTTCCTTTGCCTAGCTTATAATTGAATGACCAAGAAGAAAAAAAAAAGCAAATTTGACAAAAAAAAGCTACCTGTTATTTCCGTAGCAACGCAAGATATCATGAAAGTTGCAAAAAGCGTCCAGAAGACAGTCAATCTCGCATGAAGAATCATTTCACCATGTACCAGTTTCCAGATTCTTCGAAGGATTTCTCAGCATCTAAGTATAATAAAGCTTCGTTCAAAAGCGGTTTCGGCACAACTGAAAAAGAGTTTAAAAATTGGGCTTTCCACTGGTCCCGCTTAATTTTCGGCTTGGGTTATTTGGATTTCGAGAAGGACTTCGACAAGGTACCACACCAGTTTTTCACTCTTAAACTGAGTCATTTACTTGCTTTCCTTCGGATGTTCCCAACAAACAGAAAATTTCGGGTGGGGGTAAATGGCACGCTGTTTCACACATTGTTGAATGGAGTTCCTCAAGGCTGAGTCCTTGGACAATTGTTGTTCCACATCAGTGACCTAGCAGCAGATATAAAATCATCAATAATTGTGTTTTATGCTGATGACACAAAGCTGTATGCAAACACCCACACGAATTATGAGGATCTTCACGAGGATATTAAAAAAAATTGAACTGTGGTGAGACAAATGCAGAAAGGAACAAATGAAGAAAAGTGCATAGTCCAGATTGTGGGCTCTTATTTGTCTGGAGTTGCCTTATACCATAAATTGTGCAGTTCTTAACCATGTGAAACCTTAATATGCACATATACCTACTATATGGAATCTATGATTTATCAAGGATATAAAAATGTTGGAATGTGTTCAGCGGAGAGTGACTAATATTCCGCAAGGACAACTATACATAATGATAGCTATGAATTCGCCTTTGAATTTAACTATCATAAGATCAAATATCAGGAGACTAAAGTTGATTTAATAGAGGCATATACAATTTTCAATGGCTATAACGATTTCGTTTAAATTATTTATTAAGTGAACATTTTACAACTGGTGTAGATTTTTGATAAATATGAAAACAGAGGAAAAATTTAAGCTCCCAAAAAAACATTTAACCGAATTGTATATCAGTGGAGCGTATTGTTAGAAGAAGCTATGGAAAAAGGCTGCCACATACGCTCAGTTTTTTTGCACAGGTTGACTCTCCAAACTTGGTTTGCGCAGGCATATCTACACGTCTATGGATACATCCGGCCGACTGTGCAGACCGTTGGCCTGGGCGAGTAAATTCAAGATCTGCTTGAAATTTGGCCTGCACGGACCATGTACACTTTAGAACAAAAATATCCTTTAAAAGCCCCCACAGACGCTCCGTTGTTTTGCAGAGGCAAACCTGGGTAGTTTGCGCAGGCATATCGGCACGTCTGTGGATAATTCCGGCCAACTGTGCAGGCCGTTGGCCTGGCCTCAGTAAATTCAAGATCTGCTTGAAATTTGGCCTGCACATACTATATTCACTGTAGAACAAAAATATCCGGAAACTGCGTTTGCCGTTCTCCGTGGAAAGAACTGTGCTAAAAACTGTGCGTGTGTGCGAGGGGCGCATAATTCTATTTGCGCAAATTGGCCTGCACAGTCAGTCTGTGCAAAAAAACTTAACGTCTGTGGGGGCCTTAAGCTGCGTTTGTCGTCATGTTTAGAAAGAACCTGTGCTAAAAACTGTGCGTGTATGCGAAGGGCACGGGCATAGTTTAATCCACGTAAATTGGCCTGCACAGTCAGCCCGTGCAAAAAAACTGAGCGTCTATAGTGCCAGAAATTTGAACCTTTCCAAAAATATCTTGTGGTAACCCTGAATTACCGCAAATCTTATCTAGAGAAGACTCATAATCGCATATTCCGGAGCTGAAATATCACATTAACCAGTCATCATCATCCTAGGCGATCACTCGATACCGAGTATGATTATCTTCTATTCTATATTCTTATTGTGGGTTTTCTGATGGCTATATAAACCAATTCTGGAGCCGCACACTCTCCCACATACTTGGCACACCCAGTCTCTGGCAGCATTGTCTCTTCCCCTGTTCTATCGCTCCTTCCTGCGGTCCCTCTTTTCGGCCTCCTATCTGCGTCGCTTGTTTGCAAAAAATTGTGAGTTGCTGGTATCGATACGGCACGTTGCCATATTTTCTTTTAGAACATCTTTATAGCGTGTCTTCTGTAGGTGGTCCATCTTTCGCAGCCATATGTGAGTCTTGGTATTACAACTGCATTGTAGACGCGAAGTTTGGTCTCAACGCTGATGTCATGATTGTTGAAGACTCTCTCTAGAAGTCGCCCGAATTCGCTTTTGGATTTCAGCGTCAATGGTTGCATTCGCTGACAGATTGCTCCCAAGGTATGGGGTAGCGTTCTACGTTCTGCAACGAATGGTCATTTATAGTTATATTTGGGGCTTGGGGATTAGTATCCGGTGCGGGTTGGTGGAGAATCTGCGTCTTGTTTAAAATGACCTCTAGGCCCATTCTCCTGCATGCCTGCTTGAATGCATTGATAATTGCCTGAAGATCTTCCTCTGTATTGGCCATCACGACGTTATCATCCGCATATTCAAGTTCGATTATCGATGTCGTCGATGCTTTCGTCTTGGCTCGTAATCTGTTTAGGTTGAATAAGCCGCCATCAAGTCTGTACAGGATTTCTACTCGTGACGGCACTCGTGGCCCTCGACAAGGTGAAGTATGGATCCTATAAATAGAGAAGATAAAGTGTCGCAATAACACAGTCCTGTTTAAATAACATAATCCTGTTCAACGCCTGTAGTCATTTGAAAAGACTCTCCTTGTCCATGGTTGCTATTAGGATAGTTGCATTCATATTATTATAAACTGTGTTATCATGCAGTAGGCGGAGTATCCGGATGTACTTTTGCGGACACTCAACTTTTGCCAATATCTTCCAAAGACCTTCTCTGTTGACCGAATCAAATGCTTTGATTAAATCTATGAAGGCCCATGTAAAGAGGGAGAAATTTTTTTCTCTCACTAGACACTGTCATTTGAGATTTTGCATGCTATAAAAGGACAGGGTACCTGTTGTTCTCATTGGTACATCTGCTTCCTCGTTTCGAGAATTAGGCGCCTCTTGGATGAACAGAACAAAGAAAAAGTTAGAATTACTAACAAAAATCAGCACAAAAAATACATATGAATAAAAGTACCTATAAAAGAGGTAATGAATAGTGAATACTTAGGTACCTACCTACTTTGAATGACAACGTACCTACCTACCTAATAATCGCGTTGAATCGAGTATTGAGTAATCAAGTAACGAAAATCAACATCTCTAGAAAAAAAAAAACAAAAAGCGAAAACAATCTGTTTGTGGTAGGCCAGGCCAGAATAAACATAGTTGATGAACTATGAAGTGTGCCGCGACCGCCCTCAGACTTCTGATATGCCGGCCGGCCCTATTTCGTTTAATTTTAATTTGCTGATTCTGATTCACAAAGCAAATAAAAATTAACACACAGTTAATTGTACCTTGAAATTCCTGTTTTTTTTTTTAAGTAAGTAAAAAAAGTTGATATCTGGTACATTATAGACAAATTACCAGAGTCCACAGAAACTCGAACTTTAGGATAAACCGATAAATAAACATATTTTTCTAGTATAGTGCTAGTGCAAGGTACAAGTGTGGCAACACTGGCAAGGCTGACACAGATGTGGGATATTGAATGTTTTCATGGTAATTTAATAATTTTGTTACAGTTTTGTTCTGGTTTTAGTTGATATGTTGCTCTAATAAAAATAAATAAATAGTGCCAGTGCAATAGTCAGTGTATGTACTAGATTTAAGAAATATGTATTGTTTAACAGGAAATTAGTTAAAGTTGAAAGCTTGGGGAAAAAACGGAATGTGTAAGGAAATGCAGAATTCTAACCTTTATTTGTTTCAGGTTTAAGTTACAATTTTTACTGTTAAATAATATAGATCAAATGAACAAGCTAACTTGGTTAGTACAATGTCATAATATGTTCTAAAACAATTAGTCAGTCCAAATTTGTTCCTTTCCACCTATCAATTTTTAATGTAAACAATTTAATCTGTTTCCATAAATAACTTAATTAATTTAGGTTTTGTTTGAATTTTGTAGGACTCACATTATAAATAAACAATATCCTAGACTGTTAAGTGAAGAATGATGGGTGACACAGGTGGTAATGTACTGCATATTGGAGATATTGTGTCCCTGTACGCAGAAGGGACTGTTTCTGGATTTTTAAGTACTTTAGGGTAAGTTTCGATGCTGCTTATTATTATAATTTTAAATTTAATGATACAGAGGAAACCGAGGAGGAAACTCTCAATAGCGACCAGACTCTGGGAATCAAACGTAATTCGTTAAACAGG
Organism: Ceutorhynchus assimilis; assembly: GCA_917834065.1. Classification (NCBI taxonomy): domain Eukaryota; kingdom Metazoa; phylum Arthropoda; class Insecta; order Coleoptera; family Curculionidae; genus Ceutorhynchus; species Ceutorhynchus assimilis. The sequence goes on along the minus strand of OU892277.1, from coordinate 16,578,140 downwards.
GGTCATCATTTAACAGAAGAACATTAACATATATATTTTACACTGTTCATTTATTAATAATTCACATGTACAGGATGGGCCAATTTGGACACTTTTAATAGGGAACGTCAATTTCTGAGCGAGATACAAAAAAACGAACCCCCCACTCTGAGGCTCAAATTTCATGAAATCTTGATTGGTGCAAACCGCATTTTGATATCTTCAACCGTTTAGCCGCTACAGGGCGATTCTCGATTTTGAGAAATACTGTGAAACCTTCATAACTTTTTTGTTTATGAACATAATTGATTTCCGTAAAAACTTTCTAGAGGAACTTCTCAAAACAGAATTCAGTGACGTTCTCAGTTTTTTTCTATTTCGCCCCTATTTCGAGATATTGACCAAAGCCCGATATTTTCCAATGGGACCCCCTTTATATTAATAGCTCATCAGAAAGCTCTGCTTTTGCTGATTTCAATGGTATAAAGTTCGATAGGTTTATCTCTAACAGTTTCGGAGAAAAAAAAACTGTTTTTGTCATAAGGAACCATGTGTTAGAAAGAGACCTTGCTCATTTTCCTTACAGATATAAAGTCCTTTTCTAACACATTGTTTCTTATGACAAAAATCGATATAATTTTTTTCTCGAAGACTGTTAGAGATACACCTATCGAACTCTATATCATTGAAATCAGCGAAAGCAGAGCTTTTCAATGAGCTATTGATATACCGGGTGCCCACGAGATCACTTTCCAGCTGCCATTTTTTTATTTGTCTATCGATATCAACGAAACTTGGTAGGAATGATATTCTAACGAAACGCCATTTTTATGCATTTCTGACAAGTTTTCCTGACTTCCGGTGACCCAGAACTTTTGATTTTTAAATGGCACACCCTGTATATTTTTTGTTTTTCGGATTCTACAGATCGTTTTACGTCCTAATGCACCACTTTTGCATCGAGTTTTGTTCAAATTTTGTTTTTAAATTAAATTTTAATTTTTGAACTAGAGTGCCATGATCACGCTAAAATGACTCTACATACTTCACTGAATTTCAGAAAAATACAAACTCAATTTTATCTTTGTAAATTTTTTTGATACAGGGCTGTAAACTTCATTATTTTAGTATTTTTGCCCTAGCTCAAAAACTAGAATAGAAACATATCACTTTCATAACATTACTAAATGCAGTATTTTGAAGCGAATCCAATGATACAATACACTACGTCATTTTTCTTAATTTTCGTTCAAATATTTTCATTTCATTATGTGATATTACCTTGCATTTTTTGGGACTTACACCTCAATTGAAATTAATACCAGAAGTTTCTTGATCTTATGTGGGTATTTTTATTATTTTTTTCTACTTGAAATTTAATTTGAAAACGAAATTTAAAAGTGGTACATTAGGACGTAAAACGATCTGTAGAATCCAAAAAATAAAAATATACAGGGTGTGCCACTTGAGAATCGAAAGTTTCGGTAATTTCCGGTGAAACCGGAAGTCAGGAAAACTTGTCGAGGATGCACAAAAATGGCGTTTCGTTAGAATATCAAGGTTACCAAGTTTCGTTCATATCGATGAACAAATAAAAAAATGGCAGCCGGAAAGTAATCTCGTGGGCACCCGGTATAGGGTGTCCTATTGGAAAAAATCGCACTTTGGTCAATATCTCAAAATCAGAGCCAGATAGAAAAAAACTGAAAACGTCACTGAATTCTGCTTAAAAAAAGCTTTCAGAAAGTTTTTACGGAAATCAATTATTTTCATAAATAAAAAAGTTATGGAGGTTTCACAGTATTGCTCAAAATTGAGAATCGTCCTCTCGCGTCTAAACGGTTGAAAATATCATCATTTCATGAAATTTGAGCCTCAGAACGGAGCGTTCATTTTTTTGTATCTTGCTTAGAAATTGACGTTTCCTATTAAAAGTGTCCAAACTGTCCCACCCACAAGAATGGCAACAGACACAAACCAGAAAAATATCACTCATAAGTATCACATGCAACTCATGTACTTAAAAATACTTTTTGTGTCAATTTATATGTAAGTAAACACTGCATTCACAAATCAAAATCAAAATATATAGACCGTGAGATAGGGCCTGTTTAGTGGAATCATTTTTTTTTGTCTGGCATTTTGAGGGATGAATGTGGCTAGTTAGCTGATTAGAATATAGGTGGTTTTAGTGCTTGCCACCCGAGTTGCCACCTGTTCGAAATGTCCACAGAATGTTTCGCCGGAAAACTCGACTTCGAACTGGGATTACCGTCTGGCGATTTTTCAGCGATATTTCCACAAAAAAACCTTTCATTCTCTCGATTACCAAACAAAAAGTAAACGCGGAAGCTTCTTTTCTTTTCTCTTGGAAAATGACACTCATCCCCACTTTTTCAGCTATTGAAAAGCATCTGGTATTTTTTATGGGTGAATTATTTATCAATGTCAATCTTTTATTTAGAAGCCAAAAAATTTGAGATCATTAAAAAAAAATCCTCATGTAAATCAATTTTTTTCTTCTGCAAATTTTCGAACGGGAAGCAGGCATTAAAACCACCCATATTCTCATCAGCTTAGTAGCCACATTCAGCCCTCAAAATGCCAGGCAAAAAAAAATGACTCCACTAAACAGGCCCTATCTCACAGTCTAATACTTACCTACATAAATTTAAAAAAAACCTAAATATTAGCCATAATGTCTAGCAGTGTGTACCATACATCATACATACTACATGTCTTTGGACTAATATTCTTATTTTGATTCAAAACTGATTATAACAACTAATCTCATCAGCCTAAAAAACAAATTAAATGTATCCAACTAGCAATGAACATATTGAAGTAGTTACACGTTCTTATATTTCTTGAGAAATGTTGGGTTTTTCTGCCCCTAATGAAGGGTGTATTTAGCATCAATGTGTACCAATGATTGGTTTGATAGGTGCCCGTGGTAGTTTCACGGATAGCTTAGCGAAGAGGATCATGAAATAACGAGATTTCCATCTGCATATACTGGGAATATATAATCGTATATTTAACACAGGTGGTCCCTTTATAGGAGTGGCTGGTACCAGAGGTTTTACTATTCACTTGTAGTTCTGTTTGATTCTGTTTGATCAATGTGCCAGTAAGCTACCTACCCTTGAAGCTACCCAATGTAGAAGTTGGGTTACCCTCAGCAAATTTAAGTTCTGCTATTGCCGATGCAAAGTTTCAATCCGATCTGATTTCTAACATCGTTATCAGAACAACATTCAACATTCGTTCTAAGTCAGAAGATGCTGCTGTCGTGGGGTCTCCTGGCTACAATGTACATATAGACAACTTGGAAAAAGATCAAAGAAGGTTTTTGAAGTACTTATCGTTTAGGAGTGATGGTTTCTACCCAGAACAGGGTCAACCCTATCCTGATTTCCTAGCGAGATTCAATTTTTCATCCTTGCAAGCTCGGAGAAACTGTTTTGCAATAATCACCCTAATAAATAAATTCTTTATTTACGGACATGCCATTTTTACAAAGGTAGACTTAAAGTGTAGGTACACGCAATAATAAATATTTGGAATAACAAGTAGGCAACAGACAAGTTAGTATAAAAAAACAATATTACATAAGCCTAAACAAATATTTTGTAGTAGGTATCAAAACATAAACAACATAATACGCTTAAAATTGAATACAAATAGAAAAAACGATCATTTTAGGATCGACTTTAAAATTCTTTTGAATCTATCCAAACTTATGTTAAAAACATCCAAATCAGTCTTCAAAATAATATCATTCAGAGAACGACAGCTTCTAAGTAAAGGTGAATGGTAACCATAATTGGTTCTACGAAAATCAAGGTTAAACAATGTGTTTCCTCTTAAATTGCTAGATGGTACATGTAAGCCAATTCTAGCAAGTAAGTCTGGAGAATCAATAGAATTATTAACAATCTTAAACAAAGTACACATATCAAAAAACTGTCGCCTCTGGTTCAGATTTTCAAGATTTAGGACAGACATTAACTCATTATAATTTATAGATTCACTTGGGATGCCCAATCGATATGCAATGGATCTTAAAAACTTTTTTTGGATTCGTTCCAAGTGGGAGATGTGCACAGCATAATAAGGGGACCAGACAGGGCAAGCATATTCTACAACTGATCTAACAATTGCACAATAAATGTTTCTTAGGGTGTAGATATTAGTAAATTCTTTTAGTGACCTGAACATAAAGCCTAGTAATTTCATTGCTTTATTAGCAGTTATTTCAATGTGCTCTGTGAAGCTTACATTAGTGTTGAAATAGACTCCCAAGTCTCTAATAGTTTCAACCCTGTTAATCTCCAAATTATTAAGAACGTAATTATGTAAGTATGGTGTTTTTTTCCGAGAAAAAGTAATAACCTTACACTTCTCAACATTTAAGGGGAGTTTGTTTCTTTGACACCAAGTCCGAAACATATCCAAGTCCACTTGCAATAATTGAGCATCCCTGACATCCCGAACAACCATAAAACACTTCAAGTCATCAGCCAAGAGCAAAAAATCGGAATTTCTGAAGACACCTGACAGATCATTAATAAATATACTAAACAGCAAAGGAGACAGGTGTCCTCCCTGAGGCACCCCCGAGGTCACCGAAAATACTGAAGAGATGTAATTCTCAATTTTTACAGCCTGTTTTCTACCTGTGAGAAGACTTCCAATGAAGCTCAATAGACCTCCATGCAGCCCCACATCGGCCACCTTCTCCAATAGTATCTTATGGTCAACCCTGTCAAAGGCCTTGGAGAAGTCAGTGTAGACCGAGTCAATCTGACACTTATTCTCCAAGCCCTCCAACAGAGCCTCCTCATAGACCAGAAGATTAGTCAATGTAGATCTACCCTTAATAAAGCCATGCTGTTCCGGTACAATAACATGTTTCAAAATTGGTGTAAGAAAATCCGTTATTATAGACTCAAATACCTTAGAAAAAATAGACATTCTGGATATGGCCCTATAGTTTTTAATATTATTTCTTTCTCCACTTTTGAACACAGGAGTTATATAGCTTAATTTCCACATATCAGGAAACCGTCCCAACTCTAAAGCCTTATTGAATATTTTACATAATATTTCTGAAAGAATACAACTACAATTCTTAACAAATAATACTGGGATGTCATCAGGACCACAACCCAATCCATTCTTCAATGAATGTATCTTGTTAAATATATCAAGAGGGGTAATTAGAACCGAACTGATACTGCAATTAGACAAACTAGATAAATTAGAGACAGGAATGTTTCGATCACTCTCAACACTCACCTCAGTATAAACCGAGGAAAAACTATCCTTAAAGAGATTGACAATTTCATGAGGTGTGCTACCTTCATGCTCATCAAGAAACATAGAACTGGGATATCCACGATTTTCATTTTTCGATCGTACATATCTCCAAAATCCATTTCTGTCCTGTGTCTCGGACTCGATTTTCTCAATGAAATTCCTATGGCTGATATGAGAATAAATTTTACATTCTTTCCTAATTTCTGAAAAAACTCCATAATCCTGAGCGGACATAGTATTTTTATAGTTTTGATGTGCCTTTTTTTTAGACAAAATCAAACATTTCAAATGACTATCCATCCATCCTGGAAATTTTGCTGTTTTTCTTTTTGAAATGGGTGTAAAGATCTCAATAGCATGATAAATTTGATTATAAAAAGTATCGACAGCAGAGTTTATATCATCCACATCAACAAAAGAGTCCCAATCCACACAAGACAGATAAACATTTAAATCCCTAAAATTACAATTCTTATAATCCAGAAAACAATAATCATACTCCAACTTATCAGAATTATTATCTGAAATTAATACATCAAAAACCAAAGCAGGATGAGGTGTGTCCAAATTCAAAAGTGGATCGGCTGATATTGAGGTACATACATCCTTATTACTACAAAATATCAAATCCAGAAAGTTCCCATAAATATTAGAAATATTATTCACTTGATATAAGCTATGGAAAGCCATGCAGTCAGCCAACTCTGTGGTTTGTTCAGATTGTTTATCAATAGCCCTAGTCCCATGCAAATCATTGATCCAGGACACATCCGGTCTATTAAAATCTCCACATAAATAGATTTCCAAGTTTTGACAACTACTACATATTTCCAACGCAGCTGTTACGGATGAGCAGTAACTTTCATAGGAGTCTATAGGAGAATCTGGGGGCAGATAAGCATTGCCCAACAAAATATGATGCTCTTTCAAAGAAACCAGTACAAAAATGTGCTCCACTGATTCAAATTGAGTAGATATCTGTCTACAATTAAGAGACTTCCTCACTGCAACCATGACACCCCCTTGTGACTTATGGACACTGGTTCTATCAGAACGATCACAGCGAAATATTAAGTAATTACTCATTCCCAATTCGCTCGACAAAATGTCTTTATTCAGGAAAGTCTCAGTAAATAACACAAAATCATAGTTTTCCGTGGAAATATTGCACATAAGGGTGGTTAGTTTTGTTCTCAACCCCCGCACATTTTGATAGTAGCCTGTTAGAGCTACCCTGTTGCCAGAATATGTGTCTCCTGAACAAAATTTGATGGTCGATCATTTCGAGGTGTTCTATCTTGCCTGTCATTCAATTGTGAATCCAGCTTCACTCCCTCATTTCTAAACTGCCGTGGTCTAAATTGAAATTCCTTAAAAACCACTCCACGAGGCCAAAAGTTACAATCATCCCTAATTAACATACTTAACAACAAAATAGAATGTGCTGATTTATTACATAAAATAAACTCCTGGTCCCTCGTTTATGCAGTCGCCATCATGCTCCATTCCACCTTTCAACTCCTAGAACAGACATACTTCGTTTTTCTCCTATGTATAACATGTGTAGTATTGCAAATACGGATAGCAACATTGAATTGTTCAACCTAAATGGAGCTGCCATATGTCACATCATTGACCATTGAAAACTCTTATCTGCTTGGTTTGTTGCGGTAGTTTCCTTTTTTTATCATTGTTGTGGAACAGATCATCGATTTGTACTTTTTGTATGCTTTTATTTATATTTACCTGAGTAGTTTGTTATTATTTCTATTATTATATTAAGTTACTATCCAACTTATCAGAATTATTATCTGAAATTAATACATCAAAAACCAAAGCAGGATGAGGTGTGTCCAAATTCAAAAGTGGATCGGCTGATATTGAGGTACATACATCCTTATTACTACAAAATATCAAATCCAGAAAGTTCCCATAAATATTAGAAATATTATTCACTTGATATAAGCTATGGAAAGCCATGCAGTCAGCCAACTCTGTGGTTTGTTCAGATTGTTTATCAATAGCCCTAGTCCCATGCAAATCATTGATCCAGGACACATCCGGTCTATTAAAATCTCCACATAAATAGATTTCCAAGTTTTGACAACTACTACATATTTCCAACGCAGCTGTTACGGATGAGCAGTAACTTTCATAGGAGTCTATAGGAGAATCTGGGGGCAGATAAGCATTGCCCAACAAAATATGATGCTCTTTCAAAGAAACCAGTACAAAAATGTGCTCCACTGATTCAAATTGAGTAGATATCTGTCTACAATTAAGAGACTTCCTCACTGCAACCATGACACCCCCTTGTGACTTATGGACACTGGTTCTATCAGAACGATCACAGCGAAATATTAAGTAATTACTCATTCCCAATTCGCTCGACAAAATGTCTTTATTCAGGAAAGTCTCAGTAAATAACACAAAATCATAGTTTTCCGTGGAAATATTGCACATAAGGGTGGTTAGTTTTGTTCTCAACCCCCGCACATTTTGATAGTAGCCTGTTAGAGCTACCCTGTTGCCAGAATATGTGTCTCCTGAACAAAATTTGATGGTCGATCATTTCGAGGTGTTCTATCTTGCCTGTCATTCAATTGTGAATCCAGCTTCACTCCCTCATTTCTAAACTGCCGTGGTCTAAATTGAAATTCCTTAAAAACCACTCCACGAGGCCAAAAGTTACAATCATCCCTAATTAACATACTTAACAACAAAATAGAATGTGCTGATTTATTACATAAAATAAACTCCTGGTCCCTCGTTTATGCAGTCGCCATCATGCTCCATTCCACCTTTCAACTCCTAGAACAGACATACTTCGTTTTTCTCCTATGTATAACATGTGTAGTATTGCAAATACGGATAGCAACATTGAATTGTTCAACCTAAATGGAGCTGCCATATGTCACATCATTGACCATTGAAAACTCTTATCTGCTTGGTTTGTTGCGGTAGTTTCCTTTTTTTATCATTGTTGTGGAACAGATCATCGATTTGTACTTTTTGTATGCTTTTATTTATATTTACCTGAGTAGTTTGTTATTATTTCTATTATTATATTAAGTTACTATCTAATAGGTTTATATTGTATTATACCGATGCCTGCCTTGCCAGGCAGGTATTGTGAATAAATGAGTAAATAAATAAATAGATAAACACAGGTAACTGCACTTAAGTAAAAGACATAAAGGGCTGAGTTACAAGGTAAGCAGACAGCCGAACTCGAGGCTGAACTTTTCAAAGTCAATGAAATCCTTTATGAATTTCAACTGGGTTGGAAGATAGTTGAGATAACCAGTAAGTTACTTGCCTAAAATGAAATTTTTGTTGCAATCATAGCTTCCAAGCGTGTTTACGTTTACAGTTTAGAATTAGAATCCTTCGTTCTCAGGTATTCCTAGGCTGTTCCACCCATATACTGAATTTCATAAGAAGATCCCGCCTACACAGTTTTTATGCTATTTGGATTGACTTCGTATAAACTATACCCATAGCTAAAGAGAATAGTGGGTTGGTTGTAGGGGGATCCAAGCGTGGTGGCCTTCCATGCATTGCAGCAAAGACAATACTACTACCTGTTGGCTTATTGTGCACGAGAATAGTGGGAGTGAGATACCTATTTGTACTATGTTCCATATACTTTGGGGGTGGTGATTGACCCTTATATTTATTTATTTATTTATTTATGGTACATCTTACAAACATCAAGCAAGTTGATAATGACAAGTAAGGATTACTATAACTAACAGAATCCCTAGAATCTGAAGGAGGATGTTTATGCTAAGTATCTGACAAAGAAAATTGGATCTCTGACCTATAAGTTTTATATCCTATGTTGATCACACTAATGTATGAAAACCCCATGAGGCCACAAATAGTTCAAAACAAAATCTTAAAAATAATTCATAAAAAAATTGTATTCCACAAATATGCTTTACATCGAAAAAATTGTAAATTTGAGAGCTATATTCTTCATCTCGGTTGCTATGTTCACAAACATCGCAAAACTCAGCCTATTATGTCATGTTGTTAGAATGCCCACTCCTAGGTGGATCAGCTCCAATTCCGCAGTGTCATAGCGAATTTTATAGACGTTCCGATTTATTTGCGTCCAAAGTTATATAGGTACCTAACTTGTTACCAGCAGATAATGTAAAGCCAAAACTGTTCTCGAAACACTCGAAAGCATTTGTTTATGGATACATATATTTTCTCCAGGAAGCTTCTGTGAATGGGAAATAATATCATGCATATTATTTAATTTCTTCTAATGGATAGTAAGATGCTAAAGCGTGTAGATAACATTAAAGATCTTGGTATATATTTTCAGCCATTTCTTAGATTCAAAACTCATTGTATGTAGTGAACAAAACATACAGGGCTCTAGGGACAGTAAATATTTTGTACATATTTGATACTATTAATTTGTTATACAATGCTTTCGTTCACTCTCATTTAGAGTATGCATCAATCAACTGATATCAAGCAAATAAAAATATAGATTTAATTGAGAAAGTACAAAAAAGATTTCTCAAATTCCTGTATGTATGGAAAAATAATATACAGGGTGGCCCATCGAAAACAATCCAGCAAGCTTTACGGCTTTGTACGTAAAAATTAGAAGAAACTCTCGTAAACTTTTTCACCATTAATTTCATCTCTGTTTGTAACCTCAACCCCCTAGCAGGGACGGCTACTACCCTTATTTTTTTCAAATGGGAAGAGGTATGTTGTGATACATCTTTTTAAAGGGCATCTTAAGTCTCTTTGAAATGCCGCTTCGTTTTTCAAATTTTAGCAACGCGCCGTCGAGAAATTGCGTTAAAAACATTAGAAGATTTGAAGATCTTAGAATATTTACGGAACCGCATTACTTATGATTGCCAACAAATTACACCAGATGTTCTTCACAATGTCCGAGAACATTTTCACATTTTCAACAGCTGTTGTACTATTGTATGGAGGTGAATGGCGGACATTTTCAACATTTAATAAAATAACAGGTAAAGTAGTAGTTACCTATTCAATAAAATTACATTTTTTAAAACGCAATTTCTCGACGGCGCGTAGCTCAAATTCAAAAAACGAAGCGACATTTTAAAGAGAATTTAATGCCCTTTAAAAAAATAAAATGTATCAAAACATACCCCTATTTGTGAAAATTAGGGCAGTAGCCGCTCCCGCTAGGGGCTTGAGGTTACAGGGATGAAATTAATAGTGAAACGTGTCCCCCTGCAAACAAAAATTTACGGGTCCGAGGGTTTTTTTAAAATTTCACTTTCAAAGCCGTAAACTTTGCTGGACGGTTTTCGATCGGCCATCCTGTATATGCGTATACGTATAGTGTCTTACTATGGTAAATACATAGTTTCAAGTTCCACTCGCTAGTATTCAGAAGACAAACGCAATATGTGATCTTTATAGATTACATTCAAAATAATATTAAGTATTAGAATTGCCTGTTAATTAATCATATACATTTTAAACTACCAAAGATTCACTCCTTGTGGTAGAAAAAGGGTAGTGGGCAAATATGCCGAATTTCCTTTCACAAAAAAGGTTCGGATGAACCGAGGGGTGGTCTAAAACATTTAAGGTTATTTGGGTATCTTCTAAAATAAAGATAAGCCAAAAAAGGTATTGAAAGGCATTATAGACCTACGGCCGAGAAGCAAATAAGTCACCTCATCGGGTACAAAAGGTTCGAGTTTCTTGGATGAAACTACTTTATGTGCATATCTCAAAATCGGCCGTCTGCCGGGGTCCAGCGGTCAACTTCACAAATGACAGCTCGTCAAAAAGACGAAAATCTGGGTTTTCTCACCTCATTGTTACATGCCTAAAAATTTCAGAATGTGTAAGGGAAAAGCTCCTAGATACCTAATTCGGCCGGCAGACGTCGATATTTGGACGCCTATGTAAAGCAGACGCCCGCCGCGACGCCGAAAATCTGACGTAAGTGACCTTATGAGGTACATATGCAAATTTGGGCTTAAATGAACGGTATTTGTGTATAGAGTAAACAAATATTTTTTAAAATTCGGCAGACGGTCAACAACAAGTTGCAGACGCTCTAGAAAATTTAGATTTTGTTGTTAATACAGCATAAAATATGAAATATTTAATAAATAACTACAAATTTATTAACAAAATAAATAATTCTGGCCAAATTATAGGCATGTGCGTTACCTACCTAAAAACTACAAAATAAAACATATTCATAAAAAAAAATAGAACAGTCGCGAAACTTTTTATAAGAGTAGAAGCTAGTAGATACCTATTGTAGATATCTACTTCTTTAGACTTAAAAAGCTACATAACATGTAAAGGAGTTAGAGAGTCGGAAACAGTCAGAAAATATAAACTCAAATATAGATAGATACAAACGAAAAATACGTAAAATAAAACAGGTACAAAAGACGAAAAAGTGAATAGGAACTCTTAGCCAGTGTTACCAGATTGGGGGATTTTCAAGTAGATGGGGGAAAATCTGGGGGATAGTTTTTTGGGGGTAAGAATTGTAAGAATTTTCGCTATTGGGGGAAATCGGGTATATTTCAATGAATAAAACTAAAGTAAAAAATGTATTAAAATAACTGCGCCATCTATTTTTTCAATCAAGTACCAATAAAAAAGATACAGTTTGCTTCTTCTCCAGTGTTGCCAATGGGCGGATTTTAATCCGATTTGCGGATTTTTTTTGGACGATCGGATTTTTTTCGGATTTTGTAATTTAGAGGATTTTTGCGGATTTTTTTAGATAAAACGAATAAGGGCATGAAATCCCTCCAAAGCACAAAAAGCCAACATGGCTGCTATGGCAGTATGCAACAAAAGCGTTTGGTGTGGTTTTGAGATTATTTTTTAAACTATCCGAACTTCTTGGTACAACTGTACTTACCTATCTGTTCTGTCACCAGTCACAACATTTTATTTCATTTGTCATTTGTTAATTGTCATTTTATTTTTGGGATTAGAAAAATATAAACAAATAAAAAAGTGGTAAGGGTATGAGTTTTATTTTAAAATATTCAACGAATTTGTCTTTTTTTTTTTGCAAGTATGAGTCGAGAATAAATCTATATTTATTTGGGGGATTTTAGTTGACAAACAGTGATTTTTGGGGTATGTTTGAAATCCTTTGGGGGAAATTAGTTATAACCATCTGGCAACCCTGCTCTTAGCATTCAAAAATAATAAAAATGCCACATATAGAAAATCCAAAATTTCAGAAATCTAACCAGAAAGTAGTGAAATATGACTTAGAGTCAAGAAACTCTTCGACTGCATCATACTTAAAACAAAATAATATTACCTAATAAAAATATGGCACTAGCTGAAAAGCTTGTAGTGCATGCGTTGAGGACACTTTCAGCAAAATATAGGAAAAAATGACAAAATAATATCTGAAAAATAGTGATATTAAGATTCTTTTTCAATTTTTTTGGGTATCAAATCAATTTCTATTGTTCATCATCAGAAGAATCATGCATTATCTCTCCAATTTCATCGTCCATATCGTCGGTATAAAAATAAGATATTGAGCGTGATAAACGAGCAAATTTATATGAAAGTAGTATGGAATTCTTAATTCATGGTTCTGAACAACAACTTTCATCAGATTTTATGAAGGCAATGCGAAACGACAATTTTTAACAATCCTTGATCAAATTTCTATATACCAGTTCGAAGGACATATACATAGAGAAATTGTTGATACCTTCAAGTGTTTCCATGAAGAAGTCTATCATTTGTCAAAAATTGAAGCAAATAACGCAAATACTAATGTGGTAGATCGTGGATCTAACACTGACATACCAATCTACACAAAATTACCTAATAAAAACGTCAATGTATGAATGAAGGTTGGAGCTGCATCTAAAAATACCTGTAGATTTGTTGACGTAAGTGCAGTCTTCAATAAATTGGGATCTAGTATCTTTTTTGATAAAACTATGTATCTGATTTTGATAGTACGATGTTACCACCATGCAAAACCGTGTTAAGATTCTTAAACGGACTTTAATTTGGTTTGGGGTTACAATGATCGTAAAAAATATCGAATCGAGCATCATTGATATTGCACAAATTGGGTTTTCCGTACATTGCACAGATAAACCTTTCTTTAGATTCAATTTGCTCTTTCGAAATGCCAGCATATATGGTACCTACTTCTTGTAGTTTCTGGTCCTATACCAAAAGGCTTCATCTTGCCTTTTCTGGAAAAGGATGCGGTATAATTACATCCAGTGGAAGCATGAAAAGTTGGTAGAGATTTGTACATGCTGGATCCCAATTTATTAAAGATTGCACTCACGTCAACAAATCTGCAGGTATTTTATTTTCAGATGCATTTCCAACCATACATTGACGTTTTTATTAATTTTGTGTAGATTCCCTAGCAGTGTGAGAACCACGAACTACCGCATTATTATTTGCAGTATTTGTTTTTTTTATGAATATGTTTTATTTTGTAGTTTTTAGGTAACACACATGCCTATAATTTGGCCAGAATTATTTATTTTGTTAATAAATTTGTAGTTATTTATTAAATATTTCTTATTTTATGCTGTATTAACAACAAAATCTAAATTTTCTAGAGCGTCTGCAACTTGTTGTTGACCGTCTGCCGAATTTTAAAAAATATTTGTTTACTCTACACACAAATACCTTTCATTTAAGCCCAAATTTGCATATGTACCTCATAAGGTAACTTAGGTCAGATTTTCGGCGTCGCGGCGGGAGTCTGCTTTACATTAGCGTCCAAATATCGACGTCTGCCGGCCGAATTAGGTATCTAGGAGCTTTTCCCTTACACATTCTGAAATTTTTAGGCATGTACCAATGAGGTGAGAAAACCCAGATTTTCGTCTTTTTGACGAGCTGTCATTTATGAAGTTGACCGCTGGACCCCGGCAGATGGCCGATTTTGAGATATGCACATAAAGTACTTTCATCCAAGAAACTCGAACCTTTTATACCCGATGAGGTGACTTATTTGCTTCTCGGCCGTAGGTCTATTAATGTGTCTTCCTTCTGGGTAACCAAATGCCTTTTTTTTGCATTCTGCGTTTTTTTTTGTGGCTAATTTGCAATAGGTACTCAGTCTTGTGATGAAAAAATATGGGGTAAGCGACGAACAGGGACAATCATCACATTTCACGGAAAAATCTCAAAACAGGGAGGTTATCGCGATATCAATCAAAAAATGTAAGGTCAATTGTGTATTTGTTAAATTAAACAATAATGGGCATTCCTTAGTCAGAGGAATGCTAAATTCTTCCGCAAATTGGGGTCTTGAGTGTCACTAACTTCAAATTTGAATCAACAATTTGGGTAATAAATTATTAGGAGAAAATATCGGATGAGCAAACATGGCAATCGAAAATCTATCAAATTGTACAGGAAAATCTTAAAAAAAAAAAAAATAATTCGTGTATTTCCTAAACTAAACTTTTGGGCAAACAAAGTTCATAATATTTTGGGTCAAATTACATGTTTTTTGAGGCTAAGCGCACACACATGGTTTTGATAATAAAGAATCAAAACGTTTAAAAAACCATAATTAAACTGTGCGCCCTTTGGAGCATATAGTATTATCGTTCGTATTGTCATATGTTATGTTATGATAATGTTTATTAATTTTTTTGTTAAAATTAGTCACTGATGCTTTAACTGATAAAATGTATCTGAAAATGTCTTTTATCTGAACACAACTAACACTGATAATACCAGACGAGTTATTGACAAATCACTCGATTGATAATAATCGATTTTGTTCAACACCAAATGCTGGTTAATACCTATCGTATCTATCAGGCGCTATTTTTGCGTGGGAGCACTGAAATGTTTATCAAGGGCTGGTAAATTCTTATGTAGTTCACCATATTAATATAGGTTCATATTTTGACCAATATTGGATGCTTGACAGCATAGAAATCTTGTGATTGATCAGATTTTGTAAATATCATTTCACTATGCCTTTCACGAAAGTATGGCTGGCCAATAAGAAGACCTTTATGCTCATAGCATAGCATTTTCAATCAAAGACACTTTAGTGCTAAAAGGATAATAATGGTTATTTATATTGCTCCAACCCGGCCAGAAAAACGTATAACTTCAGTTTCTTTACTCATTTGTTCAGTGCAGCAATCAATCAACCTATTTAAAATTTAATTGAACAGCTGTAAAATGTCTCTATCAAAGCCTAATTACCTTAATTTAAATTCTTATCTAAAGGAGATTTCAAAATTAATTTAGGTTTTGGTACTGATCACAGTTAGTAGTCAATAATCTCTAGCTGGCCAAGCTTATTAGTTGTTTAAATAAACAATAATAAATTTTTATTGTGCTGCATTATTTATGTTTACCTACTTCTTATTGGTTAATGTAATAATTGAATATTTAAAATGAGGTCAAACCTAAACTAACTAAAAATTTACTGTAAGCAATATTGTACTATTTTTATTTGGAAAAATGTAATCAGCTAGAGACTCTAAAGAATATACAAGTTTCACAAAATTAGGATGATCATGCGTAGAATATCGCAATTAAAAGATAATTATTTCAAATGTCGCATGTATATCTAATAAGAAGATGAAAATTCGATAAAAAGGCTGCAAAATTTTGAAAAGTTTAAAATATACCATGAATCATATAGGTACCTGATTTTACCCACTTTCTAGATTTAAATTTTTCCAATAACTAGGTATCTTTTTTTTTTTAAATAAAAAGTCAAAATCAAGTATTATTTTATTACCTATAATTTTCTTTTTTCAGATTGGTAGATGACAGATGTGTAGTATGTCCCGACGCAGGCGATTTATTGAACCCACCGAAAAAATTTCGGGATTGTCTGTTCAAAATATGTCCCATGAACAGATATTCCGCTCAAAAACAATTTTGGAAAGCTGCCAAGCAAAGCATGGGTCCGAATACAGATCCCAATCTTATAAAAAGGCTCCATGTAAGCTATTCAAATAATTTGTTTAAGTATATAAATTTATAAAACAAAAATAATGGTTTTTATAGCATGCTGCAGAAATAGAGAAAAAACAAAATGATACAGAAAATAAAAAATTAAATGGGACCAATGTTTTATATGGGAACGTAGTCCAGGTACATTAACGGAATAAAAATTCTTGAATGACGAGTACAAAATTAAAATTATTTCAGTTGCTGCATCTAAAATCTAACAAGTACTTAACAGTAAACAAAAAGTTACCAGCACTTCTAGAAAAAAACGCCATCCGAGTTTACTTGGATGGAAGTGGAAATGAAGGATCTTGGTTTTACATACATCCTTTTTATAAACTCCGAGCTACTGGAGATAATATAGTCTTAGGGGACAAAGTTATATTAAATCCTGTAGGACCTGGTCAACAACTGTTACATGTCGCAGCCAATCATGAGCTAGTGGATAATCCTGGATGTAAAGAGGTCAGTAAATATGCTGCTAGCAATAATAAATATTGGTATTTTTTGAAAATTTGAAATAGGTGAATGTTGTAAATGGAAATACATCATGGAAAGTGACGTTATTCTTGGACTACAAGGAAAACCGTGATAATATTCTCAAAGGCGGGGATGTTGTTAGGTTATTCCATACAGAGCAGGAAAAATTCTTAACAATGGATGAATATAAAAAGCATTCTCATGTGTTTTTAAGAACTACAGGCCGTACAAGTGCTACAGCGGCAACTAGTAGTAAAGGTGAGATTTTTGATAATGATAATTGGCTTCACAAATCACATATTGAAATTGATACCTTTTTCTTACTTCACTTACTTCCCTTCCTCAGTTATTAACTTCTGTAGTTTGATTGATTATTCTTGAAACAATGTAAGTACACAAGTCCTCAGGAGATAAATTAAACTACTACAATATGTATACAGCTAATTTGAGAAGTCTTCAGTATGTTAAGCTTACTATCTCGCCCTGTCAGGCTTTACACGAGTCTGATTTGTTCGTCAGCTCAGAGACTACGATTTGAATTTATTTTTCCTGATATTTGAATTTTTCCAGAAGCCGGTCCTGTTCTTGTTTTTCCTTTGATCTACGATCTGCTTGTGTTTGTTGAAGTACTGTTTTTCTTGTCTCCGGGTTTCTTCTTCTTGGCGTTCTTTCTGTCTTCAAGCTTCTTCTTGTCTCTCTTTCTGTCTTCAGTGTTCCTCCTGTTTCTCTCGATCTCCTTGTTGGAAAAGTGCTGGTCCTATTCTTCTTGTCTTTGGGCTTCCTCTTTTTGTCTCTTGTCTTAAATATTTTCCATGAAGTCCACTAACTAATTATCTTGATAATTATCCCCCCAATTAGCTCACATTAATGCACCAATTATTTCGCTGATAATTTCACTTTTGACACCAAATTTTCGCAAAGTCTGCGGGTCCCCTCTTTTAATAACTATTTTTTGGATTTTTGGTTAAAGGAAAAGTTACACTAAAATCACTCAGTTTTAGGAAACACAGCTTACCTAGTTTAGGAAGGCTTTAAATTCTTCCTCTTTGTTTCCAAGGAAACTGACATTCATGGTTTAGTTTGTTTCAATATAGCCAAAACTTATTTGGGAAATTTTACAGTATGGTTGAAACAGATCTCTCACTAATTTTGTAGCTCCATAACTAAAAAATAATAACAGATAATTTGAACCAACAACTATTTAAATCCTCACTTGAATTTGGCCCTAAAATACTGATGGCCATTTGCACAGCTATCACTTGAAGGATATTTATTCTAAGTGGAGCTTTGAATGTGACTTTTGTTTCTACGAGAGTCACATTCAAAGCTCCACTTGGATTAAATATCCTTTAAGTTATAGCGGTGCAAATGGCCGTGAAACAGTTAGAAAGGAGTTTAGAATCCCCAATGCTGCTAGAATCTATTGAAGTTCTTGAGGCATGAGATATTATAACTTGAAAACTAACCATTAGCAAGTTTTTTGTTGACAACTTAAGCCCTTTTTTGGCTTTATTTTTATTTGTATACAATAAAAGCTGAACGCCAAAAGAACATTATTCATATTAAGTTGTTTCCTGCTAGAAACTATTTTAAATTTCATCTAATACTTACTGTGACTGGTCTTGGTTATTAATGGAAGGTGTATGGTGAAACTTTTTCCAAAAATAGGATAACTGTAGCTATTTCAGTCATCTGGAAATTTAGATCACTGTGTTTTTGAATGCGCAAAATACACCATCCCAATTAATATTCGTATGCAAAATTTAATCTGTCAATCTCACTGCTTAAATACCCTAATGTTTATCTAGTTTGGTTAATAACTTAACATATTAAGAATATTAATAGTAATCCTTTATACTGACAGTCATTAACAAGTGTATATTGTAACTTTATAATTTGTGACTGTCTATATGACTGAATAGCTGCCCAAAAAAAAATAATTCAGTCAGAGTCTTATTTGCCTCCTCACTGATCAAGAATTAGTAGCTACACTGTACCTATAAAACGTTTTCTCTTACGAATCTCACAACATAACAGAAAATAAAAATTTAGTCTGGTCAAAAATTAAATTTTACTTGAAATTTATTATCTCCCAAGTTCTAACTCTCACAGAAATGAAAATTTCAAAGACGATTATTTTTAGCATTGTGGGAAATAGAAGTGGTTCAAAATGACCCATGCCGTGGTGGGGCAGGTCATTGGGACTCTTTGTACCGTTTCAAACATTTAGCCACAGGACAATACTTAGCCGCCTCTCCAGATATTGAGGAAACTGACAAATCAGACCCCAGCGAAAGTTCCAAATACCATTTGGTACCTGTTACCCATCCTTATGAACGAAACGAAATAGCATCCCTGTTTGAATTGGGACCTACCAACCTGCCTCCAGCCGATTCTTTAGTTCCCCAATCTAGCTATGTTAGATTGCACCATATTTTTACTGATACTTGGGTTCATTCTACTTCTATACCTATCGACAAGGAAGAAGAAAAACCGGTTATGTCAAAAGTTGGATGTGCTTTGAGGAAGGAGGATAAAGAAGCTTTTGCTTTAATTCCTGTCTCACCAGTGGAAGTTCGTGATCTGGATTTTGCTAATGATGCATGTAAACTTTTATCATCTTTGTCCGTTAAGTTAGCTAATGGGACGTTATCTCACAGTGAAAGAAGGTATATTTATTTATTCAATTATATTTCAAGAGTTCTGGTTATTAATAAAATATTTTTAAGGTCATTGACAACTCTTTTGCAAGACATTGTGTATTTTGTCGCTGAATTAGAAAACGAACAAAATAAAACGGAAGCTTTGGATCTTATGGTCACCAATCCAAATAGAGACAGACAAAAACTTTTGAGAGAACAGGCTATACTCAAGCAGTTATTTAACATTCTTCAGGTAAGATAATTATCATTATTCTATTAAAAAAGGGAGATATTGAGCCTTGTAATCCCAGAAAAAAAGTGACTCTAATAAGCAATAAGGTTAATACACTATTGGTTCTTATTACCCATTTCATTTATTATATATTTTCCTATCGGAATGTGGGGTAAATAGATAAAAATTATATAGCTGTATTTCGTTCTACAAAATAGGTATACAAATGTAAAAAAGAATCGCCAGCTGAGTGAGGATAGAGTTTGAGTCCGATTTTTTTTTTTAAATTAATTACACGTTTTTGCCTTTTCCATGGTTCTAGTTTGGCTTCCATCTTTAAAAGGTGTGAGAAAGATTTTAGGAAACTTAAATGCAGCCATTAAACCATATAAAA
Organism: Ceutorhynchus assimilis; assembly: GCA_917834065.1. Classification (NCBI taxonomy): domain Eukaryota; kingdom Metazoa; phylum Arthropoda; class Insecta; order Coleoptera; family Curculionidae; genus Ceutorhynchus; species Ceutorhynchus assimilis. The sequence continues at coordinate 16,558,108 of OU892277.1, read as the reverse complement.
TAATTTTATGCAAATCACGAATCCATTAAATTATATATTCAAACCATGCAGAAAACATCAACAACCTAAACTAAAACTGGGGGGTATCTTGGCAGTCACAGATAGAGTTGAGTTTTTAGGCCAAGTGACAGGTAGTTTGTAGCATTTAAAATTGGGGGTAAATATTTTATGATTTTAATCGCTTCATTCATATTATGTCCTGACAGTGTTTTTAAGTTTTCCCCCTCCACCGAGAAGAGCGCTAGCAATGGCGACGCGGAAAAATGTGCAAAAAAAAAAACAGTTTCCAGCCAATAACTTGATTAATTTCAATCATGCGGCAAAACTGTTCTACACAAAAAGAAAGCTTACTAAATTCTCTACAAAAAAGGTCCTCTACACTTTTCTTGTGAGATGCATACTTTCGGAGTAACAGTCGCGTAGAGTTGTTCAAATTTAGAAAAATGTTAGTTTCCAAGGCTGAATCCAAGCAGCGCAACGTGACGAGTGAGGAATAAAGCTCAACGTTCTTCTCGTTGCTGTGCGAATGAATAGGCTTAGCTTAGCTGAGAAACCGGTTTTCATACGTATATCCCATTCAAAATCCGAAGTCCAAAGGTATTGGTAAATTTATCACCTTTCCCTATCAAATAGCCACTGGAAGGTGATACATTTTACCTTTGCCTTTGGAATAGATAGATAATGAATAGATAATATTTGCGCATTTTTTCGTTGAAAATGGATGTCACAAATGTGTGCTTTATTTGTGAGCGCACCTTAAGTGAAGGTGATACTCTTGAAGTGAAGGAAAGAGGTCTGAAAACTCTTAAAGAATCAAGTAATCGCAGTAAAGTCAATAAAAGTATTCAAGTTCAAGGAAGGATTGGATTCAGTGACCGTGCATGTCAAATATCAAAAAGCATATACAAGAGAAAAAAGTGTTGTTGCTGCTGAAAAAGCGCATTCAGGTGAGCGTTGCATTTTAATATCGGAAACGTTATTTTTCTATGACTATTTAATAATATGCGTATTATACATCTATTGATTAATATAAGTGGTTACTCATTATAATGAGTTTTTTTCATTATTCAATTATTTTTGTCTTCACCAATAATTTTCAATCAATGAAATAACTCTCTGAAGGATGCTGCTTCGCAGGAGCTCTTAATGTCAATTTCGTGCAAATGCACGAAATACTGTAAGGCAGCTTGAGGCTGCAGAAAAGCTGCCCTGCCTTGCTCATCAATATGCGGAAGCTGTCGAGGTCAATCTTGTACCAACGTCGAAATTCAGGAAGATACTCTTGACTATGACGAACAATTCGACGTACAGTTTGAAGAATTTGTGGCAGCTGAGAACGACGACTTCACTGATTTTCAAAGCGAACCAGCCACGGAACATGAGATGGAGAATGATCCTCAGCCATGGCAGAACGATGTGTAATCCTTAAAAGACAACGACTGAATTAGCTATTCCCTAATCATATTAATGAATTGCATTTGTTAAAATAGAGGTTAAACTATATTTTTTTTCAAAAACTTCGTGCAAAATGTATTGACTAAAATTGTTTTTAGGTCTAAAAATCATGGCAGTAAAGTAATTGTGTATGTAGCAAAAATCAACGTTATTGATTGGATTTTTACCGTCATCAAAATTTGAACAACACTACGCGACTGTTACTCCGAAAGTATGCATCTCACAAGAAAGGTGTATGGGACCTTTTTTGTAGAGAATTTAGTAAGCTTTCTTTTTGTATTGAACTGTTTTGCCGCCGGATTAAAATTAATCAAGTTATTGGATAAAAACTGGTTTTTTGCACCTTTTCCGCGTCGCCATTGCCATCGCTCTTCTCAGTCTTCTCGGTGGAGAAGGAAAACTTGAAAACAGTTTCACTATACGTTAATAAAGCGTTCAAAACCATACAATCTTTACCTCCATTTTTGAACGTTTTCTGTGTTTTTTTTTTACCTGCCGCTTGGCCTATTTATAGGAATATGAATTATTATAGGTGAGGAGGATTTTTTCCTTTCACATTTTGATACCACATACCCTACGCGTGTGCTTGTATCTAAGGCGAAAGTGTAAAAATAACGATTCAAAATTCAACATTCATAGCTACTGCTGTTCTTGTTGTCGTGATTCGCTCTGCTGTCGTCCTGGCAACATTTAAAAAATTAAATTTTTATACAATATAACTTTATCAACTAATATTTCAGGGCCCCTTCTTGGAACAAAAAGACGAACCACCATTCCTAAAAATAGACGAACTAAATGATCCTCGCCATGCTCCTTACAAATACATATTCCGCCTGTGTTATCGCATTTTAAGGCTTAGCCAACAAGACTACAGAAAGAATCAAGAATACATAGCCAAACACTTTGGATTTATGCAAAAACAAATCGGCTATGACATACTCGCTGAAGATACTATAACAGCTTTGCTTCATAATAATAGAAAACTATTGGAGAAACATATAACGCCTGCGGAGATTGAAACATTCGTCGGCTTAGTGAGGAAAAACATGAACAATTGGGAAAGTAGATTTCTGGACTATTTATCAGATCTTTGCATATCGAATAAAAAAGCAATACCAGTGACACAGGAGTTAATTTGTAAAAGTGTACTAAGCCAAAAAAACTCCGATATTCTTCTAGAAACAAGAATAATGAAAACACAAGTAGAACTTCATGAAGTTGCGGAAGAAGATGAAACTTTATTAGATGATAGCTTGGATAATTTAATTACAGTTGTAGAGGATTGTCAAGTGATTCTCTTGTGGAACAACAGGCAGAAGCAAATGGCTTTAACAGACTTGTGCAGAAATGCAAAAAAGGGCGGTAAAGACGATCAAGCTATCTTAGATTATTACAGACACCAATTGGATTTATTTTCAAACATGTGCCTTAACAGGCAGTATTTAGCTTTGAACAATTTGTCTCCCCATTTGGATATCGAGCTGATTTTGAAATGCATGGCAGATGAAAATGTCAGTTTTGATCTGCGAGCTTCATTTTGTCGACTGATGCTTCATTTACATGTGGATAGAGATCCACAAGAGCCAGTTACACCTGTGAAATATGCCAGATTGTGGTCTGAAATACCATCTTTGATGTCCATAAATGAGTAAGTACTCTTTTTGACAGTTTTTTGTTGCTATATTTGGTTTTGATACTATTTTTAAACTTAACACATTTCCTATAAAGGTCTGATGTTTTACCTACATGCCAAAGTGTAAAGTTCACTGGAATGAACTGTTTATTTCGTATTCAAAATTCGAATGCTAATTAGTAGAAAATCACTTAATGTATAACCTATCCTTGCAAGATCTAATAAAGTTTGATTTTTAATAATTTTAATGAATACATGAATCATTGGCATTTATTTAGAATTCTCATGATGGAATTTTCTAGAAATATGACTGTACGAACTTATGTCGACAGCAGTAATGTCAAAAGCAGTAATGAAGACACTTTTTCAGTTCAACAATGGGTAGTTCACTTATTGTTCTCAATAATTAGCTTCCATGAGCCAAATCAAATCTGCCTGGTGATTGCTTTATTATTAGTTTTCATTGTGTTTGAAAATTATCACAGGTTATGCCTATTGTTGGGCTTGTTTTAAACTTCTTATTGTTATTATAACTTTTTTTTTTTAATCTAAACTACCCATACAGATTTCAACCTGCTGTGTTTGTTATTTCAATACTTAAGATTTTGTTTTATTTGATTTTCTGTTTAGATTATAATCAAAATATGATTGATTGGTTGTATACCTACTTAAATATAAGATCACTACAACTTATGCTAAGAATTATCAAAGGTACTTTAAAATGGCAAGTCCGTAAATAAAATTTATTCATTGATTCATCAGTGTATTGAATGAGTTTTTCCCTAACTAGTTTTGTATTTTAGTTATGATTGCAACAAAATGCCTGATCCCAATAAAGAAGTAGTTCGCGCAAAATTTTCCTCCACTATAGCATTTGTTGGCGGTTACCTTTGCAATGTTGTTGCAAAAATGTGGTCCTTCGCTGATCAGGAGCAGAACAAACTAACATTCGAGGTTTTACTGATAAAGCTTGTGTTGAATAATAACTAGAATGTGTTATTTTAGGTTGTAAAATTAGCCAGAGAGTTAATCTATTTTGGTTTCTATAGTTTTTCTGATTTGCTTAAACTAACCAAAACGCTTTTGAGTATTTTGGATTGTGTTGCCGAATCAGATCTTGTTGATGGAAGAATACCTATTGGTGATATTGATTGTGAGTATTTTTACTTTGTGAAAAAAATTAAATTGTAATTATTTATTATTAGTGATATATTTGTTATTTTGAAATAGTTGGAGAGGAGAATAAAAATCCCAAATGTTCGGAGCAAAAAGGTAATTCTGGTTACTTTTTGTGTTTAACCCAACCATTTGACACACAAAACTTCGTGTACTGCATGTTACATTAAATTGTTTATTTATGTGTTATAACTTTTCTAAATTTTTATGTTATTCACTAATTATCCTTTTGTTACTAGCTGAAGGTGGTGTGCTGAGGAGCATAGGGGACATGGGAGCGGTAATGACATCTCTAACTTTAGGACCAAGTGGTAGACCTTTAGCAACATCAAATGTGGGTTCAAAATCTTCAATGTATCACAAAGAATATCCTTTAGTGATGGACACTAAATTGAAGATTATTGAAATTTTAGAGGTAAGTGAATACATTTTGAAAGGGGTTTTCGTTCATAAAGCGTGGTCCAATCAAGTCACTTCAAAAACCCGATTATTTTGGTTCGAGGAAAAGGCAGAAAGATTTTCAAATTTTTTAAACGTATATCGATTCGTTTGGTTGCTTTGAGAGATCGGTTTGAAGTTAGCACGCCGCTCGAGCACCCCAAAGTGTGAATTTAGAAAGATGGTGTTTCACGTTCAAATTTGGAGGAATGCTTGTTCAAGGGATGCTTTATCATCCCTCAAAAGGAGAATACCTTGCTAGCCGTCAAACTTAGGAAAATCATCGCTTGTATGAAAAAATATTGAAAATTTCATATTTTCTTATTTTTTCTTCAGACACCAAGATGGTGTTTCACGTTAAAATTTGGAAGGATGCTTGTTCCAGGGATGCTTCATCATCCCTCAAAAGGAAAATTCCTTGCCAGCCGTAAAACTTATGAAAATCATCCCTTGTATGAAAAAATATTGAAAATTTCATATTTTCTTATTTTTTCTTCAGACACCAAGATTGTGTTTCACGTTCAAATTTGGAAGGATGCTTGTTCAAGGGATGCTTTATCATTCCTCAAAAGGAAAATTCATTGCCAGCCGTAAAACTTATGAAAATCATCCCTTGTATGAAAAAATATTGAAAATGTCATATTTTCTTATTTTTTCTTCAGACACCAAGATGGTGTTTCACGTTAAAATTTGGAAGGATGCTTGTTCAAGGGATGCTTTATCATTCCTCAAAAGGAAAATTCATTGCCAGCCGTCAAACTTAGGAAAATCATCCCTTGTATGAAAAAATATTTAAAATTTCATATTTTCATCTGATTTTTCTAAGTTCGACAGCTTGCAAGGAATTTTCCTTTTGAGGGTTGATAAAGTATCTCTTGAACAAGCATCCCTCCAAATTTAAACGTGAAACACCATCTAGGTGTCTGAAGAAAAAATAAGAAAATATGAAATTTTCAATATTTTTTTCATAAAGGATGATTTTCTTAAGTTTGACGGCTGGCAAGGAATTTTCCTTCTGAGGGATGATAAAGTATCCCTTGAACAAGCATCCCTCCAAATTTGAACGTGAAACTCCATCTAGGTGTTTGAAGAAAAAATAAGAAAATATGAAATTTTCAATATTTTTTCATACAAGCGATGATTTTCCTAAGTTCGACGGTTGGCAAGGAATTTTTCTTTTGAGGGATGATAAAGCATCCCTTGAACAAGCATCCTTCCAAATTTGAACGTGAAACACCATCTAGGTGTCTAAAAAAAATAAGACAATATGAAATTTTCAATATTTTTTCACACAAGCGATGATTTTTCTAAGTTCGACGGTTGGCAAGGAATTTTTCTTTTGAGGGATGATAAAGCATCCCTTGAACAAGCATCCTTCCAAATTTGAACGTGAAACACCATCTAGGTGTCTAAAAAAAAAATAGGACAATCTGAAATTTTCAATATTTTCTCACACAAGCGATGATTTTTCTAAGTTCGACGGCTGGCAAGGAATTTTCCTTTTGAGGGAGGATGAGGCATCCCTTGAACCAGCATTCCTTCAAATTTGAACGTGAAACACAATCTAGGTGTCTGAAGATAAAATAAGAAAATATGAAATTTTCAATATTTTTTCATAAAAGGGATGATTTTCCTAAGTTTGACGGCTGACAAGGAATTTTCCTTTTGAGGGATGATGAGGCATCCCTTGTACAAGCATCCCTCCAAATATGGTCGAGGAAACACCATCTTACGTGAATGAAAGAAAAAAAAAATTGCGGCGTGCTAGAATGGCGTGCCAACTTCACACTTTGGCATGCCTGCCTGAGCGGCGTGCTAACTTTACTTTTTGGCGTGCTCGAGTGGCGTGCTAACTTTTTACACTTTGGCGTGCTCGAGTGGCGTGCTAACTTCACACCGGTCTTTGAGAGTAGGTAGTTTCCAGTACCTCAGAAATGTTCTTGTTGCAATTCTAAGGCGAGTTAAAATGATCTAGATATATTTTCAAAATAATAGTTGCGCTAGGCGTAGGTACTGCTCGTTTATTTGAAAAGAGTCGTCCCTAATAAAATCGGAATCATATTTATGGCTCCAGATTACTTCAAAAGTTTATGGATACTGGATCTCTTAGTGAAGTGAAACGTCAACCGTAGCATCAAATTATAAATGAAAGCTAGGAAGTTTCTTTTTTGCGATATATGGCAATAAATGAATCAATCATTTTTTTCAAATAATTAAATGCATTACAAAACTACATTTTACATTTGGAATTTTTGTACTTATAGCCTTCAAAGTATTAGAAACTTCAATATGGCTTGAAATGGACATGCTATATTATATCTATTAAAAACTGTTTTTTTTGTTTGTTATTTCAGTTTATATTAGATGTTCGTTTGGATTACCGAATTAGTTGTCTCCTAAGCATTTTTAAGCAAGAATTTGATGAATCTGAGAAACAGAACGGCGGAAATGTTAATTTGGGTCAAAAAAATATTGATCTGGAATTAATAGGCAGTCATGCAGAAGGCATTTTTGGAAGTAGTGAGGAATGCGCCGTTTTAGACTTGGACGGCCATGGTGGGCGAACTTTTCTAAGAGTACTTCTCCATCTGACAATGCATGATTATCCGCCCTTAGTTTCCGGAGCCCTTCATTTGCTTTTTAGACACTTTAGTCAGCGGCAAGAAGTTCTGCAATCTTTTAGACAAGTCCAGTTATTGGTATCTGACAGTGATGTTGAATCCTATAAGCAAATAAAAGCTGATCTGGATGTTCTAAGGCAAAGTGTTGAGAAATCCGAACTCTGGGTTTACAAATCAAAAAGTGATGAACATGGCTCTGGGAAAAAAAATAAGGAAGAAGAGGATGATGCTCCACCAAGTAAACCCCCGATGTTAAGTGTTTTAGAAAAAAAAGGATCAGCTATTAATCTTGATGTTGGTCCGCCGCTACTACAAGAGCAAGCCGAAGAATATAAGAAAATTCAGCTGATTTTGATTCGAATGAATAAGTTATGCACTCAAGAATCTCCTATGGTCAAACCAAGAAAGCATGAACAAAGATTATTGAGAAACGTTGGAGTTCACACAGTGGTCTTAGATCTTTTGCAAGTACCTTATGATGAAAAAGAAGATATTAGAATGAACGAGCTAATGAGGTTGGCACACGAATTTTTGCAGAACTTTTGCTTGGGTAATCAGCAAAATCAGATTTTGCTGTATAAGCAGTTAGATCTTTTCTTAAACCCTGGGGTAAGTTGAACAACATAACACCATATAATGTATTTGTTTTTTGGGTTTGTTGTAGATAAGAGAAGCCCAAACTGTCTGCTCAATATTTCAAGACAATCCTACGTTGTGCAATGAAGAAAACGAAAAGGTCATCCAAGATTTTGTGCGTTTTATCGAGACGCACGGGCGACATGTGCAATATTTAAAGTTCCTCCAAACAATCGTAAAAGCTGACAATCAATTTATAAGGAAGTGTCAGGATATGGTAATGCAAGAGGTACGTAATTTTTAGAACCCTTCTCTGTAAAGTAGACGTTTTACTTAAGGTAAGTGTGCCAAATATTGCCACCTTAACGTTTGGTAGTGATTAAATCCTATACTTTTATTAATGAAGGAATACAAATCTGGGTACGAGTAAAGATATGCGTTGTTTAAATCATATATTTTATTCAGCTCAAAACACTTAATATTAGAATCACAGCTCTTCTTATTATTGCCATTTTCTGTCAATATTAGGAGCATAGGAACAAAAGATAGAAATAACAAAATTTTCTGACAAAAAAAAAAATAAATTCAAGAACATTGAGGACAGATAGAGTTTTCTTTGTCATCCTTAGTTAGGCCTACACAGGCCTCGTGAACATATCGACAGCAAGCTAGGCACAAGCGCATATTTAGTGATGGCAATATAAGGAATAAATGACGTCCAGAAAAAAAATCTCTAACCTAGAAACCCACTTGAAATAATTCATGCAATTCATAAAACAAGAGCCACTGGTGTGTACTTCTCTGTACTTAATAACAAAAATCCAGTTAATGTAAATTAAGATTGCGTAGGGTCAACGTGAAAAGTTTATTTTCTTATAGCGCGGACAGGGAAAACAAATGTGCTCCTGACGTTTGACGTTTAGCTTAGACTAAACCGCCGAATAGAAAACAAATCGCTTACAAATCAAAGTACCTGCTACTGCTACCACCTACATGCAGAATCGATGCTAGCTGAGTAACGAGGGGTGACCATATTAGGAACAATGGCAATATTTAGCGCACCTACCTTATTTTGTTATTTTATTTTTTTCAAAAAATCAACTTTAATTTTTACCTACCAAGAGACAAATTAATTGGGAAACTAGGGAATGATCCCTGATATTCATATTTGAAATACAAACTAATCATCTCAATTATTATCTTCTACAAGTACACAGCCTTCACCTCCCTTCTTAATAAATTTTATTGCGTTCCCAAGCAGTTAGCTGGAAATGGCATTTCCTGGGACCCTGCACCTTGATTCGAGTTGTCCTGTAGTTTTTTTCTGTATGATGTCAAGTATTCAATTTTTTTTTGTCACCGATCAGTTAGCTAAAAATAGCTTGAATGAGAACCGTGTCCCTTATAACTAAGAGATTCTGGGAATTATTCGCGATTTTTTGCATAATTTTTTGTGGGTGCATGCTCACAAACCCACTCATTTTATTAAGAGAAAATTCTGAAAAACATACGTTTTTTGTTTCCAGTTGATTAATGCAGGCGAAGAAGTCCTAGTATTCTATAACGATAAGGCTTCTTTCAACCACTTTGTTGAAATGATGCGATCAGAAAGACATTGCATGGATGAAAGCAGTCCCCTAAAGTACCACGTGGAATTGGTTAAACTTTTAGCTTGCTGCACGATGGGAAAAAATGTTTATACCGAAATAAAATGCCACAGTTTGTTACCTTTAGATGATATCGTAGCAATGGTAACTCATCCAGATTGCATTCCGGAGGTTAAAGAAGCATATGTAGGGTTTTTGCACCACTGCTACATTGATACTGAGGTGGAGATGAAGGAAATTTATACTAGCAACCATATGTGGACCCTTTTTGAGAAATCATTCTTGGTTGATATGGCTGATATTGCTACAGCTCCCAATGACAGGAAACATCCTGATAAAGCTTTAGAGAATTATGTTACAAATTGCGTAATGAATTTAATAACTACTTTCTTCAAAAGTCCATTCTCTGATCAAAGTACCACAGTTCAGGTGAGTCCCTTAGAAACTTGAGTAGTTTGGGTCTAGCTTTTTTGTTCTAGCATGTTTGGGTTTTTTTTTCTTCTGGTTTTTATATCATTTTTTCTAGCTTAAGGTAAAGGAGCATTAGCAAGTTTTTGGTGCATTGATTTGAAAAAACAATGACGCTTTCAAGTTTTTTCTCTAAACATTTGGTAAATAGTAACAAAAAGGCATCACCTAAAAATTTGCCAATGCTAGGGTTATAAAGCTTTCTGGTGTCTTAGAAACATCTGCATGAAGCAAGGGTTTATTGGAGTGATTCTGGTGCGGACGATTTCGATCCATTCTCGAGTAATACTCATCTTAAACTGTCACCATTTTCAGCTAATGTAAGTAACAGTATGTTTTAAGTAGTTGTTTTATTTAGTAATATGTAGTAAAGGTAATACATATATGTTTTTGCTAAAGTTAAGTGCTTTATTGCTGGTGAGGAAGATAAGTGAAATGTGAACATTGAATAATGGTTGGTCAATGTTTGTGATTTTTAACCTAATTTAAGGATTTCTAAATATCATCTGTAGTAACAAAAAAATTAGGACAGAGAAATTAACACTCCAATTACACTAAAATTTATAGTTCTATTAGCTTCAGTCCACTTAGAGGATTCCGTTCACTTCTCTTGCCCTGTTATCGCTATCAATTTCTCCTCTCCAACTTTTTCAAGGTCTACCTCTTTCATCATTCCTTTGATGTCCAATTCAGTACTACGAAAACGGAATACCAAATCCGTTTTCGTCCATTCTTTGGACCTATCCATACTATCTAATTTGGTTAATTCGCATGTCGCTCGTTATATTTTGTGTAAGACCCATAATTTTTGGTACCTATTCTCTCATTTCGGACTTTGTCCACTTTCCAGCAGCCCGCCGCCGAAATTTCAGTATAGATTCTGTTTTTGTTATCTTTTTTCTTCCTGATTTCCGGTCCCTTTTTTCTCTATTCTCCGGATTATCTTAAATAGATGGTAAAGATTTTGATATGTCCAATAAATTTAAAAAGTTTACGTATTTGAAAATTTAAGGTTTAAAATTCAAGCAATGATAATTCTATAATTTATAAATAATTGAAGTTGCTATTTAATAAAAATTAAAACATACTGACACCATTTTTATATATTTTAAAAGTAGTTTCTCTCTGAACTGTTTAATATTTAGTATCTTAATTTGCATGTGCTTCAATTCATGTTGGTAAAAGGGTAACTATTTAGGTATCTTAGAGCTTAAAAAATGCCGTTTTTTTTTAATTAGAATATTTTTGCAGACAAGACAGCCGATTTTTGTACAGTTGTTGCAATCTGCCTTCAGAGTTTCGCAGTGTCTTTGGTTATCTGCATCACAACGCTTTAATGTTGAAAACTGCATACGTACGCTATCAGAAGTTGGTTAGTGTCTATAGTTAAATCAATGATAACTTCGAAAGTTGGTGGAATTTAATGATAATTAATATTTGTAATTTAATTCTGAGTATAAAAAAATTTCCTACTAACTTTCTTAGTTCAAGATTCATAAAATACAAAAATCTTTAAATTTTTTTAGCAAAAAACAGAGGCATTGCTATACCTTTGGATTTGGAGAGTCAGGTGGCGCCTATGTTCAATAAAGCCAGTATTTTAACAAGACAAACAAGCAAATGGCTTACTGCCTCGAAGACGCCTAAAATTGAACGTTCCCAGTCAACGGTAATAGCTTGGACAGTTAATTCAGATGCCCATTTCTACTTTAAATATAGTTTCTTAAAATTTCTATTATTACTCTACTCAGCTTAGGATTTTCTGAGTTAATTTTTTTTAAATATTTTAGTAGATAAATGGTTTTATGTCGTATGACTATACTTCTTACAATCCAGCTCTCTTGAGAGATTTGTAAGGTGGAATTTTTTTTACATAATAGAGAGTTATGGCACCTTCAAATAGCGACGGTCACTGATATAAACGTTCTTATTTTGACATTATTGATACCTACGCATGCATATTTGTGACTAAAAATAGTGGCGGTCAGTAATAAAATAGGGATCATCCTTATTTGTGATTGGATAGTGGAAGGCAATGGGCAAGTTTTTAAAAATCATCAATGTCACATGCGCATTTCCACCGATGTAATGCTGTCCTTGTCATTTGACAGCGGCAAAACAAGGATAGGTTATTCATCAAGAGAAATGCGCATAAGCAAATGATGAATTTGAAAACTTGGCCAGTATTTATTCCTCTATTTTTTGAGACATGCGCAAATCTGAATCAAATGTCAGTTGTCCTAAATTTTTCAGATTCTAACCTCACATAATTTGTTTATATTTTTTGTTTGTGTTTTGGGGGCGGATAAAACAGAAAAACATCATTTGTACCCACTAGAATGGCAGCTTCTAATATTTTTTCTATTACAAGTGAGTAAACAACGAGACACTGACGCGAAAAAATGGTCAAAATAGTGCCAATTTAACATGTTCCATAATTCTTTTTATTCATAGGAAATAGTGACTGTCAGTAATTAAATAAGGCAATAAGGCCGATCAGTAATAAAATCGATCACTATTTGGAAAGTGCCATAATTCTCTATTAACTAAGGGCCAGTTCCTTTATCAATAGGTAAAATTTATATGATTATATTTCTCTGTTAAGGGTGTTTTGCAAAGATGGACGTATCTCGAAGATAGGCGAAAGTGGAGCGTATATTTATGTTTAAACTTGTCATGTTTATTGTACATAGCTGGTCTAACTTTCAGCTACCTTTGTTGAATTTCATTAAAAAAATTGAATCAACTTGAGAAATCTGGATCGAAGCCCTGCTAGAGAAAAGTATCTTGAACAAATGAGTCCACACCACATTCAATTATCTTTAAAGATTCTATTTAATAAGTACCTACATTTTATTTTCATATAAATTTCCTTAAATAAAAACATTATAAAAGTATTGTTAAACTCATTAACTTTATGTTGAGCTCACGTTTTTTAATAATTTAACGAAAGGGAAAAAGAATGTGTCAGAACCAATTAGAAATGAGTTAGCCACATTCGCTCAGGACGGTCAGGAGAACTGATCTGTTAGCTTAATCTACTTTCTTGAAAACAGTTGCATTATAACCATTAATGTCAATAGTCAAATTTCTAGTTCAACAGAGAAATAAAAAAATATTTTCTGGCTAGGAAGCTGGCCCTGGCAATACATTGTCCTAATGGATGACCTAAATTTATTTTGTAGTTAATGAGACTAGATAGAAGTATCATAGAGGGCCTACAAGACATAGTTTCTCTCTTAGAAGATCAATTGAAGCCTTTAGTTCAATCAGAACTGTCTCTTTTAGTAGATGTTCTTTATAGACCAGAACTACTTTTTCCTGAGGGCACTGAGTATAGAAAACGTTGTGAGAGTGGGGGATTTATTAGAAGGTAAGCGTTAAGTTATAACAAACTAATATAAACTTAAGAACAAGATAATTTATAGGTTGATAAAACATACGGAGAAACTACTAGAAGAAAAAGAAGAAAAATTGTGTGTCAAAGTATTACGGACTTTAAGAAAAATGATGACAGTTGACCCAGATTACGGAGAGAAGGTTAAATATAAATGATTGAACTTATTAGGTTTTTTATCACTTTATCACTCTCTTTTTTTAAATGCTGCTTAGAAAGAAATCCAGGCGAAAGCCGATATGGTATAGTATTCATTTCAGGCCTTATTTTGTGTGCACCTTTTGTGTGTTTTTTTTTTTTTGTTGCTTTTGCTACATTTTTAAAAGTTTTTATTTTTAAATAATCAGTTTGTTAATACATACCTCTTAATATACATTTATATTCTGTAGAAAAGTCTAGTAACTAAGAGTTTTCCAATTTTACAGGGGGATGTTTTACGTAATAGCTTGTTGGCACGATACTTTGGGAAGAACTTCTCTCAAGCTCATGATAACACATCTGTGTCAAGTTATCAGGTACCTGTAACTCATGGACCAGGAGGTTATTTTTTTGCTATTTTCACAACGTGAACTCAATTTCTTATATTTTAGCTAAAATAATCAGCAGAGCAAATCAAACATTACATGAAGTTCAGACTCATTTAGACAAGGAGGGAGCGTCTGACTTGGTTGTGGAACTAGTCATAAAATCAGTAAATTCACCTTCAATTTTTGGAGAAGCTGTTGAACTTGGCATAGCTTTATTGGAGGGGGGCAATTCTACTATTCAGAAGAGTATGTTCAATAAATTGTTAGGAGGTGATCTAAGCCAAGCATTTTTCAAGGTAAGTTAAGTGCACATGTGGTTGCACACATATACGCAAAAACACACAAAAAATGCGATTTTGGAACAGTTTTTTTTTTTTTTTTTTTTTTACGGATATGCGCACTCGCAAGGAAATGTCCTATCACGCTCGAGAAGCGGCAAGTGCGCGGAAATGTCGGTGTATGTTGGTCTTGAAACGGTTCAGGTTGTAACCTGTAGGGAAAACCGTCGCAGGGAGTTTATTCCACAGCGATGCTGTTCTCCAGAGATATGAATTCTGATATAATGAGGTTCTTGGTGCCTCTAGTTTGACAGTAAATTCATGGTTACCGTCTGTTTGACGGGTTCGCCTGGTAGGTGCTACTCTCGGTGGAATCATACGTGCCAACTCTTCAGAGCATTTTCCGTGATAGTACCTGTAGAAGAGAGATAAATCGCCCACAGATCTGCGATGTTCGAGACCATCCAAGTTACGAGTAAGTGCGGGGTCATTGATCAGCTTGATAGCTCGTTTTTGCACGGTATTCAAAAGCATTAAGGTATGTTTGGGTGCTGCACTCCATATATGTGAGCAGTACTCCATAGTTGGTCGAATCTGGGCTTTGTAGAGTGTCAGCAATTGGCTTGGTGTGTACAGATGTCTTGTACGAAATAGCACCCCCAGCTTTTGGGAGGCCCTTTTAGCAATATCTGCCACGTGACTGTGCCAAGACATGTTGGTCTCTGCAGTAACCCCCAAGATGTTCAACTGACTCTGTAATGTGACAGCACTTCCAGATAGCATGATGTTTGGCTCACCGGTGCTGGTCTTTTTTGAAAACAGAGCTGCTTGGGTTTTCTGCGCGTTGAACTGTACAAGGTTTTTGTTACCCCAGTCCTCTATTATCTCCAGGTCGTTATTTATCTGCGATATTTGAGTTAGTCTAAGATGGTGGAATTCACGTGCGGAAAGACCTGTGGGTGGTATGAGTGAAGAGACTACATTGCCATCGTCTGCAAAGCAATAAAGTGGATTTACTGTTTTATCTATGAGGTCATTTATGTAAATCAGAAAAAGAGTTGGCGAAAGGATTGCTCCCTGTGGCACACCAGCATTTATTTGGTAAGAGTTGGAGTTCTGGCCATCCAGTGCAACATAAATGGATCTGTCCTTTAGGTAACTTTCAAACCAAGTGCAAAGTTTCGGCGATAATCCCATTGCTTTGAGCTTGTTGAGCAGATTTTCATGCCAAACTTTGTCGAATGCTTTAGATATATCTAGGGCAATTGTTCTTGTTTCACCCCGCAACTCAATCGCTTTTTGCCATAAGTGAGTGACGTATGTAAGTAAATCGCCAGTTGACCTATATTTTCGAAACCCGTATTGCTTATCGTTGATAATTTTGTACTTTTCCAAGTACTTGGTTAGGTGATTGTTCACAACTCTTTCCATTACTTTTGATATCACCGGAAGTAGAGCAATTGGTCTATAGTTTAACGGATCTGTCTTTTTTCCTTTCTTTGGAATGGGTTGTACTGCGGCAGACTTCCATGATGATGGATATACTCCTCGCCTGTAAGACAACAGTTGGAACACTATTGTATTAAACCGTAGATAATTGTTAGGTTTCTCATTGTTTTCTATAGATATCCTGCTTTAAGTCTAGCTGCAATTTTTTTTTATCTAATATACAAAGTGTTTGGCGGGGGGGTTAGCCAAACTTGGTGGGCGTAAAGATAGGCCCATTTCGAATGATACACTTGTGGCCTTAAGTTCCCCTTTTTTTATCATTGCTTTCGTATTGTTCTCAAGAATTTTCAAAAATGGACCTTTTAACTTCTGTAGGTAACCTTTTTTACAATGTTTATGAATTTTTTTTTTTTCGTGTGTTTTTGATTTGTAAGGTATCCTTGATCTTGAAAGGTACATTTTTGAAAATACTTGAGAATAATACAAAAGCAATGATATAAAAAAAAAAACGGGGACCTTAAGGGCACTAGTGTATTAATAAAATATCTTCGAAATGGGCCTATCTATACACCCACCAAGTTTGGCTAACCCAATGACATCAAAACACAGATAGACCGAACAATAAACAAAATTTTCGTATGACAACATCTCTCTGTCTCTTTTGGGTCTTTGTGCTATCCCCACCACTGAGAATGCCAAATTTTGTCTTGAATCCCTAAATAATATATTTTTCTCCTCTAATTAATATTTTCAATTTTATTTCTGAACTCAATTTGGCAACAGCAGATTATAGCAAAACACCGCCCAGAAGCGGCTTGTTGAATGGCAGGCAGGTGTTGATTGTAGTAGCTAGCTATCTTTATTGCAAACAGGGATCATTCATTAGCGTTAAACAAGAAACGACTAACACGATATTGGTACTCCCAGAATAAAGGGCTCGTATCGAATATTTTCAGTTTATTTGTCAATTTGTTATTTTATTTATTCATCCAATTAAATTTCGAGATATATTCACGTGTGGGCGGGGTTTTTTACACCATTTTGAGCAATGATGTCTCCCTACCCCGACCCCGCGAGCAACTCACCTCCCCTGGCCCATGGGTGGTCTTGTCAACACAACAAATAATAGTTCATGAATGGGATGATCCGTCTATCTGTGTTTTGATGTCATTGGGCTAACCCTCCGCCAAACACCTTGTATATATTTGTGGTGTCAAAGTATTTGTAACAATACTCCTCTGAAACGGCTTGACCGATTTTTATGAAATTTTATATGTATATTCGGTAGGTCTGAGAACCGGTCGTAATCTGTTTTTTCTACCCCTAAGTGATAAGGGTGGTCCACCCCAAAATTTTTATTTTTATTTTTTGGACAACATTGTTTATTTTTATGTTTTCATGATGTTGCATTGAGCACATACAACTCTAAATTTTCACTCTTCTACCACCAACCCTTATTTTTCAATAGCGATATTAGCTGACCCGGGTACTGTTCTTTTCAATATAATCGAGTTAATCAACTATGTACTAATAAAGCTGAAAATGTTTCAGTCGATCTGAAACCCTACCGGATTGAGAATAGAACGTTGGGCGAAAATTTAAATGTGATTGGCAAAAGAGTTTTGAAGAGTTGAAATTAAACACAAACCACCATATAATGGGCTCTTTCACTAATTTTTGAAATTGGCATATTTGGATAAAGCAACTAAAAACAGAATTTTCTGTATTTTTACTTTTGAAAAATTCACAGTCCTTCTTGAGAAAACAGAAAACAAATAAATACCTCCAAATAAAAACCCAGAATTTATTTCTATGACGTCGCAGCTCGCAATTTGACCGTGTTGCCACTAATTGTCAACATTGAAAATTTGTAATAGATTTAATTCTGAAATGTTGGCAAAATCTCATGAAAAGTAGTTAAATTAATTAGTTATAGATTCAAGATTTTATAACATTTTTTTTTTTAAATTATGCTTAAATACAATTTAATGCAATTTTTTATGTTTAGTTTTATTTATTTATTTTACGCTGCACTACATTTAGTCACAACCGACAACAGCGCATTCGAACCTTTACGTATCTTTACAGAGCGCAAACACAGCCGAGCCCTTCCTCCTTGCAACGACATAAGCGAAATGAAGAATATTTATGTGACGTCGGCAAATCGGCGCGTTTTAAAATAGTTTGAATTTAGGCACTTTTGATTGCCTATGAAAAACTTATTGAACCTTGTAGAACATTTTTTTTTTGGTATATATGCCTAAAATAGTCCCTCCTTTGAGATTTTATACTTAAATTACGTATTTAAATTTTAGTGAAAGAGCCCAAATTTTAACTCTCCAAAACTCCTTACCAATCACATTTGAATTATGGCTGAACATTCTATTCTCAATCCCGTAGGGTTTCAGATCGATTGAATACTTGAACTAAATGTATCGGATACTTTGGAACCTATGTGGTGGGATTGGGGATGACGCATAACTAGCAGGGAATCCCACAGACAACAGTCACAAAGTCTATGTAAATGTAGCATAGCACACGGATTTCGTACGAATTACGAATCTGCACGCTGCATGATTACAGATTTCTGTAAATTTTGAAGGATTTTATAATTTTACCGCTACTCGCTAGGCCTTATTCTTGCGGATTCACTCTGAGAATAGTGGAGCGTGAGAAACAAAAGTATCCAGAGTATCCAAGCATTTGAAAATAAAGTATCGGATACTTCAAATTTAGCAAAAATCACTGACTGAGCCTCAGCAACGCGTGGCCGGGTCAGCTACTAAATGTATAAAAGTTGGGGTGCGATGTTTTTACAATTTTGTTTAATCTGTTGTTGCCTTCTACCGCGTTATTAGTTCTATAATTTTTGCCATAGGAATACCAAATTTTTGGCCTATTATTGGATGTTCAAGCCACTGTGTGACAATATAATCGTAACAGGCCACAATCCTCTCATTATTGGCGGTTTGTTATTTTCTAGGTCCGTCATCTACACCGTCAAAAAGTTGATAAGCAAGAGCTGAACAAATTCATAAGTGAAGGCGAATTTCTTCATTCTCTCTGTACTCGCTGACAAGCCCCAAATGTTGTATTTTACGTCATAAGCACTGATTCCAGTGAAAATTCTAACCTTGCATATTTGCTTATGGAAATAAACTTTCTAACGCCGCTATAGTAGCCTCTTCAAAATCCATTGTGATTGTCTCACGATTCCACTGTGGTACAAATTCTTTTATCGCAGTAAACAATTCAAAATATTTGCTTCGACGCTTATTTGGCAACAAAGCGTGAAATACCGGAACTATATTTATTTCTTCGTCTGTACTTCCTAGATCAGCATGTATAGTGTATATTTGGGTAAACTGTTTTGGGCAACTTTTGAATGTTCCGTTTTCCGTCCATAAAGAAACTGGTGTAATTGGCTAGAGCTTTTTTTTTCCTTCTTGGTAACAATACCAAATATTCTTGATTCACCAATTTGTTTTTCAAATGGGAAAATATTATCTCCATCGTTCATCAACAGCAGTTCATTAGATATTTCAATTTCAAGCGCGCTTGATGGTTCTTTTTGTATGCCTTGGGAAATTCTTCAACACGATAAAGGCTTACTTTTAACAGAAGAAAGCAGCGGTTATTCCGTTACAAAATCCAAACTCTGAAATAGGCAAGTCATCCTTCGCGACCTCTCTTGCGAGCACTTGAAAGTTTCTGTTCCACTTCCATGATGGCTTCATCAGGTTTGCAGATATCTTCAACTTCTTCGAGAACAGATCCATATTTAGATTTCATACGGCCTTTACACTTCTCTGAGTTTTCTTTGACGTACACCCAGGTAACAACATTTTCTTTATTTTCGCGATATCTTCGATATTGATAAAGACTTTGTTGATAATTCAATCTAGTTTGGATTTTCCCAATTTTAAGATTAGGTATTTGATGTGCAGGTAATTGTGGATGCCTTGACCGTATCTGGAACTTTCTTAACAATAATATTTGAAAATGTATAGGGCTGACCGCAAATGGCACTGCTAAATAAATTCGACTGCAAATGGCACGACTCCAAATGAGACTACACCCTGAAATTGACCAGATATTGCATAGTTTTCTTGCAACTTGGACAAAGTTTACGATATTTAATTTATAGCTCTAAAACCATTTTTACTCTCCAATCAGACAATGGGTATTAATTCAGTCTTGCTAATTTCTTTTCAGGTCTTTCATGATAAGATGCGGGATTCCCAGTCTGAAATCAAGTCAACTGTAAGCGTAAACACGTCAGACATGGCAGCAAAGGCGCACGACGATAAACAAGATGGCAAAGATCTTGATAAAATGTCAAAAAGGCAAGGCAAAATAAACGGTATTCTTATCAGTGATGAATTACGAGAGGAACTGAATCGTGCAGCTGAATCTACGTCTCAAGCTTACGCGCACATCCGAAATATGGCTGCCGGAGACGAAAATTTAATTTCTTCAAGTGCTGCAAGCGCTTTTGAAGACTTATTAGCCGAAAAATTAGAAAAACATCGAGAGAGAGATGAGCAAAATGGGTTATCTAATAAAGTTTTAATTATGCAACCTATATTGAGATTTTTACAACTCTTGTGTGAAAATCACAATCCAAAACTACAAAATTTATTGAGGAATCAAAACAATAAAACCAACTTCAATTTAGTGTCTGAAACATTAATGTTCCTAGATTGTATTTGTGGATCGACCACTGGTGGTTTGGGGTTATTAGGTTTGTACATAAATGAGAATAATGTCTCTTTGATTAATCAAACTTTGGAAACTCTCACTGAATATTGCCAAGGTCCATGCCATGAAAATCAAAACTGTATAGCAACCCATGAATCAAGTGGCCTTGATATAATAACAGCATTAATTTTAAATGATATCAATCCCTTAGGAAAATCCAGAATGGATTTGGTATTAGAATTAAAAAATAATGCTTCTAAACTTTTACTGGCAATCATGGAAAGTAGGGGTGATAGTGAAAATGCAGAAAGAATATTATCCAATATGAATCCTAAACAATTGGTCGAGGTTGCTTGTAAGGCTTTCCACCAAGAAACAAATGATGAAGACGATGATCTAGATGATTCTGGTGTAGATGATATTGTATCACCTAAGGAAGTAGGTCATAATATCTACATTCTGTGTCACCAGTTAGCCCAACATCATAAAGAACTGGCAAACTGGTTAATACCCTCCGATTCTCTGGACCCAAAGGTACAGAAAGCCTTAGAATATTATAATACCCACACAGCACAAATTGAAATAGTTAGACACGATCGCACATTAGAACAAATAGTGTTTCCTATACCGGAGATTTGCGAGTATTTAACTAAAGATACAAAAATTAGAGTCCTTAATACTGCAGAAAGGGACGACCAAGGATCTAAAGTAGCTGACTTTTTTGAGAGGACTGATGATATGTTTAGTGAAATGAATTGGCAGAAGAAATTAAGAGGTAAGATTTAATTTAGTTGTTCAGCCCAGAACAGCTCCAGGTTTAGTCAATTTTTATGAAACTTACAAATCCCAAAAAATTTATAAACCCGGGGATAACGGTAAAATAATTAAATGATTGGTAACCGTATTGTACATTATGAGGTTTCACCCATTATAGGCATAAAATCATAGTATATTTTCCTGGCATTATTTACTAAAATTGTCACCTGAAATTTTCATTGTCGGCTAACTAGGGCTTATAAAACTCGGGATTGAGCACTAATTTTTTGAACATTATATGTATGGGTTTAAGCACATAGAATGTTCACAAAAAAACTCGCTGATTGATTAGACGCAGATGGATTTTATTAACTTTTATTTTTACAACAAAACGAAAATCAGAACAATCAGAACAGAGGTGGGATTCTCAATCGTTAAGTCGATACGTAACGTCCCGACTCCTTGTAGAAAAGCAATGGGAAGTCGGGGTCGATAGGTTGCGACTAGAGGTTGAGAATCGGGGGGCAGAACAACATGTGTCATTTTGCGATCAGCTGTTGCAGCGACAAGTTGGAGTGACAGGCCTATCTGTCAGGTGTCAGTCTGTGGGTGTGCGTTCAGAAAAATGGTCGCGGAGTCAGAACCTGTTTTCGCCTGTTCTTAGCCGCTGCTAGTGGGTCACTCAATGACGTCATTGGGTTGCTCATTTGTCACGCCACATATGTATCTTAGGTTACCGCTACATCAGCACATGATATTGAAGAAAACTGAAAAATAGCAGGCGAGTTATGTAAAAAAGTTAGCAACAAGGTTTTGGGTTAGCTCAAAAATTGAATGTCTCAGAGTTTGGCAAGTTGCCTTTGATTCAATCTTCAGAGACTATTACCATTTTTTTGAGAACTGATTAATTGTGAAACAATTTTGAGCCTTCAAGGAATTGTATCAACATGGATAAATCAGATGCACTCAGCTAATTCCTAAAAATTTGGCATTGTACAACTTAAGAGCTGACTACGTCTATTGTCAAAAATTGTTGCTCTGCGGCTAACTAAAACTGACCTATTCTTTTATCCATTATTCTGTTTGCTACAGTGTCCTGAATAACTCAGCATGTAAGTGTTTTCCAATTTTATTTTATTTTTTGACTATGTGGCCTTGAGTTAATGACTCATTTAGCCACAACTTACATCTTACATCCAATATAATGGAACATGACATGATACTCTAATCTCTAACCTATCACTTATTATTAATCTTCCCTAACCACAAACTTCACTACCAAAACAACGTCAGTTATTAAACACGGTCACGCGCTTCTCGTCATAGGGTCAATGCAGGACATTGTTCAATTCACAAGGAATATACAGGTGCACCCGGTTAGGAAGGATAAAAACATATAGGGAAAAAAACATAAGAGTACGACTCTTCTAGAGATTAGATTCTAAATCAGCACCTTACACAATTTCAAAAACTGTATGAAAATTGGTTTCAAATTATTATCGACATTTGTGAAATTAACATCATTTTCCCGATCTTAGAGTCACAACTTTATTGTTATGTATATCTGGGGGCTTTTTATACTGAACCACTCACAGAAAATATCCTTCAATAAGACATTTAAATCCAAATTTTCGCGGAATGCATAAAAACAATTCAAGGTCGATAATAGCACAGGCCCGAACACTATCGTATATAAATTGGAACTGTTCACTAAAAATATTCTTTTTAAATTTTCAGCTCAACCAGTTCTATTTTGGGTGAGCAGTTACATGTCCTTATGGAGTAATATCCTATTCAATTGTGCCGTTTTAATTAACCTTATAGTTGCTTGCTTTTACCCTTTTCAAGATCTTGTGCCACGTAAGTGTATTTATAGGATTTTTTCATAAAAAATCAAACTAATAATTTTTAATTTCAGAAATAAGTTCCACAATCTCAGTACTGATATGGTTTGCAATGTTAGTCTCATCAGCCATAGTGATAACACTACCTAGGGAAACAGGAATAAGAACATTGGTTGCATCTACGATACTAAGGCTTATATATTCACTAGGTCCTGAACCTACCTTATGGTTACTTGGTTCAGTCACAATTATTTTGAAAGGCGTTCATCTAGTCAGTATTATGGGAAACCATGGTACTTTAACAAAAACCTATTATCAAATTCTAACAGATGCCGAACTAGTCTATCATTTGACTTATTTAGTCTTTTGTATGTTGGGACTTGCTATGCATCCATTTTTTTATTCCGTCTTGGTTGGTAACGTTGACATAGTGAAGATCGACATTATTATAATTTTGCTTAAATTTTAGTTGTTCGATGTTGTCTATAGGGAAGAAACACTGTTGAATGTCATTCGATCGGTAACTCGAAATGGACGATCCATAATTTTAACAGCTGTTTTAGCCTTGATTTTGGTTTACATGTTTTCTATTATTGGTTATATGTTCTTTAGAGATGATTTTATTGTTAGTGTTAAAAAGAAAGATGGTAAGATATTTTTCAAATATATTTTTATTTCAATTCAATAGAAATAATAATTCTTAAGATGAAACATGTGAAGAAATTTCTCATCTAACTGGCAAGCAATTTAAAGAAGACGAAACCCATGAATATTGCCAGTTAATAGATCCAGGAGAGGAGAAAAAAGAGAGAGCCTGTGATTCTTTGAGAATGTGCATTATTACCACTTTAAATCAAGGTTTGCGTAACGGAGGAGGAATTGGTGATATTTTAAGAGCGCCCAGTAATGAAGTAATGACAAGTTTGATTTAATAGCCACGTTATTTAATTGATTGTTTATTTTATTTTAGGAATCTCTATTTGTGCCAAGAGTGGTATACGATTTGCTGTTTTTCTTCGTTGTGATAATTATAGTACTTAACCTTATTTTTGGTGTCATCATTGATACTTTTGCTGATCTGAGATCAGAGAAACAACAAAAGGAGCTGATTTTGAAGAATACCTGTTTTATTTGTGGTAAGTGATAATTTGAAGGACATAAATTTCATCTAGCATTCGAAAGTGACAACAAAATTCAAACATTTTTCTATATGTGAAAGAACAATGATCATTTATATCATTCGGGCTTCGATTGTATTGCGATTATTCTATTCAGCATAGCTGGAAACTGGACTGTCTGGTTGAATCATATGTATCATATCTTTACCAAAATCATTACGTACTGATGGAATATCTGTCTCATACATTTGAGACAATAAATTATAAATCTGAAAACCGCATGTTCGTATCTGTTTTCATTTGAAAGTTCTAAATTTACCCCTTTTACACCACTCACCCACCCCCTACTTCTGATTTTTTTTCATGAAATTGTATTGTCACCAGATCAAATCATACATCTGAAAACCGCATGTTCGTATCTGCTTTTTGTTTCCAAAGTTCTGAATTTCCCCTTTCACACCCTTCACCCACCCACTACTTCCGTTTTTTTTTAAAAATAAAATTGTATTGTCACCAGATCAAATCATAAATCTGAAAACCACATGTTCGTATCTGCTGTGTTCCAAAGCTGAATTTCCCCTCATCTTGGATTAGGGTGATCGGTACCTGTATATATAATATATTCCATCACGTTCTTCTTTGTTTTGATTCTCTAATATTGGCGATACTTCCTTTCCTAATCTTTACCCAGAAATTTTATCCGCAGGATGATTTTTACCGCTTGGCGGGGGTGTGCAGGCCATAGAATTTTGGGGTTCAAAAACATGATTGTCATCTGTAAAACCATATTCATCGACTTCCTCACTTTGTAATTCATCGCTATTGAAGCTATCGGGTTCCCCTGGTAATTTCTTAAAATTATCTTTATTTATATAGCAATGTTTATTCGACTGAGTTTTTATCCGTCTAGACGATTGGTTTTTATCACTGCCATGAATAATTTCATTTATTTCTTCCACTGAAAACCTATTAGAATCGAGCAAAAATGATCTCTGTTTTTGCGAAAACCGTTCATTGAACTTCGGTACTTTTCCTCCTTTGTAATCAATAAGACCGTTCTCTGCCATACTATAAATAATTAATTATTTGTTATTATTTACGCGACAAATATCACTTTTCCAGCACATAAACCAAAAAACGTGTTTACTAAAGAAGAAACCAAATAAAATGATTAAAAATCCTAACTCTGTACCCCAAATTGCTTCCTTTTCGGTGGTTCTCTTGTTTCTTGGTGTGTTTGACAAGTTTGTTTTCTTCAGTTTTTTTGTATCGGTGCACTGCGCAGTGCGGTGCTGTGTCTATAATTTTTGAAATAGTGTCACTAATACTTTGTGATGTGTAGATATCTTATGAAACATTTTTTTTTGGGATTGGATTTTTGATTTTTTTCATGATCGTGAATTTAATTTCTGGCATAAACTGAAATTGTATGTGGTGTAGGTGTCGGCAATAAAAGCGGCAGTCAGACTAGGCTGCCTTACCAGCGTGCTGGTGGCTGGTGGCTGGTTGAAGAATTAAATGTACATAAGAGATTTGAAGCTGTCCACAGTTGCATGATACTGATGAGTAGTCTCAATTTTGGTTCTGCACGGAATAGCTGGTCTCAAATGAGTATCTCTTTTTCTTATAATTGGTGTAACTAATCCTAACAATTCTTCGAATTTTGGAACTGACAATCTTAACATGTTCTTATAGAAGTTTTGATGAAAACCCTAATTTAGTTCTACAACTTATCCAGTCTCTAACTCGAATGTGTTTTTGCTTTTTTTTTCTTGAACAAAACCTGTTGGCAAAGCTCGTTGGCTCCCATGCTTAATAATTTTATCAAAACATCTCTTCGTGGAGCCACAGAAAATTGACACAACACTGATTTTTCTCGTTAGCAGCAGTAATAATACTAATTACAACTTACAACAGTTCAAAACTTTAAAATTTTGACACTACATATTTTCTTATTAGTCTTTTGCAAATATTACCATTATTGCAGTCTTTTATATCACTACTGGTTAAACTCATAAAGACCTCGATTTAAAATCTCATTTTGCAATTTGCTAGATTTCCATTTATGATCAAATATACAAAACTTTTTACCAAAATTACAAAATTTGGATTTAGATGAATTTATTCTTAAGTTATCAT
Organism: Ceutorhynchus assimilis; assembly: GCA_917834065.1. Classification (NCBI taxonomy): domain Eukaryota; kingdom Metazoa; phylum Arthropoda; class Insecta; order Coleoptera; family Curculionidae; genus Ceutorhynchus; species Ceutorhynchus assimilis. Next base: position 16,531,925 of record OU892277.1, on the reverse strand, counting down.
CAATTATCACAAAGCCATTCGAACAGTTTACCCAAATCATCATTTATAGCAAGCTGTTTTGCATTTAGAGTTTCACCGGTAACATAAATCCTGGTGTCATTAGCAAAAAGCTTTACATTACTTTCCCCTGTAAAACAAAAACAATAGGGGCCCTAAGACAGTCCCTTGTGGCACTCCATACTCAGTACACATGAAATAAGACAAACTGTTTTTATGTTGAGATCTGTTACATAAATAGGATTTGAACCTTTTTAAAAGTGCACATTCTCTTTTTTACAGGATTGAACAGATCAGCGTTTGATAACAAAACAGTAAGCTTTGAAGAACATGTCAAAAACGAACACAATATGTGGCACTATCTGTACTTTATTGTCTTAATAAAAGTGAAAGACCCAACGGAGTTCACTGGTCCAGAGAGTTACGTTTATACTTTAGTCAAATCTTTGAATCTCGATTGGTTTCCTAGACTGCGTGCCATGTCTCTTGCTGCGGTAGAAGGCGACGGAGAACAAATAGAACTTAGAAGTCTCCAAAACGTCTTGGAGAGCACTCAATCGCTCGTCAAAAACTTGTCAAGTCAACTGATGGAGCTTAAAGAACAAATGGCTGAACAAAGAAAGCAGAAACATCGTCTGGGATTATTGAGTTCAGCATCTGCTTATTTGCAAACCAACAACTTCTCTTAGGAGGATATAATTTGGCTTGAATATATATTTTAGAATCTTTATTTTTTTGAGCTGTTACTGGATTTGCGGTTAAACTTAAGACATATCGTGTCAGTAATAGTGATATTAGAGTACAATCGTCATTTGGAATAGCCATTTATAGTAGAATGCAAAATGGCATGTCTCTTGGAAGGCTTTGATCTGATGTTTATTTAGTGTTTTATATGTTTTATTTTTAATTTTTTTAAAGTTTATTGTTTTTAATTAACGTTAGACTGGGTTTAAGCAATAGCGTTTCATCCTTGTTGCTGCTCATAACGCAGTAAAACGGCCTTACAAATCAAGTAATAGAGAGGGTAAGTTTTTCAATAGATAGATAGGTACCCTGTTTATCTAAGAAATAGGATTAAAAGGGGGTGTGATCCTTAAAAACGACTTAAGCTACTTTAATCAAGAAAAAAACATCTAAGATATCTCGTGAGAACCGCAGTCCTATATTCAAAATATTATCCGAGAAAATTCCTTGTGAAGATAAATTATGCAGGAACTTGTGACGTCACAACAGCCGAAATCGCAGTCTTCTGTTCGTTCAGTCGTCAGTGAACCGTACCCTATACTATGAGTGGTTGCAATTCGCTCTTACAACCTAGTTGTAACTTTAAACCGAACTAACTCGAAAACGGACCATCGTAGCAACATGCGGTTTAAATATTTATTCTTAGATTTTTTTGCACTATAACTTCCATTTTTGGGTCACACCCCCTTTAATCAATTTTTTAAATAAATGCCTATTAAAATATTAAGCAGTTTATCTCTTTACTACTTCACTCCTTTTTTTTTTCTACGAGTTCAATAATTTAGTGCCATGCAATGCACAATGTATCAAAACATTATAAAGAACTGTAACTTTTATTAATTTTTACAAAATGACCGTATCATCACCCAAATTCGAAAAATGATTGCGCTACTATTTCTTAGAATTTTGAGAAAATGGAATGCCAGTATAAACCTTTTTTTTGTTTTTATGCTGTATTCGAAGTATTTTGGTTTATTAGAATAGGTACACATATATTTTTCGCAATAATGCTCTAATTCTTCTCTGCTTTGTTATCTTGACAGACGGTCTTTGACCTTTACAATTATTACACTGGACTCCAAACAAGCATAAATCTGATCGGATCGCCCGAAAAATGTGAAAATTCCCTCAACAATAGCATTTAATGCACGATTTGAATGATCAGAAATAAGAATTCTGTTGCCGTTGCGCTGATCACGGTTTCGTTTCCATTTTGTGTGCTTGTAGAATGGATGGATGGCAATAGCACTGACGACTTGGCAAGAGACTCTTGAGAAGACTCGTCCTATTTTCAAATGGTTATTCGGGATAAGCCTTTTGCCACTTTTTATGTCTTCAATCCTCCATGTCTCCTGATAGTTTTCAAACTGTGTCTCTCAGTAAACATAAAAATCAGTGATACTTCATCCTCACGCATTTTACCGAATCTATTTATACCAACTGGCTGTTTAGCACAGAATTGTTTTTTATACATCATTTACATACCAGCAAATATTTGCTGGTCAATGAGCAGTTTATCTTCATAAAAAATTCAAATAAAATGTGCCTCAGCAACAGTTAAAGTTCGTGAAACTTTATCGGTGTTATTGCAATTATAGTAAAAATTAGAGTCTGTTTAGGTTGATATAGCCTTATTTCATTCACTTAAAAAAGCGATAAGTTTGTAATTTTTGCTTTGACTTGACCAGTATCGTGGAAGTGAAACCAAATAGACGAGGACTTCCGTCCGTTAGACTATCTTCGAAATATGCCAGAAATACATTTTTGCTATATTTTCCAGACAGAAAAGAACTTATTTCGAGTCAGTTTTTGGATATGAAACATCGCTTGCTATGATACTAACACTATAAGAAATAAGGTAGGTACCTAAAGTCTTCGATGATCGTATATCAATAAATAAAATGATGAATATTATTTGAGCACGGTTTAATAGTGTGAAAATATTTTAGGGTACATGTTTAGGACTGTTTTTATTTTATTTCGGAACTTAATTTCGATTTTCCTAATCACAAAATAAAATAACTCTCTTACCACTAAATCGTAAATATGTAATTATTTTCTGTCCCTCAGAAACCCGGCGGGCCGAAAGGTATCAAATTGCGACCGCAAACAGGTGCTTTGCGGCCCGGTCGTACATAAATATATTTTTATGCTACAAAATCTGTGCTGTAAACTTAATTAAAATATATTTTGATATAAATAAGAAAATTTGATCTCGATTTTGGCTTATGTATTTTATTCGTTTTATCTAGTTTCCTGATTAACATTGAACTGGCCAATATTTTCGATATTTTCATCACAAAACATACAATCAATTATATAAAGTCGAATTTTTGAATATTATACATTAGACTAGGTATAGTGCTCAACTTTTTCTAAACTATTATCCGTTTTATGAAATACATAAATATTTCTCATAGGAAATTTCAGAAAATTTTCGATTGCATAATAGTAGTTGTAATCTCTATATATTTTATGTAGAAAATTATAAAATATTTGAATTTTAAATGTTTTGTGGTAGTTGGGTTGATTTCTTTACAAGCAATATTTTTGTTGTACTTTTTATTGTGCAAATTTTGTCGAAATATATTCTATAAGTTGTTGTAAACAAAATGATGTTTTTTTTTAATAATTTTCTAGTACCTACCCCAGTAGCACAACAATATTGGTAAAATATTATATTTACATATTGGCCCAAGAATGGAAACGCCCAATATATATTGTAAATATGAATCCGATATTGAAGAAAGATATTGTCCCAATATTGCTTATTAATAAACATGTAATATTGCTTTTAGAAATATACCCAATATTTGTTTTTCAGATTGGCACAATTTATACTTTTCATATGAATCCGATAGTAAATATAAATATTTCTCCAATATTACCAATTAATAAATATGAAATATTTCTTCTAGAAATATTTACAATATTTCCTAGAAATGTTTACAATATTTTTTTGGAAAAACACATGTATTTAACCAAAGCTCCAACACCTGCACACTAGACCGGTTTCCGGCTTCGAACTTGTGAGCGAAGCACACCAACTTAAAGAAACAGGTTTGAAGGAAACTCAAACACTAGGAAAGAGCAAGGCCATCAGTAGCGTGTGGTGCCCTCTCTCGGTAGTCCTGATTGATATGGAAAAGGTACATCTCCTATATATCACCGATATTGGATAAATATTAAATATAAATATGAATAAAAGATATTGCCAAACATGGATTGGATCCAATATTGGATCAATCTTGGATTCACATATTATATAATAATAATGTAGGAAAAAAATTAATCTCCAATATATTACCAATATTGGCTACAAATTGCTAATATTGGACCCATATACAATATTTTACCAATATAGAATCAATATTTGGCCAATATGGATAAATATATCACTGTTATATTAGAAAAATTTGTTTTGCCATATTATATCCAATATTGGCTTGATAATGCAAATAAAAACATTATCTGTGCATATTGGTCCATTAATGGATACAATACTATGGTAATATTAGAAAAAGTTGTATTGCCAATAATCCACCAATTTTGTCTAAATAATGTCAATGAAGATATTTTTTCTGTATATTAGCCCAATCTCAAGTAAATATGATATTACAATGTGGAAAAATATGTATTGCCAATATTGGCTCAATAATGCAAAAAAAAACAATGTTTTTTGTGCATATCGGTTCAATGATGGATAAATATACTACTCAAAACGAAATAAGGACCACTTTTAAGAGCAGGGTTTTCATTAAATTTTGAATAACCCTGGTAAAGTGACTATTTCCATTTACAATAAGTATAGATAAACAAATAAAGTGTGCACAAAAAATTTATATTGTGAATGGAAATAAACACATTACCAGGGTTATTCAAAATTCATTAAAAATAGATGGGTTTTCAAAGGTGGTCCTTATTTCGTTTTGACGAGTTTATATCACTTATATAAGAAAAATATGTATTGCCAATATGTAACCAATCTTGGCTATATGCTGCCGATAAAAATATTGTTTGTGCATATTCGCCCATTCTTGAATAAATATATTATTATAATGATGAAAGAAGTTGTATTGCCAATAAATGTCCAATGTTGGCTAAAAAATTCCAATATTGGGCCAACATACAATATTGGTCCAATGTATCCGCAACATGGGACCAACATTGTGTGCTACTGGGGTACCTACCTGTATCCACCCTTCTAAAACATTCGGCATTTTTGAATATCTAGTAATAATACAGAATAACCAATTATAGTTAACCAAAGCCGTTGTAAACCTCGTCTTGCTGAAGCCGCCACCATTCCTCCACTTGCGATTTGATCAATTGAATAAATAGGTACAGACTATAAAAAAAAAAAAAACTTTTATTTTCAAGTAACCATTTGATTTAATTTAAGAAACAAACGTTGCAAAAGAATTCTTGCAGTCAGTCAGTTATAGTCTTGAAATCAGTAGAAATAATTGGCCTTCAAAATTGTGTCGACAAATAATAATTCCCACGTGCGTGATAGACCAGGAAATTATAAAACAAAAAACTAAAGGTAACAGATTCGCAATTAATGGCTGTTGGAATCCATTATCCTATCAACCACGGTCTTCACAACTAACAACTTGAAACTTAAAATTGATGAAAGACTTGACCGACAAGGTAGAAATGAAACAGGTCTCGGGAGCTCAGTTGGTAGAGCGCTGCACAACAGAAAGTAAAAATATATCTCTGTCATTTCCACATTGAGCCTGGTCTCCCTTTTAAAAAATGGCAGCTATGTTCGGCAGGTATGGTATCAGAAGTCCATATTTTACTTACTGTAGGTTTAGGCACTTAGTGTGGAGCCTCTTTGTTTATAGAATTCAACAGAAACGCCCTTAGTACCAGCTGACTGATTGTTCTTTAGTTGTTTGATTGCCTTTTCAAGCACCTCTAAACTAAGAACCTCGCTCAGTTCTTGTTGTATAATTTGTAAGATAATTTAATTCCATCATCTCAACATGGTTTTCTTCCAAAACGCTCAACAACAACCAACTTGCTTGAATGTTTAAGTTTAGGACAGAAAACCATGACAAAGCTCAAATCGCAGACGTGATTTTCCTGGACTATGAGAAAGCCTTTGATAAAGTGCCACATAAGCTATTATGTGGAAAATTGGAGCACCTCTGGAGTGCGTTGACAATTGCTGACATTGATTAGAGAGTCGTTCGATGAGCGATACTAACAGTACAAGTAAATGGAGAAATGTCAAGCAGACACTTAGTTTAAAGTGAAGTTGTCCAGGAATCGGTGTTATGTCCACTGCTCTTCACTGCCCATCTATCTGATCTTGTTGATCTGATTGAAACCAGACTTAAAAAGGGTTGAAAACTGGTCAGGGATGTGGGGAATGAAACTGAATGAGAAAAAATGTACAGTGCTTAGAATTGGCTTGAACAATCCAAATGCAATTGACAATATTAAAAGAAAGAAGACATAGAGGGGATTTAATAGAAACATACAAGATAACAAGGGGGTCTATAATTGCGATATTGGGCAGATCTTTCACCATAATCAAAACCAACAGCTCCGAGGACATTCAAAGAAACTCGCCACGGAAAAAGCGGCAAAATACCAATGATTTTTTAAAAAATTATTCAGGTAGTTTGCACGTGGAATGCCTCATTAGAACACACAGTGACCGCCCCTAATAAAAACACGTTTAAAAACCGATTAGACAGAAAACTTAAAAGTAGTATACAATCAGGATGATTCAGTATAGTGTTTAGTAGTGAATAGCAACTTCATAGACTAAACAATAGCTTCATCGGTTCTACCGCCTGCTATTGGAAAATAACAGGATTACAGGATTGAAATTATTGCCGATCGAAGTATCTTTTTCGTCGCCTGTTCCACCTAACTGAAGTTCAACCTTATCAAGGAACAACTCCATTGTACATAAAACATGTAGTTTTATAATGATAAAACTACATGTGATCTTAGAATTTCGGAATTTATATTATTTACGTGTAATATGAAAGGAAGGGTCAATTCCTGCTTCCTCCAAACTTCTTTGTCTAGAAGTTGGTTGAATTTTGAATTTAATTGTCAGTATTCTCTAGTGCTGATAGTTTTCAATGTACGGTACTACCATTGCCCCGCACAATAGACCCGTAGGCTTTTTTTTCATTTTTGCAGGGGTGTCGAGCAATATCCTTGCAGATGGGAGTTCCTGATGGTCCCCCCAATCACTCCACAAAATTCCAGCCGGAGATATTATCGTAGTACCTCGGCGGCCGCCAGCCCTTAGTCTATTACCTAATGTAATGTAATGTGTGTGTGTTGGAGGTGACAGTTGTTCCTGCGATCTCGGTTGATCTATACATACATATACATACAAAAGAAACATCAAGACTGGTTTGATGAGAACGACACTGAAATTCAAGCCCTTATAGAAGGAAAAACCAGAGCGCATAATGCATGGAGAATCGACCCCAATTCGACTGTGAAAAAAGGAAATACCAACAAGCAAAAGCAGAAGTTCAAAGGCGAACGCGAGCAATGAAAAACCAATGGTGGATAACAAAATCAAACAAATAAGGCCACTAGCTGAATCCAACAGCACCAGGACCTTCTTTCAGGTTACTCTGAGATGGTATACGCTGGACCAACCACCCAAGGGCTCAATTACGATCCAAAGATGGCACAAGACTGCTTAAAGACAGGTCTTCCAATAATTCTCGCTATAAGGAACACTTTCAGGAACTACTTAACAGAGAATCACAAATTGATAATGACATCTTCAACGAAATTCCACAGAAACCAACAGTACAAGAACTGAGTGAGGTTCCCAGATTAGAGATAGTTGAAAATGTAATCAGACAACCAAGAACCATAAGTCAGCTGGTACTGATGGGATTCCTGCTGAATTCTCTAAACGAGGAGGCGCCACACTAAGTGACCAAACTAACCCAAACTAACCCACACCCTAATAAGTAGAATATGGATTACTGAAGACCATACCTGCCGAACTTAGAGATGCCTCCATAGTAACCATTTTCAAAAAAGAAGACAAGGATTGATGCGGAAACTACAGGGGAATATCTTTACTTTCTGTTGCGAAATTATCAAATTGTTCAATCCCAACTGCCGAAGAGAACCTCCCAGAGACACAGTGTGGCTTTAGACCCAACTGAGGTACAGCTGAAATGATTTTCAGTACAAGAGAAATCTAGGGAACAAAATCGCAATCTGAGGTTAATAGATTTAGTGGAAGCATTTGATTCGGCCAACAGAGAAGCTATTGTCAAATGTGGAGTGTCCGCAAAAGTACATCCCGATACTCCGCCTGCTGCATGATAATATGAATGCAACCGTCCTAAGCAACGATGGACAAGGAGAGTCTTTTAAAATAACTACAGGTGTTACAACTATTGCAACAACTTTATTTTCTCTATTTATAGTATCCGTACTTCATCTTGTCGAAGCTCACCTGCCGTCAGGAGTGGAAATCCTGTACAGACTTGATGGCGGCTCATTCAACCTAAACAGATTACGAGCCAAGACGAGAGTATCGACGACATCGATAACTGAACTTCAATATGCGGATGATAACGCCGTGATGGCCAATACAGAAATAGATCTTCAGGCAATTATCAATGGATTCAACCAGGCATACAGGAGAATCGGCCTAGATGTCAACTTTAACAAGACGCAGATTCTGCACCAACTTGCACTGGATACTAACCCCTAAGCCCCAAATACATAACTATAACTATAAATGGCTATTGTTTGCAGACCGTAGAACACTACCCATATTTTGGGAGCCATCTGACAGCGAATGCAACCATTGACGCTGAAATCATACATCGCTTGAAGTGTGCTAGCGCAACGTTTGGGCGACTTCTAGAGAGGGTCTTCAACAATCACGACATCAGCGCTGAGACCAAACTTCGCGTCTACAATGCAGTTGTAATAACAACACTTACATATGGTTGCGAAACATGGACCACTTACAGAAAATATATCAAAAATGCCTAAGAAGGATCCTACGAATTAAGTGGCAAAACCGATGAACGAACATCATAGTTCAAGAGCCGGCAATATTAACGGGTATGTAATCGTTGCAATGGATAATTTCTTCATAAAACAATAGGTCATAGTAACCTTTAAACCAAATGGATGGGCTGCCTCGATTCTCATGGCCGTAAAGTTGTTTTATAAAAAGATACTTCAAGAACCATAAGTGCAACAAATAACAACTACCTTGCGGTGTAGGGGGCTCTCATCATATGCGGCAAACACTTTATTAACACAATTTCATGTTTCTTTTTTTGTCTAAAGACCTACAGCTGTATGCAAAATCCTCTTCACAGAGTCCTCTTTTAACTTTGAAAGTGACTTTGAAGGCTGTCACTTTCAAAAATTTGTATTTAGCAAGCAAAATAATGCATGCCCTCGACTTTCAATGAAGGCTGCCATCATTTCCGGCCATCAAAATCGAGGCCACCGTATATATTATTTGAAAAGACATATTGAAGAATATATCTACCAATTTTCAGCTATTGCAACGATAACATTGTTCCTTCGGAAAAAGAGGGGTAGTTTACGCCCAGCCATCAAAGGATTGCGGCCATGAGAATCGAGGCCACCCATCCATTTAGTTTAAAGGTAACATGAGCTATTCTTTTATGTGAAAATTATCCATTGCAACGATCACATACCCGTTAATATTGCTGGCTGTCCTACTATCAGTGTTTTAGAGGAGATCAAAAAAATTAGCATGGAAGCTCTGATCTTTCTTCAACACGTCTTCCACGACAGATTCTCTAGTCAACTGAAAGAGGAAAAACGTAATCAAGGAGGCCAACAAAAACGTTATAAAGAAGTTCTAAAAGAAAATATGGCAAAGTGCCGGATTTATACCAGCAACTAGGAAAGGACGGCAAATGATGTCCTTCATGGCGTCGAGTAGTCCAAGACGGACCACAAACATTCGAAGAACAGCGACGCAGACACCAGAACAAAAAGGGGGACTGCAGGAAAGAGCCAGAGAACAGAGGAAGAGACAATGCTACCAGAGACAGGGCGTGGCAAGACTGTGTAGTGTAAGAGTGTGCGACTCCAGAATTGATTTATATAGCCATCAGAAAATGCACAATCGACGAAGGATAGATAGGAGAAGATAATCATACTCGGTATCGAGTGATTGCCTATGATGATGATTGTACTCCTTTTTCTGCTGCTTTCCTGCTCAAAGCAGCACCTCTGGTCCTAACTCCTTTAGGAAACTTAGGATATTCAGTGGTTTCAGAGATGAAATGTCTTTCAACTGAACTAAACGTCAGATGAAATGGGACACCCAAAAAATTGTCTAATTCTAACTAACTATAATAACTACGACATTTCTTTCCCGATGTTGGATTTCCAGCCAGTGGTGCAAAGCTCCATCATTTGTCTATGCGTCAGTGGCGTCGGATACGGAATAACTTGTAAAAAAAATAGTTGACCCCAGCGGCGTGCAAAAGAGGGTTTTATGCAATTAAAAAAATAGTATATTGTAGACCTAGGCGGTAAAGTGACATTTTTCCAGGCTGAAAGAAGTAATCTACGGTCGAGTCCGGACATTTCTTGAAGCCTGGAAAAATCAATTTACCGGCATGGTTTAGACTTTATTTCTATTCCGACAACACATTATTGTATGTGTATGTATGAGGGTCATAACCATAAGTGCCCTAAAACCGTACCGATTTTGAAAAAAACGGACACAATTGTTGATAGAGAAAGTATTAATCACCTGTCAAAAGATGAATGTGGAACCCCATCGAAATCATTAGAAAAAAAAATAAAAACTTAATTTGAAGCAAATTTTTTCAAATTTTCAACTCATAAGGGGCATAAGTGCTTATTAGGTGAAAACACTAAATAAAATTTCTCTTTTTTTCACTGAATCAAACTCATTACAGTTATAATACTTTTGAAACTGTAACGCTTAACAAAACTGTTGAAAACAAATAAAATCTTTTTTTTTTCTCCTTAAAAATTATATGTATTCCTTGATGTAGTTTAGACGGGCTAGACGGCATCTGTCATTGTTTAATTAGAGAAAGGCTAATTTTGGCAAAAACGCACCGAGGTGTTGACCAGAAAAAACTTTATACGACCACCCTTCCCAAATTCTTTGCCAAAAAATGTAAATATTTCGCTTCGATACATTCACACCCTGTATATAACGAGAATGGATTTAAAAAAATGTATATCTGACGCATAGACCAAGAGTAGCGCTTTGTACAGGTAGCATTACACGGCGTGTGGAGCGGCGCGCCTGGCGCGTGGAGAGTGAACTGGCAAGCCAAGCGCGTGGAGTGTGGTTGCAGTCAGACGGCCTGTGAATTGACAAGTTCGCGCATTGCGTGTTGAGGCTTTCTCCCACAACATCTTCGTTTTAGTAATATCAGGAATAACTTCAAAAAAAAATTTATTGGTGAACTTCCCGCTCCCGTTCGCTCCACGCGCCGTGTGACTGTATTCCCCGAGTCGCTCCAACACGCGCGGCGCGTTTCCTTTGAAGTGTGTCAAATTTACCGCTCATCGACGGGAACAGACGCGCGGCGCGAAATTTGCCGCGCCAGACCCTTCACACGGCGTGTGGAGTGCCAGTTCACGCGCCAGGCGCGCCGTTCCACGCGCCGTGTAATGCCTCCTTACCACTGGCTGAAAATCCAACATCGGCAAAGAAATGTCGAAGTTATAGCTAGTCAAAATTAGGCAATTTTTTGGGTGTTTTACTTCATCTGCCGTGCCAGTCCCTAAGGGGGAGAAATTTCCTTCTTGGACGACTAACGGCATTGGCCATTGCAGTTTAGCAGAAGGTGGCGATGTGTCTCCATGTTCACAGAGTCTACAGGTGCCGTTTTCTTCCAACTTCAGTTTCCGTAGATGCTCCTTAAGTCTTCAATGTCCCGAGAGAAACCCGGTTGGAGTTTTGAGACTTTTTTTGCTAAGGTTGACCAGCAGTTCAGATCTTTTTTGGTTGTAGCTACCCAGTAGATCTTTGGCCTGTCGTAGTCCTGGTTGGTCTAGCCATTGTTTGTTCCTTAGCCGGTTCTCTTCCTTTTTGAGGTGCCCATTTCCAAGGCCGCAGAATATTGGTTCTGGCCCAGTAAATGGAGCATCTACCCCCATTCTCGCAAGTGATATTATAGCAGTAATAACGGCGGACGAGAATATACCAGAAATAGACCGTCAGATAGTGACAGATTTAGGTGCCCCATTTTCGCATACAAGCCTCGAAGAGGGTTGAAAAATACATCGATTTTGAGTAGGATAAAGGTATTTTTACGAGTGGCACCTAGGGATAACATATGGAAAATTCGATTTTACTTATGTTACCCTGAATTGTAATTTTCCATTTGCGACACTCAAGCCAATATGTTTTGTTGCTACCGACGTTGTAGATTTTCATCCTTCCGATGGACTTGTTTGAAATAATCGCCCAAAATCTCGATTTTTCCTTACAAGATCACGCCCTTATTTCAAACCTTTAGCCACCTGCAACACCCCCTTCTTTGTTTTACGAAGCCAGGTTGTATTAATTCATCCTTCGGTGAACACGGCTTGCGAGAAAATATGGGCACTAGGACGTCTTCCATTTCTGTTACGGAAAATCGAATTTTCCATACGTTATCCCCAGGAGCCACTCGTAAAAATACTACTTAAAATCGATGTACTTTTCAACCCTCTTCGAGGCTTGTATGCGAAAATGGGGCACCTAAATATGTCACTATCTGACGGTCTAAAATGGGAGGAACAAAATTGTGGAAAATATTACACTGGAAAAGACTGTAGAAATATAATTGTGATTCAGATGGAAATGAATCAGGAGAAAGTCGCTCAGAGAATTGAAAATTTTTCTCAGTAAAATTTATTTTTTCCACCTTTTTTCTATGATTGATTCCATTTTCCCGTTTCTATCAAGTGAACTTTTTCTATATTTTCATTATTGTAATATATTCTTTATTTGTGAAAGGAGTAAATTATTAGTTTATGATATAAAGTAAGGAGCTTTACCTGCCTGCAACGTCGCTAGTGGACGATTTTTCCCAAAATATCGAACCTAACCCTTGTTAAAGTTTCATGATACTATTGTATTCAAGTCGGTACCCCGCGTGTCAGTAAAATACTATTGAAACGAGGTTTATGCCTCTGTCACATTTACGTAATCGTAATATACCTACCTACAAATTTTCACCCTGTTTTCGACCCTTTTTTGTTGAGTTTGAATTCATAATGACGGCACAGAACGTCAACCAAAAGAAAACAGAGTATACCTAAGTAGTTATGTCTGCGTCGGGTTATTTCTGGCTAACCAGTGACGAAGAACAAATAAATAATTCACAAAACATATTTATGCACTACCACCTCGTACAAAATTCAAAATCGAACTTTATTCAAGGGCTGCGGGCATAGGTACTTTCAGCACGGAAAATCCATCAGTTGCTGCATGGTCGGATAGCAAACTAAATTTCCCATAAGTTACAAAATTAAAAGTTTGAAAATGTCCGATGTCATTTTGAAAGCACTGAAATTGAATTTTATCGAAAAGAAAACATTACCTATTAATTTTTTGTTTTAACCTAATGATAGTTTCCGAGATAAAATGGAAAAATGCTTTAAGCAATTTTTAGTCTTTTCCGAATATCTCGAAAACCAGCAATTATTGGGCATAAGTGAAAGTAAGTGTATCAGGAGTGGGTGCTAAAGTTTGTAGCTTTTCTCTAATTTAACATGACACTCTGTATACATAGAGACAATTCTTGAATTTTCTCATTAGAATAATATACATTTTGTGATTTTATTTATTTTCCTGCATGTATTATGTATTTTGAAACGTTTAATTTGCAAATATTTCATTTTAAAAGAATCGATGACTGGTTCTTGGCAATATTATTATTATCAAGTCCTGATGAAGCAGTCAGATAAATGCGAAACTTTGACGTAGCGACGACACGTCAATCTTCCCACCTAATCACTCCCATACCAAACTAAATTTCTTCTTAATGTTTTGCTTCCGCTGATATTTTCATGGCCTCAAATTATAATTAAGAGTAGAAATAAGCGATATTTGTGATAGAAAGTTATATTTTTCATAGGTAGGGTACATTACATACATATGTAGAAACAAGGTCATGATTTATGGTTTTTTCTTCCATCACCAATAAACTAATCAAATATCAGATTGATAGGTATATCATAAAATTCATACTCACAAGCCCGTATAAATTTTATAGAGGGATTTCAGCAAAGTGAGCTTAGATAAGATAAAAATACTTTTGTTTCTTGGAATTAAAGTATTTTTTAATCGAATCCCTGTTCATCTGCAATAAATTACGTGTCACAAGATTAGACGGCATTTAGCAAAAAAAACATCTCCAAATTTGGAGTAAGTTCTATTGTAACTCCAAATTTGGAAACATAGGCGATTATATTTGATATTATTATACGGGCGATATATATTAATTACCTACTTAATTTTTAAAATGTTACATCGCCTTCAAATAGAATGACAAATAGAAAACTTATGCAACAAAGTTTGCTAATTCATGCAGTTTTAGGTATGCATCTGTTCGTAAATACATTTATAGAATAATCTGTGTCGTTGACTAGTGAATAAAAATAATAAGCTGAAGCTGTGAAAAACATACAGAGCTATACGTACAAATTCACGCGAAGAATGTACATACAAAACTTACCGCTACCCAATTTCAGCCTGCACAGGAAGCAACCAAAAAGGAGCGTCATCTCATGTGTCATAATGACCTGATTAACACAGATAGACGGAGCATTAAGCAAGATTTCGGTATGATAACATATCTGTGTCTTGTTTGCTATCAGCATTACTCGATCCGCTCAAAATGCCTTATGTCCAAGCGAAATAGGTACATCAAAACAGTAGTAATGTAGGTAGCGAACGGCCGAATAAAAGAGATTTTTGATTTGGACTGTAAATTGATAGAAAACTCTGTAATTTTCTCAAAATTGGATATGGTAAACACACGGCAGCAACCAGCCGAGAAGAGGAATCTTGAAGACAGAAAGAAATGCAAGAACAGGAAGGCCGAGGACCGCAAGAAAAACTAGAAAATTAAACAGGATACGCTTGTAGCACTTCTATAACAAGAGGATCGTAGAGAAAAACAAGAAGAGGAAACCCTAACCTAAGACAACATGAAAAACAAGAAAAGCAGGACCAAAGGCGGAAAAAAAATTAGAAGAAGCTCGAAAACAAGAAGAACAGGACCGGCTTGCAGCACTTCTACAACAAAAAGAAGATCGGAGATTAGCAGAAAAACAATCCTGGAAGGACAGGATAATAAATTAAATAATGCAATGAAAGAAGTACATGTAGAAGTTGGGCGTTCCGTCAGGAAGTTGGAATCTTTTGCCAAGAAACTGATATTGTGCAGAATAAAATTAAAAAGTTGAAATGTGACTTAGGATTGGAAAATATTTCAGCCTTACTTGCAACCGGCAATAATGTAAAACTGGTGCGACGATCAGATATCATCGAAGATTTACAGGCGTCAGTTCGAGATTGCTGCAATGTCTAATGGTTGAAGCTCTGGCTAAAGGCTTGATAGAATTGTAGAATGGCGTGGCCCTGCCTTAAGGTATGTTTCCGCTTTAGCCGTCAACGGCCGCCGTTGACGATCGCCGTCGACAGTGCCCACTGCGATTCATTTGTTTCAATGAGTATGGTTTCTTTAGTGTGTCTCATCGCGTCCGCCGTATTTACCCGGCGCTGACATTGAAACAATGGATCGCAGTGGGCACCGTCGACGGCGGCCGTTGATGGCTCCAGAGAAAGCGTACCTTTAGACCTATTAGAGACTCCTCCAGCTTCCCGACAAAACTAGGGTGCGCTTCTGGATGCAACATAAGGCTGGGAAAAATGTACAAGAAATTGAAAGCGATAACCAGCGGCCGAAAATGTCATCAATGAAATTGGAGACATTCTGTCGTATGAATAAACTGTAGCATATGAATAAAACAGAAGCAAATACTTTTACTTAAGTCTTTTGAGTTAAACATATTCAGCTTTAATGCAGCAAGAAGAGACGGAGGTAGAGTAAAAGCATTTGATACACTTTAACCATACGACTGGTTGACTGCCGACCATATTTTTGACGCATTCTCGGACGCAGTTAAGTTTTTTCGTTTTGTTTGGTCCATGTTTAGCGACACAAAAAATAAAAAACGCGTTTCCAACTAAAACACGTACTGGACAAATGTATTTAGAAGTACACCGGAGCGGCTGCGACATTTTCTCACCAACGCATATACGGAATATTATACTCACAAATTTAGCATACACAAACCTCCAATCGGAGTAGTTGGCATCGCCGATTGATGCCAGTACACTCCGATTGAAGTTGTCGGCAGTCAACCGGTTAATGTATAGAGAATGTCGTTCATAACCAAACCACCAAATTGCAGGCAAGCACCTTATAAACAGCCCTTGAAATCGAAGCGGCCTATATAAGATATCCAAAGATCCGAGCTGTGTCAATACAAGAAGAGAAAGAACCAATAAAGGAAATTGAAGACGCAATGACGAAACTTCTGGAAGAAACACGAAAGACCAGAATCAATCAAAGGATCAGGTGGCCACCATTCTTCTAGTTCCCGTGACGTCAGTTCATGGATAGAACAACCTCGCAGACCCGAGGGTAGACTTGGATGGACAGCAATCCATAGAATTAATTTGAGAAGCATCAAGATGTTGAGCATGTGGATAGTTGGGTTGATGAAGCTGATTAAGAGTAAGACGAATAACATAGATCCAGTGGACATATTTCGAAAGACGTGGTTCTAAGCACTCTGAAAGGCATAGTACTATTGGTAATAGGGCAATGGAGAATGATAGATCGAATGATTATTGAGCTGAGTGAGGTTGAAGAGATCACGAGAATACATGGGTGAAATCGAGACGATTTTATGAGAGGCAGTGTTACGAAATAACATTGGTGTAGAGAAGCCGGCGTCACTGTAACGAATCGTGCGCGAATGTTCAGGAATTCGTTTCCATTGTGTGATTCAAATAAACAAGGATTTTAGGTGAATTCTAGAGATTTCTTTTTTGAATGGTTCTGTACATAAAGCGCCTAATTTGTAAGTTGCAGTCGGCTTTGAATAAGCGAATTGTGCTATAAAGTTAAATAGAAGCGATAAGTGAATTTTGTAAAATCAATTAGTTCAATAAAAGTTGTTATTGTTTGTGAAGAGAGTTTCAGTGGACCCAGTAATCCATAGATATGTATAAAAAACTAACATGATTTTTCTATAAAGATTGAAACATACTGAGTAAACTCATATCGTGAAATTAAATATGAACTTATATCTTCTAAGTACGCTGAATTTACAGGTATTGTATAAGGGGTCTCCAAGCGTCTCTTTTATGTTTGAAACATTAGCTTAAGAATTAGTAGTTGCTTCTGGTAGAAAAACCCATGCAAAATCTTGCCGGTATTTTCAATCATATCAAACTGTATTGAATTATAAATAAAACTTGTCAAAAAGTTGATATTTATAAATATTACGTTGATAACTTCAAAAAGCTATCTTAACTTATTAGCAAAGATTGAAAAGACAGAAAAAAATTATGACGCAACGGACAACGGTTCTGAGTTCACAAAGTATAGATAATTTTATTGAACGAAGGAAGAATTGAATATAGGTTTTTGATATATATAACAACTTTCACCAACGAGTAGGTATCATTTTAATTCAATTGAATATACAGTATACTTATTGATAAATTACTTAATGTGTTTTAATGTACAATCTCACAGAAATTTTCTTCAATCCTTCCTCTTTTCTCCTGCTCTTTGAGCTGAGCAGCCCTACTACGATCCTTCTCTTCTGATACAAGTTAAAGTTTTAAACATGAGGTTGTTAAATTTATATAAGATAAGCAGAAAAATCGAAATAGAAGGAATTTGGAACCCATTAAGATATCATATGAGCCATGACTTCATGCTTTACTTTGTTTAGTTAATGTTTTGTGTACACGTGAAGCTTCGTCTCTCTGATTGTTCATGCATCGGCAAAAATTCAGAACCACACGAAAGTTTCGCTGGGATTATTTTGTGTATTGCTTTTGTTACTGTGATTTTATAGTGGTTATTTTTTTTTTATGACTTTGTGGTTTTTGTTTTGTAGGTTATTATATTGTAAATGAGTCTCCGAAGAGCGAACAAAAAAAAAGGTTAGATTTAGTCGTCCTTAAAACCACCTTGTTCAAATAAACCTGATTCTTTAGCAATAGCAAGCTAACAATTGACAAGTAAAGATAATTTGCAAACAAAATAAGGCATGATAATTGAACATAATCTATAGTCATTGACAAGTTGACTCCCCATTTCAAAAATATAATTGATAATCAGCATGGTTTTATTAAAGGAAGATCAACTATTTCCAATCTGTTAACTTACGACTATGTATTGTTGGATACCTTTGAGAATAAATATCAGGTAGATGCGATCTACACCGATTTTTCAAAAACTTTCGATAACGTTGATTTTGAAATGTTCAAGAATGTTAAGAATGTGAATGATTCACTATCTTCGCAAGAAAATTTAAACAAGTGTTTTCATTGGTGCGAAATTAACAGCCTAATTTTAAATATCGATAAATGTAAAGTAATAACCTTTTGCAAAATTAGCAATCCTTTTCGTTTTTTTTACTCACTTGACAATCGGGTGCTGGAGAAAACAAATATTGTCAAAGATCTAGGAGTTTGGTTTGATAGTGAACTAACCTTCACTGAAAGTATTGACAAAATAACATCAACAGCTATGAGAATGCTATGTTTTGTGTTCATGCCCTTCAAGGAAGTCAATAAATAACATTTTTATTATAAGGGATGTTTTTTGTTCACTGGTCCGTCTTTTACTTGAGTATGCCAGCTCAGTATGGCAACCACACTACAGGGTGTCCTTAGATAAACTGACACATTTTGCAGGTAAATATCTCAAAAACGAGAAAAGATAACGGGATGCGGTTTGTTTTGGCAGAATAAGGATTTTTCAAATTTTTTTTTCATGGCATTGACAAATCCTGAAATTTGGTTTTACAGACATTCGATTTTTTGAAATAATTACATACTGCCTTATTCTTGATGAAACACCCGGTATATTTTGTCATCGTCAGAAAGCGTGACTTTTCTACTTTACAAAAATGTATAATTTTTTTCAATTATCTCGAAATTGGATCGTAAAAATTGCACTTTGTTAAAGAGTGTACCATCGACTGGCCAAAAAAATAATAATAATTAATTTGTGTTTTATATGCACTTGCATTATTAGTTTATTTGTGTTTAATAATTGTATTATTAATTAATTATGCGCTAATTAGTTAATAAAAGTATCAAACACAACTTAATCATCAATTTTTTTTTTTTGGTTAGTCGATGGTGTTCTCTTCGACAAAGTGCAATTTTTACGATGAAAGTTCAAGATAATTTGAAAAAATTATACATTTTGGTAAAGTAGAAAAAACAGGCTTTCTAACGATGATAAAATATACAGGGTGTTTCATTAAAAATAAGGCAGTCATTTTATTTCAAAAAATCGCATGTCTGTGAAACCAAATTTCAGCAAATTTTAGGATTCGGCAATAATGTGAAAAAAAACTTTAAAAATTCCTTATTCTCCCAGAACAAACCGCATCTAGTTATCTTTTCCCGTTTTCGAGATATTCACCTGCAAAATGTGTCAGTTTATCTAAGGACACCCTGTATAATGTGCACAAAGATAGTAAGTACCTATTTAAAGAATCAAAAAAAAAATATTCTAAAAAAAATTGGACTCAAACTAGGTATTCCATATCATATGAACAAATCAACTAACAGGTCTCCAAACAAAAAAAACCAATCAAAGATTGCTTTATTGGTATGGTTTTTTGAACGTATGTCTTAGCAATATTTTTCTTTGATTTTGTCAATGAACTTTAATGTCAAAATGTCATGTCAACCAATGAAACAATGGGTAGGTACATTCAGGCGGTGCCAGCGGCTGCAGCCACTCAGCAAGGACTTTATTTTCGAAACCGAGAAACAACGTTCTCATGAGAACGATTGCTCTGTCATTGTCAGTGTTATGGAAATATGAATACGGACGACGAGGACAGAACCTTCATTCTCATGAGAACGCTGCTCCCCTGTTTCGAGAATAAAGTTCTTGCTGAGTGGCTGAACTTAGCCGCTGGCACCGCCTGAATGTACCCAATAATCATGCGACATAGGTTTTCGTGATCAAAGCAATCTTTATTGTTTTTGCTTGGTGCTTTGTCCTGAGTGTGGTTCTGTATCTGGTGCATATATTGTGCCTTCGTAGTATGCGCCCTATTCAGTCCATTGTTCATTTTATGTATGGGAATACTGTTCTTGTTTCTCTTGTTTCCTTTTTCCTCCTGTGTTGTCTGCTTCCTTGACTTTGGAAGGCTTCCCGGATAGTTTTCTTTTGTAGCCGTTTTATTTCAGATCTTTCGTGATTATTATTACTTCCTCATCTTTCGTATCGTCATTGTTTAGACGTAGAGACCTCGAGATTAACGTGCTATCAGAACATCAAAGTAAGGGAGTTTGATTTGTTCCTCCGTTTCCATAGTAAATTGAATACGCTAGAAAGTAGTTAGATGAGAGGAGCTAATTACGCCCATGCGGCCAAATCATGGAGATATCGACCACGTATCCTAGCCAGATTTTAGACTTCAGTTTGGTGTCTTCCAAGGTTTTTTTCTCAAAGTAGAACATAAAAAGGTTGTATGTATAGTTACTATGCTTGGTTTTCGCACAAAAAGTATGTGTTCTTCAGGCAGTGATCGGCAAGTTCAATTATGAAAGCCTGTAGATCTTCATTCATAGCTATTTGGGCCAGGGCATCATCCACTGAGATGGTCGGATATAACGAAGGGATGTCCATGGCACAGATGTTATTGGGATCAAGTTTGATGAGACTGAATTGCTGCGAGCTCTTCACGTAGGATGGCGCTTCATCCGCTAAGTGCTGTAGTATCTTGGCCACGTTTTTTTCCAAAGAAGATCTGAAGGCGCTTATAATTGGTCGCAAAGCTACATTTGGTTTATGTATTTGGAGTAGTCCGTATAGTTTGCGATGCCTACTGAACTTCTCCCTTATTGGGATGATGATCTAAGTTTCTTGGTATATACCAAGGCGACTGCTCTATTTTTGCCTTGGCGGTCTTCTCTAAAAATGTTGTCTCGTCCCCGTTTGTAGGCATACTATCCCATCTCTTTCAATTATACTGTATAGTCAGTCGTGTTTATCACGCCCGTCGTATTCCTGGAAGAATGGTGATTAATACCTTTTTTCTAAGTCCTTCCTTATGGTGAATTGGTGTCTTTTGGCTAGTGGAACCTTGCTAGCTTTGAGGGTGTTGCATACTTCTCTTCTGACTACATCGGCTTCCTCGTTTGGGAGATATGTAAGGGCTGCTGCTTTCACGCCTGATATAGTCTCCTCTATTGTTATGTGCTCTGGCGTTATTCCAGAACTAAAATCTTTGGATAGCTCTGATCATAGATTGCTCTGATTGTTGGTCATCTGATAGGAGGTGGTTTGAGATTTTGATTACAACTTTGTTTAGGTCTAGTCTTGTCGATTGATGTTCCGTTTGTCTTCGATATAGAAGCTATATCTTCTTCTCGTGCTTCTCTTTCTGGAGGACTGCAGCGTTTCCGGGTTTCTAGTGTGAAACTTTGCCCACAGAATTAAAGAGAATGGGATGGATTGCGTTGCTCAGGTATAGATGGTATTCATATAATAGCCATTCGTTCTGATTTAATTGCCTTTTATTGTCGCGTATAAGTTTTTTCAAAAGCGCGCGGTTGGCCTTTCCGAAGATTTTCTTTGTAGGTACCTCTAGTTCTGGTATGGCAAGACAGTCTTGTGCAGGCAGGCTGTTGGCTGTTGTCTGGACATCTGATGAGGCAGCTAAGATCGCCTAGCAATCTTGACTTCCTAGCTCTACGCTGTTCAGAGACTTTTGTGCCCTTGTATGCATTTTTCCGGTAAAGTTCTACAATGTTAGTTACGGATGGTGCTCTATGTTTGGTGATTATTATTCCAGTTGTGCATTCGTTGGTTCACCAACGAACGTTGAGGAACACTCGGTTCTCGACCAAGTTACGTCAAAATCGCATTTGGAATTTTCTATTCTTCTCCTCGATTGGTGTCTGAAACATATATATTCATTAATTGATTAAGCCATGGCAAAAATTCATGAACTCTTTTATATATCTCACCTATATGTGGAGATAAAGGCAGAACAATAATATTTTTAGATAGTTCGAACCTTGAAGTAGAAAAAAGATACTCTTACTCGATGTCGAAAAAATGAGCTGGTTTCGAGAAAAATGATTTTTGTTTATTAATGGTTTTTTTATTTAGAATTTTGTATGTCGGCTCAACATGAGCTCTTTCTAATTCTGTGCATTCCATAGCTTTCTTTCCAAAAGATTGTTGAACCCTCCATAATGCTTGAATATTAGCCCTTATTGCCCGACAATGAAAATTAATCCTTTCCAATCGGATTTCCCTAGTGTCAATTGGATTGTCATAGACTAAAGCCTTCAAATATCGCCACAAAAAAAATCTAAGGGGTTCAAGTCAGGTGATCGAGGAGGCCAAGCCACTGGTCCTTCTCTCCCTATCCACCGATTTTCGAAGCTCCTATTCAGGTGTCGTCGAACTACTAGACTAAAATGGGGCGAGGCCCCATCATGCATAAACCACATATCAAGTCGCATTGCTAGAGGTAGATCTTCTAAAAGGCCTGACAAGTCGTGTTGCAGAAAGTACAAATAAAGTGGTCCAGTTAACCTCCTTGGCAATACAAATGGTCCAATTAAATGTTGTCCAATGATTCCTGCCCAAACGTTGATTGGTTCAAACTGATATTGATGACGCGTCACAATGGAAGCGTGAGGATTATCGTCTGCCCATAAATGTAGATTATGAGAGTTTATGATTCCGTTTTTAGAAAATCTAGCTTTATCCGTAAAGAAAACTGAATCCACAAAATTTGCATCGTTTCTGTGCTGATGTAAAACCCAGTTCGAAAATTCCAATCTTGGCGGAAAATCTCTAGGCAAAAGCGCCTGGACTTTCTGAATGTGATATGGATGCAATTGTTGCTCTTTGAGGATTCTAAAGACAGTCGATTTTGGGCAATCAAATTGGAATACCAATTTCCGGAAGGATCTGCTTCTACGGCATTTAAAATATTTTCTTCAACATTCTCATCGCGATCTATTTGATTTTCACATAGGTGGCTGTCTTTGGTAAACTTTCCTAAAAGTAATTTATGGTCATTCACAAAAAAAATCTTTTATCATTCGATAATAAAGTAAGAAAAAAAACGTTGTTTTTAACGGTTTCTCTTAAACGACGATCCACTCTCCCATCAGGAATTCTCCTATTTGGAAATCGTTTTTTGGCTTCTAAGGCATTACATGTTGCAAGACCATAGAATAAATGCTCGGCATATTCATTAAACGTAAACTCCATTATCACAAACAAAATAACTACGAAAAATAAGAAAAAGCAGAAAACACTTCGCAAATTTCAACACAGTCTATCGTAAACTGACATTGGCATAAAAATGAAGTCGGTACATGTCAAAAACACGAAAAGAATATTTCAACATAAACAAATAAAACACAAACACTTTTTAACCAGAGCCAAAAACCAGTAAATAAACAAAATAGCAATTTTTGTAACTAGTACCTAAAATAAGGTTTTTTAAGACGAATATTTGCTGTTTCTGGAGGAGGCGGTAGCCGAGTCCGGAATAGCAAATGAGTCCTAAAAAACCTAATTTATGTAGGTACGTGATACAAACAATATTTTTTTGTAATAGCTCTCCAAAAGCTCTGATTGAATTCCGTTGACAAAAATGTGAAGTAAATGTAACAACAATAAAACTTGTAAACTGATTATGCATTGGCAGGTGCTTCAGGTATATTCAAACTGACAAGGTTGCTATGACAACTTTTGGGGACTTGGCCGAAAATGGAGCATTTTACGGCCTAGGCCGAAAATGAAGAGATTTACGGACTAGGCCGAAAATAAAGCATTTTTCGGACTGAAATAAGTCCGCAAAATAGCTATTTTTGGGAGCGTATACAAATAACAGTTTTTGCTTGAAACCAGCTCATTTTTTCGACATCGACTAAGAGTACCTTTTTTCTAGTTCAAGGTTCAAACTACGATTTTCAAAGGCGTCCTTTAGGGCCACGTAACTTCGTAGGGAGGGCCGTAGGAATTTTTTTTTATAGGTCATGTTTGTCATGTTATTTTTTTGTGTTCTATCTGAATCCGAGAGCGATCTCTCGGATTCAGATATTCTGGGACACCCTGTATAAGTAAGTGATTTTCTTTGAAAAAATCCATGTTTTCCATACTTCAATTCTGGTTATAAGGAATTGTTATCAAGTTCAAACTTCTTACCTATGAAATTTCGGGTTTAAATGATTATTGAGTACCTAGGTAGGTACCTACTTCAACATAGGTTAAGGTACGTATTTAAAAAAAGCTCATTAATTTTTCTGAGCTTGAATTTAAAAATAAAGAAGATTATTGTATTTAATATTCAATATTTCTGAATGAATATTCTATAATATTCATGAACCTCGACTTATCCATCACCGTCTTTCTATACGCCTTGGTTCTTGGATTCCAAATATTCCTGATCATCTTTGATTATGAGGTGTCTCACAATTAGCACACGAATTGAGTTTCACCCCATTTTTGAAAATTTCCTGTAGATTGAAAGTACCTGACATTTTCTAGTAAACACAATACGCTTAGTAAAACAGTATGGGTACCGATGCAGAAACGCTATCGCTGAAAATATATCCACAATTCCTTATCGTCCTTGCTCTGCAATTAGATTTGATATTCGTGGGAATCCAGGACAGCAAATCAAAGACGAATTTATTTGTTCAGTCACGTTTTAGTCCCTGTATTGGGCCTTTTTAAAGCTAAAGTCGTGACCTGTTACTTGTTTTTTTCACATAGGTAAACTAAAAATTACATAGCAAAACATTAAATATTAAAAAAGACACCTGTTTCGGACGACAGTGTTAGTAATCAAAACAATAGATAGGTAACTAAAAAGAAAAAAAATACGCCTCGACACCATAGACACCATGTTTAACAGAGGAAAAAAATAAAACGCAACAAAAAATTATATTTAATTATTATAAGCTACTTATATCCTAATCAGAAAAAGCCCCAATCATTTTGAATCCAAAGTAAACCAACTCACCTTCCAAATACAACGTGATTTGCAAAATATACATTAAAATACATACATATACAGTAAAAAACATATAATTACACAAACACATCATAAGCTTAGTCCAGACCTACATACATTTGCTCGCTAACATTTGGACATTTGTTTAAAAACTGTATAAAAGCTGTTTGAAATGTGTTCGCAAACATTTGTTTGAAAACATTTAAACAAATGTTTAAAGTTTTTTATTTCCCGTCAGGATGGGAAACTTTATTTTTATACTCGCTTTTGAAGCAAATCTGCTAGGGAATTCTGTAATTTTCGTTTATATCGCGAAACCAAGCTAACGCTAAGCTAAACCATAGCGAAGTCGATTTTTGTTGATATTCTATAAGGTGTTCGCTTCGCTTCCGCTTCGTTTTCCTAGTGTCACACGACTGAATTCGAGTCTCAACGACGTATGCATAAATAATTATGGCAACATTGTAGACATCTGAGCCCAAAGTAAAAACTGTAAAAAAAGAAGAGAAAATCAAAAGGAACATATTATGGAACATACCCCAAATTTGGATTTTGATTATTTTGAAACTTCAATGACATAATTAATCATTCCTATTTTTCTTTCTATAATATTTATCTTGCATTTTTCATATTATTGTGCGATGAAAATGTTGCCGGTACAATTTGTTGTAGGTATATACAGAGCTCGAGCAAAGAAATCAACTCAGGTTAACGCGAGAAGACAGTAGGTTCCTCCGAACAATGAATAAAAAGACTGTATATAATACCTTAGATATTTGAGCTAGAAGTGGCCCATTTGGTTTAACAGATAGGAGGTTGAAACGGATGTTTTTTTGACCTTTTCTCCATGTTGCACAGTCAAAATTATAAATAAATTGATGAATGAAATTTGATAGAGTGAAATTAAATTGTGCAAACAATGAAAAATCAACATAATGAAAACCTCGTCAAGATCAAAACCAATAATATAACCCGTAATTTTCTAGCGTGACGATAATCGACCAATCTCTATGGAAATTGGAAATTTTCCAGTGGAAAGCGAAACAAAACGCAAGCCAAAATTCATCGCTTTCGCTTGGCAATCGGCTTCGTGATCGGAGTCCCCGATTCTTCCCGAAAGATGTTATAGAATAGCAAACCGAACAAAGCGTCCCATAACGAACGTCATTGTTTCGCTTTGAGCTTATAGAATTCGCCCCCTGGACGCGTTCAAAGCAAATGTTTGTTGTTTTAAGCAATCGTATCAGTTGTGATGTCACCAAACACTTTTTGCCTTCAGTCTGGACGCAATTGCTACCTCGTTTAAAAACTAAATGTTCTTTGAAACAAAACACCTACACACGTGTATAAATGTTTTGTTTACGGACAAATGTTTCCAAACATTTGTGGGTAGTGTATGTAGGTCTGGACTAAGCTATATAGCGCCCGTTTACATACAATAAACTTCTACTTCTACTCCATTCTGATCAAACGGTACTGTCAAAATAATCTCAATAATTAACAATTATTATTTAAAAGCAAATAAACTGACTGTCAATTTTTATTCTTATCAGAGGGGTTGCAGGAATAAAGATAATTCAAATACCCCCTGACGTAAAATTTGAGAAAGATTTGCAGAGTTTTATTGTTGTTTCCATTTTCAGGGACAATAATTTTGAGGACAACCTTGTTTTGTTTCGACAGAAAGGAAAATTATATTTATTAAAAATTTGGGAAAATAAATTTAGTTATGTGTTGGTAGGTAGTGTATTAAGATACGAGTTTTGAAAAAAACAAATTATGCACGAATGGAATTATATGAGTGCGTAATTGCCTCATAACAAGAATTATTTCGAATAATTCATCTACCCCCTAGTTATAGCAAAGTTTCCCTTTCCAAATTCAATTCACCAAGTTCGTCATTCATTCATTCATTCATTCATTCTTGTAAGTTTGAGATCTCGACCCTCGTAGATTCATAATAATTACAACTCCTTGACGACTGCTTGAAGTGCCGGAACTCGTTTCCACATCACACCTTAAAATGGTACCTCGGCAGCTGTCCTGAATTTGATTCGCCATGAAAGTTTTCCCACATATGAGAAACTAGGTAAGTGTTTACAAATGGTGTATCATTTGACTTGCTGCTTGATGTATAAGATAAAGCCATATTATTGGATTGGATTCAATGTATTCAAATAGTTACTATGTTATTTTTGTTGAATAAGTTTAGTTTTGTAACTCATAGATTGCCATCCACGTACACGTATGTACGTACCAGCACCAATAAGAATATTCGCTGAGGCTTTTGCGTCTGGAAGTCTAGATATGTAGCTGTTTGTTGTGGTATGCTATTCAATTTGTTTATACCAGTACAGCCATCTGGTGAATTTTGCTTTATCCTAATTTAGGAAAAAAGTGAATTTGTAGTCGTCATCTAGATTTGTAGAAAGGATATTTTTATATTTGTTTTGGCGGACAAAAAGGGTATGACAGAACAAAAGAACGTCGCGTCGTGTCTTAAGAGTCAGGAATATATTATGAAAGAAATTACTGTAACTTCTGCTCAGGC
The DNA here is from genome assembly GCA_917834065.1 of Ceutorhynchus assimilis. Lineage (NCBI taxonomy): Eukaryota > Metazoa > Arthropoda > Insecta > Coleoptera > Curculionidae > Ceutorhynchus > Ceutorhynchus assimilis. The sequence continues at coordinate 16,504,318 of OU892277.1, read as the reverse complement.
TTTATATTTCCTTATTAGTTTTATTTTCTGCTTGCACCTCTCTGGACAATCAGGTAGGTATAGGTAAGAATAATATTAAATGAAAAATATATGAGTGCTTCCAGGTATTTTTGTACCGAAATTGAAAATCTTACCTCAATAAATAAATCAGGTGCAATAAAAAAAAATATATATTTAATGTTGTTCGTTGTCAGAACTTTCGGATTCTCACTTTTGAAGCCGTCGGATTATCTTCGTAAGGCATTTTCTGGATAAATTACAATATTGACATTATTATGTACCTATCGTTACGTTACGACATTACATTATGCGGAAAAGCCTGCGGATACTCAGGAATCCGTTCCCATTGTGTAATGGAAAAATAAGAATTAGGGGGATAATTAGCCAGAAAATTCTTAGATTCAGTTCAGTGAGAACAATAGAAGTTATTATTGCTTTTGACATCGAAAAGCAAGTACAAAACAGGATTTTCTGAAGAATTGCAGAATTTTCTACTATACTGAAAGGTTGGAGGAGTTTGATTCATACTATTTACAGACAGTAGTGGTCTTAGTTAGGATTCATTACAAGTACCTAGGACAAATGTTCAGCTGAGACTGATATATGCGAATAGAAGATTTCAGTATTTTTCAGATTTTACCAAAATCAATAGGTTTTGCCTTATAAAGCCTCCAACGACCATATAATCGATTAAAAATAATTAGTTAACAACTGTGACGTCACCAGTAGTATTGATGGCCATTCGTGCATTAATAGTCAATTCTATTGGTAGAACCAGTGCAGAAAAAAAATATTTTTATCTCTTTCTTATACAAGCTGGTAAAAAAAGACGCGAATACACTCAATGTTAGTGCGCATTGATTTCGATATTAGAATTGACAAGACAGTTGAGTGTGACATTTGTTATTTTCAGAGATTATTTTTCATAAAATATTAAATAATGAAATAAATAATAAATCAGGCTTTCTATTCTTCGGAAAAACCCCATTTGTATTGATGAACTATTTAATACACACTATAAATAATGGACTAATAACTATTTCAATTTATATTATTTCAAAAAAAAGAAAAACTATTGAACGTAGCGCTGTCAGCTGTAGAAACTAATAACACACTGAATATATTCGTGTCCTTTTCTACCAGCTTATTCAAGAAAGAAATAAGTATACATTTTTTCTGCACTGATTCTACCAATAGAATTCGCTATGATGACAATACCGGACCGGCGCGGCGGGAATTCTCGATACCAGCGCTGACGACATGACCAATGAGAGCGCGTTTCTCGAATTTGAATAAATGGGCATATTTCTTTTAGTTTTCTTTGCTAAAACGAATACAATAAAGCTGTTTTATTATTCAAAACATATTTTTAATAACACTTTCGACTATTTTATGATGTTTGTACGGAATTTAATTTTTTTGTGAAAGCCCCTATTGCGTGGCATTTTCGGAAAAATGTCCAAAATTAAACTATTGTGAAAATATCAATTGAATAATTTTAAATATAGGTATGGAGTTTTCTGTTGTAGCTTTTGGGCGACATGAGTATCAAAAAAATTCGAGTGTTGGATGAGTGGTTGGTAAACTGACTGCAAAATATAAATATTTTATTCTAATGATGTCAACGAAAACACTCTGAACAGAAGTCATAGGAGTTTTCTTACATCTATACCGGTAAATCTAAACGATGTTTGGTTTCGGATTTCAATCCTGTTCTCCCTTTACTCATGCTGTTTGCTCTATGAGCTTTCTGAAGATCTGGAGTCCCTTGGTATGAAAGTTATTTGTGAGATTTTCAGAATACTTTTCGTTTTCTTCACGTAGGTATTGCATTCAAGTTCGAGTTCCATAATTGATCGTACAATCAGCCAGCCCTGAGCTCAAGGGAACCAATCGTCTGAGTTTCTATGCAACTGGGTTGGAACTCCAGCTTGGGGACCGTGGGTCTGCTGACTTTGCATCAGCATACCCACGTTAATAAAAGTCACGCACAGGCATCTTCTGTTCTAGGACACTATGACCATCAAGTCAAAAGCACACCAAAGCCCTTCGGCGACCGGCAAGTTGCGACGGGAGCAGGATAGTGAAGTTTGGAAGCTCTTAGTGACGGCACGGAGGCGGCAGATAGCGTGATCGCCGTTTTGCTCAAGGATTGGCTGTAGAGCAAGTCGTGTGCTGGTGACTGAGCAGCCCTATTCATGATCCGCTCTGCTCACCCTGAAAGGGAAGGGGCTAAAAAAGGTGCCCTAAACATAGCCAGCCAACAACTGCCCGGCTGGATAACCGCGTCCAGAGGGTGCACCCCATGCGGTCGAAACAAATCTAACTCAATCTTGCCACGTGGAATATTCGTACACTTATGGATTCCAGCACAAATACAAGACCACAACGAAGAACGGCAATGGTGGCATGGGAATTAAGGAGATTTAACATCGATATTGCGGCTCTTAGTGGAACCAGAAGAGCAGGCGAAGGTCAACTCAAGGAGCACGGAGGAGGGTATACGCTTTTCTGGAAAGGGAAGGAAGAGAATAAACCTCGCATCCACGGAGTGGGTTTCGCCATAAAAAATAAATGTATTTACCATCTTGCTGAGCTTCCATCCGGAATAAGAGAAAGACTGATGACACTGCGACTAAACCTCAGCAACAATAAACAAGCTAAACTAATCAACGCCTACGCTCCAACCCTCACAACTGACGATAACCAAAAAGAGGAATTTTATGCTCAACTTAGTCAAACCATATCATCTGATAAACTTGTTCTTTTAGGTGATTTTAACGCACGGGACAGTACAGAGTCAGATATATGAAGAGGCGTGATCGGCAAGGAAGGCGTCGGAAAAATGAGCTCAAACGGACTTCGGCTACTAACCACATGCTCAGAATATTACCTTGTAGTAACGAATACACTTTTTCCACAAATGAATAAATTCAAGACTTCCTGGCAACACCCTAGGTCGAAGCACTGGCTTCTAATCGATTAAAAAATTGTACGATCTAGAGACCGGAATGACGTATGCATTACGAGAGCTGCGTATGACTGCTGGACTGACCATCGGCTGATACGAGCCAGAATGAACTTGCGCATTCCACCCAAGCGTAGGTGTTTTTTTTCACTAAAACTTGAATACCTAATTTAAACACAAAATCTTAAACGAGGTTCAATTTTAGGTAGGCATATTTGCCAAAAAAAAAGATCTGCTAGCTCAAATGAGTTTTCTACAGGAAGTTCAAAACTGAAAAAACATAAAATCCTTGTTGCCGCTGGTAAAAAATTTGATTGCGCTGTTGCCAGTTGTGACTTAATTCAGTGCGTCTTAGAGAAAAAATTAAAACTGATTACAAAAAATAAATTTAAATTGTGAATGATAATAATTCAAAAAAAATAAAAAATTTGAATCCCTAATGCCGGTTTTCCACCAAACGGACTGTTGAGTTTTTGTTTTAAAACATGTTTTAAAACTCGAAATTAACCCGAAAAACAAAACTCCAAATGAGCAAAACACGCTAATCTTGAAAATGTTTAGGAAAAGTTGGAGTTTTGTCTGAGTTTAAGTTTTGTTTTTATTTTGTCGGTTTGGTGGAAAACCGGCATAACGGATTAATTTTACTATTTTTTTTTTTTATGTTTTGCCAATATTTTAGAATTAAAACTATTACAAATTGTCAATGTTGACAATTAGTGGCAATACTGTCAAATTGCCACTTGTGATTAGGCATAAAGTGCGTGTTTTTATTGAAGAGTTATCTTTTTTATTTAATAACACAAAAGTGACTGCAAGTTTTTCAACACCAAGGGTGCAGACAATTCTATTTTTGGTTGCTTTATTCACTTATGCCCATTTCAAAAATTAGTGAAGGAGCTGATGGCGGATCAATACATAAATTGTTAACATGAAAGAAAATCTTATCCAATGGCATTTTCAAAAACTATGTACATTATTGAGAAATTGAGATTATGCATTATGCATTTTCTGTCGGCGTTAAGCATCTACTAATGTTAATATAGGTAAGTTCTGTTTAACTTAAGTTCGCGAAATAATATAAAGTCAAGGACACTTATTGTTTCACGTAACGACCTGGTAGATGTCGCTATAAATTATTTAAACCATAGTATTATATTTATCAGTAACAACAGTCGTTTATATAGTAAAGCTTAAGTTATCGTCACCACAATATTATTAAAGTTCGCATCTTTGGAATATATTTGGCATTTTTATCGATTATCGGCAATTTTGTTTTCCGCTCCGGTTTGTGTTGTGCTATAAATAAAAAAATAATTATAATTGGTTAAAAGTGTTTTTTTTTTTTTTTTGGAACAATGACAGAAAAATTCAAAGTTTCACTGGCTCAAGAATCCAACAAAGTGTTTAGTTATAGTACGGTGGCTGAGGAAGAACCAGAAACTAAAGAGAAACTGTTGTTCGGATTAGATTATGGTAAGCGTGTATTTTTTATAAATTGTGAGACATGAATATTCGGCTATTTTTACGGATTGTTCAAGTAGGTAAATGAGCTTTTATAATAGAGACTTTCAGCCCCTCATTCCGTTCCTTTTTCTATTTTGTGTTGAAAACGTTTTCACGGGCACATGGTAAGATTTTGAGAATTGTATCCCCAGGACTTGAGTATTTGAAAGAACACCGGAACCATATAGATAGGTACTTAAGTATCAATAATAAGTTAAATGTTGGTAAATCACTATATTGCATTTTTCCCAATGTAGTGTAAGTGATTTATTAGGATAATATAAAAAATATATAAACAAATATTAAATAATAAAAAAGAGAAAGACAACTTTCAAATTGTGTACCTAATTGAAAATATCAAGTAGGCAGGTAACTCTCAACGGACATTAACTGCACTAACGTCCCTGAAATGCAATTGCCTCAATTAATTGCCCTGGGAATTTCGTCATTTCCTCTGTCCAGTTACTGTTTTCTGCCACGCTCAATATTCCCTCGTCTAGCCATAAAACACTTTATGAAATAAGTTTAAATTAAATTGAATTCGCAATCGTTTCATGGATCTGCTAGGGGATTCTATTTGCTATCGAGATCACGAAATCGAATCGCTCTCGTACTCGATATCAAATACGATATCCAGGAGTCCGGAATTTTCCATTCAAAATCGTTTTCACCAACGAATAGGTCGGTATCGAAAATGCATTTAGGGCCAAATTATGGACTGACTGGTAAGCGTCTGGTTGTTACCTAGCAGGTACTTTCTATGCTCTAGAGAATAGAAAGTACCTGCTAGGTAACAACCAGACACTTACCAGTTGGTCCATAATTTGGCCCTTAGACCAGAAACATGTGCCGCCAAACTTAAAACAAAAACTCGTCACTTGATGCAGTTTGTTGCTAGGAGTTGGATTGTTTTTGTTCTTTTATTGCAAATTTTCTTGAGTTTTTTTTATTTTACTTAAATTTACACTACGGTCGTATTTGTTACTTCTTTTTCTCGCTATTGCGGCAACCACAATAATAAAGTAGGCATGTAGAATATTCAGTACGACTTCATATCTTTAGTTTAAAATTGTTCATTGAAATTTACCATTAAAAAAAATAGATTATGTTTTTAAAGATCAAACTGAATAATGCTTCCAATATTATTCACAATCATCTACAAGAAATAGACGATTGATTTCTAGAAATATAAGTCCTTTTCTGGCTGAAGGGATGTACCAAAATTCTATCCCTAATTTTATCAAAATCTTTGCAAGGCTGAGGCTCTATGTCACAGGATCATACCAGCGACATTTAGGACTTTCCGGGACTTTCCATATAGAAAAATAATTTCAAGTTTCAAGTCAAACTATAGAGGAAAAACACAAAACATGAATGTCAATATTGTCAATTTCATGTCGAAAGCGAGAATTCCACCAGTTATCCAATATCGTTCTATTCGAAGTAATTTGCAAATTTCACCGAAAACGCCTAATCCGATATCGTATTGTTTGGAATCCGGGCCCTGATGAGCAGAAGTTTTAAACTGACATACTTTAAATGGATCTTTTTGCGAAAATGCATTAAATTCGCAACATTTCAAACAAAGTTCCTGAAACTTAGGTAGGTACTAATATTTTTTTTTTTAGATTTTTGGAATGTCAAAACTAATCCTCCTTTAACTAGAAATATCACAAATGACTCAGTATGGATGTGTTCCTTAATAATCTGGAAGATGGGTCACACAATCACAACTGTGGAACGAACGTCTCTTTGTCGTGCTTAACCATTCCAAAAATCCATTTATCGATTTATATACAATGTGACCAGAGTAAAGTCCGCACCATATGGAATTATTCTCTTAATCAATTTTTAAAAAGTTTTAGTATGGAATCATCTGCATCAAAAATAATGCAAAATAGCGTCAATTTTTTTCCATGAGCTTGTAATTAAATCTGAACGGAAATTGGCTTGATTAGGTTTGGCCAGAAATTGAATTTGGATGAAAATTCGCTTGCCACAACATCTGCCAAACGTTGGGACAACCTCATTTTAGTTCATTTTTTTTAGCGTAGTGTCGCTATCGAGGTCGCTGTTTATCGACAATATTAGTGAATTATAGTTTTATTAGGAACAGATCCTGCGAAGCTGAAAGAACACCAACTTTTAAACTTAGATAATAAAAATTAATTAAAATATAGACTAGGAAAAAGTAAATCACAAAGTATTGTTACCAAAGCGAGTTCGTAGATAATTGAGACAACTTTTCCAAAAGTAATTTACCTTTATTCAAAACAACACATGAATCATGACCAAGGACTACTACAACACTTTGTTGCACTTTAATGAACCTCTACTACTCATACAACAAAATCACAACTGACTATCCTACTATCGAGTGGCGATCTACTAATTATCCACGCGTTCAATTCAATACTAACTAATTCTTGAGACGTCTTTTCATCACTGACTTCCTCCCTCGGTAATCGACTCCGTCTTACAACGCGTCGTTGCTTTTGGAGTTGTCTAGAAAATTTTCTTCCGTCTTCCGTTCATTTCGAATTCGCTAGACTATTGCGTGGTGAAATTCAGTTTCAGGCAGTGTTGCGATATTGTGCACAATTTGGGAAATTTATAACACTGCCCCCTTCCTCTTCCTAAAGGCTGTTGGCCTCAAACAACTCCTCCTGATCGTATCCGAGTGTGTTTTCTCGCTTTTGTATGGGGTCAGCCTTCCTACGTGTCCAACCTTGGGCTTGGACTGGAAGTAAAGCGTCATCTTCAGCGGTCTATCAAACATTAAATCTACGAGAAGCTTCATGTCTCTTTCAGTAAACAGCATCGATGGTATATAGCCGCTTGATTCGTGCTGAGAGCTTCTTTAAACCAGTAGGAAAAGGGGCACTAACTTATCCTATATTCGCTGGCGTCATCCACAAACATCGAGAGGTTTTGATCGATGGTCCGATTATGCTTCTCGACCATTCCGGAATGTGGTTGAAGTGGAGTCATTTCCGTTTTCCTTATTACCTAGTAATCACATTTCACATTAGCTGTTCCCATACTTCGGACTCAAAATTGCTGCCCGTGCCTTGCAATGCAATTATGTTTTTCAGTAATGCTTTAGCAACTTTTACTATCCGAATTCTCTACCAGAAGGAACCTGATAAGTATTAAGTACTGCTTCGTTTCTTCTAGAGTTGGTGTCTTGGGTCCTTTCTACGAAACACAGGGCAAATCACATCTTCTGCACCATCCTTCGACATCCCCACGACAGTTATTGGCTTCACAGTGGCCCCCACTCCGACTACTGTGCAGTTCACCTAGGCATAATGGCAGATCCTTTCCCCATCCGGACTCTCCTATTTAGGAGTGATTTAGTCATCTCGCAGGCACCACTAACTCCACTGGAGCAAGTATATCCAACTACTGTTGGACCCAAACTGGAAATTGCTTGACATCCATGTCGTCACGCGATTTTTCTCTTCCTTGTAATGTCGTCGTCAATATCAGTTTCGAGTATATATCGTCTGAACAAATCTACAGCTTTTTCCTGCCTTTGGGGGTCTTCTTCGAGACAATTCTTTTGTTTTAGGGTTTAAGGGTTTAACGGAAGCATAAACTTGGTACTTTATACCAGTAAGTACGTTGTAAGACTAGTGGCCCAAAATTTAAAATCTGCTGTAAGGGGTCTGTCGGTCTGTAAATAATACAATGTTTGAAAATAGCAGCAGTGCTTCGAAGATAATTTTCTGCTTCTTCATTAAATAAACAGAAATATGCTCGCCATAAAAGCTGATGTTTTAGATGAATTTTTATCACAATATATAAACTAATTAATTATAAGCTTTAATACGTTCCAGAAGAGTTATTGCTACTATTACATAAAATAATTCCTAGTAGGTACTTAGCAAGAAAGAGCTTGAAATTGGTTTTTGAAAAATTACCATAAAAATTAAATAACTATTGCAACCAACACTGGCAAGGCTGACCATTAAGGTTATCGCAGGGCGCTTAAAAAAAACATACCATACGAAATCTTATCGGAAATACAAAAAAAAGGACAAAACAAACAAATAGAATAATCTATATATTGTTACGAAATTACATTAGTGCGGAGAAGCCAACGCTACTGTTAACGACCTGAGCGCGAATTAGTCTGATCAAATAGTATTCAAAAGTGCCTGTTTTGTGACGTGAGTCCGGTAAAAGGTTTCTCAACGAAATTATATGTTTCTTGGGGTGCTGAAAACGAATCTGAAGTTTGCTGCCTCGTAGCAATACCGGCTCAGGTCGAAAAACGCGAAAAACCTCGAAACTTTCGGACTTTTTCCAGTTTTCTGGTCATATCTTGCAAACGACGCATCGTTCGGAAAATTTCACAGCATTCAAAGTTAAAGAGCATAAAATTCTGCGTTGAATGACCTCACTAACCTTGTTACTGGTAAATTCATAAGCTCGCTATCGTCAGTCGAAAAAAACCAATTTTAATGAACAGTTTCCACAAAAGTGCAATTGAGCGATGTTGATCATTCCATTAAAGGCCACTTTAGAGCTCGTTATTTTCAGTCCCGGGGAGAAAACTAGCAAGGATTTTTATGACGGGCATGCGCACATCCATCTTTCTCAGGGGATTTCATGTACTTGCAGCAAATAGCTCCGGCCCTATTTTTCTAGCACTTGCATGTTCAAGTAAATATTTTTCGTATTGCCAACTGTACGATATAACCTCGAAACGTTGTTTATTTACCTTTTAAACTATTTATAATTTATTTGGATTTAATAAAATTAGGTATGAAGACAGGGAAAATTACCTTATTAATTTATTCATCAGTTCCTCTAGTTGTAAATTGTAGCCTCAAAAGCTTTCTGTTCTGTATATTATAATTTTCCTTGCCTATTTTTCTTTATTACATATTTTCAACTACAATACCTAAGTACTCTACTATTGTACCTACCAATTTTAAAAACCCAATTTAACAGATGCTGGAGAACGTGACAAAAGCTTAATGTTACTTTCCCAGACAACGATTAGTTTCCGACTTTAGTTCCGTATTATTTATTCGTTATTGACCCTTCCGGAAACTGAAGAAAGGAACTGGGGAAGAATCGCTGTAATATTATTTAATTTTTAATAGCTATAGGAAACCAAAAACCAAACATAATAAACATAACGTGATTAAAAACAGCTGACGTTCATTAATATTTCTGTGATTGGTAATTCTGAAAATAGCATCAATAATTGGGGATAAAAAATTGCAAACTGTAAAACTGTCACAAATTTCTACCAGCAATAAACTTGCAGGGAGAAAAATAGCGAACTGTAAACTGTGTCCAGTGCGAGTGAATTTTCAAAATCAGATTCATGATCATGTTGTCCAGAATAATTTTTAACAGGGGCCGCTACATTTAGTTTCCTGGTATCGCTTTTATGTTCCGACAGGCGTTGCTGGAAAAATCGCCCCGTCTGGTTTACATAACCTTTATCACGTTTCTAATAGGTGTTATCCCCCACTTAAGTTCATTAGGTGTTTTGGTTGTTTTGTTTCGTGAAAAATTATCTCCTAATTAGGTTCGCCTAGTAAATGCTTTTTTAATATTGCCATTAGAGATTATGTTAATCATTCTCTACGACAGTATTATAAAATAAGTGATATTTTGCTTTGTTTTATCTTTTGTGCAATAATCGTTAACATTTAGCTAATATTTGATTAGTTTAAGATGAAGGGTTAATTTCTTAACCTACCTTGAACTAATAATTGAATTATTAATAATTAAATTTTGGAAAGAGAAAACGTTCAATAACGTTTCAGGAAAGGTTTGCTTATGATACCAGTGAATAGATAGGCGTTCTGACCTTATGACCGAAGTGTCCAGAAATTCAGGGATTTCGTGAGTGGGTACTCCCAGTTTCCACAGTGAATTTGCTTCTATCATGGAAAAAATTTAAGATATCTAGAGTTCTGTCGCGTCGACTACAGTGGAAGGTATTGGAGTTAAATCTACATACCGTTTGAAAAATGGTAGGCTGAAGAGTGGTTTATGGATATAGGATTCTTGAAGTTAACAGCGATACAAAATCTACGAAGACGCAAGATTTTAGAAAATTTACCTAGCACCAACAGTTAATAATTCATACTATGAGTTTGTATTGTTTCTCGTCATGACCAAATCAACCCCAATTCCCAATTATTGGGTACTGGCACTAATTGCATACCGGAAACCACATCAACTCAGAGAAACAGGTTTTAGTTAGTTTATCATTTCTGTTTCAGTCACTTTGATGGAAATGAGATGATTCATGAAAAGTAGCATTTTTATTGAGTTTAAAATGTCCCCTCAATATATAATCAAAAAAGAAAAAAAAAGCGACGGGATGGTAGGTGACAGAGAAAGAAAAAAATTAAAACCTGCTTTCTTAGATAATTTCATTTTTTTCCGCAAGATTTCAACCTCCTGCTAATTATCGACGGTGATTTGAACCTCCTGAAGGTGAAGAAGTTGTTGAGAAGTAAACAAGTTGCACGAAACAAAAAACCTAATTTTTGAGAAGTGGTTTTGGCGATCGAAGATACATGGTGATGACAAGTTGGGCGATGCAGTCACCCCACGAAGAGATACTGAGGGAGTGTGGTAGAAAGGTTTTGTCCCGAAATCCTTAAAACTGGGTTATCATCGGCGGAAGATTTCTTATACGAGAGCACTGTTGCTTGAGCTTTGGAAACATTGAATTTGACTAGGTTGTTAAGGCCCCAGTTGGTAATGGTGTGAAGATCACTGTTGATAGAGTGAATCTATTCTCGGACGAGGCGTGTGGAAGTGGCTGCAGTAAGCGGTTTTTCAGAAAAGAAGATGACATCAAGCTACTATCATCCGCAAAGCTGTATATGAGGTTTCTTGTCACATTTAACAGATCATTTATAAAAATGAGAAAGAGTGTTGGAGACAGAATTTAGCATTGGGGAACGCCGGCATTTATAGGCAGTGTATCAGAAGACACACCATCGACCACAACATGCAATGCCTTCCAAAAAGCTCCCCAGCCAATGTCAAAATTCGTTCGGAAGACCATGCGATAGAAGTTTGCTGAGGAGACCTTTGTGCCACATCTGATCAAAAGCCATGGAGATATCCAATGCTACAATCCTGGATACGCCATGTTTTCCGAGAGTCGAGTTTCAAATAATGACTGACCTACGCCAGCAGATCACCTATTGATCTTCTAGAGCGAAACCCGTAGTGTTTGTCAGAGTTGAGCTTATTGGCTTCGAGGTTTCAGGTTGACTGCCTTTTCCATTACGTTCGAAAAAACGGATATAAGTGAGATTGGACGATAATAATTGCTATGAAGAGTTTTCTTGCCATTTTTCGAAATGGGCTGCACTTTGACATATTTCCAGATAGACGGAAAAGTAACGACCTTAACTTAAGGTCTTGGCAATAGACCAACCGGTTGGACACACTGCTTGTTGAACCAGGGCTTTCCGGGCTCCGGCACGGAATTTTTCATTGGAGTATGGAATGCACAATTCCATACCTCGTGTGCAGCCACGACATTTATTGTTGCGTATATTTATGCAAAACTGATTCTGGAAAAGACCCACAGTTTTCTTTTTTCCTATTTCCCAAGGAATAAACTCAATTCACATAAACTTTCAAACAATTCTACCTGAAATTTTTTAGATGAGTATATTGAACATTTAAATCTAACCCCTTTACATTGTTGAAGGTTTCCAGAGAACTATGTTTTTTTTTTTTTGGTGAGAAAATTTTAGATTATAAATATATAGATATTAAGGTAAACCGTATTCATTTACTGTCTACATAAATTATCATATCGTTATTATGAACATTCAATAAAATATGAGTATAAGTAGGTACTCATTAAGCACTTTTTATTGATTTATTATTTCTAACATAATGACACGCTGTAGGTATGTTTTTTAACAACATAAAATTTAAAAATAGGTAGGTACTAAGATTTATCAATATAAAAATTTGTTAAGTTGTTATTCTGGGTTTACATTCGTTGGTTCTCCACCGAGCGTTGAGAAACACTGAGTTTTTGACGACTTTTCGCCAAAATCGCATTTAGCATTTTCCAGAGGGGGAAGCAGACTAAACAAAGTTCGTACACATTTTTGAACCCAGAACTTACATACAAGCTAAAAATGTCAGAAAACTGAAAAATCTGACTGCTTGACAGGTGTCAAAATGGTTGACATTTTTGCCTTGGTCGAATGGTATTAGATTCCAATATTTGGTAGCTAACATCTCACAACCGCCTCACCTGTCATATGCAAGGCTGTGCTCGTGGTGAAAAAATGTTGCTTACGGCATCCACAACAACATAATTGAATTTCATCCAAATATCACGGCTAACCAATTTCCATTTGAATATGGCGGGGTCCTTTTCGTTAACTAGCCCCAAAATAGAAAAAAGTAATCTTAGGCCCAGGGCATAACCTGCCTCTCGTAAGAGGTTGGTTATAAGGGCTTACGCAGAACAACGGTTATGAAAATAGACGTAAGAACCTCCAATGAGAAAGCGTCTTACCTATCTCATATTTGGTGCGGCTATCCCACAGCGCCTAATTCCATGTTAGGGGAGGCTGATCTACTGAATGAGAGTTCTAGTCGTCTTAATTTTTATGCCACTGGGCAAGATTGTAGAGTATTCAAAGACCGTATGGGATTTTTGTACTAGAGTAAAATTCACACGCAGAAAAACACCTACACGAGTCGCTTGATCTGGGAGCTCTCGATGATGAAATGGCAAAGTGTGTGATCGCCGCTTTGCTCGAGGAAAACAAAAGGTAGAGGTAAAATCAGCACTAAAGACTACGGTGACGAAATAAAAAGCTGCGCGAAGCGGGTCGGATCTCTCTCCCTCGTCTATCTCTCGCTGTCTGCCGTGACCTCGGCCATGAGCTGAAACCAGCAGCGGGGTATCTTTTTAGACAAAACTTGGATACAAAATAAACTAAATAAATATGCCTGCTGGCCGTAAGACAATGAACCACGTGCTTGGCGTTCGGCAGCAGCACCGATCGATACGATACTTCGGTTAGTCTTCAAAATTGGGTTTGTGCGCAAATGACGACACCGTACTCTTTAGTCTTGACGCGGACTCTACACTATCTGCGGTCGAAATAAAATACCAAAAACAGTATCAGACCACGATGGAAAACGACAATTTTGGCATGTGAGCTAAAAGGATACAACATCGATATCGCTGTACTAAGTGAAACAAGGCGTGTGGGCGAGAGCCAACTCCAGAAGGACAGAATTAAAATAGGCCCCGAATCCATGGGGAGATTAACCTGCAGGCAACGCGGACGTTGTCATTGCAATAAGGGGAAAATCGGAACGTAGGCTCTCCGGAACCCTTCAGGACATGACAATAATCGGAACGTAGGCTTTCCGGAACCCTTCAGGACATGACAATAATCGGAACGTAGGCTCTCCGGAACCCTTCAGGACATGACAATAAATCCTGACAAAGTAACTGTAGTGCCCTTTACAAGAAAAATGAAGCATGTCCATTCGATCTGATACCCCTTAACCTACGAGACGCGGTGGACGCTTTGCAAACGAAGTCAACTATCTAGGAAATACTCTAGATTAAAGGCTCACCTGGAACTGAGCATCTGCACTATAAATCCACAAAAAGGGTACCTACCCTTTTTGTGGATTTATAGTGGGTGAAAATTTATTCTTGAGCATACAAAAAACATGAAGCAAATAGATCATTGACAAATTGGAAAAGGGGTAAAAAAATGTTTTCGAGTTTATTTTCTAAAATAGATTTCCAGGGTATGGGAATCTAGAATCCAGAGTGAAGTCGAAAGCACAATTATTTTAACTTTGTTTGTTTGTTTGTTCTGTTTGTTTTTAGGGAAATCCATTGATGTAAACATATATGAAAAAAATTCAAGGTTGTTAAAATATATTTATTTGCCTTAGAAAAAAGCCTACAAGTCCTAAATAAATGAATTGATAATTTAATAAATACTTTGAATGACTAAATATAAACATAACCAAAATGTAGATGTATTTATTATTAATTTAAGTTATTTAAGGACAATAATTTTCCACCAAACGTTTTTCACAATTACCACTCTGTTGTTAACAATAGTTTTCTTGGACAAGATCGAAATTCTCTTCTTCTGGATTTATAATAACTTCAATTTTTTCAGTTTGAATTTCGTCATCTTAAAAGCAGAGTTTTCTTATCTATGGAAGCTCTTTCCTAGTCAAGTTTAAATAATTTCATACCGTATCTGTACTTTACTGTATTGTAGAAACTAATTTTTTTGATTCTGCATCTGAGACAAATTTTAATATGTAGGTAGCTACATTAGTATCAGCTTTAAAATTCCAAATCTTACCTATTTATATTAGAAAATGAAGGGACTGGGAGTATGTAGGCATACATGGGACTTAACTGATTTGAGGCCCTATACCTAGGCACTGCAAAGCAAATTGTGTAAATTGAGTGAAATTGAACTACCCATTTCTGAATCGCATGGCAAAATAAAATCGACTGTGTCATAACGCCTATCCTATTCTGTAGGTCACTCATGACGGTTGTTTTGTTAGGTTTTGCAGCGCTGCCGGGCCTCAACATATGAACATTGTCCATTTTTACTTCAGATAAGAGCATTAAATCTAAACTAACCCAAACTCGCCCATTTTATCGATTGACACTTAACAATCTCAATGTATAGTTTTTATTATATACATACACTATTACACTAACGATTGTTCAGCATTCAGACGCTACTAGACCTAGCTAACGGTGATTGTTCGAGACCGAAAAATAAATTACGACTTTGGACGTCTCCTGCGTGCCACTGGTTCAATAAAATTATACTTATATTTATACTGGCTTATAAGAAACTTTATTGGCTTTAATTTTTATATCTAGCATTTTTTCCCAAAAATCAACTGTGCCCGAGATATTTAGCATATAAATGAAAATTTTACCTATTGGGGTGGTTTTGGGGTCGTTTGCACCCTCGGATGGGTGGGGACTTCTGGTATGTTAATCTGGACAGCAACCACTAAATATTCCCAAAAAATCAGCTTTTGGAGTTTTTGTTCCACAAGCACATGTAATTAAAAATAACATTCTTGCCCTAAAATGGAACACCAGATTTATACATTGTAAAAAGGGCTCACCAATACATACCTACGGCTGGGATTGTCATATTTGACAAAATGCCGCAATTATCCGTTGTAGAGAAAATACTGATTTATCCAAAATAGCGAAAAATTACAAGATATGTCAGTCGAGTGTTTCAGTTTCGTTTCAATGCTCACGATTGTACTCATAATCAGTAACAAATCCTTACATGAACTTGTCAGTTTTATGTCAAGTTCATGTTTAAGAGTTCATGCTGGTGAAAATATCATCAAGATCACATGTTGACTACTGGGCTTCTTCCCAAATTTAATCAATTTCTAAGTCAAAATATACTTATTAACGAATAAAGCGTGAGAGTGCTTAGGCACTGGAAACAAACAGAAAAGCTCCATCATCCAATCATAGCGGCTTACGAGGCGATTAGCCCCTATAAAACTTACGTAAAACACTTTTTTCCAAAAATGCATTACCATACCTCGTGAATTCCAAAAATTAACTGAAAAAAAAGTATTATGGCTGGACACTGCATAGGAATTTTACCTCGAAAAATAATGCAATAATAAACTCGACTAGTCGCAGCATTTTTTTGTAGGAATCATTTGTCGCTTATAATATATACCGAACTTATCTCAAGTTGATACTCACTTCAGTTATTTTAAAATTGGACTGAAAATGTAATAAATAAATGAAGACCCTGATAAACACTATACTTCCTCAAACATACATCCATATCCCGATATATTTTTTTCTTCAGATTTCTAGAGAAATTGCCCTTAGCCCTGACATTTAGGATGTAGGTCCCTCTTGAGGCTGGTACAGCCTTGACTGGTGAAATAGCCCTGACTGAATCTATCCCCCCAAACGTCCCAAGAGCATCGCGACGCCCTATAAAATCGAGCATTAATAATTTAGGGACAGAATTCTCTAGCCAGTAGTGTTTAAGTTCTGCTCTAGGGAGCGCAAAGTGTTCATAAGAGCCGACGCTATATAATTTTCCTGGTTGGCGCTCCGAATTTCTAGATGTCGCCGGTGAGCCAGTAAACAATTTTATTATAAATAGAAACAGATGGTTAGTCGAGTCTACTACTATACAATACAGTAAACTGTTTTCAAGCCGGCGTTTTGCGTTTATAACAGCGTTTAAAGTCGACTTTTTAGTATAATTTTTAATTTTTAAATTCGTTTACCGTACCCGCCTTTTTTGTGAGTTAGTGGTGTTATTTTTTTAAAGTTTTTCCAAGTGAATAACAATTGTTTTTAACGATGCCTGAAAGATTTAAAGTTTCTCGTGCAGAAGAACCCAATAATTACAATAGTTTTAGTGATAACGATGAGGCCAATAATTATAGCAGCTTTACTGAAACCACAGAAGACCAGAGAGTGAAAGAAAAACTTTTGCCCGAAAATATTGTGGAAACAAACAGAGGTAAATGCACGTGAAAAACACCCCATAATAACGAACTCGCACTCTAAGTAATAAAAAGTCTGATGGGGTTGGCTATATACTAAAAACTCAGGGTCGAGGTTGTTTTACACGAATTTATTTAGAGTTATACCTATTATGTTCATAAAAACATATATATCTACTGGGTACCCTAAATAATAATGTTTCTTATCATCTAAGTATAGATTAGAGTAAAATATATATATATGATGTGTGCGGAATAATAATAATTACACGCTTCCACACCTATATGTTTGTTATTGAGGAAAAAAATATACAAATACATAGGGCTACCTTTAGATTTTTTATTATTTGTCTGTATTTTATTTTTCCTAAAATATTTAAAATTCAAATTGTAATTAATAATGATCTATTCATTAAAAACCACGCTTTTACTTAATTAGCAATACAAAATGCGCTAACACAAAATATGAGTATAAATATTTATGAAAATTATTAGCATTAAAAAAAAAAAAAAACGATATTTTATCAGCATCCATCAAATGAATCATTAAAAAACTGTCCACTTGAAACCGCATAAGTTACGATTTGTCGCCTTTTTATAGGTACCTACTACTAGAATGACTACTAGTTGATCAAAACGCAATTTGACAATTTTTCGTGAAACATTATTCTTAGCAGTGTGTTAGAATTTAGTGGCATGCAGACGTTAATAAAAAATTTCAAGTTGTTAGTTGTGAAGACCAATGGAAACCTTCGGTGGTTATTGTTGGTATGGGAGTGACCTAGGAGGTATAAGGGGGACACATTCGCAATCAATCGCTGTTGGAATCCATTATCCTTTCAACCACTAACAACTCAAAATTGATGGAAGACTTGACCGACAAGATAGAAATGAGACAGGCCTCGGTAGCTCAGTTTGTAGAGCACTGCACTGGATATGCGAGGGTCCTGGGTTCAAATCCTTATCTAGGCAAGAAAATCACGGCAAAGTGTGAAGTTAGAAAGATGGTGTTTCACGTTCAAATTTGGAGGGATGCTTGTTCAAGGGATGCTGCTTTATTATCCCTCCAAAGGAAAATTCCTTGCCGGCCGTCGAACTTACAAAAATTATCGCTTGTATGAAAAAATATTGAAAATTTCATATTTTCTTATTTTTTCTTCAGACACCTAGATGGTGTTTCACAAATTTGGAGGGATGCTTGTTCAAGGGTTGCCTCATCATCCCTCCAAAGGAAAATTCCTTGCCAGCCATCGAACTTAGAAAAATCGTCGCTTGTGTGAAAAAACACTGAAAATTTAATATATTCTCATTTTTTCTTCAGACACCTAGATGGTGTTCCACGTTCAAATTTGGAGGGATGCTTTATCATCCCTCAGAAGGAAAATTCCTTGCCAGCCGGCGAACTTGGAAAAATCGTCGCTCGTGTGAAAAAATACTGAAAATTTAATATATTCTTATTTTTTCTTCAGACACCTAGATGGTGTTAACCGTTCAAATTTGGAGGGATGCTTGGTCAAGGGATACTTTATCATCCCTCAAAAGGAAAATTCCTTCCCAGCCGTCGAACTTAGAAAAATCGTCGTAAGAAATATGAAATTTTCAATATTTTTTCATACAAGTGATGATTTTCCTAAGTTCGACGGCTGGCAAGGAATTTTCCTTTTGAGGAATGATAAAGCATCCCTTGAACAAGCATCCCTCCAAATTTGAACGTGAAACACCATCTAGGTGTCTGAAGAAAAAATAAGAAAATATGAAATTTTCAGTATTTTTTCACACGAGCGACGATTTTTCTAAGTTCGATGGCTGGCAAGGAATTTTCCTTTTGAGGGATGATAAAGCATCCTTTGACCAAGCATCCCTCCAAATTTGAACGTGAAACACTATCTAGGTGTCTGAAGAAAAAAATAAGAAAACATGAAATTTTCAATATTTTTTCACACAAGCGATGACTTTTCTAAGTTTGACGGCTGGCAAGGAATTTTTCTTTTGAGGGATGATGAGGCATCCCTTGAACAAGCATTCCTCCAAATATGGACGGGAAACACCATCTTACGTGAATGAAAGAAACAAAAAATTGCGGCGTGCTAGAATGGCGTGCCAACTTCACACTTTGGCATGCCTGAGCGGCCTGCTAACTTTACTTTTTGGCGTGCTCGAGCGGCGTGCTAACTTTTTATACTTTGGCGTGCTCTAATGGCGTGCTTACTTTACTCTTTGGCGTGCTCGAGCGGCGTGCTAACTTCACACCGGTGAAGTGTAGAGGTACCTAGTAAAAGTAACGTTCTTATACAATGGTAATGCTTAGTTGACGTGTAGACGATCAAAACATAATTTGATACAGGGAAGAATCAACTCAGAAGTGTAACGGCGCCGCTCGCTTGATGGTTAAGTCCTTGTTGAGTCAGACAAAAAAGTTATTGTCGGCAAACTTCACTGTTCACTTTAGTCCTTCAACAACTTTATGTGTTCGCCTAAAAAGTAGTAGTTTAGTTTGTGTAAGAAGTTTGTACAGTAACAAGTAGATAGTAGGTACTGCGGAGCGTTACCATTGACACTATCTTTGATCAGTAACTATTTTTCTGCTTAGCCCTTATAAAATTAAGTTGAACTACAATTTGAATGGCATATTCGATTTTATTTTTGTTAACCTATAAATTTCTGGTAATCATACCTAATACTTGAATTGAATTGGGTTCTTTGGCTTGTTATTTTGATTGAATACCCTATGTGATTTACAAAATAAGATACAAAAATGCACGTTATTCTTGTTTAAAAAATAATATATTGCCACAAATTCCAGTACACTCACTTTACTTTTAGAGAACAAATTGATTTTATAAAATTCACTTATCAATAATCGCTTTCACTTAACTGTTACACAAAAATCTCTTATTGAGAACTGACTAATTAACTTACAAACTACGCATTTGTGTAAGAAATTATCTCTAGAAGCAGTAAATGCCTTGTTTATCTGAAACGCAATCTCAGATACAATCGAACAATAGACCTACCTCGCATAAATAGAAAAAGGGAGCTTAATTGTAATAAATAAATGTTAGAAAGTAATAAAAGATGACATGCGCGCGCAACTGGTGGCTGCAGTGTAGCTAGATTGTATTGTTGCAGAACAAATGTAGACAATACAAATCGAACCGAGAATCGAACATTATAACATTTACTGTATTCCTCGATGTCAAAAGCTGAACGCTGGATAATGGAAATCATTCAAGTTGAATGCCTAGTTCACCTATTTAGTTGTAGAAACTGATTTGATTCCCAACTTAAATGCCTGGATTTATGAAGTTAAAAAAAACTCATTCAACAAGTTTTCAAAAATATATGAAGCAAAATCATGTTAAGAATTTTTCGACGCCCTTTTTTCATCATCAAAAATTGAGGCATTTTAAGGATAGTGCAGTTCTAAAAAATGTGAAATTCTGTTTTGATTAACTAGTACCTGATACAATTTCTGTATTAAAGTTGGAGCAACAAATGATGTACTATATAGGTAATTTATTTTTAATGCAAATAATAATGCTAATTTGATGGTGGTCGGATAAACGCTAGCATTAGGTTTGCAAGAAGATACCATATAATACTGTTAGAGAACTACTACACTTGCGTGCATATAGAAATCGGCCCACTGCTAACTGACTATATTTGTCAAATCTGCAAAAATATATTTTGAAAGGAAATCTGACACCCTTTTTGCAGCGATTCAGACGTCTGACGATTTTCAGGTCACAGATAACGACCTTTAAACAGGTAATGTGCAAATTTTCAGCCGGAAGTATGATCATTTTTTGAGCATTTTTTTTTATTTTATTTTTGTAGAAGTTTCGAGCACAATTCATGCAGATGCAGTTGCAATTTCAAAAACAATAATAAACAAGCCAGTCGTTCTTGTTAAAGGGGGTGTGCGCCAAAAAAACAACTTCATCTCAAAAAAAAGAGAAAAAAAATCTAAGAATAACAGTTAAATCCGCACCCCTCTATGACAAATAATACCGCAGATATGGCTCTATGAAGGTACCGCATCTCACCCTATGACGTCACGAAAGCTCAAGCGACGCACGAGAAAGTGGATTTAATTAAATTAACATAATGTTTTTCCTGTGTTACCTGCAATAATTTAAACAAAAACCACTCACGCGTGCCGGGAACAATCAAATTAACAATGCAGAGCGCCGCTGGACGAAGTTTTCGTGACGTCACGAGAGCGTCGTCCACACTTTAAAGCGGTATATCTCAGCGATGGTTTATCGTAGAATAACGAGGTTTGAACAGTTATTCTTAGATTTTTTTACACTAAAACTTTAATTTTTGGCGCACAGCCCCTTTAAACCACAACATAAATTCCATTCATTTGTTTCTTGGTTGGGGAATAGTTTCTAAAATAAAAAGTCGAAAGCTAGCAATGGGCCGATTTCTATGCACGCAAGTTTATAACCAATAACCGAAATAGAAAAAACTTATTACTTATTTCTCATTTTTTGTGATACTGATGTACTGTTACCAAATACATCTTCGATTTTAATTCCAGTTTCCACGAACTTTTTTAATAACTAGGATCCGATACTTTCAAAGACTTTTTCTTTGGAACACAGCAATTTTGCTAGTTTGAAATTTCCGATAGATTTTGGGAGACAAAGAAGTTGGCGTCACCATTGATTAAAAAAAATGTTTTGTTTGGTAGACCAATTTTTTTATTCAATTTCGAATGGTACGGAGCGTTATCAGAAATTATATGAAATATTTTCCTTTGAGATCTACTTTATTAAGTTTCGCTTGTTCATTTGACCATGGCAGTCATCGGCATTTGCCAAACCACATAAATATTGAATAACTTAGGTACCTTGAGAAACGATATTCTCAATAATGACAAAAACTTGCTCAGTGTTAGAAAATAGTTGGTTGAGAGCACAGGAAGTGCAACTGGGTAATTTGAAGTTCAACAAGAATCTGCTGTTAACTCGCCGTATGAGTAATAGGTAGTCTACAAGAATTTCGACAGCATAATATGGTATGGTTGCCAACTTTATAGCATTAAACGCCGCCTACTACTATAGACCAATACCCATATAAATTTTCCGTCATACCTACTTGTTTGGGTCCAAAATGATGTATGGCCTAATTCTAACACACTTTTGAAGATACGCGTTCATAGTAATGTTTTCATTTTTCAAATGCAGTAGCAAGCTACAGGCATACCTACCTGGACCACCGCGCGGGTCATATGAAAAATTCTCTCTGACCCTGCTTCCTGCTTCCCAACTTCAGGGTCCAACAAATATGCATTTAGATTCCTCTAGCAGTTTAAAGCTCGAAAGTTGCCATACCTACCCAATTAAGTACAGGTTTATTGGTTATAAATGTCAACCCCTCTATCTTTTTTATTTGACATTTTAGAAAGAAGTCTCCCAAATAAAAGTTTTATGGTTGAAATTAATTTTTTTGAAAAACTCACTTTCGCATCTACAGGGTGTTTCTGAATATTTAATAATATACAGGGTATTCCATTTAAAATAAGAAAGTTGGACCACGACCAGCTTCTCTGAAACACCCTGAATATGCGAAAATGAGTTAAAAAAAAAATCAACCATAAAACTTTTATTTGAGACACTTCTTTCTAAAATATGAAATAGAAAAGGTAGGGGGGGGTTACATTTATTACCAATAACCCTGTACCTATTGGTACAATTACTTTTAAAAGTAACTTTTGTGATGAAGTTCTGGGACTTTGAGATGCAAAAAAGTAGGTTATTTGCTTAATGAACGTAAAACAATAATCTCTCGATCTCTCGAACCGATATCTTTTTTGACGAGGGTAAAACAGAGGCGGGGTCACAAAAATTTCAAAACTACTGAAAGTCCTAACAAACAATCCAGAAATCACGGGAAAAAAAAAATTATGCTACAACATTAGATCGCCAGAAATAGACAAATAATCTCAATTTCGAATGTCGCCTGGCACAATTATCGTTTCATTTTCAGATCTCTTCTATAATAATGAAAAAAACGATGAGACTATCGATGTAGAAACAGAATTTTTTCCATCAATAGCAATTCTAAAAAGTTGAATTATTTGTGTGAACGTACGAGAGTTCATAATTTAATCGAATATGCCATTCCTTGAATTCCAATGCCGTCAAATCTTACATACCTTCCACAGTATCCCTACTGACAGAAAGAAACTTTGCTGCGGGTATGCTTTATTTCCATTACAACTTTATTTGGTTTCAAATATTTTTGCAAAACAGATTTAGGATGACTAATTTCTGATCACAAAACTTTTATTGAAATTTTCTAAAAGAATTATACAATTTTATAACAAAAAATTATAATTGTCTGTTACATATACCCTTATTAAAATCAACACAAGAAGTACCTACAGAGAGATTCACCAGATGCTTTCTAACTGTTACAGACGAAAAACTGAACTTTGTAATAACTGTTTGTTTGCACAAAACTTGACCAAACCGAGAATGTAAAATTAGCACGTTTTGGTCGGACCCTAAACTTTTCTAAATAAAATGGAGCCAATAGAATTATAGAACGGTATATTCATCTTGCAGATAGTTACCAGGAAGTTTATCCGAAAGATGAATAAACGGGTTATACTCAACAAAATCTAAAATTCTAAAATGTAACGCGGTAAAATTTAAACAAAAATTTAAAATCTATTTTTTCAAATAATTGATATTTACCCAAGTAAACAAACAGTAGGAGAATTATATTTTCGATCCAGAACCTCGTGTTTTCAAAAATATTTATTTAATTTATTAAAACACAGAGGTGATGAAAGAAAATAGTGGATTAAGTTGCTACAGCAAAAGCTTGAAAACACATGAACGTTCCTTTTGGCTCAAATAGTCATTCAATGCCGACTTAGCAACTTGATCTTTACTTCTACAACAATATGTAGGTATTGAAAAACATGGTGGAAGCTTGTGTTTTTAGGTCTTCATTAAGAGTATTTTGGTCTCCATTCAGCGTCTGAATATGAGAATTTTGTCTAGCGCCATCTTCAGCATTTAGGGTTCCATAGAGCCATTTTGGTCCTGTAGCGATGAAATTTATTAGACCTCTTCAATTTATTTTTCGGGTTGATAGGTTTCCACGACTTGTTTCATGGTCTTAATTTAAGAATGACTGATGGTTTCAATATTTGTTTGAAACAATGAAACAAATTGATTTGACCCATGTAGTCTTATTTGGTGTTTCAGATAATTTCAAAAAGGTTTTCTCTAATTTATGGATACCTTGTATGATGATTTGTGGTATTTATGTGATAATAGGCCGTGCTATGTTTTGTTGTTATGTAGGTGGTCACTAAGGAAATTGGTGAGATAGAATTTTTTATACCGTCGTTTATGTATATGCTGGGGTGACTGTAACGAGAGTGAGGAATAGTAAAAGTAAAGGATTCATCTCGCTCGGAGTATCTGAAATAAATTATTGTCGTTTAACATTTTGTTTCGCAAAGCGATTTTGTGTTTTGCTAGGATAACGTGGAATTATCTTATCTTTATTAAATTATTTTGCAAAGATAGGCTCTTGTTAATCTGGTTCAGGTTCGCGATTTTTATTGCGTACCTAGTTCTAAAAACTTTGTTCGTTTCGCTAAAAGTTTTCCTTGAATTTCCTCATTCACATTCGTTGGGGATTCTGCCAAACTTGTTCTGTAATCAGTTGTTAGTCTATTGTCCGTTTGTTCAATTCTGCATGGCATAATTTAAATCACCTTTAATCACTCGGAAGGGTGTGTGATTCATTGTACCATGAGTACTATGTTATTATAATTCAATATACCATATAGGTACCTAGCGATTGTCATTAGATCGATAATACTCTTATTTCGGTTTTGGAGTTTTAGTTCGAGTTTGGGTTCCTTGGAGTTGTATAACGAAACTCGATTTTGTATAATGTATAAAACTCCATAATTATAGCATTCTTAAATTCTGACGTGATTTTTTGGGGTATTTCGTAATCACTAAAATATTTCAATGACTGTTATGTAATATTTGCAGCTGTTTTTGTAATAACAGGAGAGGCTTGACCAAATTTTGAAACACTCTCAATAAAATTATTGGTAATTGATGCGACATATGTGTCAATATATATATATATGTTTGAAGGGTTTCGTACCACTAGGAGTTGGTTCAAAGATGATTTTGTATGGTTGTCGTTTATACTTGGTTTATTGCGTATTTCACATGCTTTAACATAGTTCTGTACATCTTTCTCTATATTGGATCAATAGAATCTTTTCTTTAAAGAGGGTGTGCGCCAAATAAACAACATCATCTCAAAAAAAAAGAGAAAAAAAAAAATCTTAGAATAACAGTGAAAACCGCACCCCTCTATGACAATTAATACCGAAGATACGCCTCTATAAAGATAGCGCGACTCACCCTATGACGTCACGAGAGCTCAAGCGCCGCACGAGATAGTGAAGTGCATTGAATTTAAATATGTTTTTCCTGTGCGACCTGCAATAATCTTAACAAAAACTACTGACGGGTGCCGGGAACAATTGAATGAACAATGCGGAGCGCGGCTGGATGAAGCTCTCGTGACGTCACCCATACTTTAAGGCGGTATATCTCAGCGAAGGTGTATCGTAGAATAACGAGGTTTGAACAGTTATTCTTAGATTTTTTCACATTAAAACTTTAATTTTTGGCGCACACCCCCTTTAAGGCTGCAACATTTTCGTTGATTCCTCTACGAGAAAATTTAGTCTCATGATAGGTATTGCTGAGTTTTCTCTTGTTGAAGATCAGCTTCTGTGATGTCTTCTAATAAAGAGTTTGAAATGTACAATGTACATAAATTCGAATTAAACCATTCTTGTTTGTGTGCTCCTAACACAATAGGTTCCAAAGATTTGTTTAGGAAATGAAGGCAAGAAATACCGGGTGGCATGTATTCCTTTACTAAATTAGTAATTTGTGATGTTCGATTATTTGGTAAGAGGAATATTATTCTTTTTTTATTACCAATTAGTTTAATTGCCTATCTCTTTTCTAATTGTGTTATTATTGGTATATTGAAATACAATTTGAATTCCAAATACATTTACATATTTCTTGGTACATGGGGCTCCTTGTATTAGATTTTCCATAGAGGTATGTATCCTTTGTTCATTTTCGGACAGGGCTGAAGTTCGTTTTTCATCCGAAAGTGTTATTTGCCTTTTACTTGAAATATTTTCTTTTTTCATTATTATTGGTTTTTCTTTATCTAGAATATTCTGCTCGCAGCAGGCATTATCAATTGTGATAATATTTTAATTTGAGGACATCTTTCCTCAGATTCCCCTTCAGGCTCTTTTCCTGAGGCTGTTTTATTTATTGAGATGATTCCTATGTCGTTATCTCGTTTTCTTTAGCATTCTCGCTTTGTTTAGAAAGTTATAGTACTTTAGCATCAGTAAAGTATTTTGCTATGATTTCATCATTACATTACATTTTTACATAGCATTTCTCCTAATTTTTTGTGAAATTCTTCTTCTGAGGATGTTAATCTTGCATCAGGATTTCTGAATGGCGTGAAGTTGTATAGAATGAATTTTTGGTAGTGCGTCTGCAGTCTGCATTGATGTTAAGGGTTTCTTTTTTATACTTTATCTCATAATCAAATTTAGATAATTCTAGTCGCCATCGTAAAAATTTAGAACTTGGCTTCTTGACATTGAAAAACCATTGCAAAAAGATAAGGTCGAGAATATTTCGCTGCCCATACAATTGCTAAAAGTTCCTTTTCAATTATTGTGGAATAGTTGCCTCCAGCCGGGTTCAATGTTCTACTCGCGAATGGAATGGGAAGGTCAGCTCCAATTGCATAGTTTGACGCATCTGCTATCTGCAAAAAATGTTTTTTAGGGTCACGGTGTTGCAATATGGGGTTATTTATCATTGGGGTTTCACAAGTTTCAAAACTCTGTATTGTCTACTATCTTTTTTTCCTTTTTTCGAACAAGATGTCATTGGTTTTGTCAATTTTGCTAAATTCTTTATGAATTTTCGGTAATTACCTACTAATCCTACA
Source organism: Ceutorhynchus assimilis (assembly GCA_917834065.1). Classification (NCBI taxonomy): domain Eukaryota; kingdom Metazoa; phylum Arthropoda; class Insecta; order Coleoptera; family Curculionidae; genus Ceutorhynchus; species Ceutorhynchus assimilis. The sequence continues at coordinate 16,477,254 of OU892277.1, read as the reverse complement.
AATTATTTCATTTCTTTCGCCGTTCTTGGTATTAGGAATTTTTTAACGGCCCCTATTTTTTGTGGATTTGGTTTAATTCCACCTGGCGTAATTATATGTCCTAAGAATTCAACTGCCTTATGTAAGAGTTCTGATTTATCCAAATGTATTTTTTAATTGCACTGTTCTAGTGTTTCAAACACTTTTTTCAAATTTTTCACGTGTTCTTGAAGAGAAAAGGAAAATAATATTATATCGTCCATGTATACTAAGACATATTCTATTCTGTAATCCCAGTAATACATTGTTCATTACTCTCTGGAATGTTGCTGGTACGCTCTCTAGTCCAAAGGGCATTCTGGTAAATTCGTAATGTCCATTTTCAACATTAAATGCTGTTCTTGTAATCGAATTTTCATGCATCTCGACTTGATAAAAGTCAGAGGCTAAATCTAGTGTCGTAAAATAATTACTACGACCAAGTCGGTCTAATATTTATACCCGTAATATTAGGTAGGTAATGGATATCTATCATCGATTGAGTTATCATTTATTTTTCGATAATCTACGACCATTCTCCATTTTTTTATGCCTGCGGCATCTTCTTTTTTTAGGTAGGTGCCTGCTATCCATACAGGGGATGACTAGGGACTACAGGATGGTCTGATTATGTTAAATTGTAACATTTTCTTTATTTGAGAATTTACTTCTTGTTCATGCACATGTGGATATCTATACCTACATTTTCGTGTGCACTGGTATTTCATTCGTTGTTGGTATTTTATGTCGATATTGGATGTGTGAATGATAACAATTTATCATTTGGTTCATAGGAGATTTTAGGAAAAGCTTTAATAACGTGTTTTAAGGCATCAAATTCTTCTGAATTTAAATGATTAGTACGCAATGATTTTATTGGATCTTTTTCAAAGAAATCATTTGTTCTATATTAAATATCTCAAAATTTTCCATGGTAAACTTATCCGCCAAGATATTAATATTATAAGATAGCATAATAGGCTGAATCATTAAATTGTGTACTTCTAAATGTACCATCTCATATTTTATAACTGTGGTTATTGGCGAGGAAATATAATATGTTTCATTATTTATCAAAGAAGTTAGAATGTCGACACCGTCAGCTATGTTTGTATTAAAATGACATATCTGGATCAAGTTGCTTGGAATCTAGAAGTTCTTTTTTTCGAAATCTGTTCTTTGTTCAGATGGAATTGTTGTTTCGTTATTAGAAAGAAGCACATTGGAAAAATCTATATTTAAATTATTCTGTTGTAACGCTTTGATTCCAATAATCTATCGAAATAGCCATGGAAATTATACATTATCATTTCAATATTCGAAATTTTTGTCAGGGTCAGGTAATTCAAGTTCATTAATTAGTTAATCTCTTGATTGCATATCTTGAAGGGCCTGCATTTAGGTGACGTTTGAAATAGTTATTTCATCTGTACTGGTTTTGAAACACGTATTGTTGGTTTTGTGCACGTTGTTGCACCTTAGGAAACTCCGGACATAGGTGTCGGTTTTGAAAATTGTTGATTTGTGTTTTTTCGAAAGGCATTTTTATAATTTTTGCCAAAAGTTCCTGAGTTAAGGGGAAATTTTTTAGGAGTTTTTAAATATTTCACTTTGGGTGGTATTTTAATAGGTTGGGATGGAATTGTGGTTTTGGTTGTGTATACTGTGGCTTTTGTTGTGTGTACGTTTGTTGTGAACGAAATTTCACGTTATTTTTATTTTTCAAATTTAAAAAATCCTGGTTTTGATTAGTAGAATGATTAAGTCCTCTACTGAATTTCATGTGGTGTTCAACTAGATGGTAATTTAATACAAAAGTATTAGATGAATCCAACGTTTGTGGATTTTGAGCCATTAAAATTGTTCTCAATTCGGTGGGCGAATTAGTGAAATCTTGAATAGCAATGTTTCATTCTGTTCAATCGAAATATTTGCAACCGCCGTTAAATTTCGGTACCACATTATTTTAGATGTGATTCTTTGAACTAAACCTTTCAGTTTATTCAAATATTGGATTAAACTTTCCTTGTTAGTTTTAGTGGTATACATAAGCTCTTGTATTAAGTTTTGTCTTGAATATTGATCACCATATTTTGTTCTTAACGCTCCTCTTATATCGGCCCATGTTTGTAAATCAGGACGTGCCATAAGAAAAGTTCCCGCGTCATATTTTAATTTTTATTCATTGATGCTCCCTATAGAATATTCTAAATATTGGCTTTCGCCATTGAAAGGTTTAAGAGTACAATTGATTTCAAATTTTCACTCATGGTTATAGTTGTTGTTTGATTTAGATATTACTTTTGAATTACATGGATGAGTTAAATTAAATTGAGTCAGGGGATTTTTTTATTTCTTCTTCAGAATCTGACATTTATCTTTCTTCGATATGTATTGAAGACATTCGTGAAGGTACTTATCGTTATTTCCGATTTTTGAAAATTTAAAATTTAAAAATTTTATTTTTCAAATAAAAATCAGTCTTATAGGTTTCTTTTTCTTAAACTATTTGTTGTTGTCGGTTCGTAGTTTCTGAGTAGCGAATCTTAGCAACTTTCTTAATTTTTGATTTCAGTCTTCTCAACAAACCGCATTGGAATTGCAAAAGAAGCAGAAAAATCAGAAATTAGAAATTACAATAGATCAAAAATCCAAAATCCTAATTATGGAATACCAATCACAAAAAAAAAATTCAAATAGAAGGGAAGTACTTACTAGACATGATGCTATTAACAGTGTTCTATTGAAACTGATGAACGTTGAACTTTGATGCTCTTATTCCGCGTCGTTCTTTTAGCTCAGAACGAAATTGACTTTAAATTGAAGAAAGAAACTTTATGCAGTCTGGAGAAGGGAAACCGGCTAATAATTCTTCTGCTGAGCTAGCTGAGGAGTTTGACGCAGAACATACTATTTTGTACTTATTCCCTCTATTATTATTACTTAGGATAGTTACTCACCTACCTACTTACCTGAATGGCATTACTTTTTTTTATTTATAATTACGTGGTTAATAAAACTTTGTTTGCTAGTTTTTGACAATGTCTATTATTATTTTTAGCATTATTATTATTTTGCATATACCTACGAAGAAGGCGCACCTATTATTAGTGTTTATTCGTATGAGTGTGCGTTAACCCCTAAGGAAACGGAGATGCAGATCTCGCATCTGTTTCATACACATTAGCGCACTCGGATAGCACCCTATAGGAAACGGAAAAACGCTTACAGGTGAACGACAATATGTTTAAAAATATTACTCTTATTAATACCAAAGAACACGTGTGCACTGCCGATGGTTGAGAGTTTTGTATTTTATGGCATCATGAATTCCTATAGCATTCTTCCTATGGACGTATGTGATCCTTTTTTCTCTGTAAAATATTGTTGATTCGTTTCACATTTGGATTATTTCCTAATTGTCTGATAAGCACTTGAAAATGATATCAAGGCTCCACCTGCAGTGAGACACGACAACGGATACTTTTTCCCTTGCTTTATCGAGTTTGACAATACCTACCTATTGCATTTTTACTAAGCATCCGGATACCGTGCCTACGGACCACGACCTACAAGCCGGAAAACTTAGCTACAATTAATTAAACAACCGGTCTTCATTATTCAATAAAATAGGTAGATACATTTACCGCGTTTCTAAAATAGATAAAATAATAAAAATTCAATATACAAAACCCTTACAGAATGGAATCAATTACCAGTGTTGTTAATTTAATTATATCTACCTAATTGCATTGCAAATAGCTAGAATACGCACTTGCGACCCTTACTTTAAATTTGAACTCTTCAGATGAGGCCAATGACGTCAACACGTTCACTTGGATACGATATCTGTTAACGTAGTGATTTAGGATAGAAATTGCAAAAAAAATCCATATTAATTGTGTTACATTATTTTTTGGTAATGGAAACCTGTTTGGTCCATTCTTAAATAGAAAAAATTAAAAAAATAATGAAAATATTCTATTTAATGCTCTCGGTACTGTTGTTAATTTCCTGGAAAATTATGCGGAATAGATTCCATCATTGTCGTCAAGACTGCCATGTGTGTAATAATTTTTCTTCTGCCGTTTCCCGAGGAAAGTTTCACTTCAGTGGACCATCCGTCTATACAATGTTTCATGTGAATATTAGATACCTACATTTTTCTATTTCGATTGCGAAAGCTTCTCACTGATCGTAAATAACTCCTCCAATTCCTATTATTCTAGCTTTATCGTTTAATAGCCATTGTCTATTTTGTTTTCCTCATCTAAAATTCATTCCGCGTAACATTTTCCATAATTTAATTGCTTTGTTTTCATTTCGGGTACATTTTAATCCGATTCAAGGGAATTTAGAATTTTGTTCTAAGTGGAAATTTCTTTGTTCAATTATAACGAGTGGTCGGTCCTTCTCTAAGCGTCAGATCCATGAGGACCGTTAGCCTTCCTGGAGAAACTTTCTTTTTAATCTCTCAAAGTACCACATACAAGCCAAGCCTGTAGACAGAGTGTTTATGAATAGTGGGATCAAACTTCTAGGATCAATTGTACTCATTGAAATAAAAAAAAGTTTACAGAAACATGGGTCCGTGAATGCTTAGTTTTCGTGATACAGGGAGTCAAAGTTTGAAAAAAAAATCGTTTGTTCAGCTCAAAAATCCCTTCCATGATTTTTTTTCAAATTCGGCAGGTTTGTTTGCGTTAACCAAAGGTATTTTTTGACTGTAATATGACTCGCTTAATCTAAAAAAAAAAATCAAATTTATAAAAAAAAATAAGGACGTTGCCCTCTGGGACGAAACTGGAATAATTATGGTTAATCTAATTCCGTCAAAAGATTATTTTATTACTACAAACAAACCTGCCAAGTTTAAAGAAAATCGGGAAACGAATTTTTGAGCAAAAAAAAAAATCAAACTTCCCTGTATCTCAAAAACTAAGCCTTTGCGGACCTATGTTTTTATTAACTTTTTTTTAATTTTCATGAGGACTATTTTATCCTAGAAGTTTGATCCCACTATTTAGAAACACCCTGTACCTATAGGGGCATTTCTAACATATTTCTACGACACTACCGACATATTAGCTTTGTCGGGATTTCCAGTCGTCGTAGTTTCTATGCCATTGAGCCAAGATTGTTGAGCTGTCAAAAAATGCGCAATTGTTTTACTACAGCAACATTCACACGCTCAAAACACACAAACGCGTCTCTTGCAGGACATCATCAGTGCCCTGCGGCGATTGTGGGATATGGAAGCTCTAAGTGACGAACCAGGCCAGCACGTAGGAGGTACCTATGTGACCGTCGTTCTACTTGGAGAAGGATGTAAAGCAACCCGTGTGCTGCATCAGTCCTATTTTTCAGGATCTAACCTTGCATAGGGTGGGGAAAAGGCATCCTTAACCCAATAACTCCCTGACTAGATAACCAGAAGGTACCTACACCGCATGCGGTCGAACTTTGGAATGCAGCAAAATTATCATTACATAACTACCTGGAATATCCGCTCGTTCCTGGAGACCTACAGCAGTAACAAATCACAACGGAGAATGGCGATAGTGGCTTTTGAGATATCGCTACACCAACTAAAATAAAACGGGCGATAGCCAACTCACAGAACATGGCGGAGACCACAACTTCTGGAATGGATCAACTTGATGAGCTTCCTTCTGGGATAAGTGGAAGATTTACCGTCTCAAGCTCGTAAACCAGATAATACATATTCTGACCAGTTCCTTGCTTCCTATAATTTCAGATTCTGTCGATGATAGAAACTAAAAGTTTTATAAACATCTAGATAGAATCCTAACAAACATACCTCGATCAAAGTTATTTTGTTAGACTTTGATGTCCGAATATTTAAGAACAAAGCACTGGTATCTCTGGTAGGTGATATATAATAACAGGTATATTTGCCTATGTTATTTTCTTTTTTAAATTGCCGAATATATCCTTTTGCGCGAATATTTGTCTTCAAATACCCATACACACATTTGTCTATGTGACGAATATCCGAATGTGTGGAGCCGCCTTAAGGCACAGGCAGTATATATGCAATGTCACCTTGATATTTTTATACTTAAAAAATTGAAATGTATGGCTTTTACCGGTGTTAAAAAACAACAATTTTTCGAGTGCTAGTGCTTATAGCTATAAATATTTCATAATTTAATATTTTGTGCATTATTTTATGGCCGTTTCAGAACAAGAAAACAAAAAATCAAATGGAATATTAAATTTTCACAAATCTATTAAATTTGTGAATAATTTCGTAAATTAGTATAGATAGGATAGAATATTATGCATGAAATGCAAGTCAAATTACAAAGCTTCATTATCTTTCAAGGTTTTTAAAAATTTTAATTAATACCGCAAAGGGCATTACCTACTAGTAATCATTCACCCTAAGGTTGAGTAAGTAAATTAAATATAAATAAACTGAGCCGATTCAAGTTTCTAGTAAGTAGGTTCTTAGAACGCCTGTCAGATTCTGAAATAAGAGTGGAGAGAAGTACAAAAATAAAAAGACATAAAATTGACAAACATCCTTTGGAAATAACACCACTCATGAAAATTGTACAAATATCAAAGAGTTATTTCATGAACATACAACAAAAATACTAAAAAACATAAAAAGGAAATAAAAAAATAGGTAGATGATAAATGAAATTCCAGACTTGATGGATGAACAACAATAACAGAAAATATTCTGAACTAAACAGAAAAATCAAAATCAAGGCGGCAAGAGAATCTTGGCTTAAACATTTCTGTGAAGAGATTGAGCAACTACGAAAAACTCAAACTTAGTGCAAACCTGCGTAATGAGAAATTCTGATTCTTAAAAAATCTCAACCACCACAGAACAGCGTTGTGAAGAGTGGGAATACTATATCGTAGATCTTTTCAAGAACAAAACACGAGCAGTACCAGATTATGACATTTCAAACACCGATGAAAATAATGCAATGCTTAAAATACTGAAATCTGAAGTTGAAAGAGCTGAAGACGCACGGAACTGACCGAATCCTCACTGAACTGCTTAGATTATTAAATGATGAGAGCAATATTATGTAGGCAGGTTAAAAAACCTACTAGTGAAGATTTTTAGGTATTCTACTTTATTTTTTGTTGAAAATTGAATCAGACGTACATAAGTAAGTATGTATATGAAAAAAATGTTCGTTGCATAGCAATCGTCTAACTGGATTCAAAAAAATGGCCGCTCATCATTCAAAGTCAACGTCAGCGTCTCTCTTCCTTGCTGACTGGTGCTAGTGTCTCTATTGGATAATAGAGAGCGACGCAAACAAGCATTAACTATTTAACAACCTTCTTCGATCAAATTTATTACACTGGAAAGATGCCGGAAGAGGGTTAGAAACCCTTCATCAACTTACCCAAGAAAAAAAAAACAAGGCCAGCAAATGTAGTGATTTCAGACTGCTCCTCCTAGTTACCTAACTATACTCTCAAATTAATGCGGAAAATTATACAAAATCGAATACATAAACGAAGCAAGAGCGAGTTTGGAGTGAAGCAGTTTGGTGTCCGGGATTAGCTGGGAACACCGGAAGCTGTGAGTTTAGGGAAACGTATTCCTTTCGCTTTGTGGACTTTGAGACTTCGAGAAGGCCTTCAACCGGGTCAACCATGGTTTGCTCTTTCAATATTTGGAATTGAAAGGAGTTGGCGACTATGATCTGTACCTAGATCTTATAAACTTGTTTTTCTAGGTGATTTAAACGCCCGGGATGGTACGGAAGCAGATCTATGGAAAGGCGGGATTGGCAAGGAAGGAGTCGGGGAAATTAACTCGAACGGACTTCGGACTACTAGCCACATGCTCAGAACAAGACCTTGTAACAACAAATACACTTTTTCGACAAAAGAATAAATCCAAGACTTCCTGGCAACACCCTAGGTCAAAGCAATGGCATCTAACAAGTGCGGGTGATTGCTGGACTGACCATCATCGGCTGATACGAGCCAGAATGAACTTGCGCAGAAAAAGCATTTCAAACGCAAATTTAACATAGAACGCCTTCAAGACGATCATATTAGAACAAACTTCCAAGCCTTCTAAGCCAGAAACATCCGTTAGAGTACCTGGAAAGTATTAAGGAGCAGGCACTGAAAAATACTGAAGACCGCAATAACATCTGCCTCGGAAGAAACGGCCGGCTACATACAAAAGAAAGATCAAGACTGGTTTGATGAGCACTTTGGAAGATATTGGCAAAGGTTGGGTGTTCGCAAAAGTACATCCAGATACTCCGCCTGCCGCATGATAAATAATATGAATGCAACCGTCCTGAGCAATGATGGACAAGGAGAATCTTTTGAAATAACTACAGGCGTTGAACACCGCATCCGCGTGCCCAAAACACGTCTTCCATGATAGATTTTTTATAGTCAACTGAAAGAGGGAAAACGAAATCAAGGAGGTCAACAAAAACGCTACAAAGATGTTCTAAAGGAAAATATGGTAAAGTGCCGCATCGATACCAACAACTGGGAGACGACGGCAAATGATAGGACCTCATCGCGTCGAGTAGTCTACGGCGGACCACAAATTTTTGATGAACAGCGACGCAGATACCAGACCGAGAAGAGAAACCGCAGGAAGGAGCGAGAGAACAGAGGCAGAGATAATGCTGCCAGAGGCTGGGTGTGCCAAGACTGTGGCAGAGCGTGCGGCTCCAGAATTGGCTTATATAGTCATCAGAAGACGCACCACAGACGACATTAGGATTAGGAATAGAATAGGAGATAATCATACTCGGTATCGAGTGATCGCCTATGATGATGATGACGCTACTACAATACCTAAGAAGTTAATGATTGGAGAAAATAAGAAATAAGGTATTTTCTTTTTCCGCTCGTCAGATTTTTTGTTTTCCAGTTTGTTAGCAATCCATTGCCGGTTACCTCTAGGTTCACGAATGGTTTGATATAATGTAACTCCAAGCTGTTCGAAACTCTGTTTTTGATCCGTTTCGAATCGAAGGCTTCTAATATGGACTTTTACACGATGATCTATTCTGAGGCACTGCTGCATTGCTTTTGTGTTTTTGTCGGTGGAATTTTGAACTTTCTCGTAGGAGGCACTGAAGCAAAAAAAAATCAAATAAAAACAAATATGACATAGGGTGGCCGTAGGCGTGCTACATTTATTTCAGAGATGGATAAAGCAGTCAAACCAGACCTACAGAGACTTTAGTGGAAATTAGTTGACTCTTCTATTTTTCAATGTTGATCGACTTTTCCACTGATGAATTTGGACACAATGTTTAAAGATGCAGCTTTCACACCTACATCAATTCGCGTGTATTTCTTTGGAGTTGTCAGTGCATAAATCAGGTTGAAAAATATCTGTCAATTATTACCTTCAGTATTCAAATTCAATTTATAATCGCAGTGTTAATCTAGGTAAATCTATAAAAATAGTACGTACCTAATTATTCAGGTTAAAAGTTGTTTGCAAATAAGAAAGCTGTGGGTGTCGAGGAAATAAAATTCTAATCTCTAATGACCGATATCGTTATTACGATAATTTCGTACGTACCTACGTATTTTTATTCACAAATTTGCTAAAAATAGGTGTTACACCGCTCCTGTATGAGCAATAAACTTGAATTTGAATTCAAAAATGTTTTGATATTTTACACGCGTGGTGCAGGAATTTGGGAAGAGGTAGGTACTACCATTCAAAGTGTCAGTTTTTGTTTACTAGGCTATCCAAAACCACGTGATTGAAGGTATAGCTTGGTTGGAAAATAAAAGTTATTACACACTTTGTGGTAAAAAGCGGAGTTGAATGTTTTTGAGTTCTACGTGAATTTTTTCCCTGTTGAATATTTTTTTTCTAGTGTTGCACTAATAGCCGCATTTTGTAACTAGTTCATATACACCGGGTGTTCACTTCAAAACTTATCCCTATTATTTCGAAGTTGAAAAATTTTCGAAAAAATCCCAGAAACACGTCGACTCTAATTTGAAGGGGATGAGTTCTTATGAAAAATTCCCTAGAGCCAACCCCTAGAAAATCTTAAATGGGGTAAGTGAATTTCGCATAAAAACTCATCTCCTTTCAAATTATAGTTGATGTGTTTCAGGGATTTTTTCCGAGATAATAGTGGTGGTAAGTTTTGAAATGAACATCCTGCTTGGGCGCTTGGGTATTCTTGTATCTACCATTCTTTGTACATATCTGAAACAAATCAGTTGTTTGTCTTTGATTTCATCTACTATTGTGTGTCTTACGTTCATAATTTTTCTAATTCTCTGGTTTGTTATCCTTTCCTTTTCAACATTGAAAATGTTTCTGTTATCCTAGTATTCGGGCCCTGCCGCTCTTCTCCAAAAGTCCATTTCAGTAGTTTCCAGCATTTTGTATTTCTGTCCTTCAATGCCCAGACCTATGAAATATATTAAATTTAACTATGATTTTGACTTTTTGTTTTGTTTATATTTCGAACCCACAGTACTCCATTTTAGTAGGAATATTGCCTTCCGTCTTTGTACATTCCGATGTTTGAGTGCTGTGTCTAGGGTTTCCTTACGGTAGATTTTCCTTCTCGAATAATATTTATATTCAATGCATTTGGTTCGTTATCCAATTTCAGGTTACGTTGTTTTCCTCCGATGGTGATATATTCTGTTTTCGTCAGATTTGCTTCCAAATCTCCTTGAGTATATAGATTGTGTTCGTTCGTCGGTCTCGCCATGTAATCCGTAGGATCCTTCTTAGGCATCGCTGGTGGTATTTTTATAGGTTTTTCACGTGTCTTTTGTAGGTGGACCATGTTGTCCATGTGTTGGTATTACAACTGCATTTTACATACGAAGTTTGGTCTCAGCGTTTATATCGTTTTCGATGAAGACTCTCTCTGAAAGTCGCCCGAATGCCGCGCTAGCACATTTCAAGCGATGTTGTGGATTTCAGGGTCAATGGTTACATTCGCTGACAGATGGCTCCCAAGGTATAGTGCTCTACGTTCTGCAAAGAATGGTCATTTGTGGTTACATTTGGGGCTTGGGGATAAGTCTCCGTTGCAGGTTGGTGCAGAGTCTGCGTCTTGTTGAGGTTGACCTCTAGGCCGATTCTCCTGTATACCTGGTTGAATGCATTGATAATTGCTTGAAGACCTTCTTTTGTATTGGCCATCACGACGTTATCATCCGCGCATTGGAATTGAATTATCGATGACGTCGATATATCTCGACGTCTTGGCTCGTAATCTGTTTAGGTTGAATAAGCCACCATTAGGGACGGACTGGGTTCTGAAGGCGGACTATCTGAATGTACTTTTTCATTTCGTAGACTGCTTTCAAATCCTAGAATTTAATGATTTATTTCTGTTTTGCAACAGTGGTGGTAACAATATTTAGGTTATTTTTTTGGCATATTGCTATCAGCCTTTCTCCATTGATATTCCATACCATTAAAAAAAACGATCAAAAAGGGGAACAAATTGACAGTGATTTCAACACCACCTAGGATTGAGAAACAAGGAACATCTGAAAAACTTTTTGAAAGCAGGCGTGAAAAGCGGCGTCTTGAAGCTCAAGATGAACAATCCTACTAAAAACTGGGGGAGGGTCCTGAAACCAAAACAACCTCGAATAGAACCGACAATTTTTTGCAAGAAATATTTCCTATATTTGTTGATCGAAGACCGAAAAGGGATCGAAAGGAAGAAAATCAGCCCTATGCACTAAGCACCTTGACTTGAAGTCAATGTTGAAATTTTGACATAAAAATCACAATTTCAATAAAAATGGCGATTTGGTAGGTATGCAGGAAGGCACTTAAATCAATTTATTGAAATCATAGATTTCAATACATTGAAACTAAGTCAAGTGACCTTGTACATTTCAATAATTGGTATGCACTAAGGGAAAAGTTCAAATTAATTTCAAGTTAAGATTGAAAAAAGTGAAGAATTTTAACGTCACGCAAAATTCAGCACGTTAGACACCTTGAAATGATGTCAACAACAAAATTTAACCTAAAACATTCGTTTTTTTGAGATTTTGTTGGGAGTTTGTTTTACTTATTATGTAAAATTCGATTTTTGTGAAGCTGTGGAAAAGAAATGAATTTGTTTTTCTATATCGATTCAAAATAAAATTCTGAAATGGGTAGTTCAAATCAAATCACATTTCGCCGGTTGTTTTGCAGTACCCAGGTATAGGGCCTTAAGGCAGTTAAGTCTCATGTATACCCACATACTCCCACTCCCTTCATCTTCTAATATAGGTAGTTACCTATACCTATAGGCGCCCTGTCTTTTAAAGTTTCATAATTTTGAAGCTGATGATGATGTACCTTCCTACACATTAAAATTTGTCTCTAGAGCACAATTGCCTATTAAAAAATGTACTTTATACAATACAGTACAGGTATGATATGAAATGATTTAAACTTGATTAGGGAAGAGCTTTGATAGATAAGAAAAATCTGCTTTTAAGGTGACAAAATTGGAGCTGAAAAAATCAGAAATCCAGGATAAGAGAAATTTGATCGTGTTGAAGGAAACTATTCTTTATAACAGAATCGTCATGTGAAAAACAGTGTGGTGGAAAACTATTGTCCTTAAATTAATAATAAATACATCTGTATATTTTGGTTATGTTTATATTTACTTATTTAAAGTATTATCAGATTATTAATTAATTTATTCAGGACTTCCAGGCTTTTTTCTATGGCAAATAAATAAATTTTTAGACCCTTGATTTTTTTTTCATATATGTTTCCTTACATCAATGGACTTTCCTAAAAACAAAATTAGATAAGTTGAAATAATTGTGAATACCTACCACACCAACACACTGTACCTAAGTCTCAACCTAGGTATATGTTCACTATGTATTTCCATCTTTATACAAAATAAATTCGTCTGGCTTTCGCTGTCGATTCTGGATTTCCATTCCCTCGAAATCTATTCGAATATAAACCCAAAACTCCCAAAAGCATTATTTTACCCATGTTCTAATTTGCCAATGATCTATTTGCATCTTTCTTATAAGCTCAAGACTAAATTTCCACTCACTCTAAATCCACAAAAAAGGTAAGAAAGCAAAATTGAAAATTAGGCTTGGCTAGGAAAACCAAAACAAAACTCCTGTTTGGATTTTTAGGTTAGAAACCCCTCAAAAACTCTTCTTTTTCTATGATTTTACAACGTTGCCACATAAAAACTTGACATTAATCCCAATGTTTTTTTTATTTCAATAAAGTTAAATCAAGGGTACTTATAGCATACCGTTTTTTTTCAATATTGAAATGAAAGTCAAAATTTATTGAAATTATTTCAATATTGAAATTAAAGTCAATGTACTTGGTACTGCTTAAGGCTGAATGACTCGGCTGCGAAATATCAGACAGTGAACAGGACTACATGTAAAGTATTACCATTATCAATTGAAAATCGCATCTCTATGGTGACTACTCAAAATTAGAAAAATACCCCTTATAATAATATAAAATAATTTTTATATTTTTATGCCTAGTCCTGGTACACTATAACAAAGACACCGCACGCCGGCAAAAAAACTTGAAAATTGTCGGCGATGCCGCTGGGCTTTATGGCTTGCCGACAAAGCTGAGCCGCTCTTGTTGACAGTGTGAGATATTCTCTTTAGAAGTGGACAAAAGTATAAAATTACACAGATAATTGAATAAAAATCAATTTCAAATTTGAATTTTTAATAAAGGAATAATATTCCCATCCAAATATTTATATTTGATTTATTTCAATAGTTTAAAACGGAATTTTAAGGATTACCTACTATATGAATTTTGCCCATTTATTTGATGTATTAACTCCACTGTATTCTAGAAGTAAATCAGCTAGAATTTCGGGGCAATGGCGTTCGTAATTTCAGTTTTTATAGAAATATCTGGAGTATGTTTATTCTTTATTAACCAATTTGTTTTCATTTGTCATGATAATAATATTTAGACGCCTATGGATTCCCACGTGACTTCAAAGAGATCAACTGAGCCGCCTTTTTTATGAAGTTTCAATTAATAATGGTTAAACTATACAGTCGTTAATACACACCGCAAAGAATAGAGAAGTAATGGAAAATGTTATCGAAATTTCCTTTAGTGGATATGCATTAGCAGAAGAAGAGTTTATCAAATATGCATTTCATCATTTCCACACGAAGTAGTTTGGGAGCTGACGAGCTGACGTTTGACGGATTCGACTTGCTATACAAAACGATTCGGATAAAAATATCAGGAGGGTGGATTTTAAACAGCAATGGTATTTATACAAACAACTAAAATAAAAAAGATGAAGGTAATTTCCCATTAAGCCGGAAGTGACTTTTAAACCGCAATTACTGCTTAAACAGCGAATATTTATGTGATGACCTCAAAAGAAAATAATCTCCTCATAGGTACCTACTAGAATACTTGGATTGTGACAAAGTCAATGTGACGTTTTCTGATAAAAGGTTTGTGGCTGTACCAATAAGAGTAGGAGATTTATCAAACTAGCTCTAATAAGCGCCCTAAAAGGATCGAAACCTGATTGGTAGAAACAGCATAAGGTAATAGAATAAAATCAAATAGTAATTCATCTATAATTAATATGAGCAATTAATTTATCTAAAAGCCCTGCGCTATTATTAACTTAAATTATTTTGTTAACAATGTTGTTTAAGATATTATCAGGTTTTTCTTTTAGTCGTTTTCCTGTTCAGTTCAAAATATAAAACGCTTGTATTTTCCTGACTATAGTTAATCTGTTTGATCGCTTACGTAACTCACGTTATCGATTTTAAACGAATATAAGGGTTCTACACCATTATTGATGCTAAGCTGGGAATTATTTTCATTGGTTAAACCAATTCATTTTATTCCGCACGGAGATAATATTGCTTAATTCTGGAAAAAAACGGAGAAATGTGGCATTTGTTTGTTTTACCTAAAATGGTCATAATTTTAGTTTAGTTTTTTTCAGGATTCAAAATTTTGATTCATTGTCTAGGCACAGCCATTATTCCATCTATATTTTATACCTATAAATGCAAAACACACTTTCAAAATATGTGGACTCGTAAACTTATACAGTTCGCTATAGGACCCACACGATTACTAAGAGCTACAACGTTTGAGGGGACAGAGAATAACCGTTTACGAAATACAGTGCTTTTGATATGCCAGTTTTCTATTGATATATTAATGACGAAATTATATACCCTAATCAAAAACGTCATATTAGAACATGAACTAAATGGAAAATCAAATTTGAACCAGTGATAAACTAGAAATAATACAAGTAGTATACCTGGTGGGTACAAACACCAGACGCTGAAGAGGAAACCTTCGAAACGAAGACATACATATCAAAAGCAACATAATCTAACAAAACAAACCACTACATAATAATTGCAGATCTAAATGCCTAAATACAAAAAAAAATAGGAAGATGTCTGTAATTTCGAAGGAAATTCCTGGTGAGCCAGAGCTGAAGCTGTAACTTATATATCATGAACACCTTCCACGAGAAAAAATAAAACATAAACGATTAGGAAGAAGGGATGAACCAACAATTGAATTGACTATATGATACCATCTCAAAAAAAGACATATTAACAGTCGTAATTAACGTTATTAGTCGATTTTCGATGCGCAGCGCTCAGCGGATGGTGAGGGCTAGAAATATGTACGAAAAAAAAAACATGGAAAACAGGTGATAGAGAAAAATAAACGAGAATAAACAAAGGAATATCAACAGGGTAAGACAAAACGATGCAATAAACCAGCTCAATAAGAAAAAAGCAGATGATATACTACAACACAAAAAACAGTGAAAATGCACAACGGAAGAAACATGAAAATAATTGGTAATGAAGCACACGATTTATAAAAAATAGACAAACAATGACCCAAAAAGAAAAAAGAGAAACACCAACTAAGCGCACCCTTGTATGGACAAATCAAGCACAAAGTACGAAATGAAAGAAAAGAACAATAATTGAAGAAAAAGTAAGCTTAAAGACTAAAAAACCCAAACCCATTAAACGCTATTGAAAGCCAGAAAAGACTATTATCAAGAACTATACAAAGACAAAATAAGCAAACCACAATAAGCAGAAGACAGATAAAAAATACATATTAGATCTGAATTATTCGAAATAAAGAGGGCAAAAGATGTTTATATATTAACTGCTGATGAAATTAATCAAAATAAGACTAATACACAAATCTGGATAATGTTATAACTCCGAATAGGCCGGTGTCGGCTTACAATTATTCTGGACCATAATATTTAGTCTCCTCACAGGATCTTTGGAAAAACGATTAATTGTAACAAAAATTCGAAATTACCCTAAAAGTTAACAGATTTTTTTAAAATCAATAGAAAGTACCTACAAATCTTAGCCACATGACTCATTCGATTGTTGATTTAATTCTAATTATTCCTTCAAAAAACAAAAAGTAAAAGTTATTGGTGTCACTGTTTTGATGGCCTGGAGTTGGGTAATAAGACTGTCAAGGCACTTCTTTCTAACGCAGAATTGTATGACGAATTTTTCCCTTCCTCTTTAAAAAATACCTATCCCCACATAACTTGTCCCGGTGAGAGCTTTTTTTCTAAAAGGATGATTCGCTAATTAGTCAAATTAGACTTCTTTCAAAGCTATATTTGGAGTTCGTACAGAATTTGATAACAATGAAAGGACTAATTATTATTTATGGTGTGTTATTCCGAATTTATCATAATAACTAAACGATTACTAATCCGAATTTGGTTTGGCGGCGATTCAATTATGCAAAACGAATGGAGACTATATTGATATGATAGTTAAATTATTTGTCACGATGAACTATGCGCCAACACCACCAATACCGTTATAAGTGAAATGCGTACTTTTCTCATCAAAAATAAACCTTATGGATGGAATTGACAGAAAATTTCTCTGATATGGAAGACGAACCGTTCGTTGATAGTGGTTCAGAGTATATCCAGTCATTTTCAGGGGCCTTAAGTGATGAGTTTCCGGGACCATCATCAAGTAAAAAGATAGGAAGGAAAATCCCAGCAAAATTTCAACTAAGGGTGCAGTGGCAAATGTGCCGATAGTAATTTTAGATCAATGGAAATTTGTAGGAAACAATTTTATTCTAAGATTACCTACCTACGTATTCCAAATGCAAAACCTACTACAGTTATGGCAGGTGATCTTCTGAGGTTAGAAATATTACGACAAAAAGAAGAAGCCTATAAAGAAAACTGGTCAGTATAAAATAATGATAGTACTTGGCTGCTTCTTCATAATGGCTTACAATATGTAGGTACATACTAATATGTAAAAAATACCTGCAGAACGTCACTATTGGTCTACTAATGCTACACTTCGCAACAAAACAATCAAACAAGGCATATCTAAAAATAAATTTAAACTTCTTTCTTTAAACCGATTTTCGTAAATCGCTTTGAAGGTGCAAAAAAAGAAACGTTACACTATCTAAACATTCATTGAGTTGCTGATGAGCCTTTTTTTTTGTACCTTCAAAGCGTTTCACGAAAATGGGCCTATGTGTGTATGTGTGGGTGCTGTTGTCCCCTTAATGTGAATACAATTTAATCAGTTTGATTATTGCGGCGGCAGCAGGTATAGATTTTAAACTTGTAAGATCGAGTCTACATATAAACCAATAACCCTTTTCACGTGGCTCCGGTTTAACAAATCGCAACATACCGCTCAAATTCGAGTGGTAGGTATCCATCACGTCACTTTGTAACCGGGTTAGAAAACGGTATGTCATTTCTCTAACCGTTTTGTAACCCGGTTAGTTAAACCGGAGCCACGTGAAAAGAACTTAAGGATAGCCTCTATTTAAAGCTTTCATTATTTTTATTGGCAAACCAGCTGTTTCCTTTTGGAAAAATATTTTTCAATTTAAATTATTTATGAGTTTTCCATTCAGGGAATAATGTTGTCGATAAAATTGAATTTATTTATATGAATTGGCTGCATACCACATTATAAATACGTGGATATTTAAATCAAGGAAGGCACGATGTACAGTATATACAGATACACGAACAACATATCCTATTGTCGCGGCTTTGGGTTGCCTGCTGACAAAAATCTTGGGTTCGTCGTTCGTTTCGTTTATTCCAAAAATCAAAGTCCAATTAACACAGCAATAATTTATTCCACTTAACAATACACTCTGACACTAATTACTTTATTAACAAACTCAACAATTAAACTCTTTACAATCACTATTTAAATCGTATCACAGTCGAACTGAAACTTAACTTACAAATCAATGCCGGCCTTCTTATATATCCCTAATTCTATTCCTGTAAAATCTAGAATACACACGATAATCTAATTTTCCAGATAAAAGTAGAATAATTCGCTAGATTCTAGTATTTTCACCATCGATTCTTGACAGCCTGGCGGACGATATCGTGACACTGCCCTCCTCTGAAGGTTGATCGTCCCGATCAACTTCACGCCCATGATATTTCGCCAACCTGTCCAGATGTACAACTTTCATCTTACTCCTGGTGTTGCGCTGGACTCGATAAACCAAATCATTGATCCTCTTGATTACTCTATAGGGTCCTTCCCATGCTGAAGACAATTTCGGTGATGCTCCATTCTTCCTTACTGGGTTATACAACCACACTAAATCACCTTCTTGAAATCCGACAGAATTAGCCTTCAAGTCGTATCTGGTCTTCATTCGGTCACTGGCTAGTTGAATATGCTCCCGAGCAAAATCATGGATACCCAGAAGTCGTGCCCTTACTTCGTCGGCATAATCTCGGATTTCTCTTCGTTCTTCTTCGGGTACTCCAAACATCAGGTCGCAAGGTAACCTGAGTTCCCTTCCAAAAACAATTCTAGCCGGACTTTCACCTGTTGAATCGTGAACAGCCGCTCTGTAAGCCATTAAAAATAGAGGCAAATGCTTGTCCCAATCTCGTTGGTTCTTTGCGACCACTTTTGTCAGGTGTTCCTCTATGGTCTTATTGAATCGTTCCACCATGCCATCAGACTGAGGGTGTAAAGGTGTTGTCCTTGTCTTACGAATGCCCATGATCTCACAAACTTTCTTAAAGATGGCAGATTCGAAGTTTCGTCCCTGGTCTGAATGTAACTCTAGTGGCACACCATGACGACTAAAAACTTCGTCCACTAGCACCTGGGCAACAGTGATGGCTTCTTGATTGGGAATAGCGAAAACTTCTGGCCATTTACTGAAGTAATCCCTGATAACTAAGATGTATTTGTTACCACGCTCTGACTCTGGGAACGGTCCTGCTACATCTATCGCTATTCTCTCAAATGGAAGACCGACGTTGTACTGTTTCATAGGCCCCCAAGATCTTAGTTTAAGGCCTTTACTGGTAGCACAGATGTCGCATTTTCGGCACCAGCTTTTAACGTCTTCATGGTAGTGAACCCAGTAAAAACGCTCCCGAATTTTGTCCAAAGTCTTGTTAACTCCGAAATGTGCCCCTGAAGTTCCGTCGTGTATTTCTTTTAATACATCTTCCACTCGGTCTTTCGGGATAACCAGTTGGCTCTTAGTGGATTTCCCATCGGCACTTTCCCAAACTCTTTTGAGCAAACCATTTTCTACGGCCAGAGAGTTCCACTGAACCCACAACGCCTTGTAAATCAAGCTTTTGTTTCACACTTCCCCCCATTCTGGCCTACATTCATCATTTTCTTTAAGATGTAGAATTTGCCCGATGTCCTGGTCTGCCTCCTGATCTTCTCTCATTTGCTTGGTAGTCCATTTGTCATCGACGATCAGGCCCGTTCTTCTTACAGCTGGACTAGTGTTTTTCTCATGTATATCGATTCTTTGACAATGTTTGCAATCTTCCTTACATGGCCGTCTAGACAGAGCGTCAGCATTTTTATGCAGGTTTCCAGGTCGATGTTTAATTTGGAAATCGTATTGCTGCAATTTCTCAATCCATCTAGCAAGCTGTCCTTCAGGAGTTTTCATTTCTAAAAGCCATTTTAGAGCTGCGTGATCTGTTCGAATTAGAAACTTGCGTCCGTAGAGATACTTATGAAAATGGTCGACTGCTTTTACTATGGCAAGCAACTCTCTTCTGGTGACACAATAATTTCGTTCCGGCTTTGATAATGTTCTGCTGTAGTACTCCACGATATGTTCTTGTGAACTTTGGATTTGTGAAAGGACAGCTCCAACACTGGTGTTACTTGCATCTGTGTCCATAATCAACATGCCTTTGTGATCAGGATAGGACAACACTGGGCTCGTACATAATGCTCCTTTCAATTTTCTAAATGCGGAATCGCATTCTTGGGTCCAATTGAATGTTGATTTTTCTTCTGTTAATCGATGAAGTGGAGCAGCTATATTGGCGAATCCTTCCACAAATCTTCGATAATAAGAACATAATCCTAGAAAACTCCTTAGTTCATGTTTGTCGCGTGGTTTTGGCCAGTCCCTGACAGCATCTATTTTTCCTTCCATAACTTGTATGCCCTCCTCAGATACCACGTGACCTAAGAATTCCACTTTCTTTTGAAATAGGAAACACTTATTTGGATTGAGTTTTAAGTTGGCATTCCGGAAGCGGTCAAAAACTTCTTTCAGGTTATTGAGATGTTCTTGGAACGAATTTTCCATAATCATGACATCATCCAAATATACCAGGCAAGTTCTCCATGTAAGACCTCGCAAAACAAGATGCATCAGTCGCTCAAACGTAGCTGGAGCATTACGCAATCCGAAAGGCATTACATTAAACTGGTATAGCCCGCTTCCGGTTCTGAAGGCAGTTTTCTCTTTGTCATCGTCGTGTATTGCCACTTGCCAGTATCCACTTTTGAGATCCAAGGTGGAAAACCATTTGGAGCCCGATAGAGTTGTTAGTGTATCGTCTATTCTTGGGAGAGGGAAGCTGTCCTTTTTGGTGACGTCATTAAGCTTTCGGTAGTCCACACAAAATCTAAGACTCCCATCTTTCTTCGTTACCAATACTACTGGCGCGGACCATGGACTATTTGACTCTTCAATGATTCCCTCTTGAAGCATTTTATCAATCTGGTTTTCCACTTCCTGTTGCTTAGCTACTGGCATACGTCGTGGTGGTTGTCTAATTGGGTGTGCCAATCCAGTATCAATTTTGTGTTGAATTAAGCTGGTCCGTCCGGTTTGATTGTCCATCACAAATACGTCTGCTTCTTTCAAAATGAAATCTGTGGCTTCTTGAAGTCTATCTGGATCGAGATGTCTCCATGATTTCGCCAAAGTCTGCATCAAGGTGTCTGTATCCAATTTGGATTTCACAAAATGTCGCTTATCTGGTAGGTCACAGTTCGATATTTGCTTTACTGGTTCGAGAACTCCAATAATGTCTCCTTCTTTTATTCTTACTGTTTCGGGAGAAACATTGGCAATTCTTATCATAATGTCTCCATTTGTTCTTACTAGAGTCTTTCCAACAAGAAATCTTTCTGGTTTATCTCCAATAAAATTTCGTGTTAGCCCAACGCAGCACCCAGGGTTTGTTTCTAATCTTCCGCAAATGATCTTCTCAGTACTTCCAGGAATCCTCACTGGGGTTGTGGCCAAGATCTTAACGGCATCGGATTCTTCTTGTTTTGTTAGGACAATTTCTTCATTACCAAATTTAAGGATGTTCAAGGAAGGATCAAAAGAGAAACCATGTTGGCCGATCAAATCCATTCTCAAAATAAAATCATCTTCTATATCGGCGACTAATGTTCTGTGCCTAAAGGTGGTGGATCCAAAAGTGAGCTCAACCATAGCTTCTCCTTGAACTGGTGCAGATTCGCCGGTGACTGTTCGTAGTGACAGGTTTCTAGTGAACGGTTGGATTGCCCGAGACTTGACTAATGTTCTTCTAATTATGGAAACTTCAGCACCCGTATCAAAAGTAATGGTTTTCAATTTTCCATTAATTTGTCCTTCGAATTTTAATCCTCTATAATGACTGCCCAATGATTTTATGTAAACAACCCTGGGGGCTGCGTCATTACTAACCAGCATTCGCCCCTCCATACTGGTTAGTTCTCGTTTCCCTGTCTGTTATTAGGGCTGGCGTCTCTTGATCTCGAGAAGCGTTGGAAACGATCCCTTAATGGAGAGGGCATTCTTACTCTACAATCTCGTTGAATGTGTCCAATCTTATGGCAACGATAACATTCTAATCGGTTTCTTTGTGTTGGTGTTTGTCTGGAGTCGTTTCCCGTTTTTCTGTCTTCTCGTAATATTTTCTTTATTTCCTCCATGAAATTACTCATAAGGTTCTCGAAACTGCCATCCTCTTTTGATGATTGCTTTTCCTTTGGGTCCTCAATGGACACTGCTCGTATTCTGGGTCGTGAGGCACCAAAGATTGCTTCCAGTTCTAATGCTCGGACAAGGGCTTCGCTACTTTGTCTGAACTTGGACATTCTTAGGTTTTCCTGGATCTTCGAATCTCTGAGACCATCAATAAACGCAGATACTGCCATCCATTCCTGCATGTCTTCCCCAGCTGCAGGAAACGCCAAACTCACCAGCCTTTTAACTTCCGATTCGAATTCTTGTAGACTCTCGCCGGGTTTTTGAACTCTTGATTTGACTTGAGTTCTGAATACTTCTTGTCTGTAATGGTCTCCGAAGCACAGTTCTAAAGTTTGACTTAGATGCTGGTAATTCTGTTGGTAGACTGAAGGAATGGACTGAAGAAGGTCTAAGGCAGGTCCTCGTAGCACCACAATTAGTGCTGTAGCTTTTTCTTGGTCGTTCCATCCATTGGTGTTCGCAGCAGCTTCAAATTGTCGAATATACATGGTCCAGGATGTAGAACCGTCAAAAGTTGGTGGTTTTATCTTCATACTGGAGAATGCTCCAACACTAACTGGATTGATGGACTGTATTTCTAATTTACGCACCTTATCTTCGAGTGCTTGAACTTGGTCCTCCACTTCTTATCTTAATTGCTGAACATCGTCTTTAACTTCTTGAACATTGTCTTTAACTTCTTGAACATCGGCTTTGACTACAGCTTTCACTTCCTGAACGTCGTTTTTAACTTCTCGAACATCGTCTTTAACTTCTCAAACATCGTCTTTAACTTCAGCTTTTACTTCCGTAATCTTGTTCTAGGTTAGCGACAAATCCGTGTATGTTTTGAAATATTTTCTGTAGTTGTTCAAGGTCTTCTTGCCGTTCTTTTTTTCGCCTGGCTTCTTCGTCTTGTTTTTCTTGTTGTCGTCTGGCTTCTTCGTCTTGTTTTTCTTGTTGTCGTCTGGCTTCTTCGTCTTGTTTTTCTTGTTGTCGTCTAGCTTCTTCGTCTTGTTTTTCTTGTTGTCGTCTGGCTTCTTCGTCTTGTTTTTCTTGTTGTCGTCTGGCTTCTTCGTCTTGTTTTTCTTGTTGTCGTTTGGTCTCTTGCAGTTCCAACATTTTGCGCAGGAGTTCTTCAACTTTTTGTTCGTCCATTTTGGCTTGTTGTCTTGTGATAGGCATATACAGGATGTTCTAGAATTTCCCTCGAACTTTCTTAAAATATCTTTTCTGGTCTTTGCTCGAAGTTCCAAACACGCCGGTGAAGTCACAAATTGGATAACTTGCTTGATTCTAGAAGAGAATGTTCTGGAATTTTCTTGAAACTTCTTTTTTAGATGTCGATTGATACAGCAAACACGTCGGTGAAGTCACAATTTCGATATCTCCCTTGGTTTCCAAATAGAATGTTCTAGAATTTTCCCGAAACTCCTCGAAAAACCTCTTCTGAATGACGATTGATGTTCCGAATACGTCGGCGAAGTCACAAATTCGATATCTCCCTTAGTTTCCAAGTAGAATTTTCTAGAACTCACTCGAAGATTCACTATCACGGGTCTAGAGGCACTTCCGGGGTAATTCACACGATCGGTTGAGTCTCTTTTTGTGATTGTCACTGTTTGCACTGCACTAACTGTCCCAGTTTTCACTTAGTGTTCAGTTTTTATACTACACTAGTGTCCCCGCACTTCCGTAATTGGATTTCACTCTGCAGTCCTTTATATCCCACTTCTGAAACCAATGTCGCGGCTTTGGGTTGCCTGCTGACAAAAATCTTGGGTTCGTCGTTCGTTTCGTTTATTCCAAAAATCAAAGTCCAATTAACACAGCAATAATTTATTCCACTTAACAAAACACTCTGACAATAATTACTTTATTAACAAACTCAACAATTAAACTCTTTACAATCACTATTTAAATCGTATCACAGTCGAACTGAAACTTAACTTACAAATCAATGCCGGCCGTCTTATATATCCCTAATTCTATTCCTGTAAAATCTAGAATACACACGATAATCTAATTTTCCAGATAAAAGTAGAATAATTCGCTAGATTCTAGTATTTTCACCATCGATTCTTGACAGCCTGGCGGACGATATCGTGACACTATACATTCTATAGAAACACTTGGAATGTTTTGCAGGAATTTATTTAATGATAGCGTTATTAGTTAATTACTTAGAACATCAAATATCCTCTACTAGGTAGACCGGAAATATCAACTACAATAATATCCTATGGACAGTTCCATACACCAGGCTTTCAAAATCCAATTTCTTTATATTGAGGGATGAATTCCGTTGTGTTTTTCTCTTGGCTAAAAAAATTCTAATTCTGACTTGTTTTTTTATTTTATTAAAAATAAAGTGTTTTAAATTATTATTTTTTGTATCTTCTTAGGAGGATTAGTATAGAAATGGATATATTCCCTCCAATGAATATCCTTGATTTCCACTTCCTAAATCAAGAAGGATTAACGCTCTACATCGTAACTCTAAGGGGGCATTTATTGAGAGCCAAAAAGTCTCATCAAAGCCCTCTAAATCATCAACGCCCAAGCCTACGACTGTTCCAATTATTTTGAGGAACGCCCAGTGGCGGTGAAACCGTTTCGATATTTCCATCACATTGAACTCTCCGAATCATTACATAATAATTACCAAATACTCGACTGAACAAAAGTACTAATTCATTCTTCTTACCCTAGAAATAATTTACAAAATTTACTGAATCAAGGTCTTAACAGAAATCAAGTTCTGTCAGAAGACTTCGCCGAGTTTCCACCCCACGGGAATTACAAAGTTTGAGGTCACTCTCAGATATATTGAAAACATACTATCTCTATTGATCAAGGTGATTTTGAGTTGCCATATCGGAATTTAGCAACTTTTTGTAGGATCAACTGGCTCTGGCACATGTCAATGACCATTGTAGATTAGAGGATTCCTCCACAAAATAATCTCCACAATTGTCGCAAAACCGAAATTTCACAAATGTGCAGGTGACCATTAGTTCTTAGTCCTGTAACTGAACAACCTAGAGGTCAAATCCCTCTATGTTAAATAATTCTCAATAAACACTTCTTCCGGTTTCAGAAGCTAAAATCCCCAAGAAGTGCGATTTTAATGTTAATAAATTGATTTTGAGTCAGCGTTACGCGACCAAATAGCTGTTAGACTCAAAATGAAGTTTCACAATTTTTTTTATTATATCGTAAAACGCAAAATTCTTGTATCCTAAAAGTCATGAATTCAGGATTCTATGTCAAAACGCAATATTGGATATGCAATTATTAGTTATCTCGTTTTTAGAAACGACAGGAAAAATTGCCCGAGCGGAGGCACAAACGTTATCCCAAAACACAAATGCGTACGATGGAATCCCTATTGATTTTCCCCAATTTGGCAACTTTGATTATACAGGCCTGAAAGCTAACCTTATTCTGTACAGTCTGGATAATATATTATCAGGTCTACTCTGGTTGCAGTATCTCCACTAGTACGAACACAGATCTTGGGGTTTCAGATCAAACAATAGGAAGGTATTAAACTTCATGCTTATTTAAAGCAAAATCAAGTTTTCACTAACGCTCCTTATTATTAGTGTTGTAAATTATGGAACGTTCCCGTTTATTCTCGAAGAACGTTCGCGAACGATCGCGAACGTTCAAGACTTAGCGGGAACGTTTTTTGTCAAAAGCACGAATCAGCACGAACGAGAACGTTCCTTAATAAAAATTAGCATAATAGATAACATTTATTCTCCAATAATGAGGTCCGGGGATCGAAAAAAATTACCAACAGTCGACCAGCTGACCAGCAGGGTTTGGTTTCAGGGAATTAGACAGAAAATGCCCAGACAAAACTGAAAAAAGTGTAACACATTTTCAAGTTTTTTGTTTTAAAATCGATGGCTTGGTCACCTCCTAGAAATACTTTATTTATAGACCTACCAACTATAACCACATATTTTTCAATTTTTTATTATTTCCCATTACTTTTTTTTCTTTCATGCTCATTATTCTCGTTCGTGCTCGGAGAACGTTCTCCAAAAATAAATTCTCGAGCATTTTACAACACTACCTACTCATTATGTCACCATAACTCCCGATATGCTGGATATTAGTGTTACAAAAAAATGGCTAGTGATCCAAATATCATCAATTATCGTTTTTATCTCTAGACCTGTCCGATCTCAGTCCCCATCCAACCTATAGATTTAAGACTGCTTGCCCATATAAATCCCCGTTTCATTATCTATTGCAGAATCTAGTTTGGCGTACACCGTCATTCCAAACATATAGGTTTACGTGCCCAGTTCGTAGCGTTCTCGGACTAGCAGAGAAGACTCCTGTTCCATTGCAGCTGCAGTTGCTGATTCTTATAGATTCCTGGTCTGGGTTTTTCCTTCGATACTAGCGGACTGTATTTTCTTGTTTGGGGGTTTCTTGCAAGTAAAAAACACACTAACTCAATTTACTTTAACTTTTAATGAACATTGATAATAGTAATTGGGTAATTTACTCGCGATCTCTACAAAAATAGGTAAAAAACAGAAAAAATGCGAAGAATAATAATGGCGGCGCTCGAAGCTTGTCTTGCCGTTTTTTTTCCCCTCTAATAATCGGCCGCTCCGATCGTCTTGTCCTTGGCTACCGGTGCGACGTCTCTCGGCAATAATCGTTAGCGAATACTGCTGCCTTTTTGATTGGCTGCAAGAAAGAAGGTCGCGTTCCGCGCGTAATATTGTCTATTTGAATTTGAAACGGCGCACAAGCTGTTGTAATTGAAATTATGTCCTTTTGAGTCTTAGTTTACACAACATGCCCCCCGCCTTGAAGCACTGCACTTATTTAGCTTCAACAAAGAAACAGTAATAATTAGTCAATCGGAAGAGGGCAAATTTTTGAAAACCCGCGCTTGATTACACCATTTGCCGTTCTGATGTTAGCTACGCGATTAACATTGTCTTTCCCTGGAAACACTGACACAATTCTACCCATTCTCCAGTTCATAGGCGGTGTATTGTCATCCTTGATCAGCACCAAACTACCAATTTTAATGTCAGATTGTGTCTGCTTCCATTTGACACGTTGCTGAAGTTCACTAATATACTCTTTATTCCAACGTTCCCAGAAATTTTGTTTGACCTTTTGTATACGTTGATAAGTAGACAGTCTGTTTTCGGGTATTTGCGTCACATTGGGATCTGGAAGTCCAATCAGGCTTTTACCAATCAGAAAGTGGGCAGGAGTTAAGGGAGTGTAGTCATTGGGATCGGTTGAAAGTGGTGTTATTGGGCGGGAATTTGAAATAGATTCGATTTGCGTCATTAGAGTAGTTAACTCTTCAAATGTAAAATGCGCGTTACCAGAAACTCTCTTTAAGTGATGTTTTGCTGATTTCACGCCTGCTTCCCACAGACCTCCGAAATGAGGTGAACTAACCGGAATAAAATGCCATTGTATTTGCTCTTTGAGGTACAAATCCTCAAGGCACCTTTGTTCATTTAATAAATATTGACCTAGTTCCTTCAGTTCCCTGTTTGCCCTGACAAAATTGGAACCATTATCACTATAAATGTGGCTAGGTTTACCACGCCTAGACACGAATCTCCTTAACGCTAAGATAAAAGCTTCACCACTCAGATCTGTCACTACCTCGAGATGCAACGCCTTTGAGGCAAAACAAACAAAAACACTTACATAACATTTCAACAACCTTGAGTTACGCCCTTTTTTGTCCCTATAGAAAAGTGGCCCCATGTAATCAACTCCTACAATTTCAAAAGTTTGACCAGCTACCAATCGATTTTGTGGTAAATCTCCCATTATAGGCCTTATCTCTTGTGGGTTGAAGCGGAAGCATCTTAAGCATTTTCTAACGACAGCCTTAGCCAAATTTCTGCCTGATACTGGCCAGTATTTTTCTCTTACAGAAGCCAATAATAATTGAGGCCCTGCATGCATTAAGCGTTTGTGTTCCTCTTCAAAAATTAATAAAGCCAAAGGATGTTTCGATGGTAATATCATGGGATGCCTTTTATCAAAATTATAATTGGAGTGTCTTAACCTACCACCAACTCTCATTATCCCATGTTCATCCATAAAGGGATTCAAACTTAAAAGATTACTCTTGAGGCTCAGAGGCTGGCCATTGGACAAAGATGAATACTCACGAGGAAAACTCAACTGCTGAGATATTTTAACCAACATAGCTATGGATTCATCAAGCTCATAAAGGGTGATGTGGCCCTTTTTTATCTTATCTACTTGTCTATGAGCCTTAAATTTTAAATTACGAACATATCTCACCACCAGCGCATAAATTCGTATTAACTTAAAAAAGTCGGAATACCTACTAAAAATTGAATCATGAAAGTGTACAGAAATCAATCCAAAAAGTTTTTTATTTCCACGCATTTCTGGCAGTTCTTCATCTTTCAAAACGAGTTTAGGCCAATCAGATTCAGGTTGACTTAAAAATGAAGGACCATTCCACCACATATCTAGGTTTATTATACGCTCAGGAAAAACTCCTCTCGACACAATGTCAGCGGGATTATACTTGGTAGGAACATATCTCCATTCGTGATTTTCAGTCAAACTTTGAATCTCAGATATTCTACAACTCACGAAAGTCCTCAGCAAGTTAGGAGGCGTTTTTATCCACCCCAGAGCTGTAGTAGAATCTGACCAAAGAACACATCTACTAATATTCAAAGTTAGGGATTTTATTACCTTATCCGCTAAGCGAGCTAATATCAAAGCACCACAAACTTCTGACCGGGGTGTCGTGAGGGGGGGTTTGAAAGGACTGACCTTTGATTTTGCACACAATAACCTTACTGTGACTTGACCTGAACCATCAATCGATCTCAAATAAATGCAACCCCCAAATGCGTTGTCAGAAGCATCTGAGAATCCATGCATTTCAATAGTCACTGGCTCTTCGCATGTCACATGACGAGGAATTCTAAGTTCATTCACACAAGGTAACTCCTCTCGAAATTTCAGCCAAACATTATGTAATTCTAAAGATAAAGTTTCGTCCCAAGTAATTTTTTCTAACCACAACCGTTGAAGCAAAATTTTAGCAATAATAATACACGGCGAAAGTAAACCTAATGGATCGAATACTGAAGCTATTTCACTCAAGACCTTTCGCTTGGAAATTCTTTTCAAATCCTGATATGGTCCAATTTTGTATGTCAAATGGTCCGAATGACACGACCATATTAACCCTAAAGTTTTAGTATTTTCATTTTGTCCAAATTGCAATACATTAAATTTGTCAGTGTTCGAACAAATCGGACTCAAAATTCTAGGTTCGTTTGACAACCATTTTCGTAGCTGAAAACTACCACTGCCTAAAACTTCGGAGACTCTTTGACAAATATATTGGCCCCTTTCGACAGAATCCACAGAGCATAAAAAATCATCCACATAAAAAGAAGCCTCCATGATTTTAGAGATGTCAGGATAATCATTCTCACACTCGTGCGCTAACTGCATCAAACATCTACATGCTAGAAAACTAGCTGCCGACTGACCGTAAGTGACCGTGTTCAAATTAAAAATTTTGATTTCATCTGTAGGTGCTTCACGCGAGAAAATTCTCTGCAAAGGTCGTTCATTAGGCTCAATGAGTACGGCCCTGTACATTTTTGCAATGTCAGATGAAATTACGTAACGATATTCACGAAATCTAAATAAAATACTAAGCAAATCTGGTTGCAAAACTGGCCCTACCATTTGCAGATCGTTTAAAGATTTCCCAGATGTTATGGGCATACTACAATCGAACACGACCCTCAATTTGGTGGTGATGCTATCCTCTTTCATCACACCATGGTGTGGCATATAGTACTCGAGGTAACCGTCACTTACTTCAGTTGCTTCAGTCATATGACCAAGCTCCTCATACTCTCGCATGATTTCTAAATATTTTTCTTTGAACTTAAAATTAGACTCAAACTTCCTTTCCAAATTCAGAAATCTTCTCCATGCCTGCTTCTTTGAATCTCCCAAGTTTTCTGGCGACTCCTTGAAAGGCATAGATACTATAAATCTACCCTCTTCGTCTCTACGAAATGTTTTCTGAAAATAGGCTTCACACTCATTCTCCTCACTAGACCACACCTTTTTCTCACTTGAAAATTCTTGCTCTACTTCCCAGAACTTCTTCAGATCAAATTCACTATCCTTTCGCACATGATCATTCATACTCAAATAACAAATTGTCGAACCAGGGTTTTGAAACTCTATGGCTCCACACACCACCCATCCAAACTTGGTCTTTTGCAATATAGGGTTATGAGGGCCCAGATGTATCTGGCCTATGCAAAGAAGTTGGTAGAATAAGTCATTTCCAATCAATAAATCGATTTGACCAGGTTTACTGAATGATGGATCAGCCAAAACTAAATTTTTAGGAATATCAAGCCTACTGACATCAATTGGTATGCTAGGAATAGAGATAGTAATTTGTGGCAATACCAAACATTTCAATTCGGTTTTATAGGCATTTTGAACTGCCTGCAATTTCACAGAACATCTAAATTTCACTTCAGAGGCATTTTGACCTAATCCACTCACCAAGATACTATATCTTTCTCTTTCTAACCCAAGCATATCACATAACCGAGTTGTAATGTATGATGACTGACTTCCAGAATCAAGCAGAGCGCGCGCTGTGTGCCATACGCCTTTATAGTCTTGCACCTCTACCATCACTGTTGATAAAAATACATGATCATTTGAATTAGAAGATAAATGGGATAACGCAGTCTTCCCACTATCCTGGCTTGATTGTGGCTGGTTGTCATTTCCTCCCTGAGTGTTCTGCTCATTTATTTTACTGCTCCCCATGTGCAAAGTCACGTGATGCTTAGCTCTACATTTTGTGCACCCACTAGCTCTACAAAACCTACTGAAATGCCCTGGCCTCAAACAACATAAACAAAGCCGTAATTCTTTAGCCCTTTCAAACCTGTCATTAACCGAAAGCTTAAAAAAATTTCACAATTAATAATACTATGCTCTGATGAACAAAGTGGACACTTTACCTGATTACCAACCAAAGTTTTGAAGTTATTTTTATTATCTTTAAACCTATCTTGGCGCGATTGATACTGAGATTTCATTTCTTTTGGCTGCGTGTTCTTACGCTCGATGGTTTCCAAAAAATCAGCCCTTGTCTTTAAGAAATCCTTAAGATCCCTCCACTCCAAAACAGTTGACGTATTGCCCTTGAATTGTTCCCATTCGCGCTCAGTGGCCCTATCCAGTTTAGTACTAACTAAATACATGATTAGAACGCCCCAGTGATCAGTCTCTTGATTCAAGGATTTCAGTGCATTTAAACTTTTCGAAACCATATCAATCAGACTTCTAATCTTGTCGGCAGACTCTCGGTCTATAGGGTCTAGCTGAAATAGAGCTTTCAAGTGCATGTGTACTAAAATTCGCGTGTTATTGAAGCGATCGCACAAGGTTGTCCAAGCGTTATCATAATTTGCAGCACAAAAATCCAAAGATTTTATTACCTCAGCCGCAGAGTCTTGTAAACAACCTCGCAAGTAGTGAAATTTCTGAATCGAATCTAAGCTGTCATTATTTTGCACCAAACTCGAAAAAATATCTCTAAACTCTAGCCACGATTTATAGTCTCCCGAAAAGCTAGGTAAAGGAATGAGAGGCAATCTAACTCGGCTTAATTCACCTCCATGTTGACTCGAACTACTAGAAGAGCTGTTGGGCTGCCGAGCACTCTTGAAACTGCCCTCTGGACTATGCTTTTTTATCAAAACTTGAGCCCTAGCTTTTAATTGCAAAACCGATTCCTCAAATTCAATTCTGTATGCTAACTCAGGGTCTAAATTTTCCTCAACAAACTCAATTTCCTCTTGAATACCCTGAAATTTAGAGAAAATCTCTTCTAACCTCACAACCCTGTCAGAAAGCTCACACAACTCAACATCACTTAAAGATTTTTTCGATTCTAATTCAGTTAATTTTGTTTCAAAATTAGTTTTCTGAGCCTTACTGACACTGCGAGATTTACGCAATTTTTTAAGGGCTTCCTCAGTCATTTTCAAATAAAGTTATTATTTTTTTTCAATGATAAAAAAAAAGAAAACACAAATTGAAAATTGCTATTGCTTGGACGCTGCCCAATCGAATCTACTTAAAAACAAGGGATGCAGGAAAACAGGACTTACCCACTTGCTTTTATCTCAAACCTGGTATCAGGACATTGAATAACAATCACTTCACTCAAAAATTGCACGTCTGCAATCAGTTTTAATGTACTTCAAGTCCAAAGTCTACGAAAAAATTGTCCAATTTCACGCTGGTTGACAGTCTATCTGGCGAGCTGGACCAAAAAATGTTTTTCCTTCGATACTAGCGGACTGTATTTTCTTGTTTGGGGGTTTCTTGCAAGTAAAAAACACACTAACTCAATTTACTTTAACTTTTAATGAACATTGATAATAGTAATTGGGTAATTTACTCGCGATCTCTACAAAAATAGGTAAAAAACAGAAAAAATGCGAAGAATAATAATGGCGGCGCTCGAAGCTTGTCTTGCCGTTTTTTTTCCCCTCTAATAATCGGCCGCTCCGATCGTCTTGTCCTTGGCTACCGGTGCGACGTCTCTCGGTAATAATCGTTAGCGAATACTGCTGCCTTTTTGATTGGCTGCAAGAAAGAAGGTCGCGTTCCGCGCGTAATATTGTCTATTTGAATTTGAAACGGCGCACAAGCTGTTGTAATTGAAATTATGTCCTTTTGAGTCTTAGTTTACACAACAGTCTGATCTTGCCATTTGTCCTTTTGAATGCCATTTTGTTACTGGGTTCCGATTGAAATGCTTGTCTCTAATGTTCTGTTGAGGAAATTTCGCTATTGCATTTGGTCCGTCTTTATGTTTGAAATATCTTTCCTACAAGATTAGCGACTGCCATGTGTCTCGTTTTTTCTCTAATTTCGGCGGTTGTCAGTCACAGTCTATATGCACCCATCCTGATTGTCTTCTATATGCTGTTGGTGTGGCCGCATTGCTCCCATTACTCCTAAGCTGACACGTCTCTGTCCGAGATCTCTTAGCTTGTGTGTTCCGGTGAGTTCCATAATGGTGAACTTATTAGGATTAATTTTTTCGGATCTACACATCTTCTTATTTCTAGAGCATTTGGGATCCACTCTTCAACGACACTGTGAAATTTGCCTTGTGAAATGATGGCTATGTTTTTAGCATAACCGGTGGCACAGTGTTCCCTGTCAGTGGGCAGCTGAAGTAGACCATTCGCCAGTTTCTACGGGAGCAGGGACAGCACTTTGCCCTGCGAAAACCCTCACGCACCTAGTCCGTCAGTTCTTCTTCTGTAACTGTTGCTTCTACTATCCTTTCTCTCAGACACAGGTATGGTTTTTGAGTGAATGGCGTTTTTGTCAAAAGCGAATCAGCATAATCTCCCTGTTTTTCAGCTCTGCTCTCATTTTGCTGACCAGCTGCTGAACTGTCTCTGTTGTTAACCTTATCCGATATGCGTACTTCTCAGGGTGTAGTGGGTTATTCTCTAATACACTATTTATGATATGCCTTTCCACAATTATTGATTTTGCTTCTGACCAAGATGAAAATTCTAAGAATAAAGTAAGCTTGCGTTTATAATATTTGTCGACATAAACAAAGCGTTCGATAGAGTCGGCTTAGCAGATATCAGACATTAGAAGAGTGCCAGAAATCGGAGATTAAATAAGCAAATATACGTGATCTATATAGTCCGAGAGCTGGCAGTAAAAGCAACTACCTCATAAGTTACCACAGGGTTGAATTGACATGTCGGTACTACCTCACATGGTGATTTCAGAACCATCCGTCTGCCGGGCGTAAGTGGTCTCTTTATTAGATTTATTTTTTTCTGATAACTCAAAAAAACGCCATCAACTACCTCATAGGTTACCACTGTTATTTTTGTGCCAAAATATTAAGAAATATGCTACTAACCAAAATTAAAAAAGAAAACCCTGGCAGACGGTCGCATTCAAATCGCAGACGGGTTTAAATAGTCCAGTAAATGCGTGCTTAAAACTGCCGTTTTCGTAAGAAAACTGCGATTATTTTTTTTTCAACGATTTTATGGGTTTTCGAAGGTGCTGAAACCGAATTTATGGTTTACTGCCTTGTAGGAGGTCGGCTTCATAGCCAAAAACGCAAAAAATCTGAATTTTTCAGCATTTTTTCTAGTTTTTGGCTTATATCTCAAAAACTATACGTTTTTTGAAGATGAGCGTTAATTATAAAATTGAAGTAAATAAAATTTCCTACAAAATGCACTAGTCATCTTTGATTTTATGATAAGCGGTCTTCGCGCTATTGCTCAGTGAAGAACAATGTTTTTTTTTTTCTATTTTCACAAAAACCTCTAAAACACCCACTTACATTCCCTGCAACCCAAGAAATACTATATGTTAATAGACCCTTTTATCACGTGCGAGTACATTAAATATCATAAAAAAGATGTCTGCCATATTAAATTTTCTCACAAAGATTTTTATGATGAAAACCATTTTTCAAACTTATTCGGTAGTTACATTAAACTGAAAATAAAGCTAACGAAATGATTGAAATATTTGCACAGGATCATCATTCCTTTGAGTGGGTCCTCCATCTCAAAAACAAAATAAGGTAGAGATGAGTATACTATAGGTTTAGTTTTGGGCCGTCCGTAGAAGGTCCAGATAAAGGGTTTTAAGCAATCGAAGGTTCGGACAAAGAGTCAACAGCTGTGGGAGGTTGAATATACTAAATTGTGGCTGTTTTTCCAATGAAAAAAATATTACCTACATTGAGAAGTGTAATACTAAGCGAAAATGCATGTAATGATGCAAAATATTATATAAATTAATACCTTCTGTCCGCTTACACCCACATTGACCTAGACCTTGCATTTGCAACATATAAGCTGAAAAAGTTTTTCAAGAGCTGGGGGTTTTGGTGTGGTAATTTGAAACAACCCATTTCTTGTCAACTTCCAACACCACTTTTCTGGATCCAAGTAGTTTCTCATTTTCCCCTGAAACTGCCGCTCAACAACAAACCCTTAGGGTTTTTTCCTCAGGTGCAGTAGTGGATAGGCAACTACTTGGATCCAGAAAAGTGAAGTGGGGTAGGTATCGTAGGGGTCTGCCGTTGGAAGTGATCACTATTTCGGAGCAGATGCTGTCAATTATGTCAAAAAAACGCCTCAAAGGTTATCGCTGGCGATAAACGCGATCTGGATGAGCCAATTCCAGTCTCACGGCCTGAAGCTGCTGAAGAGACAGAAGGTATTAATTTATATAATATTTTGCATCATTGCATTTTCGCTTAGATTTTTTAGTACTACACTTCTCAATGCAGGTAATATTTTTTTCAGTGGAAGAACAGCCACAATTTAGTATTCCACCTGGACCTTCCACAGCTGCTGACTCTTTGTCCGGATCTTCCATTGCCCAAAACCCTTTACCTTAACCTTCTCGTGGATGACCCAAAACTAAATAAGTAATAAATAGAAACAGAAGCTTAGTTTTTTTTAGTACTACACTTCTCAAGAAGGGTAATATTTTTTTCAGTGGAAGAACAGCCACAATTTAGTATTCAGACTGGACCTTTCACAGCTGCTGACTTTCTGTCTGGACCTTTGATTGCTTAAAACCCTCTACCTGGACCTTCTAGCGGACGACCTAAAACCAAACCTATAGTATACTCATCTTCTGCCTTATTTTGTTTTTCAGATGGAGGACCCACTCAAAGGAGTGATAAATCCTGTGCAAGTATTTCAACCATTTCGTTAGCTTTATTTTCAGTTTAATGTAACTACCGAATAAGTTGTAAATATAATTTCTTGATGTTTTCATCAAATATGGCTTGCCATGTAACTTAATTGAAAAATGGTTCTCATAAAAATCTTAATGAGAAAATTAAATATGGCAGACCTCTTTTTTATGATATCTAATGTACTCGCACGTGATGAAAGGGTCTATTAACATATAATATTTCTTGGGTTGCAGGCGAGGAAAGTGGGTGTTGTAGACGTTTTTGTGAAAATACGAAATAAAAAACATTGGGTACATTCAGGCGGTCCCAGCGGCTTAGCTCAGCCTCTCAGCAGGAACTTTATTCTCGAATCCAAGAAACAGCGTTCTCATTGGAACGAAGGTTCTGACTTTGTCGTCCGGCATAACACTGACAATGACAGAGCAATTGTTCTTATGAGAACGCTGTTTCGAGAATAGAATCCCTGCTGAGTGGCTGAGCTTAGCCGCTGGGACCGCCTGAATGTACCCATTGTTTTTCACTGAGCACTAGCGCGGAGACCGCTTATCATAAAATCAAAGACGACTAGTGCATTTTATAGGAAATTTTATTTACTTCAATTTTGTAGTGAACGCTCATCTTCAAAAAACGTATAGTTTTTGAGATATAAGTCAAAAACTAGAAAAAATGCTGAAAAATTCAGATTTATTGCGTTTTTAGCTATGAAGCCGACCTCCTACAAGGCAGCAAACCATAAATTCGGTTTCAGTACCCTCGAAAACATATGAAACCGTGGAAAAAATAAAATTTCGCAGTTTTGTTACGGAAACGGCAGCTTTATATACGCATTAACTCGACTATTTAAACCCGTCTGCGATTTAAATGCGACCGTCTGCCAGGAGTTTCTTTTTTAATTTTGGTTTGTAAAATATTTCTTAATATTTTGATACAAAAATAACAGTGGTAACCTATGAGGTAGTTGATGGCGTTTTTTTGACTTTTCAGGAAAAAAATAAATCTTATAAAGCGACTACTTATGCCCGGCAGACGGACGGTTTTTTAATCACCATGTGAGGTAGTACCGACATGTCAATTCAACCCTGTGCTAACTTATGAGGTCCTTGTTTTTACTGCCAGCTCTCGGACTAATTGTTATTATGGAATAATAGGTATTGAAAGTGATACATAAATCAATAAGGCGAGGCGATTTACTTAGCCCGTCTATATTCCACATAATTATGGGGGAAATAGTTGAAATCCCAAAATGCAGGCTACAAAATAGAAACCTTTTACTGCAGGGTTGTTTCCTAAGCTGATGATGTCGTACTTATTGAGGACTCAGAAAACGACCCACAGGGACTACTCTACTCCTTCAATCAAACATCTAAACAAATAAATCTGATCATTGATAAAAACAAAACATAATGTCTAGAGCCCACGAGATGCAAATTAGATATTGATCAGAAGATTGTCGAGCAAGTAGATATTGTGTGCCTTGCAGGATAATCAAGTATACTTCTACCTGATACGACGTATTCTGTATTCGAAAGGGCGCCGACGTGATTCACGACCGGTCGCAGAAATAGCCGGCTTTTCTACAAACAAGTGATTGGACTAGTCAGAAAATTCATGAGCGCCTATAAGAGCCTATTAATTAGGAAGCGTAGGATATATTTTATATCTATTTCCTAGGGTTACTATATTTGTTAAAATTTATTTTATTTTCTCATTTTAAACGTCCTTCAGATTAAGATATCACTAGGGAAAATAGTCTTGTTCACAGATGAGAGAATGCACAACTTCGAAGTGCATAGAGAAAATTCAGTCCGACTTTTTAACGAGCTTAGCGTCACAATTCTGCAGACGCATGATCATGTGGATACTGAAATTGACCCAAAGGCCGGAATCAGGTGTTGAATAAATACCTAAATAAATAAATATATATAGTTTACTTGGCTAGTTGTATCGAGATGCATGAGAGCAATTTTTTTATTATTAATGTTTTCATTGGCTAAAATATAATAAATATAACCAACACACGTTATACATTATATGCTCAATTCAATCGAAACTTTTGTATTTGCAAACTCTTGACAAAATACTTATCTTCAATATAAAAAAATCTTAGTTAGATCGGAAACCTGCACATAGTTCCTATCAAAAAATAATCAACTTAATTCCAGTCAATCAATAATTAATACGACAAATGGGTATTTAGGCCATCTTTATTATTTTATAACGATATAGGACACTATCGACCTCTTTTTTTTTTATTAGGCCTGGCCAAATGGCTTATTTAGCCACGACTTTATTACTGGCCAATATAATGGAACATATGACATGATAGTAACCTAACCTGATTTATTAGTTTTTCCTAAACATCCCAAACAACGTCAAAAGAAAGAATTGAAGAATAATAATATAATAGCACCTGGGGTCAATGCCAGGATATTATTTTTAACAATTCACAGAGTACAGGTGGAAATTCCGTTTAGGAAGTATAAAAGACTTGAGGAAAGAAACAAAGGACTCTTTTTATAGCCTAGATTCGAAATCAACACCCTGCACCATTTCATAAACTGAATGAAAATTGCTTCCAAATTATTATGAAAGCCTTATCATCTAGTGCAAAAGCTGGTGCCCTTCGAGTTCACCTTCACCACTAAAGCTTGAAGCCAGCGGCCACCGGAACAGCTGTACGTGCTTTGTCTATGGAGTCTTCTTGAAATTTGATTGGTAGAAGATGCTCATATTCTTCTACGTTATCGTTTGGCGCGTTTTTTTGGAAAAGGTCGGTACAAAGAGTAAGTTTTAAATCTGTTTACAACTAATCGCCTGATAGAACTATATCAACTTCCACATCTTCAGCACTCAGGAAATCGCTCGGAACTTTTATTTTGGCCAAAATCTTCATTCATCACAAGTAAATATTCCCACAATAATGTTCCTGTTTTGCAGTTTTTGGCTGCTCACCAATATATTCATCTGCTAATAAATTCAGTCAACGTCTTCTAGTTTTTTTTACGATGTGCTATCCAATAACGACTGTACAGTGACCCATCGGCTTAATTTTCCTTACATCAATGTCAGCAAATAATTAAATTGATGGGTTTCTGTTTTCCATTACTTTGTTATATTGCTGTACCTACCTACTACTAAGCTGAAAAAATATTTTTGATTTTTTCATAAGATTTCAATATATCGAACGAATTTTACAGGCACTTCCAACTTTTCAATGGTTTTAACAATGATTAGGTTCTAATTAGCACAATACCAAGTTAGATTTGCATAGTCTCTCGGCATTTCATCATCAAATTATTTACTTGCGCACAATACAGATGAAAAATTTCACTGCACAATGCACACGAAATTAACTTGGAATTGACAATAAAATTATCAGCATGCATGGCAGCATCTCAACAAGATCTCGTCAAATGAATATCTTATTAGTTGGCAAAGAGAAGTCGAAAAGCAAAATAATTTAAACGTAAGATAAGAATTTTCATTGTCAGTGTGTCATCGGGGTGTTAAGCTGTGGAGGTCTGCGAGGCGATCGCCTCGGGTCAAGTGTGAGGGCTTCAAAACTGGAAAGCGCAAAGAGGCTTTTTTAGGAGGGTAACTATTTTCTTCTATTTTCTATCGTTTTAGTTAACTGAAGTATCGGATTCTTCTTAAATTTTCACAATCCACAGTACAACCAACAAAAATTCAAAATACAAGAAATATATATATTTTTTTAAAAATAAATGAGGCTGCTGCGTTATAGGTTTTTTTTTTTGTATGGGACTCATACATCCTACCTGAAACTTCCAGATATGTACTATGTAACACACAATTTTTTTGTAAATGCACATTATTTTAATAGTTCAATGGCAGCGGAAAAGAACAAAACTTCCATTAATAAAAATGGCATGCCAGACGGCTGTATCGCATCACCCACACGCCCATTTTTATCAATTTTGTAAATATTTTGTCGATGATTTGCCCTACAAAGCTGTGATAAATTTATATTACGAATCTCCATCTATTGTTTCATAAATTGACTATCGAATTTTGGTTGTATGCCGTTTTGTTCGAGGCTAATCCAAAATCAATTTTGTGCCTCATAATAAGGTAATTTGGACCACCACACCTGCATAACATAAAGCTATTGAATACCTATATTTAAGCTAGATAAGTGCATGGATAAATGGTTTATTTAGTGCGAAAATATGCATTGACTCTAAAGCTATTTTCGGGTTCGAAAAAAGGATAGTTCTAGAACGGTTCAAAACAATCGCACAGTTCATCAATCAACAAAATGACAACGGCTCAGCTATCACAAATTTCAATAATAACTGTGCGATTGTTTTGAACCGTTCTAGAACCATCCTTTTTTCGAACCCGAAAATAGCTTAAATATCGTACAAATGATACAAAATTAAAAAAAAAAAACAACAGAATGGAGGATTTCGTCATAGGAGCACAGATTACCCAATACAGATGCGAAAGTACGTATACTTGTCGTCGACGATATTCTGTGACGAAGCCGGGCCGCCAGCGCTCCGACGCATAGATAAAGATCGCCCGCGTCAGGACAATTAACGTGGCCAAGTGCGTGAGCATGTTCCAGCCTGTGTGTTTACATATTTTTGCGGGTAGAAAAAAATATTTTTTTGCTGTTTGTGAACCATTTAAAGAAATAATATTATATTATTGAGCTTCCGCATTTATATAATAAATATGTTCAAAATACATTGATGTGGCATTGGTGCGGCCAGCCTATGTCTATCAAATTAATCTTGAACCACGAATTCGCAGCTCTTTCGCATCTGTATGTAAGTAATCTGTGATAGGAGCATGATAACGAAGAAGAACTCCGGATTAGTATTATTGACATTTGAACATAGATTGGTTAGAACTGAACAGTTTTCATTGAACAAAAATAAATAGGGATCTCGTATAAAAATTATTCCCTTTTGGGACTCATGATATTTTTGCATTTTCAGTAAATAACAGGTTGATTAGTTTGATTAGATAAATTCTGTGGAAATAATAATTTCTGTTATTTCTGACTTTTGTTCACCTTTCAAATTGACCGCATTTGCACCTTGAACATTAGATATAAATGCAGAACGAGACATGCTCTTGAATTTCCTGGGAGAATAAAAGTAATACGCAATAAACATCTTCTTTGTCGAAAGTTCTAAACGATATAGAACATAAAAGAACTGCGTTCTTATTCTCTTGTTCTTGTTATGTAGGCGCCATCCGACGTCGCTTCAATAAAGTGGGGCCTATGTCGTCATCACACTAGCTCTGGTGGTATAGGAATGATTCGAAGTAGACTTGATTCATCTTCCCGAGAAGACTCATTCACGAAGCATCAACCTATTTTGGGATTTCTGGACATTTCTGCAACTATGATATCTAATCCATATATTTTCATCTTGGCCTCTCATGTGAATTTCATTATCTGGCCTTCTCACAGCTATTTCTAGCTCTTCCCTGTTCCCTTCCTCCACATGCCCATACCATTCCATTTCTTTTGTTCTAATGCCGTCCACTGTTGAACGTTTTTCAACTGTCATTATTGCCAGAATTCTCTGTTTCGTGACTCTCCAGAAATCCATGCTTGTCCTCAATTAGCCACACTACTGAGCCATATAATAGTATGCTTTTCTCCATAGTGTAAGTGACCTTTTCACTGTGCTTTGAAATGCTTTCTTTCCAGAGTATTCCATTTAACATAGAATTGTCCTTCTTCCCTGCATACTTCGATTTTTATGGCTTTATCCAGTATGGCGTCAGACGTTAAGACCCAGATATTCAGATTCCTCGTAGGAATTACTCTAAGTACTGTTCCGTATCCTATACTAGGTCCTGGTTACATGAGATTCATTTTTGGTCCTCACTTTTTCTTTTGAGATATTTTTCGGTCTGGACTAGGACCTGAGCAACTGATTGGTTGGTCATCGGCAAAACATAGAGTGTACAGCGTGATGTCTTCAATGAGTTTGCCGATGCTCTGAAATAATTGAGAACTTGTTCCAGATATATTTTGAGGTTGTAGGTTTTGGTTTAGGAATATTTGTTTTTCCTAAACCAGCTGACATTATTCTTGTCTGCATGCTATTTCTTTCTAATCACTGAACGCTCTTCCTTGATATTTCTCCATAGATTCTACTAAGCGGAATGTAAGATCTTTTCCATTCCTCTGGTACTTTGGTAGCGTTTAATTTTGTCTAGACTGGACAGATTTGGTATTCGACAAAACACCCTTCTCTGCCATGCTTAATCAATTTTGCCAGAATATCACCTGGTCCAGCATATTTTGCCTTCTTTAAAATTATACACACTTTTTTAAATGCAGGAAGTGTTAGAGATATCGCGAAGTTTTGATCATAGCGGTAGTCCCTTCCAATGGTCTCTCCTTCATTAAACTTTGCTCGTCCTTCTGTGAGTAGTTTTTCAGTGTTGATCCATTCATGATCTGTTTCTATTTAAGATATAATAGAATTTTCTTCTATTCGACCGAGCCCTTTATTTTCAGCTTGGTGAATGCTTGCAATTCGTATTGTTCATCTGGGGTTTCATATGGCGACGACCCAGGTTTTCCGTTCAGTGATCCTTCCTACGTGGTTTTCCTATGTTCTTTAGATTGTATCTTCACTGGTCAATCTGTTGTACTCCTAAGCTGTCTTTCTGTCTTGCTCTTGCTGACACCGGCTTTGTCTCCGATGAGGAAAGACGATTCTGGTCTTCCGAAAATAGTGGTCAATCTGACATCCTGTATTTTCAATTTCGTGTTTTGTTCAGGTATTTAATTAGGTACCTAATCGATGTTGTTTTTTAATTCTGGTAAGGTTTAGTCCAGGTATATGTTCTTGTGCTGGGCGAATCCGATTTGAATTTTCAGACCTAAAGTTTAATGTGTGTTTTCATTATCGTAGGCAAAGTCCTCCCCATGTCGGCCAACAGTGAGACTATTCAGCTTTCGACCTATTCTACTGTTCATGCCTCTAAAACCAATACCTCTCTAGAATCAGTGACTGATGATATTCCTCTAAATATTACCTGGAAGAAGATGTATTTGGTGGCTACACCATCATAATTTACTGCATAATAAAAACCATACCCATTTATCGTTATATTAATTTTTATTACTCTTTCGTTTACGGCTTTCTAGTTGGCGATGAACTCTCGTAATCTTCTGCTAAGCAACATGGGTACGTTTTTACTTTGGTAATCCGCTATAGAAGTGGTTACACTGTCCTAGTTTTTCAGATACTTTCCTTTTTTTTTTCTTTGTTTCTCGGCTGATACTTCTTTCTTCATTGTACCAATTCCGTGCATAATTTCGTTCACTTCTCGAGTAATTCCTTGTACGTTCCCGTGTACCAAAAAATTCGTTTTCCTTTGCTTGGGTATTCTTTTGTCTCTTGTTGTTCTGTTTCTTAGGCATTTGCTTGAGTTTTTTCAACGATATGTCTCTTCCGAGTATCAGAGAGTCGGTCAACCTTCAAACTGGGGAACCAGGGAATTTTTGATAGAGGTTTTTTCCCCTAGCCTTTAACAAATCTCAACGCCAATACTACAAGGCAGTAGCGTCACCTGTTACCGTAGGCAGGAGTCCTTTCAGGATGCTATCTTCCAGACCAGATGAACCCTGTTTTCTTTAAACGAATACTTGGGAAAATCGCGTCGTGGCTGCTACGAAAAAAAAAAACACTTCACACAAAGTTTTAGAGAGAATAAGACTAACGAAATGAAATTAGATTCCACTGAATTCTCTACGACAGAAACTCGTGGATTTGGTGAACATTTAAAATCCACAAATCACACGTTCAGCCTTGGATCTAATCCAAAAATTCCCCACCAAATTAGTTCTAAGAACTATAATGGCCTAGATTTTCTTGAGGATATTCACATATCCAATGAGCTGGAAAGTAACCCCTCTTGTTTAAATATTCAAGTTAACCCTAATAATTTTAAATCACTTTGATGTACTGGAGCTTGATTTCGCTAGATTCGACCGTTGAAACTTGGCTGGAAAATCCATTATTAGAAAGACAACAACTTTCAATTATTTTTTTTTAAATCTGTCATCTTCTCTTATCAATATTTGATCTAACCTCTTCAAGCGGAGTATTTTTTTTTTATTACGTTGGCAACACACACGCCACTGGAGTCTATGCTGTTGGCATCTCTGCATTGTTACCACCTGATGGAGTGTCACTATGACATATCACTGCATAATCACACTTCTCGAACAAGGATAGTGACCACCACGATGACTTAATAGGCCGTCGGCGGAGAAGCGTTTGCGTTCAAAAACCCGGTATTGAGGTATAATTTATCGAGACTAGTACCACATGATTCAGCATATTTTTCTTGATAGAAAATCGGA
Source organism: Ceutorhynchus assimilis (assembly GCA_917834065.1). Classification (NCBI taxonomy): domain Eukaryota; kingdom Metazoa; phylum Arthropoda; class Insecta; order Coleoptera; family Curculionidae; genus Ceutorhynchus; species Ceutorhynchus assimilis. The sequence goes on along the minus strand of OU892277.1, from coordinate 16,432,713 downwards.
ATGGACGACTTTTTTCCTTGGTCGAGAGCTAATCTAGGAGCAAAAAACTAAAAATATACGGAAACTAAAATTACCAACTTTAACCTCGTATAACTTCTAAACCGCTTGAGATAATAAAATGATTTTTGCTCTAGATTCTAGACAAATATATTCTCTTTAATGTGGTGTATGTAGTCTTACAAAAATATCAAAGTAGAGCTCAAAAAATCAATTATTTCGTAAGCACAACGCGAATGAGTAAAATATATGTTGGCTTCAACCTGCGATAACTCTTTTATATGTTGGAGTAATAACATAATTTTTTGCTCAAAAATTGGCAAACTTAATTGGCTTTCTTTCGTCTCAATTATATACCGACCTATTTTCAATAATAAACTAACTATAGCCGTTTTAACACAACAAAGCGCGGTCTGGCGGCAGAGGTTGTGTGGCTCCCCTCTCATTCCCGCTGCCTGCTGACAACCACAAGCATGAATTAAAAAACTATACTTGATGCAGTAGACTGCATGCAATGATATGACAGTCAATTTTGCTTATTTGTGGAACTTTGTGTTCTATTTTAAAAAGTCTAGCTTATCGGGTTCTCCTTGCATCAGGAGTTATTGCTGTTATTGCACAGGTAAGAATGGTAAGATAATATTATCAGTAACTAGTAACAGAAAAAGTTAACTGGAAATTATCGATAATTTTTGGGAAACTTGTAAGTACGAATGCAATTAAGCTAAAAAAAAAACGGGTGCACGTCAAAACTTTAAAAATTAATTAAATAGATAGGTAGGTGGTTGTTCTGTGAGCCGATAATAAGTTATCGGTATCTATTATCCCGTAATTTCAATAAGTTTGATTGGTCTAAGTGAGCATCTACCACTTGTCCAATTAATTGTTTTATTTGACAGATCTCTCTTTTACGCTTCACGTAAATGTTTTCATTTTGTTATTATGTTTTATGTTGCAAAACATTTTCGGCGGAATCACCTTGTGGTCCTTGTGTTAGAAAGCAGGGTACTACTCCCTGTACCTGTACTAATAGATAATTAATTTTTCTTTTTATTGGTGCCGCTTTTACCACAAATTAAGCAGTCTAGAGGTGGGAAACTATCGATGGTAATTATAGATATCGATAGTTTGCTACACTATCGAACTATCGATAGTTCTACTTGGACAATCGATAGCAGTCCTCCTATCATTTATATTCTATCTTTCATCATATTTTATGATTGTTTTTTATTTTGGTTGGTTTGGTAGTTGAATCAAAATTAAAAAATATGAAGATGAGTTTATGTTTTCTGTTATCATCAGTTAACAACAAACCTACAACTCAACTACACTTTATTTCAGTTGTGTTTATTTTTGTTTTTTACTTCCAGTTTAAAGAAAAAGAAAACGTGTATAATTAAACATTGTTATTCACGATATTAATTTTCATTTGGGTATTATATTGTTTCTCTAGATCTGGTTGTGTTATGGGTCCAAAACTTAAACCCTTTTTTTATCGATAGTTATATCGATACATCGATAGTTTTTATGCGTTACTATCGATATATCGATAGTTAGATTCTTCGATAGTTTCCCACCTCTAAAGTAGTTAGCTTTTATATTAAACTTCTCCTTACTACTACGACCGCTGCTTCATGGAAATACTTTCATTATGTTTGGGTTATTCAATTTCACTACTTTGTCAATATTATTTTTGCTGCAAAAACATCTTCTGCACCTTATATGATGTTTGAATATTTAGGGAATTTTTTCAAATTTTAATTGATAAACGGTTAGATGTATTTCAGAAATCGTCAAAAGTAATTGAGAATAGTCAAATGTAATTGAGAATGCGTTAATTATATTCGAGGATGGGCAAATGTAAGTGAAAAAACGTTAACTGTAATTCAGAAAGCATCAAATACCATTCAGAATAGGTAAAATAAAGTTGAGATCATGAAGATTCGAAAATTTTATATACAAGGTGCCACAAATTCGTGAAAAATTATGGGATATCGGATATGGATTGCTTAATTATTTTCCATGATTTTAATTTCTTTTGACCTATTCTGAATTTTATTTGATGTTTTCTGAAATACAATTAACGCATTCACAATTACATTTAACGTTTTCTCAATTTCATTTGACGGTTTCTCAATTACATATGACTATTGACAATCATAATTAACGCATTCTGAATAATATTTAACTATTCTCAATAACTTTTGACGATTTTAGAAATACATCTAACCGTTTCTCAATTAAAATTGGAAAAAAGTCCCTAAATATTCAGATATCATATAAGTTGCAGAAGATCTTTTTGCAACAAAAATAATATTGATAAGTAGTGAAATTAAATAACCCAAACATAATCAAAGTATTTCCATGAAGCAGTAGCGGTCGTAGTGGTAAGGAGAAGTTTAATATAGAAGCTGACTGCTTGATTTGTGGTAAAAGCGGCACCAATAAAAAGAAAAATTTAATATCTATTAGTACAGGAGTACAGGTAGTTACAGGGGGTAATACCCTGCTGCCGAAAAAATTGTTGCGTAGCTCCGTTTTGTTGGCTTTCTAACACAAGGACCATGAGGTGATTCCGCCGAAAATGTTTTGCAACATAAAACACAAAATCGAAGGCGGACGACAGATGGGTAATGTGCCAGGACTGTCGACTTTGGGCTCACGAAGCGTGCGCCGGGGTAGAGAATGATGGTGCGATTTTTGTCGGTGCGATTTTTGTCGGTGCTAAAATGTTAATTTGTATTTTTTATCTAGATATAAGACTAATACAATGTTCCATTTTCATGAATATATCTCACTTTAGTATCTTTTTTATTCACATTCAAACACCATCCCATTTTACCCGACCAGGTGAGCAAAACGGGATACTTTAAATTTTTTTCTCCAATATGACTTTCCTATGTTATCATCAAGATATACAGCAATAACTATACCTAAACATAGAAATGGGTCAATGAGGAAGTTACAGTTAAAAAATGGTAGATATCAATAGCATAATAGAAGAATTTCAGATCAAATATCGTTAGCTATCCCGTTTTGGCCAACTCTCCCCTACCGATAATTTATTATCGGCTCACAGAACAACTACCTACCTATTTAATTAATTTTTAAAGTTTTGACGTGTACTCGTTCTCTTTTTTAACTTAATTGCATTCGTACTTACAAGTTTCCTGAAAATTATGGATATTTTCCAGTTAACTTTTTGTGTTACTAGTTACTGATAATATCATCTTACCTGTGCAATAACTCCTGATGCAAGCAGAACCCGATAAACTAGACTTTTTAAAATAGAACACAAAGTTCCACAAACAAGCAAAATTGACTGTCATATCATCGCATGCAGTCTACGGCATCACACGTAGTTTTTTAATTCATGCCCGTGATTGTCAGCGGGTAGCGGGAATGAGAGGGGAGCCACTCAACTTCTGCCGCCAGACCGCGCTTTGTTGTGTTAAAACGGCTCTAGTTAGTTTATTATTGAAAATAGGTCGGTATATAATTCAGACGAAAGAAAACCAATTAAATTTGCCAGTTGTTGAGCGAAAAATTAAGTTAATACTCCAATATATAAAGGAGTTATCGCAGGTTAAACCAAACATATATTTTACTCATTCGCGCCGTGCCTACGAAATAACTGATTTTTTGAGCTCTACTTTAATATTTTTCGAACAATATATACACCATATTAAAGAGAATATATTTGTCTAGAATTTAGAGCAAGAATCATTTTATTACCTCAAGCGGTTTAGAAGTTATACGAGGTTAAAGTTGGAAATTTTAGTTTCCGTATATTTTTAGTTTTTTGCCCCTAACTTAGCTCTCGACCAATGAAAAAAGTCGTCCATTTTCATTTCATATGCAGAAAAATATGCTGAATCATCTGGTACTAGTCTTAATAAATTATACCTCAATACCGGCTTGCTCCTTAAAACGAAGGCTTTTGCGCGCTTGGCCGCCGTCCTATAAGGGATTGTGTACAGATGACGTAAGTCGTCAGTGGGACTTTGGAAGTTGAACGAACACCACGTTTCTAATTTGCAAGCAATAATTGTCTATTTTAGTTAAATTAACTCACTAGCACAGCCTGACTCGCAAGCATTCCATCGAGGTCTGCGGGTGACATTATCACTATAAGCTGCTCATAGTGACATCACACGCAGGCCCAGAATTTGATGGAGAGGGAGTTAGGGGAGTATGACACAATTGACACATCACATAACTCAGCATAATCAGATTATGCTTGATTATCCTCGCGAAAAATTGCCTAAAGTTAAGCCACCACCATATGACGGACAGACATCGTGGGCCATGTAGACGTCAATTCGAGACTGTTGCAATGGCTAATTGTTGGAGTTCCGATGACTTAACTATAGGGCTGATTGTAGCATTCACGTCGCCCTGCCGTATAGACCTCTTACCACTTTCCACCAACCATTTTAGGGAAGCCTCAACGATAAGTATTCCTTAAAATGACATTTTTACATGGGAAAATGTCAGTTTAAGGAATACTTATCGTTAAGGCTTCCTTAACCCTTCAATGCATTGGGACTTTATTGTGTCTGTCCGTCGCGATTTTTAATGTGTAGTCCAGTCCCCAAGTCTTCCAATAATTTTATAACTTTTCTTTTAGAATTTCAGATGAAATGTGAACTGGGAAATCATCAAGAATTCCGGGGCTCCAATCTAAACGTTTCAAATGGCAATGTAATAATAAAAACGCCGATTGTATAGTTCCAGTAGGTCAGGGTCTCTTTCAATAATTGAAGCAGCAATTGAATTGACACTGGATATGTTTCAACGTCAAACATCGAAATGCGCACGTTCCTGGCTCAAAATTTCGAACCACAGTCAGAAACCTCAAATTTACCACCTGCGAACATCGTAGTTTTTAATCACTCTGCCAAATGGTTTCTACGAACGCTCGACGCTCGACGCTCAACCAAGTCACGACCGTGCACCGGAGCTCCTATTCTTGTGTGTGGCAGAAAAGACCCTTAGGACGATGCACAGACAGTTACATGTGTAAAATAAAAACTGCGTTCAAACAAAATTTTATCAAAAAAACCCCTAAAAGCGATCAAATTCAAAATGCCAGAGTCGCTGCACATTCTCCAATATGAGAATTCACCTTTAATATATTTATGGAAGACACCTTCTGCCTTACTGCGCCTAAAGAGACCAGCTTCTATACTTAATGTAGGTAATGAACTGAGCGAACAAATATATTTTTTTGATATTGGTGACAACCTTCGATCAGGTTATTATCGTTTAGAAAATCAAAGGCATTTCAGCTGATTGCCTGAGAACTCTTCTCGTGTCAAAACTAGTCATAGAAAATAAAACTCATTCCTACTTGATTGCATTAATTGAAACTGAATTTCAGCACAAAAAGTTGTATAATCCACACGATTCACATTTGAAATCTATAAGTAATGGTATTGTGGAAAAAAAAAGCTATAGCAAAAACTGAATCATTATGCACCATCTACACCAACTTTTTTTTCTATCAGATCGTCAGATTACGAGATTGCAGTGTACCTAAATAGCTTACAACGTTTGATGAGCGGAACTAGCAAGGGATTGGCAGGTTTAACTTATTGGAAATGTCTCATGTAGGTATTTTCGAAAGGTCTGACTGGCGTCTTGCATTACAGCTTATAATTTGCTTGGAACGGCAAATAGTTGGACTAGTTCAGATGCTTTTTCTGCTTGTGGAAGATAAAATCGGAAGAATAAAAATTGGGAACTTTAAAAACTCGACATTTTGAAATGCTAATAGAGTTCTATAGGACCAACATGTTCATGGAAGTAAAGAACTATTTATTTTGAAAATATCAGAATTTTATGGAGGCAAGTGTTGAGTTAAAAAAAAACAACTGAATCAAAACGCATTGTTCATCTAAAAAGACATTTACATGCAAAACTTGTTATTCACATAATATCAGGAATGCTTCACTATCCGCTAACAAATGAGGCGAAGCTTGAAGCTACTCAACATAACTCAATAAACAATCAATTTATATTGATTAAGCATATTAAAATGTATGACTTATGCCTGCAATTAATATAATATACAAGTAATAATATAAACAACACACGCATTTAATAGTTCCGCATTAAAAACCAATTGAAAACACAAAACAAAAACATTGATATACAGGGTGTATCAGGTTTGACTACGAAAATTTTAAAACGTGAAAATATGGCCCATCTTGAACAAAAAAAGTTTTTACAACATGGGGTCCAAACTTAACCATTTTTGAGAAAAAAACCTTTGAATTTTCGACATTTTTTGAGGAATATTTCAAAGATTTAAAGAAAGAAAAAAAATTTAATCATTATAAGATCTAAAAAAATTAATTTCATTTAATTATTGAATATAATTAAAAATTAAAAAAATAACATCACAATGTTACTCGTAATTCGGTTTCTAAATATATGGCAACATAGCACAAAGAATAATAGATGGTTCAGGTAAATGAACCCATAATAATTGATTGATTCATGATATGTCTGTTATAGTCCAAGAGCCCAGAGCCGAAAGACACAACTTATTTTCTAAAGGACAGAATATGTGTGATTGAGTAGCACTTATATGTACTATGAACGTATGCATATCCGCTAAGTTGGCTAGACGGCCAATTTATTGAAACCAGGTGCGAAAGGTGAGAAAAAATAAGACTAACTTAACTTAAATGCTAACGGTTAATTTTTATATATGTCTTATATAAAATTATTACAAACGAATATTTAACACTGCCAGACACCTCCCGTCGGCCAGAGCTCCCGCCAGACACTTTAATTAAAGCGCGCAAAAAAAAAATTAAAATTTAACTTTTTTTCTAACGCTTGATTTTTATATATGTTATTGGGGGGACTATTTCATAACTACGTGTGATCAACCAGACCAATCGCACCGGCCAATCATCCCCCCAGACGCAATAATAATTTTTCCGTGAGTGTGAGCGTGAGGGAACTATGCATGCGTTTGAGAGTGAGCGAGATATCCATGTCAATTGATTTCCTCCTCTCAAGCTTACAGTCTAATTCAGGCTAGAGTAGAGATTGGAAAACCGTTATTTACAAATAACGTAAGTTTCGTACTTATTATTATTTTTCAAATATAATAAATGTTTCATCCTTCAAGAATCAAGACTGAACAAATTCAATTCTTTTGTATGGAAATATTTTGATAAAGATGAAGTTCAAAGTGGGTTTTCTTCATGTTACAAGTGCCGGAAAAAATACAAGACTTAGTGTCCCTAGTGGCAATACATCACTAATGTAGGGATTATTTGAAAAAATCTTTATAAATATGTATATATTTTTTAAAACTATCGATAGTATCGATAGCGCGAAGTGGCACTATCAAAATTATCGATTGTCGCACACCTCTAGCCAAAAGATGTGTTGTTATTTTTAAGCTGTTATTTGGAAATAACGGTTGCAATTGTTGTTTCAGTTCAAAAATAACAGGTGAAAAATAACGCTAAAACACAAAAGGTTTAAAGTTCGTCTTACGAGTCTAGCACTATGGAAAGAATGCGGATAAAAAAATTGTAATTTTGCCTATTTGACTTCCAATAGAAAATACCTTAATATTTATCTATGTTACACACCTTCATTTATGAGAAAAAAGTAATATTTAAAAACGGTGCGCGCACGCCTATGACAGGCAGCATAAAGCTCGAAATTAATGGCGTTATTCCCCCTTGCCCTTCAGACGTCGTAGTGCTAGACTCATAAGGCGAACTACACCTACTCACGTTCAGTGACTGAACGTGTAGAAAACTGTCGGTCGACCTTCGATGCCTCGATGCCGCATTGCATTTGAGATAAAAGCTGTGTGCTGCCTAAATTGAAATTTAAATTCATCATTACCGATAGCTGTTCAACCAATGGGTACATACGCTGCCACCACGAGTAATAAAAAATACCGACAATGTCGACAACCTGCTATTTTAGGCCGTTGTTTGAAAATAACAGTAACAGCTGTAACTGTTATTTGTAAATAACGGTTTTTCCCATCTCTACTCTAGCCTGGATTAGACTGTAAGCTTGAGAGGAGGAAATCAATTGATATAGATATCTCGCTCACTCTCAAACGCATGCATAGTTCCCTCATGCTCACACACACGGAAAAATTATTATTGCATCTGGGGGGATGTTTGGCCGGTGCGATTGGTCTGGTTGATCACAAGTAGTTATGGAATAGTCTTCCCAATAACATATATAAAAATCAAGCGTTAGAAAAAAAGTTAAGTTAGTCTTATTTTTTCTCACCTTTCGCACCTGGTGTCAATAAATTGGCCGTCTAGCCAACTTAGCGGGTATGCATACGTTCATAGTACATATAAGTGCTACTCAATCACACATATTCTGTCCTTTAGAAAATAAGTTGTGTCTGGCGGCTCTGGGCTCTTGGACTATTACTTGAAGTATTGAAAACTCCATTATTTTTTGAAAATAAAATGTTTACAAACGTCGAATATGCAGATATGTTACCTTGTTTACGGAGAATCGTTACAAAATACTTGATAAGCCACCAGCATTTACAGGGAAAGCTTTCCTAGTAGGACGCCACCTGGAGAACATCTGTGTCCGTTTTGCAAGATTTGCGAGATACGGGAAGTGGTTGTACGTGTGCAAAAAGTTAATCGGGGACCTACAAATGATCCCTGCCGATGAATAACAGATTTTAGCAACAGTGGAACATAGCCCTGGAATAAGCACTCATTCCATTGCCCGACAAGTTAGATATTCCCACTGAACAGTTCATCGGACTCGCCGACAAAATTTGCTTTACCCGTATCATGTATTGTTTACTGGAGATTCTCCAGACAGAGTTCGTTTGTGTGAACGGTTTCTCCAATCTATTCTATTTACTGGTGAGTATTGCTTTACAAGAGATGGAATTTTAAATTATCACAACACTCATAACTGGGCATGAGAAAATTCACATAGCATTCAATAATGCCGATTTCAACAAAGATTTTCCATAGATATTTGGGCAGGAATTCTTGGAAACAGCTTGGTTGAACCTTTGGAACTTCCACCACGATTAAATGGCATGGTATATCGAGCTTTTCTACGTGATAATTTGCGCTTTATTGTTGTTTATTATTGGAAACTATCCTCTTAGAACAACGGGTTAACATGTGGTTTCTTCATGACGGCGCCCCTGGAATAAACCAAAACGGAAACAGGAGAAAATAAACTAGGTACTTGCAAAAAAAAAACTTTTTTTTTACCTATAGTTTGTTTGCAGTTCATCTCAGGCGCCCCGGCCCGGAGAATAAATATCTGTACAATGTTGTCAAATTGTTAACATTTTTCTAAATTTAAATTCTGCGATAACTCCGAAAATAAAGAATTGACGCATAGTGCAGGTTTAGCTTGAAATGGACCATATTATCACATGTTAAAATATTTGTACCCAAACCGGATACACCCTATATAGTTAGCTCTACCTACCAGCATAAAATTCAACAACATCTCTTATTGAGAAAATTATCTTTGAAAGGCGTGATATGATTTTTTAAATTACCACTTAAGTAATCGATGTGAGTTAATGAATTTTCCCATGCGGGTAAAGGATTGGGGACAGATTGCTGAGCAGAGCAGTCGTGTTTGGAGAGAAAAAAAAACATTTGAAGTTAAATTGATAGTTTGTTATTGGAATATAAATTACTCCTCAACATTCTATGAACGATTAACGATTACGATTTATTTTTCAAATAACATTATTTTTTCGTTCAATCATAAATAATTTTCGTTCAACCAAAAATGACAAAAAAAAAAATGTTTTCGTCTAAAAAAAAAAACATCCATCTGTTATGAGAGGGTCGATCGGTTATACGAGTTGGTTTCAGGGGCGTGCAGTCAATATGGAAGCAAAGGAGCAGTGCTTCCCCCCCAAGAAAAAAAAAATCGCAGATTTCGCAATCCATGCAATCATCGGAGACATTGGAAATTATAACACCATTTTATGGATCCTATTTAACACATAATATCAACTTCCACACTAATCCACACGCGTATCTTTTAAGTATGCTGTTAGCTCACTTGTATCGTAAATTATCCCCATATATATATTTTTTTCAATGTTGCCGCGCACTGCTGTTTGTCGGCAAGGCGCAGTAAGCACTGCGTGCACTGCGACACGGTTCGCCTTGTACTTCAAACTTCACCTCACGCCCCTGGCGACACCGCCGTCTTTTGAGCATGAACGAAAACTTCGAATTTCATCCCCATATACGCGAGAACATCTCGCATTTCTGATCGCGATGTCGGACAGTGATGACGATTATTTATGTTCGTGCGCTACCAAGTGGTATCTTCTGCGGCATTTACCTACCCCCAAGAGAATACCATGCTCACCCAATTAATCAAAAACGGTTAGAAATGGGAGATTATCACCACATATGAGGATGTGAAGAATAACCTGATGATCGTTTCTATCAATATTTGAGAATGGAGTACCCTTAGGGTACGTGCACAACGGAGCTGTGATACGTACTTATAGCCTGGATGATAGATGGATCTCCCATTTCTAACCGTTTTTGATTAATTGGATGAGTATAGTATTCCCTTGGGGGTACCTAAATGCCGCAGAACAGACCACTTTGTAGCGCACGAACATAAATAATCGCCATGAATGTCCGACATCGCGATCAGAAAATGCAAGATAAAATTGTATAATTCCAGGTTAGTATCACAGCTCCATTGTGCATACCTATAGGCGCTTATAATTTCAGCTATGATTTGTCATCCAGGCTACAAGTTTGTGACTATTGCAAAGATTGCTGTTGTTGATTGAAAATTAACTTCTCCAAAACATGTCGGATTATCTACGTTTTTATGATGACGTTATTGACGAATTTGCAAAAAGTGATCTTAGAATCGAATTACATTCTAAATAGGTAAGTAAGTATTTAAAAATTGCATTTCTTACTTGAAATGTAACATCACGCCCCTGTTTGGTTCAATAACAAACACTTTAAGATTTGAGCACATCAGAAAATTTATTACGGATTTCGTTTCTTTGGAATCTTGTTTCAAAGTCAATATTGAAGTCACCCCCAAGCAATCTTAGCCGAGACTGAAAACTTGACAACAATAGCTCGATGAAATCCAGAAACTCATAAGTACCTATTTGCTTTAGCAGGGCTGGGAAAAACAAATTATATTATTGTTTAGTTTTTTCAACCATTACTATAGAGAAATCAAATTCACTTCGTTTAGCGAATAAATTATAACTGTTCAAGCTTCAAATTCATCAGAAAAACCCGCGTCAACCAAAATTATTGCTCTTCCATTACCCATTTTCTCTTCAGTACTTACAACTTCCCTATATTGGGGGATAAAATATAATGCATCTTCCCTTATCCAGTGTTCCGTTAAAAGAACAAAATATGGCGTTTTGTCTTCATTCAACAATATATCACTAGTTCATCCAATTTATCACGGGTAGATTCAATATTTAAAACAAGTAGACAAAAAAAAATACATATATTCGCTAGTTTCGAATGATTACCGGTTAGATTCTTGAATAACGCTTGAATTAATATCGATGTTTTTTATACTAAATTATTTTTTGATAGGTACATGTTCTGAAATATGTTGAGCTATTTTTGCTAGATAAAGAAGTTGAATTCAAGACCGAGTTGAAATTTATGTAGAAATGCGGATTTTCACGATGCTTTATGAATTTGAAATGAATTAATGTTGACTCGATCGATAAATTTATTCAGCACTGCACGGTTACCTAATAGAGGTAGGTAAAGTTCGAACCCTAAGAAGAATATGCACGCGTTATCGTTTGTCTCAATTCAAATGCGAGGGCTCTAGAAAGAAGGAAATTTGCCTTCTCCGTCAGTGGATTCTTGGTCGGTTCTTACTATACGGATAACACTTTAGGATTAGTAAGTTGACATATCTGTGACAAACATTTGAATACTGATTCGTCTATTCTTCTACCAAGTATCGCATTCCTCAAGCCTCCGCTATGAATTTAATATTCCATCTTTGTATAGTCCTTTGTCAATGTCAGATTATTGTCACGGATTCCGGGTACACAAAGACTCACTTCACAAACAGTAACAACTTTTATTTAACAATTTGACTTTAAATAAAAGTTACTGATTTTATCGAAACGTGTACAACAAATCTAGTATGTAAACTAACTGCAACAACACTCATATCTAAACCGACTGCAATAAAGCCAGTGGCGTAGCCAGCCTTGCGGGGCGGAGAGGGCAAACACATAAGGGGCGCATAATTCTTTGAGGGGGGGAGAAGATAACAAATGAATGTTTGTATGCTTTTGTAATATTTGCTCATTGGGGGAAAATATTAAAGAGGAATAGGGACAGAACGGGCGCCGCCGGAGGCGAAAAATTTCCTTAGGAGCTACGTCCAAAAAAGTTATTTCCTTCAAAAACCTTTCTTTTTTCGGGTGCCACGGTGCCACGCCGAAAAACATTTATGTACCCATTTTAATCCTTACAAGCAATAATGCATGGACATGCCGTTAACTTCAAAAAATCCTTCCGGGCGTCTCCGGATGCCTAGAAAACTAGAACAAATCCGGGGAAATTCGGACGGATGACAGCCCCATCATCCAACCAATTAATCCATAGTTTAATAAATAAATACTATATCAATCATCAAAACAGAAACTATCTCCTTTCCTTTGATAGAACTGAACCATTTGCTGACAATACTGACTTACGATAAAGAATAAAGGGTGAAGAGGTCAATAAGATAAATAAGAAACAGCATAATTTTATAATTTCTTATTTTTTGCTTTTGTTTTTTAAGAGCGATAGGGGCGCCGGCGCCATACGTGTAGGGGCGGGGGGGGGGCCGTCGCCCCCCCCTGCCCCCCTATTGGCTACGCCACTGAATAAAGCTCGTACTTAGGCCGTGATTATGTTGGAGCTGTGATAAACGATAAAAGCAACGATACTAAAGTAAAGTATCATTAGTATCTTTCCTTTAGCGTTTATCACAGCTCCAACATAAACACGGCTTTAGACTGCCTCAATACTCACTACTACGCGCTAGTCATAGCCGAAATCGTACTCCGGATCTATCTAGAGAAACATTTTTATCGAACATAATAGAATTCCCAAAGAAGACGTGCTCTCAGACGTTAACAACTAATTTCCTTGAATCCTTGTCGGGTAACAATATCTGACATCCTCAATTCCGGGGTTGTGCTTAACAAATGAAATTTTTTTCAATAGTTTGAGATTGTCCTCAAGAATTTATTAAGATCAATAGCGGATCTACTTTCAGAATAATAATATTGATTGTGATTACTCTTATTTATTTTTGGATATTTGTTCTGATTTTTCATTTGGCATTCTTGCAGAGCTGTTAACATTTGGAAGCCTTAAGTAACAGAGAAAATAGGATTACAAAAATGCACAAAATATTTTTTTTTATTCCAGGGAATTGCCTTGTAGGTGGCAAAAAATTATTGTTTGCATTTTTGTATTCCTGCATGTAGATAGTTTTTTTCGGCTCTCCTGGAAGTCAACTATACGTCTTTGTATTTGCCTCACACACTCTTTACCATTTGGCTTTTCTTGCTTCAAAACATCATTCTTTTCGTGAATTACTCTGATTTCGCTATTTTTTACATTTGGCCGATACACACTGTATAACAAATGGAAATGGTCTTCTCTTGAATGGATAAGCTTCCCCAATATCTATAGCCATTGAAATTTTGTCTATGTGAACTAACCTATCACTACTGTTGTCACTTTGTTCTGGAGAAGGACCCTTCAAAGAATTCAAATGACCATAATTTTTTTCCGATTGGGATGTTCAATGCAATATTAACAAGATTATCATTATAATAACTCTAAAGTTTGTCTAAACTCACAAACATTAATTATTTCTAGAATTTGCCGATGCATTAAGTTTATTGGCAGAGTCGCACCTAAAAATTATGACTTGCGAGATGGCATCATTAAGGCTTCGATAACCGACATTTCCCATCACCAATTTTGTAAATCAATAGTACTTACAACATTCTGCTGTTTACCATTTGCGGTACTTATATTAGAAATTTCGGAAGGTACCTATATATTTTAAATTATTATTATAATTTTTTTTAACTCTCATTCCTCTTGAACCGCGGACGTAGCACCAGAATCCAACAGAACAGGTATAGAATGTTCGAATGATAGAATTTGATTTTCTAATTCCCAGTTTATTTAGCTATCATTAGAAAAACTTGCTAATAACTATCTGCAAGATAAATTTACCATTCTATAATTCTATTGGTCGGCGGATAACTGGCCTACCAATGGGATCACATATTGCGTTTTTACTCGTAAGATTGCATACCTGATCAGAAGGTGAATAAACCGGCCTTAAATAAATATATTTTTGTTTGTTTGTCTGTTCAACAGGAAAGCTTTTTCAGCAGGATTATGATTATATTTCCGGAGTCAACCTTAAAGTCACCTAAATGCTATAGAAACAAAAGAAGGTAGTTTTTCTTTTGTATTGTTACTCTATTAAAACATAATAATGTTTTTCGTTAAAGTTATGGTCTATTTGTGGTCTACTCCTCTATCAAGATCGCTACAGAATCAATTTTTGTTATGGACTCTTCGACTAACAAGCCGAAAGTCATGCTGTCGTGCCAAAGGAAATTATGTTCATATTGCAGTCGGATTGTTATTTGTAGAAATTCCGATATTGTGCGATGAACTGTTGGTGAAAAAACTCTTCAGTACCCAGCCACGTAATCTAGTATTTCCAGCCTTAGTTTCCACATAGGCAATAATTTCAGGCTTTTATCTATATTTTCGATTAATTGTTTTTTTTTGTCAAATTCACCTTAGGTCAAATTACTACAAGCCATACACAGAAGGGTATGCTATCGACTATTTAAGTATACAAACTAGGTACCTATTTGATTTAAATTTTAAATTCTCATTTATCCAGAGAAATGTATGGCGCGTCGTTTATTTATTTAACCTAGAATGGAATCTGAATGTGACATTTTTTTCTCAACGTACGTGACCCAATAATCAATCATTTATTTGTATACTTTGATTTAAATCTTTGAATCTGAAAGCGTTTCAACTTTTTTATTATGGTTTATTCATTATGGATTTTATTTTAACGATTCTGTATTTATTCCTTTTTTTTAATTTTATATTAAAAATTGGGGATTGACAATTTTTTCTATAGTCGTGTTTTGGGATTTCAAATTTTATTGGCTATTGTTAGCTGTTTAAATTTATATCTATTTATTTAGAAAATTTATATTTTCTTCTTGAAAAGATCAAGTTGAGTTCGGATTTAAGAATTAATTGGAATGCTTGCCTGAGTTTGACCCTTCTGACTGTTTCTTTATTCACCTCTCCAAAACTCAATAACGCCTTCACCATAGTGTACCACTTTTTCTCTCACACCTATCAAAAAATTACTGAGTGAGCTTGGTGTAATAATATGTATTGTACTTATTCTAGGGGAAGCGCAAGTTACGCAAGTAAAAAGAAAGAAAGAATAAACATTGATATAAAAATAACATTCAGGGGATAATTAATTAAAATCTATGTTTTTTGGATTTTGTTTCAGCGAAGTATCTATGACTTACCTGTATCAAAATCCAGTTCATTGAATAAATCAGAATTTATCTACGTGTAGAATAGGAAAGGAATTATCTGCAGCACTAAGAAATTTCTAAGAAAATATTTTGGTATTTTCAAGGTTGAAATAATGTTTTGTTGGTACAAAGAGGAGCATCAAATGTCTTGCATTGATTCTTGTAGATGTAGAATATTGAATTTCTTTTTGAAATGCAAGAGCAAGTAAAGTTATAAATTTTTGAAAGTATGGATACACTCTTGATCAAATTGGTCTATATCTCCAGAGAAGGTATATTGATTTCAAATTGATAGCCTTTTCAAGTATTTCTGATATGTGCGACTGTGGAAAAAGAAATAGTATAATACCTTCCACCATAACGGATTCTGCATCTGCCTTTCCTTGTTATAATAATTTTCCTGTGTGAGTTCTCTTGTGTGCCTTAGAATTAAAATTTGTCACAAGGTGACATTAGTATTCTTTCGAAGAAAAGAGGAAATAAAAAAATATCCAGATCCACATTCACTTCCTGGAGAGATTGGGACATGGACAGGGAGTCCCAGGGAAAACAGTTAAACCTGATTTTTTCGATTTGAAATGAAAATCTGAAAAAAGGCTCAGACACGCCGATTTTTTATTTGAGGGCGAAATTATTTTCCAGTTTTTTTTATCCCCGTAGCTTCAACCCCCTAGCTAGGGGGAGAACGGACCCCAAATTTGAATAGCGGATAGGGGTCGTGTCGTATTCGTCGTAAAGTCAATTCGTCGTATACGCCAATTTATCGTAAAGTCATTTCGTCGTAAATGCCAATTCGTCATAAAGTCAATTCGCCGTAAAGTCAATTCGTCAATTCGTCGTAACATTGATTCGATGTTTACGTCATTTAGTGGTAAAGTCAATTTGTTGTATACGTCAATTTTTCGTAAAGTAACGTCGACTAACTCGTATTGGGGGAAAATTGGTTCAAACATCCCTGTCGGTATAAAAGCAACTGAATCTTATGCATCACTGGTGACTCATGTGGTAGCCAACGTGTTAATAGTTTGCAATTTTAATCAGACATTATCAAACTTGCCGATAATAGCCTGGTTAGTTTAGGTTAGATGTGAATTGCAAACTAACCGGGTTATTATCGGTAAGTTTGGTAATCTCTGATTAAACAGAAAAAGTGCAAATTTATACATTTTAACATTATACCTGTAATACGAGGAATTGACGCATACGACAATATAGCTAATTCATCGTTATTATCGGTAAGTTTGGTTATTTCTGATTAAACAGAAAAAGTGAAAATTTATACATTTCAACATTATACCTGAAATACGACGAATTAACAATACGGCGAATTGACGTAAGTATACGACGAATTAACGTTTTAATAGTTTGCAATTTTAATCAGACATTATCAAACTTATCGATAATAACCCGGTTAGTTTGGGTTAGTTTGCAATATTATGTTTGATTAAAATTGCAAACTAACCCAAACTAACCGGGTTATTATCGGTAAATTTGGTAATGTTTGTTTAAATAAAAAAGTGTGAATTTATACATTTTAACTTTCTAGCATTGTACCTGAAATACGACGAATTGACGTACACGACGAATTATATCTCTACGACGAATTAACGACACGACGAATAGTCGAATTACCTTTACAACGAATTAACGCTACGATGAATTGAATTTACGTCGTATTGACTTCACGACGAATTGACATAGACCTTTCTATATGACCCTAGAATTTCGTCTCATTATTTTTATCCGTAACGAAATGACAGCTTGTCAAAATCTTGGAAATATACAAATGGTATTCTTCGGATTCATCTACGGATAGATTTACCCACGGCTGCTTTTGAAGCTTTTTCTCGGGCAGTTTTAATGTGGGTTCTCCACGACAGTCATGGTCGATCCCAAGTAGTATCCTAGACCAATCTATTCCTTCTACGTTGATATTGTTATCGACCAGTGGAGTCGACCTTGTCTCCTGGAAAAGGAAAGCTTGTGTCTTCGGTGGGTTGACATTAATGTTCCAGTTGTTGCAACTTCTCTTTTACCCAATCTGGGCTTGTTTCTGTGAGAAATGCGTCGCGGATTGTGTTTCTTCGGAATATCTACGAGTATAGATGTTAATTGTACAAGTGTGGTACGAGCACCAGCTCTCAATTTCTTGAGCGGTGTTTGCCAATCTTAACTACCAAGGTCCACCTGTCAGGCAATTCTGAACCAGTTTGCATGATTGCATGTCTGCTTGATAGCCTACTTGAATAATTTTTTGAATTGGCAGTCATGTCATGTCAGACTATGTCAAAGATCCGATTATATCACCATTGAATTTTGTCAGGTCTATTGACAGCTGTATTACAAAATGTGACATATTTTTTAGTTTGGGATATATTTAAAAATTTAAAGTACAGGGTAGGAATCCAGCCAATATTTTACTTCATCTTTACGTACTAACGGTAGTCTTACTTTTTTTCTGATTGTCATGTAGTAGGTACTGGAAAAAAACACGGTAGTGTCATTCACGTATGATTTCAGGTCTGTTCTCACAGAAATCATAAACCAGTCAAAGCGTTTTTGATTTTCTGACTATTTTCAACCAATGAAACTGGCTCTGACTGGTTTGTGATTTCTGTGAGAACAGACCTATTATAGATCCATTATTTATTTTTAAAATTGACCTTCGGGATAAGTAAATAATAAATCTTTTTCTCAGGATACCAGATTAAAATGTATTTTTTCTATTTAACATTTTTATAGCTGCTTGTATAACACTTAAGCGAGAAACCAGTTTGGTACATTAATTTCCGAACAAATTGCCTTTGGTGCGAGCTAAACAGACAATAGATACTAACTAAATGAACACAACGAGGTAGTATTGTGAATCGACTAAAATTAACATAAGGGCTCGACCCTTACAGGTCAGAACGCAGAACACACGTTAAAGTTATTCCTATTTATTGATCTTCCTCCTATAAGTTTGATTTTCATTTAACTCTTCAAATTGCCCACAAATTGCAATTGATTTTTCAACTCTGATGCGTCAAAATTCTATTTCTTATACGTAATTTTTTTTTTCCAACATGTATTAATAATTTAAATTATTTGGTATTTTTATTTCAGGTATGTAGCACCGATGTACGGAAGCGCTGGAGGATCAAGGTAATAAATTTTTTTCAAGTCGACCGGTCGACTTATTAAGTCAGCCGGTCGACTTATTAAGTCGACTTATTTATGTCGACTTATTTAAGTCGACTTATTTAAGTCGACTTATTTAAGTCGACTTATTTAAGTCGACTTATTTAAGTCGACTTATTTATGTCGACTTATTTATGTCGACTTATTTATGTCGACTTATTTAAGTCGACTTAAATAAGTTACTATTTATGCGTGAAGTTAAGAGAATTTTAGGAATTTGGAGTGATAGATCTATATTTATGAACTATCGATCAGGCCCTTCAACTGATGGGCAAACAGAGAAAATATCAGAGAGGGGAAAAACGTATGCGATATTTGACCTTTTTAGTCCCCTAGTGACTTTCCCAAAACTAACTTGACTAGAGAAAGTATTCTCGGATGTGATTAGGGGTCAATTATTTCTCCTTGAAATGACAAAAAATCCCTACAGTGCATTATTAATTTTTCAAGAATTTTCAAACAAATTATCCACTTCCCCCCGTAGTGACTCTCCCACACCTAACTTTATAGACTGTCAGTTAATGACAGATTTTGCTGCCCGATTTTCTCTATTCGGGGATTCCAACCACTGAAAATTATGTCAGTGCTGAGCTGCAAAAATGAAAATTTAGCGACCGGACTTCTGCTAGGCATATGGAAAATTCACTTTCCTTTTGCAGCGGCTGGAAAATATACCTTAACTGCAGACTGGCTTATGACTTAAATAAGTCGACATAAATAAGTCGACATAAATAAGTCGACATAAATAAGTCGACATAAATAAGTCGACTTAAATAAGTCGACTTAAATAAGTCGACTTAAATAAGTCGACTTAAATAAGTCGACATAAATAAGTCGACTTAATAAGTCGACCGGTCGACTTGAAAAAAATTTATTACCTTGATCCTCCAGCGCTTCCGTACCGATGCCATCATTTTTTCACAAAAAATATTAATTTATTTGGTAAGTTTAGCTGCTATAAATAATTGCAATGTCTTTTATATATTATCTGATGAGAATTCAATATCAAATCAATATTGTGTCACTTGATATACATTTCACTGCTCGGAACATGGACGCTCTTGTAAACGAGCGGACCCGCCTCAACTGGATTATCCGCGTATTTGATTATGTTCGTACTTCATTTATGCAATCATTTATCTATAATATTGAACAAAAAATGTAAAACGAAAAAATTAGTGGACATTATAAATACATTATGCTCTTGGAGCTAAATCCCGAACTTGTTGATTAACGCTGCCATCTAGCCAGAAGAAAACGCAAAATTAATTACAAGAACATAATAGCGCATATTGACGCTGCTGCCTCTAACGAGAACAAAAACGAACAAATTACCCCATACATAAAAATATTTTCAGATCCAGGTACATTGTTGTGATCCTTCAGTGTTTTGCCTTGGTTAAAACTACTTTTGTTTTTGGTTTGAAACTTGTAGCTTTATTAGGTAATGGAATATAGAATGAAATTGAACTACAGCAAAAGTAAGACTTATTTTAGAGAGAGTTTTAACAAAATGTGTTACTACTACTGAAGCTGTCTTAAGACTGTCTTCTTGCTTCACTAGATCTCTTACAAATCGACCTTTACATCCCTTCTAAAACGTTTCTAAAACCTACATAATTACAACTGGAAAACCCTAAATAAATATTGGCAATAAATGACAGTCTGTTCGCCCAAAGAATGACCATTAAGGATATTTGGGAATTTTGGGGTTTATGGTGGACAAATGTTTAATTTATTTACATACAATATCTTTGGGTTCTTTAACAGAAAGTCTGGGTCATATAATAATATTGCTTTCGGCGACGGCGAGACATTATTTGGGAAAGTATTCGAGGGTCGTAAAAGGTACAATGTCATGATATTATGGAGGAATATGACACTTCCCCCTTTGAAAAAAAAAAAAGAAATTTTCATAAAGAAATTTCTTCAAAACAAATCCTTTAAGAAATACAATTATAAAAAACTAACGTAAAATAATATGAAGCTTAACTTAATATAAAGGTAGGAATAAAAAGGAAAGAGAAAAAAAAAATGTAAACTAACTTATACCTAAGAATATACAAACATATCTTTTACTAAGACATTTTTATGGACGGTCTTGGGGTGACTGATCTTCGCATGGACATGGAATTCGTAGTGATGTGGTTGCTTCATTGGAACTTAGAAGGTTATTTAGTTCAATCCCTTCGCCCATTTTTGTTCTGGCTTCTTCTTCTAGAATTCTTGATATATTTTGACTTGTCCCTGGAGTGGTATTTATATTTGTATTGAAAAGCTTAATACAGCAGGAATCCGATATGTGCTTTGGGCTTTTAGTACAACAAAACATACTTTTAATGCATGATATTAATCCGCACCACTTGAGAAAATTGTACACTATTACCAAAAGAACAACTGACGCGATAAAAGAAATAATGATAATGAACCAATGAGAGTGTTGAATAATAAATGGCTTCTTCAATTCTTCATCCAGCAATTGGTCCAGTTGTCCAAGTTTGTGATTCGCAAACTGTAAATCGTCCAATTTGATATTGGAAAGTCTTATTGGTTGTAGTGTGATTGGTGTGTTGTTGAATCTGGCTTCTTTGGCATAGCAGCAATCGTCAAGTGCAATATTGATATCTGAAATTTGTTTTGAAATATTCCGTGTAATGATTCCTGAGCTTTCCAAGATAATATTTTGAGTATAGCCTCTGCATTTGGGTTCCAAACTTAACAGCCCTGTTGATGCAATTTTTATATCTTCGATTGGAAAATTATCACAAGCCAGAGTAAGCTGTAAGGGCGTCGATAGTACGAAAAGCCAAGAGTTGTCGCTCAGTGGATGCCATATCTCGAAGTCTGCTTTGGAAGTAACGGTATGACAGTCAGCCGGGATTTTGGTAGAAAATGATGTAAACAATGCGACTTCGCACTTAGGAGGTTCTTGAATCCTTGTAGCTTGAGTGTTTTGGCAGATGAATTCCTCTTCTGTGATCCTTGTACACTTGGTAAGGTCTTTCATTTGCACATAACTAACCTTACTAATACTTATCAGCAGGTAAGGAGAATCAGGTAGGATATAGGAATGAATATCAGAAAAATTATGAGGTGTTGGAAGTGGCAATAATTTGAACAGATTGTAGGTCATTTCGTCAGTCAATGGAATTTCAATTGCAAAAATAATTATGTTATCAGAATGGAAAACTTTTAGTTTACTGATCTCAAAATATTTGTAAATAGTTGAATAAGATATTGGGAACGGCAATTGAAGTCCGTTGTTCAATTTGATTTCCGAAAGTACATTTAATAATTGTTTTGGTGTTATAACTTTCGGATGTAGGATATTATATCTGGCCATTGTTATAGCTGAGATTAATAAATCATATTCTTCGTTCAGATCTTGAATACGTTTATTGGTATCTGCTGAGAAGGAGTTGAAAATTTTAATATTAGAGTTTAGAGTTTCTTGATTAGATTTAAAATTTCGTATACTAGAATTAAAATTAGATATCGTACTAGAAATTATGCCAATTTGTTGTTTCATCAAAAGTTGTGTATTTCTATTACTTTGAATTAGAGTTTTTATCGATTTGTCATAAAATTTAGCATCATCGGCATCAGGCATGCCAAATAGCCAATTGAATGCGTAAGAAGCACCATCAAAAATTCCTCTTTTAGTCTTTTTCGTATTAGTACCGATTATTTCGCTGACAACTTCAGATTTTCCGAGCAATTTATTAAACCGAGATTGGACGACTTTTATAGTATCTTTGCATAGAAAATTTTCAGATTCAACAATTTCATTACTATAACATAGATCGAATGACTTTTTCAATATTCCAGAAATAAATTTTATTTTCTTTTCATATCCAGTTACATTAAGATGAGTAAATAGGACAAATTTAGAATTTGAAAGTTTAACTTGGCCAAGATTATTATAATAAAGACCGGCATGATCGCGGAGATTAGTAATGTGATAATTATCGCCTCTAACACAAACGGAAATGGAAGTTAGTACAAGTAGGAACAGTAGATTAGCGTTATTAATCATTGTTGCTTTGATCAAAAAACTTGAAAGCTAGTGGTTACACAACAACTGTGATTCAATCCAATACTGGTCAACGCTGATGATAGCTTTGGCTGACTATGGTATGTCTTGAATCTTTGTATCCAAATCCTGCTGGATCTTGCTAGATACTTCTGAATCCTACCGACTGCGCCAAAATCTGTTGTGATCCTTCAGTGTTTTGCCTTGGTTAAAACTACTTTTGTTTTTGGTTTGAAACTTGTAGCTTTATTAGGTAATGGAATATAGAATGAAATTGAACTACAGCAAAAGTAAGACTTATTTTAGAGAGAGTTTTAACAAAATGTGTTACTACGACTGAAGCTGTCTTAAGACTGTCTTCTTGCTTCACTAGATCTCTTACAAATCGACCTTTACATCCCTTCTAAAACGTTTCTAAAACCTACATAATTACAACTGGAAAACCCTAAATAAATATTGGCAATAAATGACAGTCTGTTCGCCCAAAGAATGACCATTAAGGATATTTGGGAATTTTGGGGTTTATGGTGGACAAATGTTTAATTTATTTACATACAATATCTTTGGGTTCTTTAACAGAAAGTCTGGGTCATATAATAATATTGCTTTCGGCGACGGCGAGACATTATTTGGGAAAGTATTCGAGGGTCGTAAAAGGTACAATGTCATGATATTATGGAGGAATATGACAACATATTGGATCACCTCTGTGCAAGTGTTGACGACAATAAAGTTCAACCCCTTGAGCAAAAAACTTTTTAAATCTGACAAGCTTTACAATTCCAATTATCGACCTGTGAGCCAAGTAGGAAGCAACATTTCCTTTAAAATAGCTTTTCCTTAACTTTGGCCCTGACTGCAATGACGGTACGATGTCGTCGGAACACATTTTACAGAAACCCTATATTCACTGGTGTTAAAAATAATTAATAAGCCTTGTTTTGCATTTGCAACATAAAATTGAAATAAAAATACATTCGTAAAAAGTGAAGCTTGGTTTTGCATTTGCAACCTCAATAGAATTAACACAATTTTTTAATCTTCTAAGCTAAATTAGCAGCCGAGCGACATTGGACGACTTTACCATTCGCATTTTTATTGATTTGTGAAAGCGAACTCATCGAATAGTGATTTTTTGAATTTTTGCACGAATGAGATAATGTATCGGCATGTGCAATTATTGCGAATTCAAAATGTAATTGTTTCGAATTCTGCTTATACAATATACCTACCATTATTTAATACTTAATCCTATTTTTAGATATTGATCCTTAATCATGCGATTTTTGTTGGGTTATTTCAATGCTTTTATCTAAAAAACATGAACTAATATAAAGAAATTGTGTACCTATATGTTACAGACCATTTATGTAAAACAGGGCGGATACAAAAAAACATAGCCCATATGAAAATGGGCTAAAGATATTTGTCCATATGTGTAAAAAGTTTGTCCTTCAACAAAGTATACAAGTCTACCCAACAAAAATATCACCCCATGCGCTGTAAAAGATCTGGGTTACTTCGTGGATCGAAATCTGTAGGTATTTCCGTATTTGAAATCAGGCTTACACTCACAAAAAATATTTTCTGGCAAAATTTTAAAGCAAATTAATTTAATTGAAAGATCAATCAATCAATTTGCTGACGTTTCGACACTAGATCTGTGTTAGAATCCATTGTCTCAAGAACAAATATGATCAACTGCTAGTATTAACCAAGGCGCAACTGTTCAATTAAGTTATTTCTTTTCCTCGGCTTTTGATCTACTTAATGCACTTCTACCACTTATCAGCATGTGTTGTCCTCAGTGCCTCATCAAATATGTTTTCTTTAACCTACATTATATTTCTTCACTTGTGTCCAGAGATTCCATGGAAATAAGTTCACAATGATAAGGTCAAATAAGGTGTAAGGTGCTAATCGGGGAACAGTTATCCCTTGCTTTGTGCCATGTTTTCCACAACACATCTGAATATTTTGATGTATAGGGCCTTGCGACAGAGGTTTCTTCGCTACCATACTTTTATGAAAATATATATTTTCAGTAAATCGAGGCACTTCTCTAATTCAACTTAACTAAAACCAAATTTTTTGATTCATAAGCTTACTACCCGTTTCGCCACTTGAAAATAGTAGGAATTTCATGTATCAGGAAATTGCATTCTAATCTTGGATCAACAGATTAACTGCTTTTTGCATTCGCATTTAGGATTCTATTCAAAATGAACGTATCTCGGAAGATGAGATATCGCCATTGGCGTCGCATAGTATGGAGCTTGTATATATGAAGTTGATTTTACGAAAAACAAAAAAAACATGGGGCATCTTGAATTTTCAAATATTTATTTTGATGGATTGGTACAAATGTTAAACCTGTTTTCTCGCGTTCAATTTTCTGAAACTGGTTCAAAACAGGTTTGAAACAGTATATTCTCGCGATGAACCCATGACGTCACATCAAAATTGGTTCAAACCGTTTTGAAATACAATCCAATCCACGTCTTAAAACCATTTTCTCGCACCGAGTAGTGATGAATTCATTGTGACATTGTTTTAAATCCAGTTTTGAAAAAGTTTTAAAATATTTGAGACGCGAGAAAGCACCTTTAAGCCCGTATTACATCTGTGTATTTTCCCTTGAATTTCTTCATGTAGTTCAGGGTGACAACCAAAAAACTTCAAACGCAACATAAATCAGCATTATGAAAAAGAAAATAATTTTGGCACCCTGAACTACATGAAGAAATACACGGAACAATACACACATGCAATACGGGCTTTAGCCTTATAATATTTCCCATAGTTTTTTTCTAGATACCTTGCGTTCGGTATTTTGCTCAAAGTGTAGAGCGAGCTGAGCGGAGCCGTAATCACGTGACCAGCGAGCGAACGGAGCAGTTGAATGCTGTATAAAAGTACCGGAAATTTTAATAAACGAACGCGAATGAGGCTGCACCGAGTACACTTTTTAAATAAACGAACGGTAAAGTCAAGCTCGGAGAACTCAGACCAAAATAACGAACGCACGGATACTTGTGTCGAATGAATCTTCATCTTTTCTAAGTAGGATATGATTTATTTTTTTAAATAAAATGAATGAGCCATTCTCCTGATTACCTACCTGTTTACCATATTTTTCCATGATAATAGTAATAATGCTTCTTCCGGTTGATGTGCTTGGAGAAGTCGAATTGCCAATTTTTGATTCATGAAAAACTTGCACCAGTCATTTTCCACAATTATTCTCAAATTATGTATTTACTTCTTCATTAAATTTTCGTACAATCGCGCATATGAATGGCATTCTGTGCGAAAGTGGAACTGGGCGGGCCATATTGCTAGAATATGGGATAACAGGTGGACGCCGAGGATCAGAGAGTTTCATTCAAGGTCAGACGTATTCAGGAATAGCGGAAGAACCCCAACTGGTTGGACATTCAAACAATTTAGAAAGAAAAACCTAAGAAGTTAAAGGTACGCAAAACGATACAAAATGAATGGTTAGATCTAATCTGTCGTTCAAAGGACACGACAGCCAGCGAATGCCAACGAATGTCCCCCGGTACTGCCCGCCAGCATGTCAAAAATTTGGGAAAAGAGTAGATCTGTCACAGAAAGAAGGTCTGAGAAAGTGGCTTCAGAAGTAGTATCGGGTGCGCCAAGAACTCATATTACATGCAATTAAATTCAAATAATTATTACAATATTATTACTTAACATTAAATACAACCCAAAATTACCAATACTAATCCAAATTATCCCAAACTTACCATGTATAAATTACACTTATAAATAATTGAAGCGTAGATTACTTACCACCTGTATATGCACTATTACAGATTTTCAAGTGGATATATTACTTATGAATGACCACCATGTAAATGCCAAATCTATATAATTTATATTCCACTTATATTCATGATACATTTACGGAGAATTTTGAGAGAGACTTCGAGGGTGTGACTAGACTAGTTAGAGAATCGCCGGTGCTTCTTCTGCGTTATTAGAAGGGATTGGTAGGGAAAATACATCGTTTTGATTGTTCCGCTCCATTTGCAGTTCTAGGACATCAAGCGCTCAACTGGGATTCAAACTAAGGACCCCCATGCAAATTCGAAATCAATTCCCCAAACTGCTGGGACGGCCATAATCTGTGACATTTGAGGCTAAACTCCTACTGTCAGAAAAAATCGGGCTATGTAATTGGTATTTTTTCCTCGTTTATGTTCTCCTCCTCCTGCGCCTCCTCTGAAAATCTCAAAATTATGACCTTGGAAAGCAGTAGAACTGATATAATAAATGAGTACGTTGCGCGGCGACCTTTACCTTCAAGAATTGAAGGGATAGTTATATCAGATGCTTTAGAACAAGCTATTTTCTTACCTAAGTTAATGTTAGTTTCTTAGCTGAGCTAAGTTGTTTGAATGTACGCGCAATTCTATTAAGCTGATCAAAATATATGTTGAAATGTCAAAGTTGTCAAATTTGCCACAACTTAGATATCTAAGTCGAAAATACGGGTGTCCTAGTAGGGGTAAAGAGGGAGGTAAGAATCTAACTTAGTTGTGTCAAATCGTACGTGCAACTCAGTTCCTTTTTTTGAAGTTAGGTCAGAAAATGGTTAGTTCGTAATCAGCTATCATTTCGTTTATAAGTAGAGCCATATTAACGTATGTTGCGTTCTAGCGTTCTAGAACGCAATACTCACACACACGCTAAACCATTCAAATTAAATGTATGACTATCAATTTCTGATGCGTACAGCATATAAATAATTTTTCGCGTTCCAATTTGTTAATAGAGCTGTGCCTCGATAAAGCTATAAATTTTTGGAGAAATACAAAACTACAGATATTGGCTAAATTCGTGGATACAATTTATTGTCAATTGTCTGCTATCTATTCATGAATTTCCATATAATTTGTACCTATTTATATTTAGGTTTGATTCTTTTTTTAAATAGGTACATCATATTTGGAAGTCAGTTCGGAATTACTCACATTTTTATAATTATTTTATTATAAAATCTAGAAACATATACATATGTAATTTCTCTTGAAACAAGAGGTAAGTAGTTTAAAACAAATATATACAGAAAACCTCGAAGAAGCGACAGTCAGGTAATTAAACGAAAACCGAAGGTATACAATTTAAAATATTTAGAAAAAATTGTATCTAATAATTGTTCTGACTTCTTTGTAATTAAAATGTTGTTAGATGCTTTGGTACATTTGGTTAGGTTGGCAATTGATTTGGATGATTTGCAAAGTGTTTATGTCTACAGCGCTAATTGACTATAAATATTACTACTCTTTTTCTTGTTACAGAATTTTAATGGTATTGTGATTCTAAATCCAGAATGATTTCATATACGCTTAGATATCTCTTGTTTTGTTACCTCATCATCCCCAAAGAAATAATTTTTTTGGACTTTGGAGATCCTAGCCAGTCACTCATATGCATCATTTAAATACTCTTGATATTCACAAGGATAAGACAAATAAAGTAGGTACACATCAAAATTGTATGTAATAATAAAAGTTGAATCGAGTTCACAAAAAGCACTGAAATGTAATACATAACTACCTTTCCCAAGGCAATAAATAAAAAAAGATTCACCTATCTGTTATGAAGCCGACAAAAATTATATTTGATAAATTATAAAGCTTGAATTATACATATTTGGGTTTGCGCCAAACTAAGACCAAAGTCTCTAAGACGGATCAATATTCTTTCATAGTCATTTGTGCAAATTATTTTTTTTGTACTGTTTAGCGTAATATTTTGAGTAGACTCTGCTATTTATATTATTCGGTATAGCTATGAAGAATACCTAAATTTCAGGGCAGAAAAATGACTTCAAATTTTTATATTTAATTTTTAAATCTGCCTTCTTATAGCTATATTCTTTATTAACTTCTTCATTTCCTAAAATGGCTCCATAAACATCTGTGTAGTGATGTCATAGTTGCAGAATTCCAGAAATTACACTATGACTCGAACTTTGTGATCTAAACAATAAATGAATGAATGAATGATTTAGTCATACTGTTATGGGTTTTGTCATCTAATCTAAGTGTTTTGGAGATTTTCAAAACTTAGGAAAAGAAAGTAAAAATTTGAAACATTATGTTTAGTCCTTTTCCATATAAAGGGTCAATTTTGGACAAACCAATTGGACGAAAATACTATAAAAATGAACCTCTCACATTCGCTTTGAGTAATAAGATTGTTCAACACAACAAACAAAAAATCATATAGAACAACACTTTACATTCAAGTGATAGCAATGATTTTTTCCGTCGCTTCTTAGGAAAAATTATATTTTATTATAGTATTATTAATTATTCGAGAAAACAAACACAACACAAAATATGTGTCTACCTAGCAAAAAACACAAACAACCAGAGACTCGATGAGTCGTGCCGAGCTTCAGACTAGAATATTGAACAAAATTAAAAAACTAAATTGGGCATTTTATAAAGTTTGTATTAACGT
This sequence comes from Ceutorhynchus assimilis, assembly GCA_917834065.1. Classification (NCBI taxonomy): domain Eukaryota; kingdom Metazoa; phylum Arthropoda; class Insecta; order Coleoptera; family Curculionidae; genus Ceutorhynchus; species Ceutorhynchus assimilis. Next base: position 16,403,371 of record OU892277.1, on the reverse strand, counting down.
TATCGTTATCCAAATAACAATATGTGGATTAAAAGGCCCAAAATTCTAACAATACTGTGGCGCCTTCGCCATACAGTACATAATCTAACTTGAAATCCAGAAAATACTGCTTTTTTCGGGCAAAGAGATTGTTGTCCCCTCTGGACAAGGCATAAGGGTGATGATAACTAATCTACAGTCCCCCAAGCAGCGTTGAAGTGTGGCTCCCTATAAGGACCCCAGGTTCGAAGGGTCATGCATTCTATAGGACTAGCGTATATGTAAGGGCATATTTGGGAAAATATATATCTACACTTTTATACAACTTGAGCGAGTTTCTCTCCATCAACCCCCAAAGCTACAAACCCCCCATGTCACCCCCGTAAGGCGGGCAGTTGTGACAATATGATTTAGATAGTGAAGAAAAGTTGTGAAGAAGAGTTGTAAAGAGTTTAGTTGTTTGAGTTAAATAGTGAAGTAATTAGTGTCAGAGTGCATAGTAACGTGGAATAAATTATTGTGGTGTTAATTGGACTTTGATTTTGGAATAAACGGACCCAAGATTAATGTCACGCACGCCAGAGCCGTGACAATACAAAAAAGCTCATCAATTGAGCTGAATTTTATGCCAATTAGACCCACTGTTTGGCTCGTTTTTATTGATAATCCGAATGCCCTTCTCTTTGACGTTAAATATTTTCCCTGTTTTATTCAACAACTCGTAGTGAAAATTTCAAGCAACAGAGAAAAATAATTATCAATGAATTGTCTGTTATTCTCTTTGCCCCGAAGCCCTGGCAACTGATATATTCACCAATTTCCTGATGCCATCTGATTCTGCTTCTCTAGAAAATTGATAATTTGGGCTGAGCTTCTCAGCAAATGAGAAAAGCCGTTTTCTGTACACAGCAGTGGCCTAATATCTCCCAAGTCAAGTTTTCATTCCATTCCATGTAATCGTTCCATATATCTTGTGAATAAGTTAATTTCAAATTTCAAATAGATAGATATAATCAGGGGCGCCGGGTTTTAGAAAACCTCGTGGGTGCTGATCACTTTGCTGATACTCATGCACCGGTATTAGGGGGGGAGGTGAACAGCCCGCCCGCCGGAGGCGCCGCTGGTGGTGAAAAAAATCCTTCCGAGTGCCACGCCCAGAAACATAATATAAGGCTATGGTCCGAATATAACCAAACGAACGTTAACCATTAGCTCTCTGTTTCAACAGACATGAGAACCGTTCCCCAGAACCAATAATTTGCAGTTGCCCACCGGTTTTTCAATAAGTTGAACGTTTATCCTACTTGACAAATGAACTGATCGACTGGAAATTACCGCTCTAGAACAGTTCTCATGTCTAATGGAACAGTGCTAAAGTAAGGGAATCGGTTGACCCATGGTTAATGAAAATTCCGTTTACTTGGGGAATGCAACGCAAATATGGGATAAAAAATAATTGACAGAAATCGCCGATAAAACCAACAGAATCTACATCCGATGGCCGGTAACTATTTTGACATTTGGTTGACCACATTTAAGGAAACTGCGGTCCAAAAGTAACCACTTTTCCAGGAACCAGAGTAATTTCCACAACCCTGATTATATTTGGACCATAGCCTTAGGGTAGGTTTTCATGCATCCGTCATCCGATGATACGACAATACGAAATTGTTCCGATTGGTTGAATTTACGGCTTTTTATTGGTGAGTTAAGAAATTTTCTGATGTTTGGCATTTTCATGCATCCGACATCCAATGATAAGAATCGTTTATGAATAGTCAAAAATATTTGACTGCTCAGGTCATTCAGGTTATTGAAATATTTTTCTTTGTCTGTAAATACACCTTGTAGTTGGTTTTTTTTTTATAGATATCCAACAAAACATGGAAAAGTTAGGTTAGAATTATACGTCGAAAATGTCAAATCATACGATATTGTATGAAAGTTAAAATTATTGTAACTTTATTCGACGTCGGAGAAAAGTTAAAAATATTTCAATAAAAAATGGCGGGAAACTGTTTAATTAATAAGAGCTTCGTCGTATCATCGTACAACGGATGCATGAAAACCTACCCTTAGTGTAGCCCCTTGAGGGCCAAATTTATAGTCGCTCCTTGTTCTCGAGGTTTCGTCAGATCTTAAGGAAACCTTAAACGTTTAGAATTGACATGACTAACTTGTCAAATAGTAGCAAGTGTCCATTTTAAACTCACGACCTCCAAGGAGGAGTCAAGGAACAACTAAATTTGGCACTGAATAAAGTCTGTTTTTTTGTTAAAGATAATTCCCTGAGTCAAAAATTTAGTATGCTCGTGGGCGCTTCGCACCCACTGTTCACGTCTCGTGGGTGCTCGGGCCCCCGAGCACCCACGTAGTCGGCGCCCCTGGATATAATACAATACATATGTCTGTATAATCTGCCTATTTGAGCCTAGCTTTCCTGGCATATTTGATGTTCTGAGATGGCTCTTTCATGTCTGGTTCCAGTGGAATCCTTTTTCATTTCCACATTATTTTTTGAGGCAAGTGAAGTAACTCACTTCGTCTAGTTTGAGTCTTGGTGTTGGATGCAGTATGCAGTTGCTTTGGGTGCTTTGCCTTTCTCTTCTGGAGGCCTACCTTGCTTGCTAGGAGTTCTATATAATAGTTTATACTTTTTTAAACCATTTATCGAGATTAGTCAAGTATCCGAAACCCTCCTGTTCAGGTGGACTTTAACTGGTGCATGACCAGTCATAAGACCCGATATTGTCATCTTAGCTGGCCGGTTCCTGCTCATTTAGTTGACCAATAAATTCTTTGCCAGGACTTTATCTGAAAGTTTTCCAATAGTGTGTTCTTTTCGAGCTCAGTCTTCGATACGGTTTCTCTGCATATATTTGGGTATCTCCAAAGCCGGCTCTGGGCCGATTAGTTTTATTTTTGATCTCCTCTGCCTTCGATTCCTCTCTCGGTACTCAAATTATTTTTACTTTATACTGGTCTATCTGAATTCTTCACGGCAGACTGGTATCGGGTCTCGACCTCACTTTCTGACTCGATAGTGCCTGTAGTGCTGGTTGACACTATAAGGATCTGCCTGTTGACTCTCCTAGTGTTTACTATTACACACTGGAGTAGGTCTAGGTGGAAGGTCTAGGAGGGTTTTCATCGCTGCTTTTGGTGTGGAACGCATTGCCCACGTTATTCCTAAACAGGCAGGCCATCGCACTTGTGATTGGTTTGACTATCATGTTCTATGTCAAATAGAGCATGTCCGGTCTTGAGCCCAATAGTTTTTATTGCGAGCTTTTGGCTGTCATGAGTGATACCATCGCTTTTTTAGTACACTGAAAAAAAATTCGAGATTATAGTAAATAAATATTTGTTTCTGACAAATTTGGTTACAAATACCAAACCAATATTATAATTAATATGCATTGGTAAGAAATACATTAAATTGGTAATTAAAAATATGACTGTTAAAAATAGTTATTTATAAAATACAAATAATTTATTAGGACTCATTTTCTTATATCAAACAATGTTTGTTAATAATGAACAAAATATTTCTTACATTGATTTACAAGGGTTTTATAAATATAATTTATTAACAGAATGTTCTGGTTTAGTAATTATAAACAAATGGTAACTATAGATTAATAAATATATAATGTTCCATTTTAACACAGTTTAGTTGAAATTTCAACTTGTTCCTTGGTTTCTAATAATAAATCCTTATTTTCCATACATAAATTATAATATCAGTAAACAAACGTTGGTACATTGGCCACCGTCCGCACTGTCTATCGCCTATATTTGTGAGCTATTCGTTCTTTTGGTTTCGAGGCGTGAAAGAAGAAACACCTTGACCTATGTTTTATCTGTTCCACCGACTCCCTACTACACGTAAAAATAGAGACAAGTATAGATTTTGAGCTATAACACAACTGTTAAAATAACAGGAGAGGATACATCATAGGCCTGATTATCCCAACTCTGAGTGTAATAATTATTAAATCGTGGAAGATAGCGTGGCGGAACACAACAGTGTCGAATTACAACGGTTTTTGGAAACGTGCTGTGATGGTGATGCTGAAGTTGTTTTATAAAACTGCAAGCGTAATAATATTTTCTGAAGAAGCGCCAGTTAATTAATAGGTACCAAGCAACTTTGTATTCACCTTTTTTTCCTGTTACACCTGAGAAGATAATCGAGTTATAGTTCATTATTACATTCACAGGTCACCGCATGCACACCCGCCATGTTGCTGTGTTCTTCAACAAAATGATGTTACCTATGTGAGAATCTAGCCTACCAAAGAAAAATAAATTCAAAAAAAGATCGGTTCGTTTTTAATTATTTCAGAGTGCCCTATTCCCAGGAACAAACTAAGGCCCAGTGGTACAATCGAAGCTTATAAATCGTGGCTTAATAAAGCTTAACTGTTACTTGTACTTTCCTATTTAAAATGCATTACTGTCAACGTGTTGTCAAATCTTACAGCTGTGCATTTTAAATGGGAAGGTTTCAAGTACCAGAAAGCTTAACTAAGCCATGATTGGCTTCAATTGTACAACCGGGCTTAAAAAAAAAAAATACTTATGGTAAATAATTCCAAATTAACAGTAACAAAGCTAAATAATATTTGCGAATAAACGTTTTTTACTATTAATAAATGATTATTTGAATCAAGTATTGTATACTTACTGGTAATAAATATAAAGTTATATTTAATCCAGCAAAAGAAACCAGAATTTATTATTAACAAACGTATATTTTTGAAAAATATGATCAATTTACCATTAGTAAAGACAGAAAATCCAGAAGCAAACACCAACTTCAGAGAACAAAATCTTTATTTATTATTAATATGCGTTAATTAATTATTATTAGATAGAGTATATCATTAAATAAGTGCTTTATTCTCAAATTTTAAACAAATAATTTGTGTGTTATGACCAATGGTTTAATAAGCCATATTTCAATAAGCGATTTAGTTATAGTCACTAATTTTAGGTTATTATAACTAAATCCTTCTTTCAGTGTAGTGTTTTGCAGAAGTCGGTTCAAGGTTATTCTTGGGTCCATTCTGAACCTCATATACATGAACTCACTGAAAATCTGTATGTTTTCTTTCCTAATGCTAAGAGGTTCCAGGTCCTCTAGTTTCTACCTTCGGGTAAATGCCAAGTTGGTGAGACTAATCTTCAACCCTTCTCGATCCACCCATCTTCATCTTGTTGTTTTTTCCAGAGCGTCTTGCATGCGCTTTCTTACCATGGAGTTGAATTTGCCGCATATCCAAGGTAACAGAGACCGCCCGCTAGTAGATTTCACACACCCTTCAAACATCCTCTGTGCACCCGGGGCGCCAGTGTTTCTCCTGAGATTGTTGTTTCTACCTTTCTTTTCTTTTTCTTAGCATGGAGTTAATCCCTATGCAGCAGATGTCCTCACCTCCCGAGAGATCTGGGCTCGGACTCTGAACCCACGATTCGATAGTATCGTCCATCTATTTTATATGGACGATACTATCGAATCGTTAGTTCGGAATCCGGGCCCTGATGGTTAGTGACTCGGACATAGTATCTAAGGCTCCCTCTATATTCAGAAAGGCGTCCAGCATCATCTTGGTTTTCAGTGTGGCCTCCACTATGCTGAGCAGCTGTGGTGAAGCGCTGTTTTCTGTTAGCTCCCCTGTCCGATATGCATACTGGCAGTTCTTTGCTGACCTTGTTCAGTATGGTTCTATATGTCTCTTACTGGCCGGTTGTTCGGCTTGATTGAACTCGTTTCTGATTTGTCCTTCCAGTTTCATTCTACCAGGCACATTCATAGTGGATTTTTTTGTCCTTTGTGGGCAGCTATCCTGGAAGGCTGGGATTATTGCGCCGTTGAATTGTTCTACAACTATCTCTGGATCTTCACTATCATCCTGGTAGTAGTCAAGCTTAGCGTTGTATCATTCCTTCCCAGTTAAATTTGATGTATCTGTGGTCCGAACAACTTGCCTCATCAGAAACATGCCAGTTTGTGACGTATTTACTCATAAAGCTGGAGGCAAGTGTCACATCCTAATCATCTCCTGTCTACCGTCCCTGGAACAAGGAAGAGTTGAGCGCAGTACATCAATGTTCTTTTTATTATGCACTGATCAAAACGAAAAAGTAGTCACTTCTGAATATGCTCGTAGTTTTCAACGAAATTATTTTATCTTTTTATTTGATTATAGGTCTGTTCCAACACGTCAAAAACCATCTCATGAACGGTTTGGAAACGACTCTGTATACGAATTTTGGATTCTATGCACAAATTTCATGCTTTGCGCACAATCGTGACGGTACATTGTCCGGTTTCCTGCTGTGTTGGAACAAAGCTTATGTGAGAGCAAATTTACAAACTTGTGATTTTTCAACGAATAAGTAAATAAACCGTGATAAGACAACCTTTTTGATTTCATTTGGAACTGCGTTTCTCTTTCGATCAGAGATTTTTCTCTTCAATGCAATAAGGAAATTATATTAAATTACTGAAGTGGCTCCTTTTTCGTTTTGATCAGAGTATATACAAGTCCGAGAAGTGACCGCGGATCTGCTGTAAATCAGCGCTTCATCTTCCCTGTTCAGAACTTCCAATTTTCCCGTGTCTCGCCTACAGTTTTTTGAACAGGGCGATCTCTGCCGTCCTTCAACAAAAAGGAATCCCAAGGGCCAAGGCCGTCTTACAGTGCTGGAGGTTGATCTAAACTACCCTGATCGGATTTTTTTTTTCTTCCAATAGGCCTGGATTTCACGCGTCACAGCTTGTAGTAAGCTTTGAACTAGAACCTCTACAGGGCCCTTGCGGACTTTTCGTCCATACAAAAGGCCAGGAGTTGTCCTTCCTTCTCTATCTCCCAGTTCAGCAGAAGCTATTCTCCAATCCTAAGTCCTGGATTTTGCATCATAATGCGGGTTTTGATAACGTTTGCTGATGCCGTTTCCGGCTCCTACACAAAAACGAGAAACCTTGGCCATGCTGGGACATCTTCTGGGTTGGAAACCTCTCTCGAACTTGGCTTACTGATTCTACGCTATTCCTTAGCTATTCTGCTGTATGCTGATTAGCCCGGATCATCCATAGGATTCATAGGAATCCGTCACTGAAGTACTTTTGAGCGTGATCTAGTATCCGGTTGGCTTCCGTGACAAACCGCAAGCTGAATTTCTCTAGGCTTGTTGCTGTAGCAGCCAGTCTGTGGTGCTGGACCACTTCTAATCTAGGCTTCTTAGCGCCAGTGTTTCCTGTGGTATCTGAGATTCCAATCTTCATGCACCCATGAGCACGGATCGCTTGACTCCTTGGATCGGGTCCGTTTTGAGCTGACTTTGGCTTCACTGCTTGTGCATTTACTTGACGCCCCTACCAACGACGTCTCAAAGCACCTTAGAGGGTCTTCGAAAGGTTAAGTGGTTAATTAATTAAATTGTAACGTATTCGGGTTCGCAAACTCTTCCGGACACTCTCACTTACTTGAACTAGTCTTAGCCCTTCACAAAACTATATCACTATAACTGTGCCTGACAAACCGTTCATCTAACTATAATATATACATATCGACTCACACTAAATTGACCGGCCACTTGAGTACTCACTTCGAACCGTAATTTTCTAGATCAGGTATTCTCTTCTAGGAATTCCTGATTACCATTAATTTGAATATTCTCGAAAAGAGCCGATTTATTTCTGGGTACTACTAATATTAATTAATGCAGTTCTTGAAAACCAAATATTTTGTACCTCTGCTTGAAATGGCATTTCATTATTTCTCTGTTTCCTACTATAGCAGGTTAAGGAAAGCAAACCTCGAATCGGGTCAAAATCAGGTTTATTAAGGCTTGTCTAGAGCAAAAGTTTAGCATAAAATCGATGGTCAAATATTCATTTTCATGGCAATAATTTATTGTATTCATAATTTCGACGCTAAAAAATAAAAATAGGCCAGTTTTTCCACGATTTTACGAATTACAATGCTTCCTTTTTGATAGGGAAACTAAAAATGAAACAAAGGTTGTATTGGATTACTTCTCTAATGATAGCCTGAATATCAAGTAGAAACATCGTAATATATTTAAATGTCAAGGTTGAAACACTTCAAAGTTATCGGTTGAAATTTTGTAAAGAGCGGAAGTCTCGTCGGGAGAACTTAACTTAGCTCAAACACACTGGCTTTAACGCTCCTATAGTCAAAGGCAAAATTATTACCAATTTACCAGATATGGAAATACCTTAAATTTTAATTGACGTGTAAATTGATACTAATTTTAGTTTTCATATAACTTTGGCAACATTCCAATTAGCATAAAATCAGGAAGTTCGGTTAATTTGAACTTCTGTTTGAATAATGATCGATAATAATGGATAAGCAAATACAAATACTAATGGATTTATTAATTTTTATCCAATTTACATTCAAATTACGATCTGGAATAGGCCTGAACTAGATTGCTTTTAAAAGTTAAATTTAACGAGAATTTTATAGGCATAAATTTATATCATAGTATTATTATTAGAAATTTCCAATTCTGCAGTTCGAACGAATCATTTATAACTTTTCCGTTCAGCAAACACGAGATTTATCTATACTTTTAGTTTTTGACGAGCCAAATTTTATTCTATTACGAGGGTTCATGGATGGTGGTGGCTATATCATTATTAAACGTCCGACATGGGGTTTATTGAGTCGGTATTGACTACCTACTGCTCTTAAAGAAAGAGCCTAGGAAGAGTGGTAAATGAAGACGCGGCTTGTATGATGGCCGGTAGTTTTATTCTATAGTACGTTTTCCGGGGATAGAGCAAAAACTGTAACCACCATATCTATGACAAAAGAAGGATTGGTCGGAACTCTTACGGAACGGGGGAAGCGGATTTGTTAGCTAAAACATTGGCAGGAGAAGTTGGGACATGTGACACGTTCTTTTCTGAAAAACGCCGGCTATTCCTTCTTGGAAATACTGAGAGCTCAGAGCTCACAGAGAAGAAATACGGCCAGTAAGGATTACAGTGTCAAAAACGTCACATACCACATCGGAAATTTCTTGAATAAACAAAATGTAATGCATGTCTTCAAGCCTACTAAAGTTATAAAAACCCCAGAGATCCATTGTCCCCTGCATGGAGCTGCGGGGAAGTATACACAGCATCAAGAATCAACACACGCATAGTCGAGCACAAAAGGACCTGCGAAGGTCATCGAAGCCAGGATCCACAACATCATGTTCCACAATGCCCAAATTTGGGCCGAACACGAAACCACTATTCAAGAATTTACACCCAAGAGAAGCCCGACAACACCAACCCAATTTCAATGGGAAGAAAGAACGCAATAAACTTAGCAACACATGGACTCTAGCCTTAATGAACACTATACTTACCTCGAGACCGAAATTATTGTCAGTGACTCATTCCACTAGCTACGCTATATCAAGTAAGCGGCATCGTGATAAAGTCAAAAGCCTCTGTCCCTCTTCATCAAATATGTGTTCTTCACTTTCGATCAGGGGATTCAACAAAAATAGGGTTTTCTGGATTTTTTTTTCATTACACAAAAAATTGATTAAGCCTTAGATGCATCGTGGATGGTTATCTTTGTTATCAATATCTATTTTTACCTTTTACGCGGAAATATTGAAACGGGCCCTGCAAGTCTCTTCTGATCCATTTCATTATCAAAAACATTTCCTTTGAGCATCCTTATCTTATCAACCCAAACGTCCACCTATGGAGATGTGCCTCCATGCTTTATTGATAAACTGCAACCTCGAAAACAAATGACTCTCTAAACTTTAGAGCGTCGAGTTGGATAATCATTTTTAGAAAATATAGTAATCAACTCAATAAATATTCATTGGCTATTTATAACTCTCGGTTTTCAAATAAATTATTATCCAAATTGATTTAATATTGATTTAACCTGATTGTACCCAATATAGGGATATAAAAAAAAAACATGTTTACGGTTTCCGTTATTGTTTGGTTATAGCTAATTTAGAACGATCGATGCTTATTTAATTGCACATGCTCATATTTCATAGGCACCCTTTTACCCTCATACAGTGTGTCCATTTAAGTTCGCAGCATATGGGAAACTTTTTTATTGTCAATTTTACGAAAAAAATTTATTTTTTATAAAAGTTTCTGCTTCTTGAAAAAATAGTATTAAACTATTAAAACTTGAAATAGCATATACAGGGTGGTCAGAAAATAGATAAATATACAGTGTTTTTTGGTAAAAGTAGAAAAAAAATGGCACGTCACTATTTTTTTAAACCTTTGATATTTTTTTCAGGTTAAGCAGGTCATATTACAGGCAAAAGATACCTTTCGTTATCACAAACAAACATGCCAAATTTGAAAAAAAAAAAAAAAATTGGAAAGGGATTTTTGAGCTGAAAAAACTATTTTTCTCTAAAACTATGACATCCTATATCTCAGAAACTACGCATTTCCGGACACATCTTTATGGAAACTTTTTTTCTTAAAATATTGTAAGGAATCACATCTCGAAGTTACGAAGCGTACTTGAGAAACACCCCGTATATTTTTGTATTTTTTCACCACCCTGTACATGCTATTTCAAGTTTCAATAGTTTAATATTATTTTTTCAAGAAACAAAAACTTTTATAAGGAGTAACCTTTTTTCGTAAACTTGATAATAAAAAAGTTTCCCATATGCTGCGAAATTAAGTGGACACACTGTATATTGAGAGTGAACTTCTGCCCTCTTAAATTTCACGTTTTTGCTGTTCAGCGCTTGCTCGCTGATAGGATGCATGTTCCACGAAACACAATGACACAACCAGTGGATATGTGACCGCTCTTTAGTGCCTGTCTACATATTAATTATTTTGGTTTAGTATATTTTTTGATAAAACAGAGATAGTGTATTCAGGAACGGCTGAGAATCTATGCGATGATAGGACACTTCTAAATGCTTGTTTCTCGATGTGCGATAGTCCGATACGATCGTGTATTTATATAAGCAAAGATCTTTATCATAAATATAAGAACCCAATAACGATAAAAGCACGTTTTTCGAAATGTTGCACGAATCTATAAATTTCCACCTGGTGAAATGTAATCTTTTTCCTATGTATATCTATTTTCGGAGTCATTCCCTAAGGGCAAACACTACCTGGTCCTCTCCTCTGTTCTTCTCATTTGATTTATTCGTGGCCTTTTTTTGTTAATAGGCTAACCACATAAAAATTGCATAGGAACTGTAAGGTTGGAGGACTTTTCGATTCATACGATGTTCCGGCTGTTTATTCTTGATGCCGACATGCAACCGTTTTAAAGATACCAGGAATACCACTCAGCGTCGATGTTACCACCAGGTTCTTTCAAATCTAAAACCTGTATATCCGGTAATAAAAAATAGGGTTACCAGAACTTTCCCTGCTGAAAATTGGGACTAAAATTAGTGGCCGACAAAAGAGAGTTTTTTTAATTTGAATGAAGTTTTGGTTTCCGTCCCACTCTTAAAGCAAATTAGGAAAGCCTCACGATGGAATGAATGCTTTGCTGAAACTACTATAAGAGCTTCCAAGAGGCATTTAGCAAATAATAATTCAGAAGAAAGCGGATATATATTTATTTATGGATATTATCCATCTGGCATCTATCATAAGCTTATATAAAACAAAAAGTACTGGTGCTAATTGCATACGATTCGACTTCATATTTAGAAAGAAGGTTGGCGTATTGAAATTTGATTTACAGCAGCTTCTCCATGATGTCACTCAATGGATCAGAACAACGAAAGCGGCTTTCAGGATTGGGTGCAAGGTCATCACCACGAATTTCCAGGAGAAGGACGGCAATGAAACGCCGAGACATTGATGTCAAGCGCAGTATAGTGGCTGGCGACAGAGCATCACTGACGTCCAAACAAGAAACACACGTCTACTTGGATATCCCTTGATTAATTCCACATGGAAGCCCTCTTATTGAATTCCGGATTAAGGAGCAACTTTTATTTAAACCAGGAGAAACCAGAACATCAATAAATCGTCGGACAGCTGTCCTTTCAACTGCTTTTTTATAATAAGCACACCCCAATTTACTGCTTTTTGGAGGCCCCATACCTGCAGGACAACATCTAGCGGTATTATATTTCCACTTTTGACGCGCAATTTGATCTAATAAATTGGAAATTGAACTGTTTTTGCTATTATTTTTACATTTAAAAACACTACACCTTGTAATATGCATGTTTATAATACTAAAAATGTCTTCACAATTGACGCTCTAGTTGCTGATATTGTCCACTGCGTGCGCCACAGTAGCGACAACATACCCCCATCATGCATACTTGCATAGCGAAAATATTCTATAGGACGACCGATGTATTTAGGCTAGTACAGATAAGACCCTTTTTACCGAATCATTTTCAATTTCACATTTAATATGTTTTTGTGGCGTTCTTGACTCGGTTCTCGACTATTTCCATTTTCTGATATTCAATATAAAATATACAGTGTGTCCCAGGGAAAACAGTCCACCCCGATTTATTGGGTTTGGGATGAGAATCCGGGAAAACGCTCGGACACGTCGATGTTTGATTTGAGGGGGAACTATTTTTCAGTTTTTTTCATCCCCGTAGCTTCAACCCCCTAGCTAGGGGGAGAACAACCCCCTAAATTTGAATAGGGAATAGGGGTCGTGTCATACCTCTTTTTAAAGGTCTCATCGAGTTCTTTATGGCCCTAGAATTTCATCTTATTATTTCCATCCGTAACGAAATGACAGCTTGTCAAAATCTTGGAAATGGACTATGTTTTAGTAGGAGTAAAAGCGGTACTTACCTCCCTTAATAAAAATATGATTTAAAATACCTACAATTTACAATTCTCGTGTACACCTCATTGATAATAATAAGAAAAAACTTTATTTCAAGTATTTTCATTAGGGGAGGTAAGTATCGCTTTTGCTTCCACTTAAACTAATAGTCTATTTCCAAGATTTTGACAAGCTGTCATTTCGCTACGGATGAAAATATTGAGACAAAATTCTAGGCGCATAAAGAACTCAATGAGACCTTTAAAAAGAGATATGACATAACCCCTATCCCCTATCAAAATTTGGGGGGTTGTTCTCCCCCTAGCTAGGGGGTTGAAGCTACGGGGATGAGAAAAACTGAAAAATAGTTCCCCCTCAAATAAAAAATCGACGTGTCCGAGCGTTTTTCCAGATTCTCATCCCAAATCCAATAAATCGGGGTGGACTGTTTTCCCTGGGACACCCTGTATGTAACTATCCAATGAAAACAAGGGTGCACTATATTGTGTAGATGTACCTAATCTCGGTAATTGGTGAAGTTGAGATTCTGTTTATGCAAGCAGCACATAAAAAAAAAGTTCAGCATCCTCCCAAAAATTAGGATTTTTCACCACCGCCATCTTGGTGTTGCTTATAATCTACAAAAATCGGATAAATCATTAGTCTAGGTTATAATTTGTAAACCGATGTCCATAACAAGGTCATGAATGTGTTATAGTTTTTGGTTTTATTATTGTTATCGTATACTATCGACCATACAGAATAGACAAAATTGTATACAAATATAAATGATAGGACAGTAACTATAATTATCATCGAAATGTCAAAGGAATAGTAAAGTGCAATCCTGGTAAAACCTTCCACTTAAAACTCTTACTTATGTCGATCGATTCAAACCGCCATTAGCATATTTTGTCAATGATATATGATGTATTTGTGCCACTTTATGCTATCCTAATATTGCCAATGTGTCATATTTGATAATAAATGACTAGGTAGCAAAATTATCTTTTCAACTATATATAAAAAGTTATTTCTCTGCCTTAAACCCTCATAAATTTCCATATATACCCAAGATGTCGCCCCCATACAAATGACATACCATTTAATTTTTTTACTGACATTAGACATGGAGTTTTCAAGAAATTATTTTATGCGCGGACAATATTTTCTATTATAGCCTTCTTTTCATAGTTATTTATTACTAGATATAATAAATTAGTATTTGGTTTAATAAACGCGGCCAACATTTTCTAATTGTTTATCGAGTAAATATCAATCAGTCAATTTGATAAAAGGCGCTTAGAATTATAATTCAGGAAACTTAGGAATAAATTGTTGTAATCGAATCAAATGAGCATTTACCGATGTGCGCATCATTGTTTTGTAAATCCATTCAGTGAATAAGGATTTGATTATATATTTGCCGATTTGCCTAATCCTCAACAAAACTTGGAATAGTCCAGGAAAATAATAATTTACAATAATTATCAAATCAAGGAAGCTAGGTTATTCTTTTGAGTACCTACGTATGTATGTAATATGTCATAGTGTGCACTAGTTTATATAATGTGCATACACTCATCCAGATTATGAAATAGTTCCAAAGTCTTATTGTGTTCACCAATACATTAGAAAGTTACATATTAGCACTATCGTTATTTACAAAATTATTTACAAAAAAAATTTCTACACAAGCTTTTCAAGTAAGTCGCAATAAATCCTTAAAAAAAAAACTAGATAAAATGTGAAAATGATAGTTTTCCACTTATATATATTTTTATGAGGCTGTGTGTAAAAAAAGGATAGGTATAGGAAATTTAGTACCTACCTTAAATTCACTTCAAAAAGGTTCGAGTCATATTAGGTTTGTATATAGGATAATATTTTTAATATAATATAATTGCAACCGCGTACATACTGTATCTGCATGTGACGCAGGACGCAGAAAAGATCCAACGAACGTTTCTAGTCGAATTTTCTTTGAAGAAATTCAGGCAATCTAAAATTTTTCTGTATGGAGTTTTTTTATTTTAATTTATTTTAAAAATAATATAAAGTTTTCTGGTAGTTTATCGATCATGTTGTCCATTATTTGACGAAGGCATGTAAGGAAATCAAATTTTTTCGAGAACTACTGCTGCGATCGTTGAAACTCTTCTGCGTTCTACGATCCAGCTGTTTATTCGAATACCATGCTTGACTCAGACTATCTCCTTGTGTAGTAAAAATAGTTACTAGTTGCAATTCAAACTTCATTATTTGCAAGCAAGAAACGAGAGGTTAGATAAAATTTCTACGATGACAGTAGATGTTCGACAAAGCAGAACACAGGATAAAGTCATGATTTTGGGAGAATTAAATGTTGAAATTGGGAGTCGTTGGGAGGTACGAATCAAAGATTTAACGAAAAAGCTATCGATGATAGAGATTTGCTAAAAAGCTCTGCACAGAAAACACAAGGAGAATTGACACTTATTCCTTGAACCACAATACGAAATAAAAATATACATGGCAAAACTCAAGAGGGCAGCAGTTTGCGATAAATTATATCATCATTCATAGAACTATTGTACTCCACAGATGATACTGGACGTGATAACACTCAATACAGCCAATATGTGCAGTGATATACTATACCTACCTATACCATACTATATAAATAGAAATAAATAACTGCCACGATAGAAGAGGTACCTGTACTATGAATAATTTTAATGAAAGCTATAGGAAAAGATATGTCCTACGGATACCTGAGAAAGATATGGATAGTGTTGAGGAGAAATAAATTAGAAAGCAAGGGACAAGGTTACCACACAGAAAATCTGTGTGAAGACAACAGAGAAAGCAAACAGCTACTTATCGGGAAAGAAGGAGACATTAACATAGAACTGTGAAAGAAACCACGAAAGCCAAGCCCCAGACGAATTAATTAATAAAATTGTACGAAGGAAGAAACTAGCAAAAATAAATATTATTACTAACTGTTTTCACCCACATAACAAAATTGCATCCTTAGAATGTAATAAGAATGTTCTTTTTTTAGGAGGAATGTGCCTAGAACGTTCGCCAAAACCATTGCGAATGTCCTGAGAATGTTCTGAGAAAAGATTGTAGAAATACTGTTTGCAATACCCAAGAACTTCCTGGGAAATCCATTGGGATATTCCTAGAATATACCTATGAGATTCTCAGTATATCCTGAAAAGAATATTCCTGTTTGGTTCTAAAAATATGCTCGAAATGTATATTCTCATATTCAAGGAATGTTTCTATGACATTATAGTTATGATCTCAAAAGAATATTATACCAATATGCTTGAAATATTCTTAGAATATAATATATCTACAATATATCATTCTCAATATGCATCCTAGACACTTGTTTGATTCTAAGGATATACTTGAAATGTTAATTTTCCCTTCCAAATAATGCTCCTTTCAGCCCTTTTATATCAAAGGCAGTGAAAGAGTTGTTGGAAAACTTCTCTGGAAAACACAAGTGTTTATCCAAAGCTCCGGTTTTGAGCTGGTTATGCTCTCGTCGCGGAAAGCACGCCAACTCAGAGAAACAGTTTCCAAGGTGATTCAAACGCTAGGCAAGATGTAGATCTTTAATAGCGCGTGGCTCCCTCTCTTGGAAGTCCTACAAAGCCAAAGAAAAAGAATATACCTATAATATTCTTATAGTAGGTTCTAGATAGAGCATTATTGTTTAATTGTTCAATTAAGATTTTTGAGTAGGTACTTTAGATAATTAAGTGAACAATATGAAAATATTATTATCATGGTAACCTACCTACATAAACTTCTCAGCACAACTTGGTAGGTATATTCTTAATACTTGATAGAGATATTAGCCGAAAGAACATTTTTTAGGGTACATTATAATAATGTTCGTATGGCAATATTCAAATAATGTTACATAAAGTAGGTTCTTAGCACAATCTTTCAGGTAGATGCATAGAAGCAACATTCCTAGTACATAAATAGAACGTTCAAAAATGAATATTTCAATCGAAACAATCTTAGAATATTCATTAAACATTCCTAAAAGAACATTCCAAAAAGCACTTCGAGGGAATATTCTGAGAATATGAATGTTCTTTCACTGTTATGTGGGCAGAAACATCACAACAGACTAGAGGGCATCAAAGGAACGGAAAAACGGCAAAATGATGCCGATATTCGAAAAAGAGCCAAAAACGCTGTCAGACGATTATCGCAGAATAACGCTTTCCAACAGCACGCTCAATGTATTCTCTAGAACAATTTTAGAGGAACTCTGTAAAACCATACAAATCCGCGAAGAACAATATTGGTTTTCGACTTATAGTCTGTTAACAGACATCACTTTGGCCTGGAAGTTGTTTTATATTGTTGGTGTTCTTGTCGAACCCAGTCTCCGATGTGACTTCTGGTCATACTTTAAGGGATCCCTATAATGCTGGCTGTGTGCGCTGATGAGTTTTGTTTCAGATCCTCTGCTATCATGTTCGTCAGCTTTTTCTTTGCCTGTCACCTCTCACCTAGATTAATTTTACTTCATTCTGGTGCATCAATGTTCTGAGTTCTTCATGACATTTCCATACCAGTCTTGACGACACTGTGTGGCTCGATTATCTCTTCCATGTCGCTTGACTCTAAGACATTATAAAGATTTGGCTATGGCTCTGTTTTCTATTGCGCATAGGAGTATAGCGTAAACCTTTCCTTGAAAAACAGAGGCATACCTGCCCAATGCGTAGTGGTTGTTATTATTGGCGGAATACACTTTTGCACCAGTACCAGCTGCAGTCTTTGATCCGTTTCTGTACCAGATCCGATCCTGCCTTCTGGTCTCTGGTTTTCCATATTTTCGTCCAGTTCTGCTCGTGGGGGTACGGTCTGTTGAGGCAATGGCGCTTTGGCATGTGGTCCGTCTTTATGTTGATAGAATATCTTTCGCCGCCCGATCTGCCATTGTCATATACCCCTCCTCTTTTGTAAGCGGTTGTCAGTTGCAGTTTGTACAGTCCCATCTTTGCCTTCCCCGGTTTCACAAAGTGAAGAGGTGGGCAATCTAGGAAGGTTTGCCTTGCTGCTGTTGGTTCAGACAGCATTGCCCTCGTTATTCCTGAGCAGACAAGTCTTTAAACTTTCTTTAGTTGGCGGATCGCACTTCCCTGCATTCCCTTCAGCCACCGCACCAGGGAGTCGTATGTTAGGATTGGTTTCACTATCATGTTGTATGTCCAATACCCCCATGCCCAGTCTCAAGCCCCATAGTTTCCCAACATTAACTGAGACAAAACCAAATGCCTACTAACACCTAAAGAGCTGAAAATTATAGATTGACCGGACGATTGTCGACCAAGCGATAATCACTTCTGGAAGCACAAACAACAAGACAAAAAGAAGTCTCAGAACAAACGATTGCAGCATATCGAATCTCAAGCTGCTTCAGAGACATCGTATGGAGGAACGAATATCTCAATACCGAAAGTAAGATAAGAATGTGTAAGACACCAATCATCATAACATACGCAGCTTAAACGAGACCAGATAGATACTCCCAAGACACAGCAAATAATACGAACGGTGAAGCTTGAAATAGACAGTAGCCTACCTATACATTTAATGGACAACCGTATATTAGAAAGATAGGAGAAAAAGCAATGTCCGAAAATATTTTTGAATCTTCGAAGGAATTATGTCCCTTATTATTAATACAACTTTTTCACTCCGCACTCATATTTTATACGTTGGATAATGATGAGACTAGAAGAGAAGGTACATGTTATCGTTCCTGAAAACTACTAAGATTATTTTGTCATTTCCAAACAACTTCTACCACAGTTTTTGGCTTTAAACGATATAGTTACTGTCAAGTTTGCCACAGCACAGTTTATATACAGATGGAACTAACTTATACTATCGTGGTTGGAAACGAAGAAGTTGAGCAAATCACTGCGCGTACGTGAATCACCATATCAAACAGAGACAACGCAAAACACGAGTTGAGCCGAAGTTTAAACATACGAGTTGAGCCGAAGAACTCCCAATGCTTCCGTAAGAAGCATAAATGGAGTGACAGGTATAGTATTTTTCACAATAATTGGTATCGAGTTAATGACTGCAATAAAACTACCCATTGTATTTCCATTGTGATCATGGCCGAGCTCTTTCAAAACGCCCAGGTAGTTAGAAGGAATCAACCATTTATTGTGAAACATACTATACAATAGACATGCAGAATGATTGAAATAAAGTACGGAGCCAAATTGTTGGCAGGCCATATCGCGAGGCTGCGAGGTGAGTGCTCGAATGGAGACCATGTCTTACACAAATAGATGTAGACCCTACTCAAGATGGTCGGATACTCTTAAACGTGAAACCAGAAATTGAATACAGGCGGCTCAATAAGGCAGGATTTTGATGTTGATGTCACAAAGTGGATTATGCAAAAATATATACCTTTTCTCAGATCACGGAAATGTGTCACTTTCTTTCTACGTCTTTCATAATAGTATTCTTTCAACTGAGGGTAGTTACACTTTCCGTTTTTCGCTTGTATTTCTGGTGCTTCTCTGTTTCTCTCTAATATCTCTCTACACAAAAAAGCGAATAGCTCCAAAATCAAACACTGGTTCTCTGGAGCGCATTTCACGGGATGGAGAACCTGTTTCATTATGTTTCTGTTGTCTTCACAGTGTTCACTAATTCAATGTATCTACATGTTTCGTGCGCAAGCCATGTTCCAAATTCACAGTTTCACCATTAAAGTACGATTCCTTACAAATAGAACTAGAACACAAATCAGATATTCTAGCAATTTTCGGAAGGTTTTTTTTTTACATGCAAGGGATAAAGGAAAAAATATAATTTAATCTAGGTTTAACCAGTTAAAAAACAAAAATCTTTATCCCGGGCAGAAACACCGCAAAAGAAAACGGAATGGAAAAACAAGAAGACAAAATTGTGCCTGAGAGATACAACCTAAAATCTCTAGAAGAGCAAAGCGTAAAGGGGTTGTACATGAAGAGATTGGATCAAAAATCATACAGTAGTATAAACTTCCAAAACCTAGAAATATATTACCAACATATCAAAGAGAGTATTCACAGTGCAGCATTTGAAGCCCTAGGCAAATACGAAAAAAACGGAAGAAGGCCCTCACCCTATTGGTGGCATCAAGAAATAGAGAAAGACATAGCAGATAAAAGGAAGAAATACCAACAGTATCTAAGTTCAAAGAAGACACGGGACAAAGAAATATCTAAAGAAGCACAAGCAAGAGTACGGAATAAAATAATACAGAAAAAAAAACGAGTCATGGGAAAGAAACTGTGCGCATATTAATACTTATCTGGGGGGTAAAAGAAACACAGAAAGTTGGAGATTACTCAAAAACATGAGGAAAACACAAACTAAGGATATTATCAATACAATAACACCCCAGAAATGGGAAGAGTACTTTGAAGAATTACTGACAGAACAACGAGCAGAGTTTAAAGAAGAAAGGGAACAGACACGAAACATAAAAACTGCAGGTTCACCTATAAGAGTTATGCAAGAAGAAGTTAAAAAACACTGTAGCTTCTTGAAAAACGGTAGGGCACCAGGCCCAGGAGAAATATATGGAGAACTGATAAAGTATGGGACCAATAAACTCTACAAACATTTAACAAAACTATTTCAAACATGCATAGATAAACATGAAGTACCGGAAGAGTGGAAAATAAGCTATTTAACAACGATATATAAAAAAGGTGATAGAAACAAATGCGAGAACCACCGAGGAATTGCAGTAACAAACACACTGAGCAGAGTGTATGGAAAACTCATAAAAGCCAGAATAGAGAACGAGTTCAAAGATAGTGAGGCAGAAGAACAGGCCGGTTTTAGAGCAGGAAGATCAACTGTAGACCATTTATTTAGTTTGACCCAGGTAATAGAAAAGAAACTAGCGTATAACCAAGAACTCCATTTACTCTTTGTAGATCTAAAGAAAGCATATGACAATGTTCCGCTGAAAAAGCTTTGGGAAGCACTGGAAAAAACCAATATCAATTTAGAACTAATAAAGGCAGTAAAAACCCTCTATAGTGATGCAAAGACCAAGATTAAACAGGGAAACATGATCAGTAAAGGCTTTATAGCAACTAAAGGACTTAAACAGGTATGTTGCATATCCAACGCTTTTTAAAATATACTTAGAGCAAGCGATTAAGGGGTGGAAAAACAAATGCATAAACACATGGGAATGCCGCTCAATGAATACAATTTATATACTTTAAGCTTTGCAGATGATCAAGTAGTAATTGCACAGGATTATGATGACCTAGAGTACATGACACGAAAACTGATAGAGGAATACGAGAAATGGGGTTTAGAAGTAAATCTAACTAAAACAGAATATATGACTATAGGAGGTGAACAGCAAACTCTGAAATTGAATAACGGACAAGAAATAAAACAATGTACTGAATACAAATATTTGGGCATGAAAATGTCACGTGAGGGAACCCTAGACGAAGCAATTAAAGACCGGAATATACAGGGACGCAAGGCAATATCCCTACTAAATGTTGTACTGTGGGACCAAAATATCAACAAAACTAACAAAACTAGAATATACAACACCATAGTCAAAAGCATAGCCACATATAGCTCAGAAGTCTGGCCCCTAAAGAACAGAACCGCAAAAATGCTGGAAGCAACTGAAATGGACTTTTGGAGGAGATCCGCATGCAGGTCAAAGATGGAAAGGATAACAAATCCGAGAATAAGGGAGATTATGGACGTAAAACACACAATAGTAGATGATATAAAGGACAAACAGCCAATTTGGTTCGGACATGTACAAAGAATGGCAGATACAAGGATACCCAAGCAAATTATTGAGTGGAAGCCAGGGGGAAGAAGAAGACGCGGCAGACCGAGAAGGAGCTGGAGAAGTGGAGTAGACGAAGAAATGAGAGACAGAGGCTTAGAAGAGGATGCCTGGATTGACAGAGATGGTTGGAGATCGGGAATCGGAAGACGTAGAACGTTATAAACCGATAATTATATATATATTAACCAGTTAAATTGCGGATTATCTGGGCTTTGCTACAAAAACTTGACGATTTTCCAGCCCTTCCACCTCGGGTCTAAACAATCGTGTTATCTAAGCAGTTGGTTAGTTTGAGTTAGGTACTATAAATTGTTCAACCATAGTTTACGTTGACAAAACTGGGCGTAACCAATGCCAGTCGGTTGATGAGCACATCCAGTTTGTTTTAGTTATCCACGTTAATCTAGGTTAGTACAAAAATTAGTTTTATTATCAATTTTCTATTTTGGTTGATTTATCACATAAATATACATTGTTCTATAATGCATATTAAGTATGTATAACGTAACTTCGGTCTTCACATAAACTATTGGTTTGAACTTGCTTAACCCAGTTTATCGTGGAAGCGTTAAAAACTATTTAGGCTTTTACCACAAGGCCCAGATAGTTAGCACTTTACCCGGTTTAACGTGCCCATACCGGGGAGAAAAAGTTTTCTCGTTTCTGTTGACAGCTAACCACAGCATACCAGCATTACAATCGATAAAGCTGACAAAAATCAAACTTTTTTACCCCGTTTGTTAACTGTTTTATTTTACAACCATCAACTTCTTTCGAATTTGAAAAAAAAACATACCTAGAATATAATTTTTTTATCTGTTTATATCAAGTAATAGCTTAAAAATATCAAATAACTGCTACCTGAACAAAAAGAATTCCAATGACCTATGATAAGGCAACGTATTTTTCCCTTTTCCCCTCATCGTAAGTTTTATCGGATTTTGATCAAACGTCAATTTCCTTGTCATGAACACGAAATAGACTCTCAGAAGGCAGAACTTTGGTTATCAATGCAGGGTGTCGTATGTCCTAAAAATGCGAAAATATACGGAAAAATGTTTTACATGAAATTGATGAATGTCTCTCAATGCAGTGACTCTCACACTGGAAGAAAATATGGGTTTGACTGATAATTATACCTTCAATTATTATTTCCTATCATGATTTAGTAGCTATTAATGTCAATCTACATAAACTCATCAAAATGGTCTAGGGAACAAGATAATACCTACCTTTACTTATCAGGATTTGTTTGCTGATTTTATATATAAAATATGTAATTGTATAGTTTAGCTTGCAAAAAAAAACTGATAGGTATGGTAACTTTGATAAGATTTGTTCAATAAATAATACCCACGTTTTTTTTTTATGTTTTTTGTCTTAAAATTGAAAGACATATATTTCTTGTTCCCTAGACTATTTTGATGAGTGTATTATGGCCGTGTACAAACAGGTAGCATTATTTATTCTGCAGAATATTTTTTATTCCACAGATCAAATATATTCACACTTACGTGCCAGATAATTTGGTCGTTGGTAATATTTAGAAAAATGCATTTATTTGATAGATAAAAGATGGCAATATAATAATTATTGTATGTTTTAGTTTCCTTTGTACCTATTTATCTCCTAGTTTGTTTGTTTGTTTTTCTAAATGTGTTTTTCTTTTAATGCCAATGAACGCGCCTTTATCAGCAGTGGAATTAGCGGCTTAAAATTCCTTTTTTTCCACTGTATCCACAAATATCGAATTTTTTTTAAAGAAGTTTATTACTTTATTACTCAAGAAGTATTATTACCTACTTACATAATTACAATAGCTGATAACAAGTCCTAGATCTTAACGTATTTAAAGTAAAGTGGTATAGGCGATAGCAAATAATATTTTGCAAAATTCAAGATATTTGAATGAAATGATGAGATTTTCAATTTAATGGATACAAAATTTAATCAAGAAGAATTTCTCAAGTAGTTAGTTTATAATAAATTAATAGCCACTTTTTCTACATTAGTAGCATTTGTTATTTCTTTAGGCTATTAATTTTTTTCATAGCGTATTTCATTGGTAGAGCAAGTGCAACAATAGTTTTGCACTGATACTTTAAAAAAAAACTGCTCTCGTGCAGTCCCAATGAAACATCATCGTACTGCACCATCCCATATACGTCAAACCTCAAATATAGAATTTCATTAAAAAAATTATACTTGTGCTTATTATAAATAATTATTATAATTTAATTTAAAAAGAAGTGCTTGCCTCTCTGCTAGAAGCCCTAAATATTCTTCATATTCACTGGTTTCACTGCTGCTACTACTTTCCATCAAGGCAATTGCCTTCAACAAGCGATTTTTGACATTTTTGGTAGTAGATTCGCAGACAAATATAAAAAACACAACAAAAATACTATTTAGGGCTGTTTTTTTTATGAAAAATCATCAACCACCAATAACCTCAATTTCAAAAAAACAATAAACAACTGCACTGAGTGCGACACGAGCTTTTTAGCCGGTGGCGCACTAGCAGCACTCAGTGCAAAACTCGGTGCAAAACTCGGTGCATTGCTCTCCCAATGAAATACAAAAGTGCAGCGCGACTCTGCCAATGGATCACGAATATTGCACTAGTGTTGCACTTGCTCTACCAATAAAATACGCTATTAATGTAATACACTCATCAGCTTAAAAGGCTTTTTATTAGAAAAAAAAACAACGAAAAAAAAAATGGAACAAAAATTTGAGTTGAACGATACCACTGAGAGGTGGTTTCGTAGATAAGTGGGACTAATGTTCAAGACAATAACAAAGAAAACGCGACGAAAGTAGACCCACAACAACACCTGGTTCAACTACAATCAAGCTCAACTAGTCACCAACTAAACAGCTCACTGTCCACTCGCGTGCCATTCTTTATCCGATTGGTCGCGTTCAAATCACTACTTACTGATTCTTGGCACTGGCATCTGATTTATCATTAACCTTTCTCCTCGGTGACCGACCCCGTTTTATAGCCCTAGCTACACCGATTTCAAATTTATTAGCTCTCTTCAAGCGAGCAAAACAAATCAGAAAACAAGATTGATATTACAGCCATAATGCCATCGAAGGTGTGAGCAAAGTCTATAGGTGAGCCTTAATAGCATCATAGGTGCGAGCTTAAATAGCAAGTGGTGATTTGTTCTAAGTCCTACAAAGTTTTTGCGTTTCATTGTCTCTTTATCCTCTCTATCGACTTTAATTCTACTTATTATTATCCTATTATTAACTAATTCGCGTTCAATTAGCCACTAGCTGATTCTTGAATCTTGACACCTCGTGTTGTTTGTTACTGACCTTTTTCCTCGGTTGCCGACTTTGTTGTATACCGCGTCGTTGCTTCTAGAATTGTCTAGATAATTCGCTTCCGTTAGTCTTGAATTCGCTGGACTGTTTCTCAGTGTAATTTCATTCGCGAGTTGCCTAATCACCAGGCAGTGTTGCATCATTGTTCTCATTCACCCCAACTTGAGAGTATAACATGTTCTATTTCCGTCCAACATATAGAATTTCTTAAGTCACAGTAGGCCCATTGTGCGCCTTTACAAGAGGAGAGGTCATCCAGCTTAGTAATTTAACGTAGGCGATGACGTCGCCGAGGGCGGTGCCTCTGATCTATTCTGGCGAAAGAGCAATGCAGTCACAAATAATGCGCTCCATCGTCTCTTTGTCTTGATTACAAGCCCTACACAAGGGTGTGTGGTGCTTAGCTGCAACCTGAATAGATGTTTGTATAACTGGCAGTGACCAGTCAAGATTTCCGTTATTATAGTTATTATAGGCGTAGCCTTTTCCTAGTCAACGACAGTTTCTGGCTCGCTGCAACTTTATCTGGGTAGCTTAGCAGTTCCGTGGATAAGTTGCAACTAATCGTATCGTCCCAGCGCTTTTAGAAAAGGGTGTGAGAGCGTTCTTTGATGATATATTTGGCCGCCGACAGGGTCAGCCCCATGAGGGGATCCGGTCCAAAAGGCTGTAGCCTGGCGGCCTTTCTAGCAAGAGCACCTGCAGCTCGATCGCCTTCGCTGTGATGATGTCCTTTGATCCAGCTTACTACTACCGTGTTTTTTTTATCGCACCTCTGTAAGAGTACGGTGACAATGTTGTACTAATTCTGAGGAGTCGTGGTCTAGATAGAGCTGGACGATCTTGTCAGTGATATTGTTAGTGACTATCTGTTCTCCAGCGAGGGTTATGCTAGCAATTTCCGTTTGGACTACATTCGGCATTGAGCCAAGGGCTTTAGTTAGGTTTCAGTTTTGGATCGGTCAGTGTTGAAGTTTACTTACCCTTGCCACTGTGTTATTACCAAGGTCTTGCGTGTTAATTGCGTAGTGCTTTTATTTACGAAATATGGAGTGGCAAAGTCCACTCTGGCTTCCAACAGTGGAAGCGGGTTCGTTACCTCATGCCATATGCGGGCTCTCTGCAAACCGACTTCTGAACTTAGTTCTATACCAACAGTGCGGAAGCGCATCATTGTGGTGGAAGCGACGTCCTTGATATAAATGTCCAGGGGCGTCAAACATAGAATTACTTCCAAAGCCCTAGTTGGTGCTGTTTTCATTGCACCAGTTATGTTGAGGCATATCATTCTTTGAACGTGTTCTAGTTTTCGGCTAATAGATGCTCGTCTTTATAACCCCAGACGATAGCTCCATAGGTAAGCATATAGACCTGAATGATGATAGCTGTATAGATCTACACTGTTCATAGGCGATATTATGCTTTCTGTAATCTCTTAGTGACATGAGAGTTCCAAGTTAGTTTGCAATAATCGAGTGTCACTCCCAGAGTTGATGGACAGAGTGTATTTCGTGCAGCATGCTAGTACAATCAATAAATTGTTATCTTTCAGATATGCTCGTTTTTTGCGCAAATAGTTTCATTGCTTCATCAACTTGCGATAGAAATGAATAAAAACTCATAGCGAGGCTCCTAGTTATTGCTTATCGATTGAATGTAAGATATCAATTCTGTCCCAATGTGTTTTATTCATTTTATCTGGGAAATAAATTATTCTATATTATTTCGTATATTAGGTACATCAAATAATTTAGTGTCATGCTATTTCGCCAGTTTAAATAAAATGTAAAAGCAATTAAGATAAGTGAGGGCGGGGTAAACCTTTGGTCTGTTGGCTTTAAACTTCAATTAAGAAGCTTTTTTGCATGGGTACTTAGATGCTATAAAATGTTTTTTTTTTAATAGCATTTTCTCTTCGGTTGAAAGTAGGTTATTCTAATCTATACTGCTATATTGCAGCTCGTAAAATAGATAGAGGTGTGACTGATTTTCCTTTTACTGTTTTCCATATTTTCATCTTTCGTTTTGTAGCCATACGGCCTAGCAAAACCCTTTTTTGTTCATTTTGTGGTTTTAGAGCGATACTTTTTTTTTAGAGTTTTTCCATGAAAATATATGGATTGTATGTTGTTTTTAGGATTCAGTAGTTACGTAGCTATGTTTAAATTGCAAAACCCTAGCGAAATTTTTTCGTTGTGCCCAACTGGCTATTTCTTTAAAATGTCTTCTATACCAATCAACCTCATAGAAAATGTACCTATTTGTAATGGGTATCCTTTTAATCCGACGCCATACTGATAATTATTATTAATACGGAAAATATCATTTCTTCCAACTTTAAAATTTTATAAATACTTTTTCCTTCAACAATTATAATTATATGTATGTGAAGTCAAATACAACAAGATGAAAACTCAGATGGCTGATAAGTGAGTCTAAAATTAAGGTGCCAACATCGCCCCGATGCACACGATACAAAATACAGTAATCGGTTTTAGACTACAAAAAAAAAAACGGCACATCAGAATTTGTTCAAATTTGGCACAAACATTCCTTGATCTATTATCTAGAGAATAGCTTAGTTAGATTTTCCATATTTCGAATTTTTTTTTGGCCTATATTGTGAAAATGAACTATTTCCCAAAAATAGAAATAACCACGGTAAAAATTGAAAAAATAAGAGCACTATTCTCTAGATAATCGATCAAAGAATGTTTATGCCAAATTTCAGGAAATTCTGATGTGCCGTTTTTTTTTGTAGTCTAAAACCGATTTTGGAATAAAATTCCAGATAAATTGGCATATATAGTTCAGGCTTTTTTTCGAAGATGGCGCCACCAATCAATTCGTGATGTCATCATTAGGCGCTTTGGGAAACGCTGTTCCGTCGGATCACAGCTCCTTGTCCAGCGGTTCCGAAAGGCCTATGGACAACATAACCTCTTTCTTATTGTGTATTTGTTTTGTTTTTTATTGTTGATTTTATAAAACAAAAACAATAGGAACAAAGCAAATTTACAACCATTAAGGTGGGTTTATACAGCACATAACATAACATAAGAAATAAGATAAAATAAGACATAACATAATATAAGAAATAAGAATTTTGTGGCGTTTATACAGAAAATAACATAACATAAGAAATAATTTCTAACCAATCAGCTGGTACGTGTAATTATGTAAACTCTACCGAAAACACTATATTTGATCAAAAAAATTATTAATTAATAATTTAGCAGAAACAGGAAATAAATATCGAATTCCAAAAAATTACCAATAGCTGAAAACAAAATCAAAATATTTTTTTTTTTGGTTGGAATCTTTTGTTTACGACTCTGCCATTGCCGATATCAAGGGAGGAGCATGCGCAGATCTGTTTTCACATAAAATAAGATATAAAAGTTAAAAGTTAACCAACTTTCTTATTTCTTATGTTATATTATGTTATGTTATTTTCTATATAAACGCCATAAGGGGTTTCCATAAGGTCAACTTTTTATCTTATGTTTTGTTATTTCTTATGTTATGTTATGTGGCTGTATAAACCCACCTATTCAAAATAACACAATTTTACGTAGGTATACGTAAAAAAATTGGATCGTGTTTTATAGGACAGAATGTCTATGAAAAAATAAAATGCATGTATGATAATTAAAAATATTTATTAACAAAAGGTGAAAAGTGCTAAAATTAGAGTTTTTTCCTTTGTGTTCTTGTATATTAGTGCAATAATAATATCCACCAATGCAGTAGAACATTCCATTTAGGTATATTTTCTCTGCATGCTCTGTCAAGTACTGGCTTTGTATTTGTTTTACTGGATCTTGGATCTTTAACAACATCTGAAATTGTGTAAGACTATTTTTTAGAAGTTGGTGAAGCCTATTTTCCCACTGGCCAATGATTTGCTGCTTTACGATGGAGATTTCGTTCGGCAGTATCTAAAAACAAAAATTACTCAGAATAATGATCATATTTGCCTTTCACATATTATTGGCGTAGCATTATCCATGAAAATTTGGCAGGTTGACCCTCGTATAATAATGACAGTATATGTTAAATTCTAGACAGTTTTAAGTGTGTTTCACATAATTTCGCAAGTGTCGCAGTATTAAAATTCTCTGGCCTATCTAGCCAATCAAATTTGACACATCTGTCAATATATTTTTTAATAGTGCAATATATAAACGGTACCTTACTATTCTGCATACCTGCAAAATCCATTGACATTTTTCAAAATTCGGTTTGTTTAATTGTCAAATTTATTTCATATTTAAGATGCCCAAAATAATTTCTCAAGGAAAATAGGAAATAATAAAATGTTACGGTTATTTCGAGAAAAGCAAACCAGAGGTTCTTCAAGGAATAATTGAAGCCCAACTACCAGATATATTTGGGGTAGGTATAGTCTAAATATAGATGTAAAGCCATTTCTTACAACCAGCAACCAATATTTTTGTTCGACCAAACCCGAAAAAAAAAGTTACTGCGAAAATATATTTATGCTGTTAAGCTTATTGTTAAGGTTACGTTGGATTTATTTTATTTCAAAATAAATTACTTAAATAATTTTACATTTTACTAAGTAACCTTCCCATTTTTAAAAAAAAAAATTAATTTGGAAAAATATTTTGGAATTGAATCTACTCAGATATTTTACACATTCTGGCAACTTCGCTTTCTGTTTTATAACCCTGAAATTTAAAAAATACTTTGTCATCAAATGTCATTATTATACGTACGAAGGCATAGAAGGGACACCGAACTTTTTTTTTCTCAATTTTTAAAATTTCGACTTATACCTCGAAATTTCTAATTTTCGAGTTATATCACGAAATTTTACTAGGTATAAAATTTCCAGTTATAAGTCGAAATTTTGAAATTTCGAGTTATAAGGCGAAATTTTATAGTAAAATTTCGTAATATAACTCGAAATTTAGAAATTTTGAGTTATAAGTCGAAATTTAGAAATTAATTTAGAAATTTCGAGTTATAAGTCGAAATTTTAAATTTTCGTGTTACAAGTCGAAATTTTGAAATTTCGAGTTATTAGTGAAAATTTCAAAATTTCGAGTTTTATCACGAAATTTTACTATAAAATTTCGAGTTATAAGTCAAAATTTTGAAATTTCGAGTTATAAGTCGAAGTTTTAGAGTAAAATTTCGTGTTATAACTCGAAATTTTTAAAATTAAGAAATAAAAAAGTTCTTTGTCCCTTCTACGCCTTCGTATATACGAGGGTCAACCTGTCAAATTTCCATGGATAATGCTACGCCAATAATATCTGAAAAGCATAGATACTCCTGGAGATAAACATACCTTCAGTCTATTCTCTATTAAAAGCCTGCTTCTCTCAGACTGAAACTCTTTCCTCTGTGAGAGAAGCCTGTGTGGCATTTGGCCCATATCCCACTGCTTCTTTTGAAACTTTCTTTTTAGGTTTCTTGTGAGAATTTTCTGGAATCTGCGCTTTACGTGCATTGTCATATTCACGTGGCTTCTTGCATTTTTTCACAAACGATTGAAAGACAGTACCTTGCACCGTTGGCCTCTAGTCCAGCCAAGTTGAGCTTTGCCAATCTGCACCTTTATTGTACCCAAGTCCAGACAAATAGGCTTTTGTCTGCAAGGAACTTTTTTGGATGGCACTCAACCGTTTGCGGACATAAACATCTCAGCTCCATTGTTTTGTTTCATTATCAATCCACAAGCTGATTGATAAATCAGCTTGTGGCCTTAGCTAACACAATTCATTGAAAATTGAAAATCCCAGCAATCTCCATTTCTCCTACTTTATTGCTAAAACATCCATTACATTGACAATATGAAGGACTTAATTTGAGGTGTTTTCCAAAAACATGATAAGGCCCATTTTCCAAATCAGTTTTTAAATTATCGACATCACCATGTGCGTTGATATACAGTGTGTCCAAGATAAGGATGGGATAGCATTAGGATCTGGAGATCGGTTGGAGTTACAATGTTGGTTAGATTAGGAAAAAGTTGCGCAATTTACTGCTCAATAAAATGGTACTTTTACATTTGGAAAATTCTGAATACTTTTTGAGATATCCAGAAAAAAACGAAATTTTGCAAAATCGATTTTATTTTTTTCTGAGCTCATTTAAGGAGATATTTCAAAATAAATGTCACTTCATCATAAAAACTTCTTCAACTCTACGAGATGACATTTTCAAATATAAAATCTGACGATCATCTTTAGGCTCAACTTAATTTTTTTAAACTGCTAGACAATTGCTCTCGAGCAAAAGTAAAATTTCGACTAACTTGCAAGCTAAATATTTGTGGAACCAAAATATGATAGTTTTCCATGGAAAAATGTCAGTTTAGGGAATACTTATCGTTGAGGCTTCCCTAAAATAGTTGGTGGAAACGGCCAGAAATCAACAATTCTGTTTCCTAGGATATTTGTCGAGTGTCTTCTTAGGCCCAGTTGTACAATCTCGGTTCAAAACAAAGATCAGCTGAACTCGAATGGTACTTGAGCTTTCCCATTTGGAATACATTGCTGTCAGCTATTAATTTTTTTTAACAAGTTTGACAGCAATGCATTTCAAATGGGGAAGTTCAAGTACCAGTCGAGTTCAGCTGAACTCTGTTTAGAACCAAGATTGTACAGCTAGACCTTAGTGTCTATAATGTGTTTATAAATATTTCATCTAACTCATTATATTCCTCTTGGCTTATAAATGCGAACTCATGTAGCTTTTTATCAGGCAACATAATATACATTTATGGGTCTTGTTCAAATTGTAGACAGAAGAAGATACATTATATTCTTCAATGAGGAGGTTGCTAGAATCAAAAATCTAAAAAGATACTTAGGCCCAGTTGTACAATCTTGGTTCAAAGCAGAGTTCAGCTGTACTTGACTGGTACTTCAACTTCTAGCTGACAGCAATGTATTTTAAATGGGAAAGCTCAAGTACCAGTCGAGTTCAGTTGAACTTTATTTTGAACCGAGATTGTACAACTAGGCATTAGTATTAGCATTGTATGTATTAGGTGGTATTAGTTTATTGGCTTACATGTCAAGGGGATCAATGATGCCAGTTGAAATTATTTTGTCCATAATAGGGGTGTCATCTTCATTTTTGTAGCACTAGAGAACATTTGAAACCTGCTTGTAATATAACTATGTATATATTTTTTTTCCATGAATAAATTTTGACACATAATAACACAGTTGATCTCTTGGTCTTGGGATACTGGTAATATCTGTGGTAATATCATGTTAGACAAGATTGTCTTTGGGTTTTCCTGATCTTGAAAATTAGCTTCTTCCTTCTAGTTATGTATGTATGTTTTTTCTATAATCAGCTTGCCTGCCTCTTGCACCTACAAAAGCTGCTTAGTGCAGGGGCAACCAAAAAAGCAATATATTTCATTGCAGAATAACAGTCATAAATTGGATACGTCCTGAAATCTAAGTTGTAATTTACCTCTTTGAACACACTGGCTCTAGAGCTTCCACCAGCATTCCGGCTATTTGCATAGAAATGTTTTTGCAAGACCATACATAATATAATAATGAACCATTTTGCATAGGAACCTAAGTAATCAAAAGTAGAGTTGGATAAATTTATTAGTGTAGGGTAATAAAACCAAATTTTTGAAATTATTTTTCTTTCCTGTGCTTTTAGGAAGGAAATCGCGGTACTTAGCTTTTGCTGCGCTCTACTCAACTCCACTGTTTTTTTTTTTAGGAACATGGTAATTTTCTTTCAATTATTGTCCCAGTCTTTTACAAAAGAAAATCCAAAAATATAAAAAATAGTCCGGTAAAAATTGCTTGCAACTTGTGAGTAAACACCAAGGATGTAAACATTGCATTCTCTGCCGGAAAAAAATTACCCCCCAAACCAATTCAAAATAAATTTCGAATTATATTTTTATTATCTGTGTTTATATCGCCAAGGCCAAAGTCCAAAGTTCAACAACGGTCCAATCAAACGAGAGTGAAAGGTTTTCTTTCTTCTTTGTCTAATACTAAAAAAGAAACAAAGACAGACATAGGTCGTAATACGCACATTGAAAGCGAAAAACGATGATAACTTCAATAATAATAAACTATATAATGTTTTTCATTATCCCTTCCAAAATAGTCAAAAAATTATTTACCTAGTAAAAAGATTCCGAAATCAAAACAAGGCAATTTCTTCATAAACAAAAACCTGTTCTATAAACCTATATCTAAGTCCCAATTCTTTCCTAATAAAATAAAATAGGAAAAAATAAGTATGTCAAGGTCAACTTTGAGGATTGTGGTTGGCCAGGCAAAATAATAATGGCAATTTCCATTCGGCAATCAGTGCGAACTGAGTGAGAAAAGTTGCACTGATTCTGCAAATTGAAATCGCTATAATAATTCAAATACTAAATCTTGGCACCGCCATCTATATATTTTTTTAAAAACTAAAATCTAATTTGAAGGGGGGTTATTGCGGCCTTAATGACATTTTATAAAAGTAGTCAAAGAAAAAGTTTCTCACATGAATGAACTTAATCGTCTTATACCTGATAATTTTTCTGAACAAATTAGTATGGCAACAAATTGCTAAATCGCCAATGAAATTAAAAGGCAAAAGCTGATATAAGTATTTATAGAACCAAACGAGTTTGTGCTATTTTTTATTTGTATTTATCCAGTTAGCTGCATTGTATGAAGATATCAAAAATGATCGTGCTCAAGGACCGTTATGAAATCGGAAACCCCAATTTTGACTTAAATTATATTATAATAATTGTTCAAAATTATTGATTTATAAAAATGGGATGACGGAACATTCCCCAAGTCTAGTAACACTGGATTGGATACTGAGTGGTTTTTTTAATGTTTTTTTTTTTGGGATGTAAATATAGATTTTTTAAAAGATAGGTACCTTGTTCCGATAAACTTGGGTAGTGACTAGTGAGCGAATCTCCTGGAACATATAAGTATTTACTTAACCACCACACCTCTTCGCGACCAATCAATCTGGCTAAATTCTGACGGGAAATAATTTTCTCAGAAAGGCGAATAAGGCGATGAAGCATCAATCTACTTCAATGTGTCATCGATGTATGTTTAGATTCGCAAGTTGCTAAACATTGGCATACAAATATAGGACGGCTGAGAAGGATAACAGTGGGAGCCTGCAGAGGAGAAACCCCTCTGGGAGCTCTAGAAACCGGTCTCCAGGTAACCCGTTTGTGGGGGATGGTCGCTCTTCAATGGGCGATGTGTCAAAGTGGTTTTGGTCCAGTTGATTTTTTGGCCTCATGTCATAAACTCTGTGGAGTATCTGTTATAGTACCAGGTTATAGTCCACTAAACTTCTCAGGTCTTGATTCCAATATGTGGGTGCCTTCTGTAGGAGTTTCTCTTTCTGGAGGCGCATGAAGTCTTTTTCGAAAGTCAGTCAGTGTCGTCTAGCAATGGTTTTCATCATCGGGACCTAAAGTGGTCGAGTCGTTGCCGTTCTGGTTTTATTCCTAGCTCCTATTTGACTTTTACACGTGAATTTAGCATCCATTGTGAGACCTTAGTACTTCATTTCATTGGTCTATGGTATATCCTCGCCTCATCTTATCTGAGTTGGTAGGCAAATTGTATCATCTTCTTTGGAATAGGATAGCTTGGCTTTTCTGTGCAATAATCTTGATCCTCCAGTTAAAGTACCATTGGTAGCCGAGAACCGAGGTCTGGCTGGCTGAGTAATTTCGTGGTTCTACGAGGAATATTATGATGAAATAGTCTTTGGAAAGGCAATCTTTGTTTTTGCGCTCTCAGGTAGTTCGTAGGTGAAGATGGAGTAGAGGTGCGATCCAAGAACCGTACCCTTGGAGTACTTCAGCCTTTTCGGCATTGAGCGTTGCAGGCCCATCTTTACTGAATGAAATCGGCTCGCCAGGTAGCTTTGGAATAGTTTGAAAGTTTTTGCTAGTAGGTATTCAGCTTGTAGTCTGCAGATATCATCTCTGTGTTAGCCCATTGTGTCATTATCGGTTGAACTCTTGCTCGGCGTCAAGCAGAACTACGCCTGCAGGGCTTATACAATTGAGTTCGTCTATGAGCTGGGTTGGTGTGAATATGTGGTTCACTATCGATCTGCCTGCTCAAAAACCTGCTTGCTGCTTTTCTTCCATGACCTGGCATTTTTGTTCGATTCTATTTTGAATATCCTTCCCATAGACTCTGCTTATCGAACTTATTACTGCTATTCCTTGGTAATTTTCACATGCGCTCTTGTCATCTTTCACGAAGAAGCCCAAGTTAGAGTATGGAATAAAATATGTAGTACAGAAAAAAATAATCATTGGAAAGAAACTGTAGGCATATTAATACTCATCTGCCATCTGGGACGTAAAAGAACATAGAAATTTGGAATACTGAAAAACAGCGGGACAAAAAAAACCAAGGATATTATTACCGAAATAACACTTCAGCAACGGGACGAGTATTTCGAAGAATTACTGACAGAACAACGGGCAGACTTCAAAGAAGAAAGGAACAGAGACTTTAAAGAAGAAAGGAAAAGACACAACAGATTTTAAAAAAAATAAGAATCATAAAGGAAGAACCAACCAGTAAAATATAAGACTAACTTCTCTATCTAAGCCTCCACGACATAAAACTCTAGAAGACTTTGGAACAACTCCCAAGGTGGTCTCAAGCTCAAGGCAAGTGGGTCTGGTCGCTACCACGTTCTAGATCAAACAGAAATTACAGAAGCCCATGGCCAATCTTATCCCCATCGGAAGAAAGGATCAAAAAATGGCAGCAATTTCAAGTTATTGACAATTCTGTGAGGAACTGAACAGATAATTAATTACTCCAAACTTGTTAATCTAAGAACTAATTGCTCTGATTATTCCATTCCGCTTCATGAAAGTGCTCGACCCAAAAACGTACTAGATTATTCCCTGGAATTGAATTCCCACAATAAAACTGAAGCTTCGAATAGAGGGATTTGGTAAATTAGAAGTGTCGTTGATTCTACTAAGGCAACAACGTAAAAGACATGAAATCGCACAGAATTACGCAGGTAATACTTATATTGGACTATATTTTAGGATATTTTTAGAAAGAAAGCAGCGATACAAACTCCTTATTAATTGAGCAAATAATTTTTTGACTGTAAGAATGAGATTATCGAGCGGAGGAGCGAGCAAAACTGAATAGCAATAATAGCCAAAATGCTACAAGAAATATGAAAATTCACTTATATTTTTCACTTAACTTTCTATAACAATAATTATTCTCTTATTGAAGCTGACTGCAAAAACAAACTACGCGCCTTATAAGTATACGAAACCAATTATATATACGAAACCAAGGACTAAGAAATCTCTAGAATTTTCGTAGATTCTTCTTTATTCACAACACACAATATAAATCAATTCCTGAATATTTCCGCACAAGCTGTGCATAGTTACGTCAGCTTTTACGCATAATGTAATTCCGTAACACTGGCCTTCCTCGTTAATTATATCGTTCCGATTTGACCATTTGTTCTCGTAATAAACCTTCAAGATGCACCACCTTCTCTTCTACGTGTAAACCTCCTCTTAAATCCATAATCATCCCATCTACAAGCAGTATGTACTATGCCTATCAAAGTTCTTAGAACCATCTCTTTGGAAATAATGTCCTCTAGATCTATGTTTTTCATCATAATGCAATTATCTTCAGCATCGCAACTATCCAAATGCTCAATATCTCTATACCTGTCAAATAAATGCCGTCTAGGATGAATTCCTGTTCATCCAAGACTACCCTCATGCCTGCGTGTTTCTTGTTCCCATGGACTGACGGTAACTAGAAAAGTGACCACGTGTTTCGTGTTGTCTTGTTCATGCCAGCGCGGATGTCACTATCTTCTAATTGATCACTTTTAAGCTGATCGAAACCTCATTCTTGATCCATTCCATATTGGAGACTTGGAACAGGAACTTCTTCACGCTGCTCAATTTTGAGGCAATGCTTGCATTGACCTTGGTATGGTCGCCTAGATAAGGCATCTGCATTGTCAGTTGTCATACAGTTTACCATAACGCTGTTACGATGTCAAAATCTTACTGTTGCAACTTCTTAATTGAAGGCTGAGAGTCACCAGAAGTAGAGCAAGATCTCAGTCGTATACAGTCACGTCAAAAATATTATCTTCTTTCGCGCTGAAAACATTCGGTGCCGGCTTTCAAGGGCCCTTGACAGCTTCTGGTGACAAGCTTTTGTATTTCTTCCAGCAGCTCCCTCATTGTATCTCTAATTTCTTCTATTGGCTTTCTTCTACTTGTATTGATACAGCTCTGATCTTTTGTTTGGATGTCTTTAAGGTCGCTTCGATTTCTAGACACATCCATATCTATAATTCTATTAATAACGAACTTCGCGAGTCCAGTAAAGCGCTCTTTACTAAAAACAACAACTTTGAACTAATTGACTTCACAAAACTCACTTATCGCTTTGACTTAACTTTCGACAATACTTTTATTATAATTGACTGTAACTCACAAACTACACGCTTTATAAACGAATCAATCAATCGAGAAATCTTTAGTTTTCTCGTGAATTCTTGATTTTTTGATGCACACAATAAGAATTCCCGAATATTTCCGTTTGGGTGGTGAGAAATAGAGTGGAAACCGTATATTTTTGTATAGCATAATTTAGCTTTGTAAATAAACCTTCTCCATACCATGGTTCATATAGACAAAAATTCAGTATTATCTAAATTATCCTGTATGCCTGAATAGTTGCTCCAATAATTGTCATTATTTTTACTTGGATATATTCGTTAGGTAGTTATTGTTATTGTTATTGTCTAGTTATTTAATGTTAAGAGTCATACCTAATTTTCACGAACGACTGATGTAATTACTTTTCAAATTAAACTAAAACGCATCAGGGAATTATAGTTGGGTTAACTAATGTTGCGGGTACTTCTTCTCACGCAAACTAATTGAAAAATTCATTAGTGCTGCCCGAATAATTGATTACACAAATATAACAAAATTGTCTGAAAAAAAAAAAAAATTTTAGACTAATTAATGAAATGAGCATTGGGAAAAACAGCGTACAAAAAAATGTGAGCCGAAAATGAAGCCATAAAATTATTCAAAAGGAAAGTTTCAGTTAATGATGAAAATTAATTTTCGGACCATCTAGCTGCAGGCATTTTGCTTGGCACTTCGGGATATGTGAAATTTCTGCTATTCTCTTTGATGTTTGTGGTTACAGAATATATAGGTTCTGTGGTGTGGCATAAACTAACTCAAATAATTTCTACCATATTAATTTCAAGCAATAATAAGATTTATTTAATGTTTGAAATAAATTAAACTAATATGTCAAGGAATTGAACGTAGGTACGTCACTGAGAGTTGTGAAATTTCATTCTGCAAGATTTTTCATTAAATGAAAATGTGAATCTGGTAAAAGTGTAATTGGAGTGGAAGAGATGGAAAAAATAATAGAAGGATGATGGGTTGGCCTGGAACATAATCTCCAGGGTAATAATGCCTTTGAGCTAAAGGATACATAATTGAAAAAATAAATAAAAAATAAATAATAAGAAACTATAGACGAAAATCTAGAAAACGAAAAGCAATTCCATTATTAAAAACGGCAGGGGTAATAGTTCTCAACCAAAGTAAGGGTCAGGCGACTGAAATGAATGCCATCTACCTTGGCATTGAGTTTCCTTATCGCGTGTCACAGACTAATTTTCCGTTTAAAAGTAAGATCGATGACACCGGTGAAAAATAGTACAGCGTTTGTTATTTTGATGCCTGGCATTCGCGGCAGTTGTTATAAATTTTCCTTGTGAGAATATTTTTTGATGATGTCAAATATTAAGCTGGAATAAATCAAATTTTCGTTTAACTTTGTATACACTTGATGTCTCTTACTTTAGAGGATAAATGGCGGATTGGCGAAACGACATATAAGAAAGAAATTAAAAAGTATGGATAAGACATAAGAAATAACTAATTAATGCGTTCAACACAGACCATACAAAAGTTACCTTTTGCCTATGTTTTCCCCCAAAAATATCGATCACAATCGGTCAGTTGGAATTCCAATAAAACTTGTGATTTTTCGACTTTCGATCTGCTTTACTCCTGGCACAGAGTCACTGCTATGATATGTGTTTTTTTTTCTTCAGAAAATATGTATTTTTGTGCTGAAAGATCAATTCTGTTTGTCCATTGTTTTTCACATGATTCAGGTTTCAAAACTATAAAATGTGATAACTTTTTGGGTAGGTAGATGTTACTAGGAGAATTCTCTGATTTCTGTCGTCAAGTTTTTTTCTCTTTTAGGTTTTTACGCTTATTTGCCTTGCTGATGATAGAATAGGTACTAAATTAACTATTCCGAAGCGTAAGAAAAAACTTCAGCATTTTTATTTTTCAATCTGAATGACTCTCGAGAAACCCTTCGAAGGGTTTAAACACAGTCGATAAAAA
This sequence comes from Ceutorhynchus assimilis, assembly GCA_917834065.1. NCBI lineage: Eukaryota > Metazoa > Arthropoda > Insecta > Coleoptera > Curculionidae > Ceutorhynchus > Ceutorhynchus assimilis. Next base: position 16,363,893 of record OU892277.1, on the reverse strand, counting down.
ACCGCCTCCAAAAGATAAAATAGGTGTAGCGGAGAGTGTTCTACCCTTGGACAATTTTCAATTCCAATTTTTTTCTGTCGGGATGTTTCAATATCAATCAATATATTCACTACTTACATATCTACTTAAGGTAATTTTGACTATACTCAGAAAAAAATTCTCAAGCAGTTTATGTTATGTCCTCGGTTATGTCATTATGTCGATATGAGTATAAGCAAATTTATAGTTACAAATTGCCCCAAAATACAACCGCATCTTGTACCTTCGCACTATAATTGAAATTACAAGTAAACAAGAAAAAAACCTCCCATATACAAAACATATTTATCAAGAAATATCAAATGACATGAAGTTTATATGAAAAGAAAATACATATTTATTAGGAGACATTCAACGATATGACGTCTATTGGAAAAGAAAATCGTTCCATGCAGTGTTCTGATCCTCCAACAACTGTATTGTCTTTTGGCATCTTTCCTGAAATATCCGAATCAGAAATTTCGTACAATTCTTTAGTTTTAGGAAATTAGTTACAGTTCATAATTTTTTAAAAATAAACTGCCTCAATACCTTTATTCTCCACAATCTGTTTTATTTCTACTAGGCAATATCTAATAGCCTTTTCCCCATTTAATTCTACCAATACAAAATCTCCTTCCAATACTGCAAAGTTTTCCTCTTTTTTTTCCAAACTTTCTTCTCCAAATAGTCGTCCTCATCGCTCGTAGAATAGGAATTTCAATGTTGTCATTACGAAAACTTTCTTCACAGACTTTTCTTTTTACTTTTTTAATTCTGGTCTCTTTTTTTTTTGCTTGTCTCTTGAACAATTTCATCACTATTTCGTTTTTTTTTCTGGTATTTCCTGCCTTGGAGATATGTTTTGAAGTTGAGTTAAGTGAAGGCTTTTGGGAAGGGTTTTCGAACTGTTTCGTACAGGGTGATGGGTTGAAATAGGCCTTATAAGGACCAAACACAGTTCTGTTTAAAGGTTGGAGCTTATGTGATATATGAAGTGGAAACGTAAGTAGTACAACACCATTGAACTTTGCAAGATGATATGGCTCTCATGATTGAAATAGAGGCATTTTTCCTGATTTGACTAACTGATTTGCAGTACCTGAGGGAGTTCCAATTTTCATGTGTGGCATTCAGAAAACAAATTTTGATTCATACGAGATGTACGCTATGGAATCTTCCAAGCAACAGAGAAGGGAAACCACCTTCACTACCCCATTAATATATGTCATGATTTTTGATCTACGGCAAAAGATGGCACACCTACTCCTTTTGTCTCAAAGTACATGCATCCCAAGGTACGACACTCTCCCTATATTTTGGAAAAGCATATGATACTAATTTATATAGGCACACAAATAGGCCCTTACATTTGGTTATACTGTTTTCACTTCCTAATCCTTTTTCTTGTTTTTTTTTTTAGTGCATTTTTCTTCTCTATCACTCAAATTCTTATCTTTTTCTGGAGTTTCCTTTTTTGTTGATTTTCTCATTCCACTACTTTGTCCTCTACAACCTCTTCGATTCCATACATAACATCATCTCATGATAATATGATATTTAACAATCACATAAGTCTCTGGATTTCACAGTCTTTAGCCGTTTATGCTATATCTAATTAATCTTACTTGTCTTGCTCTCGTATCCCTTTTGACCCCCCGAGTTTGACATCTCTAGAAACCTACGCTTTACTTCCAAATACTTTTAATTTGCTTGAATCAGTCTCTTCATCGAATCGATATCACCCAACAGGGCACTGGTAAGTGAACGATCAAGCTGATATGTTACGATTATTATAAATAGTAGCCTCACCCCACAAATATTTTGCCAACATTGTCTCAGCCAACTAACTTCTGACGGCGATGTTGTCAAGTAATATTTATAAATTTTTGAGAATCAATATTTATACCTATTATGAAGATATACAATTCAATTCATCAACTCATTTGATATTAAAAGTAATATCTAGAATAAAGCTTTACAATTAATACTACAAGAATTTCTATGTGATTTACATTCAATATCTCTACTATTTTTTCCTTGTATTACTGCTTCCTCGTTTTCAAAAATAATCTTTCTTTTATTTATCTTTTGAAAGACAGCAAATTATCTGTTAATTTAGGCATTGACTGTAAAATTTAGGTTTGTATTATTGTATTCCAGCTACTTTTTTCTTTTATGTGCAGTTATACCTATTGTTTCTGTTGGCTACTGCAATTTTCACTACATTTTGCATACATTTCTACATCTGTCATGCAGTAACGAAATCATCAGTCGCACCAATGTCAAGAATGAAATTTACTTCAAAATACTTACGTTTGGCGTAGCTAGGTTTCCTCCCAAAACCTGTGTAATTATTGGAATTTATTAACTGTTCAGCTGCATCACACTGCTCCCAAAATCTCCTGATTCTGACGCGATTGCTTATTTTGAAACCGAGAATTAGAGAAAGTAGATGATATTAAAAACAAGTTGATTTGATTCGGACACAAATGATGTCAGATACGTGAATTTTTAAGCAAATCATTGAGTGCAAGCTAGGGGGAAGAAGAAGACGCGGATGACTGAGAAGAAGCTGGAGAGGTGGAGTAGACGCGGAAATGAGTGACCGAGACTTGGAAGAAGAGGCCTAGATTGACAGAGATGGTTGGGGATCGGAAATTGGAAGACGAAGAACCTTATAGACAGATAATTTTATTATAATTATTGCTGTTCGACAAACGAGAAAATTATAAACCTGATGCAGTTATTTTACAATACACAACTTGACTTTAACAACGAAACAACTGATATCTAAACAACTTTACTTTGTTTTCCACGTTAGCCTTGAAACTTGTTTTTGAAATCACTGGAAGAAGGAAGTTAAAAGGTTTCACTTATTTATTTCTATTTCTGCTTTATTCAGGTACCTTTCACCTTGACGCCATATTTGTCCTGATAATCTTGATGTCCACCGGACCATCTTGTAGGTGATATGCTTCTTGTGGTGGACTCCATTCCAACATTTTTGGTTCTGGAAGGTTCTTCGCAGATACTTGTAAGAACTGACTTGTTTTATGGGGCTTCCATCCACTTTTATTTCTTCTGTTATCACGAAATTTGACAGGCATTCAGTTTTATTGGCGTTTATTTTCACAGATTACTTTGACATTAACTGTGCTGACTGCTATACACCTGGCAAAGTGAGTAAATTACTTTATTCTTGGAAAATATTAAATTTCATCTATCCATAATTTTAGAAATTCGAGAGTTCCATGCAAGTACTTTAACGATAGATGGCCTAAGGCCAAAAATGCTTTGTATTGAGTTTGTATTAAAAAAAATTAAAAGACATACAAAAAACCAACCCTTTTTTTGAATAATAAACGGTCTGGTCCTGAGACGTGAAAGACGCCGCCTGCTGGCTTGTCATGGTCTGTTCGGACTAAGTAGGCCTGGATGCAAAAAAAAAATGGGCATATTTGTAATTCTTAAATCTACGAATCCGATGGTAGGTAACAAATGACAGAAAACGTATGTCTTATGTGTCATTAATTCAAATTTTTATCAAACTGCAAAAAAGTTATGTCTATATCTGGTATAGGTAATTAGTCTTTTGACACAATATATTCATAAAGATATAGTTTTATAGTTTAACACTTTATTTGCTAATGACTTATTATTTTGATCAAATTGTCGATTTTGATATTACTTGAAGCTGTCCTATAAAATCGATAGTTAGCAACCTGAAATTTTCATTAACTTCACCAATGCCAATTTAATCGTGGAAATTTGTTTCGAAATGAGATTTCTCCAGTCTCCTATTTGACCATTTCGCGATCGCTTTTGATGGGATTAAAAATATCATCTCTCAGATAAACGAGTTATCAATATACAAACATCAAATGCATAGGAATAAGGTTAGTACTAAAAAATATAATGTTATGCTTTCAGGCTCTACTCAGGTAAATTAAAAACAAATTGAAAATGATTATAAGCCTAAAAGGCAGATTCAAATTCAATTACCGTTTAGGGTGCAAATCAAAAAATGCACCTGCGAAAACAGAAAAGTCCAAATCAATTAGCTCTTCTTTTAAAAAAAGGGTATTGCAAACAAAGCCAATCAGCGATTCTGATGAAAAAGGTGTGACCTAATCGTTAGTTGTTTTAAATTTTATTTTAATGAGAAGCATGGCAGCTTTGAATAGTATACCAAAATTTCAATCTCTCTTGGATTATGTCTATCAAACGATTCGAGTATACGACTTATAGTCGAACTGGAATTGTAAAAACACAATGATCAAAATTATTGCCAATGCAAACTACGGCTACAGCTTACCTATGGCATTGTGAACTTACGATGCTCGAACTAAAAACCGATTCAATGTAATTGAAACTAAACCATTGTTGTGAATCCATGTGTTGTAATTTATTATTTTGTTGATTCATATAATAAAGCCAATGTCATACTCGGAAAACAAATGGTTTTAGGAGAGTATCAAGCAAAAAATACTTAAATAGGTATTTTATCAAATGGTGTGTCGCCAAAAACTTTCGGGTATATTGATAACCCCTTTCCCATCACCTCTGTAAAACAAACAAAAAATATTTATCCCAAATTAAAACAATAGGTACCAATCATAAAAAGAAAACAAGAAGAAATATTATTATCTTTAAAGTTAGCTGCTTCCACTTTATATATGGGCTATAAATTAGGTAGCTATCAAGCAAACATTTACACACACTGCAATTTATTATTCTTCCCAGCTTTCTGGGGCGGTTGTAGGGAGCTCTACGATTCTGTCTCTATCGCAATTTCCTTGGACATGTTTACCTTGTTCTGGTTAGTGTAATCTATTTAAACTTGACCTAGTAAAGCCTAAGGATTAGTAACTGGAACCCAAGCAAAACATCTGATGGGACTTGAAATAAATTGATGTAACGATATAGATTTTTTAATTGAAATTTTATTATTAGACAGGCTTTCCAAATGACTATGTAAATCACAACATTCTGCTCAAATGCAATCATGTCGTTCTAAATTAGTCTATAGTTGTCTAATTTGCATGATCTAATTTGAAGTTCCTATTCCATCAAATCCGAACTACCTCCCAACCGTCGCGCCGTATTGTCCGAAATTATTTTTCACAATTATAAAATTTTATCTGGTAGTTGGAATATTGCTGGGAATTTTTGACATCCTAATTTTTCGTCCTCTTCTAAAATGATTACTGCCTGTATTAAAAACCATTCACTTCAGTGTAATAATAATGCTTAATTGTCAAAAAAAACATAACATAATTTTTAGGCAAAGCCTTCAATTTGAAAATATAAATAATATCTAAGTCTTTGTCTGTCCTGTAAGAATATCGATCGATTAGTGTATTCTTTCGAGAAAGAATCTAAAATGAAGTTTCTCTGGAAAATCGCCCTTTTCGTTTACTGTATACCAAAAAAAAACATACATATTCACTACCAACCACTTCAAATCTCACTTTTCGTTATTATTATTTTTCAATGCATGGATATATACCTACTGGTTCAAATACATGCTATATGCAGAATTGTTCAAGTAATGTCATCATCATTCATCATAGGCATTCACGCGCTAAAAAGTATTATAACTATCATTTTTTGTGGGTTCTTTGATAGCTAAATATGCGTATTCGGGACAATCAGGACCCACAACTTCCCCCACAATGATTGCACTCTCAGCCAGGGGTAGCCGAACGTAGTCGTGTACCAGCTATCATAAGACGTTCTTATTCTTTTCTACGATTCTGTTTCTCATCCTCATCCATTCGCCTTTATTATTGGAAATACTGCGAGCTTTGATCTGGTCGTCATGTGGGTCTAATCGGTGCCGTAGCCTACCAGTAACCCAATCGATCTGATATAATTTGAGGTCAGCCTTGTATCGTTTAAATTGCCTTCCTTTGCTGCGTTGGCCATTTTTAAGTTCGAAATACATAATTTGCTTAGGAAAACATGAGTCTGGATCCATGTCAAGATAACCTTCTTAGTAAGGTGATAATAGACACATTTGTCAGGGCATTTGACTTACGTGGGTCATATTTCGGACTGTATAGCTTCTTATATACAGTATAGAAGCCAATATGTCAACCGGGAAGGAGGAACGTTACACCTTGCTCCTAGTCTGTCCTTGTTGTGACTCCTTCGTTCCTGGTCGTAAAAGTTGTGAATATCCGATATACGCTAAGAATTTGAAGATATCATTATGCGTCGAATCCTTGAGTGCTACAACGTCCATAGCGAGTTAGACAACTTAACTAATGGTGCCGGGATAATAACTTGGAACTTCATACAAGGAAAGTGCAAAGTTATGACCGTTATGAAATTTGTTAGACACAAGAATCCAATTGATTTTAATTGTGCTATTGAGAATCTCAAGCTTGACAAACGTCAAATATAATTACTCCGTATGGTTTTACACCAAATTAACTATGACGGTATGTTATTGTTTATAATGAAGTTTATACTGAATTGAGCGGTTCGCGGGAGGCCTTTGTATGATAATGAATCGGATTTTAATATGTACCTGAAGTTTAAATGTTACAAGTTTTCTCTTTATTTTTGGTTTTTCGTTTTCCATGTATTAAGGTTAATCTTTGATAAATGTACTCTTCTGTATTTTGGATTTTTAGAGCCTCAACTAAATATATAAATAATTCCTCAATATCAAGAGATCGAGAGAAAAGTCCTTCAGTCTTCACAATATATATTGTGAAGACTAAGGACTTTTCTTTCGATCTACGATGAATGTACTTCACCACGGACAAATCCTCGAGTCTCTAGCAAGAGTTACCTATGTTTAAAAAAAATCCAAAATAATATATATTTTTTTCTGTTCAAGACTTACTTTCAAGTTGGGGTGTGTATTTGTTTATAACGCATTTGCCATGAAGAGAGGCGCCCTCAAAATTTAGTTAATACTTCATCACTTTTTTATGTTTCAAATCGAGCAAGCGGGATTAAAATGAATAATTTTTCGGTGTATTTGTAGGCGAGGTAATATGGCTTCGCACTGATTTACAGAAATTTAATTAAACGAAGGATTCTCCGAACCTGTTCTAAAGATTCTTGATAGATTAATTTATTTGGTTTCCTTTCTGGAAACTACTTAAAAGATTCGCAGTTCATGAAATAAAATGAAAAACACTGAAGTGAATTCCACAGAAGTTTATATGGCAATTAAAAAAAATGCGTATTATATTCTATCCTGGAAAATTGCATCCAGTTAATGTAATATAAATGTGCGAAGCCGGTAATTCAGGGTATTAGAATGAATTATGTTTTAATATTTTTGGCTGCGACTACTACTTAACTGTGAATGATAAATGGATTGCCTCGCATCAAACCAAATTGAACTTTGGATACAAACGTATGTAATCAGTAATCCTAAAGTATACCACACGAAAAGTAAATCGCACAGGCAAAGACAAACCAGAAGCCGCCGCCAGACGTTTCTATTGTTTTGTGATTGGCATAATTTTTTTCGTACTTTTAGGTTTGTGTGATAATATGTACTAAATTTTGAAAAATGGTACGTATGATCCCTGATACTATCGTCTATCTGCTTATCCGATCTCTATTTTTTTTTTTTTAATTATTTGAACCCTGGATCGGTTCCTAAGAAAGTTCCTGAGTCCTTGCAATAAAGCTTGTATAAGAAACAAGTTTAAGTGCAAAATGATTTTAGGAATTCTAGGCAGCTTCAAACCTTGCAGGAAGTTTCAAAATTCAACAAAGATAATTCCGTAAAAAAATAAAACCCGGTCCTAAACGTGTTGCAGTGTATGCATTTCTAATGAAAATTTCAAGACTGAGAACAAAATCAACCAGTGCACAAACTCAAGCAAGCTGTAAATCTATAATTTGTTGAGTGCTCCTAAAACTAACTCTTCAGTGATGTGAATCCTGAAGAACTCGTCGCCTCTCCTGAGTTTGTTTGGCAATGCGGAAAAGTTTTCCGGTGTTTCCTTTGTATATGCTGTTTGGAGCTGTTCTGCTTAGAGCTCCGCAACCACAGCCAGATCCGTTACAAGGCTTCCTGTGCTCGGACCTCTGAACTGTATGTCCGATACGTGACTTGTCAAGGGACTCTTTATGTACCTGTAGAAGATCTTTCGCATTCGCATTTTTCGGAAATTAAATTTTAACCAATAAGAGCCAAACTAGAAAAAAATAATTTTTTGGGAATATTTAAAATATTTTCTGGGTCAGCGCTAAAGATTCATCGTCTAAATACTCACTAAAAAACAGAAAGAAATGATGGCTATAACTTGGGAGATAAAATTGAAAAATTTTAGAACATAATTTTGGACTTTTCCGAAAATCAAATTTCTTCATATTGAAAGCGTTTCGATAGGCCCATTCTTAAAATAGCCTTATTTAATATATGAGGAAATTGAAGGTATCGTCCATATCGTCTCAATGGGTGGGCTGCTGTCTCCGGCTCGCATTTTGTGCCAAATCCAAGGTTTCACCTAAATTTTCGTATATTTTGAATTAAACTATTTTCGCACCTCTCAGCTAGACGTCTAAAAGAAAGCCCTACTGGAATGGGACGGATGCCACCACTTTTTTATTCGTTATTCAAGCAAATCCAGAAAAATATTGGCTTAATTAAATTCAGAATAGAGGAATGGATAATTTAGAAAGATTTTTTAACATAAATCTAAATTTGTTATTTTAAATTTTTGTTTTCTAGAGAGTTTTTTACAATTTTTTGCAAGAAAAATTAGACAATAATTGAGAAAAATTACTGCACTGGGTTTTTTTCTCTTACTTTTACTTTTTTTTACTTATGTAAACCAAAAGAAAGCCAAAAAATTGATATTTCCTAAAATACATTTGTAGTAAGGGGATGGATGATTTACTACGGGATGTTGCAGGAGTAAATTCATTTCAGACAAGATAATTATCGTAATTTATTAGTTTCTACAGAATTGTGAGCAATATAAATCAGTTTGTAATCGTAACTATATCGTAACTAACATAATAATGACCTTCTTCTGTTCATATAGAATCTTTTGTTCTCAATAATAAATGACTAGCCGCCTTGCACGAATTTCGTCATTTAAGAACACACTTTTTCGGGATATGACTTTTGTCATTGCTTTTGTCAATTGTGAAAAAAGTGAACGAGGTTGTCAACTGGTTTTTGAAAGAAGGAAACTGTAGATAGTTGCGGGAGATTTGAAATAGAAATACTACACATTAAATCTTTTTGAAAATCGACCCATATACGTAAAATCGAATTCTGAACGAATTTTCGTTTTACAACTTTTTGACATATTGTCATTCAACTCCACTTTTTACAAATTTCTGGCCAAATTTTTGAATTTGCCGCCATGACGACTTCCGTGAAAGTTTTTTTGGTAGTGGATATGCTGAATTGATCTCAGGAAACATTTTCTCAATATCCAAATAATGAAATATTTTTCCATGAATTGCAAACTCTCTCACTGATAATGGATCTAATCTTGAACATAATATACGAAAAAGCAACATAGTTATAAAACTAATAAAATCAAGTGAGTCTGCGAAAGCGTACTTTTAGGTGCGAGATGTATTCAAATAGCCGAGGCGAAGCGAAGCGCAGCCGAAGCTATTTGAATACCTCCGAGCACCTAAAAGGGCTTTTGCAGCGTGTAATGTATTAAATTTTTCATTCTTCCCCCTCAAAAATCGTGAATAGGCATATGCGAAAGTGAAACATGCGAGTAGCGAAAGTGAAAGTAATTACTAGCATGTTTCACTTTCGCTTTCGCTCGCCTATGCAAGATAAAAAAATCTACTTTCGTAAGGGGGAGAATGAAAAATGTATTACCTTATCTGTTCAATTAAGCACTCGAAAATATATTAATAAAACTAGAATGATATGGATTGAGAATCAATGAAAACGACCAATTCCTAAATCATCTGCTAGACATAGATGATATTGAATCTACTACTAAGAGACAAGAAAGAAACACTAGGAAAAAGAAATTATGTCAAATCCACAATCCACATAACGAAATCATAAACACATTAGCATAAACAAAAGTAATAACGGAATATTTATGACTAGGACAAATTATGAAACCAAATCAGCCAGGAGAAATGAAGAAAACGAGAAGGTTGGCTAAGGCATAATCCGGAAAACTCCCTTGTATACTAAAATGCCCTCAATATCTAAGAACCAAGACTCTTCAATCATTATCCTCACAAACGGCTGTGAAGCATCGACCTTTCCAAATGAAAATATCCAATAAATTACTACACCCCAAAGAGCCATGAGTAGACTACGGCAAAACAATAAACTAAGAGACTGGAAGAGGAATAGTATTATCGATGAAGATATAAAAAAAACAGAAGTGTTCGCAAAGCAGCAATAAGATTCGCGGGACTTATCCTGAGACATAAAATATCAAATGCTAATGAAACACGCTGGACGAAGTGAATGCATATTTTTCTTTCAGGACAGAGAAACATTGACGAATGAGGAGCAGGCCTATGTTCAGAGGTGGATGTTCGGGACTGATTAGATAGATATTTTACAGGCAACCAACCAACGCATACTAACCATTCTAACAATACAAAGTAGCTTCCTTCCACTTTAGCATTTATTCCAAAACAAATGGACTATAAAAACCAATTTAACTAGGAATCTATTGAGGTACTTTTAACCAACGGTAAAAAAAGGAATATACTCCAATCCCTCTCTCTCTATTGACAAATACATAGCCCTCCCGTACCTTGACTATAAACCATTAACTATTGGATATTACCCGCACTCACCTTTTAACACCTTGGAAATCTCAACTGGCAATACAAATCCCTACTGAGTAGAAATCAATAAAACTAAACATGTAGCTAAAATTATAGAACGTGAAAAAAAGCGCAATTCCACCTTTGTGAGTTTCTGAAATAAAATTGACAACTAAGAAATTAAAAAGTTTAGGTTATGGAAAGTAATGTCGCCGTTCATGAAACACAGTTAAGAATGAACAATTAAGAGTCGCTCAACTTTCAACTTCCTAATTTTAAGTTTTTAATTTTTGAATGAAAATTAAAACGCGCAGGCATGTTTATAGGCTTGTAGCTGATAGCAATTTACTTGTATTTTTATTAGCTTACCATTATTTAGTTGTTGGTTTTTATTGATTTTTAAATGCAATGTTAAAAATAATTGAGGAGTCAAATTTTATTATGAGATCCATGCTATTTCTTTTGACTTGTGCTGCTTCGTCCTCAAAACAAAAAAGGGGAAAGCTGACAAGGTGAAGTGATTTAACCGGTAGAAGGATACGCCCCTAAATAAACATTAGAAAACTCATAGCCAATATCACTTTTCTGTAAAATTAATGAAATAGAAAAACCATGAAATATGTACACAAGGATGTCTATCGTGATGTATGAAAACCTGTCAAATGCCATTCCTGTTTCGGGTGCACATGACTGAGAGCTCTTGAACTTACTATTTTTTTCTATAAACGGCAATTATTATTAAGGGTTTTTGTGAAAATATGGACATTTCCAACCTAGTCTCGGGCACCAACAGTACTGGAAATTATAGGCAGTACCAATATACACCGTTTGGGGAACCTCACTTGACTTGCAAATTACTTTGAGGGTGGTTCAAGGGGGTAAAACAAATAATTGCGATTCATCGAAAAAAGGGTTTTTATGAAAATATGGATATTTCCACCCTTGTCTCGGGTACAAACAGTACTGGAAATTATAGGCAGTACCAATATACACCGTTTAGGGAACCTCACTTGACTTGCAAATTACTTTGAGGGTGGTTTAAGGGGTTAAAACTAATAATTGGGATTTATCGAAAAAAGGGTGTTTGTGAAAATCTGGACATTTCCAGCCTAGTCTCGGGCACAAATGGTACTAGAAGCTATAGGCGGTACCAATATACACCGGTTAGGGAACCTCACTTAAAATTTGCAAGTTAATTGCAAATTTTTTTGATGGTGGTTTAAGGGGGTAAAACTAATAATTGCGATTCATCGAGAAAAGGGTTTTTGTGAAAATCTGATTTTTGATAATTTTTATTTTTGAATTATTTTCAGTTTTTAATTCATAATTTTCATTCTTTTTTATACTCTCAATTCTCAATTCTGTGTTTTGATATTATGTGATGAACAAAAAATCTGATTGTGAATACCAATGTGGCTTGTCTATTTGCAACCATTTTGACTAGTAAAAAAAAGAAATAAAACTTCAAACGAATTCCATAAATAAGGAGATTGGAAGGTTAATTTCATTACTTTTGGATGGCAGTGATGATGGCCTATGGCCGAAAGCGCTTTGCACGAAATACAAAATGTCTATCCTTGTGCACCAAGTATTCAAATTTATGTATGAATGCGTTTTATCCATGTTCAACATAATTTTCTGACGTATGATACACACCTATGCTCAATTGCCTATCGAAAAATAGGCTATGGCTTAAGATTTTCCATAATTTTTAGTATAATAAAATCGAGGTCAGTACCTACCTAGGTCAATATATTTATTTTTCCCACAAAAGTGAAATACCTTTAATTTTTTGAGATTATAATAATAATAGTCATAACTAGTAAGTAGTAAACAATGTGAAATTCATGCTAAATTAATGAAAATGCAAAAATGTGGTTTAGGCTATGGAACTTTCTAAATTGGTAAAGTTAAACCCAGGTCTATTGTCGGAGTGTAAATATAAACAAGGTTAATGGGATAATTTTTTTTTAAAGAGAATTAGGGAAAGATGCGGTCCTGCTTGAGCTTAATGCGAGTTTCGGGCTCCCGGGATCGGCGGGGTGGGTCCCGGCGACAGGCGGATCCAAAAACTGTGCTCTATATGTGAGGCTGCGCCGCTCGCGGATTTCATCTCTACGGCATCGGCCGTTCTCATCAGTCCGTAGTCCGCGTGTTGCGGGATTGTTGGTCCAGGTCGGGCTGTTAACGTCGCCAGCAGCATCCCTAACCTTCTTCCGCTGCGGTGGGATGTCCAGTGGCGTCAACGACGAAAATCAGCGTCCTCCGGGCCACGCTAGTCCTTGCAATGGCGAAGATAAACATCCTCCGGTTGCCGACGGACATTGTTCGCCGACTACGGACACCAAACAACCCGAAATCATTCCAAAAGGTATTTTTGTAAAATATTTGATTTATTTTGTAAGTCCGCGCCAATCCAGACTTCATCGCGCCCTCTTATGGAATACGGACGACTCTCATTGCTACTGATAAAAAAGACTTCTTTCAAATGATATTCTCTAATTTCAATTTTAATTTTTGTCTTTTTTTCAAATATGTACACACATTTCTGAATATATCTGTCTTGAAAGGGTATATGTATACTCGTCGATTCACAGTTCTATTTGGTATGACACACACTTATTCATTTCCATTTTGGTTTAAGTGAAATATACCAAATTTTAAAAAAAATGAAAAGTGGAATCATTGGAAGATACAAATATTACACCATCAAAGCATTTAGAGCAATTTTTCTACTCTTCTTCAATTCTTCACAAAAATTATTTACCAACACAAAAAAAAAAAACAGCGATCGTTTCAATCAGTTATGATTTCATTTGATGTCTTTCCAGCAAGGGAAAAATAATTATTTCTAGAAACGTATTCATCTCTTCAAGGCCTGAATAAGGACTGTGCCGTTAACTCTTCTCTCTGTTTAGAGGCTCCTTCGTTAACGCTGTTGTGTTTTGCCAGAAAACCTGAGATAGTTATTGAAATTAACTTTCTTAAGTCTTTACCAGGCACATATGTATAAAAAAATATTTTCTCCTGGTAACAGTGAAACATCATAGCTATGATCTCAGACGATTTTTTTCCAGCATAGACTCATTGCATCAATTTCCATAGCCAATACTTGTTGTAGCCGAAGTTCTAGGTAACAAGGTTGTAGGTCCGGGGAAACTTGGTCCGCTAAATTATTCAAAGCAACTCCGCCCAACCAAATCAATGAATTCACTGCTGGAATTGTTAGTTTCTCTTACATGGCTCAAAATGGTTTATGATGTTTGAAGAATGTGAGTTATATTATCTGTTAATTATTCTGGCTCTCTTCCATGACTCAATGGAGATTGTACTTTTTTATATGGTTATAACCTATACATTTTTTAAAACTATGGGGCAGAATTCAGAGGTTGTCCCAAGTTTAATAACTATTCTATAATGCCCCGCGCCAAGGTGATGGAAAAGGTAGTGAACTCTGTAACAATAAATGTTCACCATTTTGTGTGAAATTTTCCTTTCCAGGCCCTTAGTATCTCTCCCAGATATATTTTGAACAATTTGGGGATATGCAGCAGCAACTTTTTGACACTGTAAATCCTTTGTAAACGTGAGTTCGTGTTCTGTTTTATGTTAGTCGTACAAAGGCTTGACAGATTTAATTAATTCAGTGTTTTTATTTGTTGTTTCTGCTTTGGAATATGGACCCTTTTTTAGATATATGAAAAGTACATGTATTTTATGGTTTCACAACAGTTTTTCTTCTATGAATTTATGGAAAGCGAAAGTTGGTTAATTTCCCGATCAAAATCTGTGATCCACTGTCGATTTCCCTGCTCGAAACCTGTTTGCTTCCCTGCCATAAACCCTTATCATCGAACTTGTTACTGCTAATGCACGGTGATTTTCATAATCGGTCTGGTCACCCTTCTTAAATATGGTAGACATGCAGTATTTTTGCGATTCTTCAGGAGTTTTTGTCTGATCTGAGAAAACTCTTGAAACTAGACCGCGATATGTTCGAGGAGTGTGGCGCGCCATGTAGGAAATCGCCCGCCGCAAGTTTAGAACCCAGTCCGCCCCTGAGTATGCCGATTACCCGTATTTTTTTTTATCTCGTCTATTTTCAGTTTTATTGAAAATCCAGTTATCCTCATGAGTTCGTTGATGTGTTCTCGACCTCCTTGAAACTTTTCTAGCGTTTCCATAAATAATTCTCTGGGATTCATCTCACCTGTCTTTTATGAACGTTGATATGGCGTTTTCGCTTGTGTTTTCTCTCAGGTGTTTTATTATTTTCCAACTTTCTGAACTAAGAGCCTTCTCTATATAGGTATTGATTTTCTGAAAATTTCGCTACCATGCTTCTTGTGCCTTGAGCAAATTTTTTTTTGTACTCTTTCAAATTCCATTCCATCCTCTGCTTTCTTTCAGCTAAAATATAGCTCAAACTGTTTTTTGCTGCTGTCCTTTGCTATGCTTTCGTCTGATTGATATTCTTTCTAATTTAAGTTGTTTCAATGGTGTCCCAGGGCTTCGAAAGCCGCTAGATGAATTATCTGTTTTATGTTTTCGTAGTTTCCATTCATCATTCAAATATCGATTTTACAGTAGTCCATCATTCAGTCAGCATTGATATAATCTTTTAACATTATCTTGTTCTCAGCTCTTTAGGTTGTATTTCGGGTTTATACTTTTTCAGCTTCATTTATATTTTCTAATATTTTGCGTTCTGTTTATCTTCCTCAAAAATAATATATCTGTGCGCAATGGTCAATACCATATGCTGCACCTCTGTCCGTCCTTGTGTTTTAAATTCGTTTCATGTCTCATTATGTTATAATCGATTTCAATTTTATCTCTTTGTGTTAAAAACATCCATTTAGGATTTGCTTTTGGATTTAAGAGCACATGTTGAGGACATTTTTCCGATATTAATGACCGTAAGTTGAAATATCTTCGAGATTTTTCGTTAAAACGAGTGGCTAGCTTCTTCAAAGGTGATTTCATCTCCGACTTTGAATGCAGACTGAGTCGCTCGTGATCGCAGGTTGTATTTATATCTAGGCGATTGCGGTTAGGGGGAAGGTTGGTAACGCATGCGCAGTCACCGTCCTATGTTTATTGACATCCTAGCTAACAGATAAAGTGCGTCTGAGATTGATAAGGCTATAAGACCTAAATCCTGTTCACGTCATGATTAACGGGAGAAACCAATGATTACCAGCGCATGTCTGCAATTGATCTTTCGGACGACAAACAGGATCAGGAAAGTCTTGAAAACAAAAACATCAAAACGATCTTCAAACGAACAAAAAAGATACAACGAACCCTCAGTTCAGCCAAAGATAAGAGGGATCTATGATCGGCCACTCGAGTCTACCATTTTCCATGTACATAGGGAAAGGTTTACATACCTAGGAACGACGAAAAAATCCACGGGAGCCAGACTGAAGGAACATCGAAGAAACTGTTGACTGGGACAAATGCGCAGTTGCACAACAAGCTATTAGTGCAGGGAATCATAGCAAACGTTTTGGAAAGCTTAGGCCTCTGGCACCTATGTAGTTATTGTCAGTCCTTCCACCTCTTTATTAGGAATAATTAATGTCATTATTGACCATAACTACTCTAAATTCAATAACCAAAATATATACCAAAAAACCAATGTAGGTTAGTCTTCTAAGACCACTATTGGCTGCAATTGGTACATCAAATTTCAGAGATGTCCGCTTTTCTTCGAAGAAAAAATTATTAAAATATACAATTTTTTGCGTTCTCTAACATGGACGACATCTTTTGCATTCGAACCATTTCCTAGAATTGCTAAATTTGATTCAAAAAAAAGAGTTGAAAGTTCAACTTCTGGGATTGATCGATTTTATATTCCTCCCATAATTAAAACACAGCAATTATAGAAAACCCTCGATAGACAGTGGTTTTCTATAGCAACTACTAGCAGAACATAAGCGGCTAACATTGGGTATAGGTAAAGTTACCTAACTAAAGCTTCCTACTAAAAAAGCCAACTAAACACAAAAAATGTATGGGAACCTTATAAAAATAAACAAACAAAACCTAAATCAAATCTTAGTTACCAATGGAAAAAATCCAAATCACGTAACAATTCTTTGAGCTGTGACTATCTATGATTCAATTTATATAGGTCGAACGGACACCATCTAAAAATGGAATAAAAGAACACAAAACCCTAAGTCTGCAACCAACCCAAAATAGGTTTCGCTTAAAATTGTATTGAATAAATATGTTCAAAAAAAATATTATCTGAAATTGTTTCACGGCTGCAATAAATGTGACCAGTCAGATACATGATTTGGAAATTTCATAAATCAAGAAGGCGGTCAATCAAAAAATAAAAACATCAGATATAGGTACCCAATTAGATTATATTTAGCAAAATCCCAATATAAGTCATCGTAAACTTAAAATGAAATCTACCAATTTTTTTTTTTTTTTTTTTTTTACGGATATGCGTACTCGCAAGGAAATGTCCTATCACGCTCGAGAAGCGGCAAGTGCGCGGAAATGTCGGTGTATGTTGGTCTTGAAACGGTTCAGGTTGTAACCTGCAGGGAAAACCGTCGCAGGGAGTTTATTCCACAGCGATGCTGTTCTCCAGAGATATGAATTCTGATATAATGAGGTTCTTGGTGCCTCTAGTTTGACAGTAAATTCATGGTTACCGTCTGTTTGACGGGTTCGCCTGGTAGGCGCTACTCTCGGTGGAATCATACGTGCCAACTCTTCAGAGCATTTTCCGTGATAGTACCTGTAGAAGAGAGATAAATCGCCCACAGATCTGCGATGTTCGAGACCATCCAAGTTACGAGTAAGTGCGGGGTCATTGATCAGCTTGATAGCTCGGTTTTGCACGGTGTTCAAAAGCATTAAGGTATGTTTGGGTGCTGCACTCCATATATGTGAGCAGTACTCCATAGTTGGTCGAATCTGGGCTTTGTAGAGTGTCAGCAATTGGCTTGGTGTGTACAGATGTCTTGTACGAAATAGCACCCCCAGCTTTTGGGACGCCCTTTTAGCAATATCTGCCACGTGATTGTGCCAAGACATGTTGGTCTCTGCAGTAACCCCCAAGATGTTCAACTGACTCTGTAATGTGACAGCACTTCCAGATAGCATGATGTTTGGCTCACCGGTGCTGTTCTTTTTTGAAAACAGAGCTGCTTGGGTTTTCTGTGCGTTGAACTGTACAAGGTTTTTGTTACCCCAGTCCTCTATTATCTCCAGGTCGTTATTTATCTGCGATATTTGAGTTAGTCTAAGATGATGGAATTCACGTGCGGAAAGACCTGTGGGTGGTATGAGTGAGGAGACTACATTGCCATCGTCTGCAAAGCAATAAAGTGGATTTACTGTTTTATCTATGAGGTCATTTATGTAAATCAGAAAAAGAGTTGGCGAAAGGATTGCTCCCTGTGGCACACCAGCATTTGTTTGTAGACATTGTAGACATTAGCATGAGAGTTTTTTGTTGTGGTAGTATTTCCTTGTAAAAACTCTTCGGTAGTGACCGAAAGCTCGAAACACAGATGTTTCTGAAGATAATATTGTGATTGACAAACAAAAACGTGTGTGTTTTTCCCGCGAACTCAACATTTTTATAAATTTGCACTGCCGCAATATTTGTAAATTCTTCTGCAAACTTTACAAAATAATCAGTATCTTTCACAAATCCACTGCCATTACGTTATATTAAGGTTGTATCGCTTCTAGACCATGATAGATTATGCGATACGAGTGATTGTGCTCTGTAAGACAATGAAGGGAAATATAGTCCCCATACATTGAATATTGCTAGCTACAGATAGAGTCCGTTCTTGTCAGTGCAACACTAGTGAAAATATCCGAGCAGAAAACAAGTTTGGATAACGATATTCCAGCATAAATAGATCAATTGCAGAACCATTGATCAAGGGTCCTATTTTCGAATATCCTCGCATACGAAATTTGATGCGATTTCGAATGCTCCCCATTTAATTTACATTGCTGTCAATCAAATTTCGTGTACGAAATGTACTCGAATGAATTCGAAAATACGACCCCAGTAAATAACTTTGCTAGTTAGTTGGGTACCCGACACATCTTTTTCAAAATTTTTGGGGCTTGCAACTCATCATGATTTTATTAATTATTTAATTAATTTATTTATAATTGTAAATAAGTTGCACTATAACCAGGGTAAAAGGTGGGAATATGAGGTTGAGAAGTCGATTAATATATTCTTTTTGGGGATTTTAAAATATTTGGGACCCGCATTAATTATTAAGGGGTTTGAAGTTGTGAAAAATTGCTGGAAGGTGTATTAATACTCATAGAGATTATGTAAGGAGAATGAATTCTAGGAGATTAGAGTGGAACTATTATTATTGCGATGTCTATTATTTGAAACTAAATACCAGAAGCTTTCAGAGGAGCATTATTGTTTGTATAATCAATATCGAAACTCTTGGAAACGATTAACGCAACAGCCAAACTTCTTTTTGCTGCTGGTATTTTTTTTTTTGAATCGGTGCCTTCATGATGTATAAATGATCAACTTTTATTTGACAAATTTGAATGATATGAACATACTAACAAAAACTGACAATAGTCAGGATTTCACTACAGAAACTTTTCGCCCTTATTCAAGTACTGCCATTCTACTGGAACAATAATCATAATCAGGAAAATGTTTTTACAACGAAAGAAACTCTAATTAATTGACGGCGAATATGCGTAATAATATTAACAAGAACGCCTTTAGTAGAGGATATAGAAAAAATCCACATAATAAATAATTTAATGTTTCAAGTATCAACGGAACAACAAATTTTTTCTAACATGTGTGAGAAACATACAGTGTACAGTCAACTCTAGTTGCGCAACTTATTTGTCTACTACAGCAATTCATCACCAGATACAAAATTCAATTGAGGCACTGAAACTGTTTGTATCCGATTCTTGCTTATATACGTCTTGCAGTTTTCAGAATGCACTTACGGTTTCCTTGAAATCTCTCTAAAATAACAAATCAAATGAAAAAAAAAAAATCTATATTATCACAAATATACATATACAAATACTGAAAATGTTTATAAATAAGTTTCTCAATGTTATAATATTAGTAAAAGTTTTCAAAAAAAATGCCCTTATTATTAGCCAGTAGAGAAGTGCATATACGAACACTTATGTTCCAGTAAAAATTTGTACGCAAAGTACTTAAGGCCTGTCTGATTTCTTCATCTATAATAATTATTATTGAAAATCCGTCAGATTCTTGGAGTCGGTAGTTAAAAACTGATAAAAACTAGTGCGCTTCTCACTGCAGTTGTGAAAGGAATTTGCAGGCAAATATTATAATACGAACGAGTGACATAACTTGAAGGGATACGAACTTCCTTTCAGTGTTTTTTTTTTTGTGAGAGTCGCCTACAGAAACTCATACAATTTACCTTGAACCATTATTGCTTCCTTTTGCACAATTGAAGGGGTCGTTCAGAGCATGTTCACTAGACGACATGGTCAGGTTACACTCTATTGAGGCGAAATATGCATTTTTGACGACATTACTGTGCAATCCCTGGATATTACTCCTATAGCAAACCAACTGAAGGATAATTCATAATGTAGTTCTCCTTTGTAGGTAAGCTTTAATCTTGGATTCATTATTGTCCAGATATAGGTATTCTACTCAAATCTCACCTAAAAGACACAACACTGATGAGGGCAGCATTGAAACCGAATTTAATTGAATCACGCGATACCCTTATCATTTCTAAATCAGTATTAATGGTGTTATTCCGAGCTTCAATATTTGTATTATTGTATTATAAACGACAAAAATTGTAATCAAAACCGGAGGTCTTGAAATTTTCCTTCAGGACAAGAATTAATTCAAATTTTCATTTTTGTGATTTTCGTTTAATATCCTAATCGATCAACTTTGAAAGTTTCGACAATAGTTCAATTGGAAAGAGTGTCCTGATCCCCGCCCAGAAGCACAATATTTCCAATGTTCAAATATTCAGGAAACAAACAAGATAAAAAAGAGAAGTTTATTGCTCCTACCAATACGCTGCGAGCATGTCCCGGAAAATTTGATTACCCTGATAGATATACTATCCCAGCCAGAAACTTTGTTCGGCTTGGTATCAGCTATTTTCCATTCAATTCATGAATTGTTACGGGAGAAAAGATTAACATACCGATGCGTCACACAAGGATCATGCAAAATTACAATTTCTATTTATTTGATTTGAAATATTTGCCGCAACGGTGCAATAAATTTAATTAAATCATCCGCACTTAGTTTTAAATCATTATTATTGTTTCCGATTCGCGCGTAATTTGTTGAAAACTTTCTAAGTCTCTTCTGTTTATTGCCAGAAAAGTTGATCGTTTTCTATAATTTTTGTAATATCTAAAACATAAGTGTGTCTCACCGGAAACTGTCAATGGGCAATAACTCTAAAATGATAATCGGTGCAAAATGAATGGAAAACTTGTTTTGAAAGTTGAGCTGGGGAACCATAGCAAGGCCTCTTAAAATCACCCCAAACTATCCCAATGGGGGAAGTCACCCAAACCACAAATCTAAAAACCGTTGTAACTTTCCAAGATAGTACTTAAGGGAGAGGCGGTAATATTTGTTTTACATATTGTCGCAAAAATCTAGCGGAAGCGCCAGGGTGTACAGAATTAGACAGCTGATTCTAGATTTTACAGTGCTATTCGGGAAAAAAGGCTATCGCGTTTATTCTGGATTTTGCAAGAATAGATTACGTATATATAAAGGCCAGTATTAGTTGGTAGTTTGTACTTTAAGATTGGCGGTGATATGATTAAGATAGTGATTATTATGAAGAGTTAAGTTGTTTGAGTTAATTAGTGAAGTAATTAGTGTCAGAGTGTATAGTAACGTGGAATAAATTATTGTTGTGTTAATTGGACTTTGATATTTGAATAAACGGACCCAAGATTTCTGTCACGCACCCCAGAGCCGTGACATTGGTGTCAGACGTGCGACATAATTCGAGGACTGCAAAGTGAAATCCGATTGCAGAATAGTGTGGACAGTGTGAAAACTGAGTGAACACTGGGACAGTTAGTCAGTGCAAGCAGTGACAATCACAAAAAGTGACTTAACCGATTGTGTAAATTAACCCGGAAGTGACTGGAATAACCGATTTTGACTGTGATGTGAATTTTCAAGTAAGCTTTAGAAAATTCTATTTGGAAACCAAGGAAGATATCGAATTTTTGACTTCACCGACCTGTTTACTATGTCAGTCGACATTCAGAAAAGACATTTCAAGAAAATTCTAGAACATTCTATTCGAGAATAAAGCAAGTTTTCCAATTTGTGACTTCACCGACGTTTTTGGAACTTCAATCAAAGACCCGGAAAGATATTTGAAGAGAGTTGGAAGGAAATTCCAGAACATTCCGTATATGCCTATTACGAGACAACAAGTAAAGATGGAAGAACAAAAAATTGAAGGACTTCTGCGCAAAATGTTGGAGCTTCAAGAGACCAAACGACAAGAAAAACAAGACGAGGAGGCTAGGCGACAAAAAGAAAAACAAGAAGAAGAAGATAAACGGCAAAAAGAAGAACAAGAAGAAGAAGCTACACCACAAAAAGAAAAACAAGAAGAAGAAGCTAGACGGCAACAAGAAGAAGCTAAACGACAAAAAGAAAAACAAGAAGAAGAGGTCAAACGATTCAAGAAAGGCAAGAAGACATTAGACAACTGCGGAAAATATTTCCAACCAAACAAGGATCTGTATGGAGTTAAGGGCGATGTTCAAAAAGTTGAAAACGATCGATGTTCAATAAGTTAAGATAATGTTCAAGAAGTTAAAGACGATGTCGGAGAAGTTAAAAACGACGCTGAGGTCAAAGCCGATGTTCAGCAATTAAAACAGGAAGTTGAGGACCAAGTTCAAGCACTTGAAGTCGACGATAAGGTGAATAAATTAGAAATACAGTCCATCAATCCAGGCAGTGTTGGAGCATTCTCTAGTATGAAGATAAAACCACCAACTTTTGACGGTTGACGGTTCTACATCCTGGACCATGTATATCGGACAATTTGAAGCTGCTGCGAACACCAACGGATGAAACGATCAAGAAAAGTCTACAGCACTGATAGTGGCGCTACGAGGACCTGCCTTGGATCTTCTTCAGTCCATTCCTCCAATCCACCAACAGAATTATCAGCATCTAAGTCAGACGTTTGAATTGTGCTTCGGAGACCATTACAGGCAAGAAGTATTTAGAACCCAAGTTAAATCAAGAATTCAAAAACTCGGCGAGAGTTTACAAAAATTCGAATCGGAAGTTAAAGGGCTAGTGAGTTTGGCGTTTCCTGCAGCTGAGGAAGAAATGCAGGAATGGATGGCAGTATCTACGTTCATTGATGGTCTCAGAGATTCCAAGATCTAGGAAAACCTGCGAATGTCTAAGTTCAGGAAAAGTAGCGAAGCCCTTGTCCGAGCACTGGAACTGGAAGCAATCTTTGGTGCCTCACGACCCAGAATTTTGGTGCCTCATGACCCAGAATACGAGCAGTATCCATTGAAGACCCAAAGGATTAACAATCGACAAAAGAAGATGGTAGCTTCGAGAATGTTATGAGTAAGTTCATGGAGAAAATGGAGAAACTATAACTAGAAGGTAGACAAACAGGAAACGACTCCAGACAAACACCAACACCGAGAAATCGAATAGAATGTTACCGAGGCCATAAGCTCAGACATATGCAATGGGATTGTAGAGTAAGGATGTCCTTCCCTTCTAGGGACCGTTTCCAACGATTTTCATGATCTAGAGACGCCAGCCATAGTAACTGACGGGAATCAACCAGTACGGAGGAGCGAATTCTGGTTAGTAATGACGATGCGCCCACCGTTGTTTACGTAAGATCATTGGGTAGTCATTATAGAGCATTGAAATTCGAAGGACAAAATAATGGAGAATTTAAAACCATCACTTTTGATACGGGCGCTGAAGTTTCTATAATTAGATAAATATTAGTCAAGTCTCGGGCAATCCAACCGCTCACCAGAAACCTGTCACTATGAACAGTCACGGGCGAATAGGCACCAGTTCCAGGAGAAGCTATGGTTGAGCTTACTTTTGGATCTACCACCTTTAGGCATAGAACATTAGTCGCCGATATAGAGGATGATTTTATTTTGGGAATGATAGTAATTTGATCGGCCAACATGGTTCGTCTTTTGATCCTTCTATGAAT
This sequence comes from Ceutorhynchus assimilis, assembly GCA_917834065.1. Lineage (NCBI taxonomy): Eukaryota > Metazoa > Arthropoda > Insecta > Coleoptera > Curculionidae > Ceutorhynchus > Ceutorhynchus assimilis. The sequence continues at coordinate 16,339,870 of OU892277.1, read as the reverse complement.
ATCCTTAAATTTGGTAATGAAGAATTTGTCCTTACTACACAAGAAGAATCCCAAGCCGTCAAGATCCGGGCCACAAACCCAGTGAGGATTCCTGGAAGTACTCAGAAGATCATTTGCGGAAAATTGGAAACAAACCCTGGTTGCTGCGTTGGACTAACACATCATTTTATTGGAGATAAACCAGAAAAATTTCTCGTTGATTATGATAACATTGCCAATGTTTCTTCTGAAACAGTAAAAATAAAGGAAGGAGATATTATTGGAACTCTCGAAACAGTTAAGCAAATATGGAATTGTGAACTATCAGATAAGCGACATTTTTTGAAACCAAAATTGGATACAGACAGATTGATGCAGACTTGGAAGAAATCATGGAAACACCTCGATCCAGATAGACTTCAGGAAGCCACAGATTTCATCTTGAAAGAAGCGGACGTATTTTTGATGGATAATCAAACAGGACGGACCAGTTTAATTCAACACAAAATTGATACTGGATTGGCCCACCCAATTAGACAACCACCTTGACGTATGCCAGTAGCAAAACAACAGAAAGTGGAAAACCAAATTGATAAAATGGGAGGGAATTATTGAAGAGTCAAATAGTCCATGGTCTGCGCTAGTAGTATTGGTTACATAGAAAGATGGAATTCTTAGATTTTGTGTGGACTACCGTAAGCTTAATGACGTCACCAAGAAGGACAGCTTCCCTTTATCGAGGATAGACGATACATTAACAACTCTATCGGGCTCCAAATGGTTTTCCACTTTGGATCTTAAGAGTGGATACTGGCAAGTGGCAATACACAAAGAGAAAACTGCATTCAGTACCAGAAGCGAGTTATACCGGTTTAACGTGATACCTTTCGGATTGTGTAATGCTCCAGCCACGTTTAAGCGACTGATGCGTCTTGTTTTGCGAGGGTTTACATGGAGAACTTGCCTGATATATTAAGATGATGTCATGATCATGGGAAATTCGGTCTAAGAACATCTAAGAACATCTCAATCACCTGAAAGAAGAAGTTTTTGACCGCTGCCGGAATGCCAACTTAAAACTGAATCCAAATAAGTGTGTTCTATTTCAAAAGAAAGTGGAATTCGGTCACGTGACATCTGAAGATGGCATACAAGTTATGAAAGGAAAGATAGATGCTGTCAGGGATCGGCCAAAACCACGCGACAAACATGAACTGAGGAGTTTTCTAGGATTATGTTCTTATTATCGAAGATTTGTAGAAGGACTCGCTAATATAGCTGCTCCGCTTCATCGATTAACGGAAGAAATATATCAACATTCAGTTGGACCCAAGAATGCGCTTTTAGAAAATTGAAAGGAGCATTATGCACATGCTCAGTGTTGTCCTATCCCGATCAGAAGGGCATGTTGATTTTGGACACAGATGCAAGCAATACCAGTATTGAAGCTGTCCTTTCACAAATCCAAAATTCACAAGAGCATGTCGTAGAGTAATACAGCAGAACCTTATCAAAGCCGGAACGAAAGTATTGTGTCACCAGAAGAGAGTTGCTTGCCATAGTAAAAGCAGTCGACATGTCCATAAGTATCTCTACGGGCGTAAGTTTCTAATTCGAACAGATCACGCGGCTCTAAAATGGCTTTTAGAAATGAAAACTACCGAAGGACAGCTTGCTAGTGCTGGATTTCACAAGAATAGATTACGGGTTTATGAAGGCCGGTATTAGTTAGTAGTTTTTAGTTTAAGATTGGCTGTGATATGATTTAGATAGTGATTATTGTAAAGAGTTAAGTTGTTTGAGCTAATTAGTGAAGTAATTAGTGTCAGAGTGTATAGTTAAGTGGAATAAATTATTGCTGTGTTAATTGGACTTTGAGTTTTAAATAAACGGACCCAAGATTTCTGTCACGCACCCCAGAGCCGTGACAATATTGAAAGTAAAAATTAATAGATAAATAATTATAAGACTTGCCTATTTACAAAAAATTTCAATTAGTCTAGGACTATTATTTACCATTGCATTTGCATACAATAATACCAAGGGACGGATTTATGGTAGTAAATCTGTTAACATCAAAGGGTCTTATGTATTTAGAATTGACATGTCATGCCTATAGGCTCATCACAATATTCGATTTCCATGGGTATATTGTGAAATCTATAAAGACCTTGAGGGACGACTATGCATGGTCCTAAATTATTTATTTGATCCTTGAAGTATAAAGTTCAGATAAAATGGGGAATATTTGATTGAATTCACCTATTTTCAAGAAACATATTACGTTTCCGGATATTCTTGAAAATGTCATATCTTAAGGTAATTTCTATATTCACATGCCTATTACATAACATTTTTTTTAGTTGATGCTTCTTGCTAGTGTGTTGGGAGAAAACTTTATACAGACATGTCTACCACATTATATAGAGCATTACACTCTCCTTTCAGTTTCTACTTCACGAGTTGATCGAGGGAAATCAATTTTCCCTATTTTTCAAGGCATCATACGGGAAGTCTCATATTTTTTTAAAATTAACATTTTTCTTGATTTGACTCAAATCTAATGTAGGTTCCAACTTAACCAATAACCATCTTCGTGAGGATTTATCAAGTTCCATATAGTATGATAGGATTTTTAGATAATTACACATCATCGGAGAAAAAATAGCCTATTTTCCTTACAAAAACTAACCATTTTAAATGTAATTTTCAGCATGATTTAGAAAATTTCTAAAATTAAAAAAAAAAAATCCAAAAATGCCTTCCAAAGAACCAAAATAATCCAACTTCAACTACCTACGAATAAAGAAACTGACAGAAAAAATATGCAAAAATAGTTACGTACTACATTTAAATAACGAAACCTTATTTCATTCAAACAAAATCATGCTTAACCTGCCCTCTATTGTCGGATTTAGATAGCTTAACAGAATAGGGCATAGACTTTACACATTTAGGATATTGATTCAGACTTGCCTTACGCTTTGTCGCACACCCCGCCCTGTGATAAGCATTTTCGAGCCTGCTCCAGCTAACCTAGATTCCGACGACCTTGCCACATTGCCAAATCTATAAATATTTCTTAAGCAAAAGACAGGTTTCATCGTTCCCAAAGGATATGGCATTAGAGGGGTGTGAAGAAAAATATGTTTTGCCATGGCGCTTTTTTTTGTCGTTTAAGGTTACTGCGCCTAAATATAATATCAAACAACAATGGAAAGCCGAGCTTCAAAAACAGGAATGGAATATTCTATAAAAGTGTGAAAATGAGAAGATTGAAAAGATCTTTTTCTTTTTATATAATATCAAAATAATATCTAGAAATAAAGAAAGAAAATATATACGCTTTGATGTTGATTTTTTTATAACCAGAACTTTACCGCTTGGCATCATGGATTTAGGTAGGTGAATTAAATCCTTCAAATAATTAGTAAAGCCGTTTAATGTACCTATAGTGATTCTTACGCATAGAATCCATTTAAAGTGGCGTATTTCGTGCAATAAAAATAGAAATGAGGACACGCTTTGAAATAAATAATAGTCACTACATAATAACTATAAGTGTGCTCATGTAAACCGAGACTCACCCAAGTTTACTCAATTCTCTACAAGTAAAGACTCTACTTAATCATTCCAAGAAGATGACCGCGGGAGGACTCGCACCTTTGGCGAAACATTCATCACAGAATTACTTTTTTAACTTTTATCGCATCATTGGTGAAATATTAGAGTTTTTTTTAAACAATCACTAAAAAATCCGATCCAGCAAAATGCAATATTTCAAGTTTTAATGTAAGTTACTAGGTCATATACAGCTGGAGAGCCGGATGCAGAGCCCGACTGGCGCCTTGCGGAGGAGACAGATAAACCCTTGGACAAGGATAAAACCCTCACAGTAATATGAGACAGGAGTGGAGTTTAGGTCCCCCTAACAAAGCATTATTCGAAAAAAACTATCAAATCAGCTCATATTTATCTCTCTACTACTCTTGCTCTCTAGTATTAAAAACCTGAGAGACTCCAACACGTCTCTCCGGGTGAAAAGGTTAATTTTCTACTCACAAGAAATAGTTGTGAACACCTATCCAAGCCCTAAGAACACTTTTATTCAGTATATTTTCAAGTATGGGTGGTAAGAAGAGATATAATATTATGAATAAGTGAAAGGAAGAGTCCAGCATGTCTCAACTACTGCGTATCTAAGAAATTCAATTATTATCTGGATATGAGAATTCGACAGGTGGAAAATTTTCATGAAATGGCAACACCGGCCCGCGAGGAGTGTGAACTGCTAAACTGGGAGAGAACGCTCGGCATTTTCCTGATTGAGAAGTAGGGCATTCGCCTAAAATTACTCCTACTATGACCACTATTATTACTATGCTCCCGAATGTTAACCAAAAATTTCGTGTCAAAATGAATAAAATCTCAATAGTAACTTGGTAGGTCATAGTGAATTATTTTTAGAATCAAAGCAGCAAATGTGAAAACTTTCCTTTCCAATTATTTGTTCTTCGGCTCCAGTCTTTCAAAACTTACAAGCTGTCCATCCTAATGAACCAAAAAAAATAATAATAAATCCCATTTTATGGTCTGTCTTTCCATGAGAATAGATTTTATACCAAAAAACAAGTCATTATATTAAATCTGGGAGAAAACAACAGCGGCCAATTTCGGAATTCTGTTTTTCATCGACGCTTATTTTATGTTCGCATAATTCTTGTAGTCTCAGGGGTTGATTTTCGAGCCCTACCTTTAGATCGATTTATGAATTCCCACTTTAACAATGGAACCACTTATCTTTTACAAAATCAAATTTATGATTGACCTCACATTTATAGTGTGGTCAAATTGGCAGTTAGGGTGGAACAAATTAAAGACAAGGGTTTTTCAACGAAAATGTATTGCTTTTATGGTCATTAATGACATACTAAAAGACCCATAAAATATTGCAATGACAAAGTATGTGTTGTTTTTTAGTTGGGTTTGTTCACTTGAAAGATATTGTGACTTGAACTGATTATTTTGGATTTCATGTAATTCTCTTTGTCGGCGGATAACTGGCCAATTTTTATCCGTCAAATTGCATTGTCTAACAGGTTGAATAAACCTGGCCTTAAAGTAGTGAGCGCAAGCAAACGATAAATAACAAAAAAGAGCCATAGTTTTGTGACTAAGAAACATCTAGCAGATCCAACGAATAACAACTTACTCCAAAGACATTTTTGAGAATGAGAAACCACACACAATAAATTCACTAGAAATTTTTGAAAATGAGAATAAATTCAACTGAAATATCTGAGAATCAGAAACCAAACAACAAATTTACCAAAGATTCTTGAAAATATTTTTGCAAATGATAAACAAACTAGCCAGATTCAACAGAGATTTTTATTCTTTGAGAATGGGAAACTACGACAGATTCAACAGAGATTTTTCATAATGAAAAAATGAAAAAGTAATGACAGATTCTCAAAGAATGACAACCAATTCAACAGACATATCTTTGAGAATGAGAAACAACGCAGTAAATTCACCAGAAATTCTTGAGAATGAGAAAACATTCAACCGAAATATTTGAGAATCAGAAACCAAACAACAAATCCACCAAAGAGATTCTTGAGACTGAGAAACATTCAACAGAAATCTGTGAAAATGAAGAACAGCTCAACAGATATTTTTGCAAATGAAGAACAAACTAGCCAGATTCAACAGAAATTTGTATTCTTTGAGAATGGGAAACTACGTCAGATTCAACAGACATTTCTCAGAATGAAAAAAATTCAAAACTAATAACAGACTCTCAAGAATGCCAACCAACAGAACGGGCATCTTTGAGAATGATAAACCACACCAATAAATTCATCAGATATTGTTGAGAATGAGAAAACATTCAACAAATCCACCAAAGAGATTCTTGAGACTGAGAAACATCCAGCAAAGATCTTTAAAAATAAAACAAACAGCTCAACAGACATTTTTGCATATGAAAAAGACCAGCAGACTTGCTCGTTCTTTTTTTGTGTGTATAGAATTCACCATAGAGACTCCCATTTATGAGTAATAAATGTAATGATATCGTATTAGTAGGCATCTATTTATTGACCGATTCATAGTCATGTCAGTAGATATCTTGAACAATATGGTATGGATTTTTTGGATACATAACTTAATCAAATTTTAAACTTTGTAAACTGAATACAAAGTTTAGAGAATATTTCAAAATAATTCAAAAAATAAAAACAAAAATACATTTAAAAAATGTACCTAACGTTCAAAAAACCCGGATGTTTTGGAAATAAATCCAAAAACTTGGAAAATTCAAAATGGTGGCGATTTTTCAAAACTTGCCATTGTCAGATTGGATGGTACTTTTAGTATATTATTTAGGACACCCGTCCCTTCAAATTTCCACCATTAAACAACATTTGTCTTTACTTTGTTCCACCTTAGTCCACAAAATCTGCTAATTTGATTATACTATTATACAGTGTGTCCCGCTTAAAGACTGACCACCCTTCTGATATATTTTTTTTTTGTCTCATATCTACTTGAATTTGGCAGTTATTAGGCTCATACTTTTATTTCTGCGACAGTACTGGTGTACAGGGTGTCCACATTTATAGGATCAAATTTCAATGATAACTATTAGTAATTTTTTTAGAAAAAATCTGATGATCTAAAATCCAAATGTACTAATTTTTGTTTCAATACGATACAAGGTGATCACAACAAAATTTCAAAATTTAATGGACCATACCGCAAAAATGACATATTTTGAGGCCTCGAGAACAATAAAACCTGATTGAACATAGTTTCAAAACATGCTTAACCAAAACTTGTAATAAGCTTGTCTCAAAATATGACATTTTTGCGGTTTGATTCATTAAATTTTGAAAATTTGTTGTGATCACCCTGTATCGTATTCAAACAAAAATTAGTTCATTTGGGTTTTAGACAATTTAAAACAAGAATTTGCTTTCAGATTTTCTCTAAAAAAATCCCTAATAGTTATTATTGAAATTTGAGCCTATAAATGTGGACACCCTGTACACCAGTACAGCCGGAGAAATAAAATTATAAGCTTAATAAGTGCCAAATTCGAGGAGATATGAGATAAAAAATAAATTGAATCGGTTAAAAAATTAAAATTTTTGAAGGGTGGTCAGTCCTTAAGCGGGACACACTGTAGACTAACATTTGTGGAAAAAATAATTTTTCACCTAACAATGTAAGCGAGAATATTTCTCTCATCGCGAGTAAAATGTAGTTTTTACATTTTTTGTCTGAACAGTTCGTATAACCGTTCATATTACATGAAGTCGTTGGTGTATGAAACTTCTGTAGCTACCCAAGAGGAATTGTTTGGAAGATGGATGGCAGCCTCTTTTTTCGTACAGCAAGTTCTTGACATCTTCCAACGGGTGCGCAATTCAATGATTCGAAGGACAAATTTATGTAACGCAGCTAGATTTTAGGAGTTTATTCAATTTTTTTTCTCCGTCTCACGAAGATGAAAACACGTTTCTGAAAAAAAGACTCTGGAGCCAAAACGACTCATTCACGTCAATGTCCCCTATAAACTCCTTAAATTTGGAACAACCTTTTTGGAGAACCCTATATATCTTGCTTATGTAGCATTTATTTTATCACAAAAGAAGTGGGCAGATAAGGTCACTTTCGAGCTCTCATCGCTGTAATTATTTGTTTCAATTTAGAATAGAATCAAACGTGTTCATTTGTAATACCGACTAGTTTTTTTAAAAACAGAGTTTACCGAAGTGAAAGCTTAATTGGTGCAGTCGGGTATGATCCTCAGAGTGCAAGATTTTGGAACCCGAAAAACGGAGTTCATGTATTTTCGAAAAAGTCTTCGGTCGTGAATTACAATTTGAAAAAGAACTTCTAGATCATCCAGCCAATCCACATCTCATTTTTTTTATGGTAACCTTAGGATAAAATGGATTAAAACCAACCAGTGGCGTATCCAGGGGAGGGGCAAAGGGGGCAATTGCCCCCCCAGAGCAACAATGTTTCATTTCTTAAAAATATCTCAAATAACAAAAAATAATATTATCTACTCGCGTGCTCAAAGTTATTATTTTGCACACTCATTTGCGTGCGTCATTTTGTTCCTGGATAAACTAATATTCAAAAAGAAGGGCTTGGTGGTATTTTTGTTCCAAGAGAGGCATTCAGGTAATGTTTAGCTTTTTCAGTTTGACACTTTCCATATGAGGAGCGAAGCGAAGGGAGGAGAAATCCAGCAAAGACAGCTTTAAGGTCAGGTGACCATTGGCATGGGTAGCCACGAAGTTTTATAGATATAACATTCCTTTGGAGTATCAGATCATAAAAGTTGGACAGCAAGTTATATACTTCCCAACTTAATGGTCTTGCGGAAAGAACGAATCAGATACCAATGGACAAAGCAAGATCTCTAATAATGCAAGCAAAAATGGATAGGATATTTTGAGAAGATGCTGAACCTACTTGTTGCTATGTGAAACTAATTTAAAAAGTCACATGAAAAAAATCATCCTGGTAAGTTTAGTCTCAAACTTTGGCAGGAAAAACAAATTTTAAGTAAATCTCGTTAGCACAACCACTGTTGCAAATAAAGTCAAGCTGATCACTGAGAAAAAAAAACACATTGGAGGTTGGACTAAGAGAGAAAATTACCAGTTTTGAGCATCTGGAAACATTAAAGAAGATTAGGTATAGCTCCTCTGGATGCTATGCAAATCTTCAAACACTCGTAGAAAAAGTATCGTTCTTAACACTTGCGCAAAGTCTTTTGCACAGAAAGCTTATACGAACTCCGCTTCGCGTCGTTCGTCTAACTGCTTTATCGTGCGGGAAAGTATCACTTTGCGCACTTGTTAGGAAAATAACTATTTTTATGTTGGTTTGTATCACACACCTTTGAATCCAACTTTAGTTTGGTTTTGTGTTATATGGTTACTTGTTTCTTGAAAGTCGATTTCTCAGGAAAATAAATAATTTCATTTATCAACCTCTTATCGTTTCAATGAGCAGCCCAATCATTTTTTCAGTGGCGGCTCGCAGGCTAATAATACGGAACCTAAGTACCTTATTTTTCGGTGGAAATATATTTTTTGTCCTTTACCGGTTTGGCAAGTGAACATCTTACATGCCAATTTAAATGCAATAGAATGAAATGTCTAGAAAAAGTCTAAGGTTGAATAGAGAACGGAAACGACTTCCCCTGTTCCACCTTCAGCGTTCTCAGCGCTGCATGCTGGAGGTGGAACAGGGAAAATCGTTTTCGTTCTCTATTTAATCTTAGACTTTTCCTATACATTTCATTTTATTGCATTAAAATTGGCCTGTAAGATGCTGGCTTTCCAGACCTGCATATAAGTAGAAGCGCGCGAATATGCCATCAAGATGTGTAATTTTAACGGCTTTTGGGCGTGGCACCTCACCAGCGGAAACTGGTTTGCCCCCCCCCCCCCCCCAGAGCTTTAGGCTGGATACGTCACTGAAACCAACATACTTAAAGACTGTTATTGTTACAAAACAAAGCATTTATATATCTGTAAGTAAACTTCTTGATATTTTGTAATTTTCGTGCTCCATAATGAGCTCTCTCACTAAAATTTGAATACGTAATTTAAGCATAAAACCTTTAATGAGGGACTATTTAGGGTATATTTGTGAGCGGGTATATCTACGAGCGTAACTGAGTTTTCTACAAGCACTTCAAAAGTGGAAAAATTTTAAATCTTTAGAACGCGCCAAACGATGACGTATTAGGAATATGAGCATCTTCTACCAAACAAATTTGAGAACAACTGTTTCGGTGGCCGCTCTGGCGAAAGCTTTGATTGCGTTGTTGCCAGTTGTGACTAAATTTAGCGCGTGATAACTGAAAAAGAAAATTATGAACTCTTGGAATCCCTAAGTAATCAATTTAACTATTTTTCTTAGTATTTTGCCAACATTTTAGAAATAAACATATTACACATTTTCAGTGCTGACAATGAGTGACAACACTGTCAAAATTCATTAATTCAAGCTGTAACGTAGTGCGGATAAAGTCCGTGTTTTTATTTAGAGAGTTTTCTTTTTTATTTATTTCCTCAACAAGTACCCACTACAAGTTTTTCTAAAGTAAGAGCGCAGAAAATTCTATTTTAAGTTGCTTTATTCAATTATGCCAATTTTAGGAATTAGTGAAAGAGCTTTTAAGTAAGTCGTTTTGCTATTTTTGCTATTGATTAGCTGAGGTATTTTACACTGTGATTTTACCACAAATTAGCTAAAAAAACAAAGAACAAATCAATCCAATTAAGTATGAAGAACATTTTATTTCTATTTTATTTTTATTTTATTTTACAAGAAACTTCTCGAGCTTAAAAGAGAAAATAAATAAATTCAATTTTGATTTTTATACAAGGTGTAACAGAATAACACTGACACACGTTTAAAGGTAATAGGGTAGGTCAATGCAAGTAATTTGACAAAGGGAACAAGCAGATGCAACCCTACGGAGATACGAACTTTTCAAGTCTGACGCCTACCGGATGAACCGTATGTCGAGATTAAATGCTTGTAGACGCTTATGTAAAACTTTAAAACGAAAAAAACCTTGTTTAATGCATCAGCCACGACATAAATTAGGTACGCTACTTAAACAGTAAGAGATTTACAGAAAAGGCTCGAAGTGACGACCACCTTTCTCTATGCAGATATGGAAACGGTTTAGGATCGATCTCCCCACTCCTCCCAGAATTTTCACCCTGTTGTCAATAAGCTCAAAGGCAGCCATGATTCTGCCAAGTAATTCCTCTAGCGAATTCACAGGAGTTTCGTAAACTAACGCCTTAACTTGATCCCACAAGTAAAAATCTAGTGGAGTCATATCTGGCGATCGCGCGGGCCAGTGTACAGGGCCTCCTCGCCCAATCCATCGTTGCGGTAAGATCAAGTCAAGATACGCCTGGCAATCTGGTCCAAAATGGGCTGGTGCACCATCGTGTTGGTACCACATATCCCGACGCACGTCAAGTGGTACTTCCTCTAGCAGCTCTGGTAGGACGTGCTGCAAGAATCGAAGATAAACATGAGCGTTTAAGCCGTGGGAGCAACAAATATGGTCCAATTATGCAATTATTTACTATGCCAGCCCATATGTTAAAGGCAATTTGGTGATGCACATGCATTGTGTGTGGGTTCTCCTCAGCATACATGTGGCTATTTCGACTGTTAAACATACCATCCCTAGTTAAGCAAGCTTCATCCATCCATAACACAATGTAACGCAAATCATGGGCTCTGCGTGCACTTGTGCAAGTATCATTGGGCAAACTGTACCCTACACTGAAAAAAATGATTCCTCAGTTCAAAGAAATATAAAAGGATAATCATCTGGCAAGAGCCCTCGGACCTTTTGAAGATGATAGGGATAGAGGGCCTGCTCCTTTATGATGCGATGAACGGTCATGTGATCGCAATTTAGAGCGTAAGCAACGGCTCGTGTGCTGATGGAAGGATTGGCTGTTACTTGATGGAGCACTTCTTTCTCAAAATTAATTCTTCCTCTAGAGCGAGGAGCACCACTATCAGTCTTACGTATAGTAACTGAACTAGTTTCTCTCATCAAATCAAATGATGTTCAACACAAGTATAATGAAGAACAAACAAAATGGAACACCACTATAAATATCCATGTACCATTTTTTTGTTCTTCAGTATATGAACAAATGACATCAAATCAAACTCACAATTATGATCAAGCTAACAAGCCTAATTACCAACTATCATCTTTCAATAAGCCCCACTCTCCATCTCAACTCATCAACATACAAACAAAATCAAACTCCCAAACAAAAATTTCCTAGTCACTCTGGTACTTCTTGAAAAAACTTCTCCCAATAATACAATGCGCTTGCAAAGAGCAAACCAAATCAACAATTTTTTAAACCAGCACCGATGTCTGGCGCATCAATTCAACCTCGCAGACAAATTTTCCAAATATAGACCGCTACAAAACCAACCAGGTCCCTCTAATTATTTTAGACCGCACCCAAATGCTGCTCCATCCAGAAACACGATCGAAGAAATCGATAACATCATTGAACAAAATTCGGAAGAAAACTCTGAACAATATTTCGATTTTCGGAGATCAAGAAAATGATTTTACCAATTATTCTGATAATCAAGACGAGCAACTCAATAATGCTATTACCCTGATTACGATTTCGAGCCACATGAAAATTATTCGGAAGAAAATTTTCAGTCGACAGCCTCGGAACAATACAGTCAGTCCTAATAGTTACCAAATAAATCAAATATCCTTTATCGAAATATACAAAATCTACCTTATTGTAATATCCTTTGATAATGCCTCTCTGCAACTTTGGATATGGTCAAGTGAATAATTTTCTCTTGAAAAAAAGTTGATAAATATTTTCTTGTCATAATAGGATTGTTCAATGGAGGTTATCACCGCTTAAGTGAAAACCTGAAAGATTCTTTTGATTTTTTTTTTGCCTGGAGTCCATATTTGATGATAGGATTAGCACATTTTTCTTATACCAATAATTAGGAACGTGACATAAAAAAATGATTTTAATCTGTTAAATAAACATGTTATCAACAACATATTCTAGTATTTGTAATGGAGACTTCCGGCGATTGGTTCTAAGATTCGCGATACTTCTCTTAAAAATCGGGGAGTGTCGTCTTAAGTATACTACTCTTAACCCTCACCCTAGGGGTTTCCAAAATTGAATGCTACTTTATTTGACGAAAAGTATTGGATTTCTTAGCCTAAAGTACTAGGGCTTGGTCGTTTTGGAATGGTCATCAGTAATAAAAAAAAACATCAGATTTGTTTAATTTTGAAAATACTTATTAGCATGAAATTCACACAATTTCTATAAAATATTGGTCCACTATAACAAAAAAATCATTGATTGTTTCAAGCCATGTAATTTAAACTAAACCTAATAGATATATTATTAAAATTTCAATAATTAAAAATGCGAAGTTGGGGACTGTTATGTGATTACACTTGTAATATAGATTCATTTTATTTAAACAAATACAAAATATGTCAGGATAACTTTTCACAGTCTACAATTTTCTTTTCTGAAAACGTTGTTATGGTTATTATTTTTTTTGATGTCCAATTGTTAATACATAAAACTAAAAAAAATCTTTTTGAGTTATGGAAAAATATGTTCAGGAATAAAAAGATGTATTCCGTCATTAACAATATGTTCAGTAATACTGAACAGGGACATATTGTCAACTGGTAAAATATAATCGTCCTCTAAATATAATTGATAAAATATGCAACATCACCATTTAATGGTTTACCAATACAGTAGGTCGATGTTATTATTAATAGGCACGTATTTTTGATATCCCACAAATATAAAAGATCGATGCACAACGAGCATCGGCATCCGTTTGGGTCAAGCTCTCCTCGGGAAAACCTTATTCGAGGGAAATTAGCAAGCTCAGAATTTTACAACACCCATGTTACCAAACCTATCCTATTAACTACATACGCATCTAATTATGCTATTGGCGCAGTATTATCACAGGGACTGATTGGTTGCCTATTGCCTATGCAAGTCGCACACTAAACCCTGCTGAATGTTATTATTATTCCACAATAGAGGAAGAATTACCTACTGTAGCCATAGTATGGGCATATTTTAGACCGTACTTGTTTGAAAAAAAATTTAAAATACTATCAGACCATAACTCACTTGGTAACTCAATGGTTATTTTTCTGTAAAACTGAGTTAATCAGATGGAGATTAAAACTAACCGAATTCGATTATGCAAAGTATGAGAAAGGAACCCTAAATACGCAGAGATCATTGCAGGTTTTGAAATACAAAAAGAAAAAATCCATTTTTGTTTCACGAAACTAAAACTTCCCGTCGCATAATAACCGATAATGTTTCATCCTTGAAAAAACGATAGGTACCTACTATTGACCGAATTTAGAAAAAGACGTATAAGCGTATAAAAAAACATGTGAGATAGGTATGCAATGAAACAAGTACGAGAGGCAACCTTATAAAATAATCAAGTCTACCCCCTTGGAACATATTTGTAGTGACACTTATACTGTTCCAAATGGAAAGTTCTCAACAATATTAATAGCTTGTAAAAGTTTGCTCACGCTCTTCCTATTACTAGCAAAACATCAGTTGAAATAATTATGGCACAGCTATTAAAAGATATTTCAGTAAGAACGAAATTCCCCAAAGAATTACCTCTGACAATAGAGCAGAAATAAAAAATGCAATATTGACAGATCTATGTAATTTACATAAGATTGAATTTCATTACACGATACCTCGAAATTGAAACTCTCAAATTGAAAGGAGCTTCAAACTATAATAATAGCACATATAGCGTCACAGGATAGATACCATTCCAAATAATCAAAAGAGATTTAAACTATGCAATCTTTATCAAACATTCACAAAACAAAATAACAACATATTGTATCAATCTCTTTAAAAAAATTGTGCAGTTTATATAATACTGAATTACCTACGACATAAGAATAATAAGAGATAAAATGGTAAACATAGACGTTACTGGACAACAAAACTTTTCCAGTATAGAAGCCAGAGTGGTGGTAGTGGTGAAACCACGCACGACGCTCGAAAATGGATCGCGGAAAAATATACCAACGCCGCGCACATATTTGCGCGAAAAAGTCACAACAAAAAAATATTTGCGCCGCAAATATTTCTGTCGTATTCAACATACAACATTCAACACACAAATTTATTGGTCTGGACCCGGCTTAAGAATCAGCAAATTCTATCCCATCACAATAAAATATGTCGTAACTATGTCAACGAAAGTGAGCATCCAAAAAGAATTAAATATATTTAATATATAAATATACACCAAAAATATACCCAAGACCTTTTTTGATGCATAAACTTTATCCTATTCCTATAATATCCAGAATTAAACCATCTAAGCATCTCTACCTGTTACAACAGATACGTATTTTAATGCTTTTTATGAATGCTCTAATGTAGAAGGTACTTATGCAATTTCGAGACATTAATCCAAAATGAACATTGTGCTTACAGTATTTTGATTAGTGAACAACAAATGTGCCCTTTCTCGAAAATCGAAATTGCGTCTCCAGAATTGGCTTATACAGGGTGTCCCGGATAAGGATGCACTCTACAGGAATCTCCGTAACCATAAGAGATACAGGTTGGTTTAATTTGGAAAAAGTTGCGCATTACTGAGCTCAGTGGCGTCATGTTTGGATATTTCGGATACAAGGAATGATTCCGAAGATATCCATGAAAAAACGAATTTTGCCGAAATCGTTTTTTTTTCTGACTTTATTTGAAATGATATCGCAAAATAGACTTTACATTCTTATTGCCACTTTTTCTCCACTACATGATATTGTTATTAGATTTTTGATCAGACGTTTCGTTTCTTCGCGATCATCATCAACTTTGTTTTTTCAATTGGTCGAAATTTTTAATTTTATGATTAATAAACTCTCCTTTTTATTCTAAATCCAACGACATATCAAGCTCATAGTTCCAGGAACATTAATTGTCACTAGTGGTTCCATTAACGGGCCTCCGCGATCTCCAGACGTTACACCGATGGATTTTGAAAAGTCAGTAAACTTCATTCTCAAGGAATACTCAAAAGACAAAATCCATTGGTGTTATGTCTGGAGAATGCGGATGCCCGTTGATGGGACCACTAGTGACAATCAATATTCCTGGAATTATGAGCTTGATATGATATGTCGTTGGATTTAGAATGAAAGGTAGAGTTTATTAGGCATAAAATAAATAAAATTCGATGATTTGGAAAAACAAAGTTGATCGCGGAGAAACAAAACGTCTGATCAAAAATCTAATAACAATATCATGTAGTGGAGAAAAAGTGGCAATAAGAATGTGAAGTTTATTTTGCGATATCATTTCAAGTAAAGCCAGAAAAAAATAAAAATGATTTCGGCAAAAATTCTTTTTTTTTATGGATATCTTCGGAATCATTCGGAATTGCCGAAATATCAAAACATGACGCCACTGAACTCAGAAATGCGCATTTTTTTTTTACAAATTTAACCAACCCTGTATCTCTTATGGTTACCGAGATGCCTGTATAGTGCATTCCTTATCCGGGACACCCTGTATAGCCATCAGAAAACGCACAATCGATAACAATTGTATAGAATAGTAATGGTATCGAGTGATCGCCTATGATGACTGTGAATATCATATTATCCTAGCAGTATTTTAATAACATTTTTTAAATTGATTTAGTACAAGGAATAATAAGACGATTAGGTACTTGTTTTATTCTCAAAAACAATGGACCGAGTTGTAACGCCTATAGTTTATGGCAATTTATAAACTCAACCGTCCTTGCTAGTCTATTAATTAAATAAGGTTAGACTTTAGTTTGAATTACAAGGAACAGGCAATGTTATGAGCCTAAAAGTATAGACAGGGCGGCATCATTGTATCATTAAATTATCAGTCTTTTATGAAACATCCTATTAGATACTAATTTCAAAGGAATTTTTATTATATGCTTTTTGACTCATAATCAGATTTGTTCTGTTTCGTTTTTTTAATTTTTAAACGCGAATATTTCGGAAGCTCGATAAAATATGACATATGATTAAATTTTTGAAAAATAAATATCTTTTCAAATAATATATCACATGATCTGCCATTTAAGAAAATTTCCACCCTACACAATTTGACATTCATAAAAATAAAGTAGGGGGCCATACGCTGGTCTAACACACACCAGGTTTATTGCCAAGATATGGAACACTGAGATGATTCTCACAAACATTGTCACTACATTGAAGAAAAGCCGGGAAGTCGGCGTGTGGAAATTACCGAGGAATATCATTACTCTCAACAGTCGGGAAAATTCTTGCCAGAATTCTGCCCAACCGACTTCTACTGAAATTTCCTTTATTGAATCTCACACTTCTTTCGAATGCTTTTGCTGTTACCACATTCAATCAACAGTAACATTTAAATTATTTGACTGTAAACCTGCTATTTTTCTCTCGCCAATAAATTTGTCAATGTACCAGATAAACCTAATAAATCCCACATTGTCAGATTAGTCCCAAAAAGATCTATTCGTGAGAAATATTATAGTAATAATAAGTCCAACTCAATGCAAAAATTGTATGAAAAGGGAAGTGAGGCATGTTCTATTAAAATCTCGGGAGCTAATTTTTTTTTGGGTCACCCTTCAGCTAGGTAGGTACTTCTGAAAAAGCGTTCGCAATTTCTCTACATCAGAAATTTTCCACTTGGTGAACAT
Source organism: Ceutorhynchus assimilis (assembly GCA_917834065.1). NCBI lineage: Eukaryota > Metazoa > Arthropoda > Insecta > Coleoptera > Curculionidae > Ceutorhynchus > Ceutorhynchus assimilis. The sequence goes on along the minus strand of OU892277.1, from coordinate 16,322,548 downwards.
AAAAATTGTCAAAAAATATAAGTATTCAGCCGTGTTCAAGATATTTACTAAATTCCATAGTGTTAGCAACCCTGTGTAATTGTTCCACCAGACTTTTAGGATGTAGTTTTCAAGGTTTGTTGTATCTTCTTTTTTGTGCAGTATTTGCATCACAGCATAATTTTATTATTTAGGAATAATTTTAAACGAAGGTTGTTAGAAATAAATAAAATTATATTGCATATGGTCCAAAATTTAAGTAGTCAGTTGTCTAAAGCCTAGTCCAGACCTACATACACTGCCCACAAACAAATGTTTGGAAACAATTGCCCGTAAACAAAACATTTATACACGAATTATATTTTCGATTCAGAAACTTGTATTTTTAAAAAACATTTATTTTATTAATTAAAATACAATAGTGACAATCGGAAAATATGTGGATCAAATTGCTACAGGGAGTGCCTGAAAACAAATGAACGCTCCTTACTGGAAAGCTCTGGCTTAAATAATTTGCTGATCCAAGCATTTTCCTTAGCAGGTGGCGGTACTACCCGTGCAGTACCGCTGATTAAGCAGTTTTATATATTTATTAGTATTGACATAGGCGTACGCTAATAATTAACATAGGAAAGGAGAATTATTAGTATAAGGATAACATAGGGTCTTACAATATAACTCACGTGTGCAGGTGTTTTGTTTCAAAGAATATTTAGTTTTTGAACGAGGTAGCAACTGCGTCCAGACTGAAGGCAAAAACATGTCAGTGAATAGTGAGGCAGTGGCGGGTATTTATGCTGGATATATATATATATATATATATATATATTTTATATCAAAGAAAAGGAAACAAAAACGTTGGTGGGTACGCGAACTCCTGCGAAACGGAATAGAACATTCTTAGAACCTATTAAGAGACCTAAAATTCAATGATGGATCTGGATTTGAAAGTTTATATAAACACAATACAGAATGAACCACCAAATAGCACCACCACTGATACGATTGCTTAAAAAACCAAACATTTGCTTTGAACGCTTCCAGACTTGCTTCAAAAGCGAGTATAAAAACATAGTTTCCCATCCTGACGGGAAACAAAAAACTTTAAACAATTTTAAGAGTTTTTTTTAGAGTTTTTATACAAATGCTTAAATGCTGGCGGGCAAATTTATGTAGGTCTGGACTAGGCTTTAGTTAGAATAAAATGTCTATAGGAAGGTATGACTTTGAAGTAAATATTTACAGTTGTATTTTTAATTCTAGGTGAGTAGTACAGCATTTTGAAGTACCTAGCTATTTGCCTTCTATCAAGAGAATACAGGAAAGGTAAGTGTGTATTAAATTTTTGTGTATTTTTTCCATTCAATATACAAACCTTTGTTTTCCATTTACCATGATATCTTATTGGAAACTGGACTAATTATAGGAAATTTACACAAGGAACTAAAATCTTGTAGAGTTAAACTATATAACTCAATATGCGTTATTAGGTTTTTCACATCTAGTGCCATACATAAAACTTTTGTTTTTAAATAAAACTTGACATTATAAATATTATCTTTAGGCAATATCATAACTTTGAATTGCCAACATTTTTTCATTAGCAATATTATCACGATAACTGCCAAAACGGCAGCATGTGGGTATCGGTATTTTTTCCTTACAGTTCTATCAAATGTGTTTTTTGTCATTGATTACGCGAATTAATTTTTTTTCTAAAACTACCAGCTTATATAGGTGAAATGGGTGGTTCGTTTCCTAGAACACATTACCCATTACTTCAGTTTCCACTAAGGCCCTTTTTGTTTTCAGTTTGTCTATGGTTTGAATTGAACCAAAATATAGATATTAGCTGGTACCTACGAGTCATTTCTTTTAGCCCAGGAATTGTTGAAGATGTTGGTCAAGATTCCATATGATGAACTCATCGTCAACATACCAAGTTCAGTAATTCTGATGGCTTCTTGAAGCAGAAGTCAGTTCGTGTAGATGTTGGGTCCGTTCCACAGGAGACAGTAGCGAGCTTATTTTTGGTAGTCGAACTTTTTGTCTAGACTCAATTCAACAGGTCAATGCTTTCCGCTATGTCTTTTTCTAGTTGTTCGAATATAATCATTGCCTCCGTAGTTGGTACGTTTTTCTATATTATAGCTAATGGGGCCGTCCGCCGACTGAATATGGATGGTTTTTGTTACATCCACGAAATAAATGCCAGGCGTCATTTACAAATTGTATGCGGTTCAATTAAAAACGGAAAGGTTAGTGTATGTTGGTGAGTCCCTCGAGCTTGTGATCGATCGTAGGTGTATTCTGCCTTATTTATTTATTTATTTATTGACGGAGAACAACTGACCATGTTATAAATCCAAACAAAATACAAAATGCAATGAATGGAATGGAATAATAAACCTGACCCTTAATCTTACTTACATCAGTTTCATCTACTAAGAAAATTGAAGATTACAAGATTACATATACAGCACTTATTTTTCAAAAGATACTTCCACTGCGCAAAAATGTTTGCAATATTTCTTAGTTGCAAAACAGTTTCATAGTCAGATAAAGGGTTGTTTTCTGCCAAAGAGTCTTCAGGCAGTAATCTATATTTGAGTATATCATGTCTTAAGTGGTTGAAATAGCCAAGCTAATTCTAGTGGAAAAATTTATCTTATTTTGCAGATTAGGGCCCGGTTTATCCATCTTCAGATAAACTTGCTGGTAACTATCTGCAAGATAAATTTACCGTTCTATAATTATATTAGTCGGCGGATAACGGGCCGACCAATGGAATTACAGGATGCGTTTTTATCCGGCAGATTGCATACCTGACAGTTTATCAGGAGGTGAATAAACTCTAAGTCGTAATATTAGGTCGGCATAAGATCACGTAAGTTAGCTAATCTTTATATTATTATAACTTTATAACTAGGATTGCAAAATCTACGTAGAAATTGTTCCAACTTTTCTTCAAAAATTAAAAAATCAGTACAGTACCATTCAGATATTTTCCACAGTTAGTGATTTTGCTTGTCAAGCAAATAAAATGTTCACCCCAATGTTCAGGTATGTATATGTTATATCAAGGAAATCCGCTTTTTCTGGAGAAAATCTTTATAATACTAAGTGTCATCGTCCAGGGACACCTCTGTTTTCCGGGGGTGAAAAAAATATATTCACTTTCACTTTATTTGGCCACAGCATAGGTGAAGGAGCTGCTTGAAGTTTACTTTCACTAACAGTGATTTTAAAAGAACAATAATAATTCAGGTTCCACCGCAACCTCTGGGAGAACAGGCTTAAGAAATTTATTTGGATCTTCCTCTGTTGTCTCTAGATGGAGTTTATATACATGAAAAAATTCAGATTTCAAAGGTGTTTTAAAATACATGGTATTGGCATGGTATTCGCACAGTATTACACCCAACAATCGCCTTGTTTATGGATCTATTTGTTGTATAATTAACTATTGTGAATGTTCTATCATCATCATCATCTGGGTAATAGTTTCTGTGCATTTTGGATAGCTTGGCTAACTTGATTAGCGCTTATAATTCCTAAACTTATGTTTTCATACATGATACGAAAGTCCGATTGATAGCTACGCAATGTACGCTTCCGCCGTCCTGTTACTATGACTGTTACTGTTAGAATTTTGCTGTAAAATGTTTCCGTTCGGATAACGATACGTTCGCACGATAAGCAGGAAAGCATGGGAAGCGCGGGCTGCCGGGTGCCGAAACCTGGTGCTGGAGCCCACGGAATTGGTTCCTATCTGCGTGTGTTTCGATTCCGCGGCTTTTTCAGTTTTTCACGTACAACCCTATTGTTACTGTTTTCGATTTCTGAATTTTGTAAAAGATTTATAATAGTATTGAGGTTTTGTGACCTATCCTTTCCATCCAGAAGCGTCGTGGCAGCTACAATTTTGACTTTTTCTACTCGAAAAACGACTTGGGTACTTGAACAGTGTATTTTCCGAAGAACTTAATTAGGTAGTATATGGTTTTCTAAGAAGTTTCGCACACCCTCTACGATGACACAACCTTCAGGTATGTTTCTGTATACAATTATTACCTACCTTAAATTATTTGAATTTTGAGCAACATATTCATGTGCTGCCATATCTAACGCGGTGATGTGAAAATTTGGAAATAAAAGATAACAGAATATTTCATAAAATGAGCAATAATAGAATAATAATCAGTTAAAGGTGGCCGCCAAAAACTTTCCTTTATTGCTAGTAGAGAATTCACTCAAGAAATCCAATTCGATATATAAGTTAGCAATAGCCCTGAGAATATATAAATGGCATACATAATTAGTTTTATGGTAGGGTTGATGACACGTGTGGGAGAACGACTGATTCTAGGTGGAACATGTTGACTATCTTGAACAGCAGATTAAGATATCGAATGTTTCTCTAGATGACAAGGATAACAGGTTAGGATTCAGAAGGCACATGCCAGCATAGTCAACCATAGTAGCTACCTGTATATGAGTAGTAAAATGATGATTCCATACACATAAAGCACATTCAAGATGGGATCTCACCAGTTAATTATCTTAGGAGAGTATAGGCTAGAAAACTCACCAGTATGACGTTTGATGAACCCAAGCATTCTTAATGACTTACCAACAATACAAGAAATATGTGAAACCAAAGAAAGAGATGAGACCTCCAAGGACTCTCAACGTATCGACCACTGAAAGAGGCGGGCCGTCCAACATGTACCTACTGAAAGTTCCGAGAGGCTCGCAATCTAAAAAACTCGATATATTTACACTCTGAGATATTAACGGCCAGCCCGTTCCTACTACAGTCTATACTAGGAGGCAAATCTGTCTAGCGGTATCCTGAAGTCTAAGCATTTCTGAAAAATAATGATTTGAAAATTTATATAAACATTTCAGGTTCTTGGTTTCTGACGATTCTGGACCAAAATCTGCGCCTTTGTGCATCTTTTGCATTCCATTGAGATTGGGGGCTTGATATTTTGGGGAGTGAAGCTCTGGTGGCGTCATCTATGTTTGCATTGCATTTTTGCAGAGTGTTGTGGTTTTTTATTTCAAACTGTGACTGTTGAAAATTTGTCCAATTTTACCCAGTTTCCCTTTGTTATATGTTCCGGCGTCCATATTGCCGCTGCATTTTCTTTGTCCGTAGTTCGTTTCTTATTTCATATTTTTTATTTATCTCTGGTTTACTGGTGCGTGCAGGATTGGATGAAAAAATTGAAACATTCAGATTGTTTTTCTTTGTCCAGATGTCTTGATGGGAATATTGATCACCGGCCATAGAATATATTTCGATTATTGTTGCTCATGGCGTGAGGCATTTCTATTGACATAGCTCACCGAGTAGATCACTAATAGTAATACTAGGACATCGAGGAAATGGGTAATGGGTTCCAGGAAATGCACATCAGTCATAAGCAACCGTCTTTTAGTAATTAGCGTATGATGTGGTTTTGAGATGTTTTATCATTTGCAGAATAACGACTGCGTATAAGAGTCAGTCGACACATTGCGGTAATAAACCAATAACATAATAAAATACCAAAGTTTCCATTTCATTGAAACATTACCTGTCACCCCCAAACAAACAAAATATTTCCCTAATGTAGAAAATTGCACAAAACGAATATTTTACATACAAAGTAATTACTGGACAGAACTGGGCAACGACAAAACTAATTAGTCGCACAATTTATCAATTTGCATGTGGAAGTTGTGGTAGGTATTCTCCACTTATAGGTATATGTAATTAAACCAAATAATTTGAATATAAAATATTAACCAAAATAGTTTGAACAGTAGTTTACTATTACTACCTGAAGTAGTTCAATTACTTTCTCCTACGAGCGTTCGAAAAACGCGTTCTCACGCAATGGTTTTCGTCTGGAAAGTAACTACCACTTTTCCGCACAGCGTGCGTGAAAAAATTTTTACCGCACGGCGTGCGCGAAAAAAGTTAAGGTCACTCTGTGTTGGTAAGTTTAATTTATCATAACCATTCATTAAAAAATAAACTATAGCATCTCTACAACCGATTTACCCCAACTGCCATATTAGGTTTGCTTAGCGGTAGCGCCCGTCTACATTGAACCTAATTTGCAGACATGAAACAATCCGGGCAATACCACTGCTTACATCAGGCCTCAAATTTAATTGTATTTCTTGCTAATGCTGAGACTTAGCGATTTTTTTATAATCTTTTTTGAATCTAGAACCCAAATTAAGTATGTTAACACTATATTGGGCAACATCCAAGCTGTCGTTATTCCATTATAAGAAATATAAGTTCCTTCTTTTGAGGCAGAATTTCAAACGCCCATACACTTTTTTTTACATTATTATGACGTCATAGTAACATTAAAAAAAATCAATTCACATGCCTTTGATTCTAAATGAAAGTTTAGTTTCAAATGATTGTTTGATTTTCAAGGGTAGAAATATCTACGAATTCTAACTTATAGGAAAGTTTCCCAAAAAAATTATACAAATATTTATTCAAATTACTAGGTACCTAGTATTACTTACAATTTTACCAAAATTTTTTAGGGGGTGTCAATTTGGACACTTTTAATAGGAAACGTCAATTTCTGAGTGAGTTCCAAAAAAATCAACCCCTTTACTCTGAGGCAGGATTTGAGCCCGCGACCCGCACTCCAACTTTTTCAATTTTCCCTTGACTTTAATTTTCACAAAATTTTCTTTAAAAACATTAGTTTCGGTATCTTTAACCGACTAAAAATTCTTTCCCTTGTTCATTTTTTTATTTGTTTATCGATATCAACGAAACTTGGTAGGCTTGATATTCGAACGAAACGCCATTTTTGTGCATCCACGACAAGTTTTCCTGACTTCCGGTTTCACCAGAAATTACCGAAACTTTTGATTTTCAAATGGCACAACCTATATATTTTTTATTTTTCGGATTCTACAGATCGTTTTACGTCCTAATGTACCATTTTTAAATCGAGTTTTGTCCAAATTTCGTTTTCAAATTGAATTTTAAGAAGAAAAAAAATTTACCTATACATATAATAAAACAAAAATGTTTGAACGAAAATCAAGGAAAATGTCGTAGTGTATTACATCGTTGGATTCGCTTTAAAATACTGCATTTAGTAATGTTATGTAAGTGATATGTTTCTATTCCAGTTTTTGAGCTAGGGCAAAAATACTAAAATAATGAAGTTTACAGTCCTCTATCAAAAAAATTTATAAAGATAAAATTGAGTTTGTATTTTTCTGAAATTAAGTAAAATATGTAGTAATTTTGGGATGATCATGGCACTCCAGTTACAAAATTAAAATTTAATTTAAAAACAAAATTTGGACAAAACTCGATTCAAAAGTGATGCATTAGGACCAGAAACGATATGTAGAATCCGAAAAACAAGAAATATACAGGGTGACTCTGAAAGTGAGGCTTTTTTTTAAGAGGTTGTATATCTCACCAAAATGAGTTGTTTGGCAGAAAATTGTTTATATAAAAAATTTTAGATAACGGAGGTACAGCTATTTTGAGGTTAAAGAAGACTTCCACTATAAATCACTTTGTTTACATTTTCTCAAAAAAAAGTCGCAAAAAAGCCATTATTAGTCCAGCATAATGAGTCTTATTCCAGAATATGTACTCACAGTTGCACTATTTCATCACAAAAATTTTCATTTTCAACCTATCAATTTTCGTTTTAAAGTGAAACAGACAAAATTTAGGAGGGAAATGAAGCATCAAACAAATGGGGATAATTTTGAACAATTTTTGTGATAATTTTTGTCATATTTTCTCGAGTATTTTCTCTACTAAATCTCAGATTATTGAAATTAGATTTTTAATGTACAAAACCCTAAAATAGCTGTACCTCCCTTATCTTAAATTTTTTATATAAACAATTTTTTGTCAAACAACTTATTTTGGCGAGATATATACCCTGTTAAAAAAAACCCTCACTTTCAGATTCACCCTGTATAGGGTGTGCCATTTAAAAATCAAAAGTTCCGGTGAAACCGGAAGTCGGGAAAACTTCTCATAGATACATAAAAATGGTGTTTGGTGAAAATATCAACCCTACCAAGTTTCGTTGATATCGATAGACAAATAAAAAAATGGCAGCTGGAAAGTAATTTCGTGGGCACCCGGTATATTCCCATCTTAAATACGCAAGAGGTAAGCTCCAAAATGGCGGCGGGGCCACTGTTGGTAAAGGTTTATTTAGTCACTGTATTGTTACAGTCGCCTCCCATCTATTTGTATGTAATACAGCGATGTTGAAATTCAGCAAATCCATGTTGAAGAATATATCATGCAGCCACTACAAGAACCAATATTTATTTCTCAGCTAGCAGCTCACGATATGGGCATTGTATAGTTTTTTTTTTTTAATGTAAAAAAGTATCTTCCAAATTTGAAATTTCACACTCTAAACTTTTAAATAAAATTTTGATTTTATCGTCGATGGAATCCTTCACATATCCTTATCTGCAAAGTTTACATTACGGTGGAAGATTTCCATCCTTCGTGGCGCTACAAATTAAATATTTATTTCGCCCTCTGCATTGGCAAGAAGTTCAGTCGAAGTTCCCCAGACATGAGGACTGGAAGGATTCTGGAATTTGTAATTTTAGGTAATTTTCATTAAATATTGCTTCGCCTGAATTATTTCCAGCAACTTAGTTAACGCGTGTTTTGTTTTCGATAACACTCAATGAAATCTTAATTAGACGTGATAGAATGTTAACTACTGACTTTTGTATCGGGTCTTCTACAATCAAAATTGATTGATGACGATAATGATGACTTAAAAGACAAGCTTTTTTATCATCTACAGCAATTTTGGAGAGTTTTTCATGGCGGCAAGCTTCCGGAGTCATCATCATCTTCTCCCAGTCCTCTGCTGCCACGGCTGGACAAAGGCCTCCCCTACTAGTGACGCTTACCTGTCTTGGGCTGTTCGGATCCACTTCTTGGTGAATCTTTTGATGCCAGCTGTTTAGCCAGTTGGAGGTCTTTCTCTGCTCCGCTTGTCGGCATCTAGTCTCCACTCCACTCTAATATCCTTTTTGTCTCTACCTTCCGTATATCAATCGAGTCACGTGTCCGGCCCAGTTCCATTCGATCATGGTATTACAATTAGTAATTGACAAACGATGGCCCTATGGTTCATAGTGCCTCTTTCATAGGGGTCCAGGTAGCATCCAGAGGGGCTTTCTCAAAGGAGGTAATTGCACTGGACGACACGAAGACTGAAGACACCCAGAGAAGCTTTCTCAAACGAGGTAATTCCGCTGGTTGAAGTCTGCCTGTTCGTGTGTTGCCGGCCACTATTTATATCCGCTTATCCATGACTGGCCAATCAATAAGTCGGCGGGTTATAACGTCTGTAACTCCTGTTCTTCGAAATAAATCCCCAAATAATCGCTCTGACATTCTTGTAGTGCTTGGACCTTGTCTAATTGTCCACCAAAGCTCTAGAATACGCTGCTCAGCAAACTATCAGAGTTACCATGGAATAATGACAAACAAGACTAAATAAGGATGGTACCTGTGCAGCTTCATACGCCGCGATTCTGGGTTTAAACTCTCGCATGGAAGTATTGTGATTGTGTGAATGCCTGCCTTGGTTAAACTAGTGCATATATAATTGGAAAAAAAAAAATGATAAAAAATCATGTGCTGACATGCCTATTATTTAAGATTGGCAGGAGTCATAATAAGGGAGAAAATGTAAATAGGACTTGAACAAAAATTTAGTTGAGAATCCCCTTCAAACTTGAAATTAACATCGTCTGTCCCTTTATTTTCCAGACATAATTCACCGTGACACAGTTTGAAAGTTTATTGCATGCCCCTATTCTGATATTTTATCATCTTTCTCATTATTTACTAACCCAAATATATTCTATCAGTTCCAACAATAGTATTTGCAAATGACTGGAAAACTTTTGGCCTCTAAGCTGTAACAAGCCATTTCTCGAATTCAAAACAATACGTGTACGAAACCATGTCCCACACACTATGGAATTAACATGTTTTCCGTAATCAGGGTCGATGTTTCCTGAATACGACGTTTCTTGAAAACAATTCGGTAAAACGGTAAGTACATTTTCTTTTAAGTTTTGAAGTGAAAATTAATGATGGTGTACCTATCTATCCCACCATAATTATAAAATAATTATGAATAAAAATTGGTACGTATGATTTGTTTTCTTTTGTGCGGTTTTAATATATCGGAGCTGATCATTTCACTATCGGGGATGATAAGGTGAGTAATTGTATTAGTCATATACGCAATTCTGGATTGGCAAGAATAAAGTGTTGGCTGTAGGAAAATCCTGGTACTATTAAGGTGGAAGTATCCCTATATCGGCTATGAAAATCTGGTCAATCAAAACATTTCTTTGTCGATTTAGCCTTTTAAATGACGATAAATTTAATAAATTAAAACTGTAATAAAGTTCCACTCAAATAATTTCCAGAGCATTAAAATTCAATCCATCATAAATTTCCGGTTAGAAAATGGAAATTAATTAATCAAAACAATATCTCCTGAATCTTGAGAGTGAAATATACAGCAATTACTCTAAGGGTAAGATAGATAGTTACTCAAAAATTAATTTGAGATAATATTCAATGGCTGTTGCAGGTTGTGAGAATTTAACAAGAGCATTACACTACACACAACCGCTGAGAACGTTTTCAGTGCAGTCAATAATTAATTTAAACCCAGGTACTCGCTTTCTGGATTGTCCATATTAATTAAATCATAATCAAGTGGCCATTGTAGAAATAGGGTACGTAACAAACTACCGTTATATACAGTATGTCCCAATTTAGATCCTGACAATTAGGATCTCGGTAGTTATAAGATATTAGTCAATTAAATTAGGAGAGTCTTAGAGAATTTCATGTGGATTAGAATCCGCTTTTAAATTTTATTAAAATTATTTGTTTTCAAAATAATTGAAAAGAACTGAATATCGCCGAATTCAGTTATCGTTCATATCTCAAAAACTATTGATTTGACATCTGTCAAACTTTGATATTATCAGGACACATTTGTCAGAGGAACTTTTTTTATAATGTTTGAAATAATCGATATTCTTTTGATAATACTAGAAGCAACTTCATTTTTTCTTATAGCCGCCATTTTGGATTTTTATGTCATACGATAGTCCTTAAAAAAGTTGATGCTTAACATGTTGACATAATTTTAATATATCTGACAACATTGTATGCACTTTTTTCATAAAAAAAGACTGTCAGAAAAAACTAGTTTGTGCCTACTAAGGAAAGAAAAACATCATAATATGAGAGAATGACATAACCCAAGAAAGAAAATATCGTATCAATAAAAAAAATATTTGTGAGCAACAAGAGAATACATAATTATTAACTGAGAGACAGATGATAAACGTAAACAAATGTACCTATTAAAGAATTATCTACTACTCAAAGAAAATCGTTAACAATTATTATTGAAAACAGTAGTGATAGATGGCTGGTTCTACATCTCCGCGCTCCGAAGCAACCAACTGTCAACTGTCAGTCGTAGTTTACAGTTTTAGACAGGTCTGTATACAGGTCCGATGCATCTATCACTACTGAAAACTAAACTTATCTAAATTGTTCGATGTGCCTTCCATCTGGTTCAATACATTGTTGGCACCTTCTTTCGACAGCATCACAAAAACGACGGTCCGGTTTATTCATCTTCAGATAAACTTACAGGTAACTATCTGCAAGATAAATATACCGTTCTATAATTCTATTGGTCGGCGGATAACTGGCTGACCAATAGGATTACAGATTGCATTATTATCCGTCAGATTTCATACCTGACAGTTTATCAGAAGGTGAATAAAACGGCCCTAAGAGTTCTTTGCTCTAATATTTCAATATTGCACATCTGTAAGAGGAATCTTTTGATAATGTTCGAAATTATAACCGAAAATTTTGTCTATTCATAATACTAGAAGCCACTTCTTTTTTCTAATGTATGCCATTTTGGATTTCTATGTCAGATGATACTTAATGGTAGGTACTTAAAAAAAATCTTTCAAATGATGTATCACTGTTCGCAAAATTGTGATATTTGACATATAACTCGGAAGGCTGTTTCTGCAAATCTGCTATTAAAAAAATTAAATAACAATTAGCTAGGAACAAGGAAAAATTTTGTGGACAGATGAAGCTTGTTTTATCAATGGTGGAATATTTAATAAATAGAATTGCCAGTATTGGTCTACCGAAAGCCCACATCGAGTAGCGAAAAAAATAAAATTCATAATTTGAATTTTAATGTAAGAGATCCCGTGACGTCATCGACCACAAGATGGCGCAGTATCACACAATACCACGAGATGGCGCGCTATCTTTTATAATGTTCACTTTAGCATTTGGCATCTGTTCTGTCATTGTGATCCACGCCAAGTCAATGTTATTATTGTTCACTTTACTCCATCCCTGTAAAAGGATACGTCGACTGCTGGGACAGGCATTTTGGGTCTCCAAGAAGCTCCAAACAGATCCTTTGGTGGCGCCATCTGTTGATGATTCTCTCAAATTACCTCGGGTGACGTCATAATCTTTTGGCTTACGGTTAAATTGGTGGGTAATAATATCAAATTTTATTTTTTTTGCTTCTTTAGCTTCATGTAATTATTTTTTCGTCATCAATAGTTTTCGAGATATGAATAATAATTAAATTCGGCGATATTCAGTTCTTTTCAATTATTTTAAAACAAATAGTTTTTGCTAAAATTCAAAAGCAGATTCCAAATTTGCATAAAATTCTCTAAGACCGCTAATTCAATTGACTCTCTATATCTTTTTGTACGAAAAATCGGTGTGCTATCACCTTTTGGAAATTGGAAGTACCTATACTTATGATGAAAAGTGCTCTCGAAAACGAAACCTGGGAATAAAAGGGTTACTGGGAGTTGGAAAAAAACATATATCTACAATAAATTTATTGGATTAAAACGAAAATATTATTTATCGAAAATCACACCGTATAGTTTCCAGAACGATTTTGCGAGGTTAAAAAGAGACGTGGTCAATCATAGTTACTCTCGATCACACGATCAAATTTGTTTATTTGGTATACAGTGTGTCCAAGATAAGGATGTGACTTTCCCAATACATATTTTTGCTAGAAGGTTTTTCCCAAATTATATTAAAATATGGCTAAAAGAAGCTAAGAACATATTCAAACCATTATAAGTGTAATATCACCTTATTCAGAAATCTAAATGGCTTCAAAGTGTAATAAAAATAACAGGACCATATTTAAAAAAATTAGGTTGATGATGGTTTCTGTGAAACAAAACGTCGCAGTGAAAATATGTGAACGCCATCTTTTTGGGCCTGAAATGTGACAATAGAAAGGTGTTTTTTTTTTTGATATCTGTCAAAATAACGTCAGAAATAAATAAAAGCCAAAATCTTTATGTAAAAGGTAGTCAAATTACCCAACTTTTTCCTAATTTAACCAACATTGTAACTCCAACTGTTCTCCAGATCCTAATGCTATCCCATCCTTATCTTGGACACACTGTACATATTTATACCTTCCTAAATACCTAATGGATTAAATAATATCTAATTTTATTCATGCAAAACCCTTTTATGTACCAATAAATGTTTAGTTTCGTCCCGAGCGAGTTATATTTTATTCCTGTAGGTAGCTATTTTTGATAAAAACAAGGTTATTTCTCATAATGGATTTGGTTGAAAAAAATATTGTCTTTTTAATGTGTTATTTCCTGTTTCAAAATTCCGAATGTAATTAAAAATAAAAACATTTTAGCATTATAGAAATTAATATAGTTTAAGATCAGCTATAATCAAGTAAATACAATAATTGAGTAAACAAAGCTACATCTTTTTTGTATGGAATAGTCCAGTTCAAAATTAAACGAAAGTTTGAACTATCATTTAAGTGAGTTATCTTTGGAAGAAAGGGATAATTTGGGTTGGGGAAAGTAAGGTTATTAAATAAAATGCTATTTTTATTTTTTATACAAAAACGATAAAATTAAAATTTAATATCATCATCATCATAGGCAATCACTCGATATCGAATATGATTATCTTGGAATCTTATTTTCGTCGATGGTGCGTTTTCTGATGGCTGTATAATTGCGCCGCACAGTCTTGGCACACCCAGTCTCTGGCAGCATTTTCTCTTCCTCTGATCTCTCGCTCCTTCCTGCGGTCCCTTTTTTCGGTCTCGTGTCAGCGTCGCTGTTCTTCGAAAGTTTGTAGTCCGTCGTGGACTACTCGACGCCATGAGGGCCTATCATTTGCTGTCGTCTTCCAGTTGCTCGTATAGATGCGGCACTTTGCCATATTTTCCTTTCAAACATCTTTGTAGCATTTTTGTTGACTTCCTTGGTTTCGTTCTCCCTCTTTCAGTTCAGTGTAGAGAATCTGTCATAGAAGACGTGTCTCGGGCATGCGGACGAGGTGACCTGTCCAGCGACTTAATGATGAGGGCTTCAATGCTAGTTGTTTTGGCCTGCTCTAAAACACCTATTTTTGTTCATCGGTCTTGCCATTTGATCCGGAGGATCCTTCTTAGGCATGTTGGTATTACAAATACATTGTAGACGCGAAGTTTAGTCTCAGCGCTGATATCAAGATTATTAAAGACTTTCTCTAGTAGTCGCCCGAAGGCCGTGCTAGCACACTTCAAGAGTTCTTGTGCATTCGCTGACAGATGGCTCCCAAGGTATGAGTAGTGTTCTACGTTCTGCAAAGAATGATAATTTATTGTTATATTTGGGGCTTGTGGATTAGTATCCGGTGCAGGTTGGTCTTGTTGACCTCTAGGCAGATAATTGCCTGAAGCTCCTCTATATTGGCCATCATCCGCATAATGAAGTTCAATTATCGTCCAATCGTCTTGGCTCGTAATCTGTTTAGGTTGAATAAGCCGCCATTAAGTATGTACAGGATTTCCACTCCTGCCGGCAGGTGACCCTCGACAAGGTGAAGTGGATCCTATAAACGGAGAAAATAGAGTGGTTGCATGCAATAACACAGCCCTGTTTTAACTCATAGTTATTTCAGGCGGAGTATCTGGACGTACTTTCGCGAACACCCAACCTTTGCCAATATCTTCCAAAGAGCTTCTCTGTTGACCTAATCAAATGCTCTCAATAAATTTATGAAAGCCATGTATAGAGGGCGATTTCGTCCCTGGATTTCTCTTGAATTTGTTTGCAGCTGTACCTCGGTACTTTAATAACTACACTTATCATTGTAAAACGATCAAAAAAAGCGAAAACCAACCAAAAACCAAGGTGACGAATCCATTTTATACTCACCCTCTCTAATCTATACGGCTGTAAAAAGAGACATCAATAGCAAATTTGATATCATGCTATTAAACGAACAGGTTTAATATCAAATAGGTATATTTTTGTTTGAGTGGTAAGAAATTTAGTAACTTGAGATCTTGATGACGTGCAAATTTAGCTTTGGATCAACTATGTTTTGTATCTCTTCTGAATCCACTTTTTGTTTCATGCAGTGTTCTTTCTATGGCGGATGGTAAAATATCCATGTTTTTATTTCAAATATTTTTCACAAATTAGTACATTCTTTCGAAAATGCCGAAAAAAATATTAACAAGTTATTTAGAGAAATTTCTGATATTAACAAGTTATTTAGAGAAATTTCTGATATCTCCGGAATGACTCTGGAATTTTCAAATTTCGAGTCGGCATTTTATTAGGCCGCTATTTTTTTCTGATTTGAACCACCCTGTATAGGTATTTCCAAAATCCGCATGTCACAAATTTTATATGGAAGAGCCGCTGTACCTGTATATACGATAACATTAGATCTCTCCTGGTAAATTTTCAAATACAAAAGCTAGGAGGTAGAGATTTAATTGGGCAACTTTATACGGCTTCAAGAGATATTGTTATGGTAAAAGTGTTTCTGCGTTGTTATAAATTTTCTGGAAGAATTGTATATAGGTGGCTTAATTTAACAACTGAGAGAACTTTTATTTATGTATACCCTATTGCTTAAAAAAAATTAAGTGTTACATCGAAAATGGAAACCTTGATTCTGCCCCAATTATTAGTTGAATAATCGCAAACCGGGATAACTGGGAACGAGACAAATTGGAAGGTGAGAACCATTACGATATTCAGATTGACGCGTTCCAATTCGAGCGACAGGAATATGCAATAAATTCAAAATTAGAACGCACCGATAACCCTTTCTCGCTGCACATTGGATGGATATTTATTTTGCCACACTTTGACACTAGATTCGCAATTACTTTTAAATGAGATTCAGGTATTTGAATTCAACACGTGCCTTCTAAATTATGGAATTATGAGAATACTTTCAACTCTAATGGTAAACTGAGATATCTGAATCGGCACTTGCATAATAGATTATTTACTTACTCAAATTTTTATAGCTAAGTAAATGTCCCAGGACTGATAATATGATATAAAATATACCTATAGCCAGTCTGATTTTCTCTAACCAGTGTTAAATAGTGTAGCATTTAAAGCTTACTTGGTATCTATTTGTTATTTCATATTGTATATTTTACAGGTCTATGTCAGCCTCCTGCAACGTTGTCCAGACTTATTACCCTCGAGCTTTAAAGTGCTAAAGGGATCAACATGCATATTTGTTTGGCTCCATAATGAAATAGCGAGGTCAGAGAGGTGATTTATCAGCAAGAAAAAAGGCCCTGGGCCGATGTTTTTCCTGTTCGAATAATAATAAATATCGTCATCTAACGAAAAGTATCTATTTCAATTTACTTTTTTTGCTTATAATGAAATTAAAAATATACTTCGGACATTTTAGATATATGCCTAAAATAATTCTAAAACAACAATACCTTTAATCACCACTAATTTGGCTTTAAATGAAACATTTTACATTCATAAGTGCGAGAGAGAGAGCCTGGAGCCTGGTCTCATTCTGGAGCCGAACAAATTCCATAGCACATTATAATCGTTATTAGTCTAGAGAGAGAGAGAGAAAGAGTGTTCAATAGTCGAAGCTTATTACTGGTTTGCAGCTGAAAACATTTGAAAATGTATCATTGTTTTTACGCAACTAGATTTATGTCATTTTAAGTGTTTAATATAATCTGCAGGCGATGAAGGTCACTATTGGTCGAAAATAGGGTTTGGAACTTTATATCAAACCTTTTCAATCCATAAAACTGTGTGGCGCTCTCAGTAAATACTTCATACTCACCTCATTCATACTTACCGGCGAACACCTGCCGTCATAACATCCCATTGAAAAAGATAGATGACAATACTTTTAAAGCAAGTAACTCTTTTTTTTCAACTCTAAATGAAGTGGTTGTTAAGCTGCTACCAATTTCTATCACTTTGAAAATCTTCCTAAGAAATATCCAACACTCGCGCCCATTACTCTCCCGCTATGTTTTAATCCTACCCTATAAATGAACAATGAACTATCGTACCAGAAATAAAATCACACTATAGTTGAATAATAACTATCAAAATCAGAACATTCCAAAATATGTCGTTATAACCAGTTACAAATACCTTTAAAATAAAGTAAATATATAACAGTCCCCCGCATGATTCTATGAATATAAGAATATACAGTGTGTCCCGCTTAAGGACTGACCACCATTCCAAAATTATTTTTTAACCGATTCAATTTTTTATTTATTTTTTGTCTTATATCTACTCGAATTTGGCACTTATTAGGCTCATAATTTTATTTCTGCGGCTGTACTGGTGTACAGGGTGTCCACATAATTATTGTTTAGAATGGTCCAAAATTCAAGTGTACTAATTTTAGTTTCAATACGATACCGGGTGATCACAACAAATTTTCAAAATTTAATTGACCAAACTGCAAAAATGTCATATTTTGAGGCCTTGAAAACAACGAAACTTGACACACAAAATAGTTTTAGAACATTCTCAACCCAAACTTGTAGTAAGCTTGTCTCAAAATATGAGATTTTTGCTGTGATGTTGTTGTGATCACCCTGTATCGAATTGAAATTTCTCTAAAATTTTGAATATATTTTGTGGTATAGCGGTGCTACTATCCATGAAAGATATATAATGGAACGCCAGGGTTGCCTCCGGACAATTTTGCCATATGCTTTCTTTCCATGCTCTGTTTTTTCAAAAAGGAAGTAGTGTCGCATAAAATCCTGAAAGCCACGCAGTTCTAACGATTTTTCAGGTCCTGAATGATTTGCAATGTTATGAGTTGCAATATATCTTTGTGATTTGCTAACCCCATATACAAAATACCATACCATTCCTCAAGGCCTAAAGACTCCAATACATGAAAAAATTATATTTTGATTATCACAAAATCTATGTCCAAGCATCGCACTAAAACGGATTTAGCTCAATTTTGAACCAAATCTTTAACATGTTGAAACATTCTTCCATCTGCTTCCTCCATGTCGGCACAAGATAGTCCATCCAGAGTGGTTTTGACATTATGTTAAACGTTAAACATTTGGTTCAAAATGGAGCTAAATCCGTTTTAGTATGCTCGGACACAGATGTTGTAATAATAGGAATATAATTTTCTCATATATTGAACTCCTTAGGCCTTGATGAATTATGGTATCTATATTGGGTTAGCAAATCACAAATATTGCAGCTCATAACGTTGCCAATTATTTGAAAACTGAAGAATCGTTAGTTTTCACGGTTCCACGGGGTGCGACGCTACTTCCTTTTTTGCATTGAAAGAAAAAAACAGAGCATGGAAAGTATGGGAAGATTATCCGGAGGCAATCCTGGCCTTTTATTGTTTTTCTTTAATGGATAGTACCACAGATATACCACAAAATATATTCAAAATTTCAGAAAAATTTACTATCACACTATATGATGCAAATAGCAAACTTGAGAAAGTTATTGAATTGAGAAAGGTGCAGTTTTGCAGTGGAGAACTACCAATAGCGATGTGTCGCTTACTCTCACAAGACAGTCTAATGGAACACTGCAGAAGAGCTGCGTATCAAGCCGGTCAAATATAGGGTCGATCGCTGCCACCCGGTGAACCTTTTCCATCACCTGGAGGATGTGGTTGGAATTTAACAAACAACCGCTGGTCAATGTGAGACTAACAGATGTTCGTGTCAGAAAGCAGGTCTACATTTTACACCCGCACGTACTAACTGCAAAAGCGAATGTCAAAACCAACGACCCTAGTGATTGACCTATAGTTTGCAGTATCTGTTCAAGCGGCGGTTGGTGAAGTAGTGCCACAATGCCACAGAGGTTTTATAACATTCATATGAAACTTCAAAACATTTCTGTGAAAAATAAGGTAATTAGGTACATGGCTTCATGTATCTTAGAACTACCTCACCAGCCACCATGGATCTGGTATAAAAAAAACTTTTTGTCTTCAATAAGCCATTACCTAATTTTTATGTTATGCTAATGCTGTGCAATCATTTTCGATTTTAAACCCCCTCTATAATTATTGGCGGTTTCAAACATGTTATTTTAAAAGTAATTTAAACTGTAATTTTCGAGGTTACTGAAGCTCATACCGTTTTGTTATTTTTTTAAATTCCTCGACCTTTTTATTATATAATAATGATTATAATCATGCCCAAGTAAATTAATTTTGAAATTGAGGAAATTCCCACCCGCCGTTTTGAAAAAAAAAGGCGTCTTGTGGGTCGTAGAGCCTGGTTAATCGGGTCAGATCGCTTAAAATGTGTTTCCTGACAACCATGCCAAATGTCATGTTTGTAACCCAATTTGTCGTTTTCCTTTAAAATTTCGTACGAGGGAACTGCACTATAACTCGCTTTTTTTGGAACCTATGTGTCACGAATATTGATAATGATAATGAATAAAATCATACTTCTGTATAATATCTCAAAATTTCCGGGAAATTTTATTATGTTCATAAAGACGAAATACTACTCACAAAAATTGTATCTAGCATTAACGCGTACCATGACTTCTGGAAATCCATGTGTTGTAAAAATATCAACAATCGTTTCCGTCGATGTTGGAGCATGCCGAAGTATTTTAATTTCTGCCCATCATGATTCTGCATCTATGACCACTAGAAAATTGAAACCTTGAAAAGGACCGGCATATTCAATATGTTTACGATCCCAGGTTTTGTTCAGGTCAGGTAACTCCCAGTGGTGCAACGAAGCTTAGGCTGGAGAGGATCGAATTAGGACACGTGTATCACATGAGTTAACCCGTGTTTCGATATTGTAATATTATACAATACTTCCTTGTTAGCTACTCCAGTTTTGTGATTCCCATGCGAGTTCTATGTAGTTCTGTTAATACTAATGGTTCAAGCTCAGTGGGTATGTATAACAATTCCTTGTCTCTTAAAAAGCACTCTTGTAGGTAATTAAAATTTTGAAAATTGATGTGTTGATAAGTAAGATTTAAATGTTGATAGAACTTCATCTTTGCCGGTCTCGATTCGGATACTTTCAGCATTAAGTTCTACCGTTGATATGTTGAAATTATGGTTGAATAACAGATTTGATTTACTTCTTCATTCAGGAACATGTCAATTGATTGTTTATACTCCTCTAAAATTATAGCAATAAATCCTATCTGTCCCTTTGGTAGTTACCTACGTTCAATAGTTGTTAATGATCTTGAAGCGAAAGCTATTAGTTTTTCCACACCATCACATGTCATGTCATGAAACACCTGCTAGCACAATTTATAATAGCTGGTAAATTTGGGTCAAATGGTGTTATAATGCGATTCCTCACTTTAAATTTTTTAATGCACCATTCTAAGAGAACTTATTAATTTGGAGTAATTTTCGTAAATAATATGTAATTATCGTCTATCGATGCACTGGGTAAAAAACGAAAATAATATGTGAGAATACCTAGGAAACAACAGAATTCATCTACACTTCTACACCCTTGGGTCTAGGCATGAGAACGGCGCGGCGTCCACTTTAGCTGGAGATTTTGATTATGCTGAATCATACAACAACAAACTAGTCCTCTGTTCAAATATTTCTCAAAATCTAGTGCTTTGTAACTAGAAACTAATAGTTAGTTAGTTTTTACGTGGTCTCGTCTTCCGCCGTTTATTTCGTAACAGAGACCTGTGAGGTGGACGGTTTTGAAAAACGATTAACTTCCTTGATGGATTTAAACTTTAGGTTTTCGGAACGTTCCCAGTAACTCTTGAAAACTTTCCCTCTGGGAAGGGGGGGATGGTGAAAATTCTCGAATGGGGATAGAAAAGAAGTGAAATTGTCACCAGTATAGAGTAAATATAGTTCTTTATCCTGTAAAACTAGTAGTCAAAACAGACATAAATTGCTTGAATTGGTTGGTATTCATTCACCTTGAATTATCGATTTTATAACTTAAAATCACTATACACGAAAATATTAAAATAGTAAGTTTTGCGTTCTGGATATTCCCGGACTTGCACTGAGAGATATTATGGTCTATGGTCTATCGTATATTTTCTTATTTATGCCAAGAAATAAAGCCACACTATTTCACCACACCACACTATAGTTGAATACCAACTAACAGTCAAAGTTGCAGAGACTGAAAATACATGTTGCAAACGTTACAAATACCTACAAAACGTAGTTACTAAGGATATGGAATTCGTTACGTGATTCAAATAAATTATTTCAAAACTTTGTTAAAATATTATAAAAGCTAATAGCAAGGTACGTCTTAAGCATTAAATTGTGTTAGTATTTTTAAATTAGAGGGAGAAAAGAAACAAGTAATGGCTGGAACAAATGGGATTAGAGTTTTAGGGGAGGATTGCATGGGGATGGTAATAAAAAAATTTGGAATTATGGTGGAGCGATGTTTATTCCTGAGAATAACTTGGATATGATCATTCATAGAGTAGAACACTGATCATGCTTAATGGCTTTTGTATCTAATTTATGGTTTTTGACGACACTTTTAATGTTGAATCAATAGGGGGTGGCATTACTGGCAGTTTATTTGGGCACTTGAGGCTGTTCAATTATGTCTTATGGGCAGTTTTGATAGCAGGTCACTTTTTCCAGACCATTTGAATAGGTACTCGATACAAATCTTTGAAAACAGAAAAATTTTATTTATCCCAATATTTAATTTGAATTTTCTTCCGACTCTCTTTTAGAACGGCTGTAGAGATATTGAAATTTGATAACAAAAAAGTTTAATTCTTTGTCAAAAAAAATCTTCTTAGTAACTTGTTACCTGTTTCCTTCTCAAGTTTCTGGTTATGTCCTCTAAGGTCTCTTCTCGTTCTTCTATCTTTTAATGTAGTTAGGTTTAGTTTGTTAAGGCGGCTCTCATAGGGAAACTATTTGAATTCATTAGGTAGGTATCCTCGTAATACGGTGCTGTACTCTCTCAATCAGTTCAATCTCTTTGATGTAATGTAAATTCCACATGGAATGGGCGTATTCGAGTCTTACAAGCTTTGTAAAGCTTTAGAATCATTTCTTTTTGAAAGATTTTTGAATGAGGTAGATTAGTGACTTGCCTTTTTTGTCATTTCAGTCATGTGTTGTTCCCATTTCAAGTCTGATGTGATTATTATTACTAGGTATTTGTGGCATAAAACTTTTTCAATTGACGTTTGTTGGAGAAGGTAAGAGAACCAATCATTTTCGTTTTAAATTGTTGTGGACAAAATTCTAAAAGTTTAGAACCAATCGTGTTCAGGGTGATTCCGGCCGATATGTAGAACTGTGCACTCGAGGTCATTCAGTGGCATTTTCCAAATCATTTTCCACTCTTTGATGGTGTACAGGTCTTCCTGAAGGTGTGCAAACTGTAGTAGTGGATTGCAGGAGAGCATGTGTCATCTAAAAACGATTCATTTTTGGTCTTCAGTTTTTAGTCATACAAATACGCCAAGAGAAGCAAGGGTCCCAAGACTGAGCCTTGTGGTACGCCGCTGTGCACAGATTATTCAACTGAGACTGATATTCTTGTCCTAACCTGAAAGGTACGTCCAGTCAGGAATTCCCCAAGAAGTCGCAGTAAATCGCCTCTAACTCCAAAATGATATCGCTCGTATAAATAAGTTGGTATCTCGTCAAATGCTTTTTCAAAGTCAAGGAAAACTACATCAATTGGATCATTATCATCATCCGCCATTGGCAGGAGATTCGTAAAAGTAGAGTTTTTGGGGAGAAAACAATGTTGTTAGGGTGGTACAATATACTTCGATAAAAGAACTCAGAAGGTACCTAGTACGAATCTAGTACTCTGTGATTTACCAAAATATATCTAATAGCGACAGGTCATTCGTTTGAAAGTAGGAAAACAGAAAAGTTTTAGGAAATAGGTGTGATACTCTTCAACTATATGCTTTTCACTTATTATTGGCGTAGCATTATCAATGGAAATTTGGCAGGTTAACCCTCGTATAATAATGACAGTATATGTCAAATTCCAGACAGTTTCAAGTGTGGTTTACATAATTTCGTAAGTGCCGCGGTATTAAAATTTTCTGGCCTATCTGGCAAATCAAATTTGACACATTTTTCAATAACGCTATATTATAAACGGTACCTAACTATTTTGCGTACCTGCAAAATCTAATGACATTTTTTAAAATTCGGCATTGTCAAATTTCTTTCGTATTGAAGATGCCGAAAATAATCTCAGAAGAAAAAGAAAGGGAAATATTTCTTACCCAACCAACATTTTTTTTAAATTTTAGGTGGGAACCAGGACTATTCAAAGAATTTTGACTGGACAATATACAATCAAAAAACCTTTAGGCCGACCGAAAAAGACAGAGACTATTATGGACCGAATGTTTAAAGAAGATTTACAACGACAAATTTGGAAATACAATTCTAAAAATGAATATTTTACATTACAAACATTACTGACATACGCAAAAGAAAATTTGGAATTTAAGGGAGGGCAAACAAGTTTATATAAAATTTTAAAATCTATGGGGTATAAATTTAAAGCACTAAATGGACGCAAAATTTTATGTGAGCAGAAACATGTTCTTGCTGCCAAAATTACATTTTTGCGGAAATACCTCCAATATAAACATTCAAACGAAAATATCAGATTCGTGTATTTAGATGAAACTTGGATCTACCAAAACGGATCTCAAGTTCGTCGATGGATACATGAATCTGATATGAAAAGCAACCCATCCAAAATTAAGAAATGCCGTTGGACCAAACCCGAAAAAAAAGTAACTGCAAAAACATATTTACGCTATTGGGCTTACTGTTATGGTTACGTTTAATTAATAAATTGAATAATTTTACTATTTGAATTTACTCAGATATTTTACACATTCTGACAACTCGGCTTTCTGTTTCATAACCCTGAAATTTGAAAAATATTTTGTCATCAAATGTCATTATTATACGAGGGTCAACCTGTCAAATTTCCATGGATAATGCTACGCCAATAATAAGTGAAAAGCATATAGGTATAGAGTGCAAAAGTTGTACTCTAAAACGAGTCTTAGGATAATATTGCACCTCTCACTCACGAAAAGTTGTCCACTTCTTATTTGCCAACCTTATTTTGTGAAAACGTCGAAATTAATTTCTGTCTCCAAATAAATTCAGCGCGTGTTCTAGGGGCGGACGACCCGGACATTTGTGCGGGGCGGCAAATCTAAAGGGCGGCCTTTTGGCTGTGAATTTCGTATTTAGGTACTCTTGTTAGGTTAATTCAAGACTCAACTTGTCGTATTTATTCAGGTTAGGAATATAAGTCTAAAGTTCTTGTTAATTTGTTAGTTTACTGCTACGGAGACTGAAGTCGCAAACTGGACTTGAATTTATGTTTCATCGTGACATTTCATAGCTATTCAATGGCGTTTCTGGTTGGTAGAATGAGTGCAAAAAAATGTATTTCTATCTGTTTCTTCAACTGGCTGACAGAACATGATGCATCATTTGTGAGGAATTTTAATTACCTGTTATAAAATTTCATAATATACAGGGTGCTCTGTTTAAAAAAGTGCACTTTTCATATTTTTTGTAGCAGGAAGCACAATTACTAATTTTGACCAACCCTGTATAATGTAGAACAAATTTATTTTCTTGCTCAAAAGTAATATGGAGGACCTCCCTAAGTTATCTCCAAAACTTTCTACGAATGTCAGTCACGTAGTAATACCCATTTAACTAGAGCCATGTTTTCAAGAAAAAAATAAAGAAATTAATCAATAAGTCGAAAATCACTAGAGATAGGTACAGCACAGTATCATACAAAAATATAATCAGAAAGTAATAGCGGAGCGAAAACTGCAATCATATACAAGGTGTCTCATTTTAAATATCAGACTTTATATTACTTTTTGGTATAAGCGGCAACGTCGCATCGTTGAAATTATTTTAGAATGATAGATCAGGCGCAATTACTTGAGCATGCAATTTTCAAAAAAATCCAATATTCCGTTTTCCATAAGCGTGTAAGGTACCATCAACCATCAGTCACCCTGTATATGAGGCGGCAATTTGTGTATTTGTCCGGGGTGACGTAAACGCTAAAGCGGACGTTGATAAATTAAACTTCGATGGATCGCGCCTCAGTTAACTGCCCCATCACTCCACAGTAATGGAACACTTTCCACCCAGTTATGTAATATCCTATTAAAGTTTTTCGTGTGTCAATACTGTTAGCTCCAGTTTGCTACTTCAGTCTCCATAACAGTAAACTAACAAATTACCAAGAACTTTAGACTTATATTCCTAACATGAATAAACACAAGTTGAGTGTTGAATTAACTAGATAAACAGATCCTTGAATTGCTGAAAGTTGTGCAAGTTCAAACTACCGGTACTTGAAACGATTAGGTATAGTCAAATCACATGCTTGCTAGCTAAAAGCTATCAAATATTTTACGTCCCATAAAGTTAAGAAATTTAATTTTCTTTTTCCTTTAAACCAAACGCTTTTATCGCTTCCCGTCTTTGAAACCAACAAAACTTCGACAACTTAAATCAACTTCTAAAATTGAAGACTTGTTTCCTTAAACATTTGACGGCTCAATATTGTCCATCGGAAAATAAAGTTGTCTTCTGTTTGACTTTGCTAAATTGGCTGGAAATAATGTGTGAGCAATATCAAATTTATCGTTCCAGAAAGGAACCAGCAAAGTAAACAAAAATGATCGCATGCTTAATGGAGCTGGGTCAAAACTTTTTCATTGTCCATTTTTAAGTATAATATCTTATTAAAAATTAATTAAACAACACCAAAAAATCCATTTATTTTTAACATTGTATTTATCCACATTTTAAAATACACTTTTCAACAAAATTGAACAAATGTTTAGGTAAACTTTTCTGGTCATAACTAAATCCAAATTTATGTTCAATAAACTGGAACCTGAAACCTTTGCCAATATTTATCCCTGTATTAGTTTAATGTGAATTTTTGGTGGGCCAATTAACACCCGATTGGGATTGTTACGGAAAGCCTGGCCACAAGCAGACACGTTTCCCTTCATCCTTTATTATTTGAATACATCACCCTGGAGGATACAAGCTGACGCTGTGTGTCAAAGCCAAAGGATTAGCCGTCATTCTATTTTGGTAGACTATCATGCTGTGGTATTATTATATTTTCTGTGCGTATATTTCTTGGATGTTATATTGTCTAGGTACAGATAATAGAGAGTTTGGGTATATCATGTAGTTATTCATTCGGAAGCTTATTATACATTTTTACATTTTAGTTTAAGTTTTTGTATAATAAAGTCTTTAGGTAAAGGGTATTAGGTAGCCTATGTAAAAATATATATATAACGTCTCACTATTATAAAACTGAATGCACGACGGAAAACAATTCTAAAATGAACGCTTATAGCATTACTCTCGCTATCGGAACTTACGTATAGATTTAGGCACATTGTCAGGGATTCCGGGTCCAGTAAAACTCACTTTCCAAACACTAACAACTTTTATTGAACATTGATTTTATAAAAATTCACTTATCAAACTTTTTTTTATATTGGTCTGCTTACAAAAGACAAGGTGTATACTACCTTAACGGTACCATGAGCGGAAGAAATTAAGTAACGATTAACCCTCCGTTTCAACACGTTAAGGTTAAATCGTTTAGGAAATGAAGTAGGAGGCAGAAGTGGGCAGTACGCCACCAAAAGGGAGTCCTGTATTTAGAGGTTTTCGGGATGCCTGTGAGGTTCGTGTGGTTCTTAAATAACTCCTCCTAGCTGGAATGAGACTGGCCAGACAGATCGTCAGAACATCTCTCATGGTTATAGCTATAGAATAACGACAAGTCGGCCACCTTGCGTCAAAGCGGTAGAGATCGAAATGAATCGGCGAGAGTTGAATTATCGATCAATTTTTTTTTTTTTTTTGTACTGCATCTAAGAGCCAACGAATGCTTGGGAGCATCGCTCCAGATGTAGGAACAGTATTCCATACATGGTCACATTTGAGAGGAGAAGAAGTTTTTCAGAAGTAAACAAATTTTTGGCACGAAACCAAAAAACACAAGTTTTAAGAAGCAGTTTTGGCGATCGAAGATAAAGGGTCATGCCAAGACAAGTTGGTCGATGTAGTCACTCCAAGAAGAGATACTGAAGAATCGATAGAAATGTTTTATTCCGACATCCTTAAAACTGGGTTATCATCGACGAAAGATTCCTTATTTAAGAATACTGTTGCTTGAGTTTTGAGAGCATTGAATTTGGCTGGGTTGTTGAGGCCCCAGTCCCCAGTGAGTAATGGTGTCCAGGTCACTGTTGGAATCTTAGACAAGGAAAGAGAGAGGACGCGTAACATCCTTTACCTGCACTAGCAGTTAGGTGTGACCGAAAACGCCATTATTTGGTGACAAACTTTCATAGTGTCACTATGCGAATTTTAGTTCAGACTAATATTTTCTGTGGTATTTAGCATGGTCGGTTGTTCAGCGTATGGCTGCAAATGCCGCAGAGAAAAGAAGTGGACGGGATTACATTTGACAGGCAAAAAACAATATGATTCCTAGGATATGTTATGAAAAAAGCAGACATTTTTTGGTGACAACTTGCCTCATTTACACCTGCTATGATACGAGTCCCCTCTCTTTCCTTGTCTAAGGTTGGAAGAGTGAATCTGTTCTCGGACGAGGCGTGTGAAAGTAGCTGCAGTAAGCGGTTTGTCAGAAGAGCAAGATGCCATCAAGTTATTATAGTCCGCAAACCAGGGGGGACAAAATTTATACTCGGCGAACGCCGGAATTTATGGGCAGTGTGTCAGAAGACACACCATCGACCACAACATGCAGGGATCTGCCTTCCAAAATGCTTCCCAGCCAATGACGAAATTCGTTCGGAATACCCTCAGGAAAACCATACGATCGAAGTTTGCTGAGGAGACCTTCGTGTCACGCCTGATCAAAAACCTTGGAGATGTCCAATGCCACAATTTTGGATTCACCGTGTATTTCGAGAGTCGAGTTCCAAATATGACTGACGAACGCCAGCAGATCGCCTGTTGACCTTTTAGAAGGAAACCCGTAGTGTTTGTCAGATATGAGCTTATTGGCTTCGATGTATTTAACCAGTTGCAGGTTGACTGCCTTTCCCATTAATTTCGAAAGTACGGATATATAAGTGTGATAGAGCACTCTGGCACATTTCCACGTAGATAGGAACAGTTTCCAAAGAACTGAAGCCAATTCTTGTGCGCAAAATTCGGGACAATTGGTCGAATGCGGTCGGAACCACAAGATTATCTTGTCCGCTTTGATGTGGAAACCTAAACATAGATATGTATGGAACTTCTGTTATCGGTACCTTCACTACACAAAAAGACTTGAGATAGACGACACGTCAAGAGAAAGAACCTCTATACTACCAGAGACAACAGTTGATCTGATGAAATCTTACGCGGAAAAATAGAATTCCGCTAATTCAAAAAAGTTATGGATGAGCTATTTCGACGATATAGAATCATGAGGAAAACCATCTGAAACAATTTCTCGACCACATCAACAGAATTAGATCAACATATGGGAAATGAAACAGATGGCAGTTCATCATTTTAGATTTATTTACAACAAGCGCCACTTGTCAGATACGTCAACCTACCACCTAACAGTAAAAATCCCATACCTACATTACGGGAATCAAAATTTCAAAGAACTGGTCAAAAATACATTGTTAGCACAGCCTCTAAGTCAACTCAAAAGAAAATATCTCACCAAAACATTAAAGAATCTGGGCAACACAACATTTCGTATTCACAAGGTGTTAACACATAATATGTTCACTTCTTTGACTGAGAAAATCTGATACTGACTTTGAGCAATTAAACTTCTACATAGGTTCCATGTTTAGGTAAAAATACCCAAGTCGGCCGTTCTGATGTTCTTAGCTTTATTCTGGCTCTGAATGGCTGAAAAAGTTCCATTAAGGATGTCTGCGTTGTTGCCGGCTTGGGTTACTTTTAGTCCTAAATTACAATAGGGGCTCGCAATGATTCGAAAATAAAGTTAAGAATCCAAATGAAAGTTATCCTGCGAATGCGAAGAATATTGTATTGGAGAGACAGATAATTTTATGTACGATTGAAAAAACACGATTACAGTTGCAGAGAAGCGACACATCATCAGGACTCAGGCGAAATTATTGAGTAAAGACAAAGAATATTATAGACTAACGTCTCTAGAAGACCCGTCCGCTAGCGAAAATATAAACCCGCGTGATGGCGCTGGTGTCCTAGTAAAATCCGTCGTTTCTGCGATTAAATTAATTTGAGGGACCAAATGCACGCGTATATGCTAGGCTGCGTTGCCAAGTTGTCTTTTGTATAACAAATTAAATGCCTGTGTTTTATATAGGTACTTATTATACATATACCTACCATAGAATAGGAATATTATTATAATTAAAAACAATATAATAAATAGGTAAATAGTTATGTATTTTTGTGGGTAGTAATTTTCTGTTACTAATAAATAGAGGTATAAAACACAACGGATTTTGCTGAAATTTAGCATACTTTTCAAGTTCAGGTGATTAGGTGATAATACATTTTATTTACGACTAATGTATAATATGCGTATTATATTTGTGATTTTGGCAGTATAATGACATATGTTATTCCTCCAGGGATTAATGACGAGTAGCGGGATTAATGGTCATTATTCCACAAAAGTGTCAGTGTCAAACGTGTAGTGCTTGTGGATTTGTATTGAAAATTATGAGACGGATGAAATTTGTTCATTGAAAATCTCAAATAAATTAATTTGTCGTAAATAAAGCAGAGTATACTACTCGCAATAATGACTATTATTCCCTCGTAATAATCCTCGGGAATAATAGTTATCATTATTGACTCGTGGTATAATCTACTATTAACCACTAATGAACGGTGTAAATTATTGTCAAATGTGACAGGTGCAAATTTTTGAACCATTATTTCGCAACGGATTTTGCTGAAATTTTGCATACACTTAAGTTCGGGTGATTATACATTTTAGACCACTAATGACGGATGTCAACTGTCAAATGTGACAGATGTAGATTTGTGAACCATTTCTTCGCAACAGATTTTGCATACACTTTAAGTTCGGGTGATAATACAATTTGGAATATTCAACAGCTGTCGAATGTAATTTTTGACAGCTGTCAAAATATGACAGGTCGAGAGGTGGACAGGTTGTCAGCATTACCCCCGTCTTTGAAAATTTGCTTTTTTCGACAAATAGACAAATTTCAAAAATAAATAAACCATAATTTTGCACACCGATTTTCAAAATTTGCACACTCTTTTGGGGAATGTTATATCGTATCAAAAATTTGCATAACCACCTCCCTTTTTTAAATTGATAGACCCCTATGCTACTCGTTTCATTTAATTTTGGACAATTTTGCACACCTATATGTAAATTTTGCACACTTTTCTGAGAAAAGTTATGAGGTGAGATAAATGTGCACTTTTTTCCCCGTTTTTCTGAAACTTGAAAAATTCTTATGCTACTCGCCTCGGCTAATTTTGCACTCGCTTCCAGGGAAAGTTGATGGGTATCAAAAATTAACATTTTCACCCTCGTTTTTCAAAAAATTTAAATTTTTTTCAGCTATTCGGTTAACCTAATTTTGCACAATTTTGCATACCTATTTCAAATTTTGCACACTTCTCTGAAGAAAATTATGAAGCCTAAAAATTTGCACTATCTCCGCCGGTTGTCGAAAAATTGAAAAATCTTATGCTACTCGCTTTGGTTTATTTTGCACAATCTTGCACACTCCTCTGGGGAAAGTTATGAGGCATTAAAAATTTGCACTTTCCATCCCGTTTGTCGAAAAATTGAAATAGTTATTTTATTATGCTACTCGCTCCGGCTAATTTTGCACACCCATTTTCAAATTTTGCTCACGCTTCTGGGGAAAGTTATAAGGTATATCCTATCCACAATCCGTAGTCCAAAGGTAAAGGTAAATTCATCACCATTCCATATCAAATAGCACTGAAAGGTGATGAATTTTCCCTTTATCTTTGGACATCGGGTTGTGAATAGATAATATCAATAATTTGCATTTTCCCCCCCGTTTTCCAAAAAATTAATATAACCTCAATGCTATTAGGTTCACCTAATTTTGCACAATTTTGCACACCTATTTTCAAGTTTTGCACACTCTTCTGGGAAAAGTTATGAGGTGTGATAAATGTGCACTTTTTTTTTTATCTGAAACTTGAAAAAATTCTTATGCTACTCGCTCCGGCTAATTTTGCACACCTTTTTTTTAAATTTTACACATTCCTCTGGGAGTTAAATGTTATATTAAAAATTTGCACGTTTTCCCCTGTTTGTCAAAAAAATTGAAAAACTCTCGCTACTGGGTTCACTCAATTTTGTACGCGTATTTTCAACCCGAATTAAGTAACATAAGAATTTTTCATTTTCTCAAAAAACCGGCGGGAAAGTGCACATTTTGCATAATTTGAAAATAGGTGTGCAAAGTTGTGCAAAATTGGGTGAACCCAGTAGCATAAGTATAGGATCTTTCAATTTTTCGACAAACAGGGGGGAAGTGCAAATTTTTAATGCCTTATAACTTTCGCCAAAAACGTGCGCAAAATTGTGCAAAATTAGCCAAAGCGAGTAGCATAAGATTTTTCAATTTTTCGACAAACGGCGGGGATAGTGCAAATTTTTAATACCTCATATAGTTTTTTTTTTTTTAAGATAAAAGTCAAAATGACATTATGTTGGCAATGTAATGTAAAATTGTCAATGGTTTCAATTTTTTTATGTAGAAAAGGCTTGTGCTGCCAACATAGTTATTGAATTTTTGACTTGGGGAATTATTTAAAAAATAAAAACATACTTTAACTTTCCCCAGAAAAGTGTGCAAAATTTGAAAATAGGCTTGCGAAATTGTGCAAATTTAGGTGAACCGAGTAGCATATTAATTTTTCAAGTTTTAGACAAACAAGGGTGAACAGTCAAGTTTGCTCCCAGTTTAAAAAAAAATCCTGTGCAGTTCACACCCGGTAGAAGTGAAACCTTCATCGAACTGCATACATTACACACATACTAACATACACAGTGGCGTCCCCCCCCCCTCCAAAAGACTTGAGAAAGAACGCAAATAACTATAGTTTAAAAAAACTAAAATACACGCTGGGGTTCTTTGTTCCACATTTCTTATACATTGAGCACCCCACGCTTTTTTGACAATAATTCTAATATTTTTTGTTCATTAATATTTTCTGTTTATATTAGAAATTATTTTTCACTTTTGAGTTCAATTTACTATAAAAGCGTGTTTTTTAGTTTTTTCAAAATATATTTATTTTTCACATTTTAGTTCGATGTATTATAAAAGCGTGTCAGCCCCAGAGATTTCCAGACATTATCCAGACTTATTCAGAGCTTTCCAGAGTTTTCCAGATTTCATCCAGATTTATCCAGACTTCTAAAGACTGATCCGGATTCTGGAAAATGATCCCCAGGTGTTTTGGGACCTTTTCCAGAATTTTTCCTACCCTTTCAAGAAATTTCCAGGCCTTTTGCAGACGTTTCTAGAGATTTCCAGATATTATGCAGACGTATCCAGAGCTTTCCAGAGTTTTCTAGACTTTATCCAGATTAATCCAGACTTTATCCAGATTAATCCAGACTTTATCCAGACTTGTTCAGGCTAATCCGGATTCTGGAAAATGATCCCCAGCTCTTTTGGGACGCTTTCCAGAATTTTTCCAACCCTTTCCAGAAATTTCCAAGTTTTTTCCAGACGTTTCCAGACAATATCCAGACGTATCCAGAGTTTTACAGAATTTATCCAGATTTATCCAGACTTGTACAGACTGATCCGGATTCTGGAAAATGATCCCCAGATCTTTTGGGACGTTTTCTAGAATTTTTCCAACCCTTTCCAGAAATTTCCAGACGTTTCCAGACATTATCCAGACGTATCCAGAGTTTTACAGGCTTTATCCAGATTTATCCAGACCTTATCCAGACTTGTTCAGACTGATCTGGATTCCGGAAAATGATCCCCAGGTCTTTTGGGACCTTTTTCAGAATTTTTCCAACCCTTTCCAGAAATTTCCAAGTTTTTTCCAGACGTTTCCAGAGATTTCCAGACAATAACCAGACTTATCCAGAGTTTCACAGACTTTATCCAGATTTATCCAGACCTTATCCAGACTTGTACAGACTGATCCGGATTCTGGAAAATGATCCCCAGGTCTTTTGGAACCTTTGACAGAATTTTTCCGACCCTTTCTAGAAATTTCCAGGCTCTTTCCAGACGTTTCCAGAGATTTTCAGACTTTTCCAGACTTCATCCAGATTTATCCAGAATTGTTCCAGCTCACTTGGCTTGTTCCAGGTTCTTGTTGTGTGTTGTGTGTTAATATAAGCGTGTTAAAAAAGTGTTGCTATTTCGTTTCGTTTCATCGGGTCGCTTTTTCGTTTCATCGAGTTTCAAATCACTTCCAACTATTTATTCTAAAGAAGTTTTCACTTCAGAACTGCTCTGGTTTTCGTTGTGTTGTGTGGGTGTGCAATATTTTAGTCATAGTGTCCAAAATTATTATGGGTTATTTATTTTTGAAATTTGATTAATACGGGCGGAAACTTGACCAACCCCAAAATTTACTTGTTGGTAAATAAACCGATCTACTGGAAAAAAAATAAATAATTCATATTTCGAAATTAAACATAAATTTCTAAGTGGCAAATTCGCCAAATATACTTGAAAAAACCTAAAGAAAATGATAGAATTGCATCCATCTATGATATTCGTTGGTAAATTATAAAATATGTTAGAAAATATATGTTTAACTTCCTAATTCCTCTTGGCACACGTGTCTGTCTCCCTATGCATGCAAAGCAAATATTTCACTCTAATAACTTCATTCAGAGAAGCGGATACGGACGCTGACTCGCTGGCTGGACGCCGAATCAACAGCACTGACAACTCGGCAACAGTGGGTAATAGACTCGAGCCGGCGTCCACACCGGCAAAAGCCGGCGTCCATCGAGGTATCAAAAATAAGAATACGGACGAGACTTCTAGAGACGTTAGTCTATAATATTCTTTGGTAAAGAGCAACACCGGTTCTAACGCAAAGTCTGTCAATCTGGTAATGGTAATCTAAAGATCCTAAGTTCATTTTTTTTTTCAAGTTCGATTTTTCACCTATTTTTATTTATTTTGCCTGCTGCTGCTGCTGTCAACTATACACTTTATCGCTGTTCCTTATTTGTGAATTGATTAACCATCTTTCCATAGGTATCAAATCTGTAGAAAAATGCGCTCGCACATACAATTCAATATCAAAATCCAGAAAAGTCCCACCGCAAACGCCATTAATACCCCATCGTATGCGCACTAGCAAACTAGCAGTGTTACTTATATCTAGTCCACGGTTCGTTTACGCGAGAAAACCTATAATCTTTTTCATATACAGGAGAACCATGGAAAAACTTCCCACACAGCTTTCCTCAGGTGCCGAAAATGGCTTGGACCAATCAATTTATGTATTTAGGGGCACAGTTTTTCTGATATTTGACCCCCCACCTGTCAACGCCCAAGCGAGACTTAGCGAAAAATTCAAATGAAAAAGGGGATCGAGTGATACTTTATTAGGAAGGTATTTTTATTCAGATTGACTACCCAGTCTCAAGTCTGACGAATACTTGTCGAATGCCGTATCGCTCGACCCCGTGTCTATTTGAAATTCTAGTGGTACCTGTCACACCCGCTTGGTGGCTGACAGAAAGGAGGTAGACAAACAGAAAAAAAAATGTCCGCCCAAAAAAATCATGTGCAGCGCCGTGATAGAAGTGAAACTTCTTAAAAACGATCCCCACCTCATACAACTTTTAGACTAATGGCCGGTATACATTCTGTTAAATGCAAATGTTAATTTGACATGTTGAGGACCGGTTTATCAATGGACGATTATTTGATTTAGCTGTCAATTAACTGATAATTATCATTGGCTAACCGACAGCTAAACTTGATAGCCGTCCACTGATAAACCGGTCCTGAGTGTGACTAAACAGAAAAATAGGATACGATTTGATTAATTTCAGTTGTAGCTCGCACTTATCACTCAACACTAATCACTTGACAGATCCGTTTACAATTGGACAAAAAGCACACTATAGAAGTTTTAATACCTATTTGGAAGTACCAGTCGTTCTAGAGACTTAACGTATGTCGGTTCTTGAAAACACAAATAAAATTAGGTTAGGAATTTCCTATCTGTACATGCAATTCACGTATTAGCAATCGTCCTTCGTTTTCCTTGGTAATTTTCAGTTTCATCTGTTGCGTGATTGATAAATAAGGATGGGGTTATTCTAAATTGATATTAGAAATACTATACTACAGCACTATACACCTGCATTTGCTACTTATCGAAGTGTAAACCGGCCTTTAGCGTAATAGTCGGGGTAAAGACGAAGGGACACGCGCATCTGTAGTGACGTCCCAAGGGTATCTGCGCTTGACAATAATAGTTTATAATCCTTGGTAGGTATATGTCAATCGTTCATCGGCTGTCATTGTCATTGACTGTCTTTCTTCGTCCATCTACGTTATATTTTTCTTCTCTCTCGCGTAATGAAATTTGCCAGAACGTGACGCGTCATTCAAATCACTCTCCATTCTCGACCAAATATCAGACGGCCGGCCGTCTAAGAAGTTTCACTTGAAGAAGCACAGGACACAAAGGACCCCGCAGAAACCTTATGAGAACTGGCCCTCAGTGGAATCTCATGAAATTTTGCATATTGATAGTTCTTGACCTATAGATTAAAAGTGTCCATGGGCACAAAGTTCTAAAAATTCGCTTTTTTGAGTTACAGTCGTTTGAAGTCGCGTCATATGTGAAATTGCTCAAACCTTATACAGTCTAGTTTTCTTGGTTACTTCGTGAATTTTAGAACGACATATGCGTAGTATAATACGTTGCAAATTATTCTATTCCAGAAATGGCGACTTTTAAACCATAGACGTTCTAAGAGGGGTTTAATAGTTGTTTATGTATCAAGGGTACTAACCAGATGATTATGCCCTGAGGGCGACAGTCTTATAAAGCCGAGGGCCTCTGGCCCGAGGGTTCGTAAGTCGCCCGAGGGTATATATATCTATTAGTACCCGTGGTGCATACACACTTTTATGTCATACCAGTTGGTTATGAATAATAAATACCTGGGAAAAAAGTATCACTTCGCAAATTGTCATCAGTATGCAAACATCATCATTTTTTGACAAAAATATATGTTTATAAGCGTAAATTTATATTTTGTTAATAAAGAATAAGTTAATTGAAAACTGTTTTTTGCGTCTTTATGCCCGCGCGGGCCATAATGTGTACTTTATGCCCGCACGGGCATAAAGTAATGAATTATGTAGATGGTATCTAAGGTATAAAAATACAATAATGTATTGGTATGACATAATAGTTATTTATGATTTATCAAGGGTACTAAGTAGATGATTATGCCCTGAGGGCGACAGCCTTACAAAGCCGAGGGCCTCTGGCCCGAGGGTTCGTAAGTCGCCCGAGGGTATATATCTATTAGTACCCGTGGTGCATACAAACTTTTATGTCATACCAGGGGGACTTTATTTGAAATCGATGCAACTTTGCGTACACGCAAACGACGTCATTTGCGGCGTAATTGTCAACCTGATGTTTAGAATGGTACATTATGCCCGCGCGGGCCAGAATGTGTACTTTATGCCCGCACGGGCATAAAGTGATGAATTATGTAGATGGTATCTAAGGTATAAAAAGACAATAATGTACTGGTATGACATAAAAATAATTATGGGTAAATAATGAGGTGAGTACAGGTAGTAAAGGTACATATTTGATACTAAATTGATGAAGAAACATTATATTCAGTAGAAAATAAAGCATTGTATGCACCAATCGAAAAAAATCAACCCACTTGCTAGGGCTCGTAAGTTAAACTTTCTTCTCATGGGTAAACATTCATTTTCGTTTAACTCACTTGGTGTATAAAAAACTATTATTTTATAATTATTTTTAGCCCCACTTATGACGCCTATATGGTTTGAAAGTGGCCATTTGTGGAATCGTAAAATTTAAAACGTATTATACTACAATGATACTATGATGTTCTAAAATTCACAAAGTAACAGAAAAAAATAGACTGTATAAGGTTTGAGCAACATATGACGCAACTTCAAACGACTGTAACTCAAAAAGGCGAATTTTTAGAACTTTGTGCCCATGGACACTTTTAATCTATAGGTCAATAACTATCAATATGCAAAATTTCATGAGATTCCATTGAGGGCCAGTTCTCATAAGGTTTCTGCGGGGTCCTTTATGAATACCTAACGAAAATAATCACAAAACACAATGATAATAGTATAACAAAAGGGAGACGCGCATCTGTAGTGACGTCACAATGTTATCGGCGCTTGTCAATAATAGGCAATCCTCTTTACGCTTATAATCCTTGGTTTGTGTCAATATCGGCGCTTGTCAATAATAGGCAATCCTCTTTGCGCATATAGTCCTTGGTTTGTGTCAATCAATAGCTGTCTTTCTCCGTCTCTTTACGTTATATCTTTCTTCTGTCTCGAGAAACGAAATTTGCGCGTGACGCGTTTTTCAAATCACTCTCTAGTGTCGTCCAAATACCAGAACGCCGCCTAAGAAGTTTCACTTCAAAAATAGGGAGTTTTTGTTTAATTTCGCCTGAGCAATCTGAGTGGGAGAATTTTTTTGTGGCTCATGCGATATTAGGCCCCAAGGAAAAAATCAAAAGCTCAATATGAGGGTTATATGATACCAACTTTTCGGTTGCATGAATAAAAAAAAAATTGAGAATGAAATTCCACAAAGCTAATAATAATTGAGAGCAGATGTCCGTGGCACATTCGAGAATAAATATCTGAACACTATCACTGAAAATTAAAAAATGTTATATTCCAATAAATAATTAACTTTGGTTCTAGTTGATGTTGTTGCCTAATATAATTTTGCTTAGGTGCGCTGCTATCTGCTAAGTAAATGTAGTCCATTAGTATGGACAACATAGTCCATTGTTTTCAGATTGAAAAGGAGGGCGGCACAAGGGGCGTTTTTTTTTCCTCAACTATTTTGGAATTGGAACTCTGTGCGGATGGCAGCATTTTAATCTGAATTCAGTTAGCGTGCCGATTTTCTTGTGTACTGCAGCTGCTTGAGGTGCAGAGTGCAACCTTGAGAACAAAAAACTATTTTTCTGAACAGCTCGTGACTTTAATCATTTATATTTTTTTATCCATGTTGCTTTTATTAGATCTTCCTGACATTAATTCAATTAGGTACTCTTTCTTTTTTTTTCAAAGGCTAATTCTCATCCGATTTTAATGATTTTAATGATTTTTGGACATTATAATTGTCTAGAAAAAATGTAACGAAACGACTCACTGACATTTTAGTGAAATGGTGTATTACATAATACATCTTTCATCTCCTTGCAAGAAAACAGTGCATATAATAATTTATGAAGTAGTAAGTAGTGCCGCCTTTTAGTTGGTTTATACCGTCCAGTATTGTTCTGATGAAATGAATTTTCTGTTTCTCTTCCTTTCCCCCCAAATAAGGGGAAAAGCAGCAGAAGAAGCCGCATTAAAACTTCATTGGCATCGGCTTTCAAGTAATTCCCTTTTATAGGTAGGTATTCAATATAAGCATGTTTCGTATCATAATTTTCACAAGCACGATATACATTTAAAGCATATTGACCTATGGAACAATACCGTATCTTTTCCTTCTTTTATGTTGAAGAGGCTAGGATGAGCCTTACTTTTTCAACATTTCAACGTGCAAGGTGGCAAGGCGGGTTATTATCCTGGTATTTTGGTGCTTGCTTGAGTCTGTAGGTGGTTTTCTGGAGTCGACACCACAAAGCCTATTGGCAAGATCTTAACAGCTTTCTGGTTATCGTATGAATGCCTTTTTTAAAGTTTATTATT
Organism: Ceutorhynchus assimilis; assembly: GCA_917834065.1. NCBI lineage: Eukaryota > Metazoa > Arthropoda > Insecta > Coleoptera > Curculionidae > Ceutorhynchus > Ceutorhynchus assimilis. Next base: position 16,283,110 of record OU892277.1, on the reverse strand, counting down.
CAAAAATAATGGATCGACATTGAATTGGGTCAAACTTATCCTGCCACAACAATGCTCAAATAAAGCTGGTCTGATTTTGCAATAGGGTGTAGCTGCCTGCCCAAGTAGTCTATCAATTTAGTTAGATGGTGAATAGCGAGCAGTTTTATTGATAGTGTATATGTATTTTCTTGAGTAGCTACAAATAAAATTGTGGACGGGGGTCTATTTGCAAATGAGAGAAACAACTGCAGTAAGGTTTCCATACATAATTTTTTATTATATAAATCAAACAGAGCTTTTCTAAAATACTTAATCTAAAATCCATAATTCAAAATTTTTCAATTGTGACAGTCAATTTGTTATCGGGGCATTATTTATTGGATCTTTAAGTTTTCTAGTGTTGCAAGCTTATTTCTTGTTCTTGCTGCAAGATTCTTGCTATTTCTTGTTCTTGCTTCATAAAAAGTTCCTACATAGATTTTACATTATATCTCTTTTCAAAGAACAAGTTAAGTTTCAAAATAATAAAACTTCCTCGAAAAAACTGAAACGTTTTTTGTTACATTGGAAGATTACAGACGAGTCGATAAAATTAAATGTTTAATAAAATTTAATTTTTTTAAAATTCATTACATTGGAACTTTGAGAAAGATTTTTTAAGTGGAAACTTCTTTAGGTGCTTTTAGCACACTTTTTTGTGGGTACTGAATGAAACTGAGCTGTCACGCTCGGGTACAGTTGGCTCGAGTCGACTTTAGACAGAGAGCAGAACACTCATCACATTTTATTTATTAAAGTAATTTCTGACAATATTTTTATTTATTTTCTTTCTTGACCGTAATTTAATAATATACGCGTATACTCATGTTCATGTAAATGTGACAAAAACTCTTATGTTTCATACAGACATAATCTAAAGAATATGTTCTATTTGTGTACCACACTTTAAGAAAGTTTTTTTTTTGTTTAAACATTAGTTTCTTGTCTTGTATATTTCTTGCTAATCCACTTCTTGCATGCAAGAACAAGACAAGAACAAGGAATACCTGCAACACTTCCTTGGAAGTGTTAATTCGAATATCACAATAATTATCAGGTTCAACCCCTCAAATCACCCTCAAAAAAACGGTATATATTGGTACTGCGTATATAACTTCCAGTACCATTTGTACTCGAGACTAGGGTGGAAATGTCCAGATTTCCACAAAAACCTTTTTTTTCGATGAATCGCAATTATTAGTTTTACATCTTTAAACCATCCTCAAAGTTATTTGTAAGTCTTTTCAAGTATCCTGAACGATGTATTCTACTGCCTATAACTTCCAGCATCAGTTGTGACCGCGAGACTAGGGCGAAAATGTTCGTATTCTCATAAAAACCCTTTTTTTCATGGATCGCAATAATTAGTTTTACCCCTTTAAACCACCCTCAAAGTAACTTGCAAGTCAAGTGAGGTTTCCTAAACGCTATATATTGGTACTGCCTATAACTTCCAGTACCATTTGTATCTGAGACTAGGGTGCAAATGTCCAGATTTTCACAAAAACCCTTTTTTCGATGAATCGCAATTATTAGTTTGACCCTCTTAAACCACCCTCAAAGTTATTTGCACGTCTTTTTAGAAACCCTAAACGGTGTATATTAGTACTGCCTAACTTCCAGTACCATTTGGGCCCAAAATTAGGGAAGAAATTTCCATATTTTCACAAAAACTTTTTTTTCGATGAATCACAATTATTAGTTTTATCCCCTTAAATCACCCTCAAAGTTATTTGCAAGTCTTTTCAGGTACGCTAAACGGTGTATATTGGTACTGCTTATAACTTTCAGCACCATTTGTGCCCGAGACTAGGGTGGAAATGTCTATATTTTCACAAAAAAAAACTTTTTTTCGATGAATCGCCATTATTGGCTTTACCCCTTTGAACCACCCTCAAAGTAATTTGCAAGTTAAGTGAGGTTCCCTAACCGGTGTATATTGGTACCGCCTATAGCTTCTAGTACCATTTGTGCCCGAGACTAGGCTGGAAATGTCCAGATTTTCACAAAAACCATTTTTTCTATGAATCGCAATTAGTAGTTTTACCCCCTTAAACCACCCTCAAAGTAATTTGCAAGTCAAGTGAGGTTCCCTAAACGGTGTATATTGGTACTGCCTTTAACTTTCAGTACCATTTGTTCCCGAGACTAGAGTGGAAATGTCAATATTTTCACAAAAACCCCTTTTTCGAAGAATCGCAATTATTAGTTTCAACCCCTTATCCACCCTCAAAGTTATTTGCAAGTCTTTTAAAGTACCCTTAACGGTGTATCTTGGTACTGCCTACAACTTCCAGCAACATTTGTTCCCGAGACTAGGGTGGAAATGTCAATATTTTCACAAAAACACTTTTTTCGAAGAATCGCAGTTGTTAGTTTTAACCCCTTCAACCACCCTCAAAGTTATTTGCAAGTCTTTTTAGGTACCCGTAATAGTATATATTGGTACTGTCTATAACTTCCAACACCATTTGTGCCCGAAACTAGGGTGGAAATGTCCATATTTACACAAAAACCCTTTTTTCGATAAATCCCAATTATTAGTTTTAACCCCTTAAACCACCCTCAAAGTAATTTGCAAGTCAAGTGAGGTTCCCTAAACGGTGTATATTGGTACTGCCTTTAACTTTCAGTACCATTTGTCCCCGAAACTAGGGTGGAAATGTCCAGATTTTCACAAAAACCCTTTTTTCGATGAATCGCAATTATTAGTTTTACCCCCTTAAACCACCCACAAAGTTATTTGCAAGTCTTTTTAGGTTCCCATTCATACTTGGAGACTAGATGGTTCGCGGCAGTGCCAGCGACCCATGGACCCGTACTACTGCGGTCACCCATCCCGACACCCCGATGACTGGCCTGCATAAGGCGACTTGCGTCCTCTCTCACCTAGTACCAACGTGTCGGCTTAATTTGAACTCAGAAAACTTCTCAATATTTTTTGAGTAATTTAACAAATGCCAATTTTAATTATTTTCAATTTATTGCTACTAAATAAGAACGTCTCTTCTGCATTTTGTGTTCCTGTAATTTATTGCTCCATTTTTTTGGTTCGTTACAAGGACAAGCCATTTGTAGTTGCTCCTCGTTGTTTTTGTGAATACCCTTTCGGAACTAATTTCGCCTCATATTTTCCACTAAACCATCTACTTTTGTTTCATTTTTTTGAACTCATGGACTCGAAAACTTTATTTTCTCTGTATAGGCAAATATTGGTGTGTGTTATTCTTGTAAAGATAATTTAACTTCTCTTCCTCCAATTCGATTACTTGATGGCTTCTTATGCGTAAGTAAATCTGAGGCTACTAACATGGCCAAGTATACCTACAACGTTAGCAACTCCACTTTTTCTAAATATCAAGCTTGTAGTCCATTCTCCAGATTCGGGCGAGATAGTGTTGAAATTTTCGTCTGCATCTCCACTTTCTGAGATAAACGTATCATACAGATTCAATAACCTATAATTGTATTGAATTTGATATATTTCCCTAAAAATTTTACAAGGGAAAAGAGGTGCCGGTGAACTGTAAAATAATTCATACATTTATTTCGCTGTCTGGGTTAAATCGTCTTTTCGAAAACCTATATCTTTTATTTCGTTTTATAATATACAATGTGTTGGATATTCGTGGCATGCAAACGTTTCAAATAAAATTGATGAAAAATTTTCTTGCCTCGACTAGGAATTGAACAGCAGCTATTGATTGCGAATGTGTTCTCTTTATACCTTCTAACTCACTCCCATACCAATGTTAACCGCCGAAGGTTGCCGTTGGTCTTCAAAACTAAACAATTTAAAATTGATGAAAGACTTGACCGACAAGGTAGAAATGAAACAGGTCTTGGTAGCTCAGTTGGTAGAGCGTTGCACTGGATATGCGAGGGTCCAGGGTTCAAATCCTAGTCTAGGCAAGAAATTTTTTCTTAAATTTTAATTGAAACATTTGCATGCCACGAAAATCCAATGCACTATGTATATTATATTATAACAGACGATAAAACTTTTAGAAATTGTAAAATTATTGGCTTGATATTGATGGTTGGGCGTCCCATAACGATACCTGCTGATGGCGCTATATGCCGACGACGCATCCGTGGTTGAAGGGATAATGGATTCCACAACAGATATTAATTGCGAATGTGTTCCCGTTATACCTTCTAACGCACTCCCATACCAACAGTAAGCGCCGAAGGTTGCCGTTGGTCTTCACAACTAACAACTTAAAATTCATGAAAGACTTGACCGACAAGGTAGAAATGGAACAGTTCTTGGTAGCTCAGTTGGTAGAGCGTTGGACTGGATATGCGATGCGAATCCTAGTCGAGGCAAGAAAATTTTCCATCAATTTCAATTGAAACGTCTGCATGCCACGAAAATCCAATACACTATGTATATTATATACCAGACGAAAAAACTTGTAGAAATTGTTTTATATTGTTGCTGAGAAAATATCTTTATTCTTCAAAATCAATTTATAAAACAATTAAGTATGACAAAGGCTTAATAATAACTTTGACACCACTTTTTTAAAATGATTGAGCCAGTTTTGTTTGTTTGGAAAATAACTCAAAGAAAAGAGCAAGATGATCTACAATCCCTTGGAGGCAGTGTTATATCAATGTCTACAATCGGATTATTTATTTTTGCAATACTTATATTCGATTATTGTATTTAATTGAAAAAAGTCTCCTGTCGTCATGTAACCAGAAAGTATATGAACAATAATTTCCAAAAAAAATGCTACATATCTTACTACGACTACCAACCAATTTTATAGTTATCCTAAGTTCGTGCTATCGTGCATCTTTATTTTGTAAGTTTTTCTAAAAATTCGGGATATTCAAAAAATATTCAATAATCAGCTGTTCCTCATCCGACGTAAACATCACGTGACAGGTAAAAGTCCATTTTGATTGGCTTTTTTAAATCTGCTACGAGTCTGAGACGGAAAATATAAAATTGGTTTATATCTAACGGAATAAAACGGCAGGCCTGACAGCAGACGGTGAGCCGACGTCGAATATAAACGATCTTATGGAATTTTTAATATTCATTTGGTAACTGCGAGCCCGACGCAAACGCAAACGGAATCCCGACGGCGAGTTTATAAATTGGGATTTATTGTCCCAGTAAATTATTTAACTAAACTAGGCATATAACTAATTGATGTATTTATCCCAAATCGTATTTCAGTTAGCACAAATAAATGGGAAAAAATGAAAAAAAATTTTTGGTAGTACTTAAATGGTAGAGTTTGCTGGCCGAATCAAATTTTTATTTGTCAGTACTAAAAAATAATCAACAGTTTAGTTGAAGGATTTTCATCTCAGCGTACCAAATAACAAGCTTTGCTATATACCTATCGTTTACAAAAATCGGCATGTTCAAAATTGGTATCAAGGTGGTACTTGTGAAAGCTAGAAGGGAAACATTTAATTTCGGAATATTACCATGCCAGGGGTTATTAAACTGGGCAAATATTAGAAAACCAGCTTCAGAACACGATCTGTGCAATTGAAATGTCAAAGTCATTTGCTAAAACTTACGTAGCAATTTAGAACAGCCAGTAAAGCCCATTTAATTAAAGTTTTGTCATGGGAGTCTAACACTTTTTGGTTTCAGTAAGAGACAAAATTAAGGAAAATCTGTCGGGCATCGAGGATTAACAAAAAGTTTATTGCGGAAGCTCAGACAAGCTTTAAGCAAGCCTTATTTTTTTCCTTAGAATTTGAGACTTAATCCAAAAAAGTTTATCAAATTAACGTGCAAAGAATTCAAAACAAGATTTATTTAATGGTATTTCAATTTAAATCTATTGAAACAATCAATCATATCTCCAAGAATTATTTATTTTATTTTACAATGCAACATAAGTAAAACTGCTTAATTATGAATCTTTTAACTGGCGTTGCAACGAAGAATAGTACCTATACTTTGACGTAACTAATTCTGTTTAATTAAAGCAACGTTTATTTTTTTTTTAAGTTCGACTTGTAAGGAATTGAAAATTATATTCAATTTATCAGTAATATACAAATTTGCTACTCAATATAAATAATAATTAAATTTGAGCTTAATTTACAAGTACCTAATAATAGTTCAAAGAAAACTCTAATCAATATTTCCACTTCGAAAAACCCCCATCAAACAGTTAACGATTTTATTTGACTTAAATATAAACGAGCCAATCAATTTTAGTTATTGAGCAAAAGAATCTGACTTTAATTTTCTTTATTTTTCTTTGGTATTTAAGTGGTTTACTTTATTTGTAATTTTTTATTGACAAAAAAGTGGTTATTTCCAAACTAAAAATGTTTGATCTTTGCAAAATTGTGTTTTGAATGCTCAATAAGTGCTTGTGTCTTTTTCCTCTTTCTTTTTGTCATTAAGGGACAGGAAAGGGCCTATACTTACTTTTGAGTTTATGATGAGCATCCCCTTTTTATCTTCTTGTAAGAGAGAACTTTGTCATTGGTGTCCTTTTATACTTTACCTTGGTAAGGTAAAACTCACAACTATGTTTTTATCGGTATCGCGTAAAACCCCATCGGCTTTACCAAATCGAATACCTACACCTTTTCAATCAATCTTGTTTTTCCCACAGAACACTCAATTTGATTGAGGGAATTTTTGCACTGAAATCGGTCGATTTCGGAGCATTGTCGATGAGAGTTGGAAGTGAATTGGTATCAACATGTAAATCCAAAGGTATTAGGAAGAAAATATATTTTTCGGCAGATCCTGCCGTAAGGAAAAAATAATATGTCATTACAAAGTGTGTGTAGAATTATAAATAAATGCATAAAATAATGCATATTTTTATCTTAAATCTCATCACATTATACGGCATAGATTCTGAAATTATAGTTGCTTGTATTTACGGTTATTTGATAATTTGGACAGTTATTGGGAATCGGAGAATAGAGCAACAAGAAAAATTTTGAACATGATCATAACTGGCAGGGTTATTTTGTGGAACATTTTTACTCTGGATTTTTTATTTGCCACCTTTAGCGTATTGTTATGAGATGTATCAATATCAGCAACGTTTGATTATGTAAGATTTTCATGTGTGTGCCTCTTTGAATTCTTAAAACCCAATACGCGGAGTAGCTGGTTCGGCCTCATTTTGAATCATCATCGTAGGCATCCAGTTGCTAACGAGTATGATAGGTCTCTTGACAGCATCATTATCTGTGGGTTCTTGATAGCTAAGTAAACCTACTCTAGACCCCTCCACTTATTTTTCCCTCATTGATTGCACATACCTTATCTGCGGTAGCTGACCGCTGTTGTGAACCAGGTTTTATTAGACATTCTCGTTCATTTTTACTATTTTATTTGTCATTCGTATCACTTCGCCGTTGTCTTTCAGAATACTGCGAGCATTGAGGAATACTTCGTCGCCATGCGAGTCTATCCAGACCCGTGTCCAGGTCGTGTGCTTTGAAGCGCTGGACTACACGGGCAACATCGCTATAGTTAGACCGGGCTTAAATCCTGGCCAGACTGAAAAATATTTTTCAGTCGGAGATTTAGTAGCTTCTCAGGGAAAAGTGCAAAATGTATCTTCGTACTCCCCACGTATCAGATATACCGTGATGGAATTAGGCGCACATAAAGTTCCTATGTAGCCGATGACGGTGGTACGGATGCGTTCTAACGGAACGAGCTGATTAGACTTTGTAAGAGAGTCAGAACAGAGATAACAAGAATAAGATCTTTCTGAGAGTATGCAAAAGGCCGCCCGAGCGCTAAGTGTCGTGACCCGTTGGAGTTGCCCTCCATCACATCCAGATTCAGCCTCGGAGCCTCTTAGTCACCCACAGCGCTCTAACATGTTGTCATATTTACCTTCAAGATATCTTCGTATGGTTTATATTTCCCTCCCTGGTTGCGATGGCAACTGGCACTCTACTTCGAAATGTATAATTGCGTTTCAGACGACATGACCAGTCCAACGAAGCTAAAATGTTGTATGCGCATCGCCTCAATGCTGGTTGAATTCGTTTACTCATGGATCCTGCCAGTTAGCTTATTCATCATTCTTAAGGAGTGCGGCTGGTAGTTTTCCAATAACCTTAGGTATGTGAAGGTGGTCCAGGTTTCACATCCATAGACAAGTGTTGGTATGACGATGGCATTGCAGTCCGAGAGCTTGTAGATTGTAGATTGCGTGGGGAGTCGTTTTGGCTATTATAGTCTCTCGGTACTGCTACCTTGCCCATATTTTAATTCGTGTCCTAGCAGGATAGTTTATCCGACGTTGGGTTGTGTCGGTAATCCGACTAGTATAGGAGCTGGCAGGTTTTTCGGTAAACGATATTTATCAAAATTTTTATCAATAAATCATGATTGTAAGTTACCTGGACATACCAAAACTGACCGTCTGCCGTTTCAGGGTGGTAGCTTTGATCAGGGGTTAAATTTTGAAAAGGGATGAATTTTCATTTTGGTAAACGATATTTATCATTACCGAAATTTTCGGAAGCGAATTAACAGTTTGAGGACCTAAAAAATTACATAGGCAGACAACTTGTTTGACAGCATTATTTCAGCAGACGCCTGTCAAATTTGTAATTTTTAAGTTGTAGTGAACGAAATTTATCAAAAATGTTTTTTTTTTGCAAATCGATTTTTTTACTAACCTACTTTCAGAAAAAAATATCGGCAGACGAAAAAGACCGCAGCGTTTTTTTGGCAGACGCTGGCATAATGATCATCTTACGCCTGAGCCCCAGGCGTCCTGGTGGTTGTGGCCGCGGGGGTGTTCTTCTCCAGACCTGCGTGTTCTTACTGAAATGGGAGTGTATCATTACGCTCCCCATTGTAGCACGGACGCTGATTATCTCTGCTTGCGTCGGCTGGATAATTTTACTTTCAATTAGGTCGACATAAGATTTCCCAGACCAAATTCCCTTCCAGTTCACTGTCAATATCGTTCTTGAATCTTTTGCCTTTGTCGTTTTTCTGACGGCATTATGAAACGCTACGCATCCACACTTATTTTTCTTTGTTGCATGGGCGAGATCCAGAGTCAGTGACCACTTGTGTCTCGACGACTAAGCAATTGTCATTGTTGGTTGCGACAATGACGGGTTTCAGGATTGCATTGTCCATTTTAATTTTCAGCTCAACCAATACCATGTAGCTTTCAGTGTTTTGATTTCTCCTCAGGTAGGCCGCCAAGGCGTCGCGTCGTGTCTTTCAATCCAAGGACCATGGGATCTCGGGCATTGCTGGAGGACGTGGTTCAATGTTTTTGGTACTTGGAATCCAGCTCTGCACGAGCGGTCTAATTCTGGCCTGCCTCTAAAGTTCGCCTCACGAGTCTAGCACTATGAAAAGAATGCGGATAAAAAAATTGCAATATTGCCTATTTGACTCCCAATAGAAAATACCTTAATATGTATCTATGTTACACACCTTTTTTATTTTATTTTTTTTTACGGATATGCGCACTCACAAGGAAATGTCCTATCACGCTCGAGAAGCGGCAAGTGCGCGGAAATGTCGGTGTATGTTGGTCTTGAAACGGTTCAGGTTGTAACCTGCAGGGAAAACCGTCGCAGGGAGTTTATTCCACAGCGATGCTGTTCTCCAGAGATATGAATTCTGATATAATGAGGTTCTTGGTGCCTCTAGTTTGACAGTAAATTCATGGTTAACGTCTGTTTGAAGGGTTCGCCTGGTAGGCGCTACTCTCGGTGGAATCATACGTGCCAACTCTTCAGAGCATTTTCCGTGATAGTACCTGTAGAAGAGAGATAAATCGCCCACAGATCTGCGATGTTCGAGACCATCCAAGTTACGAGTAAGTGCGGGGTCATTGATCAGCTTGATAGCTCGTTTTTGCACGGTGTTCAAAAGCATTAAGGTATGTTTGGGTGCTGCACTCCATATATGTGAGCAGTACTCCATAGTTGGTCGAATCTGGGCTTTGTAGAGTGTCAGCAATTGGCTTGGTGTGTACAGATGTCTTGTACGAAATAGCACCCCCAGCTTTTGGGACGCCCTTTTAGCAATATCTGCCACGTGATTGTGCCAAGACATGTTGGTCTCTGCAGTAACCCCCAAGATGTTCAACTGACTCTGTAATGTGACAGCACTTCCAGATAGCATCATGTTTGGCTCACCGGTGCTGTTCTTTTTTGAAAACAGAGCTGCTTGGGTTTTCTGTGCGTTGAACTGTACAAGATTTTTGTTACCCCAGTCCTCTATTATCTCCAGGTCGTTATTTATCTGCGATATTTGAGTTAGTCTAAGATGATGGAATTCACGTGCGGAAAGACCTGTGGGTGGTATGAGTGAGGAGACTACATTGCCATCGTCTGCGCAGCAATAAAGTGGATTTAGTGTTTTATCTATGAGGTCATTTATGTAAATCAGAAAAAGAGTTGGCGAAAGGATTGCTCCCTGTGGCACACCAGCATTTATTTGGTAAGAGTTGGAGTTCTGGCCATCCAGTGCAACATAAATGGATCTGTCCTTTAGGTAACTTTCAAACCAAGTGCAAAGTTTCGGCGATAATTCCATTGCTTTGAGCTTGTTGAGCAGATTTTCATGCCAAACTTTGTCGAATGCTTTAGATATATCTAAGGCAATTGTTCTTGTTTCACCCCGCAACTCAATCGCTTTTTGCCATAAGTGAGTGACGTATGTAAGTAAATCGCCAGTTGACCTATATTTTCGAAATCCGTATTGCTTATCGTTGATAATTTTGTACTTTTCCAAGTACTTGGTTAGGTGATTGTTCACAACTCTTTCCATTACTTTTGATATCACCGGAAGTAGAGCAATTGGTCTATAGTTTAACGGATCTGTCTTTTTTCCTTTCTTTGGAATGGGTTGTACTGCGGCAGACTTCCATGATGATGGATATACTCCATGGCTGTAAGACAAATTGAATAATTTTGCGAAAGTTGGGGTGAGTTCGTTGGCGCAATTTTTGAGTACTATTGCGGGAATGCCATCCGGACCCATTGCTTTGTTTGTATCTAGCTTTTTAAGGGATTTTCGTATTTCTCTGTGATAAAAGGGTACCTCTGGCATACTATGGGAAACCCTTTCAATGAACGGTGGAGTTTTTCCGTTTGGCACTGTTAGGTTGGAGTTGGAGGAAAACATTTGGGCCAGCATATTGGCTTTTTCCTCTGATGTTGTGGCTAAGTGATTATTTTTATCTGTAAGTGGTGGTATGGATGACTTGGTGAAGTTAGATCCAACAGCTTTTGCAAGAGACCAAAAGGACCTAGAACTACTTGGACAATTCAGCAACCTGTTTTTTATTCTTTGATTGTATGTTTCTTTAGCGGAGTCAATAGTAATTTTGCAACTATTTCTGGCTTCTATAAATTCTGTGTGGTTTTGAGCGGTTTGTTGTCGTTTCCAAAGGTTATATGCTCTGTGTTTTTTCTGTACAGCCCTGCATACAGTACCTACATTTATAAGGAAATAGTAATATTTAAAAACGCTGCGCGCAAAGCTATGACAGGCAGCATAAAGCTCGAAATGAATGGCGTTATTCCCCCTTGCCCTTCAGACGTTGTAGTGCTAGACTCGTAAGGCGAACTATACAGGGTGTATCAGGTTTGACTACAAAAATTTTAACACGTGAAAATATGGCCCATTTTGAACAAAAAAAGTTTATACAACATGGGGTCCAAACTCAACCATTTTTGAGAAAAAGGCCTTTGAAGTTTCTACATTTTTTAACGAATATTTTAAAGGTAAAGAAAATTTTAATCATTACGAGATGTAGAAAAATTTAGTTTATCCAATTATTAAGTAATTATGCATTTTTAGTCAACAACAATAACAAAAAATTGAAAAAACATCATACAAATTTCACTTGTAAAAGGGTATCTAAACATCTGACAACACAGCACAATAAAGAATAGGTGGTTGAAGGTTGAATCTTGGTGGAGCTGAATAAATTGATTCTTGATTTGTTTTCTCTAGTTGGGAAACGCGCGTAATTCAAATTCATTATTTTTGAAAATAAAATGTTTAGAAACATCGAATAGGCAGATACTTGTTTGGGCAGAAACGTTGCAAAATGCTCATTTAGCCGCTAGAATTTACGAGGAAACTAGGGAAAGATTCCCCAAAAGAAAAGCACCCACCAATCATGTTAAATAGCAAGGGGGATTGCGGGTCCCCTTGCTTGACATCTCTTTTAGGCTTGATAGGTTCTAATGTCCAGCCCGCGACTCTGATGTGGGTAGAAGAGTGCAGTAGTACTGCCTTAGATACTCAACTGCAGGCTGTGGCATGCCAAAAGACGGAAGGGTCCTGAAGATGGCCTCGTTCGATATAAAGTCGAAGGTCTTACCCACGTCCAAAGAGGGCATGTAGCATGAAGAGTACTTTCTGTATTGGTCCCTGAGAATTAGTTCCAGCAGGATTGTGTTGTCCGCGCATCCATCGGTAGGGATAAAAGCTCTTTGTCTTGGTTCTAATTTGATTGCTTTGTTAAACCGACTCGCCAAGTTGGAATGTAGCTGTTTGGAATTGGCCTTCTTGGGAATAAAGGTTGTTGTTGCCTTTCGTTGGTTCAAACGCAGCCAGAGAATTATGTTCAGAATTCTCACTTTAAGTGGGATTGGGATGGCGTTTAGCTGCTTTCGGGTGATTTCATCTGGCCCAGGGGCCTTTTGTATTGGAATCTTGGCTTTACCAATTTCCTCTGGGGTGATCGGCGCCCATACGTTCTCCACATCCTGCAGGATTACCTCAACCGGGGGTGTTACATCGGTTCCCGACTCCATAACGTTTTGCCAGAAGGGCTGTATTATCTCCTTCCCTGGCATCCTCGCCTCACTTGGACCGTCTAAAAGCGGTTTCATCTAGATTGATGCTTTCGCCAGTTTATATCTTGTGGTGGTATAGCTGTATTGTTGGGTCTAGGATCTAACTGGGAGCAACCTGCTTAGCAGTAGAGTAAGATCCACCAGCTTTTGTTCTCAACCTCCGCCCACAGCCTGTTCTATTATGTCTGTTAGTTCGTGGCTGTAGCAAAAGCTGTTTGCTGGTCTTGTCAGACCCAGAAGGTATCTGATAAACGTTATTTGCAAACAAAAAAAAATTGATAAATGTCGTTCACTAAAACTAAAAGTTACACATTTGACAGGCGTCTGCCGAAGTTAAGCTGTCAAATAAATTTTCTGTCTGTGTAACTTTGATAGGTCCTCAAACTGTTCATTCGTTTACGAAAATTTTGGGCATGATAAATATCGTTCACCAAAATGAAAATTCACCCCTTTTTAAAATTTAACCCCCGATCAAAGCTGCCGCCCTGAAACGGCAGACGGTCAGTTCTGGCATGTCCAGGTAACTTACAATTATGATTTATTAATGAAAATTTTGATAAATATCGTTTACCGAAAAACCTGCCAGCTCCTATACTAGACTTTACAAGAAGTTTTCACAATACGTCGTGAGCTAGACTTCGCGATGTTGCTTCAAAACAACGGTTGTAAATTAGTCGGGTGGCAGAGACGTAGGCAATACCTCAATAAGGTGCAGTTTATTAGACCTTGTAATTACAACGTCTGACAAACGGCATTATTCCGATGTTGCAGAAATGTTAAATAACTTCCAGTCGCAATTCAACCAATAGCCGACGTTGGAATTGGTACAGCACATGTGCGTTAGTCGCCAAAATGCTACTTAGGCGGTAGTCTAGATGAAGAAATAAAAATCCGAAACAGCCAAGGAAGGCAGGCGATTAGATAGCCCAACATTGTTGGATAAAACAATACCCAAGGATAACAAACACAGAATGTATAACAGCATTGTTACTTATGGGTATCAGGTCGAGCCATTCATTTAAAGAAAAATCTCTGGGAAATACTTGAAACCACATAACTTGATTTTTGGAGGCGGGCTGCCGGATAATCGGAATTGGACAGAGTCCAAAGTGAGAGAATACAAGAAATATGAGACGTTAAAATAACAGAGGACAACTGAATTAACCAACAGACCTATCTATTTTTACCTGGTATGCGCGCGCAACACGAGGCAATGTCTTTCTATTGGCTAGCTAATACAGGTATGAGGTGATCGTTTTGCACGCTGGGCATCTCTTTGTCCTTGTTCATTGCACGTGGTCTGACAAGAATGAATCTAAAGTTGATATTCAACTTGACAAGTGTCATTCAAAAGTTATTTGACATTTTCATTGACAAATACGTTGCACAACACGCGGTTTTTCTCCTTTCCTTTTTATCCTGTGCAAATAAGAAAGACGGATTGCTGTACGTAAGTCTAACATAATTTGGTACGTTTTGCCTCGTCTTGCGCAATGAGCGTTCTGTGTCTTTTTTTATTTAATGAAGTTTCCGTATTATTACCTCCTTGTCTGGTAAAATAGATAGGTCTACTGAGATGGTATGAAACGTAAAAAGAACGGTCGAAAACCGAATACCAAAGATAGTACTGAATTGGACACATAATGGAAGACGGAAAACAGGGGGACCGAGACAGAAATGGAGAGAAGGAATTGATAGCGATATCAGAAAAAGAGAAATGGAAAGACTCCTCTGGGTTGACAGAGACCAATAATGGACAATGGAAGTCAGAAGACAGCGAAGAACGTTGTGATATACAGTCTGACACACGAATGAACCTTGGCGACCTGTGAAGTTGCAGAGGGGAAAACATGTATAAATCTCCTAGTCTCACTCGAACTGATAGGCGTGCCCGCATTCTTTCCACACAGGTTCGTTCATTTGTCGCACTGTACAGGGTGACTTACGTAGCCCGTGCAATGAGCATTAGACTGCAGCTGGATTAGATGCTCTCTACTAATCCGCCTGCAATCTGGAAAACTTTTAATGCACGGGCTACGTTAATCACCGTGTATAGTTCCAAAAGAAATTGGGTGAGACCATCGGGTTTCCTCGGCATCCATCAATAGTTGAGAATGCGTTTACTACAAAATACAAGTAAGTGCTTTTACATTCAATTATCCCAACGTTCAATTTCCCTGGCACTGAATTATTCCGCGCTTAATTACGCCGCGCTTAAATTTAGCAGTGCCATATTGTTTGCATTGAGGGAAAGCAGAATTCAGTGAACAGTGAATTTAAATATCAAAAATGATTAGTTACTAAAACTGTGAAGATTTTAATTTAAAAAAAAAATATATCTAAAAATTATTCTTACTGAACTATTGCCACTATAAATTTTCTGTCCGTTTATTAAGAGGAAGCCCTTTTTTTTTCAAACAAAGGAATGCATAATCTGATAAAGAAAATTTCGCTGAATCGATTTTAGAAACCGTGACTTACTTTTTCCGTTAAACACAATTTTGCCAAGGTTTGCTTTTTTTCTTCCTATTCGTGGCTGGTTGGGTTCACAAGGTGGTGACGTCAAGAAAATTGGACGAGTAGAAAAAGTTGGTGAAAATTATAGTCTTGAATTTATTTTGGCGACGGTAATATTTTATAAATATAGTGCGTCTTCACGCTGTAGAGTTACCTTCTTTGGGAAAAAGTTAATACAATGTGCACATTATAATTTGAGAAATGTATAGGCAAAGTTTAGTATAGGCGTATAGGTAACTATTTTCTAAAATAGATATACCTTTATGAGACAAATTCTTAATAACAGATAAAAAAAAACATATTTAGGTCACTGCAATTATCTTGACAATCGCTGGAAAAGGAAAAACGCTTTGTCTTTCCCGGTAAAGCCCTTTCAAAATGGTCTGCCAATGTTAAGCTTGTTGAAACGAAGCCTATATTTTATCATAATTAAATTAATTACAGTTGTTTGTTTGTCCAAACCAAAAGTTCACTTGAAATAAAAGAGGATTTTGAAACAGTTTGTATTTCTGTACTATTCAATAGGCTTCTTTATATAATCATTATACTATATTCATTTTTTTTTTTCAAAATGACAACAAAACTAAATTGACACTGTCAAAGCAAATTATTGAAACCTTGCTGTCAATTTTAATTTAAAAACTATTTTTCAACTAAATAGGTACCTATATTGGAAGGATGCCTATACATTGATTATCAAGGAAACCAAACAGCAAATCTACCTAAAAACGCTTAGAAATTATATCACATAGATAAGATGACTTCAGCAAAAAACAATTAGTATCTATGGTTATTTGGACACGTAAATAGAGCGAATGCTTGTTTTGTTAAACTGTTTGAATGATGGTTTTAAAACAATATCCCTCATCAGTTCGCATATTTGGTTGATGGCGGTCATGAAGATCCTCGTAAAGTTCTTTAATGCACAACCCTTTGGCCACAAAGACATAGGACTAACAAGAAAAGTTCATTACTATTACTAGAGATGTTTTAATAATTAATTATTTATGTTTATTTCTAATTTCTTAAATAAAGAATTGTTTGTTATGTCTAATGTCAATACGTACCTACCTATCAACGTTATTAACTGATAGTCTAAACTGTTTTATTATTGAAATTTGATACAAATATTCAAGGATGATACACATTACTACTACAGGATAGCCTATCCTCATAAGGCCTGTGTGAAACAAATCCACCCCTCCCCCCACCCCTCACCAAAACGCCAGTTGTGACGTAGGCAGCATGTTATTTTTCGCCTTTACGTAGACTGTTAAAACAGCTGACGACTTAGTTATGAAGTCGAAAATGGTGACACCAATATGGCGGCGATTAGCAAAAACGAGGCCGATAAGCAATCCTGTAGGTGTGTATCATCCTTGACAAATGCGAACATTTGGCAACTGGGTTTTCATTTTGATAAAAGCAGATAACCTCAAATTTACATTTGATCAAGCATTGTTGGGGATTTTTTTGTTTATTAAGCAATCCAATCCCAAGGATGATACACACCTACAGGATTGCTTATCGGCCTCGTTTTTGGTAATCGCCGCCATATTGGTGTGTCTCCATTCCCGACGTCATAACTAAGTCGTCAGCTGTTTAAACAGCCTACGTCAAGGCGAGAAATAACATGCTGCCTACGTCACAACTGATGATTTGGCTTGGGGAAGAAGGGAGGATTTTTTACACACAGACCTTATGAGGATAGGCCATCCTGTAATAGTAGTGTGTATCATCCTTGATCCAATCCATCTGTCAAAAAAAATCAATATGGCGTGTGTCAAGTTTGTTTTGAATATGTTTATTTTTTATGCGTGTTTTAGTTATTTTGTTCCGAGTTTTGCTTGCAAGTTTGATTTTGATTATTTAATAAAATCTTTGTTGACTAGGTACGTAAAATACCTAGTCGTAATCTATTGAGTCTGGCAGAAACTAGATATTTTTATGTGCTTAGTGTTAGTGTTGTAAAAGGCCGGATAAGTTTCTGGTTGTGGGATGTGGAAGCCGCTGAGAAAGGGACAATGGGTACATTCAGGCGGTGCCAACGGCTAAATTTAGCCACTCAGCAGGGACCTTATTCTCGAAACAGGGGAGCAGCGTTCTCATAAGAACGAAGGTTCTGTCTTCGTCGTCCGTATTCATATTTCCTCGGTTTCGAGAATAAAGTCCCTGCTGAGTGGCTGAGCTTAGCCGCTGGCACCGCCTGAATGTACCCAATGTGTCTACTTACAGGGTCCCAAGCGTGACTACTTCAGTTTATTTTCCCCATTTAAATGAACTATCAGGAAAAAGGCGAATAGCATGGGTAGCGGTAATCAGACGGAACGATCATTCACAATCTAAAGTAGCAAACCAAAGAGTTTGTAGTAAGCATTTTATCACAGGTAAAAAATAAATGAATGCTATTTTGCATCATATCTCTAATCATCATAATATGGTTTTATAATAGGAAAACCAAGTAAGAGGATGTGGATAACCCTGACTGGGCACTAAAGTTCTTGCAAATATTGGCTCTGCCTAATGAAACTGTTTTGTCGTATTGTACTTAACAAATTTACCCCTCACAAATACACCTTAAAACACATAAAACTGTAAAACTCCGAACAAACAGCAGACAGCACACGACTACAAATTAGGCCCATGTTTGGCCGCTACGCCATCTTGACTGTGACGTGGTTTGGATTGCTCAAGATTTTCAAAGCCATCCATCCTAAAAAAAGAAAGTGAATGGATTTTAAGTACAACATCATCGGCGAGACGTAAATGTTTTAGACATGTGACATCAATGTTTACACCTCTATATGTCCAAGGTAACATCTTAATAACTGCTTCCAGTCAAAGAGTTGTGGGGATGTAGGATCGCTCTGGCGAACTCTCCTGTCAACTGAGATTTTCTCGGTCATGTTGCTAAGTCGACCGTATTTCCATACTGAAAGTAGCGCTTTTGTGCCTTTATATCACTGAAATGGGAGAATATTCTGAACTCTGTCCATCTCTCGCTGGACAGCCCAAGTTTCGACAGAGACTAATAGGTGCATGGTTCTCTATCTCTTTCAAAATCTAATTTGCTCTACTGGTGCCCAGGCGCGGCTCGTCTGTAAGGTCATTCGGTCAATGACCCACCAAAAAATCAAACAATAAATTTTCAATTAAACATTTTGAATATTACGTTTTAAATTAACCAACAATACGCTCAACAAAATACAGAAATCGAATTATTTTGCGCATATTGGGTACTCGCCTTTTAAAACAAAATACCCCAAGTAACAACAGCACGTGAAAATGACGTTAAATACTGGTCATCAAGTGACGAGAAATGACGAGCTAAATGACTTAATTATGACGTGAAAATGACTTCCTAATGTCTGGGACGAATGACGTCATAGTTGGTACGTCATTTTTACGTGTTATTTGACGTCAAGTTTATGAGTTATTTAACGTGATATTGGCGTATTAATAACGTTCCATTCGCGTGATATCTATTTTATAAATGACGTCATATTTACCTGATATATTTTCTATAAATCCTTGTTTTTTCAAATTTATATGACCTGTAACGAAAATGAACCAACACTATATCACTTTTGAGAAAAATATATTTAAAAAAAGACAATATAAATATTCTGTAGGCGTATTAAACATATTACTTGTAGTACTTGCTAGGTGAGGTAACAACCAGACACTTACCTGTTGGTCCATAAGTTGGCCCTTAGGTGAACAAGCAATAATAATAATGTATATTATAATATAAAATAAGGTATATTAAAACAAAAGACATATACTTACGGTTGGTGATTGTTATTAGTCTCAACACAAACACGTGAATAAAACTCACATTCATATAGAGGCGTTTCACTTGGATGCAGCAGGATGATTCTGAAGAGAAATTAAAACCGAAAAATATATCAAGAATTAATAATTCCACGCGATACTTGCGTAAAAAAGAAATGAGGGAAACTTGGAGGGAAATGAGAAAGCAAAAAGCGAGGGAAAACCAAATGAAACACGACCACGCCATGCTACAACCACAACATAACCTCAACAAACTCCCTCACAACAATCAACGTCAACAGTCACACACACAGTAGCGAATTGGAAGGGTTAGTGCGCACTGAGTGTGTTCGTGTCTTTTCTACCGACTTCTATAAGAAAGAGATAAAAAAACATTTTTCTGCACTGGTTCTACCAATAGAATTCGCTGAATAGCATATTCGTTTCCCCACGCGGCGATGCAATATTTATTGTTGTCCCTTACTAATACTAAACTAATGCTAGAATTTCGAAACAAAAAAAATACAGGAGTGAGTGTATTTGTATTTACTCTTTTCCTTTTTCCCGTTGAGTTACTCGGAGCTGCTCAAAGTCAGAAGCTTGAACGTTTTTCGTTCGGTGTTTGTTCGGTGTCACTCGATGTATAAAAGGAATACAGTAATTTCCGCATTCACCAAACCGTTGACCAAACACAAAAACAAACCAAATACGTCCCCTTTCTGGCCTTTCCACAGTTTCTACCGTTTATTTCTATACTATTTGAAAGTCAGAGATGGAACTATGAGTATGAACTATGGGAGTTTTCCATTTAATTTTTATTCAAAGATGTGTTTTCAAACGCATCAAAGTTTTGCTGTAGTAAAAATTAAAAAACAGGATGTCGAAAAAATGCGAGGGTAGGGGTATTATTCGCATTCGATTCGATCAAAATTTTCGTGAGTAGTTACAAATGCGAAAAAAAATAATGATTTGTATCATCACTTTGTCTCCTATTCACTATAGAATACAGTATACACGGCACAACCCTAGGAATTCTAGGAATACATTCAAAACACATTGAAAAAAAAAACCTAATTCAAAAAACCAGGTTTACTGAACCACAAGCAAAATACGTGAATATTACATGATATATATTGACGTCAATGTGTATTACATTTATCACCAGAAAAACGCGTCAATATTACGTGATAAAAAGCACGTCATTTGAACGGCATTTATCACACGTCAATATGTCGTCAGTTTTTGGTCAGGTGACGAGTATTGACGAATTATCACCATATAAGGACGTCAATATGACGTACCCTTGCTGGCTGGGACATGCCTAGCTGCGTTCGGCCGTATTTAAAATTGGGCTTATAGCTTTGAAATGATCATAGAGGAATGCAATAGGAATCAGAGAGAGAGAGACATAACGGGCGTAGGTGAGTAAGATAAAGAGGCACATTTGCTTCCATATGTTCCATCATGTCGACGGCCGGCAGCGGCGCCAGATCTTCGATCGATCGATATATGTAATTATCGGAATGGAACAAGAGCGCTCAGAATTCGACGATTTTATTGTCGTTTTTCAATCGCGTTTATTGAAGAAAGATGAAAAATAAAAGGCCTAGAGTGTTGGGGTGTCCAGGGCTGCGTTCAAAAACGGCTAAAGCCGAGCCAAAATTGGCATATTGCGTTCAAGTTCGGCTCCAGCGTGCCAAAAACGGTTGGCGTTACACGTTCCAAATCGGCCGCGGTAAAGTAACTTTTGGAGGCTCTTTCAACTGAGTCTAGAAATGGTTATACGAATTTTGATTGGATGAGACCAAATTCAATATGGCGTGGCGGCCAGGCAAGTTAGTTTTGAATATGGGTTTTCATGCATATTTCAATTATTTTGTTTGTTTGCAGCTTCGAGTTTGATTATTCAATAAAATATTTGTTAACTGTACGTTAACTATTAAGTCGGGCAGAAACTAGATATTTTTTGTGTTTTTTGGTCCATTTATGGTCGCCACGCCATATTGAATGTCACGTGGTTTGGATTGCATATTGAGAAACGGTATTTGGCGTTCCAGCAAATTCACACCAGATTTGGCATCGCCGGTAGAAGGGGAATAGTAGGTTTTGGCATTAGCATTGCCGTCTTTGAACGCACTCCAGAGCTATTTTTCTTGAAACAATTACTGAATTGTCATTGTGAACATTGTTTTTGTATTGATTTAATTTTTTGAGTAATCTGTCCTGAATCTTTCTTTAATCGCTTCTCAAAAATGGGTTCCCTTGTTCAGGAAATAATTTCTTTAATTTCCAGTGGGGTATTGACTTTTGAAAAACGGTTGGAATTAAAGAAAAGTGGTCGTCCAAAACCAAAACTTGATTTATGCCAAACCATGAAAGAGCAGTCTAGGTTGAGTGCATTGGCTGTGCTCAGTATTGAGAAGGCATTTATCAAAAAAATTGGGAACTTCAATGAACTAGTCATTGACCACTTTGCTCATCAGAAGGATAGGAGAATTGATTTGTTGTTCAAAGGTGTCTAAATTTGGGACTCAGTCGACTTAAACAATAAACATTAGACCCACCCAAAGTAAGTTATTTTTTCTATTTAAAATGTAGGGATGAGTCTAATTAACTAAATTGTTGTTGTATTTTCTTTATTAATTAAATATTTACTAACTTATTACACGAATTCTAACAAGGTTTACTTGACCTAAGACATAAAGACATAACCTGAAATTAGGCGCAAGGATATTACCTCTCTCCTCCGCTAACTAACGCAACATCTACGTCATCAATTGTCAAATTTCAAAATTACCATAAATAAGCGCGAAATTCAAATATTCAAATTTAAATTCCTATAAAAAGACAAAAACTAAAGCCAAAAAATTTAGTTTAATACCAAATATTTTTCGTCTACGGCGCTATTTTAGCCTGCGGCGCTGTCCCTCTTAATTTGACCCACCTGTAAAAAAACTCACGAGCCGCGCCTGCTGGTGCCTATACATATAATTTGTTTAATGGTCACTGTGTGTTCACCGGTTGATTTTCTGTTCTGCATTCGTGATATCTTCGACCTCTTTCTCCAAATTTTCAAGACGTTCAGGGGTTCTGCTTTAGTTTTCTTCTCCAGACTAAAATGTAATAATCTATTGTATGTATTTCATTCACTCCAGCCTCTATTTGTTTACTTCAAATTTTCTTATTTTTTTTTTATTGATTTGAAATTGGGTTTTCAACAAGCATAATCAACTCTTCCGATTCCCGAGCTTTTTTCTTTTGAGTTAGCATTAAATTGCCACGCACTAGACCACGTTTACAATTTTAGCTACGCATTTCTTATCGAAATTGCGTGGCTTAGTAATATGCCTTGAGAATGACCACAAACACCAAAATATTAAAATTTTCAAACTTCGCACAAAGTTTAGAATGATTCCCAACAAAGTTCGGTCGACCAGGTTTTATATTTACATTTTTGCCGCATTAGGCCGACCTCTTCCGTATGAGGATGGAAGAATCCAATGAAAACAGGTGCGAGAACGGCTGGCCCTAGGTGACCTGCATTCTTTTCAACGACCATGATAGGGCAGTCAAACTGTTGGTAATAATTTACAAATTTGTACCCAAGAGAATGTTCGTAGACACATTAAATAATTTTTTTTCGTTTCTCACCTCTACGTTGGTTATTTTGGATTTAGTTTAATTTTCTAACTCCTTCGCGAAAAGGCGTTTACTTGTTAAACCAAAAATTATGTTTGGATTAGTTTGGGCTAGTAGTAGGCGCCTCCACTTTTTCACATTTCACAATCAACCTCAATTTTTTTTAATTCGACAAGGAAATATTCACTGCAATTATTATTAATGGGTAAACTCCAACAACCTCATGAAAACATTTTCCATAAACGTCCTCGGGTTATTTGCAATAAATAACTACCTACCTAATAAGCAATGGAAATTTCAATTTATATTCCCGAAGTTGCAAACAACTTTTAGCAAACTAGGCGTCTGTTCATTACTTTAAGCAGCTGCATTTAAAATTTAAAAGTAAAAATATGTAGAAACTGGATTACTTAGTTTGCAGTTGCAGCTACTTGCAAAAGAGAACTTTTCTACTGAGTCAAAAGTACGCGGAATATTAACATCGCAGTAAGCTAAATAACAAATAATGCAAGTAGGGCGGATATAACAGCTGAAGCTCAATGAAAACCTACTTTGGACTTTTTGAGAAGAAACTCCAATAACTTTGGTTGGACATGAAATTTTGTTGTATGCATTTTTGGATACATGAATCAGTTATTAGGAGTGGAGTAACCCAACCAGTCAAGAATTCAAAATCAAGGAAAATGTTTAGGTACATTTTTTCGTTGTAGATCAGGGCTTCGAGAGATGCGATTATTATCTCGAGTTGCAAAGATAGGATAGAGGGCAAAGATAGGATAAGGGGATCATAAATTAATGAATACTGGATGGTTTTGAATTTTGGTGGGTCAGCAGCTTATTCATGGAGAAGCCATCAATATTTTATATGGCAAAAAAATGTACATGCGAGAATGTAGATTAACAACGGGTTAAACATTGAACTCATAATCACAAAAGCAAACATGTGTGAGTCGACAGTGGCGTATTTTGAAATTTGGCGCCCTGGGCCTTCAAGGTTTGCCGCCCTAATTTAACAAAAAATAAATAAATAATGAAAAAAGATGAAACGAAAAAAAAAAACACAATTTATTTATTAAATATATGAGAGTTTGCAACACAAGACATTAGCCGTACCCCGGTCACAGAGCTTCGGAGTCGCGCGCATCCTCTGTCATTTCTTTGTCAGTTCCAGCAGCTGATTATTTGTTATTTGTTTATGTTTGAAGCTTGATATCGTAATCTTTATGTTGAGCTTTAGAAATAATTATACAAAAGTTTAGAGGTGTTGGCACGTTGGCAGTCTAATTTTTTCATCTATTTTTACAACTGGATCCAATTTTACAACAGACTTACCCAAAATAATCGACTGTCTAGTGCTATCTATGTCTTTGTAAATTAGCATATTATTTAAAAAACAAAGCGCGCTATGCTCTAAACTCTAGACTAAATTAACTTGTTTATTTTTAAATAAAATAGTAACTTATGAGGACTAGATCCCACTAGATGTACAGGTTAGTTTAGGTTAGTCTGCATTTTCTGTCAAGAAAGAAGCTATTCGTGCTAAAAAAAAATTGAATCAAAAACATTAAAATTGAAAAAATCCTGAATTTTATTTTTTCAAAAATTGTCAATTTTTCTGGAAGGGCAGGGCAGAAAGTACATATTTTCAGATTACGATAAGATAATTTGGGGCTTAAAACCTAACACCCAATAAACAAATAATCAGCTGATCAGTGATCATCTGTGGAACGCTGCTAGAACTGACAATAATGTGATGCGCGCGACTCCGAAGCCCTGTGACCGGGGTACGGCTAATGTCTTGTGTTTGCAACCTGTCGGAAAAAATCGCTCAGCTAGGTTACCGATTTATCTTAGCTCGTGTTTATGTTGAAGCTGTGATACACGATAAAAGCAACGATGCTAATGTATAGTATAGTAAAGTTGAATTCACGATGGAGTTTGAATTTTGACTGTTATTTTCACCAGTTGAAAGTAAATAAAATCCCCAGATCTGTCCCTTTTTCTGTCAACTATCAAATAATGATACACGACATTTCAATTTGACGCATAAAAATATCAGATTCCGAGTCTTTGAATTTTGAATTTCGAATTTTTGTGTGAAATCGTTCAGATTTTTGCCGTTTTCTGCATTATTTTTTGATTTGTTATATTCACAATCGGTTTTTTGGTTTTTTACGTAGTGTTGTGTGTTTCGGTGTTGCGTTTCAAACCTGGTTTTAGTTTGAATTTAAGTGTTTACTCTTTTTATAAGTATTCACTTTGGACTCTAATTTTTGGATTTTTGGAATTTTAGTAACTTAACTTCCTTTAAAGAAATTGAAAATAAATTTTTATTCTGAAATGTATATCACTATTCTAAATACGACCCTGACTTTATCCTGGCTGACGGAATCGAAGCGCTAATGCATGCTGGCAAATAAAAAGTTACTAGAAATGTCGACGTAAACTGTCAACTTCACTTTCTATCGTGATTTCAACTATATCATAGTATTGTTGCTTTTATCGTTTATCACAGCTCCAACATAAACACAGCTTTAGACCAAAGACAATAAATGCTTTGAAATATGAATGGGTGATGTGCTTGTCACTTGTCACAGTTTGTAAACTGTCAGAGACACTTGTGAAAACAGCAGCAGACCTATCGACGCCATAATAATTAACTGATTTTGTCTATGGTCTATGTCTATGTCTTGGCCTCTATATCAAAGATGGCTGAACTGTTCACACGGTCTTCGCTTATACAGGAACAAAGATAATTTTTTATTCTTTCATCAGGTGATCGGACGGTCGCTGAATTGCCCCATTCCTTGTTATATTATCAATTAAATAATAAGTTTTAGTTTTTTTTTTTTTTTTTTTGCTGTGTTGGTAATTTGATAGCTTCCTAAGCGCTGGGGACGCAAGCCGCCCCTTGCAGTCCTACCGCCCCGGGCCATGGCCCCCATGGCCCTATGGTAAATACGCCACTGTGAGTCGACAATGGACAATTTCGAACTTGGGATAGAAATGTGTGAATGAAAAGAACTTGATGAAGCATGGCGCCATATGACAAAATCGGGATAGGACAAATGCGCGATGGGACAAAAGCGCGTTGGAACGAGACCCCTACAAAAGTGCATAACAGTGAAAAAAAAAGATACCTACGCAAATACAACCAGAAAGTTCAAGCTAATGCATCTCGTTCTTAATTTTGAGCCGATGAATGGATTTGTTAATATTATTGAAAACTCTTTGTTGAATGGATGAAAAACAAATTTGTCCATCCAATATTTACAGTTCTGTCACGAGTCAAGTCGATCTTATCCTTTAACATAATGTTCAACAATCATCTATATAATTTATGTCTAAACTCTCATATTATTGTCCATAACAAAAATCTTAATATTATTTTAAACAATTTAAGCACACAGTAAAGTACCCTGTGGACCTTTATTTCCAAAAAGTTTGTTTATTAGCAAAATAGGTATTCTTATATGGAGATTTTTCAGTTTAGTTTTGCACAATTTGTGCTTGGACTAGATACTCCTCTATACCTAATACCTTTGTGGCTATATAGTTCGCCTTACGAGTCTAGCACTACGACGTCTGAAGGGCAAGGGGAAATAATGCCATTCATTTCGAGCTTTATGCTGCCTGTCATAGGCGTGCGCGCAACGTTTTTAAATATTACTTTTCCCCTATAAATGTAGGTGTGTAATATATAAATATTGAGGTATTTTTTATTGGAAGTCAAATAGGCAATATTGCAATTTTTTTTATCCGCATTCTTTCCATAGTGCTAGACTCGTGCGGCGAACTTTAGATTATATTTGATTTTATGCCATTATTTACCTACATTATTGTAATGATGATTTGGCCACAACGAAAAATAAACCTAGGACGTGCCGGAATATCAATAAGTAACTCCTCTTCGGCTTGTTTTTGGTCTGAGACAATTTCGAGACCTGGAATCTTTTGCTTAGGATGCGATATGTTATTGGTAGTCTAATTGTAATATTGTTTCAGGACACGATGAACCATTCGACTTGTACTACGACACTGAAGATGAACACGAAAGACCGAGAATTACTACCTTTGTTCAATCGCTAGCAAACTACTCCAATACTATACCTCCACCGAACACCGATCCGGATGCTCCACCTCAACCGCCTAGCAAGGGTGCCCAAATGGGTACCCTTATGGGCGTTTATCTACCATGTATCCAAAATATTTTTGGTGTTATTCTGTTTATCCGTCTAACTTGGGTAAGTATAACAGAATATCTTGAAATCTATATCGAACAGAGAGATAGAACGAAAAGATTTATTCTTGCAGAAACAATAATAATTATTATCACTTTTCAGGTTGTAGGAACTGCTGGCGCAATATGGGGTTTTTTGATTGTGCTCACATGCTGCTGTGTGACTATGTTAACTGCAATTTCAATGTCCGCAATCGCCACGAACGGAGTGGTACCGGCCGGAGGGAGTTATTTCATGATATCGCGATCAATAGGACCGGAATTCGGGGGAGCAGTCGGTATGTTATTTTATACCGGTACGACTCTGGCCGCTGCTATGTATATAGTTGGCGCGGTTGAAATTGTTTTGGTAAGTTTATCATTCCAGCAAGGTTATATTGGAAAAGTATACCAGTATAGCTACTTTATACAACAGTAAATAAGACAGCATGAAAACTAAAACTCGGTTTCTATGCGGCGTCGCCTGTGTCAAACATGGACAGATATGTCAAAAAATATTGAGCTTTGTTATTTATTAACACAGACTGGTTTTTCATCCCATACATAGATCAGAAAAATACCTACGTCATATAGGCACACTTCGTATTTTGAACATTTTCGAACTTATCGCGAATCATTTTCAATGTTTTCCCCTTATTTTTCTCGTGAAAATATATTATTGTATTTGAACAATTTTTTCCCATTTTCTACAATATTGATCCATTATTTTTGCAACTCCAATACCTTTATAAGTAAATTAATTCCTCGATTTTTTAGTTAGTTCACAAATCTTCTCAATTTTCACTTTTGAAACACGAATAAATAATCAAAACTCAGCTTGTCTCATCGGCTTTTTATTCTCCGATTTTTGTCAATGAGGAAGTTGCATAAAGTTTTATTTTGATGCAAAATGTATTTAAAGTGAAGCAAAATACTCTAGAAGTACATTTCTATATTTAAATCCTCTTTATACTGAACCACTAATAAATAATTAATTATTCCAATATTGAATATCAAAGGGCGCGAAAACGCTCTCAAATTGGTTATGACGTCATGGAACGATAAACAAACAAAAGTGTGGTTATGTTAACGTGAGACGTCAGACGCTTGTGTTTACATCGAATAGGGCAATCCAACGACCTGTCAAAATGGAATTCAAAATGGAGGCCAATGCCTTTTTATTTAAAAAAAAAAATGCCGTTTTATTGCGATTTTTGATTTGTTTAAAGTCTGTAGAGTGTTGATTTTTTGGAAAATGCATACGTTATGTATTGTACTTAGTTGTGGGGCCGTTCTAATCGCGAGAAAGTCTAGTTTCATGCCGTTCCTGCAGAGATAAAACACAGGTTTTTAACGGAGAGAAATGATTTGTCTGTACTTTGTGAGGGCTTCAGGGATTGTAGCAAAAGAGAAAAAATCTTACGAAATCCATATTAAAAAACCAAAAAGTCTCTCTACATAAATGGTGTATGGATCAAAGCCATTTACTATCCTCCACATCAGCTTGTGTCGCGATACCTTGAATAGCAGACAAATAAAATACACATCAGGATTCAGGATTTGGTTAGGAAAAAACTAAACAGGAAACAAATCCTGGATAGTACCTACCTAATTTTTTAGCAGGTAAAGGTTTGTCACAAAGAAATCATAACTTTTGCAAACATCCGGGTTTTCCACTCATAATTTCTTGAACTAACAACTTTCCATCTTAAAATACGAAATTTATCCTCCCAAACACTAGAAAATCATCTAAAAACACCACAAAATACACAAACAACAGTTTTTTTGATGAAAAATGTCACGTTTGTTTGAATTAAATTTGTGGCGCCAATTTTTTGGCGTTGACCATGCATTGACCGCCATTTTGTTTGGATTGCCCTATTCTACCGATGGATCCACCATTTTATGGCGGTCAATGTCATTTTCCATTCACTAAACAAATTTAGCTAACTTATCGATGAAGTCACCGATTAAAATAAAAACGAGGCGAAACTTGACAACAAAATAAACCACCTGTCACATGTAAATCGCATAAAACCAATGACATAAAACACAATAGGTAAGACAGGGACAGAGATGAACTCGTTTTGACGGATATCGTCTTGTGACGTCATTGATTTACGACTGCGTTTTGGCGCGAAAAGAATTATTTTAAATTTCTATATTTTTTTACAGAAAAACTATTAGTTGAAAATTTGAAATTTATTTGATAAGTGACTTTTTACAATGTGAAGACTTTAATAAGAGATTAAAAAAAAATGTGCAAATTCCTCATTGTAGCGAAAAGGTTTTCGAATACCATACTGATAAAACTAGATACACATATTTCGTTTAATTTATCACGAAAACTAGGATATTTTAATTACGTTATCTCTTCTTAAAAATCATAGATACGTACGTCAGAGCCGGGTTTTGTACATTTGTACATTGAGAGGTCGAAACTATTATGCTCGTCACAACATGACAAAACAAGAAAAAATCTGAGAAAGCGAAACTAATGCAATTTGAATCAAGAAATACTTTCAAATGGAAGATCTACCATAAGTTGAGATATTAATCATGTACAGTGTGGTCTAATTTGGACACTTTTATAAGGAAATGTCAATTACTGGGCGTAAGTAAGCGAGATACAAAAAAATTAACCCTTTACTCTGAGACTAAAATTTAAGAAAACCCCCATTGGGGCCAACCGCAGTTGTATACTCTCAGGCTCAAATTTAATAAAATTTTTATTGGTGCCAACCACAGTTGTATACCTTTTCCCGTTTTGCCGCTACAGACGGCGTTTCTCGATTGTGAGCACTACTGTCAAATCTTCATAACTTTTTTGTTTATGAAAATAATTGATTTCTGTGAAAACTTTCTAGGAGCACTTTTTGATACAGAATTTTTCTTTCTCAGTTTTTTTTTTTGATATCAAGAAATTGACCACAGTCTGATTTTTGAAAATAGGACATGTTTATCTCTAACATTTTTCGAGAAAAAAAAAATGTCTGTTTTTGTCATATTTAGATACGTTAGGAAGAGACCCTTTTTATTTCCCTGACCGATATGAAGTCCTGTTCTAAAACACTGAGTCCCATAAAAAAAAGGTTTTAAATTTATACTTGGAAACTGTTTAAAGTAAACATATTGAAACTTGAATAGAGCTATCTATTGAGTTATTATCAAGTATGTAGGATGTTCTATTTAAAAAAATTGGACTTTGCCTAATTTCTCGATATCGGGGCTGAATGGAAAAAAAACTAAGAGTCTATGGATTCTGCTTGGAAAAGTGTTTTTAGAAAGTTTTTACAGAAATCAATTATTTTCATAAACAAAAAAATTATGAAGCTTTCACAGTAGATATTGCTCAATATCGAGAAACGCCCTCATGAAGACTTCATGAAATTTCAGCCTCACAGGGGAAAAGGGTGTAGTGGTTCGGCACTTTAGTGCATTTCGCGCCATTGATTTAAATCAAACGACAAACCGGCGTAGGAACCGGAAGTGACGTTTGACATTTGGAGGGAACCTTGGATAGAGAACGAACGGGGTGAAAAAGTGAAGCGGCAGTGTGGGTTGGGAGCGTAGAGAGTAAGGGTGCCGGGCGGTACGATACTCGGGAATCCCAACCGATGGCGCTAGTCGAACAATCGTCGCAGCATGAAATTAAATTTGGAACAAGAATCAGGAGGCCATTGTTGGACATAAACGCAAAAAATATTACAGAAGACCAACGTATTCAGGTCAGTATCTGAACTTCAATTCAGACCACTGCCAAGCTACCAAACATCGTCTCGTTATAGACAGGGTAGAAAACAGGAAAACGTTAATATTAGAAAATATCTCACTGCCGACAGATATTTTTAAAAGCTGATATGTGAAATCCAGGCAAGGGAAAAAAACTTAACAAGGAAAAATGAGCAGAACAGGGCCTTAAACTTAGGTAATATTTCATAGGTCTGGCAAAGAAATATCAAAAAATGACGTAAGAATAGAATAAAAAATCTAGAGGGCACGAAAAACCGTGTATACTATAAGTAGGCACCTTGCGAATAACTAATAATAAGTAAACAATAACAACGATAAGAAAATTATGAGAGACTACATAATATATTCAAGAACACGGCAATATTTAAAGGATATCATCAGTTTTCAGTGAAATATAATGGAAATCAATCCACCACGACTTTCTTAACATCGATGTACACCCTTTTTTGGGGAATAAAGCCCTTTTCAGTATACGAGCTCAACGTCTCAAGAAAATTGGCATTCTCTCGAAAACGATCGAATATACACGTGTATCAAAACTTTGTGAAAAAAATTGAAGACAAGATAATAGAACTTCAAACTTTTTTAATTTAAATATTGAGTACCCATGGTTACTGAATCGAATATTGACAAAAATTTGCGTAAAATTTATTTAAAATGTCCGTTATCCAAGAATCAAAATTGAATAAAAAGAGAACCTGAAAGAAACCCATATTTATGGGTTCTCTAAGACTTACACAAATATTTCCTAGAAAAATTTGGCAGTAGGAAAAAACTTTCAACTCGGACAGTCTGATGATTCTATTACAATAATTATTAAATCTAAGCAAGGTAGAAACAACCAAGAAGAGGTACCTGCTGAAGAAGTTTTGAAAAAATGGTGCAACATTCCATCGCGTCTAAGCCCTAATCTCCTAGAAAGAGTTGGTAGCTGAATGTAAATATAATATCTCTCTGTCGTACATATTTAATACCTACTCGATATGCAACAGCTGCTGCTAAAATTTTATCAAATATAATAGAAAGTTCTGGTGCGTCAGACGCTACGCTAATACGGTACCGCTAACAATACGGTATTTTACATGGTAATTTATAGTTCTCGGGCACGAAGACACATAAATCCTCTAATCCCTTATTCTGTTTACATTTTGACAGCTGAGTTGTGTAATCTAACCCCACTTCTTTTGCTTGTTTTCTAACTTTTGTCATAGCTTTTGTTTATTCTGAAGATTCCTGAGCTTGATTAATTTTTCCTTGGTGTTTTTTATGGAGGAATTAATAGAAGTTGCTGTTTTTGAAGACATAAATGAAGCGTAAACTAGTTTTGACCACTGATCTAAAAAATAAATGGATAAACAATCATACGGCTTGATTGGCAAAATTTGTGCGAAAATTTGGGGTCAATATTCTACGAACAATTGTGCAACGGAACAGCCTAACGCCTGCGCAGTGTCTTATCTTTCGAACAACTGTTCTAAATTTTGAAATTCCTTCGTTTTCATTGGCCAGATTTTGTGCACGCTCACAGCTGTACCAGTCAGTTGTTTTTGTTTACATAATAACCTCGTAAACTAGCAGCATTAGAAGCGTTCTTTGTTTATCCATTTATTTTTGAGATCAGTGGTTTTGACATATAGCGTCACGGTAAGGCATCCGGTAAGTTCCGTTACGTAGCGGGCTCCGCTAACGCTAATACCGTAAGAACTGTCATTCTTGTCAAATAGCGTTACGTTATTTGAAATTTGGACGGCACGAGAACTCTCTAATATTTAGGATTCTTCTTAATATTCCTATCTTCTTTTTAATCGTATTTTTGCGTCAAAATATTCTAGGAAAAAACAGAAACTCTGAAAAAAAATACACAGAACAAAAATAATATATAGACTTTTCCCTAACTTCTTTTCCAGAATTTAAACAAGCTATCAGGGCAGAGATTAGAGATGGGGCTTTAAAAAGTTTTACGAACTTTTTCTGGAATGATAAACTTCTTGGTTTCTCATCAACTTTTTTGTATTTTTAGGTTTACATGGCGCCGAGTGCTACGTTATTCGGCGAAATAACAAATGAAGAGATAAAATTTAACAACTTTCGAATTTATGGAACGTGTCTTTTGCTTGTAATGGGCACGATAGTTTTTGTTGGAGTGAAATTTGTTAATAAGTTTGCTGCGGTGGCACTGGCCTGTGTACTTTTATCTATCGTCGCTGTTTATGTTGGCATATTCATGAATTTTCATGGAAGCGAAGCATTATAGTGAGTAATTCTTCTATTTCATTTAATGATATTATCAATGTTTTGAGAGCAGATTCCTCACATCAAAATAAGAAAAGTAATTATATGTATGTGCATGTTTAAGACTGGAACATACCTAAGCGTAGGAACAATTCATGTACTACTTAATGGCTTGGCTAGGGAACAGTTTTGAACTTGTTTAGATAAGCTTTTTTATTTCATCATGTGAGATCTGTCTCCAAAAAAAATTTACATTGACCAAGCCAAAATTATGAAACTATACATTTAAACTATTTTTAGTATGTGCAAACTAGGAAATCGAGTATTGAGTCTGGATTCAGTGGAATATTGTACAAAAAACAATACTCTACCACTCTATAAACAATTTTGTCCAAATAATACATGTGACAGTTATTGGTCCAGTCACGACCTCACCTTAGATAAGGGCATAAAAGGACTTGCATCTGGGGTCTTTTTTGGTAAATTTCTAATAAAAACATAGAAATTATTCGTTTGAAAATCGACTTTTCTAGAAAACATTCATCATAGTTTCTTGGAACAAGGACAATTTTTAGCAAAAGGAAACTTACCAGAAGATGTTGAAAATTTAGCATCCCAAAATTATGCCCAAATAGTGAATGACATTACAACAAGTTTCACAATCTTAATAGGTATTTTCTTCCCGTCTGTAACTGGTATTATGGCAGGATCAAATAGATCTGGGGATCTCAAAGATGCGCAAAAATCCATACCTATTGGTACTATATGCGCTATTTTGACTACCTCCACTGTATATTTGTCCTCAGTACTCTTATTTGCTGGTACTGTTGATAATTTACTTTTGAGAGATAAGTACGTACAATACGTAATATTTTTGTGTACTATATAGTTAATTGCTATTTATCTATTTTAGATTTGGAAGTTCTATAGGAGGCAGATTAGTTGTAGCAAACATCGCTTGGCCCAACCAATGGGTCATACTTATTGGCTCTTTCTTATCCACTCTAGGTGCTGGTCTACAGTCCCTCACCGGTGCACCTAGATTATTACAGGCTATTGCTAAAGACGAGATTATTCCTTTCCTAGCACCATTTTCCGTATCTTCCTCCCGTGGCGAACCAACTAGAGCATTGATACTGACCTTACTTATTTGTGAATGCGGAATTTTATTAGGCAACGTTGATATTCTTGCTCCTTTACTATCGATGTTCTTCTTGATGTGCTACGGTTTCGTCAATCTTGCCTGTGCATTACAAACCTTACTTAGAACTCCAAATTGGAGGCCACGTTTCAAATTCTACCATTGGATACTTTCCTTTTTTGGAATGTCTTTGTGTATTGCGGTTATGTTCATG
Source organism: Ceutorhynchus assimilis (assembly GCA_917834065.1). NCBI lineage: Eukaryota > Metazoa > Arthropoda > Insecta > Coleoptera > Curculionidae > Ceutorhynchus > Ceutorhynchus assimilis. The sequence goes on along the minus strand of OU892277.1, from coordinate 16,248,787 downwards.
ACCTCATGGTATTTGGCACTACTTGCGATGGGTATGGCAGGAGTGATTTATAAATACATCGAGTATAGAGGGTAAGAAACAAAAATATATAGATATAATATAGAATGGAAAGTTTTATTTTATACGTTCAACTCTAGGGCAGAAAAAGAATGGGGTGATGGAATACGAGGTCTGGCACTTTCGGCAGCAAGATTTTCATTGCTCCGTCTCGAAGAAGGACCGCCGCATACTAAAAATTGGCGCCCCCAAATTTTGCTTCTAGCTAAATTGAATTCTGATTTGGAATTGGAACATAGAAAATACATTTCTCTGGTTTCGCAGCTGAAGGCTGGCAAAGGTTTAACCATTTGCGCTTCAGTTATTGGCGGAGACTACACTGAAAAAGCTGTGGAAGCAACTAAAGCTAAAAATACTTTAAAAAGTATCATGGAAAAGGAACGTGTAAAAGGATTTGCGGAAATACTTGTTGCTAAGGAAGTATCAGAGGGATTGTGTAATTTGTAAGTAAAAATTATTTCAGATGTATCCGGTTATAGCTTAAGATATATGGAATTCCCACAAAATAAGTTCTGGGTTCACCGTTTTTATCAACATTTTAGGGTCCAAACATCAGGCTTGGGTGGTTTAAAACCAAACACAGTTATTTTAAGTTGGCCTTATGGTTGGAGAGAAGACGCAGATGAAGAACAAGCTTTTGAACGTACTGTTCGTACCTTGACAGCCGCCAAAATGGCTCTACTTATTCCCAGAGGTATTGACTTTTACCCTGACAATACTCAGAAAGTCAACGGTAACATTGACATTTGGTGGATTGTGCATGATGGAGGCTTGTTGATGTTGATTCCGTTCCTATTGAAACAGCACCGTACATGGAAGAACTGCAAACTTCGCATTTTCACTGTGGCACAGTTCAATGACAATTCGATTCAAATGAAAAAAGACTTGAAAAAGTTTTTATATCAGTTGAGAATTGAAGCTGATGTGGAGGTTGTTGAAATGGTAAGTTGCTATACAATATTAAAACGGTTCCAATATGCATTTTGGCTTGCAATTTAGTCTTCGATCTAGGATATCTTGTACCTAATGCCGGTTGGATACCCAAAAATAAAAAATATATTTATATGTACTGGGTGTCCACTAAGTGGGATATCGGACACAGGACTGTGACTGTCTTCTCCTGAGGTAGCTTTAGCAACTTGTTTTTGGCCTTTTCTTGGAATGATTTTGCCTGGTTTGTGGACAGTCTGAACCCCGGTTTCATCACAGTTATACAGGGTATACCATTTAACAGGAAACAGTCTAAATATCTGATGTCACTTTTATTCTTGAAAAAATCGCTCGTACACGTAATTTGATTGTGTGAGTGTTTGAAACATTTTTAGCACTAACTTAAACCTCTAGGAAAGGGGGTGGGACCAACCCTCACCATTCCAAATGGAACAGGGGGTTGAGTGATACCTGTTTTAAAAGAGCATTCAGTTTTCTTCCACATTATATCAAATGAAAGAGAATTAAATGCACTTTTAAAAGAGGTATCATTCGACCCCTTGTTCCATTAAAAATAGTAAGGTTTGGTCCCATACCGCCTAGAGGGTTAAAGTTGAAGTGCTAAAAATGGTTGCAGAAAACTTCCTCCTTTGAAAATCAAGTAACGTGTACGAGCGATTTTTTCAAAAATAAAGGTGGCATCAGATATTTAGCCTGTTTCGTTTCAAATGGTACACCCCTCTTATATTTATTTCGATAATCTGTTATTTTGAAGCCTTAAATTTCTGATCTTTGCGAACCTTGTATTGACCTGGACTTCATATATAGCTACATAACTTTACTTTGTTTTGAGTTGCTGGTTAATAACTTATATTAAACTTTCGAGATGTTCGCGATCATGTTCATTTTGTGAAAATGTAGAGCAAATTCAAAAGCTACTTCTAAGTTATCTTGCCTCGAGAATATATATTTTTTTCTTATAGTCTGATAAGGATATATCAGCGTATGCTTATGAAAGAACATTGGTAATGGAACAGCGTACACAAATGTTAAGAGAACTTCAACTGAACAAAAAGGAGAGTATGGGAATGGTAAGTCAAAAATTTATGTTAAAACTATTCAAAAAATCCGTGGTGACTAAAATAGATATTTTTCCTAATTTTGTTGACAAAATTTAAAAATATCATCTATTTGTTTAATTTGACTTGAACTATTTTTATAAGAAGCTTGCATATGGTGGATTAGAAGAGAACCTGCCTCTGGTAAACAGAAATCATGATCGTGCTTACTTTTTACATCAATTTTCATTTGGTTTATCAGTATTCTATTATGTTATTCATCCTCTCATCGAAATATCATATCAATTAGAAATTCATTTGCTCAATCCTGTGTATTGTGTAATATGTATTCAGGGATGCCGCAAATATTGCTTTGTGCTTTAAGTGTATATATGGCGTAAGGAGAGAGGAAATAGGTACTTATTCGCCTAAGCATTTTATACTGTGGCACCTATAACCAAATTAATTGTTGAATTTTAAGTATAAAAATACTATTCGCCTAGCAAATTTGCATTGTTCGATTTCTGCATTAGTCATTTGACAAATGCCTGGAGGTAAATAATTTCAGTCCTAATAGGCAATTAGCAAATCTAAATTCAAACCGAATGCCATTTTGTTGTTTAATTAGGCAATAATCATTTACCACTGCGTTGCTTATTGAATGAGAGACATAGTGAGATTATTAGAAAGAGTAGACGAAAGCTTCACGTGGAAAAGTTTATTAGATTATACTCATACCAATACTAAACGATTTAACAAATAATAAAATATTTAGGTTCCTTAATTCCATGAAGTATCTAATCCATTTGTTTATGTTGTAAATAATTTCTAATACTTAGATACATTTTTTTGCCTAACCAATGTAGCTCAGCATTTATCAAATAATTGATGCCGAAATTGGAAAATCGAAAATCCCTATGCAAATAACCAAGATTTTGTAAGTTTTTAGGTATTTTGTAATATGCCATTGCTTTTAGCAAATGCCTAGGGAATATTTGCCTATTTGCCCAAACTTGCTTTCTTTAAGCCTACATCTCCATATTAATCGAATATTTACAATAATAATTAATTTTTCTTGAACTGTATATATATTTAAAAAAAGGAAAAACTATAAATATAAATTTGTCCCAGATATTAGCGGCAACCTCATGTTTAAATATTTTTTTCCTGGGTCTTTATTTCATTATTTGTAATCTGTATAAATATGTAATGGTTTTGAATATTAACAAGGGGTATTGGATTAAATTTATAGAAATATCGATTTTAGGTGCAATCTGTAGTAGATCAACATCATGCAGTTGAAAAAACACCCTCAAAAGTACGATTTCAGGATGCTTCTAAACCCAATGATAACCCGGATAATAAAACTGAAAACTCTTTAGAAGCTACTAATGAACCGACAAATGAGGTATTTTGGGCTGTTGTGTGCATGCCTTGTCTTGTTTTAACATTTGTTTACTTTCAATTGCCTCGAATCTAGGTACATTAAAACAATCATGATTTATTACAGCCAAATCTACTCAAAGAAGATTGTGAAAACAACACCAAGGAAAAAGAAGATGGAGTGTCGGAGAAAGAGTGTCTGAAAGAACACAATAATTTAAAAGAAGACGATTGTTTTTCCTTGTAAGTTAACACGATGCAAAAATTACATCAAATTACTAGATGTTCAATTACAGGGAAGCTGACACGCTTCGGCGATTACACACCGCGATGAGGCTCAATGAAACGATCCGGACTATGTCAAAAGATTCCCAGCTTGTCATTTTAAATTTGCCCAGTCCGCCAAAAACTCCCGTACCAGGGAAACAAACCTATTGTAAGTACCTGATCAATTATTTGTTTTCGCCAAGGTACTAACATAATAAAAATTGATTCATTGCTTGAAAGGAATAATAATCTAGAAACATCTAATAAGTATATGTATTAGAAAATAAAATGTATGGAAAATACTATTCCAGAGCGTTTTATGCTAAAATCGTTCATGGAAGAAGAAGTGCACCCAGCAGGTGTGGAAAGTATTCTATATCTAGCACTCTCTCCACTTGCTCAGTAGATTTTTTGGTAACTGTTGGTCATAGTCTACAAGCCTAAGCTTCATATTGAAAGAATATTTTTAATACACCGAAGACCACACCAGAATACCATAAGAATGCAATTTTAGGTGCTTTTCGAATCATTTCAGGAAAAACAGTATAGTGAAAATTAATTTCCTTATCAGATTCATTCTCCACTTCTTCGCCATCATTAAAAAGCCGACACTCTACCTACGCTAGTGGGAATTCTATAAATTTTTCAACCAATCATCATTCATTGAGTTTTTTTACTAATTTTATTTTGTGCCTCGAAAATAGAAACGATTTCTGAGTTCTTCCTTTGTTTTTATAACCATTTAGAAATTGAAAGCTTTACATTTGAATCAAATTTATATGCAGGCATTAAAAAAAAACATGGGTGCTACGGCTACCCAAGATGAAAGCAAAAAAAACTTTCTACTCCCTCTCATGCGTAAAGGAATAGATGCACTGACATACAGCAAGGAACTATCTCTAGTAGGATGGTTACATGTTCACAGCCAAGTTTTATGTCGTGACGTCATAGTCTGTCAGCTATGATCGCTAAAATGAAGAAGGTATCCTAAGTAAATACAATCAGGCTACTGGGTTAATACTCACGCTAAAATACGTCCAAAAGAGGTGCTATTCCTATAAATATGTCTCCGGAAATCTGGAATGCCTCCTTTATGAGATACAGAGGGTAATTTGGATTTAAGTTTTTTTTTATTTATGTCAAAAAAACAAAACCCTCGATTTCATTGACATTATTTTCATGTAACTAAAATAAGCTTGATTATTCCAGTGGCGTCCCGAACCCTTTGTTAATATAAAAAAGCACGTAAATATCCACATCACTGAAAAATTTCAATATTTTCCAGAACCTTGGGCATCATGGGTAGGTAATATTACATTTTTATATATTTTACTTAAGGAGCGAGAACAAAGACCTCGGAGTCAAAATTAACTTGCTATGCGTCAAAACTCTCGAGAGACGAGAGAACTCTCTTTTCTCTCGAATCTTCGAGACAAGACGAGCGAGAGCGTATTGCCCTGTCGCCTCTTCCTCCCAAGAAAAAAGCCGCCCCTGATTGAAAAACATTAAATTTGAGACTTCTCTAGAATCACTTATTTACTTGAATCACACGATAGAATTCCTGAATTAGTCCATGGAATTGGTACATTTCACCTTGCATGAAATGAGGTATTTCTGATTTTTTGATATGTTGTATCTGATGAAGGAAATGACAAATCCGAGTTTTCGACCACGAAAGCCTTCCGAATCATTGTTAAATATTACTAAAACCTCTAAATTTTCGCCCTTCTTTTAGTTTTTGTATATTTTGACGACCAAGGACTAATATTACGGCAAAAGTCGTTGAGTACAATTTTAAAATAAACAAAATTTAGAAGAAAAAAATGGGACTTATTTGGTCTTTGTAGGTGAATTAGTTTCTAAGATACAGCAATTTAAAGTTTTCCATAATTTCAAGAAATTTTATCTGATATAAATTATTCTCAGTATTCTCTGATATAAAGTAAAAGCTTAGGCCCTCGCAGATAGTTTGTTTAGAGCGGAAAGATTGCCTAAATGAACTTCCAGATAAAGTTGCGATTGATCAATCCGCCGACAAACTGCGTGAACCAGGAATAAGGTCGCGAGGCAGGTGCATGAGGAAACGCCTAGAAAGGCTGTAATGACCTTAACTATCATGACCTTTTCCCTTCTGGGACTGGAACACTTCTAATAAAGTAGACATAATGAGTATGCTATTATTTCCTATATCAGGCTTTTGAATTTTCTCTGTTTGGAGGTATTCTGGAGAAAACAATTCAAGAGCCGTGAATCGACAAACATTTAGACAAAAAAATTTGAGAATTGGAAAGCAGAAATTTATGGAAAATTGAGTAGATAAGTAAACTCAAGTATCTCTTGAATTTTCACTGTTTGGAGACACCCCAGCTTACCACAATGACCAGTGTGTCGTCAAAAGGACGTGCAATTTTGGACCACTCGGGGCCTGATACGACTTTTGTCCAAAATAGAACGTCGCACTGAAGACAAGTTTCTAGTCGACGACAGTTTAAGCGACGTCTTACTAACGTCCCTCCTCATTATGTCGCATCAGTTTCTCAATAGTTTATTAATAGTTGTTGTGTTTCAAATATTGATAATTTAGCGTTGTTATCTGTTATCGGTAGGTACCTAATATCAACATATTTTGGTAATTTAATTTAAAGTATAAAGCCTGAACTATTCTCCAATCTTGGAAGTCTTTTCGAGGTTTTAAGTTGGCCTTTTTGCTGTCAAGTTGATTTTTTCGACGTCTTAAATTGATAAAGCGAGTTCAAACTACCCCAAATTAGCCAGAAACAACTCTAACATCAGTTACATTTGAAAATTTCGATGAGAAAAAAAAATCCAAAAAGGAAATCTAATTTTTGCCTCTGGATATTTTTTAGAATCTTGACATGCTCATGAATAATTGCTCATATCTTTCATATTTGAGAAAATGGCCTACAATTATACATCATCAAAAAGAGTATTAAATTCTCCATAAGCCGTGCAAAATTAGTTACTGTCACTTGTGAAGTTTCTGAGATATTGAGCTTCAAAGTTGAAATTTAGTCGACATTCAAAAGGGGCCTTAGGAAAAAGTACCAAAAATTGAAAATTTTTATTTTTGAATTTTTCTCAATTCTTACTTGTCAAACCGATGGAGCGAGTCCAAATTAGTCAGAAACATTAGTTACATTTGGAAATTTCTATGAGAAAAAAAATCCAAAAAGAAATCCCATTTTTTGGTACCTATGGAAATTTTTTAAAATCATGAATAATTGCTCATATCTTCAATAAAATTTGGAAAACTTGATTACAGTTATAAACCATTGGAAAGAGTACTACATTCTCTATAAGCCCTGCAAAATTGGTATTTGTAACTTGTGAAGATTCCGAGATATCGAACTTCAAAGTTGAAATTTAGTCGACATTTTATCCAAAACTTCAAACTCTATTTTCTCAAAAACCGAAAACGATAGAGATTTCAGTGAAGTTTCATTTTGAAGCACTATTTTAGAGCTACAATTAAAGGTGCTTTTGTCCTGGTAACGCTTTTGGTTACCGAGATATTCAGGTTTGAAGATTTGCAAATTAAAATTCAAAGGAAAAAGAAAAAAGTACCAAAAACTGAAAATTGTTATTTTTGGATTTTTCTCTATTCTGACTTTTTAAATCGATAAAGCGAGTTCAAATTAGTCAGAAACAACTCGAACATCAGTAACATTTAAAAATTTTGATGAGAAAAAAAAATCCAAAAAAGAAATCTAATTTTTGGCTCTGGACATTTTTTGGAATCTTGACATTCTTGACATGAATAATTGCTTATATTATTATTATTATCAATGATATTTGAGAAAATTGTCACAAATATGCATCATTAAAAAGAGTAATAAATTCTCTATAAGCCCTGCAAAATTGGTTTTTGTTACTTGTGAAGTTTCCGGGATATTGAGCTTCAAAGTTAAAATTTGGTCGACATTTTGTTCAAAACTTCAAACTCGATTTTCTCGAAAACCTTAAACGATAGAGAGTTCAGTGAAGTAGAGTATGTACTACTATTACTACTACTACGACTACTACTACTCAAAGATAGTCAAAATTACTAGTTTTTAAAATGTCCTTTCTTTTAAACACCGATATCTCAAAAACTAATCGTTCAATTTAAGATTTTGCATTAGGACTGTAAAGGGAAAGCAACGAGCTATCTAACGATGTACAACACTAGGTAGGTTCGTATTTGAAAAAAATACGTTAGGGTAGCTATCCCCTAAGGGGGGAGGCGTACTGAACAGTGATGTAAAATTCCCGAAACATTCAAAAGCCGCGAACATTCTCGGAAACTTTCTGGGAGTATTGGAAACTTTCGGGAACTTATGGAAATATTGTTTTTTCTTTTTTCAATTTATAGCTAAATCAGACAAATCGTAATAAGCTTTATTTACCTATTATTATAGTGTACTGACTATAGACTATAAACCGAGAAAAACGCCTATTTTTTGCTGTAAGATCAGCTAAAAATTAAACTATGTAGTAAAAACACTTGTATGGACGGTTGAATAAGGCTTTAAAGGAAAAGCTGATCTGATTAACCCAATCTCTCAGCTCTTTAGTTTCTATCTTTCTTCAATGAAGATTATTTAAAAAAAAGACAAACTGTAGGCTGTAGGTACATCAGTTGGTGATCGGGTAAATTGGATCAACGTTTCCGTAAAGACAGTTGGACTGGGCTACGTCATCCACATAAAGTGGAATGACATCACTGAGACCTTGTATTCGCAATAATCTCGCATTTTTATAAAATTCTTCTGGAAAGTTCTTGGAAATATTCTCGAAAGTTCTCGGAAATATTCTTTTGAGAGTTTTTGATTGAAAGTTTCCGGGAATATTCTCATTCAGGAGAACGTTTCCATTTTTAATCGGCGAATATTCTCGGAAATTTCCCAATGTTCGCGAATATTCGCATGGGAATATTCTCGACTCACATCACTAGTACTGACCAAAAAGTGCTTCATTTTGGTTCCGCCTCCAATTCCCTGATACGTATTTGAGATCCTTCTGACAGTATTTTTTGTCTAAAAGATATTCCCGATTGCTACTTTTCAAATTGTTACCCTGTATGTCCGACGTGGCCTGAATGGAAACATCACTGTCGGGCAGTTAGGCCCGACGCGGCATGCAATGTGTGAACGGTAAAAATATCATATATAATAATAAGAAGAACTAATTTTCCAACAAACGACACTTATTTGGTTTTTTAGACCTAATAGTTCTTGGGGTACAGCTGTCCAAAGTTGATGAGGTAAGTGAATAAATATTTTGAAAAGGGTTTGTGAAATAAACTACGACTGCTAACGAAATGAGCATTATAAATTATTCAAAAAACTATTGTAGCAAACATAAAATTATGATTTGATTTTCTTTTCTTTTTTGTAATATGAAATAGGTACTTCATTGTATACATATTATGTCCGTTTTTTGAGGGAAACCGTTGGGATATAGAAAACGGTAAGAGATACACATGCGCTTAAATTAAGGCAAAATTGTACAATTTCTTAACAAAACGCCACATCAAAATTTGAGATATTCCGAATATTTTCGGATTTAGTGAAAATAGTGGATTGGAAAGAGATAGGGTAGATGGTTGTGCATTCAACGCGTTATTTTCCATAAAAAAAATATTTATCAATGGCCAAATGTGTTACTGTTTTTAGGGGATCAAAAAGCTTCGAATACAATTTTAAAAAAGCAAGCCTGTACCTAAAAAAATAAAGTTGATGATGATCGGCCAAAGACGAAATGTCGAATTTCAAATTTGGCTACACCATTGTGTAGAGGGAAGAAAGTTGCCTCTATAAAGTGAAGTTTATTTCGAAATATCTCTCCATAGGCGCCCAGGAAAAAATGAAACGAAAACTCCATTTTTTTTTTTGAAATTATGCAAAACTTCAAATTGCTTTATCTTAGAAACTGGTAATTGTTAATCTGGTTTTTTTAAAACTTTGTTGGCTTTAAAATTGTACATAACGACTTTTACCGTAACATTAGTCCTTGGCGGTCAAAATTGACAAAAAGTGAAAAAAGGGTGAAAATTTAGTGCGCGGTTTTAGTAATATTTAACAATGATCCGGAAGGCTTTCGAGGTGGAAAACTCGAACATATCAAAAAATCAGAAATACCTCATTTCATGCAGGGCAACACCTCTTTTCAAGTACGATTTCCATGAACTAAATAAATAGGTACTCGCGCTCGGTCATAAACCTAAACAATCTCGCTGGCATCTTGGCATCGTTGCAGTTTCGTGACAAAATTTTGCGACAGACCTTGTTATTTATTTTTACATTTGACTTATTAGTGCAAACACCTACATATTTTGCATTAAAAGATAAAATAGCTAAATGAAAAAATAAGATGGTAAAATAAAACTGAAAAATGTAGATACTTTATAATGAATCCTGGAGGTTATTGAAAGACGATACTTTAAATGAGACATTTTGTTAGAACCTATTTTGTCTCAATTTAATCTGAATTTGTACCTCTCTACAGATCTTTTCATAACAATTAGTCTCTATTATAGTAGATTGTATCCGATAATAATGTTACATTGAATTTGACAGAGTCTAAGGGTGCCGTTATATTATAAAGGTAGCTAAAAGAACTTGAAAAGTGAATAATCTAACGTCCTCTAAAGAAGTACAATTTTTATTAATATATGTTTCATGTAGTGTGTTAACATTTTCTAATATTCTATTTTTCTTTAAGATTTGGACTTTTTGGAAGTACTTTCGGAAGGAATGGAAAAAGTTCTAATGGTGAGAGGTGGAGGACAAGAGGTGATCACCATTTACTCATAATCTTCAAATCACCAATTTTATCGGTGATGATAGCCAAAATGGTATTATTATTAAAATTATATTAATCAAAGAGAACATTAAATTTAAAGCTAAAACTAAGCCCTAAGGCATTAATTAATGGGTTCTCAGTGATAAGTTAAATGCAGTATTTTATTCTAGGAAAATTAATAGAAAAGCTTGGTTTCTCAATATCGAAATGTCCGCTTAACAAAAGATAATAACAATAGGCATCGAAAAAATTGCATTTCAACGGTCTAAAAATATTCGGAATATGCATTATAATCTAGATAATCGAGGCGATGCTTTTCGAAATAAATTGCCTAGTTAATTACTATTTTACTTTTTAACTTTACTTTTAAGTTTGACTTTTTTACGTATCTATGTAAATGTTTGATCTGAGAACCCAATAGTATTTTTCAAATTATAGTAGATATAAAATAGGGATTCACTTGAAAAAAAAATAGTGATGTCTGTACTTAACTAAAGAAATTTATTCCTCTATATTTCGAAATTCGACCGTCGCCATGGATCGGATTTCGTCGTGATCATCTGTTATTCCCATTAACTGTTTTTAATCAAAATGACAATGTTCCATGAAGTGCTCATTTTTCTACGTCAAGTATACCGGTATAGCGATTAGTGAGTTTATCGGTACAATTTCTTTGCTCATATTCCAATTAGAAATTAGTTGGAAGTTTCGAACTATAGACAATGTCATCATTTTATTTCTTCAGATTGAAGCACATTTTCTTATGGGATGTAGAATATCATAGAACTCTTTTATATTACAAAAAAAACAAAACTACGTTCTACTGTCTAGTTAATTAAGATATTGATACTTTATGACGTTTCAACCCATTAACGCCTTTACATTTCAATATAGGTCTATTATGTGACCAGAAATGATCTCACCTCCAACATATATTTTAAATAATAAAGAATATTTTATACAAATGTAATCATAAAGTGTCAATTCTGATATAAAAAGTAAATTAATTTCGACAAAAAAAAAGTCAAAGGCGAAACTTATAGCCAAATAACTTTTCGTATTTAGAAGAATATAATATATTATTAGCACGTATAGATGAAAAATGTCTTGAAAAATGTAATACACACAAAGATATCTTGTTAATTTCTAGATGGTTCTGTACTATTTATTTGATATTTTATTTTTTTACATGAACTCTCCCGCCAACTTCTTTCTTCTCTCAATTTATCAAAGGAGACTTAATCAGGAAGTTTAATTTCAACAATACGTATCCTTATCAAGGACCAATTTCTTCATTATTAGTTAAAGTGTGTTTTTTGTTTGATCTTCCATTGAACTAGAAATTTGTTTTTGACATTTCAATCATCGTGTCTAATATTGAAAATTTACCTACCTATCTATAATAAAAAACAAAAATTTGAATGGATATATCAAATAAATAGAAAACCATTTTTCTCAACTGATATTCACTGGTCAAATATCTACATTTGCCATAATAGGATTTATTTTTATTCAATAAACATTAACTTGCATGCTTAAAATTTGTAAAAGTACTAATACACCATTTAATTTAAGATTTAGATGTAAAACTTAAAATAACCTCGTGAAAAAAGCAAATGTACTTAAATTATAAAGATTCGTAAGGAAAAATTTGAGCAATATTAAATTTATAATAATAATCAAGTATTTATCAAATTGTAAGTGATAGATTTATCGAGATACTAAAAAATAAATCGTACAATCTTATGGAGTTAGGTAAACTTTTCCCTGTCCTACCAATTTAGATTTATGCAGGGTGTCTCCAAGAAATCTAAAAACTAATACTTCCTATTCGACTCTATTTTTATAAAGTAATTTATAACCTCAAAATTTGGAATTATTTTTGGAAAAATGTCATATTTTCAATATCAAATGGAAACTTTATTTAAGTATATACTTACTTCTGAAAGAGAATCTCGAAAAGACTATGTTTATATAAAAATTGGTACTCCAGTCAGCTAATAAAGTACCTGATGTCCCTAATCAAAAATTTCACTGGCGTCTGAAACAAAAACCTTTAAATATAATTCTTTCAAATTATCTACAGCTGATACAGCAACCATTGAGGTAATATGTCAATCAAAAGATTACATAATTAGTTTGAACAGTTTTTTTTTTTATGGATCAACGAATTTTTGATTAGGGATATTACTTTATTTGCTGACTGTACATACCTACATCATACAGATTTTTGATCACCATATTTAGTCTCTCGTACAGTGTTAGCATATTTTTGCCTCACGCTGTATATTATTTCTTTACGCAGACAACAGATAATACAGGGTATCCATAATACCATGTCGCACTATTTGACTATTGGCATCACAAAAATGGTAAGAGATACATGTTTGGTTTAATTAGAAAAAGGTTGAATTTTTTAATGATTACCCCAGTGTTGCCAAATAAGTTTTAGTTCTCGAGTTGGAGAAAACCTTAAAATTGCCCAAAACATATTTTTTCTCCGAATGACATTGAAAGCGGCTTCTTAATGACACTTGACAGGCTTGAAAGTTATTTTTTCACTGCCTAGTCAGAAAAAGGAAACTTTTCCTGCCTAGGCTGGTTTCCTACTCCAGTCACAATGAAATTAAATATTCAAGATACCAGAGTCCAAATTTTTTTTATTAGTTAGGTACCGTCATTTGGGGTGAAGTCGGACTGTGGGGGTGAACTCGGACAGACAGGTATTGGCCGGCGTTTTTTACGATATCGGGTATCGAGACACCCAAAAAATCCACCGACCAACATATTCCGCTTAGTTTAGCTCGAGTGTAGTTGAGAGTGGTGCATTTTTGCTGGAAAAATTCGCCGTAGAGCACGTGGTCAGAATTTTATAAATTTTATTGTTTTCTTAGAATTTGAAAACCAAAAAAGAAACTGTTGGGCACTAGGGAATATTGAAACTATGTACTTCAAATGAGCTATTATTTGTTATGTGCTCTATCATTAGTAAACCCATGGCAATTTGGTGAAAAAATATTTATTTTTTTTTCTTAAATAATGGCGTTTTAGTGAAAAAAGTCATTTTATAGGGGAAGGCGGACACTATGGTTAGGTGCTATAAGAAGAAAATCGGCATTAATTTCAAAAATTACAATGAAGAAAACGTCGCTAGAGCACTCGAAGATATTAGAGGAGGCAGAAAAAGTATAGACAAGCTGCTGAGTATTATGGGGTTCCCAAATCCACCTTACATGACAAGAAAAAGGGAATAAAAACGAAGAATCATGGCGTTTGCATGTTTGCATTTTTTTTACCTAAAATTTATAATATTTTGCTATAAATACCTATTTTTTTTTTTTTTTTTTGTCTGTCCGACTGCACCCCGTACTAGGGGCTAAGACACTTTGTTATGCTTAATTAATGGTCGTCCGCCTTTACCCCACACATAGGGGTGATGGCGGACACACAACTTACCTAAAAAAAAAGGGGGGGGGGATACAAATGTCATTACTTTTAGTAAGTAATTTGATAAAGGAGACATGGAAGATTCTTAATTATTTTTTTAGGATTTTTTTTCTTCTAATTGTAGATTTTATTAAAAAAAAACTGCAAAAATCGTCCGACTTCACACCAAATTACGGTACTTACTTCAATAGGATATTTAATATGCTACCCGACCATGGATCACATATTATGTAAATATGTGTTTTAACATTCCAGCGTAAAATTTTCATCATGAAGCATATTCTATTGAAAATAAGGACTCTGCGTTTTATTGGATCTTGGTAGTTTTTGCATTAAAAGTTCAGTTTGAGATAGGAGTTTTCATATTCCCTTTGCTTACATACAAAAATCAAAATATTGAAAGGTACCTATTTCACAAAAAAATTTAAGCTAAAGTTTCTTTGAATATTTTCTAGCATTATTGGTCCGACGGTGTCATTTTATTACAATACATACTTCTGGGACCTTTGTTATCAGGCATGACTTCGTTTGAAAACATCGCATATTAAAAAATCCATAGATGTGAGGCCCGGTGAGCGAGCGGTCCCATTATTGCCTATTTAAGAATCGGATTTAAATATATTCAAATATCGGGTGCATGGCCGATCTTGATGAGTTGGTGCACTAAGTAGTTGAAAACACAAAACTTTTACAACAACATACATATATATACTAGTATTTTATTCAAGCAGTAATATGTTAGCTTTTCAGAACTTTTTTCTATCTTTTAACAGACATCGTATCTTTCAGTGGTTTTGGGACATGGTATTTGGGACACCCTGAGTAACCTTGAAAATTTAATTATTGGCGTTACAACAAAATTTTCTCTTTGGAACACCCTGTGTAACTACAATTTTAATTACGCCCCCTCTGAAGCTGCAATGGCGAACAGCTGAAAATAAAAGGAGGATTTTTTTATTGTATTTTAAAGTAGGGTCAGCATACATGATTCAAAACATTCAATATAAACTGACATTGTGTACATACATTTCTAAACTTTTCTTTCAAATATATTTTTTTCGTACTTACACATCTTTGGACTAGATGAGTATATGGGGTGTTAGGGATTTTAAATTTCAGGATTTTTTCAAAATACATTTTCAAAAATTGAAGGATTCTTTGAAAATGTACTTTAACAATGCCCGAACGGGTCGTTTTTGGTTTTTGCTTTGTAGGACTTCAAAGAGAGAGAGCCACACGCTATTAAAGGTCTATTTCATTCTTATCGTGTGAATCTCCCGTTTCTCTAAGTTGACGTGCTTTCGCTTATGTTGCACTGAAGAGAGCTTACCAAGTTCGAAATCGGCCTGCAATTAGCGCCAGTACGCAATGATTGAGAATTCGAGTTACTCCATTGTCTTTTTAAGCAAAACCACAAGTTATTGCGCAAATCTGACCGTGTCAGAGCAATATAAACTCATAGTATAAGTAATTCAGTGTGTCGGAGCTTTGGTTAAACACTAGTGTTTTTCCAAAGATATTTTTCAACAAATATATTTCAAATTTTCCAGATCTTAATTAATATCACTACCTCGGCAAAAATTATCAAACCTGCCGGATGTTTCTCTGAATATCGGGTTGTAAACTCATCCTGTTTAAGGCTTTTCTCTAAATGACCAATATTGTCAGTTAGTAATATATTTATATTTAAACGGCTTAACACCCTGTATATTCGAAATATCATCAGAAATAACAGAGATAAAGTATGTTGAATGAAATTGGTATAAAATAGCTCAACTTATATCAGCGCGTGACTATAATAAGTAAATATAGCTATACAATCCATTTTTGAAGGGAACCAATCATGTTACATATGCATCAAGAACTTTATTAGTGTGTAATCAAGGATAAAGAGTAAAAACTTTGTGCAGGCACAATTTGAACTATAAAAGAAAAACTTGCTTACTGTCCTAGAAGCTTCAAGAAATCCTTTAGAATGCATTCAGTTACAATTGAAAAAAATTTTTTTTCAAAGTACAACAATCGTGAAAATTATCTTTCAACATTCGGCAATTACAGCAGATGCAAGATTTGGAGGATTCATCCAAGCTACCTAGAAGGGCCAAAAATAATGTCTGGTTTAACTAAGTTCTCATATACAGGACGCCTAAGAGTCAAATATTTCTCTTCTGTTAAAGGGGGTTATAATTCTCTTTCCCGAAATTTATTTTCAAACGCCCACTTTTTCACGAATCTGCATATCTATTTCGGGAATTTGTATTTTCTCCAGACCATATCCTTGCATTTGGTTTAATATCTGTTCCAATTTTGCTGAAGGTAACTTTCACCATGCACAATTGCCACACTGCTGTCTTGTGAAGCTTGCTGCTGCGAAATTATCGACAGTTCCTTGATCCGAATTACCCCTCAAAGTGCATCACACCACTTTGATTGCCTCGTTTATGGTGTAAATGGGTATTTTTCTAAATAAAACGCACAATAAAGTTTAAAATGTGTAGAGATTTAATCAAATTGAATGCATTCTCTTGGACTTCAAATTGTTCCTGCAATTCAAGTTTTTACCATTCAAAAACCTTAAATTAGAAGGTTGAAATAACATGTAAAACCCAATGGCCTCTTCCAAGAAAATGCTTTATAAAGCTTGGGCTATGCAATTCTCTTATCATAGGCGCTATATGTACCACTGTCGTTTCAAAACTATTGTCATCTAGTTGTGAGAAATGATAATGTTTTCTTTGAAATGGCAACATTCACTTGACTGAACCCTAATTTATTATACTGAATCCAAATACACAATCATTCCCTTTCAACCAATTTTGCCAATAGGGAAATACCTATATTTGTTGATACCGTATCGTGTAGGTAATGAGGTATTAATATGATCTAGTATCCGATTTATAACAAATTAGGGCGAAATGCCCCCATTTTTAGCACATCAACTTGGAACATAAGCTTATGATACCTCTATTTTCTCACACTTATATTAGTTTCATAGGCACCTATATTAATATCAGCGTTTCTCAACCTGTGTTTCCGCATTAAGAAATGGGTTATTGAAATAAATCAGGTTTCAAAAAAAGCCGTTAAAAACCAGGCCTGATTAAAACTGATACTAAAACTCTGATCGCAAATATAAAATACTCGAAGGTTGAGAAACGCTGGAGTAAGAAATAGGTAAGGCAGCAACAAGCAGTCCTAATTAGATGGAAAATAGAAGATGTATAAGCTTAGTTAAAAAAACTATTGGCTGTGGTTGGTAAAACAAAAAAAAAAAAAAAAACGAGTGTTAGTTTTAGATTTCTTCATTAAGAAACAAACATTAGCAATGCTAAATGAAATTGTTGGGCCTAAATTGAATAAAACTAAACATTTTAATATGTTTGACAGCAAAGGACGTTATCAATATGTCTTTAAATCAACATGTATTTATTTTTTGATTAAATGAAGAAAATAAAGTTCGAATATTTGCAATGTATCAATTCTCATTCGAAAGTAGGTATTCAGGATTACGCTCACTAATGCAAAAGTTATGGTCATGTACCTACACTATGGACAGATTTTGCAATCACAGCAACTTAATATTATCTCGTCATCTTGCAGTCACATTCTAAGGAATTTCATTCTTTTTTAGCATAGCTAATGTATACATTTCTTGATAGAATCATTAAACACCCTTTTACCTAAAGCCACCCTATGTTACGTCTAAAAATGCTCTTCTGTGCCAGTTAAAAGATAATAGGTAAATTGTATGTCCTATGAAAAAAGTCGCTAGCCATTTGTACCTACTACCACCTATCCATTGGTTATTTCTAAGACAAGCAAATGTAAAAATGTTACAATAATTACTTGAGTGGGTAGGTACTTATACCTGCCCCTCCAATTTAACATTGACAATTTCACAAACACGAAAGACAAAATTGTTTGAATACTTCATCTCATACCTAATGATTTCAAGGCATAGTGAAAAACTGATCGCTAGGCTCCTAAAGATACGTTTGAACATCAAAGGTTCAAATAATCAATTTCGGACAATCAAGTTTCAAGATATGTGGAAATTATTTGGTAGTGAATAAGTCGCAAATATAATTTAGATTGGAGCAGATATCTACTTATTTGTATAAGTAATCTTCGATAAAAAATGTGAAAAATTAGATTTCTTAAAAGCATTGGCATACCTTCATACTAATTTGGCATAACCTTCAATTCGCTAATCCAAAATATCAGTTCAGCTTCATTCTTCAATGTATTTTAGCATTAATCCACGTCCAGAATTCCTAACAGCGTCTCAACAACGTCTATTGAACTAAATTTGTTGTTATTAACACCAGGTAGATAGGTACCTACTGACCTAATGCTAATAACTATGCTAACTATTGTTTAGAAGTAAAATATAGGGTGGCTAATGTACTAGATGTCAGAATTATTTGAATTATTTCTATCCAGAAATAAATAGATACTTAAATGTGATTTAACAAAATCATTTGTTGGTCTGAAAAAAAAGTAAAAGTAAGATACTTTCAAATTTAGTAGGTAATATATAATACTTATGTAAAATAGTGATCAAAAAAAATAGCCTTAACTACACTAAATTATACATACTTTACATAATGTGCCAACTTTTATGGTTTTTACCAAAATTATATTTCTAGCTACAGATATCTATTTATAAGTCATAAACTGGCAATTTTTTTAACAATATTTTTTATGTTGTATTTAAAATTAATGATATTTTTCAGAGGCAATGAGAAATAATTAATATTTCCGTAAAATAATCAAACGTCTAAGCTGGCTTACAAAGAAATAAAAGTTCCCGTTCGTAAAAAGTGATGCATCAAGATTTAAATTTGGATAATGACCAAACAAAGTCTCCATTGGAGTCTGAAGGAATAATTATATGGGGTGGCATATGAACAAACTATGTCAAATTTTCAACATTCTCCCTCGACCGAATTCCTTTAATTTCGAGCGGATACAGAAGATGTACTGGCCGACTCATACATATGTCCTCTGTCGTATGCATGGTCTATATTAATCATGGAGCAGTTCTACATCCCCATCTTCAAACTGCAACCTTTCATCTGTTTACCATAATGATCTAAACGTAGTTGCTGTAAGTAGTCCTGGCTTCATCCCTTCCAAAATTTGGAAACTATTCTCTATCTGAGAAGCCACCCTTTGATCACTTCCTCTCGCTCTACCTTTGGAATGTTTCTAAAACCCAATGTTTTATTGCCCATTAAACACATGCCAATATTATTCGGAAACTGGGATCTTCCTCGATATAGGTCGGGGGTCTCTAATTAACAGTCACTTCGATTTCTGATAAAACAGTTTGCATTTCATCAAAGTTGACAAGTTTTCTGCCTAATGCTGATTTAAGGAAATTTTTCCTCTAACGAGCCTCTCTCAAAATCCTCCCCATCATGCAGCTCTCACAATGAACTTCCACTTAATGCGATGTGCTCGATCCAGGTCTTGAACTTGAGGTTCGCTTAAGATCCTCTGAACGTGATACAGGATACAGCTTTTCAGATACACGCTTAAAGGTTTCGGTTATCGGATTATATAACCTTTGCCTTCATTTGCCGATGAAACATAAAGAGGGCCCGAAAATTAACTCCCGTAAATTCGAATGCATGCGACAAGGTCACTCTATCTTTTGGCAATGGAGCAAAGGGCTGACTGCCTGATTTTCCCCTTGAACGCGTACATTGATTATACACATCCGCTGAAAACTGATTTTATTACCTATTATTGTCGACCCTTGATGATTCAAAATCTTTTTCTTGTCATAGCTAAAGTTGAATTAACACAACTATGAAGAACTTCATAATGCGCTTTATATCTTATTCTAGATGTCAAGCAAATTTTCGTGGTAAAATCACTGGATGTTTGTCTTCCTGGAATAGGTATGCTTCTTGCAAAGCTTTTGGTTATCAAACAGTATTTCGTAATAAAATGATTCCTACTGAATCGCTCACAACCAATATATTATTTCAGCCTCGATTACTTCACTTACTCTGAGTTATCATCCATATGTCCTTTAGTTTTTTTTTTAAAGTTATTTAAAAATCGCTTTACGTATTCCAAGTGTCTTATCAAGGCTACTTAATCGGTCAGGTGTCAACGTCGGCCAATGCTCTCACTCCTGTTCCAATCATGATGGTCCTGTAAGCCAAACTTTAGAGTCGATTAGAAAATTAACTGAAATTACGCATCTGGTAATTAAATCTGCTGGATTTTGCTTTCCAGCGCAGTATCTCCAGGATTCTCTACTTTGCAATTTACGATTTTTAACAACTGGGTTTGCACCTAGGGCTTCCACTTTATTGTATTTCCCTTGATCCAATATAAAGCGATTTAAGAATTGGACCAATGTATAACTCCTTTTACGTTCAAGGGCATATTTTCCGATAACGCCGCCGTTAGTTTTAATTTGGGCAACGTGTGTTTAATCATTGTTGATGACTGATGAGACTCTATTTCACGAAACAATAAATTTGCATTTACGAGTAGTCAGATGTTTTAGATGACCTGCACACCCATATGCCTGCAGCCTGAGGGCTGGCATCAGCAAAAACATTTATAGAACTGCATTTCGTCTGTGGGATTTGCGGTTGAACAGCGTTTTATTGAATGCACGCTTAGTAATGAAAGAGTCCTCTGTGCCCTGTGCCATTTTCTCCATTTTTTATCAGTATCTTCTGGTACCTAATGCGTCATATCCCAATCCAGAACTGCAAACACGTTTCTTTGTTCCATGAAACAAACAAAGGCTGCAAAATTTATTGAAACTGCAAACAAGAAACTGAATCAACAAAGCTAATGAAACAGTCGATGTTTCCTGAAACATTTTTTACCACGCTGGTAGGATCACCTACATCCTACATCAGCCAAAAAGATGCATGGGAAAAAAAATTCAACAAACAAATTACCTACATCAAAAAGCGATATTAATCTTTGAACATTTTTTCTAAATATCTGTTTGATTGTCCTTTGGCGCAAATTGGAATTGAATTATAAAGTTTGGTAAAAATCAAAGAAGTACCTAGCTACTACTTATTTAGTTTAAAGGTTACGCCATTACATCAACCAATTATGGCTGTTGGTGCCTCTGACTTTATGTGGCGGCGTG
Organism: Ceutorhynchus assimilis; assembly: GCA_917834065.1. NCBI lineage: Eukaryota > Metazoa > Arthropoda > Insecta > Coleoptera > Curculionidae > Ceutorhynchus > Ceutorhynchus assimilis. The sequence continues at coordinate 16,227,706 of OU892277.1, read as the reverse complement.
TTTAGAAAAAAAAAATATTTATTTTATGAATTTTTGCTCTAGATACTTAAGGAAATTTTGGTGTTTCAAGTTTACACGAAATGTTTCATTAATCCTCACAGAAAGCACATATACACTGTGGGCCAAAATTATTTGGAACCCAATTTGGCTCTGAATATATATTTTTTTTTAATTCGGCGGATTTTTGTGAAATTTTGTGTGAATAATAGGGAGGCCTTTCCTTAATTGTAAGAAAAATATCCAATGAAAATGTATAGGGAACAAAGTAAGAAGCAGTATTTTTAATCATTGCCTTTGGGGCTGTTGCAAAACTAATTTTTTTACTCTAAAACTACATAAATTATTTGAAAGTACAATATTAAGAAAATATCGGAGAATAGGCTATGAAAAAACGTTTCGAAAAACTTCAGGTTTTGTATTAAAAATGTATTTTTTACGAAAACATTGTCTAATAATACATATTACCATACATTATTATGTAGATATAACATAATTTCGAAAAAAATACGTTTTTAATCTGAAGTTTTTCGAAACACTTTTTCATAGCCTCTTCTCTGATATTTTCTTAATATTTTCAAATAATGTATGCAGTTTTAGAGTGAAAAAATTAATTTTGCAACTTCCCCAACGACAATGACAATGAAAAATACTGCTTCTTACTTGGCTCCCCCTGTACATTTTGATTAGATATTTTTCTACAAATTAGGAAAGGCCTCCCCTAATACTTACAAAAAATTTCACAAAAATCCGCCGAATTAAAAATAAATATATTCAGATCCAAATTAGGTTCCAAATAAATTTGGCCCACAGTGTATTATTCAAATAAGAGAAATAAGCCCTCTTAGATAGGGTTTTATAGTAGGTAGTAAATTTTGCTACCTATAGCGAATTATATCTATGAGATTTAATGAACCATTTTCCTCAATATGGATAGAGTAGAAATTAGATGTTTATGTTTGAACAGAGTTTATTACAGATTGGTTGTGGTGCCATATATTATTAGATAAATGTATAGTTACGTTGTTGTCCCAGGTTCTAGGTCCTACCTACCTAACTATAGTGGACTTTGTTATCTACTCTTTTTTCTTAATTTTACATTCTAGCCCATTTTGTAAATGGCAATCTGTTCTTTATTCCTATTACCTATATAAATTATTATTATTATTATTATTGACAATGTGTTCATTGGATAAAAATATAAGAAATAAAACCTATAACAGTAGAACTGTAATTTTTATTTCATCACTGCTTTTTCAGGTTCTTTTTTTTATTGTGATTCAGGTTTTATCCCAGTATTGCCATTATATGACACAGAACAAGGGATCAACAAAATAATGATCTGCAACTGAGATTAGCAACTGTCCAGGTTCGGTAACACTAGCAAGGTACCATCATATGATAAAAAGAACCTGATTTTCAAAACAGATGAGCTGCTGTACTTAAGCAAATAGCAGAGAGTAAGACTTTGCTACAGCTGCTTCCTTCGGTAATCAACATAATTTCCTCAAAGTCATTTTATGTTTTTATGTGCCTATATAGGTACAAAATAGCTAAGTTCGCGGTAAAGGTTCAGAACCAATTCTGAACGCTAAGGAAGCAATCACAATAAATAATTTTTGTTAGACTGTCACTTATTGCCATTTTCTATTGTGATTGGTGCCTTAGCGTTCAGAACTTGTTCTGAACCGTTACCGCAAACGAAACTATTATGACCTGTGATCAAAAGTCTGGAAACGGCTTTATTATCTCCAAAACCACAACTGTGGATTTAAAGAAGTGGGGAGTGGGGCGGAGTTTTGGTGGGAGTACTGCGACATGCCGAATTTTAAGATAGTGTCACGGCTGTTGATACTTAATTTTTTCAAATGGAATGCTAAATTTTTCAATGCTTTTTTGACTTTTTAAGATAAACTTTAATATTATAGGACGAAATAAGAAGAGAAAAATATGGGATTAGCAAAAGTTGCTCAAATCAATGTTGCCAAAAACTAAAATATTTCTTATCAGCTTGAGAGATCCTAAACATCAATCCTTTTTTCTTTCTGCCTGCTTGCACGTGAATGACCTCTTTTTTAAATTATTTATATTATTTCCATAACTGAACATTGGCTCAATATTGACGAGCCTGCGTGTTTGTCAAAAACTACACCACAATATCTAGGTATACTAGGAGTATACCTAATATCTCATGGAGGTACTGTAATAATGTCCACTGATAACAACTTTTCGGCAGTAACCAAGTTCGACAATTTATTATATGAAAAATTATTTTAATTTTCTATAGTCTACAACAATATCTACGACCTCTACATTGTTTGCGTTTACAGAACACCTGACGCTGACTTGGTTACATTTTTTCAAAATTTACTAAGCTTGCTCGAGTCCCTCCCTTTTAATAGTAAATTAATTTTATGTGACGACTTTATTATAGATTTTTCCAGTGTGTGTGCTGCTCAAGATGCTCTTCAGTCTATACATACTTGAATCATTTCATATAGTCATGCATGTTCAATCTCCAACCCGAATAACTAAAACCAGATCTAGCACTATCGACTACGTACCGTGTAATTTTTTGATCCAAGCTTCGTTGACTGTACTGCCTTTAGTTCAGGGTTTTCAGATCATGAAGCAGTATACTCACAAACTTTTCTCTAAAGAGCAATAGTAGGAATGCCTTCACGTTTCGCCGAATTTATTCGGAAAATAATTTCCTTAATTTTGAGCGCTTAGTCAAACAATTGACTGGGATTGCCTCTCTGATGATATCGATAGTGCATTTCCAACATTTTCAAATAAATTATCTGGTATGGCTTTCAAAGCATTTCCCCTCAGGCCTATCAAAAATAAGCAATATAAACCCTGGACTACTAAAGGCTTGCGGACATCGGCAAAGAACGCTCATTGTTACACCTAAAAAAAATTTCGGAGAATCTCTTCTTTCAAAATTATGTTAAACTCTATGGAAAAATTCATCATAAAAGTATAAAAGCCGCCAAAGACACCTATTATAACAACCGGTTCGCTAGAACCGAAAAGTGCCAAAGAAACGTGGTCTATTGTGAACGACTTTAGAAATAAGGCTATCTCGTCCAGTATAATCTCTACCTCCCCTGAGCTGAGAACCTAAACGATTACTATGTGAATGTGGCAAAAAATTTGATGACTGCTATAGCTCCTTCTCGCGATATGCTTTCATATCTTTCCAGTACCTACCAATTTGAATTTACCCAGTTTCTTCCTAAATCGGTGTTTACACTAGATGCAATGCAATTTTAAAAATGGTATGCAATCGGCTGCACATGCAATTTAACACCCGTAGAAACACCAGAGCTTTGCAGCATAAATTAAAGACATCAAAAACAAATTGTCATCTGGGACTGATGGAATTACTTCAAAAATGTCCTTTAATTTACCGGAACGTACATTAAATCTCCTCACTGCTTCAATAAATAGGTAAATCTTTTCAACAAGGAGTGTTTCCAGATTGCCTCAAGACGGCTATAATTATTATTCCTCTGCACAAGAGAGGTGGTGAGGACCAAGCGTCGAACCATCGTCCAATTGCACTTCTTCCCACTTTATCCAAAGTTATTGAAAGATTGGTTAAGAAAGGGCTTCTATCATGCTTGAACAATTTGCACTCCACAGCATCAATTTTTTGTGATTTTTCTAAAGCATTCGACTATGTAAGTCATAATATCATAATTAACAATTTGCAGCATTATGGAATTCGAGGCTCCCCTCTAGAATGGTACCTACAAGTCGTATCCAAACAACAGAAAACCAGCTTGTTGATACGATGATGTCTTCATGCAAGCCAATAGAATGTGGACTTCCACATGGTTCCGTGTTGGGTCCAATATCATTATTGCTGTTTATCAACGACATTGCTAGTCTAGACATAAGCGGTAAAATCTGTCTTTTTGCTGATCATACTAGTTTCACTTGGAGTAACCCGGATATTGTAGCTCTTCATAGAACCATGACCAACGACGTACTTGTTAGCCATTAAATCATGGTGCGACTCTAACCTACTCTGCTTCAACGCTGCGAAAACTAAAGTTCTGTGATAAAGGACTACGTTGCAACCTATCGTGCTCACTACTACTATTGACGTCGTTGAGCCTTATTATAGACAACTCCCTGAAATGGAACTCGCACATCGAAAATTAAGTTCCGCTTGTTTTGCGATAAGATCAGTTTTCAAGGACCTTACGTGTCAGTATCGTCTAACCAGTTTAGGAACTTTAGATATCAAAGTCTATGGGTATCAAATTTTTGTATTCAATTTGTCATTATAAAAAATAAACACATCCATTGGTCAAGTATTGTGTCATTTTAATTCTGTATGCATCTAGTTAACTTGAGGGGCCCGCAAGCCCAAGATCTCCTACTAGCTCTCGACGGCCCTGGGTCCAGGACCTAATGGAATACCTTCAACATTTCTTAAGAATTGTGCACTAGCTTTATCTTGACCCTTGTGGCTATTATATAATAAATCATTGTCTGTTGGAGTCTTCTCAACATACTGGAAACTATCTTTTGTATGTCCGATTTTTAAAAATTCTGGCAACAAGGAAGATGTTGAGAATTACTGCCCTATAACACCGTTATCTCATTTTCCAAAGATATTTGAATCACTGGTGAATGATTTTTTAACTGAAAAATTAAAAAATATAATCATTCCAGAACAGCATGGCTTTACCAGTGGCCGGTAGCGATTGTGTGGTACTAAATTGCTCATTAGAAAATGCTCTTTGGGAATATAGTAATGGACTATATCCTTGCCATTTGAAAAAATTGATTCAATTCCAAAAATGCACTTCTACTATTTTTAAATGAGTCTGTAGAGGATATAAAATACAAAATAAGATGAAAACAAATTTTTCCAGGTTCCTTGGAGCAATTCCAGGTTCCTTGAAGCAATTAATTCATGGCACTCTACATTTAGGAGTAAAAATTTAAATAATTTGGAAATGAAGTGTCAACAAGTGACAAATGAGGTGTCAATGTAATCGTAATGTGGTTTTCTATTAGAATGAGGAAAAATATACCTGGCGTCTCGTTTAAAATAAGAAAGTTAGGGTCACTTCCGGCCAAACCGGAAGTGATAATAAATAATTGAATAAGTCAAATAATGCACATCTGGGTCATAAATAAACACGCCAAATTTCATTTGTTTATTCGTAAAAATAAAAAAGTTATAGGGGTGAGCGGGTTTTGGAAAACACTCGGTATAGGATTTATATTGCTGGTAGCTCGGTTCTAAATGTGAAAGGGGTATTTAGGACTATTAGGTCAGTGGCAATAAAAGTTTTGCGTTTCTTGAGTGTTCATCCTATATTTAATGACTTCAGGAGAATACTATTATAAAAACAAAAACAGCTAATCAATTATGGAGTCGTACTTATAGAAAAAAAAGCAATACAAAATGAATAAATGTTCCAAACTAAAGGGCCCCATACACTACGATGAAACACGACGGTTTTCATCGCCGCGATGAAACACATCGTTCCAAAACCGAAGTATGTGGTATAAAAACACGATGGTTTTCGACCATCGTAATGGTTCATCGTAGTGTGTGGGGCCCTGCCATCACGGCGATGAAAACCGTCGTGTTTCATTGTAGTCTGTGGGGCCTTTAAGAGAAACATATACAATAACGTTTATCGTTGAAAGAACACAGTGATAAGCTCTTAATATTTATATTTGTGTTTTCAATGACTGGATAGTGTAAAGCACAATCTATCAATTTCCAATACTTTTTATGTATGAAGCAAGTTAAATCCAGTTAAGCGGAGTTATTATTATAAATGTTCAGACTATGTGACGTCCTCGATCATAGGTTTTGTTATTTCAACGACACAGTACATAAAGCGAGATTTAGAATGCAATGAAAAATAAACCAAATGACCACATAATCAACAAATAAACAATAAATAAATGGCTTACAAGCTTCAAAAACTACAAATAGGTAAACACTTATGTATTATTGTACAGTTTTGTTATAAAATTTTCACAATAATTAGCTGTTTCATGTCTATACTGTACATAATATAAACATAAAAAATAAAAAAACACTTACTAAGTTTAAAAATACTGACTTGACATTTGATGTAGTTGTATCATGTTAAGCTCGCTGATCTCAAAAATAAATGGATAAACAATCGTATGGCTTGATTGGCTAAACTTGTGCGAAAATTTGGGGTCAATATTCTACGAACAGTTGTGCAACGGAACAGCCTAACGCCTGCGCAGTGTCTTACTTCCGAACAACTGTTCTAAATTTTGAAATATCCTTCATTTTCATTGGCTACATTTTGCGCACGCACGGTACATGTATCTACTGCGCACGCTCACAGCTGTCCCAGTCAGTTGTTTTTGTTTACATTATGACCTCGTAAATTAGCAGCATTAGAAGTGTTATTCCTTGTTCATCCATTTATTTTTGAGATCAGTGGTTAAGCTACACATTCGCTATAGCTAAAATTGACAATATTTTGATTATGTAACATTTAGATAAATATTTTGCTAATCATACATAACTCAATTTCTCCCTAAATAACAACATCCTACTTGTTAAAAATTTCACTTTGCACACATTCATAAGATTTTGGCTATCCTTGCAAATTAATCAAACCGACATTGACTCAAAAATATAAAATGTTTTCCTAGGAGAAGCAACTCCAAAAACCAAAGCTTCACATTGGTGGATGGAAACTCGACAAAATGGGACTGTCAAACTTCTATAAGATTCATATTTGAGCGGCTGGGAGAAAACGTTTGAATTCTGATAACGTGTTTGGATAGGTACATAGAATATAATTTAAATATGTGCAAAGTAATTTGTCCTTAGTTCTAATATGGCATTAAATAAAGTATGGAATTCTACTAATTAAATGCAACAATAATTGTACCTACTTTCGAATAAATTGCTTTCATCGCGCAGTACTTTATTTAGTAAGCTATTTTTATGGCACAAAATGATTCAAGAATCAACAAGTGAAAACAAAAAATAAAAATTCTTAAATACATAAATATAAAAGTAAAAACTAATTTTGAATAAAACATTTTTTTTTCCCCAAAAATATACTTAAGGGATTTGTAACAGAACTTAAGTAATTAGGGAATGATAAAGATGACTTAAAAAAAAACTTGCAACTTTAAGTTGATGTCACACCTTTCCGAGCTACTAATAAACTTAATGTCGGATTTTTTTTAATGTAGCTGACAGCTTTTTTATGGGTCACCATGGTAAAATCATATCCATTACATTGGAGTATTTTGTCATGCACCCTTAGGCCTGCTCTGGAGGCAGGACTTGATTCATGTACTTCAGTTACATAAATTCCCTGGAAGTAAAAAATGTAATGGGTTAAAATTGGATTAATCTAATCATCCACTGTTTATTTGGATATAAAATATTATCATCAGTACACAGAATTTTATATTATAATTATTATGATTACAACACCAGGCGGCTATGAAACTGCTATCTGCATTTGGTGCAGACACTGTTTCTTGATGTAGCGAATTCCAGCCCTGATATGGGGCAGTCTGTTTAAAAGTACCTTAAAACAACTAAATGTTACCTAAAATTAACTCCTTAGCATAGTTTAAAAAAAAGAAACACATTTCCCAGCTTGTTTGCTATACAATATAACAATAAGGATATTTTTTTGAATTTTGAAAGACAACAAAAAAGTTTCCAGATTTCCACAATTTCATTTAAATCGTACCTAACACGTTTCCGCACATACAATGTCATTTGCAAATTGAAGTGGATCTGACAGAATATGAGAATAACATCCAAATCAATAAAAGAAACACAGAGTACCTACAGTAAAAGGACCACTGGTATATTACCATTTAGCACTTTCACAGGAACTCTGATTATTAAGAATGGTTCGAAGGCATTGATATGCATCGATAATTGGTGAAGCTTGATAAGCAATTTTGTAAATTTGTTTGTAAAGTGTGTAGAAGTAGGAGAGTTTAATTTTTCTTCGAGTAACTACATCCCGTAATACATTAGTACAGATTCTTGCCAGGCCAAAGTACAGAGAAAACAGAAGCAATAGATCCAAAATTACCTAAAATTTGAACGAGGATAAAGAAATTGCTGCAGTCTTTAGGGATTTGGCATGTGACACTGTTTCCCATGATAAGCTCCTTGATATTTTGTCGCATCGTGTAGTCAGGGGAACAGTGTGGAAACTGCTAAAAAACTATCTTCTAGGAAGGCATCAAGTGGTGAAAATTAATAACGTTTCGAGCGAGGTTTCAAGTGACAGACAGACTTCAAGGATTGAAGTCCTTGGCGATATTCTGTTTAGAACCTATATTAAGTAACTGCATATTTTCCCTCAGCATTAATAGTTCTATAATACAGGGTGTTCCAATAGAAAGTGACCGATTTTAAATACGTATAACTTGTAGGTATATGCATGTAAGTATTTGAAATAAGTCACTTTCTATTGGGACACTCTGTATTGTATGCTGATGCAATGTCTTTCAATGGTAATACTTGCTAAGATGTGAAGGATAAGATGATAACTGGATTAAGTATTACTAAATTGTGTTAGGAAGTTTTAAACTATCACTTAATTTAAACAAAACTAATTATTTAATGCTTTCCTCTCAGTTTCGCCTTTCCCCTAACAAGTACCAACAGACATGATTCCACCAATATCAAAATACATACTTAACACGTTCGCGGACAATTTATAAAAGTAAGTTGTGCTTGGAATGTCAATTTTTGTATTTCCATGTTTGGTGTGGTAAATTGGTTTTAAAATTCGCCGTGAACTGGACAATTTTGAGGTGAATAGATACTGTGGCAGGACTAATAAATTGAAAATACATGTAGCTATATAGGATCAAAGACGACTAGAGCCGTTATTTGTTTATAGAAAAAAATTGGGGTGACTGCTATCGACGTCATGTCCCAGGCAAGGGAGAAGAATATGACGGCTTCAGCAGTACTGTCCGCGAAGGTGTTAAATCACCACAAACAGAGTTTGGCAAACAAAATAATAGTTGTGCCAATCACAAGTTGTGACTGACATATCACTATTTATTAAAGGCGTTAAGTTCCTCTGTTATACTCCTGTGTATCACTCTTATAATTTGGTACATATGTACAAGTAATTCTTTTATCATGTTAACGTTATGCTGTTACCTGGGCTATTACTTTACCCTCATCTGGAGGTTTATCTCAAATACACACTGCACAAAAATTATTGCATCACCAATCTATATATATATAAAAATTAATGCCACTTATTGTTGTAATTTTATAACTCAAGAACGGGCTCACCTACCCAAACCAAATGTTTAGGCTTTGTTCGGACTATTTATTAGATGGTTTATGTGAAGTTTGCACAAAATCGGTCAAGCGGTTCTTCATTTATCACATTTTTTGTAATAAATGAATTATTCAATAAATGGAGGATCATTTTGTTATCATTATTATCTATATATATATATATATATATATATATATATATATATATATATACTGTCCTCCTCTTATATATATATATATATATATATGAAACACAGTTGTGTTGGTTCTAGCACTTATAACTCGAGAACAGCTGGACTGATTTTTATGATTTTCACTTTATTGGATCTGTCTTTGTCCATACTAACATAATAAATCGAAAAAATAAAAAAAAAAGACAAAAAACAAAATTACCTATTTTACTTATTTATGAAAAAAATTCACTAAGCCCGCATCTCTTATAACCGATACCAAGTTTACCGCTACATTTTCATTGCAAACCATTTTGTATACGGCACTATCTCTGATACCTAGAACGAAGCTCGCCGTTGCGCGGTAATTTCATTGCAGATACAGTAGAACAATGCTACTCAGGAACTGGAGCTATTCCGAACAGAACTATTCCACTATTCCGATCAGATAGAGTGGTGCAGAAAGAGTAGATCAGATAGAATAGTGCAGATAGAGTAGAACAGATGGAGTAGTGCAGTGCAGATAGAGTGAAACAGGGCTGCACTGGAGATTTTTTTTTCTTTACATTCTTTTAACATCCTGTGCCTGAGTTTATTTATTTGGTACACTTTACAACAATAATGCCCACAAGCTGCCTAAAAAGGGATGATGTAAAATTTTAATTTTAAGTGACTTCTGATCCAGAGAGTAAACATTAATTTTTTTTAACCAAAGCCAAATTCACCATCGAAAAAAACTGAATTTAATTCAGCTAATAGATACGTTCACACAACATTTAATAGGTATTTCATAATTCAGAAGCGGTACGAAGTTCGCCGGGTCAGCTAGTGCTTTTATATATTTTGGCTACAGTAAATTTATTTTAAAAATTTCTCAAGTATTCCCTGAATGGGCATTCTTTAACTGAAAAACTCGAGTCAAAAAACATGTTGTTTCTTCTTCTGTTAGGTTCTTGTTTACTTTTTTGGGAAAATGCGGATAGGCATACATTCCACTTTGCAATTATGCTGTTCATTTCTGTGTTCTCTGCTTTGATAGATGCGATATTTTGTGCCGTGTATATTTACATATACTCAATAGGTAAACATTACCAGAGAGCTCAAAGCCAAATTAAAAAAAAATCAGCCCTTATTGTAAGTGCTAGAGTTGTCACCAAACTCTTGATGACAATAGAACAAAATTCTCGTAGGCTTTAAACTGCATTAAAAAGCACATACACACTTACATTATCTGTATATCCCTGAGGACTTTTGTTAAAATCCTGATCAATGCCCCCACCAATTTTAAAACCGCAACGCATTTGGTCTCCACAAACTTCCTTCTGCAGCGTTATTGGAATCTGGAAAGAAACTTATTTTATCATCTAGAATATTATCAGCTAGAAGTTTTATATTATAAGAAGACACTGTTAGAAAAGACGGAGTCAAATTAATTAACATGTTGGTCGACTGCATGTCTGTTTGCCAAGGCCCTTTATATTAAATTGTCTTTTATTGTAACATAAATGTATTTTTATTGGGTGTTCCAGCGCTTATATCACACTAATCGTAATAGGTACAAGATTTGGTCCCATTTGAAGGTTGCTCAGAATGCTCGAACTTACCTGGAGCGATGGCAATAGTCTATACTTGCCCTTCCCTGCAAAGAGTAAGTTTCTGACCTACCCTACACAAACTAATAAACAAAACACCCAGGTTTATATTTATGCATATTTCTGACCATTATAAGATAGAAGTAATAAACACAATATTCCAAATAGAATAAGATTACTTATTGGTTATGCGATATACAAAAATAAACATGAGTCATGAAAAATGGGGCCAATTTTCAAAAGCAACAAGCGAAACAGGAAAAAACTATTTACACTCAAGCACTCCATTGCCGTTCCAGCCTGGTGCTGGAATGCCATTTTTGCGCACATCCTGGATATGTATGTATTTAACTCCTGGGTTTAGTTAAAAAATATTCAAATTCGATTCTCCTTGGCTATCTCCAATTTTCTGTTTCATAGGAGAATTGAATTAGAAATTTGATTCTTCGGCCTTCGCACAAGTGACAGAACATACGTGACAAATGACAACTGGTGGTTAATGCAAACATGCCAAAGCCGCTTTCCAGTATGGGAGTGTGACGCCCGGAGCTACTCGGGGCGTTGAGCTCCCGAGCTGTACGTACGAGTCAACCTATCAGGTGTCACATCCGTGGGAGGCTATTTATCTATTTATTTCTTGTTATATCTCAAGATTGAACATTTTAAAAAATATAGTTTTGATTCTCTTTCATTTTTGATAAATAAAAAAACAATTTGCACAAACAAACAGATAATTATTTTTAAAATTTGACATATTTGACACTAAGACAGGCGTCTCACGCCATTATACTGGAACGGTACAAATCTAGTGCGTGGCGCCCCCGAGGTGCTCTAGAGCGCGCCAGAGCGCGCCAATGTGCATACTGGAAAGCGGCTCAAAACGCTAGCGCTTTCTTTTAGGATTTTTTTTTGCAAAGTCCCTGGATTACCGGTACAAGGGGAGCGTTCAGATTAAACGTCGGGTGTCACCCGAGCACTCTCTCCACCCGTTCAGATTATTAGTAGATTTTCACCGAACGACACAGGTCTGTTCTCACCAGTCTTGACCATTCAGATTGGGCAAATCAACAGGCACGCTCGGCGTGCCCCCTCTATCGGGTAACGCTCTGAACCGTATTTCGCCCAAACTTTTCAATCTGAATGCCCCCAGGAGGGGGCCGGATTCTCGTCTCTAGGAGTAGAGCTCCCCGAAGAAACAAAATTTTCTTCTTTATCATTTTCATTAACTTATTTTCAATTACGTTGACACGGACAAAAACATTCGTTCTATCGGGGAGCTCTACTCCTGAGACGAGAACCCGGCCGGGTCCTTATTCCTGAAACAGGAGAGCAGCGTTCCCAGAGAACGAGTGTTCCGTCTTTCTCAATGATATGCAACTGATATAGTGATAATATGAATAAGGGAGGATTTTCATGCATCCGTTTTTCCGACGAAATATGTCCGTTTAACATTCTATTTTGACATATTTATATACGATTATGTCAGAATAGAATGTTAAACGGACATATTTCGACGGAAAAACGGATGCATGAAAATCCTCCCTAATAAAGACGGAACACGTTCTCCTGGAACCGCTGCTCCCCTGTTTCAAGAGGACCCAGGGCTGGGATCACGACAAGTAGAATTCTACTTTCATGACGTCGTTTACAGTGCATACAGTGCAGGCCATGATGACGGTTGCTATAAGCAATTTGACGTCATGAAAGTAGAATTCTGGTAGATTCTACTTGTCGTGATCCCAGCCCAGGTGATATGTAGCATATCAGTTTGACGGATTTTTTTCGTGTGGCTCAATCCAGCTGGTGTAGGCACCGTGGTGGAATGTTAGAAAAAGCAGGGTTGCGTTTAGAAATAGCACTCTGGGTGTGAGAGTGACCCTAGAGTAACTCTAAACCGTTCATAAATAAATTAACAGGTGCGAGTAAGCGAGCGTTATGCTGGAATCGTTCAGAAATCGGGAGTTGACGTGCCCAGAGTGCGCCCAAATTACCCCACTCAGGGACTGGGTTGAAAAAGGGAGGATTTTCATGCATCCGTTTTTCCGACGAAATATGTCCGTTTAACATTCTATTTTGACATATTTATATACGATTATGTCAGAATAGAATGTTAAACGGACATATTTCGTCGGAAAAACGGATGCATGAAAATCCTCCCAAACGCCCTGCAGTTTTTACATTGGTTTCTACCGGGTTTCACATTGACATCCACCGCAACGCCCCAATACGTTCAGAAATAGCGCTCCCAGTGTGCACTCCAAGTGATGACGTCAGAACACTCTGACAAATAACTACTCTACCTTCACACTCCATTTCTAAACGCACTCCAGTGTTGTTAAATTAAACAGGATTTGGCAAGCTGTGGTTTGCCACTGTTATTAGTGCATCGTAATCACCGTATCCGTGGTGGTGCAACATTTTGGTGAATAAGCAACACGCGGTTTATACAAGTAGTTAAGTAGTTACTCTCGTCCGGTGCTTTCATCGCATAGTTGTGATGTTCTGGAGCGCGCTCAGATTGGACTTCGGTTGTGTATCTGTCGTGGCCCGTCCGTCCAGAATCCCTCGGAATACTCCGAGCTAGAATTCAATCATTCCGGTAATAATTTATTGGACGCAACACCAGTGCGCAAAATGCAAGCTAAATTTTGTTGCGTTTCCGCTTTTAATTTTCTTATTATTTCAACTCCTTTAAACATACTGTGTGTATTTGGAACTCCGTCCGTGTGTCCTGTGTCTTCCGAGTTCGAAACAAACCTTGAGCCGCATTCTTTTTATATCTGCGAGTGACTCCGACCGACTCCGAGTCACTCGCACGTTTTAATCGAGCGTTCTTTTAGGAGAAATGCATTTGACCCTGAAATCCATCAACGAAGGTTGGGGATTATGGTTTTGGCATAACTGTTTTCCTCTAGAGCATGCATTAGTTGTATTCCTTCCAAGAGTTTAAAACACTCGAGCTACTCGCTCCAGTCGCTCCGGGGCCCAATTCTGGTCGCAGGGAGAGGAGAGCTCCCCGAGAGAACGGATTTTTTGTTCTAGTCAGCGTTATCGAAAAGTGAACGAGAATGATGAAGACAAAAAATTTATTCTGTCGGGGAGCTCTCTTCTCCGAGACGAGAATCGGGCCCCCGGTGCTAGTCGCCCCCGATTTGAAAGGAACAGATGCGTGGTGCAACAGACACTTTTCGAACGGAATAAGCGCGTGACGCCCCGGAGCTGTTCCGGAGCGCCTCCTAGGTGTGAAAGGAATACAACTATTTATGAACGCCCTCGAGTGTGTTTACCGAAAGGATGAAAATAGAGAGTTCTCGTGCCTCAGACGCTACGCTAAAACGGTACCGCTAACAATACGGTATTTTAAATGGTATTAGTTCTCGAACACGAAGACACAAAAATCCTCTAATCATTCTGTTTACATTTTGACAGCTTAATTGAGTGATTTAAGTTTCATTAATTTACCCTTGGTGTTTTTTATGGAGGAATTATTAGAACTTGCTGTTTTGCAGACGTAAATGGAGCTTAAACTAATTTTGACATAGCATAGCGTTACGGTAAGGCATCCGCTAACTCCCGTTAGGTAGCGGGCTCCGCTAACGCTAATACCGTAAGAACTGTCTTACTTGTCAAATAACGTTACGGTATTTGAAATTTGGACAACACGAGAACTCTCTAATTATGTGCTTGGTAACCAAAAATAATACAGACTACGTCTAAGCCTAAGCGCACTACTACTACAGGATAGGATAGCTTATCTTCATCTCATAAGGCCTGTCTATAGTTCAAATCTCTAACCCCCCATCAGGCCAAAGCACCAGTGATAACGTAGCGTAGATAGCATGTCGTTTTTCGCCTTGACGTAGGTTTTTTGCACCACAGGTTATGATTCGGCGGGCTTTTACTTAATACATACTTGGTTTTACTACATTAATTAACATTCTAAAACAACACTTTTTCAGATCCCGTTTGCATCCTCCTCTTTGCCTATCGTGTTAATCAAAATTATATAATATTTTTCATCATAAATTTAAAAACTTCGACTGCTGGCGCACACAGCTGACGACTTAGGGCGGGTATTATAAAACTGCTTTGACAGTTAACATAAAGTTAACTTTTTGAATTACATGTAATTTCAGAAGTTAACTTTAAGTTAACTCTCAAAGTAGTTTTATAATACCCGCCCTTAGTAAAATAACGTCGGCAATGGTTGCTACACCAATATGGCCACGATTACCAAAAACGAGGCCGATAAGCAATCCTTCAGTACTGTGTATTCAAGGATAATACACACTACTACTACAGGATAGCCTATCCCCATAAGGCCTGTGTGGAACAAATCTGAAGCCCCCGACCACGCCAAATCACCAGCTGTCACGTAAGCAGCATGTACTTTCTCGCCTTGACGTAGGCTGTTTGCACTACAGGTTATGATTCCGCGGACTTATACTTTATGCTTACTTGGGTTTACTACGATTAATTAACATTCTAAAACAACTCTTTTTTAGATCTCGTTTTCATCTTCCTCTTTGCTTATTATGTTAAAGGGGGTGTGCGACAAAAATTAAAGTTTTAGTGTGAAAAAATCTAAGAATAACTGTTCAAACCTCGTTATTCTACGATAAACCATCGCTGAGATATACCGCTTTAAATAAGTGTGGACGACGCTCTCGTGACGTCACGAAAACTTCGTCCAGCCGCGCTCCGCATTGTTAATTTGATTGTTCCCGGCACGCGTGAGTGGTTTTTGTTTAGATTATTGCAGGTAACACAGGAGAAACATATGAAAATTTAATTAACTCCACTTTCTCGTGCGTGGCTTGAGCTTTCGTGACGTCATAGGGTGAGATGCGGTACCTTCATAGAGTCATATCTGCGGTATTATTTGTCATAGAGGGGTGCGGATATCACTGTTATTCTTAGATTTTTTTTCTCTTTTTTCTGAGATGAAGTTGTTTTTTTGGCGCACACCCCCTTTAATCAAAATTGAATAATAATTTTCTTTATAAATTTAAATTCTAAACTACCACCGCTAGTGCAAACAGCGGACGACTTAGTTATGACGTCAGAAATGGTGTCACACCAATATGGCGGCGGTTACCAAACCGAGGCCGATAAGCAATCCTTAGTAGTGTGTATTATCCTTGGTGTGTATTATCCTTTCTTGGTAACAATACAAATATCATAGCAACCAGCATCTTAGTATCTTACCAATAGCCAACAGATCAATTATTTCGTGTTTCGTTCTCAAAAGTTGTGGAGGATGTATTACCAGGGGCTCACTCCGTGCACTCCAAGTGCTCCATATGCACCAAGGATGCATATGCAATACGGCCGTTCCGGTAAAGAATAGGCTTTTGTCCCAAGCCCGCAAATTTAAATAATATTGGGTTATGTTATGTTATCAGTGTGGTTGTGGTGAGCAAATAATAATTATGTAGTTTCGCGTTTGAGTTGAGAATGTTTATGAAATATAATGTTTTATAGTTTGTTAAAAGTATTGTCCTTTAACATAACAATTGTACGCCAAAAATCTACTGTATTTGCACTTTCATCAGGTAGGTTTGCTATAATTGATATTTTACTTTAAAAATTCTGGTAAACTCTATACAGACAGGTATTCGGACAATCAAAAATTTATCAAAATCTACAATTCTAGGATCAGGAAAATGTGGTGTGGCAGTAATAAGAGTAACGGGTACAGAAGCAGGAGCAGCTATAAAAAAACTAACAAACTTGCAGGAACTTCCACAACCCCGTACAGCTATATTACGAAGCATCAAACATCCCATTTCAAATGAAGTTTTAGATAAAGGGCTAGTTTTATGGTTTCCAGGTAAGCAGAAATATCATGTCCAATTATCAATTGTGAGGTTTGGAGAGACCAAGAAAAATCATACATACAGTATAAGTTAGTAGAACCCCAGTTATCCGAGGTAACGTGGGTCGCATCCTCCTCGGATAACTACATTAATACGGAGTATAGACACAGAGCTCATAGACACGCAGACCTCGGGTAATCAGGGTTCTACTAACTGTATTTCAAATTTCTACTGCTACATTAGTTAAGTTATTTCCAGAGTTATACCATGACAAAACTGCGTCGTATCACATAACTCGTCAGCATGACTTATTTCCAATAGACTGTTTATTTATTTTTAATTTTTTTAACGGTCTTGCCACTTTACGTTCACATAATATTATGACTACAATTATAATAGTACCTATATTATGAGATAATCATGTATTAATGGCAATGACATAAGAGTTGCATGTACTATCCTTTCTACTCCCATTAATAGACAAAATACATATTTATTTTAAGAATAGTAAACTTCGTAACTGATGGTCCCATCTATTGACAATTTTGGAAATTAAGATCTAGAGTTATTTGCGCATAAATTCCGTACCCGGACACCGCGAATTTATTTATTTTTTGTTGTTTCTTGCTGAAAAAAAATTTCATTATGAAACAGATTTTGATCTTTTGATCAGCATATTGTAAAATAGGAGTAGAAGAATTGTAAACTAACAATGACCCTTTTGTTCCATGCTGTTAACTCGTCAGCATCAGTGGATAATAGGTTTTCCTATTCTGGGTTTTCCCACGAACTGAATTTTGGTCGGCCGATTAGATACTCAGTCACCATATTGCAGCGAAAATTGCTGCTTGGTGTTGAAGTTTTGTCTTAGATGGCGCCACGATCAAATTTCGACCCTTGTACTATATACATATATATATAGAAAGTTCTAGACTTGGAAACAAAGAGAATAGTCCAATATTGGTTAAACTCAATAATGTAAATACGAAGAAGGAAATAATCAAGAGGATTCGAGGCTTAAAAGGAACAACAGTCCATAAATGTGGGCTGGAGGGAAATGATGGGAAGATTTATATAAACGAGGACCTTCCAGTAGGTAAAAGAGCTCTGTTCAAGAAAGTAAGAGACAAAAAGAGAGAAAATAATTATGCTGCTGCATTCTGTAACAATGGGGTAATATACCTGAAGAAAAAAGAAAATGAGGCACCAATCAAAATAAAGTCCGAAAATGACTTACTCTAAATAAGTACCTGATAAAGAATTATGATAAGTTATATTATTAACAATGGAGCTAAATAACATCTTAGACGACTATAAAGTAAACAATGTGATACTGTGTGATGATTTATCAGAAGTTAGTCATTTTGATAGTGATCAAAACATTAAGATAATGCACGTAAACATACGGAGTATTTATAAAAATTTTGATGAGTTTCTAGTGTTCCTGCAATCTATCCAAAGAAATTTTGATGTCATAGTTATGTCAGAAACGCACTTTATTTATAATTATACAGACTTTACATTAAATGGATACAATTTAATATTTAATGAGAGTAATCTGAACAAATGCGATGGATGTGCTCTATATGTTAAACAAGAAATATTTGTAAGCCAACAACTGTTACAAGAACAAAATCTTAAGTTACTGAAAGTTACTCTCCAGAAAAACAATACCCTGTTGGATGTCTTAGCTACATATAAAGGTTTTGCCATGTCTAAAGAAACCTTTACGCAGAACTTAGACAACATACTACAGAGAGCAATAACAGATCATAATCGAGTATGCATACTAACAGGGGATACAAATATAGATTTGCTTAAAGTAGAAGAAAATGCAACAAGTAACTATGTAACTATGATGCAGAGTCATGGATTCATCAGCATGATAGATAAACCAACTAGGAAGATAGGAGACTCCAGCTCGTGCCTTGATCATTATTTTGTGAAATGTAAAAGTGAGTTGTTTAATAAAATTAATACAGTAATTTTAGAGCAGAAGTTGACCGATCATGATCCAATTCTGCTCAGTTTACAAACAAATACTAAAACAGAGGCAATAAAAACAAGTAACACATATCAAATGATAGGCTATGTTAAATTAACACATTTGTTGGACAGGGCAGAATGGGATGATGTTTATAATTTTTGGGACTCCAATGTATGCACAAATGCTTTCATTTTAGGATTGAAAAAAAATATTTCAGACTCTATGAAAATAAAAGTTATAACCTGTAAAAGCAAAAGATTAAAACCATGGATTACCAAAGGTATTTTAGTATCTATTAGGACTAGGGATAAAATGAAAAAAGAATGCACAATAAATAATAATAATTTAATTTATTTGAATAGGTATAGAAGGTATAGGACAATGTTGTCAAAACTTATTAAGAATGCCAAATATACTTACTACAAATTGCTTGCAAATAAAAATGCTAGTGATCCTAAAAAGTTATGGAATATAGTTAAGGAAGCTACTAATGATCAGATGGTTGCTTCTCAACTAAAAAATATAATTGATGGGGAAGGGCAAGAATTGACAGATAATAAAAAAATTGCAGATGAGTTTAATAAATATTTTTCAAATGTGGGAAAAAAACTGGCTGACAAAATTATGGAAAATAAAGGAAACTTCCAATTCTTAGAAAATGAACCAAGGTCAACAAGCTCTTTTCTATTAGGTCCTGTATCCAATGTTGAATTGTCCAAACACATACAAAGTCTTAAAAATAATGTAAAAGGAGGGGAAGACTGTATTTCTTCATCCATTATCAAAAAGTATAAAAGTAGCATTTTGAGACCATTACTACATATAATAAATGTGGTTTTCAGTACTGGGGTGTTTCCTGATATTCTGAAGAGCGCAACAATAATACCGCTATTTAAACAAGGAGACAAAAAATTAATTAACAATTATAGGCCTATTGCATTAACGAGCTCAGTGAGTAAAATTATTGAAAAATGCCTAAAGGCCAAAATGATAACATTTTTGGAAAAAAAAAAATTGCTCCATAAAAATCAGTTTGGTTTCAGGGAAGGCTCCAGTATTGAGAATGCACTTTGTAAGGTCACTGAATCAGTACTCCAAAAACTGGATCAAGGCAAAAAAGTGATTGGCATCTTTTTAGATCTGCAGAAGGCATTTGACACTGTGGCGCACCCGATTCTACTGCAACGCTTGGATCTCATTGGTATAAGGGGTACACCTAATAATCTTATTAAATCATATTTAGAACGCAGGCAATGCACCAAAATAGCAGGAGAGGTGAGTGAGCAGTTGCAAGTGGAGTTTGGTGTGCCGCAGGGTACAGTGCTTTCAACGCTCTTATTCAATATATATATAAATGGAATATTATCAGTATTAGATGATGATCAGGGAGTAGTATATTGTTTTGCGGATGACTCTGGAATAATTATTTGGGGAAACAGCTGGGAGGGAGTAAAGAATAAAGCTGAATTCGCACTGCAGAGGATTAAGAGATGGATGGATTATAGTCTGCTTTCATTAAATGTAGTGAAAACCAAATTTGTTGCCTTTTCGTTTTCCTCTTGCAATTTACCAAACTATCAAAATTTGATATTACATGAAAACAACTGTATATTGGACCAAACATGCTCATGCATAAAACTGATAGAAAGAAAAGGTTACTTGAAGTACCTAGGAATATACTTAGATGAAAATCTTACATGGAAAGAGCATATTACATATGTTACTAACAAAGTGCGAAAATTGATATTTAAGTTTTATGAATTGAGACCCATCCTTACTCTGGATACTCTGAGGACAGTATACTATGCCCTGGTCGAGTCAGTATTGAACTATGGTTTGGTTGTTTGGGGTGGTGCAGGGGTGACAATCTTAAACAAGCTTCGAGTAGCACAAAAATACATTATAAAAATCATGTTATTTAAAAATAGAAGATATCCAACAGAACTAGTATTTAGTGAAAGTGGCTTGTTTGATATACGACAGCTTCACTTAAAATCAATAGTGAGGTTTATGTTGAGGGTGCCTTATTACAAAGAAGCTATTAATCATGGAATAAACACGAGAAATGCTGCCCAAAAAGGTGTCATCAGACAAACCCCCAAGCATACCTTATGCCAATTCCATATCTATTGTTTGGGACCTAAAATATTCAATTGTCTACCAATTAGCATAAGAACTCAACCCTATAACAAGTGTAAAAAAGAAATAAAACTATGGATACTTCAAAGTGACTTTCACATTGAATATCAAATTTAGATTAATAACAAGAACAAATTCAACTCGTTAAAAAATTGTATTCTTGCTTTATGTAATACCATCAATGGTGTATTTTGTGTTTTTGTATTAGGGTATTTTTTTCATATGATTTGGGATTTATATAATTTTATATAATTTTTTAATTTTTTATTTGTATAACCTCGGGTGATATTCTTTAAAGTATAAGGGTGCACACACGGTACTATAAGTACTATCGTGCACTAAAGTAGCTTAAGTAGGTCTAAATTATGGGTAAGGGAAAATTATATTGTAATTTACAACAGAGTTTATTAGTTTAGGACCAAACATTGCTTCTGTAATTTGTATCTTTGCTACTACCAATAAATAAAAAAAAATAAAAAAATAAATATATATATATATATATAAGAGAAGGACAGTAATATATATATATATATATATATATATATATATATATATATATATATATATATATTTACAGAGTATCTTGACCGGAGAATTTATAAACAATGGGAGTTTCTTGGGGTATCGGCTTAGTGGAAAAAGAGATTTTTATTTCCTAGCCCTTCAAGACGACCGATACCCCAAGAAACTCCCATTGTTTATATATATATATATATATATGTATATAAAAGAGGAGGACAGTAACGGGGTACTGTACAATAGATAAATGAATTATGCATTTATCTATTGTACAGTGGTTATTATTGCAATAGAGCTGTCTTGAAGTTTCAAGTAAGTTTATTGGGCCTTCTGCCTCCAAGTAAAGGGTTAATCTTGTCTCTTAGTAAGGAGTTTTCATTGTTATTTTTAGCGTCCTGATGAAGTCTGCAATGGTAGACGAAAGCTTGATATTTGAATAAACAGACACTTAGTAGCACATTACATCGTTTTACTTTGGCTACCTCTAGCATTTTGGGGAATCTCATCTATTAACTTATCCTTTATATGTATATATATATATAGCATTACTCAGCTTATAACTTCCAAATGTGGTCTCTCTATTCCTCCATACAATTGTTCATAATCATCTATGGGAATAGCTAGCATAAAATTTAAACGTCTCTGCACCTTCTCCAAAGAATCTATACAAACATTATAATATGACCAGAGTCGGCTAGCATACTCCAGCACATTTCGCAAAGCCATAATACTGTGTTCTAAAGCACATGATATCACGAAACTCAGTCAGTGTTCCATTTACAAAGCCCATGCATAAGCTATTTAAGTCCTTTTGTAGTTCTAGACAATCATCAGTGTTTTTGACAAGAATATCAAAAAATATTGGTGCCAAATGTGATCCTTGAGGCACACTAGATGACACATTAATATTGGCTAAAACCACATTCTCAATTTCAGCTGCTCACATATGGAATACTGTGATTTTTTTCAAAGATAGGTGTTATAGGGCCCAAAAGCTTCACCGGGGAAGATAGTTGTGAATTTCACGTTCATGGAGGATTGGCAGTTGTCAACCAAGTATTAGATGCTCTAGGAAATCTGCATAATTTGAAGGTTGCGGAGCCAGGAGAATTTACTAGACGAGCTTTTCTGAATGGAAAATTAGATTTAACAGAAGTTGAAGGTTTAGCGGATTTACTCAAAGCTGAGACAGAAGCTCAAAGAAAACAGGTTGGTGGTTTTTGTACATACATTTTATATGATGACAAATGCTACCTAAACAGAACCGCAAATATTCAAGGTATCAACCTTATAATGGCCAAATTGGTTGATAGAAATTTGTAACATTTCAGATGTAGGTTCTAAATTTATTACTGTTTGGTTAAAGGTGATTTGAAACGTTTTGTCTAATCAGTAACTACTTCTGTTATTTCAATTAACAGGCTTTTTGTGATCTGTCACAATATTCACAAATTTATTAGAAATAATATGCTTGCTAATTGTTGTACCACATGTTGGCTTCGACTCAAGGATGTTTTCTTGTACAATATTTATGCTTCTTTGGTAGGACTGGTTGAAGTGTTGAATGACTTTCAAGTTTTTTATATGTTGTTTTTATTGAAATAAATTACGGTTTACGTTTTTGAAATGTTTTTTGTGTTGAAGAAATAACTTTTTTTTAGGCATTTTTACAATCCCATGGATCACTCAGTAACCTCTATGAAAAATGGAAACAAAAATTAAAGCATTCTGTAGCGAATATTGAGGCACATATTGATTTTGAAGAAACTGAAACGCTAGAATATGGTCTTGTTGAAGGTGTTAGAGAAAATATTCATATTCTATGTCAAGAAATAGAGAGACACCTCAAAGATGGTCGAAAAGGTGAATTGCTAAGGAACGGAGTGAGAACTGTCATTCTCGGGGAACCGAATGTTGGTAAAAGTAGTTTGTTAAATGCACTATGTCAAAGACCAGCTTCTATTGTTACACCCATATCTGGAACTACTAGAGATGTTATTGAAGTTACATTAAATATTGGTGGATATCCACTTATTCTTTCTGATACTGCAGGCTTAAGAAACACTTCTCAAGATATCATAGAACTTGAAGGCATTTCAAGAGCGAAGGATATGTATAGGAAGGCAGATTTAGTAATTTTAGTTATAGATTTTCTAAATTACTTGAACTGGCATGATAAATGTAATTCCATTAATAATGTTAAAGAATATATTCAGGTATATATTAAAGAATTAGGCCTATCAGATCTGATACAAACTGATGAATGTGATTTAAAAGATTGGAAAAACATGTTCAGTAAATCTTGTGTTGTAGTTTTAAATAAAACTGATTTAGATACCAAAAATCTATGTGGTAATATGGATAATGAAGTAGTTAAACTGTCTTGCAAAAGCGAAGATGGTATACCGGAACTAGTGGATGTATTAGCCCAGCACCTAAAAGTATTGTGAGTATTATTTATTAAGAGTCGTATCAAAATCTCAGAAATTTCATTCCACAGACCCACCATTGAAATTTAAACTCTTTACATATCCCAGCATATATGGGGTAAAAATATACCTACCCTATGGCTTTTTCAAAAAGAAAGCCACTGTATACCTATAATTGCTGGAGCAGAGCGTTATGTCTTTACTTAGGGCCAGGGACTATACATATTTGGGTTTTCCTCTTCATTCTAATGTACTTAACTTAATTTGGCTCCAAATAGGTATAGATGTCTACTATTCTACCATTTATGTAGTTGTTATTTTTATCATATTTGTCTTTTTTTTTGATATTTGTCTTTTAGTCCCTGTTAATTGTCTGAAGTCCTTCTTTTTTTTTTAATAATACAAATAATAATAATATATCACATACAATCTGATGCGTTTATAAGTATATGATTTAATACACAAAAAAAAAGGATGTGTACATTATACCTATTTAATTAGTGAAATTAAAAAAAACTTTTATAATCCATTTTTAGATGTGGTGATCCATCTCATGAATATCCAAGCATGAACCAAGCCAGGCATAGAGAACAAGTACAAAAATGCAGAAATAACTTATTATTGTTCCTTCAAGAAGCCAATAATAAAGAAACTGGTGATTTGGTTATAATGGCCGAATATCTTCGTAAAGCTTTGAGAAATCTTGGAAGACTTATAGGTACAGTTACTTCAGAGGAAATTCTGGATGTTATATTTAGAGATTTTTGTATAGGAAAATAAAAACGAAATGTTACAGAGACGTTATATTGTATGAATTAATGATGACACCGTTATTGTTAGTGTTAGATATTTGCTATTTTGTAATGTAATGTCAATTTCTGTTCAATAAAGCCTAAATTTGTAGTATTTATAAGTACTACAATTTATTCAACACAAATATTCTAGGAAATCTAAAAATTCTGTAGATTTTGAACAATAAAAAAGAACCGCCTGAAAGATCAGTGAAGTAAAAACTGCTGGTAGCTGAGAAAAAAAAAATGGAATGAAAGAAAATAATGATAAATCTAGTGTAGATAAACCTGCATTTAGATAGTAAGCTTTAGTTCACATTCATGATATTGACAAACATTTAATCAAATAAATTCACTAATATCTGACTTGGCTGAATTTGAATATACTATCAAAGATCTGAGTATTGACTGCACTGATTTGAGGAATTACCTATGTGATTTTGAACGAGAAAAATTTCAATGTGTTGCATCTAATTATTTGCACTATTACAAAAAACTTCAATGAGATTTTTTTTTCTTTTGGAAACATATGATCTTTCTTACTTTGATATAATTGTACATCCAAACTGATAATTTTAATATAAATGGGTAGGTACACCATGAACCAAACAATACTAATTACAATCAAAATTATTTTACGGTAATGCGCCTTTAATTTCCACAGTAAATAATGTAAAACTTGAACTTTCAAGGGTTACTAACTTAATACATATTGATATAACAGTAAGTCCCGGTTTATTAAACTTCAGGCAGGTTCGAATTTTTTTAATTTTAACTGAAATCGAGAGATTTTGTTATTAAAAAACGATCAATAAAAATTTGAGCGCAGAGCCTGAAGTCGTGGAAGTAATCGAGGTGGAGCATGAACTACCACCTGAACCTCCACGAGTAGAAATTCAGCCACGGTTATGTGACAAGGCATGTCAAACCTTTAGGAAGTGCAGAGAGGCCACCTATCCCTTTTTCTTCAAATTCCGACTTGTAACTCGGAACTTTTCCGACTTGCAACTCGGAATTCCGAATTTTAACGGAAAGTTATTCCGACTTATAACTCGGAATTCCGAGTTACAAGTCAGAATTTAAAAAAAAATGGAATGAGTGGCCTCTCTGCGCTTCCATAGGGTTTGGCATGCCTTGGCACATAACTGGCTGAATTTCTACTCATGACAGCTCAGGCAGTTGTTCATGCTCCACCTCGATAACTTCCACGACTTCAGGCTCCGACCTTTCGATTGAGGGAGGGCCACGCCGCCGCCAACTGTAAATATTTCGCGATGTCTTACTGCCTTGCTCTTTTATCGCTGAGCACTCGCGGTTTCGTAGAGAAATGTCTTCCCGGTTGACATGCAAACTTATGTGGTGCAACATTAGAATGCATCTGGGATCGAACAGTACTCATGTTGTATTCTAGGTAGTTTTCCATATCTTTTTTCAGTTCGAAATGATCTTGACAGCAATACATGGTCGACGTGGAAGAAACTGATTTAACATTTCGCCGAGGTGCGTTGAATTCTTTACGTTGTGTGGGAGCTTATAGAACATTTTTTTTTCGTGGTGTTGTGCTGGACGTATTTGTACATTTTGGTACAAAGCAACAAAACAACACTTTCTGTTTGGCATTTTTATTACTGTTTCTGGGTCCTGACGTCACGCGTCCTAGTCTCGCGTACAGGTACGTTTACTAGCCTCGCCCCGACTCGCTTATATCTAAGCTTATGCCCACAGAGGACGTAAATATCAATATTTTGCGCTCAAATTTTTATTCATCGTTTTTTATTAACAAAATCTCTCGATGTCAGTTAAAATTAAAAAAAAATCGTATCTGCCTATTCTATTGGTCTGCCGACGAATAGGATCACAGATTGCGTTTTTATCCATCAGATTGCATACCTGACAGTTTATCAGAAGGTGAATAAACCGGCCCTTAATAACATACATTTTTGTATTTAACGCGTTCACTGCCATGAGAGTCGTAGTTAGTGCCTCAGAAAATATAAACTTTAGGGACTCCGACTCGTCGTATGTGCCTCACTACGTATCATGACTATCATGCTATATGGGTCTGTGTTACTGCTACAGTGTTACAGGCCGCCTGTATTTATATGAAACGATATTTTGTGTGGCCTGACGGGCCAGAAAAAAAATTTGCCTTACGAAAAAAATTTCTTGTTTGAGTTTTGCAAAGAAGTATTAGAAGTAAGCGATCATAATACATAATATAAGAGTGGCCAGGAGGGCTTGGTTTTGGTCATCTCATGGTGGCGGTGTACGTGTTAATTTATAAACAATTTTTTATTGATGATGATGAATTTTACCTCTCAACTTATTCTAAAAAACAAATAGATATTCTGATAGAACATATAAACTATAATTTGGGAATCGAAAATTGCCTGGAAATCCAACAATTATCTATCAATGTTAAATCGTTTCGGATTCTCATCTGCGATAAATTCTCTCATACGTGAAACAATTGAACAACTTCCATAGGTAATTGATTACATATCATTCAACAATTTGCTCAATCCATGAATTTCTTCCTTCGTTCTTCTCTCTTCTTTAACGAACCTCTATCTCAATGAGAAAGATATGGCTATGGGGATTTTCTTAGGGAGTAGGTACCTATCTAATAAAGTTACCCTACTAGACATAAAATGGATTATAGCTTAGTCTCCCTATGTTCCTTACACCAATAACTAATAAAAGTGATATATGTAGGTAGGTACCTAATTCAATGGGCCACTTTCACGTGCCGGGAATATGGCAAATTATGATATTTTTTGACGCAGATACATCAATGCAACCGAGAATGAACAATATATTGCAAGATTTTAGTCAGATTATTAAATAAATTAATAAATAAAAATTAAAAATTTAGACAAAAAATCACGTGATTGGGTAAAGCTGATTTTGACGTGCTTGTTGCCACATTTAGAAATGCGAAATTTAAATGACATTATAACGATTATACCTATCCTTTATTTTTTTATAATGTAGTAAAGGACAAAAATAGTTTCTAGCTAGTGAAATGTGTAATGATTTACTAATGAGAAATTTGGCATCCTCGCATTTTTGTTGATTTTCCAGTTTCGCGTTTTCGCGCCAGTTTAAAAATTCGATTTTTAAATAATTTTTTTAAATTTTTTCAAAAATAAGCGTTTTTTTTTTCGGAAAAAGGTAGGTATACAGATAGTATTAGAATGACTAAAAGAATTATTTAAATATGTTTTTGAAAAATGTGAAAGTGGCCCATTTATTTATTCATTAAAAAATAACTGTTCTGCTGAACTGATCGGTGTTGACTCTAGAATCGTAAAAAGATTCCATGGTTTTCTGGTCACCTATAGAACACGTAAGCAGAGCTGGGCAGGGCTTGAGTGCTTTGTGCTTGCGAAAGTGCTTGAAGCCCTTTGAGGGCTTGAAAGCCCTGTGCTTCAAGCCCTTTTATAGATTTGTAATTGGGGCTTGCAAAGTCAATTACTTTAGAAAAGTGCTTGGTAATTTGTAATTGAAAAAAGTAATTCAAGCCCTTTCAATGAGCTTCAATTACTTTTAGAGGGCTTGAAGCACTTTTGGGAGCTTGAAGCACTTTGAAAGGGCTTGAAGCACTTTAAGAGGGCTTGAAGCACTTTTGGGAGCTTGAAGCACTTTGAAAGGGCTTGAAGCACTTTAAAAGGGCTTGAAGCACTTTAAAAGGGCTTGAAGCACTTTGAAAGGAATTTGAATTGACCATCACTCAACCTATCCCCCACTTGAAAATTTTCGATCGTGTTTTGTCCCTTAATTTTTTTTTCCATTATTTGAACTTGAACCGTCTTATGTCTTTTCTCTCTTAACAATGGAGGTTTTGGGTTTGAGCTTAGAATGGAATTTAAAAAAAAAAATAATGAACTTATTATTCAAATAAATAATTAATTTATATTGGTAACCTATTTAACTTTATCACTGGATTTTTCCACTTTTCCCCATTGAACATTTTCAAAACCTTAAAATTGAATTACTATGGAGTACCCCAAGTACCCCAGAACTACATCTCAAAAAAAAAACATACTACTGCTACTCTGTGAAATGTAAAGTTCGTCTCTACTATACCAATTCTGTGTGATGAGTGTACGCGGTAGCTTATGCCACTTTGAGAATTTTATTACAAATTCAAAGTGCTTTAGGCACATTTAAAGAGCTTCAAGCACATTTAAAGAGCTTGAAGCACATTTAAAGAGCTTGAAGCCCCCCAAGCACTTTTGATGTGCTTCAAGCACTTTTCAAATCACTTTGAGGGCTTTGTGCTTGTCAAGCCCAAAGCACTTTGAGGGCTTTGTGCTTGTGAAGCACTTTTGAAAATAAAAAGGAATTTGTGCTTGAAATTGAAGCACTTTGATAGAGGGCTTAGGGCTTAGTGCTTCAAGCCCTTTTACTGAGGGCTTTGCCCAGCTCTGCACGTAAGTAATCTAGTTTTTAGTAGGTAGGTACTGATCAAGTTCCTGGTAGCTTCAAAGTGTTGTTGTGACTCCCATCCACAAAACTGGTGACAAGTCGATAAAAAATAACTATCGACCATTAATACATTTGCCATACTTTTGGGAAATGCCCGAGGAAATACAACCGACTGCTGAGTTTTTTTGATCAAAACAATATTTAAAAAATAAGTGTTTATAGGTTTTATATACTTAGACAAATTTTAAATAAAAAGCTTTTATTTAAAATGTACAAAAGTTTTATAGAATCACTTTTGAGATATAGAGTTGTGGTGTGGCTTATACCATAATTCATTGAGCCAGCTATGCGTCGTTCAGAATTATACCTATACACTGAAAGTCATTTGAATGTTAAAAATAAGTATTCAACAATTCCAATATACAGAGTGTTTCACGAACATCGAAACAGGAAGCGTTTTGGGTATAACTTTTTGACCCCATCGGTATTTTGCTAGGGTGCACCCCCTAGTTGGGGTGACTTTCACCCCTGTTTTTTAGATAGGGAAGATGGGTCGAGTGGTACCTTGTTTTAAAGGTATTTTGATTCTTGTCGAATGATTAGTTCTCGAGATATTTATTGTCAAAGTTGCCATGGGCTTAAGAGGCCAGCAACAAATTCAAGCGCGCGAAATTCATTCTTTGTCGCCGAGTTCAAAGTAGGACCGTGATAGACGACGTTACGGCAAATATTTCCGAGATAACGGAAGGGTGTGATCAAATTGCATGGAAGGTGAATAATAAATCCTATGGGCTTTTGTGGAGGCAAAACTAATACACCTATCATATTTAATATAAATTAAAAAGTATACAGTATACAGTTATAATAATAGTTTTATAATTTACATTGTGTTTTTTATTTAACAAATAAGAATGTGGAGAATGAAATGTGCGGAAACACAAAAATATATTACGAAGATAATAAAATGTACCTATACAAATACAGCAAAATAGATACTTGAAATGTTTACACCAAAAAAAAGTGAGGTGGCGTAGTTACGAGGGTGGGAGAGATGATGTTTATTCGTTTATTACATAAAGAACTTCCAGAAAACCTAGAAAAATAATAAAAAGGAAAAGTGTTAATTTCACACATTGGTGAGATTGCTCATGAAAACCTCGGACACATCGATTTTTGATTTCAGTTGCCGTTTTTCTGATGGTAATATCATGTATACAGGGTGACCCAGAAACAAGTTGTGACAGCTAACTTTATTTTTTTAAATGAAAACATTAATTTTGAAGTGAAAACTTCTTTAGAATCGTTGGGAGTGATGTGAGACTCGATGAAACGAAAAAGCGACATGAAACGAAAAAGCGACACTTTTTTAACACGCTTATATTAACACACAACAAGAACCTGGAACAAGCCAAGTGAGCTGGAACAAGTCTGGAAAATGTCTGGATAAATCTGGATGAAATCTGGAAAAGTCTGGAAATCTCTGGAAACGTCTGGAAAGAGCCTGGAAATTTCTGGAAAGGGTCGGAAAAATTCTGCCAAAGGTCCCAAAAGACCTGAGGATCATTCTCCAGAATCCGGATCAGTCTGTACAAGTCTGAATAAAGTCTGGATTAATCTGGAAACATCACGGCAAGCAATAGTACCGCTCTTTGGTGTGTGAACTTTTTTGTTTGTTGTTATTGATGAATCGGTCCGAATGATGCGATTCATAGCTTTAATAATCTAGGTAAGGTATTTTGTAGATAACAATACGACGTTTTTATTAGTCAAATTAGGTAATTGGTTCTATGTTGTCTGGATTGATAGTTTTTCAAAAATATAATTTGTGAAACTCATATTACTTATCTCTTGTTATGTAATAGTCATTGTTGAAACTTTTTAAATGTTAATTTATTTTTTATACGTCATTTTTTAATTTAATTTTTTTAAACCTTTGTAAATGCTTCTTTTTTTTTTTAAATGTTAATTTCTTTTATCAGTCATTTTTAAAATGTTAATCGTTGTGAAATGCTTGTAACGTTCTTTGCATGTTTTCTTTTAGCCTTGAGAATGATGCGGAATGCGTCGAAACGTTGGCTGTTGATTTAGATATTTCATTAAATAAAGTCCAAATAAGCCGAAAACCGACTTTTCATTAACATATTCCTGGACGAAAACCACACTGTGTAATCTGGATGAAGTTTGGAAAACTCTGGATAAGTCTGGATTATGTCTGGAATTCTCTGGAAACGTCTGGAAAGAGCCCGGAAATTTTTGGAAAGGGTCGGAAAAATTCTGCCAAAGGTCCCAAAAGACCTGGGGATCATTTACCAGAATCTGGATCAGTCTGTACAAGTCTGGATAAGGTCTGGATAAAGTCTGTAAAACTCTGGATAAGTCTGGATATTGTCTGGAAAAGTTTGGAAACATCTGGAAAAGACTTGGAAATTTCTGGAAAGGGTTGGAAAATTTCTGAAAAAGGTCTCAAAAGACCTGGGGATCATTTTCCAGAATCCGGATCAGTCTGAACAAATCTGGATAAAGTCTGGATTAATCTGGATGCAGTCTGGAAAACTCTGGAAAGCTCTGGATAAGTCTGGATAATGTCTGGAAATCTCTGGAAACGTCTGGAAAAGGCCTGGAAATTTCTTGAAGAGGTCGGAAAAATTCTGGAAAAGGTCCCAAAAGACCTGGGGATCATTTTCCAGAATCCGGATCAGTCTGTACAAGTCTGGATAAATCTGGATGGAATCTGGAAAACTCTGGAAAACTCTGGGAAGCTCTGAATAAGTCTGGATAATGTCTCGAAAAGTCTGGAAATCTCTGGGGCTGACACGCTTTTATAATACATCGAACTAAAAAGTGAAAAATAAATATATTTTAAAAAAACTAAAAAACACGCTTTTATAGTAAATTGAACTAAAAAGTGAAAAATATTTTTTAATAGAAACAGAAAATATTAATGAACAAAAAATATTAGAATTATTGTCAAAAAAGCGTGGGGTGCTCAATGTATGAAAAATGTGGAACAAAGCACCTCAGCGTGTATTTTAGTTTTTTCAAACTATATTTATTTGCGTTCTTTCTCAAGTCTTTTGGAGGGGGGGACGCCACTGTGTATGTTAGTATGTGTGTAATGCATGCAGTTCGATGAAGGTTTCACTTCTACCGGGTGTGAACTGCACAGGATTTTTTTAAATTTCATTTCTTATTTCTACGTTACATTCTGAACTTATTTTATGTATCATGTCCTATACCTATCTTCAACTGTTTCGGAAATAATAAGAGTTGAAAATTTACTTTTTTGCAACTTTGACAGGCTGTAAAACCTGAACGGTTGATTTTCGAGCTAAACCGATCATACATTCTTATCTGAGTTTTCCATGAACTATCATTTGACACCAGCTTGGAAATTAATCCAAGATTAAAAATTCCATTGCTTGAGTTGTATTTTAGCTATTTTTGGGTTTGAGAAAAGGACGGTTCTAGAACGGTTCAAAACAATCGCACAGTTTATTATTGAAATTTGTGATAGCTGAACCGTTGTCATTTAGTTGATTGATGAACTGTGCGATTGTTTTGAACCGTTCTACACCATTTCAACCTCAATTTCGGAAAAAGTTACTTTTATTTAGGAAAATGTAAAGTCTTTTTCGGAAAAAGTAAAATCAATTTCAGAAAAAGTAAAGTTAATTTCGGAAAAAGTAAATTCAAATTCGGAAAAAGTAAATTCAAATTCGGAAAAAGTAAATTCTAATTCGGAAAATTACATCCAATTACGGAGAAAGTGATGATATTTTTTAGAATAATTTGAATTGATGAAAAGTAAATTTAGCAGTGACTATAAACCTCCAGTCAGTGTACTTAACTTTAATTAGATTCTATGAACATATGCCCTAAGATGCTCCCTGCAGAAGTTACAGCGCTTCAAACGGTAGATGAAAATAATGGATTTTATTTATTTTCAAGAACAAAGGCAAACTATTTTCCTTGAAAGGTATTCTTGCATACATTTCGATGCCACAGCGAATGGCGAATGGTGATAGTAAAAAAAGTCGCAACAGTTCTGAAAGAGTATATAGTTTCCATAATCACCCCACGAAGTCCGGTACACTATTTTTTTCACACCCTGTAAACCTCGAGTCAAACCGGTACCCTGATGGGTTCGATTCCAACCAAGACCTGTGTACTTTGTACTTTAATTAGGTTCTCTACATAGAACCGTCCTTTTTTCGAACCCGAAAATAGCTTTTATGAGAGAATTTCATGAATCAAAAATTTAAATTTTTTGTCAAAAAATGTTAAAACACCAGTGTCGCGCCAATTATCGCATGAAGCCTAATTCTCACTTGCGCGAGATTCGCTCTTTTTTGACATTGCTTCAATACTTTGACATTTGATACACGCATAAAACGTAAATCAACAATCAAAACATGTCAGTTTATTGTTGGAATGTCAGTTTTGACAGATGTATGAAATTCTAAATGTCGAGTGCATTGGAAATTGTCGATAATTTTTGGGAAATTTGCCTGGATGCATTTTTAGTTAAAAAGGAGCAGTGCTTTTTCAGTGCCAATTTCTGTTAAAAACGCATGAGTGCAAATTTGTCAAAAATTGAAAATATATTTCCATTGCACGAGTTGTACAGTGTTTCCGCTTCAGTTCGCAACATATGGGAAACTTTTTTATTATCAATTTTACAAAAAAAAAGTTATTGTTTATGAAAGTTTCTGCTTCTTGAAAAAATATATAGTAATAAACTATTAAAACTTAGAATAGCATGTACCGGGTGTTTTTTTATCTTTGATATCATTTTGATCACCTGTGACTTTTTTGTTTGTAAAGATATCAAGGTAAACAAAAAAAAAATGTAGGATTAATAGCCAAGTTTTTTTTTCAAGTTGCACATGAAACAAAACATCAAAACACTATCAATTTTTTGACTTATAAGCCTACATGATATTTTTTTTATTTCGGTTTCATATCGAAGTCTTTTCGACACTCAAAGTAGTTTCGAAAAGAAGCTCTTTGTGACACTCCTTTTTCACTTATCGGAAGTTGGTAACACTGGCTGACTGATGGCCATCGCACTGTCATTCTCGATTTTATAGAAGATTTAGGGCGAGCATTATAAAACTGCTTTAACTTAAAGTTAACTTTTTGAATTACATGTAATTTCAAAAATTAACTTTAAGTTAACTCTCAAAGTAGTTTTATAATACCCGCCCTTAATTCTATATTTGGCATGTAATGTTACCAACCTAAACATGAAATCAGGAAATATGAGAATAAAATTTCCAAGAAAAATTTGTTTTTTTTTAAATTAAACAATACCAGAATAGAAAAAATAGTATAAAATATTCGTTTCATAAGACATTTTATCGCACTCGTCCTTTAAAAATCTCGCCTCTGGCTCGTTTTCTAATATAGGGCTCGTGCGATAAAATCACGTCTTATGAAGCTTGTATTTTAATGTACTATTTTTAAATGGAACACCCGGTATATTATGTGTGTGTTCGTTAGAGCATATTATTCTGATTACAATGATATAACACACTTCATATTTTGTTCCACTCGTTTTTGACAAATCGGCAAAAATATATGAAATTTTTATATGCTCTCAATAATTTTCGTCCCAAATATCAGACCGCCGCCTAATAAGTTTCACTTCGAAAGTTTCATATTTTTGCCGATTTGTCAAAAACGAGTGGACCAAAATATGAAGTGTGCTATATCATTGTAATCAGAATAAGATATTCTATCGAACACATATATAATATACAGGGTGTTCCATTTGAAAAAATATAATGTAGGTAGGCTTATATGTCAAAAAGTTGATAGTGTTTTGTTTTACGTGTAATTTGGAAAAAAAAACTTGGCTACTAACCCTACATTTTGTTTTTTTGTTTACCTTGATAACTTCAAAAACAAAAAAGTTACAGGTGATCAAAATGATATCGAAGATAAAAAAACACCCGGTACAGGGTGATTAAAAAATAGGAAAATATGCAGGGTTTTTTGGTAAAAGTAGAAAAAAAATGGCACATCACTATTTTTTTATACCTTTGATATTTTTTTCAGATTAAGCAAGTTATATTTCAGTCAAAAGAAACCTTTCGTTATCACAAATCAACCTGCCAAATTGAAAAAAAAAAAATGGAAAAATTTTTGAGCTGAAAAAACGATTTTTTCTAAAACTTTGACACCCTGTATCTCAGAAACTACGCATTTCAGTTCACATATTTATGGGAACTTTTTTTGTTAAAATATCGTAAGGAATGACATCCTGAAGTTACGGACCGTACTTAGGAAATACCCTGTATATTTTTCTATTTTTTGACCACCCTGTACATGCTATTTCAATTTTTAATAGTTTGATATAATTTTTTCAAGAAGCAGAAACTCTTATAAAGGATAACTTTTTTTCGTAAAATTGATAATAAAAAAGTTTCCCATGTGCTGCGAACTTAAGTGGATACACTGTTTTTTATGAGAAAATGTCATGAATCAAAAATTTTTTTGTCAAAACACCAGTTCTCGCATTAGTTACTATGCAATAATTTACACTAATATAAATTATCACGTAATTCCAATCTGATTGGTTCAAATTAACAATCAAAACATGTTAGTTTATTGTTGGTATGTCAGTTTTGACAAATGTATGAAATTCTCATCAAAAAAACGGCCACTAAAATCAAAAATCGACGTATCCGAGATTTTTTGAAAAAAAAATCAACTTTGTATTTTTGATGGATTTTATTCCTATCCTTCACGTACTAACTATGCTATCTGATATCCTCTTTCGTTTATTGAATTCTAGTAAAGTTATCTTTGTTCGTTTTGAGTTCATTATGAAATATATTCACCATAATTATTTACACAAACTAATAACTGGCCTTGCAGTCCTCTCGCGTCGTGTAATTTTTACTTACCCCGGTGCGAAATTAAATCCGCCAGAGGCAGCACGTCGCTGCAGCCAAAATTTTTGAATTTCCGTGTTTGCAGGGCTTACAATTTGAGACGAGATCTCAAAAACTACTTAATATTTTTTAGTGAATCAAGAAGATTCGAAAAGATAATAAAATTTAGAACAATGCTCTTGTTTCATTTTTTTTAAAAAAGCGATGGGTTTGGATGTACCGAGCGATAGAAATCATGCTTTTTTTCGAGTATTTAGGTCGTGATATTTTCAATTTGCAATTTTTTTTTCGAAAAACTAAAACAACAGCATTATTCTTTAGATTTTTATCTTTTATTATTTTCTAATCCGGTCAAAAAATATTACAAAATAAGTGAGTTCTCGTCTCGGGAAATCAACCCTTTTTCTCAATTTTTAACGGCTTGTTGTTGGCCTCTTAATAAGAAACGATTTTCTGACCCTGTTATTCTCAAATTAACACTTTCCTGACTTTCCTCTCAGACACATCCATTTTCATTCTTTCAGAAGCAC
Organism: Ceutorhynchus assimilis; assembly: GCA_917834065.1. Taxonomy (NCBI): domain Eukaryota; kingdom Metazoa; phylum Arthropoda; class Insecta; order Coleoptera; family Curculionidae; genus Ceutorhynchus; species Ceutorhynchus assimilis. The sequence continues at coordinate 16,191,093 of OU892277.1, read as the reverse complement.
AACAAAAAATTATGGGTGAATTCGTGCCCCCTTCCACATAATTGATAATCGCTGTGAACATCTTAAAGACAAACATATCAATTTGACAAACATACAATTTAACAGATTTTTTTCAAAATGAATATTATAGAACACTGAACACTTATGAAATATATTCCTGAGCTCGATGCAAGCCATAAACTAAGTGACAGACGGAGCTACAGAGGAAACAAATGTTGAGTACTTATACTCATTCAGCCTCGACTATTGCTATTTTCATTTCAGCATTGCTGGCCTATTTATATTGTATAATCTATATAAGAAATTCTTAAATAAATCTTCCTGTTGTGGTATGATACCCAACTTATGTATTAAAGTAAATATAAATCCTGCTCGATTCAATCAACCAATAATAATGCTATCTAGGCGATCCATGAAGTGGAAGAATTAATTTTCCATGTTTATAGTGATGCTGTTTAAAAATTTATTGTCCCATCAATTAGTAAAAGTTACTATAACTACCAACTAAGTATCTTGTACAAGTTAAGATGATAAGTATTATTTATATTTTAGATTTGAATTATAATTTTCGATTTTATTACACTTACGGTATATAAAATATCTTCTCAAAATAAAAGGGGAGGTGTTGTGAACCAGTAAATTCATTATTATATTTTATTATTATTATTAATGTCCACTACATTTCCTCTTTAAAAAATTCCACCATCTGTTTAGTTAAGTCCTTGTTCAAAATAGGTGCAAGTCCCTTTATGATCCAAGATTATAACATTGGTGACAGCGGTGGGATTATAACAAAATTAACATTATTGATATTGTCAGTTTTTGTCGAATAAAGCCTAATATTGAGGTAATCTACTACCAATTCGTGAAATTTGTGATTTATTGCAAAAATTATTTTCACAGTAAAGCAGCTTCTGTAGGTGCCTATTTAAAACTGAAACACTTTAATTACATATTTTATTTTTAAATAATTTATATACGTATCATTATCTAATTAATATCTACATTTTTTGGAGGATGCTTTCCTGGCCTGAAAAGATACCTACATTGAAATTTTTTAGTTGTGTATTTTTTAGATGATACATTTTACGCTTGGGCGTTTTTCGATATTATTCGTTGTTGTGTAAAAAGTGCTTGTGAACATTTTTATCGATTTCTTTGTTCAAAATTGACCAACGAACTTTTCTTATGCAGTTTGCTTTTCTTATTTACAATTTAAATTTGTATTCTCCCTCTAAAAATAATTCGCAACAGTTTTTCATCTTTTGCTGTTTGTGTAGATCTCTTTCAAGAAAAACTTAAAATTGTCTGTGAAAATATGTTGGGATTCTCATACAGTAAATTGAGTTAGGTATTTTCTGTTGTTCTCAGTTTCTAAAAATGATTCCTATACGGATAAAGTTTGTGAGTGAAGTTTTAAGTATAACAACGTTTGAAAAAGGTGCAAAAATCTTTGTTCTGATAATGTATCTTTTTACGGCCTTTTGTCTAGATCTGTTCGCTTAACGTAACGTTGCTTATTTCAGCGAAAAAGTTTTGCGAGTTGGTGTCTGAAAACAAAACAGATTATTTATTTCTTTGTAAGTCAAATTAACTAGGTATTTTTAAGATTAATTGCTTACTTCCTTTGCCTCCAAAAGTGTGTTTTGCGACGAGAATTACAACTATAACCACAGGCAGGAGAATTAATGGTACAAGTGCTAATCGTTTCAAAACTTTTTGCCATTTTCTTTCTTGACCCACACACCATCTAAAAAAAAAAGAACAGGTAAATGGGTTTTTTCAGTACTAGGACCAGGTGATTGTTTACAGAGACCGTCTGATTCAGAGTATGGTTTAGATTAATAAAAAATGTTTCTATTTGAAAAAAAAACACTAAACAATTTCTTTTTCATTTTTCAAATTTTCCAAAGGTAAAATTGAAAACCCTACAGAAAGTTTACAAGATGGAAAAATGATGAAATTTAAGCGAAATAGGGGGTGTTCTATTTAAATTTTGGGAGTTTTGTGATTGAGCCGGAGATGCCATGTTAACGACCCATACCCGTTCAAATTCAGGTTGAAAAATTGAGTAAGATGAATATTAAATCATAATTTAATTATGTACCTCTAAAGAATGTTTACATACCGAACTCTGCCACTATCCTGATGAGCTATAAGCCTACAAGAAACACGTTTTTTTTCAGGGTTCACATTCATTTGCACTATCCAATAAGTTGTCTTCACTCAACAAAATCTACCGAAATAAATGAATACGACCTTTAGACAATTTTATATAATTGGGTCAATTTGTTCTATTAACTGAGGCGGATTTTATTGTAAATTTACTACACCGCTCTGGGTACCAATTACTCACCTTCGTTGGAGGCTGCGTATTTAGAGCTCAAGTAAAATATAGGTAATATTGTTTTACCGTTTTACCAAACTTGCAAACCTACCTATACCCAGAATTATTTAAGTAATTAGGTATTAATTTACATACATTATATCAATCTTACCTTATTAGATAAGGTTTTGAAAGTAGAATTTTTATACTGATTACTGAAACAGAGAAGCTATTTTATAATTCGATCGTTCTAGAGCTGCTTTATTGATGTTTTATAAGTTTGTCACCGACACTTTTATACAAAAAGTTTACGGAAAAGCCTCTTCAGGACCTGCCTTGCATATGGCCAACCACAAGATCGCTGAAGAAAATAATGGTGGACATATTCATTAGGGATTGGGCATCGAAAACAAAGCCCATGTATCCAAATCAACATGCCTACAAGATCGCCATGTCAACTGGGACGGCTCTTCACAGCCTTCTGATAAGAGAGCAGCGAGGGATGTTTCACAAAGAGTTGTCTCTGGGCGTAACTCTAGACCTCGAAGAAGCATTTTATAATAACTCCTTCGCCGCAGAATGCTTCGGAATAGGGAATACCACCGTCATGAATCCATGTTATTCTTGAAAGTACAGTTTTTGAATAATCATACAGTTTTTTATATTTTCGTATGGTTCTCCATTCGTAGGCCGATCAAGTGTACGCCACTGGTATTTTCCTGTTTCTGACTACCCCCACAACCTTTCCATATTAGTATGAATTCAATCCTATGTACAGTTTTTGGATAATCCTACAGTTTTGTATATTTTCCTATGGTTCTCAATTCGTAGGTCAATCGAGTGTATACGTCACGGGTATTTTCCTGTTTCTGACTACCCTCTCAACCGAACCTTTTCATATTAATATGAATTTAATCTATATGGCATTTTGACAAAACTAAGGAAATTATCTGAATTTTATCAGAAGAAAAATAAACCAACACTCTAATTTATTGTTCTTATATACTGGAATTTAAATAGAGGTAATAACTAATAAGATATTTGATTGAAGATAATTATTTCTTGAATAAAGGAAATCATTATCTCAAAGCAAAAACGTTGGACACTAATCTTTAATCCTAGAATATTGATTTTGGTCTAAACACATAAGTTATTTTAAATCAAAGGATACTACTTTGGAATAAGATACTAACTACGCATACGCACCAATTCTGGCGATTTTAAATTAAGAGTCGATCCTTAAATTTATGTAATGGGATTCCAAGATTATGGCTGTCTTCAGTCAAGAAACCATTTATTTGAATATACAGGGTGTCCGGTAAGTATATGGCATACTCTCGGGAGCGTATAGGAGGGGTCAAAATAACCCTACTTTGTTATAAAAAAAAATCTTAAAGTGCCCCTTAACCGAGATACAGAGCCCCAAAAGAGTACTTGGCGATTAACATTTTTCGCTCTAACTTCTGAACCGACTTGTATAATTTAATGAAGTTTTAATTTTTTATGTTGGCCATAAAGACTCATAAAACCATACTACAGTAGATGTTTCACATAGTCTGGGAAGTCAGGAACGGACTTGCCACCATATACATTTTGCCAAATTTTTGACAGGAGTCATTTTACAGAGCTGAAAACTGATTTTTTAAATACTTTGCTCATTTCTCTTCAAAAAAGGTGCTCTACATTTGTTTCGATTAAATCAGCCGTTTCCGAAAAAAAATAGGATTTTGTATAACACTTTTAATCATTTACATTCGAAATTCATTTAATAATCAAGTTTATCCTAGAGTTAGAAAAACAGGTAGAAGTTGACTTATAAAAAGTACCTAAAACCAAACCTTTTTGCCAAAAAAGGTACTTTTTATAAGTCAATTTCTACCTGTTTTTCTTATCTAGGATCAACTTGATTATTTAAAATAAATTTTGAAGGTAAATGATTAGACGTGTTATACAAAATCCTAATTTTTTCGGAAACGGCTGATTTAATCGAAACAAATGTAGAGCACCTTTTTTTGAAGAAAAATGACCAAAGTATTTAAAAAATCAGTTTTCAGCTCTGTAAAATGACTCCTGTCAAAAATTTGGCACAATGAATATAGAGGCAAGTCCGTTCCTGACTTCCCAGACTATGTGAAACATCTGCTGTAGTATGGTTTTATGAGCCTTTATGGCTAACATAAAATATTAAAACTTCATTAAATTATACAAGTCGGTTCAAAAGTTACAGCCAAAAATGTGAATCGCCAAGTACTCTTTTGGGGCTCTATATCTCCGTTCAGGGGCACTTTAGGAATTTTTTTTTATAACAAAGTAGGGTTATTTTGACCCCTCCTATACACTCCCGAGAGTATGCCATATACTTACCGGACACCCTGTACATATATAAACCCATGGAGATCTTAATCCAATTTCGATTTGCTTTTTATCAAGATCTCCTTTTTATCAGTGTTAGGGCATGCAAGGGCCTGAACTGATACTATCAGACGGGATCCCCTTTTCACTGAAAGAGATGCAATGCCAACAACGTCAACCCCCCTCGAAGATAAAAGGTCTTTCATTATTCCTACAAGAATCGACTGGCTAGAGCGTGGTCCAGGCTTCCTCAGTCCGAAGGGACTCATCTGGTGCACGGAACTGTAGGGACTGGTATGTATATGGAGCGACCTGAGCGCGAATATGTCTTGCACTGGATCGATACTCAACGTACCATATATACCGTATATCTACGCTATATTGGTGTGCTGTCCGGAAAGGTTACTCGGGCAAATACATTTATAAATGCAGAAACAGCCAGGCAGCACTTCCGGCTCTTTCCTCCAGAATCGGTCAACTCAAGGCTCACGCTTGACTGCATGAAAAACTCTCAGTGGGCTCGACAAGGTCACCCTAGTCTGGGTACCGCCGGGTTACAGGGGTCGCATTCTGTCTGGTGAAAGCCAAGATCAGGAACTGAACCAACAACTAGTTCCATGAGGAATTGCTGAAACAATGAAGCCTCAGTCGAGAGTCTTCATACAAGGTCCTATACACTTCAATGAGGCTCTGCAGCCAAGTAGAACTGCCAAGCCTATAGTCTGTGAAGGCGACTTTCTCGTCAATAGCAGACTCAGATGTTTCACTAAGAAATGAAACCATACCATAGCGGGTCAGCGCGTTTCCTGAAGGCTGCGCCGCGGGATCCCAAGACAAGACAGGGCTCCACTAAAATAGGGATGGCATAATGGGCCATATGTGCGCCTACATGCGGCCTTCTCAAATCAATCAATAAAAGTGAGTTTCAGATAGATCAGCGTAATCCGGAACAATAATATTGATCCGAATAAGTTTCAAAATTGTATGTAGGAGAGGTGGGGGTATTAGCGCAGTCCGGGAAATAGCGCAGATTCAATTTTTCGGACACCTGTGACTCTTGGCAACATAGCTTTATTGCCCAAGAAGGAAGTTAGAGGAACACCGATCAGTGCATTACCAATTGTCAATGTGAACATCAGGATCGTAAGTACCCTATTAGAGTTAGTGCAATCCTAGTTAAAATTAATTTATGTCCTTGTGGTCCAGATGCCACGAACGTACACGAAACAAAACGTTAGAAGTCAATGGGAGTTAGCAGACCTTAGAAAAGCTGTCCAAGATGTCACATCAAACAAATTGAATGTGAATCAAGCTAGTAAAGTCTATGGAATTCCGTACACGACGATCAAAGACCATGTTAGAAAAAGGTGCCGGAATTCTACTAATACCTCTGTGATACCATAGGTGGTAGGCAGAAAACCTACTTTTAATCGCGAGCAAGAAAATCAGCTGGCAGAATATTGTTTAAAACTCTCACAGAGTACCTATTACGGATTTCCGAAAGTTGGCATTTAAGTTTGCCAAAAAATTAGGTGTTGAGCATCGAATGAAAAACAGAAAAAAAAAATGAAGAAATTGCAGGTTGGGGTTTTTACTGTAATTTCAAGAAAAATCATCCTGAAATATCATTAAGAACACCCGAAGCTACAAGTTTGAGCAGAGTTGTTGGTTTCAACAAGGCAGAAATTGGCAGATTTTTCGACAACCTATCCCTCGTGTATGAAAAAAATAACTACGCTGCCAGTGACATTTATAATGTCGATGAAAGCGGCTTACAGACCGTACATAAACATTCTAAAATATTGGCGCCAAAAGGTGTTAAATAAGCAAATAGGCAAGATCACCAGTGCAGAAAGAGGAGATACCGTCACTGTTATTTGTTGTTTCAGTGCTGCTGGAAACTATGTTCCACCTTTCAACGTGTTCCCTAGGAAAAACATGAATGACCGACTCACAAAAAATGCTCCTCCTGGTTCGAAAGGCTTCGCTAGCTCAAATGGTTGGAGCAACTCTGAAATCTTCACCAAATGGATGCAACATTTCATAGAGACAGTTAGACCTTCTAAATCTCATAGGGTATGCCTCATTTTACATAATCATGAGAGACACATTTGTCTTCTAGTATTTGACTTGGCTAAAGAGCATGGCATAGATATGGTGTCTTTGCCCCCTCATACGTCTCATAGAACACAACCTTTGGACAGAGTATTTTTTGGGCCTTTAAAAACCGAATTTAACAATCAGTGTGCATATACTGGATGAAATCCAATGCTGGTAAAAGAATCACTGTGTATGAAATGGCCGAGTTATTTGGTACCGCCTACCAAAAAGTGGCAACTGTTGATAAAGGGGTTAATGGCTTTAAAGCTGCTGGTATTTTTCCTTATCAGCCTAGCATCTTCGAGAAAACACGACAACGCCACCTCCATCCAGCAGCACGATGAAAGGTCAATTGAGACAACGCAGACAACTTATGACGTTCCAATATTGGATAACAGTGATATTTTCACCTATCCCACAAATCAGACAGAGGCTATAAAAAGAAATATAAGGGAAAAACATTCGGAAATTTTAAGTTCGACGCCATTGAGGGAAGAATTATTCAATAAACACGAGAAATCAATCCCAAAGGCAGCAGTGAAGTCAGTTAAGAGAAACCTCTCAAAGGAGAGTAAGCCGAATAATGAGAGTTGTCGCAAAAAGATTAAACCCTCGATTAAACCTAATGAAGATGATACTTCTGAAGAAGAAATAATTATGTCGTCTTCTTCAGATGATGAAAGTGATGGTGGTTTCCAGTTTAATGAATTGGACGGCGATCCGAAGATACATGATTATGTTTTGGTAGAATTTAATACCAAATACCGAAAAATTTACTATGTGGGAAAAATACTTACCGATATAGACGAAAACGAAGAATACGAAATATCATTTTTTAGAAGAAGTGCAAAGTTTGAGAAGCATTTTGTTTTGCCACCTAACTTAGATATCTCTTTTATCAAGAAGACGGACATTAAAATGATTTTACCGGATCCCACATTACATTACACGGTAAAACAAAACGGCAACATTCGTTCTTATCCTTCGGTGTGTCCTTTGGTAATTTGATTGTGAATTAATGATTAAGTATTATTTTTTCTGTTTATCGGCAATTAATGTAAAAGTTAGTTTAATTAGGTTTTATTAAATAATCGACTTATTTTTCAGAAATAAAGAATTTGAGTTTGAAAATGATGTTTTATTTATAAAATTTATTGCTATACTTGTTACTTTGTCCTATGGAGGAATAGCGTTACTGTGCCGCGCTATTACCCCGATAAGTAGAGGTAATAGCGCAAATGAGGGTTTTTTTTTAATGATAAACAAGAAAAAAAAATATTTTTAAAGTTTTGCATTTGGAGCCTAAAAATACATAAAATTAGTAACAGATAACAACAAAAAAAAAAAATTGTATCACAAAAATCTTTTAATCTAGAAGCGATCAAAATTTTACCTGCGCTAATACCCCGACCTCCCCTACATGTATGTATACTCCTATTCAATATAGCTTGGTACTAGATTCCCATCCCAAGCTGTCCATATTAAATAAAACTCCAATAATACTTCCAAAAACTTTGCGACAAAGTTTTGATTGTTTGGATGAACCAACCAATCAAGTAATTATACTTAATCCAATCAGCTGGTTGTTGTCCGCTCCGCAATTGATGAGCGTGAGCACTCCTTGACCTAAATCAAAACAGTCTCCAAATATGACATCTATTCCTAGATTTAAACATTCAACATCCTAACAAACCCACACGAAATATGATTTTGAAAAACTATGCAACCCTGAAATGTATGAAATCCCGTTTTTGACCAACCATACTAGTATTAGGTAGTTAGGTGAATTCGATAACAATAATTATGACAGAGAGAATCAATATTATTTATTTTGTAAATTTTCACATAAAGCATCAAGCGAACAATCCAACGTAGTAATTTTCTTGAATATGAAAATTCAAGTGAATTTCTATACATAACATTTCCCGAACATTGATAAGTTACGCGCTCTAAACTGAGACCTTTCGAAAACCCGCAAGAAATAGTACAATTTTTTGAACTACCGAATCCAGAGAGATACATAAGCAATGTTCACGTTCATTAGGACGTAGCGCAACGGTAGCGATCTTTGATTGATTTTGCGAAACCAGCCAGTCAGAGTAAGTTATTCATTTGACTTTTACGGAATAACGACCCTCTTGCCTTTGTCGATCTGCTGGGACTTCGTATACCGCTGAAGGGGCGAATCAGATAGACCTAAAACACCACAGGGGCTGGAAATCATCCTCTGTTGCTAAAGGCCATATTGCTGACTCAGAAAAATAGAATGAGAGTCGCCAATAAAACATGAAATGATTTCGTGTCGTCCAAATTGTGTCAGTATTTCAAATACATGTCCATCAACATCTGCTAATGATGTCAAAAATTTGTCTATTGATTATTTCTCCATCAGCATCATTGCCAATACCTATAAGCACTGATGTTAATATTGACACTAGGAGTAATATCGTAGATTTCATTTTGCTGTGCACTAGGAGCTTATGTGCCTACGTACTCTAATTATGAATAAATTTAAATTTTTGGAAAATTTTTGATCAGCCTGTTATTCTTGAATAATATACTATTATCGAAAAACACTCCCACCCTCAGCAAATTCACCCTTTATAAGGCCGCGTATATAAATTTGATTTCTATTATTAAATTCTATATGAAATTTACCTCCGAAATGAATTATTTCCAGAGCTATTAAGTTAATTACATTGATATATGGATAAGCTCGTTTTTATGTAGAAACTGAAACTGGTCTTTCTCAGCAATTTGTTGGGCTATCTTCCTAATTTGTTTTTTTTTTCGGATTTTCTTTGGAGAATTTTAGAATGACATGTTGTATCTACCTATAGATATAGCGAGAAAATGTTTGGAATTTGGGTTTCTTGTAATTAAGCAATAGGTACATATTGCCAAACACGAAATCTTTACTGCATTTATTTATAATAATCGAGAATGGGAGCAAAAACACTTTTGGCTTGATTCATACAAACCTTGCGTTCGGTATTTTGCTCAAAGAGCAGAGCGTGCTGAGCGGAGCCGTAATCACGTGACCAGTGAGCGAACAGAGCAGTTGAACGCTGTATAAAAGTGCCAGAAATTTTAATAAACGAACGCGAATGAGGCTGCACCAAGTACACTTTTCAAATAAACGAACGGTAAAGTCAAGCTCGGAGAACTCGGACCAAAATAACGAACGCACGGAAACTGACAAGACATCTTGACATCTATCAAACTTCAAAATTACAATTGCAGATATAACTAAAAATACATGATGCAAAACTTGACCTGAAATAAGAAAAAGATAAATAATCCAATTTTAAATATTTGCAATAAAAATCATTTAAAAAAAATGGTGTTGAATAAATTAATAAAATACAGTCTTTAATTAGAATATTTAGTCAGAATTAAAAATTCGAATCGAGAAGATTTAATGCAAGATCAGAGATAAAAATAATTCCTATGTACTAAATAGTGAAGAAATAACGGGAAAAAGAACACCAATGAAGAAAGGGTTTCAAATAAAACCCCAGAAAGCAAAATACATATATAATTGACGTGCCATACAAACTTAACTGATTGGAGGATCAATGTATTTGTCTACGACAACTCGACCTGTCATAACTTATTTGAACAGATTTGCTTGATAGACCAACCGCAGAGCCTTGGAAAGGCAGACAAAAGGACAACTACGCTATTTACAAGAATTTAAAGAAAAGGGATTAAGTCTATTAGGAAAAATACTATGTAAGTACTACTGATTTGGGGCTGAAAGGGGTTTATTTTGACGCTAACTGGACGATGGACAATAAAAATGACAGGGAAGGTGATAAGTGGCTGAGGCGTGATGTATGAACTCGAGAGGTTTTCGATTTATTTTTTATTTCTTGGTAGTCCTAGCTGAACTCTCTAAAGAAATAATGACAACAATTCGTTTCAATCGTTTTTTTTTTATTAATAATAATTTTTATACCTAGAGGTTTATAGGTACTACGTATTTATTTCAACGTCAAAAGATTCTCAAAATTCCCATCATAGCAATTCAAAGTAGGATAATAATCAGTAAGATCTCTACTAAACGTTACCTAAAAATTTTTCGGCATCATATTACCTACTATTGGCCATATTCTCTATGGAAAGGCAGGTGGTTAAATAGAAGAGCGTTTTTAAAACCCCTACGAAAAATATACATTTCGCTTTCAAAATATCAAATATTGCCTCGACCCATTGTGGTTGTGTGAAATTTAAATTTCTCATAAAAACAACATAACACTTCAAATAATTTTTGAAATAACATCATTCCAAATAGGACCGACCTTTTAGTTCTCAGAAATTTTTAATATGAAATTTTTATCTAGAAAAAAATCGAAATAATATTTGCACGATTTCAGTTGTTTTCGCATAACGACTTTTTTCTTTGGTAAAATTTTCGCCATTTTATTATTATTTGAAAACATTTATTGCATAAAAGAGGCTCAAAATATAAAATAGGTACGCCACCGGAAATTCATATTTTGAAGACATGTTATGTCGTCAACTGACATCTACAAGATATAAATTGTTTTTGATCTTATTTCCTATACACATGTAAAATTCACGACGCACGTTATGTATGAATGTCGCGACTCGAATACGAAATACATTTATTCTTAGTAGGGAGGTGCATTCGCATTTTCCAGTTTTCCACTAAAGTTAGTGGGAAAAACTTTGTGAACAATGTTGGCAAATAGATTTTTTTACTAGAATATATTATACCGTCATATACACTACACTATCGGACAGTGAAGCAACTCTTATTATAAATTGAGCACAAGACGCATTTCCTACTATCTTTTTGAAAAGTGCTTTTACCATTTTACCATCCATATAGGTAGGTACATCTAAACTTGATTGCCCCCGGGTCCGGGTCCTATTTTTTCTTAATAATATATTTGATAGAGTACCAGAAATTTCACATATTTTTCCACAACCCAAAGTTTCTGAAATTTGATTTATTTTAAATTATATGTATTCATCTACAATACATTATTATGTAATGCATTTTGATATTAATTCAGATCATTTTTTGTTACAATCTTTTTTAAACATTCCAAGTCCATTTTACATGGTATTATGGTATAATTCTAATAATACATATTTAATATTTCCATATTTGTACTAAATTTGAAATATCGTTTTGCTTTAGTATAATTATAATTAGGTAAGTACATGTGTGTACGCAAAACAAACAAAAAGACTTATGCATGTATAAAAATAAACAAGTTTGTCACGTATGAATCTCAGGTAAATGTGAACAAAGGAAATATAGTTATTTGCATATACACGGGCACAACAGACAAAAGGTGTTCAAAAACAACAATACGGAGGCAATGTCAATATTGGCCCAATCATTGGAAGTGTCAATTCCTCTCGAGGGCTTTCTATCCTGGGAGGTCACTTACAATAAACACTCTAAAAAGCGCTTCTACCAGCAACTGCCTAAGATCTTCAGTTACCTTTTGTTGACACTGAATAAATATATTAAATATTTTATTGGGTGGTATCTGACTGATAACTAACTGAAAAGATTTTGTGTTAACAAGACAAGAATATATCGATCCATTTGGAAGCTTCCTTATTTGTGTGTGTGAATTACTCATTTTAAGATTACAATAAAATAAAGATTTATGTAGTTAAAGGACCTCATTCAGAAAGATTTTGGGAAAATAAAAATAGTACATTTTTAAAGTTTATTTTGCTTGTGGCGGGCGCATCAGTTAGTTCCTCTAAAATAGGTGCTGGCACTGCTGGCTGAGTTTCTGAACACACAACCACAATTATTATTATCTATTGTAGGGTGGGTGGTATAGTTTGGCAGATTTGAGAATTGTTCATATCAGAGTATAGAGTATATTAAATATCATTCTATAAAAATAAAATCAAAAGGAATATTTTTTTCTAGAAGCATCAAAACTAACAGCGGGACGCGACGTGGCACAACAGGACAAAGAAAAGGGAAACAAAATAAACCTTCGCTTGATGTTCTTTATTGGGCCAAGGAAAAACTACATGAATTGCGTACAATGAGAAATTTGCAGATTTTTTTTTTATTCTCTTATTAAATTTTTCACATTGTAAAAAGTCACTTGCCACATAAATTTTAAATTTTCAACTAATAGTTTTTCTGTAAAAAGATATAGAAATTCAAAATAACTCTCTTCGCGCCAAAACGCACTCATAAATGAATGACGTCACAAGACGGTATACGTCAAAACGAGGCTCTGTACTCTCTCTCTCTCTCTCTTACCCATTATGTTTTGTCATTGGTTTATGCGACTATGTCGATCATTGTCATTTTCCATTCACTAAATAAAGATAGTGTTACATTGATTTTGGAAATTAATGTACAGTTATACATTAAGAGAGTGAAAGATATAGTGTAGTAATGATAGTAACAAATATATATGACTAAATAACAATTATAACAATAGCTAACTCATCTGTGAAGTCGCCGATAAGACTAAAAACGAGAGGTATCTTTGTTTAGTTAATGGAAAATGAAAATGACCGAAATAGAATGCTGACGGTAGAATTCGATGTAAACACAAGCCTCTGACGGCTCACGTATCACGTCAACATAACCACACTTTTGTTTGTTTACCGTTCCATGACGTCATAACCAATTTGAGAGCGTTTTCGTGCCCTTTGTTATATTCAATATTTGAATAATTAATTATTTATTAGTGGTTCAGTATAAAGAGGATTTGAATAGGGAAATATACTTCTAGAGTATTTTGCTTCACTTTAAATACATTATGCATCAACATAAAATTTTATGCAACTTCCTCATTACTTGTACTTATATTATTTTTCATACAAATATTTGATTCTTTATAAGAATTCAGTGCTAATTATTTTCTCTATTTTCTACTTAACTATTTATAAATCCATAAAACCTAGGAAACGAAATAGGTTAATATGCCTATAACAACCTGAGGACATTATGGCGGTCGCTATAGATCATAATACCCGCCGGGCGTTATGATCAATAACGCCAGCTTATAATGCCCTGAGCTGTGTATAGGTATATTATTTTATTCCGTTTCCTAGGTACAGGTAGTACAGGTACATGTCAAAAAACAAAAAAATATTACAAGTTTAACTGATTTTGTTTGATACTAAATTGATGAAAGAACAAGCATTGTGTACCACGGGCATTTTTAATTTATAATGCTTTTCAGGCGAAATATACCGCTCGGGCATTCTTTTGTGCTGTTACGAAATTGCATCAAGAGTCCGGCCAAATTCCAAGAATCCAGTTGTCTACGTCTAGAGCGCGTCTATTCTAGGAGTTCCATTATATTCGATAACGAAATTTCGAACACAATGCCGTTCATATATGGCGCAAAATCCGTGCCAATCTGGAATTTTTATAAAAATATTTGTTTCTCAAAAGAAGCGAAAGCTGACACTTTTCTCTCTACTGATCCGAATACTGGTATTGTTAGCGATTTTTATAAGGACATAAGGTATAATTCATTTAAGAAAATATTGTTTTTTCACTCTCGATAGGTATATATATATCTTATCTCATTAATGAAAATCATGAAATGGCAACAAAATAAAACTTAACCATGGTAATTGTATATTTCATTATGCTTTCACACGTCCAAGAAAGCAATTTACTAATTTAAATTTAATACTCGTCGAATGCTTTACAGGCAAGGTTATCCCTGACTTTTTAAATTAATTATTGATAACCTCCATGGCCCAATTGCCAATGGAAAACAGCATGGTAGAAACATCCATGGCGGAAAGCTTAAAACGATCTGACAATTGTCGGTGATATTGTTCCACTCTCAACAACATTTTAAGAAACCCCAACTACACTTGGCATTAGAGAAAAACGGAGTAATACATTGAATAGAGGTAAGCAACTATACTCTAGATTATAGAGAAAGTCACCACATAAAGTAGATAGGTACCTAGATATAGCGTAAATATTAAAACCCAGTGAAGAAAATCAGCTAAAATATCTAGAAAAGTGCTTTTGGCATCGGCAGTAGGTATTCGACAAACAAAAATGGATATTTGTGAATCTCCAAAAGATCACCCCGACAGTAAATATCCCGATCGTAAAAACCCGACATATTTGTTGGACCCGCCCCAAACCGTACGGCGCTGCCACTTATGCTCACTTATTCGCTAAATTCGTTTCAGTTCAGTATCTGTATTCTGACTTGGTATTGTCATATTCCTCCATAATATCATGACATTGTACCTTTTACGACCCTCGAATACTTTCCCAAATAATGTCTCGCCGTCGCCGAAAGAAATATTATTATATGACCCAGACTTTCTGTTAAAGAACCCAAAGATATTGTATGTAAATAAATTAAACATTTGTCCACCATAAACCCCAAAATTCCCAAATATCCTTAATGGTCATTCTTTGGGCGAACAGACTGTCATTTATTGCCAATATTTATTTAGGGTTTTCCAGTTGTAATTATGTAGGTTTTAGAAACGTTTTAGAAGGGATGTAAAGGTCGATTTGTAAGAGATCTAGTGAAGCAAGAAGACAGTCTTAAGACAGCTTCAGTCGTAGTAACACATTTTGTTAAAACTCTCTCTAAAATAAGTCTTACTTTTGCTGTAGTTCAATTTCATTCTATATTCCATTACCTAATAAAGCTACAAGTTTCAAACCAAAAACAAAAGTAGTTTTAACCAAGGCAAAACACTGAAGGATCACAACAGATTTTGGCGCAGTCGGTAGGATTCAGAAGTATCTAGCAAGATCCAGCAGGATTTGGATACAAAGATTCAAGACATACCATAGTCAGCCAAAGCTATCATCAGCGTTGACCAGTATTGGATTGAATCACAGTTGTTGTGTAACCACTAGCTTTCAAGTTTTTTGATCAAAGCAACAATGATTAATAACGCTAATCTACTGTTCCTACTTGTACTAACTTCCATTTCCGTTTGTGTTAGAGGCGATAATTATCACATTATTAATCTCCACGATCATGCCGGTCTTTATTATAATAATCTTGGCCAAGTTAAACTTTCAAATTCTAAATTTGTCCTATTTACTCATCTTAATGTAACTGGATATGAAAAGAAAATAAAATTTATTTCTGGAATATTGAAAAAGTCATTCGATCTATGTTATAGTAATGAAATTGTTGAATCTGAAAATTTTCTATGCAAAGATACTATAAAAGTCGTCCAATCTCGGTTTAATAAATTGCTCGGAAAATCTGAAGTTGTCAGCGAAATAATCGGTACTAATACGAAAAAGACTAAAAGAGGAATTTTTGATGGTGCTTCTTACGCATTCAATTGGCTATTTGGCATGCCTGATGCCGATGATGCTAAATTTTATGACAAATCGATAAAAACTCTAATTCAAAGTAATAGAAATACACAACTTTTGATGAAACAACAAATTGGCATAATTTCTAGTACGATATCTAATTTTAATTCTAGTATACGAAATTTTAAATCTAATCAAGAAACTCTAAACTCTAATATTAAAATTTTCAACTCCTTCTCAGCAGATACCAATAAACGTATTCACGTAAACAAACTGAAACTTATCATCAGTTCACATATTGCCTTACTCACACAAATATTAGAAGATCTGAACGAAGAATATGATTTATTAATCTCAGCTATAACAATGGCCAGACATAATATCCTACATCCGAAAGTTATAACACCAAAACAATTATTAAATGCACTTTCGGAAATCAAATTGAACAACGGACTTCAATTACCGTTCCCAATATCTTATTCAACTATTTACAAATATTTTGAGATCAGTAAACTAAAAGTTTTTCATTCTGATAACATAATTATTTTTGCAATTGAAATTCCATTGACGAAATGACCTACAATCTGTTCAAATTATTGCCACTTCCAACACCTCATAATTTTTCTGATATTCATTCCTATATCCTACCTGATTTTCCTTACCTGCTGATAAGTATTAGTAAGGTTAGTTATGTGCAAATGAAAGACCTTACCAAGTATACAAGGATCACAGAAGAGGAATTCATCTGCCAAAACACTCAAGCTACAAGGATTCAAGAACCTCCTAAGTGCGAAGTCGCATTGTTTACATCATACTCAAAATATTATCTTGGAAAGCTCAGGAATCATTACACGGAATATTTCAAAACAAATTTCAGATATCAATATTGCACTTGACGATTGCTGCTACGCCAAAGAAGCCAGATTCAACAACACACCAATCACACTACAACCAATAAGACTTTCCAATATCAAATTGGACGATTTACAGTTTGCGAATCACAAACTTGGACAACTGGACCAATTGCTGGATGAAGAATTGAAGAAGCCATTTATTATTCAACACTCTCATTGATTCATTATCATTATTTCTTTTATCGCGTCAGTTGTTCTTTTGGTAATAGTGTACAATTTTCTTAAGTGGTGCGGATTAATATCATGCATTAAAAGTATGTTTTGTTGTACTAAAAGCCCAAAGCACATATCGGATTCCTGCTGTATTAAGCTTTTCAATACAAATATAAATACCACTCCAGGGACAAGTCAAAACATATCAAGAATTCTAGAAGAAGAAGCCAGAACAAAAATGGGCGAAGGGATTGAACTAAATAACCTTCTAAGTTCCAATGAAGCAACCACATCCACTACGAATTCCATGTCCATGCGAAGATCAGTCACCCCAAGACCGTCCATAAAAATGTCTTAGTAAAAGATATGTTTGTATATTCTTAGGTATAAGTTAGTTTACATTTTTTTTTTCTCTTTCCTTTTTATTCCTACCTTTATATTAAGTTAAGCTTCATATTATTTTACGTTAGTTTTTTATAATTGTATTTCTTAAAGGATTTGTTTTGAAGAAATTTCTTTATGAAAATTTCTTTTTTTTTCAAGGGGGGAAGTGTCATATTCCTCCATAATATCATGACATTGTACCTTTTACGACCCTCGAATACTTTCCCAAATAATGTCTCGCCGTCGCCGAAAGCAATATTATTATATGACCCAGACTTTCTGTTAAAGAACCCAAAGATATTGTATGTAAATAAATTAAACATTTGTCCACCATAAACCCCAAAATTCCCAAATATCCTTAATGGTCATTCTTTGGGCGAACAGACTGTCATTTATTGCCAATATTTATTTAAGGTTTTCCAGTTGTAATTATGTAGGTTTTAGAAACGTTTTAGAAGGGATGTAAAGGTCGATTTGTAAGAGATCTAGTGAAGCAAGAAGACAGTCTTAAGACAGCTTCAGTCGTAGTAACACATTTTGTTAAAACTCTCTCTAAAATAAGTCTTACTTTTGCTGTAGTTCAATTTCATTCTATATTCCATTACCTAATAAAGCTACAAGTTTCAAACCAAAAACAAAAGTAGTTTTAACCAAGGCAAAACACTGAAGGATCACAACAGTATTATAGAACACGAGGATATGTATACCTGAGCGAAGACACTACCTATTTAAGAACAACACTGTGATCAGTGCCTACGCCCCAACTTTAGATTACGACGATGAGTTCCATGATATCTAGACAATCAGACAAATCTATTTTATTAGGAGACTTCAATGTCCGAGTCGATATAGACTGCGCCCGGATGCATTCAAGTATATACAAAGCACCGGTCAATGATGCCATTTTTGTAACTCTGATTGATCTAGACCGAACTATCAAACTTGACTAAAACGTGGTGGATGTGGTTTAGATCGAGTCTTAGCGAGTATGGGGCAAGTGTAGGGGTATTTTGAGTTTGTTTCGGTTAGCTTGGATTAGTTTGGGTTAGTTAGGGCTACTTTCAGTTTTGGAAAGCTAATAGCTTGCGGAGAAAGGAGTACTCGATCAACGCAACAAATATGGCATCGTTGACCGGGAAATGACGCATCATGCTTAAATGCCGCCCGGGCAGACAACATTGGCGATGGGAGCAAAGGTAACAGTAATTCTGACCATATGCTCAGAGCATGATCTCGTCATCACAAAAACTCTTTTTTGTCAAAGAATAAGCAGAACAGAGCGTCACAATATCAAAGCACTGGCATATCATAGATTATGTTCTTATGCGCGCCAAAGACCAACGTACCGTGAAAGTAACCAGAGCGCTAATACATGCTGATGACTGCTGGTCTGATCAATGAATGGTCTGATCTGTTAGGACTCTACAAGTACCTTCAAAATAATGAATCGCAGGAAACAACAAAGCAGGTTAAATATTGAGCGACTTGAAGTTAAAGACGGCAAAACAAATTTCCAGCTCCTATTGAATGAGGAATTGTCCGCTGAATATCCCAATGATATTAAACAGGTCACGCCCCTGCTTGAAGCAGTCTGCCAAAAATCGAAGAGTTTTGTCACAAGGAAACATTAGGATTGGCTTGATTTGAGCAATAAAAAAATTCTAGACGACATAGATGAAAGGGGAAAGTCTACAATATCCGGCAAAACGACCCAAATCCAGCTCACAAGAAACAACTTATCTTGGAGAAAAAACTGAAGGTCAAAGAAAGAGAAGAATGCTTAAAAACCAGTGATGGACAGCGTAGTCAACCGAGCTGGAACATTTTGGCAGTCTCTAAGGGAGGCCGCACATCAAAGAAACATGAAACGTAAAACATGAAACATAAAACGTGAAACACATTTCATGAAAATAGAATAAGAACAAACAAATACAAGTCCGCACATCAATGAAACGAATTTGTTTCATGCGCGAGAAACATTTTTATTACATGAAACGTGTTTCATGAAATAGATCGCGTTCTATTTTTTTGTTTCAGTTTCACTGTTTCTCTTCATAGGTAATAATTTTGTGAATGTTTGTATATCTACTCTTTCTATAAAACGATTGAAATTTGGCAGGATAATTGTTTAATTCCTTTGCAACCAAAGATATGCTATGTTTATGATTTATATTATTGTATGGATGTACCCAGTAACGTTGTTTCCTTTTTTTTGCTTTTTGATGATAATAAAAGAGACGCCACAACAGCAACAACAACCTCGTCCTCACTTTCCATTGTGTACTACACTCTACTTCACACTTCACTACCCTGAAACGACTTTGCAAATAATATAATAATTATATTTGCAACAAGAAACAAGAATTATTTTTGTTTCTTTAATTAGTATGCACGAAAGAAACGGTTTCGCTTTTCGTAATTTATTGTTTCATGTTTTACGTTTCATGTTTCTTTGATGTGCGGCCTGCCTAACAGCACCAGGGCAAAAGCAGTCTATGATTAATCTACAGTGATCCCTCTCAGATCCAGAGATGGGGCTCAGCAACTCAGAGATCCAGCTTCTATTAGCTATCAGAAGCATTTTCAAGAACTCCTGAACAGAGATTCCCCCGTGGATGATGACGTCTTCAACAAACTTCTTCGAAAACCTAATCAAATCCATCTGCGCGTGTCTGCCCATCAAGAAGTTGGAAAAGCTATCAACCAAGTGAAGAATAATAGTGCTACCAGGATGAACAGAGTCCCTGCTGAGGTTTTTAGGTAGGTCGAACGCACATAGGTTTATTGCCAAAATATGGAACACCAAGACGATTTCCACGGGTTTGCGAGATTCCTTTTTTTCACTATATTTAAGAAAGGTGACAAGACACAATGTGGAAATAACCGAGGGATATCAATGGTCTCTAGTCGCAAGTATCCAGAAGGTAAATATATGGTTTCATTGTGGATGTCATCATTGAATCGAGCCTACACCAATAACCTCTTTGTTGAAAAATTTCTAATCCTATTCTAATCTGTTCTGGAAATTTCTCATCGTACCCAGACATTTGAACAAAAAAAAAGAAACAAAATTGAGACTTAATATTTGGAAGCTATAGTAGGTAACAGCAGTGCTGAATTTATTACAATAGGAATAAAGTGGCGTTCCCATTGAAAAACATCTGAAAAACGGTAAATTTGGCAACATTTCCGATGTCGGCAATGAATCAGGCATCTCGTATAACCTCCCTCTCAGTGAATTTTGTATATCATCAAGTTTCTGAAAAACAAGAACGTTCCCACACCTATGAAACAACATCCTATATGCCTACATATACAGGCTGTTTCAAAAGTTGCATGATCCATCCTCTTGTGCTTCTTCAGATGTAGGTATCAAAAAATGTGTATCGTATTCTTAGAAGGTTTATGCTATTTGTTTCACAATGACGATTGAGTCGATGGTAGATCTGTTTCTGTTTCTTTGAAAACCTTGTTGTTCTCTGCGGATTTGTATTGATTTATAGATTTCCTCTAAGATTGCTCCATAATTATCTGTGCTTGTTTTTTGACCTTTTTTAAATGTCGGGGCCATTTTGCTGCCGCGCCATTTTTTTGATTTGTTTGTGATATGTTATGGTTTTCTGAAAAAAGTTAGTATTATTTTGTGAGTATCTTCCTCCCTATTTCAGCATTTGATTTGTTATTTTGTCACGGCCTGGGCTTTCTGAAGATATTGTAGAGTTTGTAGGTAGGTGATGTATGAAAATATTTTCTTCTTCCCCGATAAGCAGCTGTTCACTTTTGTCATTTTCTAAGTATATAGTTTTTCGACATAGCATCCTAGATTTTCAATTTGTTTGTCCTTAACATTCCATCTCCTTTGTGAACAGGGCCGTCTCTAGCCATCTCGGGGCCCTAGGCACTTTTGAATTTGGGGGCCCCTATCCCCATTTTTGAAAATGTCAAAAAATATCCCAGAGATTACGGGCGAGTTTAAACAACTTCATAACTTTAATTTAGTGCGTAATTCACAATTTAGTGTATAAGCTTTAAAGTTAAATTTATTAATTTCTATGGAAGCGTTTATACATCTATTTAATGCTCAATTCATAATTTAGTTCATAATGGATAACCGTAAAAGTTCCCAACTTTTAACTTTTATGCATTAAATTATGAAAAAACTGGACCTTTCAAGTTCTGTCAGTGTCAAATTTCAAAATATCAATAGAAACATTTCAAAAATTATGTATTAAATTATGAAGTTGTTCAAACTGGGGTTTTGAGTTATGTATTAAATTACGCATTAAATTATGAAAAAATTACGACTTAATTTTATAAAAAGTTGTTTAAATCCACCTTAAATTTAACTCAAATTTTCAATTATGGATTAAATTCAAAGTTGGTGTTAAATGATATAGTTTATGAAAATCTAAGATAGGAATGTAAAATCGGTTTTCGTCTAAAATTCACCGTTTAGGTTTTACAGCTTGTCAAAGTTGCAAAAAGTCAATTTTTAACTGTCAATATTTCCAAAACAGTTGAACCTAGGTATATAGGGTATATTACATGAAATCTGGTCAGAATTTTACGAAGAATCCAAATATGCAATCACATACAGGGTGTTCCATTTAAAATAACAAAGTTCTGTCGCATATCCCATAAACGGAGCACCCTGTATATTCAAAAATATTTTTAACTAATACATATTAGAGTATCAAACAACTTTGTAATTTTTTTTTCAAAAATAACAAAATGAAATACATATTTTTAGGTACATATACAAACAAATAAGTAACCTTTGCCTAACTAAATAATAATATTTAATAGGTACCTATATCGTTAAAAAGACGTTTACAAAACAAAACAATTCTAAATATTTTATGGCGTTTTCCATTTGTTGTCTGAGTGAAGCACTCGCTACTCAGTACAGCAATTAGGTTCCGCAAATAAATGATAGATGGTCAGACAGCACCTATAGTTTATATTCAAATAATTATTATTTGAATATTATTTCATTTAATTATTATTGATATTATCATTTATTATTTGAATACTTTTTTATAAAAATTAACGACGGGGCCCCCTATGACAGGGGGCCCTGGGCCAGGGCCCAGCTGGCCCATGCCTAAAGATGGCACTGTTTGTGAACTTTGCGTTTAGGATGTGCGTCTACGCTTGATTTGGTTAGGTGTTATCTTCTCCCTTATCTGTTAATCTTCACACTTTCGTCTTCCAAGGATTCAATATTATATTTGTTGTATATATGCATATTGCTATTGCAATGTAGTATTGATGCAATTACCTTTTTACTAATTTCCATTAACCATATTATATATTATCTGCAATCACATCATTTGTTGGAACAATAATAATTTATACTTGTTTTTTAATGCCAATTATTGCTCTTCTAACAATGTGTTTTGTTAGAATTACCAAAGCTTTTTGAATAGGTACCTACCTACAGGAGATCAATAAAAACAATTTCAAAATATTTAAAAAATTTATTTTGCAAATAAATACAAAACCGACATAGTTAGAATACACAGACGTTATCGTTTGTATCACTTCAAAAGGGAGGGCCCTATAGAGAAAAGATAATTTCCCTTCTTTGTCGGTGACGACATCAATGGCTTCTTCTTGGCCGATTCTTACTATACAACACTGTTCTTAAAAATATGCATATTATGTAAACTTAAAAAATAGATCAACAAAAATATTTGGACTTACTTGGTTTAGAATCACTTTACAGCGAGCTTTTATAGTTCACGAGGTTCACGTGTACGTTTACACACAAATAAAATATATAGAAGGACTTTAGAAGGGGAATCAAATTGTTAAAAAAAGTAAAAGAACGCACTCGTGAGAGAGAAATTATTCCTGGTTCCTGGCCATTTTGGAACTGAATTGGTGTGGTAGGTTAAAATAGCTTGCTTGCAGCCATCACGCGTCGGCGCCTGAGGCTAAAGCCCGGGTACGTATGGTACTCCTAATCAAACGTGTTGTTAGAGCAACATAAACTTATGCCGATTCCACAAAATACACTGTCATATACGGTAATGATATCGCTGAAGTAATTGACCGGTATCGGTATCGGAATCACACATACATTTATCCCACTTATACGGTATTGTTTCGGTAACTAGATTCTATATAATTGAACCAAATATAGCCTATCATTGCCATCACAATATTATGTTTTTAGCAGTTCTTTATGTTTGTATTACTTTGTATGGACAATATATTTATTTAACAATCTATACTTAGTTACCTCAGCAATGACATATTTGTGATTCAAACATAATAATGTCAACAATAACTTAATTGTTATTCTAACTATTTAATATATTTTTTTTAGTCTTCATTATAATATATTTTGGTATTGCGACAATAATATGTATAACTAAATATGATTGTTGACCTAACAATGGTAATTTTTTTGAGTGAATAAGTTTCACTGGTTGAAACTAGTTTTCTGACTGTTTTCAACCAATGCAATTCGTTCTGATTGGTTTGTGATTGCTGTGCGAACAGACCTATTATCAACTTTTGTTATAAGGGATATAATCCCGGAACAGTATGATTTTCTTCAAAAAGGAAGTCTAGAGTTGAATTCAATTGAATATTCACAATACATTTATGAACCCTTTGATTTGTTTTGTCAAGTTGATGTAAGTGTGGCATGGATGGAAATCTGTGGTGATTTTCTCTGTTGATTTGAGTCCTATTTACTGAATAGGTCAATGGCTTGTGGCACTACTGGGGTTCTGTTCTGAAAGGTTCTGTTTCTCTTCAGGAGTCCCGTAGGGTATTCCCATCTTGGCACACTTTTGTTTGTTATCTATATTAATAATATAAAACATTGCTTTAAGAATTGCCTGTTCATTTGCTATGCCGATGATCTGGAATTCTTTCCCAGAATCAACTCCATTTTAGACTGTGAAACCATTCGAAACTATAAAAAACACGGTAAATTTCTGTGATGAAAATCAACTTTTTTTAAACTTTAATAAATGCTCTATAATGTCTTTTTATCGTGGATCGACGATTATTAATTGTGACTACAAACTGGGAAATACTTCCTTGAATAGAATTTCCCACATTATAAAGATCTGGGTGTGCTATTTGATTCCAAAATGATATTCGATCTACTTATTGACAAACTGGTTAATGAGTGTAACAGAATGTTGGGCTTAATTGAAAGACAATGTGCTGATTTTCATAACTCTGAGACCATAGAAACACTTTAATATTCATAATTCATATGTTTTTAGTAAACTATAATTTGCTTCAGTCATATGGAATCTTAGATATAAAAATAAAATCGATAGATTGGAGAAAATACAAAATAATTTCTTGAGATTCCTATGCTATAAAAATCAATTTCCATATAGTAGATCAAAAAATTTAATAAGTTTTTAGAGTTTTTTTAGAGTTTTTATCGTCTGTTATGATTTAAATCGATTTTTAGAAATTGAAAATATATTTGTTTATTTTGATATACTTATATAAATGGGATAACCAAAGAGGATTTAGTAATTATTATTAAAAAAATTCTGACTGCAATACCATCCTCGGCTGGGGTAGAGAGAATATTTTCAAAATATAATAGTTGCCATAATGATTTGAGAAATCGACTTGGCAATGAAAAGGCAGCAAAGCTGTTATTTTTAATGAAATCATTAAATATTGAAAAACCGGATTTTTTTTTAATAAGTACCTAGTATTATTTTAATTTTTTACAAAAGAATTATTTACTTTATTTTGACTTATTTTTTTCTCTCTACTAGGTTTAAGGTTTAAGGGTAATAGATAGGTAGGTACCTTACCTACACCTACCTATTGAATATTTTTATTTATGTTTTTTATCTTTGTTTTTAGAAATAACCGTTTATTTACTGTTTTGTTTGTTAAAACTATTTATTTATTAATAAAAATTAATAAATTTGTATTTTTATTATAGTCCCTTGTATTAATATTTACTGCATCATTCATTGTTGAAACTAAATTATCGAGTAAATTACCAATAATTGATCAAAAATTAATAAAGCCATTTAATTCAAAAAAATCCGATTTAAATCAAAAAAATCTGATTTAAATAAAAAAAATCTGATTTTTTTGATTTTTTTAAAAAAATCATGATTTTTGCCAACCCTGCAGCATGCACCTTTGGTGAGAATGGTTAAGTCTGCTAATTGACTTACATTGTACTGACTTTAACCTGGATTTATTTTCAATAAGTTTAATATCTTTTAAAAGGAATCTCAAGTTGAAGCTTTTGGGATAGCTGTCATTGAAATCTATGTGATATTGTTTGTGATGTTATGATGCAGGGTACCTCTTTTCTTTCTGTTGTCATGTACTGTATTTAAAATATTAGCTGGATATTACTTTTGAACTTATTATCTATTGATATATTTTTATTATATTTTTGTATAATGTAATATCAGGATACTATTTTTGGACCTGTTCCGTTTGTATCCTAAAGACTGTAATAAATTGAAAAATAAACTTGATATATTATTCATTTTTTATATTCTCTCTGTATTTTTTTATTTTTAAGTGGGCCTACTGGAACTTCATTCCGTGAAAATGCGAAACTGACAAATGAGTAGATGTTGAATCAGTCTAATTCCGAAGCTCATTCGCGGTTCTTTGAGCTGAGTTACGTTTTAACTCTCGCAACAAGATATTATTTGACTTAACTGATTGAGATCATAACTTTGGCAAGAAGTCAAATTCGGTGTCGAAGACTAAGATATCTATTTCTACTTCCACATGCAGAAGTATCTACCCCCATATTTTAAGTAGAAAAATGTCCCAACTCATTATTTAATTTCCATCTATACGGCCTCAGAAGTTTTTCAGAAATCTCGATGTTCATGATACAATAAGTATTCGCCTGCATTGCGTTTTTGTCTTAAAGAAAAATATTTACCAGTATCTACCTCTTCTATTGTTCTCTATCCGTGCAGTTTATCTTTTCTCATTTGGGGGGTGAGGTTTACATTATTAGGCGTTTACTCGCTGTTTCACACCACGGTACAGATCTGAATAATTCAATAACATTCTAAATAGGCAGCACTAACATCAAAAAGACGCGTTCCGCCTTAAGCTAAATTTAAATTTTTTGAAATCGGTCGACTTTTTAAAAACTCCCGGGTGACATAAATTTGATCTTTGATATGTTAGGTAGGTATGTAGATATATGGAGAGAGGTGGTATAAGGTATATTTTAGAATATTTAAGTCTATAGTATGCCTATAGGCATTATTGTTTTTTACAACTATTATTCTTTGATATGAATAAACAAAACACCGAGTGTGGCACAGAATTGACAATGAAAAGATAAAAGATGCAAATGAGATTTTTATAAATTATTCATTTTCATTTCATTGGCATTTTATGTTTCCGAGATAATTTCGTTCGTTTCGTCCGTTTGTTTTATTTCGACGGAACATTTTGTTCAAAAACATTGAAAACGGAAATCAAACTAACAATGGGCTTTTTGGCTTTTTATTTTCGAAAGCCGATCTATAGGTTTTATTTATTTATAATTAATTAAAATTATTACGGTAAATAGGGAATAGGGGTTTGGAAAGATAAATCTATAAGTAATATAGGTATAGTCTATCGATAGACAAATGAGACAGTAAAAAAAATAAAATTCCTTTGGCCGTCGGCGTTTCCTTTATGAGGCACGGGCGGAGTGAGAAAAAAGGAATCAAATTTATAAAAAATATCTACTACACTGTCTTTCCAGACGAAACTGATTCCTGTGCGGCAGCCGCTTCAAAGAAATATGCCGCCAAAGACGCCTCTAAAAAATCTAACCAATAAGATATTCCTGGAGTCAACGTTGACTGTATTAAACAACCAATAAGATGCATTGTTTAATGTTTACACATGGATTCGCATCCAATGTATACGGGCACGCTAAATATATTTTGCCTAATAATAGCATAATAATTTTAAGGTGCAATACGATAATTTGTGAAGACCCCAATTTTTGCCTAGTCTCATTTGAGAAACGATAGACTATATAATGTTATATAATAATAGACGCGAAGTGTAAATCATTAAAATTATTTTTCTTTGCTATAAATATACATAGAACATGATGTAGGTATTTTAGGGCTTAGAGTCACTCTAGTCACTTCTAATATTCTTTTATTGACGGTCAATTCGATGTAGTGAATAAGTCCTCACTCGCCGGTTTCTGTATTACCTCATACCTTTTTTTTGCTTCAATAATATGGTTTATGATTTTTTTACCTAATGAAGCGGGATTTATGAAATCAATGAATGATATAAATAAATAAATAAATAAAAATGCCTTTATTTCCAGATTTTTTAAATTAAATTTACATACATTCATATATGAGTGGCGATATCCAACCAAGTTGCTTCTATACAACCACCCCATCAACGAAATAGATAAATGTATCTATTTACAAAAAATAGTCTAACATAAAACAGTATACACTTCAAGGTCATTTCACATATTATGTATTTACGATCTCTTATTGCACATGTGCTTCTTCGACCCCCTCACAAAGGCTGAAACAGTTGCTAGATTTATTAGTTCCTCTGGTAAACTATTGTAAATTTTAGCCGCATTGTAACTAAAAGATTTTTCAAAAGTAGCGGTACGATGCTTAGGAACTACCAATCTATGGTTATGTCTTGTATGCCTCCCATGAACTTCACAAGATTTAGTTAGTTTGCTAGACAAGTATGATGGGAGTCCAAACAAGTTTATTTTAAATACTTGACGCAATAAGTGCAATTCGTGTCTTGCACCTAATTTCAACCAATTTGATATCTTATATTTCTCAGAGACATGGTCAAACCTCCTAAGATTGTATGCAAGTCGCAAACAGGAATTCTGCAGCTTTTGCAAGCTATTCTTTTCTGTCTGCAATAATGCAGACCAATATACGGTGTAGTCAAGAGAAATGACACATGCGACCTAAATTTTAGATCATTATCAATGAACAAGCCCAAGTTTTTGACAGTATTGACAGGCATTAAACGGGTATCATTTAATTTAATATTGAAGTTGGGATCTTCTGCCATTTCTTTGGGCTTCCTACCAAATAATATTAATTGTGTTTTTTTTTTCATTCAGGAGGAGGCTATGATACTTTGAGTAATTAGAGATAGATTGCAGGTCATCATTTATGTGTTGCACCGCTTGAGGCAATTCGCTTTGATCGAATTACTTGCGAAGCTGCGTATCGTCCGCAAATTGATCAGATTGGCAGTTTTTTATAAATTTATGCAAGTCTGATGTGTAAATAGAAAAAAAGATTGGCGCGAGGACACTTCCCTGTGGGACCCCTCTATCAACTACTCGATATTCTGAAAAAACATCATTCAATCCAACTCTTTGCACCCTCGAAGTTAGGAAACTATTAAACAGCCTTAGGGAAGATTCCCCAAAGCCAAAAAATTTAAATTTAAGCAGCAATAGATCCGTACTAATAGAATCAAATGCCTTGCTGAAGTCCAATAAGATTAAACAAGTTGATTTACCCATATCCTCAGCTCGGAATATATCATCTGTGACATTCAGCAAGGCAGTCGACGTACTATGGTGAGCTCTGAACCCCGATTGTGTTGGTGGCAGTATTCTTTCATTGCTTAAGAAATCAGACACTTGCTCAGCGATTACCTTTTCTAATATTTTTGACATAACTGGTAAAACACTAATAGGCCGGAAATCAGCAGCGCTAGTGGGATTGCTAATTTTAGGGATGGGTGTCACGTTTGACTGCTTCCAAACTTCTGGAAAAATACCAGTTTCCAAACATTTATTTATGATAAAACACATGTGTTCTCTTAAAAAAGGTATCACATAAAGTAACATTTTCTTACTTATCCCATCAGACCCACATGCATTCGTTTTTATCGAATTCACAATACTAATAATTTTCTGTGAATCAATATTTTTAAAGTTAAATTTTTTAATAAATTCTTTAAAATGTTTGTTTTCATAGTTGGTGGTTATAAAATTATCCGATAATTCAACGTTAAGCCTAGGTATACTATCCAAAAATTAATTGTTAAAGTCCGTCGGACTAGAGATTTCCCTCAATTTATAATTCTGAGAGGAACTACAAACATTCAGCTGCCTTAACGAATGCCAGAAAGCCCCTGGATCAGTCCTGAAAGAGTGCTGCAAGTAAGCTCTTTTTTCTGCCTTCAGTGAATCATTCACAAAGTTTCTTAGTGTCTTATACTGAGACCAGTTATCTGGAGTTTTGTATTTATTGAATTTTGATCTAGCTTTATCACGTAGGCTCATCATTAACTTGACGTTGTCAGTTAGCCATGGCATGTATGGTTTTGTAACTTTCTTAGTTCGAAATGGCGCGTGAAAATCAAATAAATCCAACATTTTATTGTTAAAAAATAGCACCATATCGTTGACATTTTCCAGACTATATATATTATGCCAATTAACTGTGTAAAGATCTGAAATAAGATTATGATAATTGAGTTTGGAAAAATCTCTATAAGTACGAAAAACAGGTTCCCGCTTACCCTTCTTCAACCTCAAATCACAGGCCACCATGTGATGATCTGATATCCCATCCATAGGGCGCACCTGAACCCCTGCAACTATATCGCGAGAGGACGAAACTAGTATGTCTAATAATGTACTGGAAGAGTCTGTAACTCGAGTGGGCTCCATTATCAACTGAGATAATCCATATTTAGACAGCAAACTATTTAGCAATTTGAAGCTGTCGCCGTTAGAATTCAGAAAATCAATGTTGAAATCAGCCCCGAACAACAAGCAGTCATACTCAGGAATGAGCTCTATCAATGAGCTTTCCAACTCTTCCAAACACCGACCAACATTTTCCTTAGGAGGTCTATAGAGAGTACCAAAACAGATATTTTTTCTAGATATTTTAAATTCTATCCAAAGTTGTTCTAATTTACCATGTCCAAATCGATTGATTATTTTATACTTGAAATTATTACGAATGTAGAAAGCAACTCCCCCTCCTTTACCCAGCCTGTCATTTCTGACCAGATCATATCCTGGAATAGCAACACCATAACTAGGAAATCCATCGGAAGAATTACCAGTAACAACCTCCGCGAAAAGGTCGAAGCCTGTGCAAAGAGACCTCAAATTAAAGTGCGATACATTCAAATTTGCCATAACACTTTTTTTGCCTACTCCCTATTCAAAATAACTAGTTTTCAATAGGTTCTTGGTCTTATCCTCTCTTTATTCAAATCCCTAGCATTGATAATTTTCGGTTTATTCTATACCATTTATAATATTCTTCAAAAAGAGAAAGAAAAAAAAAAAAAAAAAAAACAAAAAAGAAAGATACCTACACCATTTGATACAGAAAGATATGAGACTCAAAAAGGAAAAGGGATTTTTTTTTATATGTATACCTATATTATCATACCCATAATCCTCCCCAACCTTGCAGTTACCCAGATACTAAATAGAAAAAAAAAAAAAATATATATGTATAGTCGCGTGTCAGTGCAGTCCAAACAATGACACAGGGCACCAGGGCTGGGACTCTGTAACAAATAGAGATCGTTATCCCTTCTTCTCTCTTTTAGAAATAAATAGAGAGGAAAGAGGACACGTCAATAGAGATAGAGGAAATATCTATATTTGTTATAGAATCCCAGCCCAGGTGGAAAGTATAGGAATAATTATAAATGAAAATTCTCTTGAGTGCAAAAACATTTTGAAATTCTGCTCAAAAATGTAATTTCCTGGACAACCTCTTTGCACGATTAAAAATTCTCCATAACTCTATCATTACTCTAATTGGTCCGTTTGATTCCCTGTCACAAGTAGGTAGCACAATCCCTTCAACCCTTGCCTGTCTATTCTTCTAGCCTTGCAAAATTCATAGACATTATAGAATTGGAGGCTTATCAGTCAGAATCCAAAATTATCTTTGTTCTGAAAATGACCAATTAACCCATCCCATCTAATCGAACTGAGTTTCATCACATCATTACTGCAGCTCGAAAATACATCGCAAAAGAAAATGATTGATTGCTTTACATTTCACCTCAAAACCTGAAGAACTGCAAAACCCTAGTTTCTTCCAGAAAATTTGTCTATAGACTTGCCTCAGAATCCGAACGACAGCGAAGCGCAGATACTGCATCAAATCATGTGCTACCAAAGGCGTGCCAGATCATCGTTCTCCTAGCCAAAGAGTACAGCGTCCAAGAAATTGACGAAAATCTCTGGCTAATTTCTATATCCGATTTCGGTCAAGTACGGACGGAAAGAAGCCTTCACCAAAAACTTCCTCATCAATACTCTGCTAAAACTTGCAATCATATTACCACGACCAAACTCTTGCACTCGCACCTCAACAACGTAAACTCATAAAATTTACGTTTCTACTCAGAAGGACGCCAAGCATAAGTGCTGATGACTCATCCGATGCTCAAAGTCCATGGTTGAAAATCTGCGGCAAGCTAGCAAATTTTTATCAAGAGGGGAGTTGTTGTTGTTGCTTTGCCAAGGAAGTACCAACGCTGGACAAAATTTTGCAAGCCACTGATGACAACTTACCCCACCTATCAAAAACTAGTCTATATATGGAAAATTCTTCATGGCATGATCTTTTATGGTAAAAGCATATAGAAAATCTTTTCTTATCGATAAGCCAGACATTATTTGCTGGAAACGAAATTACTTGAGAACAATCTGAAAATATTGTGTTAGGAAACAGTACCAGAAGTACTAGGACATACCTGAAAGTAGGTACGTTAACCAGCGAGTCGAGTTTTGATTTTTGTCATATTGATTGTCATTGTATTTTACTGTTGAATTTAATAAAATCTTTCCAAAAACAAATATTGTTGTAGTTAATCCGAACTACAACAAACCGGCGCAGTCGGTAGGATAATGAACATGGAACAAATGATAGAAGTTCTCACAACTTTCCTAAGGACTCAACAAGAATTTCTTATCCAAAGTAAGCAAGAATTTTTGGGTCAGCTTCCATCAAATTTCCAAAATGTAACTCAAAATCAAGCCTACCCAAATGAAGAGTTTCGGATGGAAACCTTGGGTAATAGTATCAGAGAATTTCATTATGATCAGAAAACACGGAGCACTTTTGATGAATGGTTCAAAAGATATCAAAGCCTTTTTAGAGAAGATGGCCAAAAATATTACAGACCCCGCAAAAGTAGGACTTCTCCTAAGAAAATTGATTCACCTTTCATGAGTCAATTTTATTTTACCTAAGGAAATCTAAGATATAACCTTCAATGAAACTGCTTGTAGACAAACTAACCCAGTTGTTTGGTAAAAAAACTACAATTTTTCACACAACACAAGATACCAATATATGAAGTTGAATAAAAATGAATCGGAAGATTTTATCGCATTTTCTTTACGTGTTAACAAAATGTGTGAAGAATCCAAGATAAATCAAATCACAGCAAACGAATTTAAATGTTTAATTTTTACTTGTGGCTTACAATCCAGTAAAGATAGTGAAATACGAATCAAAATTTTAAACAAATTAGATTCTAATAGCAATGATCAATACATTAGATAATTCAATTTCTGAGTGTCAGAGGATCGGGAATATAAAGATCCGTCTAACAATGAAAATGCTATTTCGAACAGAAATGAACATTTACCGAATTCAGATTTCCAGCAAAATTTTAAGTTCAAGCCCAACAATAAACCGTTTCGACATGAGAAATATGCGAATGATTTCAAGGATGGTACTGCAGTTCCAAACAACCCTTCCTGGTATTGCGGCTAACTAAATTTTGCAAAATTTTGTTCATTTAAAGAACACACATGTCAAAGATGTCATAAAGTAAGTCGTAAGGAAGGCTTTTGCGATTTTAGAAACCAGAATAAAAGTTTTAAGACAAATTATAATACGAAAAATGCAAGATCAAGGCCATTTATGGTGTTAATCATATTAGGTCAACTGCTGAAAGACAAATTGATACAGCTTCAGATATCACGGTTATCTCACAAGAAACATGGACAAAAATATAGGAAAACCAGATTATCAGCCCAGAAATCATGATGCCAATAAAAGCACTTGCACAGATGATAAAATTAATTTAAAAGCAGAATTTCAATGTACAATAAGCTTCAAACAAAATAGTTTTCAAGGTAAATGTTTCACTTCAATATTTGATCTCAATTTAATGATTTAAGATTGGATCACAAAATTTGGTTTATGGAAAGTACCATTCAATTCAGTCTGCAATGTTGTTGAATCAAGACAAATTTCAATCAATACAGAATCATTAAAATTAGCCTTTCCTAAAGTTTTTCAAGAAACATCAGGTCACTGTAAAAAAAAACAAAGTTAATCTTCATATAAAAGAAGATGCAGTTCAAAGCAAAAAGAACAGTAGCTTATTCGGTCATGGATAAAGTTGACCAAGAAGACAAAAATATCATATCATCAGTTGAATATTCTGATTGGGAGCTGGCAGCTTCAATTGTGGTTACAAAGAAACAAAACGGAGATGTCCGAATATGTGGCGATTACTCTACTGGTCTTAAGAAGCACTTTTACCACATCATTACCCTCTTTTAACAATCGAAGAAATTTTTCACAAAACGCTACAATTTTCAGTATCATTGACCTTTTTGATGCTTTTCTTCAAATTGAAATCAGTGAAGAATCAAGAAAATATTTAACAATATAGTCAATACAATAGAATGTCATTTGGTATAAAAGTTGTCCCAGCCATTTTCCAACAAGTTATGGATACCATGCTATCAGGTCTGAAAGAAACACAGCATAATAATATTATGCTGTGTTCGATATATTATATATTATATCGATGACATTTTAGTATCAGGCCAATCAGAGGAAGAACATTTTCAAAATAGAAGAGCTTAATTATTTTCACTTAAAATTACAAAAATATAAATTTGGAGTCAAATAAAGTATTTGGGATATATTTTGAGTGAAATTGAGTTAAAACCAGATCCAGCAAAAACTGGAGCTCTCAGAAATATGCCATTGCCCCATGATATCAACACTCTACGTTCCTATCTTGGGACAATACGCTATTATGGTAAATTTATCAAAGAAATACACATGTTACGTCAACCACTAAACGAATTATTAAAAAAAGAAATCAAATTTTCATGGACAACAGAATGTCAAGAATCGTTTGAAGAATTAAAAAAAGATTGAAGTCGGGTATAAGTCTAACCAACTACAGCCCAGTTCACGAAATCATTGTAGCAGGAGGCGCAAGTATCACTGGAATAGGAGCCTGTATTTTACACAGATTTAAAAATGGCATACTATCAAACCTATATGGCACGCATCTAGAACTCTTACTGAAACAGAAAAGAGATATAGTCAAATAGAGACGAAGGCATTGGCTTTAATAATTGCTGTCACCAAATTTCACAGAATTATTTAAATTTCACTTTACAAACAGATCATAAACCTCTTTTGACTATTGTCGGTTCATGAAAGGTATTTCAATTCATACTACAAATCGACTTCAAAGATGGGCATTAGTTCTCAAAGCATATGACTTCAAGATAGAATATATTAAAACTAGTGATTTTGGTCCCGCAGATATTTTGTCAAGATTAGTTAGTCAGACACAATTAAATGATGAAGAATATTTGATTGCTCAGATCAACATGGAATCAGAAGTTTGTCATATATTTGATGAAGTTTAAGAAAATTTACCATGCACTTTTAAAATGGTTTATCAAGAAACTCATCAGGACGAAACTTATTCTAAAGTTACATATTCAATATGTTTAGAATGATTGGCCAACAAACAAAAAGGATATTGAAAATTATGCATTTAATTTTTATAATAGACGAGACTTATTATCCGTTGTTAAATGTTGTCTTATGTTTGGAGAGAGAATAGTCATACCATTGAAATTTCGAAACTCTCTTCTAAAATCACTACATACTGGTCATCCTGGACAAGACAGAATAAAATCCATACCACGTGGATATGTTTACTGGCCAAAAATAGACAGGGATATTATCAATTTTGTGCTAATCTGCGAAGAATGTGCAGAAGTTTTAAGAAGTCCATCAAAACTTTCTCCAGTAGCATGGGCTGTTCCAAAGGGTCCATGGCAACGAATTCATATAGATTTCGCTGGTCCAATCAACGATTATTATTATTTAATTAATTATTGTGGAATCCTATTCAAAGTGGCCTGAAGTTTTTGAAACTAAAACAATCACGTCAAGCTTTACAATATCAAAATTAGAAGAAGTATATTCACGATTTGGAATTGTTGAAACAGTTGAATCAAAAAATGGCAGTAAATTCACTTACCACGAATTTAAATAATTTGATCAGAAAAATGATACCTATTGAACATATTCGCACAGCAGCATATTGGCCACAGTCAAATGGTCAGGCAGAAAAGTTTGTTGACACCTTCAAAAGAGCCCTTTCAAAAATTAAACGAGGGGGAAGTCATAGGCAATTGAAAGATATAAACATATTTTCTAGAGTGTACAGGTCTACTCCAAATCCAAATTCTCCAGATGGAAAATCTCCGGCTGAACATATGCTAGGAAGAAGAATGAGAATTCCACTTGAATTGTTACTTCCTCCGAAAAATATCCAGATTAATGACATTTCAAAGAAATTCAAAGAAGAAGATTAGATTTATGCTAAAATTTAAAATCATAACAAGTTCCGTTGGATTTCTGGAAAAATCATAGAATCAATTGGCAATAATCACAATATATCAGGAAGATATCATATCGAGTATCATACTAATCAAATTAAAAGAAAATATGTTAAACAACGAAATCAAAGTAATAGAGAGTTTAATTTGCAAGACAACGTAGAAAAAAGCTCAGATCAGTGTTTAGATCAAGAAGTTATCATTGAAAATATACCATATAATAACAATTCAATAGAATTCACAACAGATAATACAAATACTGGAGAGTGTAACATAGTGCAAATACTGTTAGTTCTAATGAAGCTGTTCTGAAGGAATATAATTCGGATAGTCAAATTAAAAGAACGGGAAGGTTAAGAAGAAGACCTTCGTATTTAGAGGATTTTATATAAAAAAAAAAGAGAAATGTTAGGAAACAGTACCAGAAGTACCAGGACATGCCTGAACGTACATTAACCAGCGAGTCGAGTTTGGAAACATCCTGAGTTCTCGGAAAGCTGTCCATAGAGGGCTGATCAGCGGTATTGAAACCGCCGTCTAGAAAATCGGAAATTGGAAATTGTCATGCAGCATAAGTCAAAGTTTGAAAGATAGTTACTGATGAGTTGGCACTAGTGCTCTAGGTATTATTTCACTTCGCTCACCCCCCCCCCCCCCCTAACATTGTGAGCTGCATCCAACAGAGCTTATATGGGGCACAAGTAAAAGGTTATGTTGCTAGGAGTAACAACATTTCCAAGATTGAAATATACGACAACTCTTGTTGGGTTCAATGCCAAATAACATGTTGATGCATTGGTGAAAAAAAATTATCTTCGCATACGAAAAATTTGTTGTTGGGTAAAGTTATTGTTGTGAAAAGCCACTCAGGAATTTTCTAGAGAAATTCATTATCATGAAGCAAAATGATAGTCTAACACTGCTATAAATGTATTTTAGCGGTAATGAAACTACCGTAAATATATTTATTAAATATTTTCTATATGTTTTATAAATGTTTTTGAAATATGCTTAGATTGTCGTAGATGTTCTTTACCGCCCTTTACAAAATGGGGTTTTGCGAGTTGGGATAGATGCTAATAAATTCACGATAATGACTGACCAGATGTTAACATTCCATTTCATCAATCAAATCAAATTAGGTAATTGTTTTCTTTCGAAATAAAACACAATTTTAAATACCAGGCCATAGATACTTCTCCAAATTATGGATGACACAAAAATTTAAAACGAATTTTTGTTTAAAAACATATTGTTCTAAGAATAGTTGTCCAAAGATCAAGTTTATTATAAATACATGATTAATGACAACAGAATAGAAATTATAAGTAATTACAAAAATTAATTGTGGATATTGATGTTTATACTTTTATACATGTTATAGTTTTTATCCTCTCAAATTTATATGGATAGTTTTGGTTTGTCGAAAACCTAACCCTCCAGTTTTTCAACATTTTTTCCACGCATTACAAAAAATGTATGCAATAAAAGAATGAGTTCATTGAAACGCCCCTCAGAATTATAGTGGTCTGCTTGAGCAATTATTCAAAATGGCTTTTGTGTAAATGTAATAAATACAGTAAAAATCTGAGAACAATAGATCATAGGTGTTGATTTAGACGGGGAAGAAAACAAACTGAATAAATTGAAAATCGGGCACGAAAGTGTAACTAAATCCCAGTAGGAGTTATGCACGTTTACAATCATCTAGCGTTGCGTTGAAGCGGAGGCAAGCCTGTATTTAGGACTACAATTATTTGCTAATTTCAACACAGTTCGATAAATACAATTACAAATGCCATTGCTACCCAGCCGGGTGGAAAACATCACATTACGTTAACAATGGATTATTCAACTTGGCAAAGATTTTATTTTATATCTTCAGGCCCCATTTTAATGATTGTTTGACGCTCAGGGTGTTTTCCTTAACGGTAAAAACTACTTCAACTAATGTGAGCCCGTAAGATGTTTCCCTGTAAATACCACCAAGAGTTCTTGAGGCAATACAATGGACCCTTTTTATTTTAGACCTCCAAGAATGCAGGGGTTAAATGGTCTATTATAAGACCAATATAAATATTTTCAAATTTGTACTTAACAAATTTCAGTCTGAAGAGTTAGGTTATCATTTACAGATTAAAGTTTTTTTAGCACACACGAATAATTTTTTTTTTTCATTAAATAATAGATAGAGATACCTACTAATACCAATATTTTAAGGCTTCTATTTTTCCTTCATTGTTCTTGTGCTATGAATTTGTTCTAGGAATTTATTCTATAAATAACCTGAAGTTTATTTGTGCACTCATTGTGCAAAACAGGACCAGCAAAAAACAGTAGGTAATAAAGAAAAATATATCATGACAGTACATTAGTGCTTGTCAGTGTCTCAAGTACTTTATAGCAAAAATATATAACTTCGCATTTACTAAAGAGCCATTTAAACAAAAAATAATTGTATGTAGGAGAGATAAACAAATAAATTGTATAAATAATAGTGTTTAGCGACTTAGAGCAGCTCTATTCCCATTGTTTAAAAAAAATATCGGCCATTATTGTTAATTGCCAGCTCCTACTCTCTTTTAAATAGGTCTTATAGCCGCTCGCACCGTTTGACTGAGCAATTAATGAAAAGTTAATCTTTTATTGATATGAAAATTAACACATTAATTTATGCCACCTGGGCCATAAAATTTCATAGTGCTTTCGTAATATTTTGCTTCTCTCGTCAAATCCACATGACATAAGATATTGTCTCTCTAACTCGGTTCAAAGTTATCAAATGCCGTAAGTACTTTGCAAAAGTTCATTACCTATAGTGCTCAAAACATGACGCATGAAGCATAGTGTTCTTAAATGTTCTACATTCTACAATGAGAATCCCCACAATTCATACGCGGTGGTTCTGACAAACGATGACCGAATGCTGGGGGGAGTTTTGTTGCTGATCACTACTATGCGAGTAGTGCTGTCAAAATTTCACTCAGCAGTAATAGCTGTGAACACCGTTGCGTTGCAAGGAAATTTTCTGCGAAAAGGTTTCACTAGGAAATCCTGACATACCTATCTAGTTCTTTATCCAACCGATTTTTCAATGCGTTCTCACTCGCGGCGGATGCTGTGTTTTCTTCCAAGGCATTCCAAGAGCACACTGAACGATTATTCAAAAAATTCTTCCGAGGTAATTTTATAGCTTTTTCCTTTTCTCGTTTTTTTGAGGCTCCACGAAGTTGTTGATTCTGGTTGTGGCGAAAGATTGTGAATATGTTGCAGTTGTAAAAGCCACTCGTTATTTTGTAATTTTCGATCAAATCGCCCCTGTGCCTTCTTTCTCTTAAAGTTATTAATTTGAATCTCTTTAATGTCTCGGGATAGTCCAAAGCTTGTAGCTCCAATGGAATTTTAGTAACCCTTCTTCGGACTTTTTCCAACATCTCTAAATCTTCCGCACTGAAAAATCCTATTCCAATTAAGGCCTGATGTAGCTTTTGTAAAGATTTCTCACCATCTCTACCGAGTGGTCCTTAAAAGCATGTTTGATGAGATAGATGAATATGAGCTCGCTTACTTGACAATTTTGATGATGTGACTTTTTCATTCAAGATTTGATGTCACGATAACTCAGAGATCATTCTGCTCTGGTACTGTTTAAAGAACTTGGTTATCTAGCATGTACTCAATATTTGGATTGTTTTGGCCTATCCTGAGAGCGGTTCACTTGGCTTCATTTAATTTCATCCGCCGTGCCCTTGACCACTCCTCAACAGTTTGCAGGTCTTTTTGAAGCTGCGGTGCATGTAAAGTTTCCCATCATCTGTAAAGTTCTTTGTTGATGTTTCTGTAAGATCGACAAGATCAAAAAGGTATGTTGTGAAAAGCAGTGGTCTTACTACAGACCCCTGAACAACGCCACTACTAACTCAATATTTATCTGACAACGTTCCATTGACTCGTACCTGATAATACCTTTCACGTAACAAATCGGTTTTCAATTCTAGCAGCTGTCCAGGTAATCCAAAATACTCCCACCAAAAGATTATGAGGAACTTTATCGAAAGCTTTTTCATAAGCGAGGTAAATTATATCTGTTGGTTAACCATTATCATACTCTTTCGTCCACTTATCAAGGCATTCGAGCAGGTCAGTTGTAGTGGATCGTTTCGCAAGGAATCCGTGTTGCGATGGGGGTATTAGGTTATTTTCATAGAACAATGCTATGAGCTCCTGCACAATTATTATTTCCGTGCATTTTAATGGGTTGCATGTAAGACTTATGGGTCGATAGTTTTCTGGTTTGTGTCTGGTGCCTTTCTTGTATAAAGGTGTTACTATGGAAAGTTTCCATTTTGCCGGGATTCTTCCAAATTCCATGCACTCCTTCATCACCTCTGTGAGTCGACCACCAACTGTTTCTCTACAATTTTGAAGTGGTACTGTAGGAATTTCATCTGGTCCAGGTCTTGAATCTTTCTTCATCTTCAGTAATGCTTCTGTAATCTTTTCTTCTGTGAAATCTGTACTATTTATTGAGTTCCCAAATCTGGTACACTGTAAAAGTGGTGGTAGGAGAAAATCTTGATAGATAAAAACTGTATTGAACTGTTGAGCAAAGCTTTGCAAAGCCATTGACTTGTTATCTATAGAATCTCCTGTGCTACGGGATCTTTTATAATGATCATTGACACCTTTGAGTTCAAATTTCGACTATTTTAAATATTCTCTTTTGTGACTCGAATATCAATAAATTATTTTCGTATGTTCCTCTTGCCTCATCTAGCTTTTGCTTGCGTGCATCATTCTGCATCATAATGTATTGAAAGAAACTCTTGGACTAGACTAGATTAGCTTTCCTGTAGATCGTCGTGGTCCTTTAGTCATCGGTTTCTACGGCCAAATAGCGAGAGTTGGAGCAGTCAATCTCTGACTGTGAACAGTAACTTACAAGAGCTGGTGGACTGAGAGAAGCCATTGGCATCAGCGCAGGTTGCCTTCTGTTTCCCATCTTCGCTTAGTGGGGGCAAGGTGTGGTCAAACCAAGCATGAGATTTGATGAAAATTTGA
This sequence comes from Ceutorhynchus assimilis, assembly GCA_917834065.1. NCBI lineage: Eukaryota > Metazoa > Arthropoda > Insecta > Coleoptera > Curculionidae > Ceutorhynchus > Ceutorhynchus assimilis. The sequence continues at coordinate 16,149,853 of OU892277.1, read as the reverse complement.
TATTGTACGGAGGGTGTGAAATTTAGTTACTGCTTGCAGTACTTTACGTACCTATGAATGCTTATTGGCACCAACCATTGCCGGCCCTTGGTCAAACGACCGGAACTCGAAATTGTTATCCAACTTCTATTTTGCGTAAGTAGGTACTATTTTTTGTAAGACTTGAATTTACTCCAATGATTTGCACTTCGATCCATAGTATATTTGTCCTGATTTTTTTTGGACAGGATTCAAGATACCAACTTTTCCCTTCCCGAAAAAAAAAACAGATGTAGTGTCACATACTCACATATTGTGTATGAAAAGCATAAGGTTCTTGGCATGGCGGAGGGTGTGCTGAAGTGCAGTAATGTTATGTGCACTCGGTAATCATTGTTTTCTGGAGCCAGTATAATCAAGCAGAACGTGGAGTTGGTGGGCGTATTACTGACACGTTACTCTCTTCCGCAATGTGGAGCACTATTTAAACGACCAAGAAATCGCCGTCGCTTTCCGGTTTATGCATTGGTTAGGGCACCGTACCCTCACTATTTGATTCAGAATGAGACCAGGTACTTTCGAAGAAATAAACCACAAAATCACCACTGAAGCTGTTTTCAAGTTAGGTTCTCACCATGTCAACAGGATGGATGTATTTCTGTGGCTTCAAAACAATCATCAAGCCCAACCTTCTTTCTTTCCTTCAGGACCCTCCCTCTGTTCAAAGGTGTTGAGCCATCGTTCCCTAGCTGGCACAATATACAATATTCCTTTTTATCCTACCCAACCATGTTTTGACAGTATTATAATGTCTTTCAACAAAATCCTGATGGCATATAATTACTGTGAACCGTCAGTGTCATCTAGAATTGGCGGAAAAACTAAAATTATGTCGACAGCATACTACAAAACAACTGTTTAATTATTATTCATTCTGAACACCCACAGTTTCCAAATTGCTAGGTAGGTACATGTCAAGTAGATTGAGGGTTCATTTCAAGACTTCCGAATCCGCCAATGTTAAGATTAATTTAGAATATTAGCAGCCTTAGCAAAAACGTTTCCGATAGGATTTTATCGAGACATGCAAATTCGAAAAAAACGCTGAAAACTCTGCAAAATACCAATGGCCGGCAATGGTTGGTGCCAATAAGCATTCACAGATACGTGAAGTATTGCAAGCAGTAACTAAATTTTACCACTAAGCGAAAATGGGAAACAGATGGCGACCTGCGCTGATGCCAATGTCTTCTCTCAGTCCACCGGCTCTTGTAAGTTACTGTTCAGAGTCAAAGTTTGACTGCTCCGACTCTCGCTATTTGGGCGTAGAAACCGACGACAAGGACCAAGACGATTTACAGGAAAGCTAATCTAGTCTAGTCCAAGTGTTTTTTTCAATACATTATGATGCAGAATAATGCGCTCAAGCAAAAGCTAGATGAGGGAAGAGAAACATACGAAAATATTTTAGTGACATTCGAATCACCAAACAGAATATTGAAATACCTAAGTCAAAATTTAAACTCGAAGGTGTCAATGATCATTATAAAATATCCCGTAATACAGGAGATTCCTAGATAACAAGTCAATGGCTGAAAGCTTTCCTACAGTTTTTATCCATCAAGATTTTCTCCTACCACCACTTTTACAGTGTACCAGTACATAAATAGTACAGATTTTACAGAAGAAAAGGTTACAGAAGCATTAATGAAGATGAAGAAAGATTCAAGCCACAAGCAAAATAAATATGGAAATGTGTGAATAAATTTAACCTCAACGTTAGAACAAAAATTATTATTTCAAAAATCGTCCCATCTACTCCCGACCCCAGAGTATGAACCGATTGGATCAACGTTGAATAGTTCTTAAACACTTGAACGGTCAAACATACGAAACAGATTTAACCAAAATACCCGCCGTTTTTGGTTCAGAAACAGTTTTATTTTTGCAATAATTTAATTTATAATGTTGACGCGAGAAGAATACGCAAAATAAATTACAAGAACATAATAGTGCTGATTGACGCTGCTGCATCTAGCGAGAAATAATCGAACAAATTACCCCATACATAAAGATTTTTATGGTCCTAGGATTATAATGGATCACTTCTGTGTCGAATGCTGACGACAATAAAGTTCAAATTATGGACCGCTTCAAGATTCGCTTCAAGATAAAATCTATTGCTGTCCAACATCTGATTGTTGAACGATAATTAATAATTAATTAAATTTTCGGTTTCAATTTTTTCCTAGGCCTGAAACATTTTGCGCTTCTCCAATATATTGACTTAATGCATCTCCTATATTGGAATGAAGATTGTTTTTAACAGAAGGTGTGCAACGAGGAAAAACCCAATATATCTTCAACACAGATCAGAAGGCAAAAGGTGGCCGTCAAAAGGGAGTCTTCCAAAACGGTTGATATTGATTGTCGGGGCATTTTAAAAGTCTCAGGTATATTTTAGCACGGGTCGAGGCCCGTCCCATTGCCAGGCTATGAACTCGACTCCATTTTGTCGGGTAGTCATAATTTGTAGGGTATCCTAATTGGTTGTCATATGTTTTCACTGAGCATGTGCTTTTATTTTAAACTAACACATCAATCCGTTGAGTGGTTTCTTTCATGAGGCCTGTAATTTTGGTAGCCGATGCTTTTTATAGATGTTCTCCGAAGAAATTGGTACCGGCACCTACTTCGATCGGAGATAGTGGAGATAGGTAGGTACCGGCTTTGGTACCGGTCAAAGCTGACGGAAATTATATATTTTAGGTTACAAAGTTTCACAGTGGGACTGCATCTATATAAACATGTTATATATTTTTATTTGTATTTATTTATATTCACTTTATCTGTGAGTTTAACAATAATATTCATAATTATTGTTTTGCAAGGACTTAAGTCAGTTAACAATTCTTGAATTTACTTTACAGTTAAGTTTGACTCAATCACAAAAAAAAAAACTAAAATCGAAAACACCCAGGTAACTTATTTGTCTCAGTGGAGTGTTTAAAGAACATTTTAGAAGGGGAGAGATTGATTTAGCCGATAGGTAATTGATGGAAATCCATTACAAATTTTCAAAGGAAATAAAAAAGGTTTCTAGATTTCCACAATTTTAAAAATTGTGGATAGAAATAAATTTTGTTTCCTTTCAAAATTTTAGAAGGCTCTTGTTTCAGGACAGAAAGTTCAAATACCTACTTAAGAAGTACTATCCCCTGTTCATCATCAGAAACTCTAATAGATATCTTCTTAAGCTAAAATGAAATGAAGTCTTCAGTAATTTAATCCTGAGAAACTGAAACAAGCATGATTATAAAACGAAGAAAATATGTTTTTGCTATCCTCTATTGTTTCTTCAATATGCTTCAAATGAATTCATTACCTTTGGTATAAGCTAAGGAATCCTGCTCCAATTTTTCGGATACAAATTTTTTTCTCAGGGAGATGAATTAAAACAATCTAGAGCTTCTGTTAGCTGATTTCTTTTGCCAAGTAACGTTAGTTTTGGTCGAATTTATGGTTCTCTTTGATAAAGATAGGCTAAAGAAAACTTTCTATCACCACTAAAAGTTGGATTTTTCCGCTACTTATTCCTGGTATAGGTAAAGTCTATTTCATTGCAGTTGATAGCGCAATTCGAGGGTTAGGACCATAAGATAATCGTAAACCATAGGCGTTAAAATTTGTTGACACACACTTTAAATTATCGTGAACTAATTTATTGTCTGAGGATTTCAGATGCAGTTTTCAAATAGGTACTTACCTATGGCTTTTCATTTGTATTATTTTTTTTTCAGTTAGACTACTAGGACTGGTTTCTTCATTAACCCTAATATAGGGTAACCCCATATTACAGTTTTCGTTTTATGTAGGTAATTATGTGGCCATGAGCAAGAGGGGCGATGGGTATAGAAGAATCGAAAAGCTAAAAATTTTAAAAGCTTTGAAAATAATACACAATTATATTTTTTTCATCGTTATTTTTATTCAAAATTAAAATAAAAAAATTGCATTTTCAGCCAGCCATTTTATCAGTTAACCTTCTAGAGTCTAGTTAACGGCAGAATTTTTAACAACCCAAAAATCTAATTAATTTATCACAAGCTGAGATTCTTGAAACTGTTACTTTTTCGAAATAGTTACACGAAGCTTTTTCTTAGAATTTATATATGGAAAATATTGTATTTTCACTGGCGCCAGAACTTACGGCAGAGATGTCAGCTGAGATTTGTCTTATTAACCAAATATAATTACATAATAATTTTAGTCGGTTGATTACATTTGCATCTGCTGACAGTGACAAATAATCTAGCAAACTAAACGACATTGAGAATGATGTCAGGAATGGCATAGGCTAAGATAGTGTGAAATATGTCAGTATCACTGATTTCTATCGAAAATGAGATGGACGATAAATTGGAGCTGAACGATCCTATTGGCGGATGAGCAATGACATATCAGAAAAAAATATATTGTTATGTATATAATAAGTTAAAATTAACTTAAAAATCGTTGTCTATTTTATATTTACTATTACGTTTCGCTATTGCTCTACCTGGCAAATTTTCACATACAACTAACAAGTAACTTCGTACTTCCTCTCTATTTGACTACGTAATCCGGATTTAAACCGATTATAATCTTAAGTTAAATTCATTCATAAAGGTCATTCAGATCTAAAATACCCACTTAGAAATCTTTAGATGGATTTTGCACCGGACATAGTGGGCTTGTTCCCTGCGTTTTTACCTCCTGTGGGTTAAGTACATTTAGTTTTGACACTTTTCGTCCTCCTTTAGGTCTTTGTACACATTCATGTTTCACAAGTTGATTTTGGTTTTCAAAATATACAGTTGTAAATTCATTTATGCCCCATTAAGACATTATGCGAAACTACAATATGTGGAGTACTGTTAAATAAAGAAACACAGAAAAACATTCGAAACTACTTCCGAAATTTTGGCTGGGGCTTTTAGGTAGGTATACCTAACCCAGTATTGTTTTCATACAATATAGATCCTGTTTTTTGATTGGCCCTTGCCTATAATTTTGATAAATCAGTTTGATTAGAATTCATCAAATTATTAGTCCTTATTAAAAATAAAAATATTTCAATACTAGTGGGAAGGGTAACCCAAGAGCGGACGTTTGTTACGTAGCCTAATGTCGCATTTCGACTCTTGAATTAAGTAAATATAAATATAGTTAGGTAAGATATTGACAGATTTTTGGAGAACGGTCAGTGAGCGTCGACCAATTTGAGGGTCATTTGACGAATTATAGTATAATTTTCTATAAGTGTTTTCGATTGCGAAGAAGTTGAAAATCCAGGCGATTGGTTGGCGTCTGCTACTAGTTTTTTCATGAAATATATACAGAGTGGGCGAATTTGGACACTTTTGACCTATCAAAACGTTTTCGGGGGTTTACCCCGCACTCTGAGTCTCAAATTTTCATTCTCAGTCTCAATAAGTACTGTGAAAGCATTACTTTTTTATTAATGAAAATAATGGATTCCTGTAAGAACTTTCTAGACTTGTTTGAGCAGTAGCAGAATCCATACTAACGTACTTTTTGTCTAGTTATCCCATTATCCCCGGTTTCGAGATAATGACCTAAGTTCGATTTTTTTTGAAATATTAGGTACACACTATTAAATTATTAATTCATTGGATAGGTAGCTCTGTTTGTGCTGATTTGAATGATATTGAATTTGACAGCTCTATCTTCAACAGTTTTCGAGAAAAAAAATTATACCTATCCGGTTTTGTCATAAAAATACAAGACAGACCTTCCTCATTTCCCTTACTGATAAAAAGTCCTGGCGTTTTGATAAAATTTGAGCCTCAGAAATTGACCATTGCCATTTAAGGAGTTCAAATAAGTTGCATGGGGATTTCGGACACGGTGAAAGATACTCATCAAATTGGAAGAAAGTTTATGGCAGTTCGACTCCCAAATAATAATTGATCCTTTAAGTGGCAGACGCGAACTGATCAACAAAAAAAACTCAAAGATCTGTCACTATTTCCCGGCCAGAGATGTTGAAAAAGTAACTACCTAACTCTTCTTTGTTGGAACACATGAAGTCTTTCTGGCGTGTCACGCACCCCGATGAGACCTATATTTGATCCAAAATTATTTCTGCCTATTTTGCTCAAATCAACCCGCGACATCTCCTAGACAAGCCTTAAACATCGTATGCTGGGTTTGTTGAGCCCTTAGCAAACGCCTCAAATAGCCGAAAACTTGACCACTTCGCCGGTCTAATCAAGATACTTATTGTTGCTCAGAGGCAAGTTTGGTGTACCCTACTTGTGGCAAAAACAATTCACAAGCCCCACTCTAAACATCAAGCTTGACCTATAAACCAAACAAAAAACCAGTGCTCTGCATGGAAACGCCACCTCAAGGGCAAGATACGCGAGCTCGTATTTGGCATGGCGGTAAAGTTTTTGACTTGTGTCAGGCAGCTACTCAGATATGTAAGCCATGAACGTTTGCAAGTGCATGCCCCTATTTCTGGCGAACCTGGTTTCTGCCAAGACTCTCCTCGATCATCATCATAGGCATATTCACTCGCTAACGAATATTATAAGAATTTTGGCAGTATCATTATCTGTGGGTTTTTTGATGGCTGAAAAGCTTATATATTCTGAACACTCCCCTCATTTTGCCGCTTTTGACCTGCTCTGTGTCACAGATATTATGTTCCAGATAGGGTCCCATAGGTTGTAAAAGGAAGATGAGCAATTTATTGCCGGGTGACAATAAGAATTTGATCCGAACGGAGGGTATAACAATTTTTGGTTCACACTGAAGGAGCGAGCAGTACGAAGGAGACGTTAGTATGAAAATTTAATCTTGGTCGAAGCTGGTTTCGAGATATTCAGCGTTCGGTACAACGTCTCATAGACGTTGATCACCTTAAGTGAGTTGGGCATTGGTGTGGTGCCCATATAGTGCACACCTTGTATAGTTATTATTTACTGTAATTGCTAAACCAATATAATATTAATGTGCTGAATAAGCAGCACACTGACCCAGTTGGAGGGTTATAGGTGTGCTTCATATGGGAGCTCAACAATTGCGTTTTCTATGCCACTAAACTTCCAATTATCGCAGAGTAAGAGCTGAAGAATTATAAGGTGATGGGCGAGTTGAAATTCTGTCGATTGTGCATAGTTTATATAAAGGCATCTTGTTTGCCGAAGAAATTGACACCCAGTAATGCTTGAATCTGCAGTAGTGAGAAATAGAAAGTGGTAGTAAGTTTGAAGACAACACCCTGAGTGCCGGATCCTATGAGAGGCGTGTCATTTCTAGTTGCAGATGTGTCGATGCACTGGTTGTCCTCGGAATTTATATCGCTTTGGCTGCAAGGAAAGTGGGCTCTTCTGGAGGTATGGAAAAGCCTTCTACGATTTTGTTGACCCTGGACAGGATGTCCTTACCAACAACGGAACCGGAGAATCCTTTAAGATCACAACCGGAATTAAGCAAGGATGTGTCATTGCGCCGTACTCCACCTTGTCCTAGAAAACCTACTGTTGGGCGTTGAAATCTTCTATAGAACTGATAGTGAGCTACTCATTTGTACAACCATCTATCTACAGAAAAATATAATCGAGCACAAGTTAACGATCTGGGCCAAGCCAAATATACTCGGTTTGCCCAAATTAAGTAACTATTTTGGCATATTTGTTTAAGATAATTAAGGCGGCAGTCATATTTTGGCAAATACAATTAATTGTACCTACTTGTCGTGGACTATCCATTTAAGAAATGAGCAATTTCCGATTGGTTGGATTTATTGCGTTTGTGGTCTTTTAACGTAACAAAACGAACTCAAACCATGTTAAAGCAAGGATGTGGAAGCTGTGATTGCAAAACACAAGATCAAAATATGAAGTACAAACGTGTTTCAAGCTGTTATTGTTAGGGGCGGAAAACAAGGGGGGATTTGTTGGAATTTTGATACCTTCTTCGGTTTGTTTTTTACCCGAGACTGTACTGTGTGGGCTGATGGAATTTGCTTCGAGAGGTTCTTCTGGTGATCGGTTTGAATTATTAACCTGGTATATCTTTCAAGGATTTTGTTGCTGTCAACAATAATAAAAACATATTGAAGAATTTGTTTATGTTTACCTTAGCATTTTTCTTTTATCGACAATAAAAAGTCGAATGTGTTTATCAACTGGCTAGAAGTACAAGGAAGATACACAAAGCAGAAAATAAATAAATCAACATTTAATTAAGAATAACATCGGCACTGAGCAGGTTGTCTAACTACAATGGCACAAACAAAATAACAGTCATTCCCACAGCCCTCTTTGTTAGTTTTAAAACGATCCGAGATACATTCCATATAAGTAAATTTTCTTTTCAAACCAATGGTTATCCTAATATATTTTTTTATTTTTTTTTAGCAGCTTTGGAACTTTAATTTTGTTTCAACTCTATTTGGGACTTAGGACAAATATCTCTTCCTTGCATTGAATTAATCTGATAAGTAGGTCATACTAAAAAAATCCACATGCAGCCCTAATAAATTACCGTAAAACGTACTTTGTGACAGATTTGGGGGTTTTTTGAAATTCTCAAACATTCCTTTGCCATATAAAATTCTAAAAAAAAAATACACTATGTATATCCGTTATTCCGCTACAAAATGGCAGTTCTAGGAAATTGAAAAAAAATAATAATTCAGCTTTTTTTTAATTTGAAAGTGTCACAATTTTACCCCGTGATGCGGGGTAACTTTGTGACAGTGCGTTTTTTCAATGAAAACATAATGTAACCCCGTCATTTTTAGTCTGAAACGATAGGAAATGTCAAGAAATATATGCTCGATAATTTTCTGATATTAAAAACACGGGTTTATACTGATTTAGACATTTTAAACTTTTATTGTATATCATACGATATAGTATTTATTACCCTCATATTCATCCAGAAATTGGGATGTGAACTCCTCCCATAGAAAGTCGTCCACATTAGGAGACATGTCGATCCTTTTAGCATTGTTTTAGGTTGAGCATAAATGTCTCCCATAAGAATTACATGTCACAAAGTTACCCCGGTAGGTTACTCTTTTTTGTTTATTGTTAAAAAAAATGTGTCACATTAATAAATCGTAAGCTTATTCACGTAGTATCCCAATAAGTACCCAAGCAATTAGAAATTCTGACAAATTTTTCTGGGGAGTCTTCAAATTCTGATGTACAGTAGAAAGTTTGGGCGTTTCGAAAAAGTTGCAAAAACGAGATGCTCCCTTCGAATCAGGCTGCAAGTTACCAAGAGAGCGTAAGCTTGCCGAACGGTTTTTGTAGCGAGTGAGGTATGTCTTCCACCAGCTCGTAGAAAAATTTGGCTTTGCGCGCGGAATTTAAAATGTTTGAATCGAATTTCACAATGTCACAAAGATTCCCCCTTGTCACAAAGTATCCCCGTTTTACGGTATTGTTCAAATTGTACCTATACGTCCGACTCATCTTCGTTGTTAGGCAGCTACAAATAATAAATAAATCTCAGATATTTAGGCTTAAGACAACTTTTTCAGGTTATGTGGTACGTCTTCCTTAATACATCTTTACCATATCAAAAGAGAATAATTCACATATCGACAAAGATAAGAATGTGGAATGAGCTGTCAATGTCAATCTATCGGTGTGTTTAGATCTATTCTTCTTCGACATTGTATCTGAAGATCCCATTGTGACTGCGGCAGTCAGCAAGTTTACAAAATAAAAAAGATCATTATTAAAATTGTGGGCGTTATTTCAATATAATGGGTAGGACGTATTTATTTAATTTCGCTAAGGTGAATTATTGTTTTCATTTGTACCTATTTCGCCACGTGAAAATTCAAGCAAATGGTCTTTGAATCAAAAATTCTCAATTAACGTATGTGCCTCAATATGTTTAGTTTCTAAAATACCAGGCTGTCATAAGGTTTGCTGGTGTGGATAAAAAATGGTTTTCTCAGTAATTATAGTATTAATAAATCTGGAATCTTCTCAAAACTTTAGCTAGCTGGAATTTTTGTACAGTATTTATTTGATAGATGTTGAGTGAAATGAATATACCTAGAATATCTCGAATTCCTCTTGGAACTGTCAAATTAGGTTCTTCTTTTTCCACGGATGTTTTATGTGAGGGAGGCGAAAGGATGAAAATATTGGGAGATTTTTAAAGAATTCTGCAGGACGGTTCTATACCTGTTTCTTCCATGTTTTCTGTATGCTTGTCTTTTTGTCTTTATGTTCCAGAAGCTCTTGGCTATTAAACTGTAACATCCCCAGAGTATTCCCATTGCCTGAATTCCATTTTATTATGTTTTGGACCATAGAATTGCTCTTACTACCATACGCTGTGGTTATAGGGTCGGCAATATTCTACAACAAACAGAAGGGCGTTTACTGTTTGACGCACTCAGGAGAAATCGCATACATATTATCCACTTCAAGACCTCTTACAAGCAATAGGATCCAAGTGAGATTTGCCCATTGGGAGAAGGTTGCGCGAAGGTCGGCTCAATGCTCTTGTTGAGTAGGAAACGCCGAGTTGCCCAACGGCCACCGTAACTAACATAAACTGAAATTACATGACTAATGTTCATTCATTCATGATTTTAGATCCACGTTCTATATCACTCTGCTACCAGTATTTTTTTCAACCTGGCGTGTACACGTTTGTTCAATGAATAAAACCAGGAACCGATTCATTCGAGGCTTTCGGGGCTGCTTCTCTCAGAAAGATAAACCATAATTTCAAGTGCTCAGCAGTATAGTTACTTTACCCATTGCCCATTGATTTGCCATTCGCCCGGGAATTTTGACAAGATTTTATTTCAATGGACGATAATGGTTAATGTGGAACTCCGAAATCATGATATTACTCCCGATCTCGAGCATAACGGTCGGTTGTACAGTAACAAAAATGCAGATATGAAAAAAAAAAACACAAAAATAAGGTGCGCAATGTAATTTATGACCTTCACGCCTTACCGATACTTAAGAAACTAGGTATTAGGGAAACAGGAAGTTTCGGAAATCGGACTTACCTATTTACAAAAATTAATCAAAAATATTTGCTTTCCTTAAAAAAGATTCTAACCGAAGATTCGAAAACCCGCAAATTGTTATTCAACGGAAAAAATTTTGTTCTCAAAAATCAAGCAACTTGAGTTTATCTATTAAATCTGGATTTGTCTAACATGCTGCTCGGAATCTTCTACTTCTGCTTATGAAGCCGGTTTCCTATCGTCAATCTGCTGCCAATACTTCTTTTTATTTTCTGAGACCACCATAAACGAAAGTGAAATTTTCCCTCAGTTCTATTATTCAGTCCAATATAGCCACATGCGTCAAATCTTGTTTGTATTGATAATCCTTTCCTACTAGCATGGGAACCCAAGAGGTATAACTAAAACCAAAGTCCTAAAACCAAAGATAAGATGAAAAGAGAATATAAAACAATAAAAAAGAGATTTCTGAATGTACAAATCGTGAGAGTGTGAGCGTATGGGGTCTTGGCAGAAATTTTTTTATGCTTGAAATTAATATTTGAAACAATATTTGAAAAAAAAAATCAAAATTCTAGCTTATCACAGGAAATAAATTAACCAATACATAAGAGATAAGCCTAAAACTCTGATTGTAAAACAAAACATCATATAATTTTTGATATTTTAAAGTCTTTTATGTATGTTCTAACTAAATGCAGCCCAATACTCCAATGGCCATGTAACTATTTTGTAATCCCCATTGCACGCACACCAGAGTGTGCTTATCCAAAAACACGACACAATTCAATGAGTGAGAAATGAAAGCAAATTTCATTAAATCATACCTGTCAATTTGCCAGGCCAAAACGCAGTAATGAACGTATGTATTTATGTGTATTGAATAGAAATTTTGATATTGCAATATGGAGTGGCAAAATAAAATTAACTTTGTGTCTACTATGCATGAAAATGTTGGGTTTGATGCAAGGTTTTATTAATGAAGGGAATTACTATATAGCAAACAAAGTCCTCGACTAGCGAAAATTAGCTTTTGTATAATTTACCCTTTACACTGAGGAAATTGAATTCTTAAATTGTCTTACTGGAATTTTCTTTATTGCAGACAAAATATCTTTAATAACTGCCATAAATTATCTATCTATTACTGAATAACGTATTTTTATGGTTGCTAAAAATTCTTTGTTGAATTATCCTCATTATCATCTATAGTTATCTATGAGCTCCTATAAAATACTTTACTCTTGTTAAAAATTTAATTTACTGATGTATTGTATTCAAATTTCTTCATACGAATTTACTACAGTAGCTAGATACTTTAATATGGTTACTACACACGATCTTTAAAATTGATCTTCATAACCATCGATATACGTTTTTTAACAACTATAAGTTGATTTTCAGTCTTTAAAATGTGCGTTATAGCCATAATAAACTTGAGCGGGCCGTTATTGGCTTCGGCTATTCGCGAAACAACCCGAAGCGGCCATAATTGTTTATTTTGTAATTTTTCTGTGCATTCCAATTATTGCTTCCGTGCAAGCATGTAGCATCAGCCCGTTCATTTGTGATCAGGTGTTTGTGTCATGTCGCGCCATTTTTTGCTGTAAGCATTGATTAGTTAGTGCGTTGCGTTGGTGAATTATTTAAATCATTTTGAATTATTTATCATTTATAACCTTGGATTTTGGATTCACACTGGCACTGGTCTAACAATGGCGTGTAAAGTTGCCCTTCTAGAGTGGGGCTTACAGTCATTTATCGAAGGTGAGCTATGAGTAGGTATAAATATAACCCCCTCAATGCTTTCAATAATTTTCAGATTTGGAATAATTATTGCACAAAGCAACTGAAGCTAGGATTTTCTGCATTATTTTTTTTTTTTTTGAAAAACAAGTGTCCTTTTTAAGAAAATATAAATTAAAAATGAAAACTCTCTTATTACCTGCTTTTGCTTTTTCCAAGTAGTATTTTTTATATTATATACTTAAGTAGTTATGTAGGTATACATATACGATTCGAAATTTTGTTGATTTATGTGATTACTGTAAATGCAGCTTCTATTTCTTTAATGTCACCATAATAATATGTAGGTATCAACAATTAATAAAAGTTTTATTAAAAAATACCCATTGTCTTTTATTTTTACCTCTTCCCAAATGCAATAGGTATAATAGTACCATAACATTTTTAATAACCCTTAGGCCCAGTTGTACAATCTTGGTTCAAGACAGAATTCAGCTGAACTCGACTGGTACTTGAACTTCCCCATTTGAAATGCATTGCTGTCAAAAATAGCTAGAGTTTGATTAATAGCTGACAGCAATGTATTTTAAATGGAGAAGTTCAAGTACCAGTCGAGTTCAGCTGAACTCTGTTATTAACCAAGATTGTATAACTGGGCCTCATAAGGTTATCTTGTTATGATTATAAAAGGAATTTTTGGTGGTCAAAAAAAAAATATTAATGGTATAAAGATATTTATCTGTTATTATTAAAATGTTTATATTATCACTTATAAAGACATATTAAGGGTTAATATACTTACAATTTAATAACCATCATCAAATATTTATTGACAGTTAAAAAATCGTTTTTTAGCCATTCAAAACTATTTTTAATGGTCTTTAGGCGATTTCAGTAAATTGGTCTATCAATGGTAGCAAAGTAGTAGTTTATAAAGTGACTTTTATAATGGTAACTACAGCGCTTTTCTGTCCCCCATTTTATACGATATTTTTATTAAGGTTATTAAGATTTTTATAATGGTCTAAAATTAATTCTCTCAGTGTAATTTCTTCTTCAAGAAAAAATGATGGGTCGGTTTTCCTAACTTAATACTCTTATCTAGTACGGTTTCTTCAACGTTGAATAAGAGGAATGCAAGACAGCTTGCAATGATTGTACGCGAACTTGAATTATAATCTATAATTTATTATTAACCGCACCAGTGAAATAATAACAATTTACTTTGATACATTCCTATTTAATTTCAATTATATCCATTGGTTATTATAATTTTCTACTTGAAAAAATTTAATTTTTGTCTGAAAATCGACTTTTTAATAGTTGAAGTATTCAATAAACTGATAAAAAATCTACCGATACAGCTCTTCCTCGAAGACATATGTGAATGGCGCCCGCTGGCTAAACACCCTGCAAGCAACGCTACCGCGGATACCCCTGCAGTCTTCCAGCGAAGGAAATAAATGAAAACCCAGGGCCAATAGTGCGTTTCCCATAAGAAAAATTAAAAATAAACCCCACAAGAAGCCCTGGTTTACCAAGGGTCTCAAGGTTTCTTCAAAGAATCTTAGATCTCTACATACCATCAGAAGGTTTACGTACTGTCCAGTTTTCCACCAATATTTTTTGAGTTATCGCTCCATGTATCGTAGATTGATGTCCTTAGCAAAGGAAACGTATTATCGTGACCGCTTGAGAAAATCAGGGAATAAACAGAAAGAAACCTGGAATATCATCAATGATATTCGCCGCAGTAATGAACATAAGGTAGTGGATGAACCTGATGTGTCGCCCGATTGCTTAAATAAGTTCTACTGTACCATTGCTGAGAGACTGTCCAGTGAAATATTGCCATCTGTGGATCCACTTTCCTATCTGTCGAATATCTCCGTCGGAAATTCCTTCTACTTTCTACCTGCTGATTTGTTGGAACTTAAGACGACACTTCTATCCATTAAGAATAAGGATTCATGTGGAATTGATTGTCTATCTGCTAAGGTATTTTTAAACATGCCTGATTCTGTTTTGTCAGTGCTCGTGGAAGCTATAAACTCATCTTGGCTGAATGGTGTTTTTTCGGCAGTCTTAAAAACTGCTAAAGTAATTCCGCTGCACAAAGGCGGAAATCTTGATAATCCATCGAACTTTCGTCCTATTGCGCTTTTGTCAACGTTATCTAAAATAATCGAAAAAATGGTAAAGTCAAGATTGTCATCGTTCTTAAGCAGGAACAATATTCTGAGTGTGGTTCAGTTTGGATTTCGAGAGGGCAGGAGTACGGCTGACGCTATGTTTCATTTGCTCAGTATGCTTTTCAGTCACATTAATGATGGTGGAGTGACCGCGGCAGTTTTCTGCGACCTGTCGAAAGCATTCGACTGTGTTAGCCATGATATTCTGCTGCGTAAACTCAGCCAGTATGGCATCAGAGGGGTGGCTCTTTCTTGGTTTCTGTCTTACTTGAGTGGACGAACGCAACATGTATATGTGGGAACTTCTTGTTCATCATCCCATGCCATTAACTGGGGGGTACCTCAGGATTCGGTGCTTGGACCCCTCCTCTTTCTTTTGTATATTGATGACTTGGCTAGTCTGAAAATTATGGGCAAATTTACTATTTTCGCGGACGACACGACCATTGTGTGGCACTGCCCAGATGTTGTTTCATTGAGTGCCAGTGTTGTGTCAGATTTGAAACAAGTTAGGATTTGGTGTGATGCCAATATGTTGTCTTTCAACCTTGACAAGACTAAGGTGGTTGCTTTCGGATGTGCTTTGGATGGCTTGGTTGTTGGGAGTGTTCCTGTTCCAAGTGTGTCGGAGTCTACGTTTCTTGGGCTTACAATTGATCGTGAACTGAGATTTGAGTCTCATATTCTTTCTTTGGCAAAGAAAATATCTTCAGGCTGCTTTGCTGTGAAGCTGTCTACTCGGGAATTGGGTGCCGAGGTTGGGAGATCAGTTTATTTTGCACTTATTGAATCTAGACTTCGCTACGGTATAGCCTTCTGGGGTGCCGCTAGTAAACAACTGCGTAACTCTTTGTTTGTGATTCAGAAGCGTGCCGTGAGATATATTTACAGGGTATCACCAAGAACATCTTGCAGACCCCTTTTTGTTAAAAATGGAATTCTAACGCTCACTTCTTTGTATATCTTGGAGACTGCCTGTCTGATTTTTGCGAATAGGGAAAAATTTGCCAATTAATGTTCTGGATATGTGACCCGTCAGCATATGCACTTGCGACTTCCTATACCCTCATTGGCTCTTATTAGGAAGGCTATAATTTATGAGGGGGGCAAAATGTTCAACCATTTACCGCAGACTGTAAGGAGATCTCCCAATCTTAGGATTTTTAGCAATAATTTAAGGAGGACTTTAATGACCAAAGCCTACTACAGCCTAGGCGAATTTTATGCTGACAGGTTTGACTAGTTTTTCCTAATGCCCCAGTGAATATTCATGGAATTTTTAGATTAGGTTTTATGGCTTGACTTTTGATTTTTCAAATACTAATGTGAATTTTGTTCTTGATTTTAAGATATTTTTGTATTTAAATTATAAGTTTTATTAAAAAATTTATTTGTTGTAAGTGCTTTTTTTATACCTACATATTTTTTGTTCTCTATTTTTAATTTTTTTGTATTAAGAATGGCTTTGTCTACAACAATTGTTTTTATGACAATAAAGCATATTTTGATTTGATTTGAACCAAGAAGAGGGATCCTGTAACTGTCCACCCAGCGACTGCCAGCAATAACGCGCGAAAAATACCACTAGCAAACTTGACAGTTATAATGCCAGCGATCGGAGAGATGGTCAGCAGCAGCCGGCGATAAAAAAGACATTGATTTTGAGCATACACCAAAAACTATCTGTTGGATCGATAGGGGAATACCAGCTCAGAAAATTGTCCAAATAAGTCCAAGAGATATTAGAAGTTGGTTCGAACCATGATGACTGCTATGCAAAGAATAACATTCAGAGGATCCGCAATCCAACGAAACAGGCCAGTAGCTAAGGTAGGAGTGCCAATACTTATCAAATGAGTACAAGAACACACCTTTCTGGGAATCAATGAAGAATGTGAGATAGAAGCTTCTCGACCTTACCTCTCAAAGATCTAATCTTGGAAAATGACATTTCAGATCGTTTTTCTCCAACGTGGAACTCCATTAGAAATGCAAACTGAAGGAGACTTAATGAGTATACAGACACAAGTAGATTCTCCGTCATCTGACAGGAACAACCAACGTGGCTAGCACCTGGACGTCGTCAACCAACAGTATTGGATCATGGCTGTCTTTTGCAATCTTGAAGATGACGTCCCAATAAAACCAACTGAAGATGTTTCTTCGGATGGTAACTCAGTACAACTTACAATCGGGACAAGATTACGAGAATAGAACGCCCCAGACCTTTTAGCTGGCTAGAAGAACTTTAGAAAAATTAAAGACAATATAGTATCTCCAGGAATCAATCAGAAGCCAGAGGACAATCATGCCACTGTTGCAGAAACGCGACGGGATGGCATAAACAATAACACAAATGATGAAAAAGTCGAGGCTCTTAAAATCTCATTGCGAAGAGAATGGCAGGACACAGAACCACCAGTCAGAAATTAAGATGATAGTAGACTAAGGGCCGATACTTTTGCTCTCGATTAACAAATTTGATACGTTGTCAAAGTTTTGCATGGACCAAGGTCTATATAAGTATGATGTGGTTAGAGAACATTCAAAGCCCTGATTATTTTTAACGGCTGTCAAATGAGAGCAAAAGTACCGGCACTAAATGTCAAGAAGAGCTCCTGGCTCAGAAATAGTCTCCAATAAAATGATCGAACATATACCAAAGAAAGCCGTGATGGGCTATTATCGTTATCAATATTACCATCACTATCTTGAAATTACAACACTTCCCTCATTGCTCGAAGCCTGCGGAAGAAATTATGCTAAGCAAGTCAGGAAAGGATGAAAAGTTCCCACAGAACTGTCGTCACGCCAGCCCCTCTCAGATAAACATGCAACCAGGAACTCAGAATAGTCGAAAACGCCATCGATGGATTTAATTGGAAGAACAGAGCTGCGAAGTCGAATGAGACTTCCACAAAGCCTGGCATTACTAATTCGCAGGATGATTTATGGTGGCTATCAAGCAAAGACTTGCAAACTGGTTCATAATTACCCGACCGGTAGAACTTTCGTCGTGAAGAGTGGCAAACATCGCTCAAGAACTAGAGAACTGGAAATGGTCGGTGCTCGCACCAAACTTGTGCAACCCATACGTACGGAACAGGAAACGACGATTTTATTATACATAAGACGGCCACAGTGGGTTGGGGTTAAAGACAAGCTCCTGGAACAAATTACCTCATCTCATTTAACAAAGTAACCTCAAAATCTTGTCTTAGACGGACCTCTGCGACTTTGTTGTTTGATAAATGGAGGTGAATTAACTGATTCAAAAGCCGCTTTCCAGCTGTGTGCTTCAAGCACTGTGCAGCACAGTGTTCTGTGTTTGAAACGCAAAACTTAGCAGCTCTTGAAGCGCAGTACGGCTGGAACACGAACACGCGCTTGAAGCATTTGCGCGCGCAAAAGTTCGATTGCGTGCTCAAAAGCGTCAGCTGGAAAGCGGCTAAAGTAATCTAGTATCTGGAACTGTCAATCTGAAGACTGTCAAGCACTGTCAAGGACTGTATTGAAAATTCTTCAAGTCACAATACCGAGAGTTAGGTAGTATAGACTTTGTCTTTTGTGAGAGGACCAATATATATAAAAAAAAGATTCTTTTTTAGTACATTTTAGAGATAATCCACAACCATGGAAAGACAGCCAATGACAATAACAGCCGACGGACGATTGACACAAACCAAGGACTATAACTAAATAGGATTGCCTATTATAGTTAAACGCCGATACCCTTGTGACGTCACTAAAGATGCGCGTCTCCCTTTTATGTGGACCTTCGTCTTTACCCCGACTCATACCCTAAGTCTAAAAAGTTGTGTGAGAGGCGATAGTTTTTAGGAAGTTTCACTTCTACCACGTGTACGGCGCTGCACATTATTGTTTATATTTTTTTCTTTTTTATTGTCTTAACTTTCTGTTTCTTTTCCTCTGCCAAATGCGAAGTCTACCGTCCTAAAACACTTTGTAATATTATGTGAGCAAACTTGCCCCTGATAATGAGGTTTTCTATATACCGAAACATGTAGGGCTCTTTAACGTGATTAAAGTATTTTGTGGGGAAACTCTTTGTGATTTCTTTCGGAATTATAGAAAATATAGGTATTCTAAAATATAGCGCTCACAAACGATAAATGCCGAAAGTGTCACGTACCTATTCGCCGAAACGGTCGAACATGTAATATCAGGATGTAAACTACTAGCAGGCATTGAATATACAAATAGGCATAACACAGAAGTTAGCTGACATAATCGACCAAGCGATAGTAATACAATGCCAGCTGCACATGGACTGACAACCCTATTATACATACTCACCACAAACAATACTAGAAATAAAAACTATAAATTATAATGACACCATGCCACAGACACCAGACACCTTACACAGATTGATCTGGAAGAAAAAGTACTTACATACACAAGCACAGAAAGCAATCATACTTCACACATGTATCATAACAAGATCTTTTCAAAATCAAAAATAACCATCTGATAGACTTGGTATAACCCCTCTATGGGAAGAAATAAATAAAACCAATTAAAAATTTGAATTATTTATAATGTTAGGTACCTCTTATAATAATGAAAATAAATGCTCTATTTGCCAAATGATTATATTTCCGAATTTACATGTAACATGGTGACAAACCTCAAATAAATCTGAAATTCGAAGAAATGGGGTCTAGGTATTTAGGAATAAGTTACATTTTAAAATTCCAGAAGTTAATCAAGAATTTCAAGGAACTCCTATACTCAGTCTTCTCATTTTTCCATGGTAACTATTTTATAACCAGACCTAGAGACGTATATGGAACAATCAACGGATGTTTTAGTCATTATGATTAAATTTGCAGAAAAAATGTCAATCCTATTCTGATGTCATATTGATATAAATACTTGTCAATAGAGGAATGATTTAAAATCACAATCCATCTATATTCAAAAGCTCCTGACAATAATCACAGTCCTATTATAATGCTCCAAATACTGCGCGAAAAACTGATAGAATAACTTTACTTCATCAAAATTGAACATCAATATTTTTTGAAAAAATCTGCGATTTTCTGAAGTTTCAACGTATTCCGCAGGTCGAATTATTCATTTTAAAACAAACAAAAAATTAATTCTATTTCACGTAGAAAATTCACTGATCTCAAAAATAAATGGATAAACCAAGAACGCTTCTAATGCTGCTACTTTACGAGGTCATAGTAGATACATGTACTGTGCGTGCGCAAAATATAGCCAATGAAAATGGAGGATATTTCAAAATTTAGAACAGTTGTTCGAAATATAAGACACTACGCAGGCGTTAGGCTGTTCCGTTGCACAACTGTTCGTAGAATATTGACCCCAAATTTTCGCACAAGTTTAGCCAATCAAGCCGTCCGATTGTTTATCCATTTATTTTTGAGATCAGTGAGAAAATTAAGTAGCCGGGGTAAAAAACGCAGCTTTCTATGTATTATTCTGAATTGACTGATTTGTAGGTATAATGAAAGCAATATTGTTCCATATATATAAAATAATTATTATTTAATATTTTCATTCTTTTATTGTAAATACATAATTATCCATAATATATGATACGAATGACTTTGCAATAAAAACCAAAATAATCTTAGCACAGCTTTAAATGCGAGGCTGGTTAAAAGAAATAAAGTTGCAAGTCATATTTCGGTCGCACTTATTGAAAAGTATACACTTTTGACAAGAACGAGGGCTTTGTAATGAAAAGTGGTGGCCGACAAAGAGTTTTCGAGAAAATAAAAGCAACTTATGTGTTGGGAATTGACAGCAATAGTTTAGGTAAGTATTTGTTTTTATAAAGTTGATTTGATTGAAAATATTATTTCATGATGATACTATTGAGATCAATAGTAGAATATCCGCTGTGTTTCATCTGGTCACGGTGAATGGTTCTAATTTACACCATGCTTAAATATCTAAAGTGGAATAGATTTCATTAGAAAGCACTGAAGCAATGGAGCAATGGAAAAATTGATCCCAAGCAAGTCAGCAAGATACACGCAAAAAAGATTGATGCAGTAAAAACGTACCCATTTTTTTGACAAAAAGTTTCCAAAACGCTGTGCAAGTCTGTGGCCCATGAACTTCATGTTGAAATCAACATTGGTCAGCCAAAATGCCAAAGTTCTAAAGTCCATCAACGCCATAAGGATAAGGAAGAAAAATACAAAATTATGGTTCTCGAAATAAATACTGGGAACAAGGTGATGCTGAATATTGTGCGGATGGCGCTAAATAAAAAATGTTTATAAGTAATAGAAGGAAAGATTCCAAACAAAGAGCAAAATGCAGAAGTCATACTAATATACAAAAAATAGACAACACATAGAAAACTATCATCCTCTGCTTATCACATTTGTATAAGCTGGTAATAAAAAGAATGATGAACCGGTTTGACCAGCAAAATAGACTCCTGCCAAGCAGGTGGAATTTGTGAAGGATATGGTATACCTATACTACATACCGACCATTTGCAGACCTTTCGTTCTTCTCATTACTATTCCACCACACTTGGTTTTTGTGAATTGCCAGAAGGCCTTCGACTCCGTCGAAACCGGGGAATTTCGAAATCATTAGATAACACGAGAATAGACTCCAGAATTACAATCCTTATCAAACAATAATTGTATGATAATGCATCCATCCCAGTAAGAATAGAAGAGGATCTAATAATAAGAAGAGGTCCCAATTAAAACAGGAGTGATTAAATTATTTATACTAACCCTAGGACGTTGACTCCAAACCGTTAGACTGGCAAAATAATGCAGACGACATTGTGATCATTACCAGTACGAAGAGCTCAATACATGTTCGGAAAACTTCACCGTGCCATCACTGAAAATTGGACTTGAAATTAACCTAACAAAAACAAAGATCATATGTACATAAAAAATGCGCGTAACTGTAAGCCATCAACTCCCTGAAGTATTCCTGGGATAAATTTTATCTAGGATAACAAATTCAGCTCGGTAAAAAAAAACAGTCTCCCGAAATCTCAAGATAATTATTATAATATGCTTCTCTTGTGCATCAGCTTGTCACGCTAGGATTTATTATTAAATTCAAATACTTCCCTAAAAATCTTGAAATGAAAGAGAGTCATGCTTTGAACTATGTTAAGGGACATAATTCTAGATAAAGTTGTATACAAGAGGACTGCCGTGACGGATGTGCGTAAAGCATGTACTTCGTTGAACATGTTATGTAGTTCAGCTGATAAACAATACGAGAATGTATACTATTGTTTATCAAGGTTGTTGGCTTTCTAGGCGTTTGTATAATAATTTTTGGTCGAAGCTTTTCAGGAAAATATTAAATTTTAGCAAGAATTCAAATCGTAAAGAAACAAACAACAAACCAGACTCGAGAAAATCCTGGAATGGCAAAATGGTAAAATCAAAAATGCAATGGAAGAAATATCTGAAGTCGACTGTTTTTCAGGAAGTTGTAACCATGCACCAATGGATAGTTTTGAGAAGAAAAGCAGAAAAAGGAAAACGGTTGAAATGTAACTTAAGATAAGGCTTCTCCTGCAACCGTTAATAACGTTAAGCCTTCACCATATGACGGCCTTACATCATGGGCGATGGTAGGCATCAGTTCGAGACTGTTGCAGTAGCTAATGGTTGAAGCTCTGATGACATGGCTACAGGCTTAATTGTAACATTGAGAAGCCCTGCCTTAGATCTATTGGAGACTCTTCCACTAGCTTCCCATTAAAACTATGGTGTGTTTGTTAATGCGTTACAGCGACGAACAAGATAACTTGAAAGCAGGACATTAAGCTTGACTAGTACGGCTGGGATCTCCCTCTCCTGGTTTCTTTTCAAGACTTCAATGGAAAACTTGAAATGGTAGGTACCTCCGCGTAAAAAGAAGAGGTTTAAAATGTAACTGTAGAATATGGATGGGTGAGATCTCGCTCCCCCATTATCATAAAAAAAAACAAAATGATAGGTAGATTAGTTTCATATAAGTCGCCAAAAAATTGTCCATCAGCGATTAATTTTATAAGAGCAAAGTCCTCCATCAGCTAAAGAGCTGCCAATTAGTAATTTAGACACCATCCATGACACCAAAAACCATAGCCGCTTTCCAGTATGGGAGTGTGACGCACGAAGCTACTCGGGGCGTTGGGCTCCCGAGCTGTACGTATGCGTCAACCTGTCAGCTGTCACATCCGTGGGTGGCTATTTATTTATTTATTTCTTGTTATATCTCAAGATTGAACATTTTAAAAAATATAGTTTTGATTCTCTTTCATTTTTGATAAATAAAAAAACAAACTGCACAAACAAACAGATAATTATTTTTAAAATTTGACATATTTGACACTAAGACAGGCGTCTCACGCCATGATACTGGAACGGTACAAATCTAGTGCGTGGCGCCCCCGAGGTGCTCTAGAGCGCGCCAGAGCGCGCCAATGTGCATACTGGAAAGCGACTCATGTTCATCGTTGATCGTGCTCACGTTTGCGCCCTGCGGTAAAATGCAGCAGACTGGGATTGACGTTAGAGAAGAAAACAGGGACGTAGTTTAGGTGTTTTTTTTTGTTTCTTTCAATATTGCATATTTTCTTTTTGTTTTTTTAAACGAATATAAGCAATTTTATTGTTCCGTATAGACATTTTGTATATAAAAATCTTAGGTTATTGTTGCGGATTTATGGAAAAGGATTTTTTATAAATTTTTCTTTCAACGAACGTGCGTTAAGCTAGCCTCTACGTATGAGAACGCAAAGTTTGGAAACTCTATGTGCACGTTTTTTTTGTCCATATACCCAACTACCGCCAAAACGCGATTCTCGATTCTCTGATGTTTTAATCAAGGTTTTAATGTAATCTAAATAAAATAATGTAATACTTAAATACAAAGGTAGATGAAATGTTATATGAGTTATTAGATATTATTGAGAATTATAAGTCCTGTGAAACAATTGTCTGTAATAATCTATCAAAAGTACAAATTTTTGAGAATAACAACATAAACTTCAGCATAATACATATAAACATAAGAAGTATATATAAAAACTTTGATGACTTTCTGGTTTTTGTCGAGTCAACTAAAAATAAATTTGATATTATCGTGATGTCAGAAACGCATTACATTTATAACTTGAATGACTTTAGTATACCTGGGTACAATATTTATTTTAATAATAGCTCACTAAATAAATGTGACGGTTGCGTTATTTATGCTAAACAAAAACATATTATGGAAAATCAAGTGATTGTAGAAAATACTTTAGAAATTGTGGAAGACTCTATAAAAAAACAACATCAAACTATAGTCATTCTTGCCACTTACAGATGTTTTTTCACCAGTAAGGAGGAGTTCCTGGAAAATTTGGAAGCAGTTTTGGAAAGAATAGTGTTTGATCGAAATAAAGTGTACATCTTTGCTGGGGACATAAACATTGACCTGCTAACAACTGAAGTGACCTCATCAAGTGTCTATTTATCATTGATGCAAAGTTATGGTTTCGTAAGTGTCATAAATAAAGCTACGAGAAGGTTTGGCAATTCTGAATCATGTTTAAATCATTTTTTTGTTCGTTGTAAGGTTGACCTGTTTGAAAAAATTAAAGCAATGGTGCTTGAACATAGCTTGACGGATCATGATCCTATCCTTCTCAATTTACCAATAATGGTTACAACAATCCCTGCAAGAAACAAAAAAATATATCAAATAGTTTGCTATGATAAACTTACCAAGTTGATGGAGAGAGAGGGATGGGATGGTGTATTTCAGAACTGGGATAGCGATTCTTGTACACATAATTTTGTCGGTAAATTAAATTCATTAATTTCGATAGCCACTAGAAATAAGGCAATTTCTAGCAAAAAAAATAAGAATTAAGCCTTGGATCACTTGTGGCCTTCTAGTGTCTATCAGAACCAGAGACAAATTAAAAAAACAATGTACTCTAAATCAGAACAATATTTTTCTATTAAACAGATATAAAAAGTACCGCACTGTTTTGTCTAAGCTTGTGAAAAATGCCAAATATTTCTATTATAAAGAACAAGCTCAAAAATATGCAAAAGATCCAAAAAAACTATGGGGGGTGATAAGGGAGGCTACAGGTGATAAAAGTTGTCAGGCTGAAATAAAAAA
This sequence comes from Ceutorhynchus assimilis, assembly GCA_917834065.1. NCBI lineage: Eukaryota > Metazoa > Arthropoda > Insecta > Coleoptera > Curculionidae > Ceutorhynchus > Ceutorhynchus assimilis. The sequence continues at coordinate 16,124,755 of OU892277.1, read as the reverse complement.
TATAGTTAACTCTAATAACACAATAATTACAGATAAAAAGGATATGGCAAATGCCTTTAATGAATATTTTACGAACATAGGTAGCAAGTTGGCGGAAAGCATTATAAAATCAAACAGCTCTATACCTGGACACTGTTGTTAGTGGGGAGAGACTGGAAAATTCTTTTCGTTTAGACCCAGTCTCTGAAAAAGAAGTCTTAAGGCAAATAAATAACTTAAAAGATGGGGTAAAGGGGGGGGGGGGGTGATAGAATCAGTTCAAGTATTGTAAAAAAATATAAAGATATTTTAGTAAAGCCACTGTGTCACGTTATAGGTGCTGGCAAGTTTCCTGAATGCCTTAAAACAACTATTATTATTCCTCTTTATAAACAAGGGGACAGAAAATCGATGAACAACTATCGGCCAATAGCACTAACCAGTACAATTAGTAAAATTATAGAAAAATGTCTCAAGAGCAAGTTAGTTAAATTTTTAGAAAAAAAACAAAATTTTGAACGATAGTCAGTTTGCTTTCAGGGAGGGTGTCAGTACCGAGAATGCATTGTGTAGGGTGACGGAAACAATTTTGAAAAATTTAGACCAAGGAAAAAAAGTAATTGGACTGTTTCTTGACCTTCAAAAGGCCTTTGATACTGTGGCACACCGAATCCTGCACAAACGTCTGGAACATATTGGAATTCGAGGTGTCCCCAATAATTTAATTATGTCATATTTGACTAAAAGAAAACAAAGTGTCAATATTACAGGAGAAGAAAGTGACAGACTAGAGGCAGGAATCGGCTTGCCACAGGGTACTGTATTGTCGCCTTTACTTTTCAATATTTATGTAAATCAGATATTTTCGGTTTCAGATGAGTGTAATGTTTTTTGCTTTGCTGATGATACGGGGGTGGTGATTTGTGGGGATGATTGGGGACAGACAAAAAGAATAGCAGAAATGGTACTCTTTAAAATTAAATGTTGGCTAGATACTTCCTTGCTATCATTGAATGTTGATAAGACTAAATTTGTTGCTTTTTCGTTATCTTCGCGGTCACTTCCCGAGTATCAAAATCTTATAGTACATGAATCACAATGTAAACAAGATAACCGGTGTCACTGCAATCAATCCATAGGGAGAAGGGACAGTTTAAAATATTTGGGAGTTATAATAGATGAGAATTTTACTTGGAAGGTTCAAGTTCAACAGGTAACTGATAAAATTCGGAAAGTTATTTTTAAATTCTATGAATTGAGAAACATTTTGCCCTTAAAAACCTTAAAAACAGTTTACTATGCTCTAGTAGAGTCCATTATGAACTATGGATTGATTGTATGGGGTAGTGCTGGAGTAACTATAATGAATAAACTACAAATAGCTCAAAAATGGATTATAAAAATCATGCTTTTCAAAAATAGGACATACCCAACGCACCTGTTATATAATGAAAGTTATTTGCTGACTCCTAATTAACTTTTTTTTAAATCCGTTATTAGATTTATGCTAAAAAACTCAACATATCGAGAAGCTATAAATCATAATATTAATACAAGAAATGTAATGCAAAATAATGTTATGTTGCAAAACCCTAGACATGCTGTGTGTCAAACTCACATTTATTGTGTAGGACCTAAAATTTACAATAACTTGCCTGTAAGTATAAGATCAAAACCTTATCACTCAGTAAAAAAAACAGTTAATGAGTGGTTAATTGAAAGTAATTTTAATGTAAACTATCTAATATAATATTATAACATAGATATTTATTTAATTACACATAGCTAATTATAAAAATTGTTACTTACCTCAAAAGAATAATTATTAATAAGTTAGAAAAGCACACTCACAGTATTTAAAATACCATTGTGTGCTATTAATTGCAATAGTGAGGAATTTTTTAAAATTAGTTAAATTACTAGAATGTTGTTAAGTCAGTTGAATCTGTTAATATTATTAACTATTAAATTTATTCTATTGTTCCTTTGTAAACTATTGCCAATAAATAAATAAATAAATATATCACACCTACGGTAACGCTCCTTACAGCACTCGTGTCACGTGTGTTTACCACGACTCGATCTACGACCTCGTTGTGGCAATATTCCCCACTCGTCTCGTTACTGTGAATGAAGCTCATAACGTACTAGTAATCTCAATAACTAGGTATTATGTTTATCACACATTTATACATTTTCTAAAAAAGGGTTTCCGCCTGAGTTCGACTCTGTTTCAGTATAATCAGATGTAACTCTAAATATATTTTAAATGATTAATGTAGGGATCGCCGAGAAGCCTAATTATCGTAAAATGCTGGCCACTGATACAGAATTATTTTATAAGAAGACGCCATTTAAAAATGGTACCTAGCATTCGGGAATGTGAAAATTATTCAATTTGAGAATATGATATGATATATGTTATTATTTACAACTAGTGAATTGAAAATTATCAAAGGGACCAATCTAATTTTTCAAAAATTTAGATGTTTTTCCTAAAACTTCAATAAACGTGAGGCGCGCTAAAATTTTTTTAGAAATATGATGGCATATATTTCACAGTAAAACTTAATTTCGCAGTCAAAATTTTGGTCCCTGTGTTGTCACAAAACAACGTCTCTGAATAGTGTATACTTACTGCATAATTAAAATGGCTTCTTATATATTGTCACCTTACCTTACTTACATCTTGTAAATGTTTTCTAGACTGCCTTGTCTGTCTAATTCAAAATATAGCTTTCCGCAGCTTTCAAAAGTTAAAAAACTGTTCCTTCTTTTTTTTTCAATTTTATTGTTGGTATTACTAAACTTTGGTATTACAGGCTCCATTTTTACTTTAACCCTTTATAGGGCAGAATATTGCAGTTTGGTTTTGAACCAAATAAGAATGAGTTTGAGTTTATTATGGTCTAGAAAAGAGGTATTGTTCGTTATTTTGATTTTTTTACTGTTTTTTTGTGTTTTTTTGAGGTGGTTGATTTTTCAACCAGAGTCCATTCGGGAATATCGAAATGACAGTGGACATCTCATATCAAACAGGTCATTTGGCTCCAAATCTGCCATTTTTTCCAAACACAATTTTTTATCCATCGTTTATCCCAAAAATATTTAAAAATCAGGAAAAGATTTTCCTAAATTGATCACTTCTATTTTTTTAAAAATATATTTTGATGTTAGGTCAGAACTAATGTACAAATATTTTCCCTGCGACAAACCTTATAAACAAAACAATTATGTAATAACAATCTTATATTAGTAGCTAACTCACCTGCAAAATATCAGGCATTTATATAAACAATGAATGGGTAAAAATTAATAATAACGTGCGGAGCAACAACACAATATGAATTATATGGAAACACACTGGTTGATATTTCAACCGTTTCCTAACTATTTTTTTAAATTTTGGTGATCTGGTCGAAAAATCCACCAGTGTGCGTTAAACAAGGCGCATTTTATTAACTGGCAGATATTTAGACCGGTATTCCTTCAAAATATATAATTTTTCGCACCGGTTGATATATCGACCGGTATCCTATAAAGGGTTAAGCAGGGTATCTGTTTCAAGTGATACCATTATCGCTATCTCTGAAACGGTAATAGCTACGAGGTCGGTTAAATTAGACAAAAGTGGCAGATTTTATGTCCAATAAAGGCAAGTTCACAGGGTTATCAAATTTTTGTTCATTTCCGAGATATGAGGGAAAATGAATATTTCAAATATTATCATCTCTAGAAAAAAGTGTTCAATGCAAAAGTTCCAAGATTTCTTCTTCTCTACAAAATGGTGTAATTATTATCTTCACATGGCTGTCAGATTTTTAGATATCATTACCAACTTCATTTTTTTAAATACGGACCTTGATTTTTTATTTTATTTTTTAAAATAATTTTTCCCTCCCTTCGAAATGTTCCATGGCTCTGGTGTTTCCCGACGTTTTTTGTATGGAAATAGCTATCATCAACACTTTTTCCTTAGTACGGACCTGATGTAATCCACGCCAAGCTAAAATACGGCATTTCCTGCTGCATTTGGTATATCTTTTTATTCTTTGTCTGGAATTCAGTTTTACTGTGGTCTACTTCAATTTTACGTTCGTAATCATTTACATCCCAAGGGACAAGTTTTGTATGGATACTTGGTCTTTAATGTAATCCCATATGAAAAAATCCAATGGGGAGAGGTCAGGTGAACAAGGCGGCCTGTTTGTGGGACCGTTATTACCAATCCAGCGATTGGGTACATTATTGAGAAATCTTGTACATCTGGGGTCACGATGTGCCGGGGCACCATCTTGCTTGACGTACTTGAAGTTTCTGCTCACAATTCAAGGAAGATCATCTAAACATATCCTGCAAATCATTCCGTAAAAATAGCGTAGGTACCTTCAACCATTGAGGTTCTCTTCAAAAAAGAAGAGACCCACTACCGAGCCCACTATTTTCAAGTCGAGGATTCCAAGCCAAACATTGATAAATTGATACCGGCCAAATCTCTCCTGGAAAGCTGTTCTCTATGAATTTGTTGGTTTTCATAGGTCCAACGATAGTAGATATTGCGTATAAACCACCCGTTATTGTAAAAATAATGACAAAACGCACATCATGCGTGATCGCATTGGCTCTGTTCCAACCGACATGAGAACCGTTCTAGAACGATAATATCCAGTCGATCAATTCATTTGTCAAGTAGGATAAACGTTCAACTTATTGAAAAATAGGTGGGCAAATGGAAATTACTGGTTCTGGAACGGTTCTCATGTCGGCTGGAACAGAGCTAATGATGTACCATTGCGATAAAAAAAAAAGTACAACAGAAATCTCCAAAATCTCCTGGTCTATGATACAATAATTCAATTTATAACCAAAAATTACATTATTATGGCATTTTTTGAAAAGGTTTTAACCTAGATAGCTTCGGATGACATTATTTTGGCATTTTGCACCCTTTAATTCTTAACCTAGAATATGTCATTGCCTGAACCCAACATATTTTGGAATCTTTATTCACTGTCAAAATTTTGTATGTTATACACCGGGAGCTTAAATTGGGGTTAATTTTTGTGCTACTGTTTTTTGATCGCAATTGTACAAGATTTCTCAATAAATTTGTACCCAATTGTTGGATTGATAATAACGGTCCCATAAACTGGCCGCCTCTTTCACCCGACCTCTTCCCATTGGATTTTTCCATATGGAGTTACATAAAAGACCAAGTATCTATACAAAACTAGTCCCTTGGATGTAGATGATCTCAAAACGTAAAATTCAAGTAGACAGTAGACTATAGCAAAGTTTCTTCCAGAATACTGCAAGACTTGAGAAACAATGGGGAACATTTTCAACACTTACAATAGTGTTACCGGTCGCATTTTTTTAACTTTACATATGTATTTTGTTTGGTTATAGTTATTTATGTCTTGAAGTTAAAAAAAAATGTGTGTAGTTGAATAAATTTTTACATCTCTTTATGTTGGTATTTTTTCTCAATAAATTTAACATATTCTTATTTAAAACTAAATTTCAGACAAAGAATGAAGAGATATACCTAATGCAGTTGGAAATGCCGTATTTTAGCTTGGCTTTGAAATACATCAAGACCGTACTAAGGAGAAAGTATTGATGATGGTTATATCCATACCGAAACGTCGAGAAACACGCCTGAGCTATAGGTCATTTTAGAAGGAGACAAAAATTATTTCGAAAAATGATATAAAAAAACCAGATCAGTATTTAAAAAAATTAAGTGGGTGCTGATATTGGCATCCTTGTCAACTTATACCTTTTTAATGGACACTAAAATCTGCCACTTTTGTCTAATTTAACCAACCTCGTAGCTCTCACCGTTTGGGAGATCCTAGTGGTATCACTTGAAACGGACACCCTGTATAATGTTCCACTAAAATTACTATAAAATGTTTATATAACTGTTTTTTAGTTGAATAACCAGTTAAATATATTTTATACCCTAGTATGAAGAGATTCAGGAGAGTTTATAAAATAAATAGTTTTTTCTACAAACGTGTTAAAAATGCAATTTTTAACACCGCCCCGAAGCATTAAAAATGTTACTTTATCGCACTAGTGCCATAAAGTCTTTATAGCACTAGTGTTAAAAGTGAAACATCAAATTTTGAGAGCGGACGTCAAAAAAAGTTTGTATTTTCAGTTACTTACATTGATAATAATGGTGAAATTTGGACAACTGAGGTAGCCCGATTGGCCGCCTCATCTATATTTTTCGAAGGATCGATGCAACTCTCTTTTTCTTCTGTATTTTGTTGCATTTTTAGCAAAAAGCATTCCTGACCACGACATACTTTCAAGAAACTGACAAGACATTTCGTTACCTGTAAAACAAGGTGCTGGTTGTATGGATTTTTTGACAAATGTCAAATTCAAGAATTTTATGTAGGAAAGATGCTTCCAATTTATTATTCATTCAAAAATCCAATTTGTTAGTGGTTATTGCTTTTTATTGCCGTTTGTAGAAAAAATATTGTATGATATTTGTGTTAAAAGTATTTTTAAAGCACTTATGTGAATTGCAGAATTCGCTTCGCTCATTCTGCAAACTTTCACATGCGTGCCTTAAAAATGTACTTTTAACACTTATATCATAAATAACTATTATATTATATGCAAAAGGTTCCACAAAATATTAACGAAGACTCAATTATTTCATAAGATGGTGCCAATTCCGCATTTATAGTTGTCGTATAAACAAACTGAAAATGTTCTTGAGGCTAGGTATTGTAGTTTTATAATTTTTTGTCGAAAACGTTTTGGCATTTATAATAAAATATCAAACTGCTAGTTGGGTTCTGTCAGCCTTCGATTGGTAAGTTGCTACAGTACGATTTTCAAATCAAACATTGGCCTGGTAAACTGCATAACTAACAACGCAGATATGCAAGCACTGCCTCTGAATTGATCATCGTGAAAAAGTTTCTATTAAAAGCAAGAAGCCTTCAGGACGGAGCTCCGAACAGCTTGGAAATGATCAATTAGAAGACAGTGACATTAAACCATTTATGAACCTGAAAGGAAACCAGCAATGAATGCCAACAAGTTGCAAGAAACAGATTCCGGCGAGCGAAGAAAGAAAAATTGGGAACAAGAAGATTGGTGGGATACGGCTGCTGTTCCAGAAGGGCCGTATTTTCCTTTATGCAGACGCTCTACATATTCCTACGGTGAGGAATACCACAAGTGCCAAACGATATGATGGACTTGGGTTCGTAGATCCAACTATCAACTACAATATGCAGTTATTTAAAAAAATTGTGAACACATAAATCTAATTTCGAATTGCTGATTTTGATGATCACTAGGCCCAGTTGTACAATCTTGGTTCATAACAGAGTTTAGCTGAACTCGACTCAAAACCGAGTTCAGCTGAACTCGACTGGTACTTGAACTTCCCCATTTGAAATGCATTGCTGTCAAAAATGATAGACTTTGAATAATAGCTGACAGCAATGTATTTTAAATAGGAAACCTCAAGTACCAGTCGAGTTTAGTTGAACTTTGTTTTGAACCGAGATTGTACAACTGAGCCTTAGTGAAGTACCTAAATATAATCAGCTTTCATTTATATATTTCTGCGATCAAATAGTGATAAATACTGATATGCATCAACATTTCAGTATGTCAGCTCTTTTCTAATTTGCTATTTTATGTTACTGAGCAATTAATATTTCACTGAATGCTGCGGCCTTTACCTATTCTGTCCAAAGCGAAAACATAATCGAATCATCCAACAGTGAGGTGTGAGGTGTATATTTTTTGTTCTAAAAATGCTTAGTCCACCTCTAAACGAGGTGGTCCTTCCTCATTATATGTTCCTCAGCATATAGATTTTTGTGTCCATGCACTCTGTCATCAATTTTTTGTCAATTTAGTCGAAATAGGAAATGGAATAGGACCGGGGCGCCAAAGCCGTCGGGAAATATCCACCGCAGTTTTCAGTTTCAAGTGCAAATTTAAGTTTGGCATGTGGAAATTTCTGTAATAATAACCACATTTTATGGGGATCTGCTAGAATAGGGTTAGATGGGTACATGCTGACTGAAAAATATGCACGTTTTTAGGCCGAAAGCAATTAGAAAGTCTGCCAAGTATCTAAATACCTACCATTTTCTTTCACACTAGATATTATAGGTAAAAAATAGATAAAATTCAGGTAAAAATATGATGGGGGATTTTTTAAATAATTTATTTCCATAATATATTTGATAATATTATATTTTATATGTACAAAGTATAATAATTATATAATTTATTTTATAAACATTAAATTAATAGGAGCAATTCATGCCCCTTTTATAGATTTGGAAGTCCAAGTGATATTCCTGGCATAATAAGTACAAAAAGATTACAATAACACATTTGAAGAACAGAAAATATGCCGAAAATCACGTAACGTAGATTCAACAGCTGCCAATGTACATAATAGCCGTCAATTTCCATCATAGGTATTGCCTTTTTGGTTTTTATATAATAACGTGACAACAAATTATGGTTATGATGGTACACCTAGATACTAATATTAATACGATTGTTACAATATAATATCAAATATGTATAATGTTTGCGATAGGTAGACTGAAATAGTGTTTATTGCCACATTATTTTGTCAAATCAATGAAGAAATTAGGCATTTTATTTTATTTTGAAATTAATGTAATGACGACGACAAGGAAATTTACCAAAAAGATCATTTTGTGAGATTGTTACAAGCATTGTCTACGATCATATATAATACAGGTAGCTATAGGTATTATTGATAAAAACATAGCTAAAATGTAAATTTGGCTTTGGATTAGGGAACAATCATTGAGTGTAATGATTTATATACTGTGTGACAAAAAAAACGCATCACCCCATACAAGTAAATATTTGTTAACCAAATTCTGTACATATTATGCTTGGTCTATTAAAAGTAAAATTTAATTTAATAAAAAATATAAAAATAAAGTGAAATTTAATCAATAATTTTATTATTTTTTACGCCATTACCATAATTGGTAGATTTTTTTTTTAAATATAGTCTTTTAGTGGGTGATGCGTTTTTTTTTCTCACATAGTATAGGTATATTTTATAATACAACCATTGTAATCCGAACTATGCACGCCATTCTCAACATAGATAGGTGATAAAAGTGTGAGAATGTGTTTTTAACTACATAATTAAATATGATGTATTTTTATTTATTGGCCCTAAATCATCAGGTGCTATTGTCCTAAAGGCACCTAAAGTGTTATAGTATTGTAGTAGATATCTAGATATATGTATCCTTATCTTTCCTGCAGTTTTTCTTCTTCTATTTTATCACCATGTTCAACATGATAGGTATGTTGGAATAAATTTTAGATACCTACGAGTTTTCCAGTTGATAGAGTGAAATAATATTGGAGTTAAGTATAATGAAATTTTGATACTGAGTGTGAAAGTGTGAAGGTCTTATGAAATATAGGGCTGTGGAAGCGAAGCTTTAAAATAAAAGGCTAAAGCAGCTTTATCACTAAATAAAACATGATTGACAGTGTTTGAGTTTCAAATTATATAAGAATTTTCCTTGCTATAAATATAGATAAACATTTGAAGGCGGATTTTGATTTTATATAATTCTGATGTTCTAATGATGCTGCGCTATTTGTGAGATTTTTCTGCATCCGCTATGAACCTCAACCCTGTACACTTACAGGGTCATTTTTTATATTTTTCCACCACGCTCAAATTTTTTGTGCCACTGTGTATAAGAAAGATGTATGGCTTGGAAAATAGTTCTCAGAAAACATAGTTTTGTTCATACAGGGTGTCGCAGAAAGTTTAAAAAGTCATATAGCTATCATCAACTGAACTGCTGGACAAATGAAGCGGAACAAGCGAATTTTTAGTTCAACTTTGGATTCCAATACCTATATTACGCGAACTGAAGAAGATATCAATGAGTGCTGTACATAAAAATAATTATTGTTTCATTGTTTCAATGGAATGAGAATTTTGAATCGTAGTTATAGGTACTCAATAATAATTTGAAATTGATGTTGTCAAAATATTACCTATGTCGTTGATTCTATTAAAAAAACCTGATTTAATCAAAGAGTTATATAATTATATATGTATAGGTATTGGTATGCTTTCTGATGCGGAGCTTTTATGATATGTTTTTGAGTAGTACCTACCTAGGTGAGTACCTAAGAGACTTCGATATAAGTCAGTCTGAGTAAGTAACTTGTTTACCATTTTTAGATGCGGGTTTCTTAGTCAAATATAGGTAGGTAGTGTAGGTATACTTGAAATTTTAATATTTTTTTCTTTAGAATTGAAAATTACATAATATAGGTAGGCACCTACAGCAAACCAAGGGAGTGTATATTTAGGTACACCTTTTATACATACTTAGGAGCTTTTTGTTGCCTAGTCTCGTATACAGGGTGGCCGGAAAATCAACGATAATAAGTACTGAATAAAGAGTTGGTGGAACAAGTCATAAGCACCCTTCCAGTATTATCGATGACTTTCCCCTGACACCCTGTATAGTCACTTGGCACCAACTATATTATCTCCAGGTACATCTATCCAAAAAATTTGATCGTTCCCAAGATTTTGAATGTGAGGAAGTGTTATATATTCAAATATTTCATAAGCGATAATACCGTTGAAAAAAAAAAAATATTGCCATAATACGTATATTACACCAAAAATTTGATGCAAGTGATGAACTAAGTCATATTATCAAAGTCTATATTATAATGCAAGAAATTTTATTGTGCGACCATAGAAACGATGATAAAAATTCCTAATGGTTCGGTTTATTGTATCTAAGTCAGGTTGTATAGTGTATAGATATAAATTTTGGCCTATTAAGAACCCAGATTAATTTAACAGCTTGTCAAGCATACCTAGGTTATACCTACTTTAAATACTACTGCCTTTAAATTATGATAATAGGAATCAATACTAGGGAGGCTACCTACATGTGACTACCAATAAAGAAAGATAGGTAAATAATAATTGTACCAACATCAAATAATAGCTTCGAAAAAAAAAAAGAATCGCGGACTTGACATCTTTAGTGCCTTTGCACATCGACTAGGTACCTAGGTATATATACCTACTTATTATGAAAACAAGAATTTCAAATTGGATTTCAGAAGTGAAATTTTCATTACCAAAAAAATTATTCAGTTACCTTATATAGTTTTAGGCGGAAAAATAAAATCTAAATTTCCTATAGGAATATATGCATGAACTTTGGTGTGCATAGCTTGTAGATGTAATTTCACTTCGAAAATACTAGGTTCTGATGGTTTGAATTAATTCGGATTAAAATGGTTCAACTGTATAGTGTTTGTATTATTAAGAAAAAAAATAATTTATCACTGGGTTTTAATATACATTGGAAAATTTAGTGGTGGTATAAATCTATAAATGAAATTGTCTTTAAGAGTCTGGACTCACGTTATGCGTCGGATCCGTAACTAAGGAATCTGCCGTCGTTGACCTGGTTTGCAGTAACGCTTGATAATAATTCACTATAGGAAACATTGGCCATGCTTTAGACTCTACAGAGTCTTGTTGATCACTAGAAACAACATCAATGTCTTCTTCATTGGTTTCTTCGCCAGAATCGGGTGCCAAGAGACTTGCGACATCAAATTGTCGCTTTCTCGTGTTTCGCGTATGCGAAGATGATGGAAAAACTGATGTCGATGGTCCAGGAAGTACTGGAGGACTTACTGATTGTGGTGGTGGACTTGGTGAATCTGCACCATCCTCATCAACTGCTAAACCCATATGTTTGCGAACTTTCCTTTGTGCTTTACGTCGTCTAAAGTCACCTTTGCGAAAATCTTCAACATTAGCTGGATGTATTGCCCAGTAATGGCCTTTGCCGTTAGCGCTACGCCCTGCTTTAATGAAGCAATCATTTAGGGATAAATTGTGACGTATTGAATTTTTCCAACCTGGCGCTCTCGAACGAAAATATGGATAGTTATCCAGGATATGCTGATAAATATCCGAAAGCACCAATTTTCCTTCTGGAGAGCCTAAAATGGCCATTGCAATAAGGCCGATATAACTGTGTTGAGGTTTAGGCTCTTCTGGTTGTAGAGCGCGTGGAAATAATGGGTAGCAAGTTAAAGATGATGGAAATGGATTAAGAAGCGGATACCTTAGACGTTCTGCTACAGCATACTGATATAGTTGAAGACGGTAGTGATCTATCGAGAGCAATGCTCGTGGACCATTGGCTTCTAATGGAAAAGGCATCGGCAATCGTGGAGACGTATTTGGTGGGCTTTCGTTGCTGCACATTTTTAATAATTGATTAGAAAATCACTCACTTAAGTTTTTTGGGCTACGCACTATTAAACTATAATCACTACATGCACACTTTCACTATAGTAAAGAAATGCATCAGACTTTAGACTTTAGTTTTTATCAGCATAATTACAAATTCTCTCAGAGATGTTTTACTGTTCTACTAAAGCACTCATCTGAGATCTGGGTATCTAAACATGTAACAAACACTTAACTATTTGTCGACCAATATTTGATAACAGTTGATAGGCGGAGAACAGGCTGGCCAATCGCCACCAGGGATGCCCTTCCGGCAGGGTAAAGCCACGCCTCGCCATCATGACGATCTTCCAACTGCCTACTTTCTCTCCCCTAAAAAAGGAAGGGCAACTGCCGCCTGCAAAATCTTTACTATTTGTCTAAATCCATGGAATTTACATTTTACCTACATTTCGGTTTATACGTATATTTAGGAGATTATTATATCTACATATCAATATAGAATTCTTTTATTGACTTGTGTTTCTGAAATCAACCATTGGGGAGAGTTTATGAAATACATTAGGTAAGTATCTTATTTCAAATGTATACCTACCTATATCAATTTACGAAAATGAAATTATGGCCCGCACATGCACCTAGGTATCTAGGTAGGTAACACGAGGAAAAAAATCCCACCACAATCGAATCATCTAGGTAATATAGGTAGGTAACGTTTTAGAACCAAATACTACCATTTCAACAAATTTTTCAAATTGCCAATTGGCCTTGCAACTTTATTTGTTTTTCGAGCATTTCATGGTGGTACACGAACCTTTGGAGGTAACGGGCACTGATCTCAAAAATAAATGGATAATCGATCGTACGACTTGATTGGCTGAACTTGTGCGAAAATTTGAGGTCAACATTCTACGAACAGTTGTGCAACGGAACAGCCTTACGCCTGCGCAGTGTCTTATCTTTCGAACAACTGTTCTGAATTTTGAAATACTTATCCTTCATTTTCATTGACAATATTTTGTGCACGCAGTACATGTATCTACTGCGCACGCTCACAGCTGTCCCAGTTGTTAACATTATTATGACCTCGTAAATTAGCAGCATTAGAAGAGTTCTTTGTTTATCCATTTATTTTTGAGATCAGTGGTAACGGGTCTTAAAAAAAAACGTAAATCAAAGATGGCTATGATGTTTTGAACGTATTTCTTAGCAATATTTTCCCATAATTCTGTAATGTCATGTCGATTTGTCATTTGACTGGATGTCATAAACAAAAACAAATAAAACACGAACACGAATGAAGTTCTTAGAAGACCCCATAATAATAGTCGGTATGGAAAATAATGCAAATATTTTCTTAAAATCGTGTGACAAGTTCCACTAGATAAATTATTTTGTTGTTGTACCAAGAAATTGAAGGTTTCGATTTCCATTCGTTACTTTGACATTTGGTACCTATATCTGGAAACCGACGCGACGTCCGTGTTTGTAATCAAAGGACTCTTTGATTTAGTTTTTTTTTGAAGACCCGCGCGTTATCTTTCCTATTTGCCTTTGAGAATCATTCGATCGATATTGGTGACTAATATCGAATGATTGATATTACCTAATTTGAAAGACAACAAAACGGTCACAAAGTTAGGTAGTAATACAATCATACATAATAAATATCTATCTATGGGAGATGATAAGTTCCAATTCATGGAGGTACCTAAATACCGAGCTAAATGCTAATCGAAAATTGATGTTTATTAAATCTATTTTTTCGTTTTTGAAGATTTTGGGTAGGTAGGAAGCTTCCACATATGGTACATAATTGCATGTGTTTCGACAGTTATGTTTGTTTAACAATAAACCAGACCTTTAATTGATATTTTCGTTAAATCGTTATTGAAAATATCATGGCCTTTTGAGGCGATTTGCCTATTTTTTTTGTGTCGTCCATTCTTTTCCGAAAAACAAGTTGGTTCTATATGTTCCTTGTACGAATGTGGCGATCCTTCTGTCTGACAAATGTAAAATTTTGGTATACCTACATTATGTATCTCAGGGGTATACAGGATGTTTCACATACAAGTAACTACATGGGGATTTCGGCAACGGTAAGAGATACAATTTTGGTTAAATGGTAAATGGATGGGAAGTTGCGCTATTGGGCAATCCACCGACCTGTCAAAAATGGCGCATGGTTGGCAAAAATATACAAAAAACATATGTTTTCTTTTGGCGGATTATCAATACGCGGGGCTCAAAATCTGACACTTTTCTGAAATCGTTGACATGTAACATCCCGTATTCTAACCTCATGCATAAAAATTTCGAAATGCCGGGTGGTTGGCAAAGTCACGTGGTTTGGATTCCCCAATCAGATGCTGCATCGAAATTGGAAATATCTACAGGAGTTTTCAAAATACCTATCGAACAAAAACTAAAAATTGTGTTTTTTGAAAAATTGAAATATTGTCGCCATTTCGTAAGCAAATTAATTAAAATTCGGTAGTTTTGTATTAGCGATTACGGGCAATCGAATGACTTCAAATTTTTTCCAGGCCTTTTAGTTTTTTTGCAACCATAGCCAACTGTTATTTCTTAATGCCGCTGTATTGTTTTTTTACGTCATTAAATGGAGCATAAAAAGGTCTTTTTAACCATGTATAACAGGCCTATCTTTGGATGACGGAAAATGTAGATTTATATTGAAAAAAGTAGTTTTTCACTTAGGTACCTAAGTTAGTTGTGAAACAAATGCCGTAATTGTGTTTTTTATCATAGCTTTGTAACTGTAGATATGTTCAATTTCGATACAGCATCTTATTAGGCTCGGAATAGCGCAACTTTTTTCCCGTTTAACCAAAATTGTATACCTTACCGTTTCCGAAATCCCCATGTAGGAACTTTTATCTGGGACACCATGTATATGGTGGAATACCACGGCTATCAGAAACGCATCCATATTTCAGGCCGAAGTGCTGGCCATCGAGTTTGACGCGAAAAATCTGCTGGAAATGGAAAAACAAGTAAAGCAACAGACGCACAAGTCGATAAAAACATTTTCTGATAGGCAGGCGGCGCTGAAAGCACTGGAATCCATCCATTGCACGTCGAAAACAGTATGGAACTGCAAACAAGCCCTGGTCCAGCTAGGGGAAAACAACAACGTTTCACTAGTCTGTATATTGGGACACACCGGACAAGAAGGCAACAAAAAGCGGATCAACTTGCAAAAGCTGGATGCGAGCTCAACTTCATTGGAACGGAGCCAGTATACTGGGAATAGTCCTAAATAAGGCTAACCTCACAATCTCGACCTGGGGCCAATACAGAGGCCAAACAATATTGGTCGAGATTACCAGGCAAGAACCATGCAAAATCCAAAAGGGGGGAAAGTGGCACACACTGCACTTCTGGGAATGGGGGAGGAAGAGCCTCAAAGCCCTGGTGGGTCTGTACACTGCACATTGCAGACTTCGATATCACATAGCACAAAAGCCAAGCGTCGCCTGTATGGAAGAAGACGAAACTGCAGAACATGCCTTAAGCACCTGACGGCAATAGCCACAACCAGGCACGCTTTTTTCGGGGAGACAGCTGTTCGACAAGAATACATAGAGCATGCTTTTCCCACACTTATTTCCATCTTTATAAGGAGAGCTGAACTGGTGCGGGAAATATAAACTCGGAGTGAGCCACAGGTCGCAGTGGACGGGACAACATCGGACCACTCGCAAGAAACCTTACCTAACCTTTGTAACAGGTAATCCAAACCACGTGACATTCAAGATGGCGTGGCGGCCACACCTTGGGCCACACATGGGCCAAATTTCATTTTTTAGTCGTGTGCTGTTTGTTAGGAGTTTCACAGTGCTCTAAAGTGTATTTGTTAGGGGTGAATCTGTTAAGTGCAATACGACATGATCATTATGCAGAAGAGCCAATATTTGCAAGCACTTGCCCAACCAGGATTATCCACATCCTCTAACTTACTTGGTTTTCCTATTATAAAACCATATGGTGATTGGACATGATACAAAATAGCACTAATTTATTTTCAAGCTGTGATAAAATACTTACTACAAACTCATTGGTTTGCTTCTTTGCATTCCGAAAGATCGTTCCGCTTGATTGCCGCTAACCATGCGATTCGGTTTTTTCCTGATAGTTCATCTAAATGGGGAAAATATGCTGAACTGGTCACGCTTAGGACTAGGACCCTGTAGAAATATACATTGTCCCTTTCTCGGCGGCTTCCACATCTCACAACCAGACACTTATCCGGCCTTTCATAACACTAACAAAGCAAAATAACTGAAATATGCATAAAAAACACATATTTAAAACAAACTTGCTTGGCCTCCACGCCATATTGAATTTTTTTTTGACAGATGGATTGGATTGCCTAATAATAAGTTATTGCTAACCATGCATATTGCTATAATATGAACCCTATGTCCCATTATTAGCTGCGGCCTGTTGAATAATATTAAGTTGTTCAATGTTCAACATAATTCTTCTTAAACCTTGAGTCTAGTTTCAGATTCATCAGAATCAAATATGTATAGAAGTCGATTGGAAGAAGTCGAGACAATTCTCCATGAACAACTTCAAGATATTGTAGATGTAGGTTTCTTTAGTTTGATCTCTTTTGGATCAAAATTATTTCGAATTTGACACGACTTGGTTTTTTGAAGATCAATGACAAATCTAACAATGCAAATTACCTTGACGAAAAAGACCATCTTTATAAAAACGATTTAAAAATATTACACACAGAAAATATTAAAGTAAAAATGTCTCAATATATTGTTGAACGAACAGGTAGAAATCACAATAATTCTCCTTTATTGAATTTTTATTCAGTATTTGTTGTCCAGTTGTCTATTAAATTTGAAATATGATGGAGCCAGATTGATGGAAATAATAATACGATTTCAATAATTATTATTACTGGGTAAAAACCAAATGTGTCTATTAATGTCAAATTTCCGAATACTAATTTCAAAACTGATAGCTGATAATCAATAAAGGCCGTGAATATATTCACCCCAGATACATTTTAAAAGATGATTATTATCATAGTTATTCGAATAGAAGTCCAATCAAGAGTTGATTCAAAGAGCCCTAGATATTTAAGGGTAAAGTAAACGGCTGTAATCTGTGGACAATTTTAATGATGATTCGCCATCCCCGTCTGTCCTGTCTGCTGACGGGAAATACACCTCGATTGGGCATCAGTTTTGACGTGTTTTGTTAGATCGTTCGTGCGAACCGATCATGGACTGGCGGGTGTTTAGAAACATCGATATACCTCACGTTCGTGCCCTGAATCGATACAATAGTTTTCTGTTTAGATTAGCCTGGGACCAGTCCGGATCATGTTTTTATTGGTTTTGGTTTTATTTTCAAGGGAGCGTCGCTTTATGGCCTGATGCTATCTAGAACGATAATAGGTATGGACGTCATATTACTTTTTATCAATTCTCATTCTTTTTAATTCATGGACATGGAAGCATATAGAGGTACCTATAACCTATCTACGAAATATAGATTCTGGAATGGTCCATTTATATGTTTTCATCCACTGTTCTTATTTGTAACGTAACAAATGAGAACATGATGTGAACAAATCATTTACTGTACCGAACAATATCAATATGTGCTGTTTGATAGTCTTCACCACAACATATTTACCTGTACATACCTGCACTACATAACTAACTATAATAATTAAAATAGTAAATTTTGCTGAATGGTATCTCATCCATAAGAGTTTACAGTTGGGTTGACGTGTTAATGACTTCTTTCAATAGTCTATACCGGGTCATTCCTGTAGATAAATATCAATCTTGTAACTTTTTGTTACTTTAAGCAAGTATTCATTTTGAAAATAGTAAAATCATTGTTTTTGTTTGAAAACTTATTGTAAGCTTGCTATATTTTGAGATTCAGCGGTGGCTTGCCACAACCAAAAGAAAATTTTATAGGTGTGTAACAGGCCAAAATTGCATAACTAATTCTTACCTACTTTCAGTTTTCTATTCAAAATTCCCTTAAGTTTGTCAACATTTTCTCTCTATAAAATGTTATCAATAATCTCAACGGTTGTAGATCCTTTAAATTTCCTAATTTTCAATAGTCAAATTCTATTTGCTGTAATGGTTTTTCCTCGTTTTAATCCATATTTTAATTCAATTTCAAAATCAAAACAAATCAATATTTTGATTCCAATTTTAAATTCGACCATCTGTTTTCATAACAAAAATAATTCATTTGTCAAAAATATTTCGTGGGGTTATGTTCCGAAATCATAAAGACCCGTTTTCAAGTGTATGTACAGAACTATACCTACCTTCCAAAACCGTTTGCTTTTCTACGATACCATTCGGCAATCCAATCCATCTGTCAGACACAAAATGCAATATGGCGTGGCGGCCAAGCAAGTATTTTGAATATATGTTTTTTATGCGTATTTTAGTTATTTTTTGGTTATTTTGCTTCGAATTCAGCTTGCAAGTTCGATTTTGATTATTTAGTCAAATATTTGTTGACTGTACCTACGTAACCTATCCAGTCGGACAAAAACTAGATATTTTTTTGTGTTTAATTTTAGTGTTGTAAACTGCCGAAGAGGTATGGTTGTGGGATGTGGAAGCCTCCGAGAACAGGACAATATGTCCCAAAGCTACAGGGTCCCAAGCGTGCCCAGTTCAGTATGTTTTCCGCATTTGAATCAACTCTCAGGAAAAAGACGAATAGCATGGTTAGCGCCATTAGCGGCAATCAAACGGAACGATCTTCCACAATCTAGAGTGGCAAATCAAAGAGTTTGTAGTAAGCATTGTATCACAAAAATAAACTAGTGCTATTTTGTATCACATCTTCTACCATCGTATACCTATGATTTTACAATAGGAAAACCAATACTTATGTGAATTAGAGGATGTGACTGGGTACCAAGTTCTTGCGAATATAGGCTCTGCATATAATGATAATGTCTTATCGTATTGCACTTAACAGATTTACCCCTCACAAATACACCTTTAAAGCACATAAAACTGTGAAACTCCGAAAAAGCAGCAGACAGCACACAACTTGAAAATGAAGTTTGGCCCATGTGTGGCCGCCACGCCATCTTGAATGTCACGTGGCTTGGATTGCCCAATGGCCAAAGTAGGTATACTTCGTCATTCTAAAACAAGGTTATGTTTCTGTTGAAGCAATCATCTTTGAGGGTACCTATATTTCCCGCTGATTTCCTTTGACTTGAGGTCTGTCCTCACAAAGGTCCCTGACAGCTTGCAAACTGTCAGTAACAATCGCTCAGCTAAGTTATTGATTTATCTTGGAACCACGGCATTGAAAACATGCAAGTGCGATGCATTCCCACAGTTTGCAAATTGTCAGAGACTCTTGTGAGAAATGGTGACTACTTTGAAGGTAGATATTATTTCGGTTGGACTGTCGCACCGATGTTGGTAATTTCTGCGCCAGTGACTGAATATACATTTTGGTATTCGAACCAGAGAAAAAGTCTTTGAACCTGCACCCATGAGTTATTTTAGTAGGGAAAATTTTTCGAATACAACCTGGGCAGGGATTTTATGTTTGAAGTATTTGTCAATTTATTTCTTATTTTTTGATCACTGAACTAGCTGTCTCTCGAAAGAAATTAGTGAATACCGTCCACCTCATCATGTATACTTATAGTAGGTACCTAGATATTATTAGCAGTCCATTTAGCTAAAAAAAAACTATGCATAAGTGTTGATAGCTATACTATCTATAATCTATAATTTGTTAAAAATATCCTTTTGCAAAAAATTAGGTTTGAGTTTCAAAATATCCTTGTTTCAAATAAGAATAAGTTAAATAAGTATCAATATATTATGTACCTAGATGCGAACAGTAAATTAAATGCTCTCAGCTTCAAGTCCAGAAAAACACTATTCCAAAGTATCCATCTATTTGTTGAGAAACTTACATTTCTCCTTCCATTTTAGGAATTATTCATAATATAGTGGAACGACAAAAAACAAAATATCATTTAGGTATTTTCAATTTAGATCTGAAACCACAATATCATCCATATATCACAACGCAAGAAAATCGTTGATGTTTTCCAAAACCTTTTACCAACTAGAGACTTTGCTACTAGGCCCCCAAGTATCCGAAACAAAAGTAAACTCAATAAAGACACGCAACTCAGCAATCAGACCTTTCAAACTATTTTCAAATACAAAGCCATACACAAATAAAATAAAAAGGGGTTGAAACATTTTATTTATTTCTTTGTCCACGCCTATATTATACATTCTGTAATAGTAGCAGAGTTTTTTTCACAACTGCCCCCCTATAATATTAATAATAATGACGGTTCCACTGACACGAATCGAGGAACACGCAAATAGGTGGCAACCAGTTCTATTATAAAAAAAAACTGCACCATGATGGATGTCATGAGAAAAGGCGTGTCATCGTCATCGACTTGTTGGGCGCTAATGGATATTGTGGTTGAAAATAAAATGTTGTGTACCAAACACAAATATAAGTTCCAGGAATCTTGTATCATGCCCCAATTTAGCAATTTCCACCCGTTTCAACACAAAACCACAAGCCTAAAATAGCTACAGTACATTGGAGAGCTAAAAGTATATGTTTGTTAAAATGATCTACTTATATTTTATCAAAGCGGTCCCTAATTTGAACTTTATTGTCGTCAACACTCGACACAGAAGTGATCCATTTATGGTCCTAGGACCATAAAATTCTTTATGTATGAAGTATTTTATTCGATTTTTTCTCGCTAGAGGTAGCGTCAATCAGCGCTATTATTTTCTTGTAATTAATTTTTCGTATGAGATAGATGGCAGAGTCAACGACCGAGTTGTCAAGAGCATAATTTATCCATAATTTGATGCACTAATTTTTTCGTTTTAAATTTTTTGAATTTATTCCAAAAATAAAAGTGCGGGACGTTTCACATTTTGTATTCGATATTATGTATTGAAGAAGATATTTTAAAGCTAAGATCGTTCCTGCGTAACGAATGAGGCAACGATTGTATTAAATTGTGTAACATTTTTGTTTTTTCCCGGTGATTAGTGATGGTGGGTACTTTTGAACTTTATTGCACTATATTTAAAAGTTTAATTTTTTATTTTTATTTTTTATTTTTTTGGTCATTGGGTTTTCTTTTTGTTAATATTATGCACTTTGTTTGTATTACTAGTATTTAATTTATGCTTTTACGTGAACTCATGTTCATAAGAATGTATTTCTTTTGAGAACATTAAATAAATTAAATTGAATTGATATTATGTATTAAATTATTGCATACCTACCTAAATAAATAGTACGGAAAATTAAGTTAATGCTTCGCTCAATTGTATCAAACCTTGAGCTGTGCACAAAAAGACGCACTTCTTGGCCTAATGACATAAATAACTGTATCATTATATTAGGTACTTTTTTATTTTAAAAGAAATTTTTAATTGTATCTTCGTTACTTTCAGGAATTATCTTTTCTTGTTGTATAAGTACACTACGTTATATAGGTGAAATTGTTGATACAAACAATTGTAATAGCGAAATATGAAGTCCTTAGTGGCTTAAGGAAGGCTTATTCCTTATTGTGAGCATAAGCAGTATTGAAAAAAAAACAGTAATCTCGTTGGCGTAGTCCTAGATATCAGCTTATTCATGCTATTCATCTCTGTTGTTTGGATTTCCACTTCATACTCACCTACTATATATGTTATGATATCTACCTAAATATACATATATTTTGAAAAGAATTAATAAGATTTTTGAAGTTCCACGAATATGCTAAGATCTATGTGTAGGTACTATCCCGAGCAGGTACCAAAATACTCGAAAAGTACTTGAATCTAAAAATAATAAACATAACAGTAGGGTGTTAGAAATAATGCTAATCCTGATAAATTCAACAATGTGGAATAATTTGTGTCTAATAAAGTTTCATTCAATACTATACAGACCTCTTCCTTTTATTTATCTCCATACTCTGAAGATAATTGAAATTTTTGATTTATTTTTTTGTGTAAAATTTCAAAATCTCAGATAAAGTTGTGCTTTATTAAAAGGAAGGTTATGATTTTATGGAAAGCTAGTTCCAATCCATGCGTTCGTCCATTGTATACCGCCCACTTTCGGTTGTGACACCACTTCCGCTCTGTTTATTCAGAGGAAATTGAAATTTCTCAAAGTCCTGCAAAAAAAAACAAATACTTGGTACCTATACCAGTTATTGAGGCTTTCAAAGACCCTCGAGCGCACCAAGACGAGATTGCCCCAGCAGGCGACATATTTCTATTGTTTCTCATTACTTTGTATGGGAAAGGGCGAGAGACTCCCATCCCACTGAAGCTGCTGCACGAGAACATTCACAGATATTTTACAGGTGCAGCAGTGGTTATCTGGACAAACTATATTCAATGGAAGAACAAAGAGAACCCAACGAGTCGGGGCAAAAAAAAAAAACAGTGGTCTTGTGCCCGTTCTAAACCAACATCGAATTTAATACTTTAGCACACATCTTGTAAATGCAAGAAAGGCTTCCAGCGGAATTGTGGGTGCAGGAAGACAGGCCTTTATTGCTCTCCTGACCCCAACATGCACAAGATGCAACGGGTTGTGTGAAAGCGTTAAGTCTCCGGACGACATCGTTGAGATAGACGAATAAGGGGCCGAAGAAAGACACGAAGAACTATCTGAAAAAGAACGCTCACACGATGTGGTAGGTATGTATAATTCTCACAATAGGCCCCTTGCATCAAAATTTTTTATTGCTGATTTCGATAGTCCATGAAAAATAAGTCAACACGTGTTTTTTCTTTTTCTTATAAGACAAAAATTGACGGCGATACAAGGCTTTGAAATGTGCTTATTTTTGGTATCCTATGACGTCACTCCATGCTGAGTATATCTATATATATGGAACTTAATCTTTGTGTAACTTTCGGAATATTCATATTTGGACAAAATAAAAAAATACGTATAGATTTTTTTCCGATTTCCTACAGTTTGCAATAAACAGTTCTCAATTTAATTTTTCATGCAAGGTGCCTATTTCTCTGAATCTCCGATGTTTATGGAAGAATCCGATCCTCTGACAGAACCTTCCGTCATCGAGGAGCCTCAAGCTAGGACCTTCTAAGCGGAAACGGTTCAAATAATATGATAATTTGATAATAAAATGATGAAGATAATGTTATTTGATAATAATGCAGATAAAAAATGCAGATAAAAAGTGGGTTTTTGTGGTAATAGATAAAACACGCCACTTTTCAATTGACGATTGAGCCCGAACAGTTCGTTGAAGGAAAAAATATAAAGGATGAAATTCAAGAGAAATTTTATTTTCATTTTGATTGGAAACCTTAGATTCGGATTCAGCACCCCGAAAAACATAAGAAATGGAGAAAATCAAAACTACCCCTAAACTTTCTTATACAAAAATACTATTTTATTGCATTAGCAACCTGTTGAAAAAAATTGAGTTCCTTTCTGTGAATTTCTGGTTGAGAGTGGCGGGACATGTAAAAGTCTATCTACAATCGAATTGAAAGCTGTAATTTTATGAGACTATGGATAATATGGTAGCTGATGCAATTAGAATATTTACAAAACTATGTTCTGGCAGGTTGTGGTTGTGGAATCAATTATTGCTCATAGACTCGACATTTTATAAGGAGGGAGATTACTTTTTTGGGTAGTCATGTTTGTCAAATCTCAAATCTGAACTTTTTAAATTAAATTCTATGTATGAGCCCTCCCCTATTATACTCAAGGTTTCCTTAACATCTCTAGATATACGATTTGCAATCTACCTAAATCTAGCAGATGAAACATATTGTGCGATAATGGCAAAAAATACACAACAACTTGGATGGATGGCAATAAATTTCCAGTTTTGGTGAAGCCACCCTGATGGTCTCATGTAGTCATTGAGCCATTCTGTGGAAAAACCTAATCACTCGTAAATGAAATAGTGCAGATGGGAAAGGCCTAGTTATATCAGGCCATTGTGCCACGGACCCTGGTGGACAGAGTACTAGGTACTTGAACTGGAGTCAATAGGATGCGTTGGCTCGAGTGAAAGATCTGTTTTATTGAATCAACTGTTGTAGAGACGTTGAAGAATGGTGCAATAGATGCGACCTATATGCTTCCAAGAAAGGACCTCAGGTGCGATCTCGTGAAGAAATGAAGTCTAGTTCCCCCTGGGGCAGAACTGCGGCGGATACCGTGCGTCCTTTTCCTAAAACATATTCGGGCAGTAGGTATCTACCCATGGTTGCTAGGTTTATTTTTCCAGTGACTAGAAATCCTTCCAGACCCCAATCAGAAAGTAGTGACGATTGCTGAAGCATTGCTGAATCGTTATTTCCAGACATGGGATACCAAGCAGGAATGTTGAGTCCAAAATAATAGGGAAAACCAGAGCGATTCGTAGATCTAGTATTTGGTAGGCCAACAACCGAATTATGAAGACAAAGCTGAACGTCCAGTTTTTACATACCTATAGCTATTAGCTGATCTCTAGGACATACTCAGAGCAGCTTACGATTTTGCCAGGAATAGACTACGTCTGAACAGTGAAAGATTGAAACGGAGATTCGGCAAATAGCCGTCATTCATCACCTTCAATGACGTGACGGCTTCTAGTTTCATCAGCTAGCGCGAAGAAAGGGACTGAAGAATAAATTACAAAAAATAGGCAACATACAAGTTTGTCAAGAACCAAGGTGGTTTACAGTGTACAGGAATTAAATTCCGTCAATATCCAAGCGAAATGTCGTCCACGTAGAAAAGCTGGCCTTTGCCAGAAGGCGAAAATATGATTTGGATGCGAGAGCCTTTATTAATCGACCACTGTATCCCCGTTGTCGTCGATATTTTTTGTTGGACAGTAAGTTGATCCGTTATAGTGATATATTTTTGCGCTACCAGTTAAATCCTTATTAAAATGGAAGTAATTCAAAGTATTGTAGTGTAAAATATCTACGAACCACAAACCCTCTTACGTAACAATACATAATAACTTGGTACTGGAGTACTTTCACCATCGGTGACGTATTATAATTTGCTTCAAATTGAACAATTATTCTATGAATGTTTCACCGTCCTGAATCCCAGATTCCATTGAGCGAAAAATCGCGTTACGATAACGGAGGGGTTCTTTGAACTTTAAAAATACGAAAAATGCCTTTTATCAAAGACGTGACGATAAATATCAGGATTCCATGCAAAAGTTATAACTCCTGGAAAAAGCTCAGCTTGGGTAACATACAAAATACAAAAGAAAAAAGTTGCATAAAACTTGGAAGTATTAAGATTAAATAAATGGCATGAAACAAATTTAAATTTTTCAGAAAATTTATTCTGTGACGGTGTTTTCATTAGTATTGTAGACCTAATAGTCAACTAATAGATATCTACTACAATATTTTATTTATTTATTCAATATACGGGTTCACCCCTCTATCACAAAATAATACTACTACAAGTATTATATTTACTAACGAAATTCAAAAAAATTAAAACTAACAAGATCAACAAAATTTTTATAAAACTCACTAGTTATATAGGCTCATTGCATGCAATAAATTAAAATATAGTATCAGTCGTGTGATTTATACAAGTTAACACTCAGAGACAGGTACAATGTAGGTTCATTTACAAAAAAGCACCAAAACATCGCCCCTTTGGAGAATTACAAGAATGGATTCAACTGACAGCGAAACTGTGGAAATGAAATTCCAGTTACTTAAAAATTGTGACTATTTACTAGTCTAGAGAATCTAGATAAAGGACTGTTATATAATATGTATAATTGCTAGAATGACATGGAATGTGAAACAAATCGGTACTACGAGTGTTCCGTGAAGGAACCTTGAAGCATATCTGTTCGAGTAGATCCGGACAGTCTATCTCACCAGACACTAACTTGAAAATGGTACAAAGGTCACAAGAAATTCGATCAGACTTGAGACTATTAATAGATAGGATGTTTTGCATATCATCATAAGTCCATTGATCGCGTGGAATTCGCAGTCTGAATCCACAATTTTATTTTGAACAGATTCAAGCGTGCTTATATGTTTTTGATAAATAGGGGTCCAGACTGGAGAGGCATAATTAAGTATACTTTTCACCAAAAAAATACATACACGACGTTCAGTTGAAACAGGAAAATCAGAACAGTTACGCAAAACAAACCCCAGCCTAGTGAATGCCCTGGATGATAGCGTATTTATGTGAGGAACCAAAGACATTTGGCTGTCCAAAATAACTCCCAAGTCAGGTATTTTGTCTACTCTATTAAGAGATGAATTATCTTTATTATAATTAAAAAGTATTGGACTTTTACTTCTAGTGAATGTGTGACATTTATCAATGTTTAGCGACATGTCATTACTCTTGGACCACCCGTTAAGCATATTCAAGTCGTGCTGGAGATTAAGACAGTCACCGATATTATTTATCTCTAAGTATATTTTGAAGTCATCAGCAAAAAATACAGGCTTACAGAAAGTAAAACATTTAGTCAAGTCCATTATGAATAGTACAAAAAGTGATGGGCCCAAATGAGACCCTTGAGGCACACCTGGCGTAGCTGAAATTTCTCGTGAACAGATATTATGAATGTTTACTAGTTGCACTCGTCCTGACCAATAACTTTCAAGCCATTCTTATATGTGGGAACCCCCATAGCCTTCAGCTTTGCCAGTAAAATTGAGTGGTTAACACAATCAAAAGCCTTATTATAATCTGTATACATATATTGAGTCTATTTGTGACAAGTTACCCAATGATGAAAGAATGTCTTGCTGGTAGACCAAAAGATTACTCACAGTAGGTCTTTGTGGTACAAATCCATGCTGAGATGGATTAATAATACTCCTACAATGCCACTGTAGATAGGGTATTAGGAGCTTCTCAAAAAGTTTAGGAACCGACGACAAAATACTTATTGGCCGATAATTCTTAATATCAGTCTTTAATACTGGCAAAACGTGGACCTGAGCTGAGTTTGTTAGGCAATGATTGTATTCCAACGAACACCTCTTGTAAACTAAATTTTATTACATACAATAGCCAATCCTATGCTGAATGGAAAAAAAACTTCAGGCTATCAAAGATCATATTTTCTGGATTAATATTTATTGATTAAATTTGTTTTCAATCAATAAATCAAATTTGCTTATACTACCTACCTATATAATATTGACAAACGAAAATGTCGAAAAACTGTATTTGTATGATAAACCAACCCCCATTTAATCGAAGCCCCAAAGTAATATTTTGGTAAATCCTTTAGACAAAAGAGTATGAATAAGAAACCATAAAACACAAATGACAAACTTGCGTTCAAGCCTATCAAATTACAAGATATGTATGTAAATAGGCCTATTTAGAAATGGGTATAGACTTTAAGTCTTGCCCTAAGGGGTTTTCGGGTGATTCCAGAGGGAAAAGCACCCCTTGTTAACTAATAGTGGTAAATACCGTGTGATGAATATAATCATAAGCTAATTTGGCAGCTCGCCCCCGTTACAGTTCTAATAAAACAATCAACATATGTAATGGTGATGCTCTCCCCGTTTCGCTCTCTGGCTCTGCGTGAATCTTTAAAATTATCCCTTCGAAACTGTAGTTTGAGTTATTGAATTAGGAGCAAAGCGACTGGTTTTTGAATTTATGCAAAATGTTTGCAAGTCAGCGAATAAACATGTTTTCGGGGGTTGAAAATATTATAAGACCAGTTTGCATGTTAAATAGGCATCTTTTAGAGGGTTGGGATTATTTAAAATCGCTTTTATCTGATGACAAAGTTGAAAATTACTCTGAAGTTTCCATGCAACGTCTTTAATAATTTCTTTGTTTTGCCCGTCGATTTTCATAAACGTGACATTTTATTTGTCATTTATCACGTTTCAAAATATGTTTTCTTTTTTCAAGTAGAACTTTTGTAAAGAAAACGTTAGTATAGGTAGTTAAACAAAACTTTCAAAAATAACTCTGCCGAAAAGACGGGTGGAAATCAGATTTAAACTGTGTCTATCCGAATTTGAATCTGACCGATAATATGAGCAACTAAAAGCGTCAACCGGAACTAGGAAATGATGTAGTCCTTTTAGCGTTGAAAGGGCACCGTTATATTGTTAGAAAACTTTATTAAGACCCGTCCAGCGGTTGTCAACAGATCTTGAAACACTGTCGCCCTTTTAAGCTGTTTATCAAATTGGTAGCTAAAATATTATATTTCTTGATATTTTGGGAATTATTTGAGTCGAAGAAATGTTTTGGAAACAAGACTGGAGAGTCTTATTAGTTTCTTCACACTTTTCACAGAATTATGTAGGCTTTTGTTGCGATATTGTCCAAAATTATCGTATCACTCAGCAATTTGAGGAATAATCTACAGTATGCTTTTAAGTTAGATACATATGCAAATTATAGGAGCGTACCTGTATGTGGACAAAAAACGAATGCCGCGACGCTCAGGCGCGGCGTATGTCATCATTGTCATCACACGTTTTCACATGACAATGCTATGAGAATTTGTTAACTATGAATCGGTTATTTTCTGCAGTAAAATAATGAATTGGATAAAAAATTTGACACCTCTGATAAGCGTGAGACCGAAAACTGTGATTAATGAGAGTGGAAACGTGCGTCTTTTTTCCAATTTCCACTGGCTTTTTGTCGTCTACAATTATCGTTCACCATTCTACAACATCTAAGTCGTATGTTAGAACGTTTATCACAACAATAGGCACGCCAGTCGGCAAGGGTAAAATATAGGAAACTAAGAAACGAATGCAAAATATGTTTCTACCACCAATTTTTTTTTCGAATACCAACAATCAATTTGAACATTATAAGCGAGGGGCCAGTACCACATGACTTCAATTGACAATCACGGTATTATCCTGATTGATTTTTTGATAACTACATAGACTTTGCTACCTGTCGTGGTACTCCTCCAAGAAAGTGTCCCATTTACAAGGAGATAGGAATACATAAGAATACCTACATAGGAACATACATGAGAATACAAAGGAATACAGAGGAAATACATAGGAATACATGAGAATACATAGGAAATACAAAGGAAATTTCACACATCACAATAGGTAACGGTAACAACAGGTCTGCGTCTGGTCTTTCCACATACCACCTATACTGTGCATAATTGAAATAAACAATCAATTAAAATCTGAATTCCGGCTATGTGAGCTTGTATATTTGAATTACATGAAAAAAAAAGGCGTTATGAATTCATAATGTTAATTTTTCAGATCCGGAATTCAAAACGCTCGTCAGAGTCACTCTGGCAGATCGATCTGAATAGTTCATAATCTGGAAAAATCATAATGTGTGTGCTGTATAATAAAAATATATATACAATTCCGCACTTTCTGAATTCAGATTCTGAATTCCGTTTCTAAATTCAGAAAGGCATTCTGGCTGTGTGAGGCCGGCCTAAGAGGCACTCTAAGCGAGACAGGATTGATCAGTATAAACGTATACTTTCGAGTAAAGAGATGCCCCGCGAGGTACATGAGCAATAAGATTTCGGGAATATTTTGCCATCGGTATTTACATTTAGGTTTTAATAGAATTTCACCTAAATGTTTTGGACAAAACGGTAAATGAATATAAAATGAAGGAATAATGCCATGCGTCAAGCTATAGAAATGAAAAATTGCCATAAAAAACAGATGCAGAGCAATGTGGTAATCCAGGGATGAGTTCGAAGAGGAGCTTTAAGTTGGACTTGCTGACTAAATGGTTTTCGCAAGCGGAATACCTAACTGGCATAGAGATCACCTGAAGCAATTTCAATACAAACAACGCTCGGGCTCTTGTACCAAAATAATATTCATTGCTCAAATTAGTACTGGATGAAACGCCATACCGGCTACGTAATCTATGAGCATCGTTCTGAGTGAAAACAGCAAAATTCTTGTCAGGAGGAATAAGAAACAAATAGCTAGAATCGTTTCCGTAGAACTAGTTGTCTCTACCATTGCCGTAGTTTGTCAGTAGGGAGTTCGGATGTTCCACCTAAGTCGATTTTTCTCAAAAAAATCTTTCAGGAGCTTAAAGATTGAGCTCACACACAGCTTGCGCATGCAAAGATTCTGGAGTCTGGATGGTTCGAAAATTAGCTGGACCGCTTTCTAGCTAATGTTAAGCCAGTTACGTCTACATCGGAACACTATGCCCTCCTCATGCTTGACGTTCATCTTTTTCATACTAAGAATGTCATTGGGAATTTCAGCAGAATTTTTCCCGCCAGTTTATGCCTGCACTCTCCATATAAGCTGCAACCGCCAGGTAGAAGTTTTAGCTATTTACCTACTAATCAATATCACGAGAAAGCATTAAAAAAATTACAAATAAATAATCCTGGCAAAATTGTGAGAGTTTTTGAAATCTCAACAATATCCAATGAATTCTACATGATGAAAGCCTTCGAAAGAAGAGAACAAAAAGGCAAGGAACCGAGCCAATCAAATAGATCAGGGGCCGGATTCTCGTCTCAGGGAGTAGAGCTCCCCCATAGAACGAGTGTTTTGTCCTTCTCAACCTAATCGAAAAGTAACCGTGAATGATAAAGACGAAAAATTTGTTCTCTCGGAGAGCTCTACTCCCTGAGACAAGAATCGGCCCACAGGGAGAAGATGGGAAGTCGGAAGTGGAAGACACTACAAAGTCTTTCATTATTCCGAAAAATTTACACAAGTTGTTGCAGGGCATTCGACGACGACGGAGCATTAACAAAATCATCATTTTTTATCCTATCCTATTGGGTTGAATAATTCCTTTGCAGACTATATCATATTTCCAGGAATTCCATCGTTTTGCCGCCACTATATCCTCCTCCACAGAAGGAGGTCCATACACACAACTAAATATTCAAGTTGTCTTTTCACATAAAAGCAGTAGGTAGGTATGTATAGTTCATTGTATAGAGTAAGTCTTCTTTTCAACGGTCGGCTGTTTCATTATATATAGTTATATTAACCAATTTACAAAATTTTATAAAATATGCTGAATAATTAATTATTTTAAGCCCTCATAAAATACCTACAGATATCTATAGTAAAAATTGCTTCATCCGTAAATAAACTTTGAAGCACATATTTATATTTATTTTATTTAAAATTCGCTTTTTCATGCGACTGTATACTCTGGAACACAATGGATAACAAAAGGGCTCCTAAACATATTGAGAATCACTGAAACACGAAGTGAGTGAAATTCAAGGGGCTTCGCCGCCGCCGCACGCAATGCTAAAAACGGAAACAATTAAATCAACAATAGTCGGTTTAGCCATGCCATTCGGACCAAATCTTGCAGAAAATGCCGTTTTGTTCGTATTATTTTATTGCCACCAAATCATTTCATATTATTTAATAGGAAACATGCCTTGTTACGCACACTTCAGAAGATTTCGTTTTGGCTTAATCCATCCTGGGAATCCTTTTGAATTCGTTAGCTACACTAATTATTTGGCTTAGTCATATAATGATTCGATTTTGGTCCTTTTATGTATGTATCCTATTATTTTGCCAATATAAAGTCTAGTGCAATAATTATATTTATTGATCTGACTAAACAGTTTCTTGTGGGAGCATGAAGGATAATAATTCCAAAATTGGAAATATTGGAACTTATTCAGCAGGTCTGCTACTTGGCATTGGATAAAATTACTCACATAACTATTTTAGTTGCATATATAGGTAAATCATCAGTTTCTTTTGCACAACATTGGACATTCCGCGGGGCTTAGCAGCAACTTTGGAATGGACCACATCGCCTTTCTCGAGCAGCTCTTCCCATAGTGAGATATGACCAACATTCTATTAGCTATGTACCTTAGTGTGCAATTTTTCTTAATGCCGAATTTAAATGACAAAATACATTATTTGAGTAATATTTCTATAAGCCCTTCCCTATTAGTAATAATATTATTTCAGATACCATTCTCAAATCTCTTTAGTACATGGAACAAGAGAAACTTATCAGTTATCTAATAAACTATTAACCTTTTACAATTATAATTTAAATTCAAATTCAAGCATCATATCTGATTTCAAACCAGAATATTTGAAATACGTTCATTATTTTGATAAAAACTGTAAACTCTAACGACTAAAATCAATATTTGAGAACTTGTGACAGCTTAATCACCCAAATTTCCGATAATAGTGATCCCCAGTGAGTTTCAAAGTATTTTCTTAATCAATAGCTTGATAAGCAAACGAACAGCAACAGCAAAGGTTGTTGTAAATATTCAAAATATCTCTACATGGGCCGATTTAAAGGATGCTTAAATTAAGGCGCAATTTCGCCGACCAAAGAGATGAATCTTGTCTCAATAGAGGTTTAGTCATTCATGTTTTCCATATTCTAAACCTGGTTTGCTCACACATCGATATCCATGACAGAACCGCCACAGGTGAAAAAATCTTTGTATAACGAACTGGTTCATAAAACGTTTCTCTTCTGATTATGAGAGCCCCCAGGCAGTTCCATGTACGCTGCGTGCGTCTGACCAATTTAACTGCAGCTCTCCAAATGCTCATACAAGAAAATAACACCCCACTATTCCCAAAATTTGACGACACCAGCACCCCGTCAGCCTAACCAAAGTTTTAAACAACCCCAGCAAACGAATTTCAAGGCATTACCATGGCCGCAACGTTTTACAAATCCAAACCAAAAATACTCTAATTTCAAGTTCCACACGCCACCAAATCCTAATCACAATAGGCCGCTGCCGGAACCTCAACCAATAAGCGTTTGCACTTCTGGTCGTAAGCTTAAACAACCCAAAACTATGTCATCTACTCCTAGATTCCCGATTCCCACCTTCAACCTCGTACCAAACCCAGCCGAAATATGCTTTCGAAGAATTATGTAGGTAATGCTGGAATGAATGAAATCCCCGTTTCTGACACTCACGGCTTAAGACCAAAATGCACTCTGGCTCCTTTGATTTCGAGGTTATGTTCTAACGGACTTGATTTTTTGTTTACTGTTGACTCGCTTCA
This sequence comes from Ceutorhynchus assimilis, assembly GCA_917834065.1. Taxonomy (NCBI): domain Eukaryota; kingdom Metazoa; phylum Arthropoda; class Insecta; order Coleoptera; family Curculionidae; genus Ceutorhynchus; species Ceutorhynchus assimilis. Next base: position 16,091,374 of record OU892277.1, on the reverse strand, counting down.
AGTTTCGAATCGAAAATCAGTTCGTTTATTTTATACGCCTAATACCATATAGGTACCATAAAAAAGAATGGAATGTACTGAGTGCAGTCACCACCGAGTCAGTTTTTATAATAAGTCTAATTTGAGAGCTCATTTATAAAATTTCATCCAGGTAGGTTTTTAACCATAATGATTTTTATGTTTTAATGGAACGGTTTCTGTTTCCTGCAGTTTCAGATAAACTCAACGCAATGTGTCGCAGTGTGTAACAAATGTTCAAAAAGGTTTGCTGAGTATACTCGAATTTAAAGAGGCACTTTACTGAATTTCATCCAGGTAAATGGTAAAAGTATCTAATATTAATTTTTTGTTTTTTCTTGCTAGATGGTTAATAGAGTAACTCTAAAAAATGTGTGTTGAACATGGCGGTACTTATATAGGTACCTACCTACATAATACTATTATAGACGCATTTTTCAAAATTCTTTTTTGTTTCAGAAAATGTAGATGAGTTGACTTCACCTAAGATTTATCCATATTAATGTAGGGAATGCCAAAATTTTCCACATAAATATATTCTTAGAAGACATCAACAATCTCATGTGACAGATAATGAAAAAAAGGAACAACTCTTAAAATGTAGGTAGTTTGTGTGTTTATACAAACACATTGAAATATAGAAGGGAAAAATATCATGGCATTAACATAAAATGGCAGAAAGCTACACTTCTCCAGTGAATTACAGTTTAAAAACTGGAAAGCCGATTTGGAAAAAAAAATTATTCCTTACATGCCAAATATGGACACCATATACAACTAGGGAAGGCAATAGGAAAAGTACTTATATCTGCCAGAGGTCAGGAATTTAAAAAAAAAAAAGGTCGTGGTGTGAGGCACCTAAAAATCCAAGGAAGCAGGAAAATAATTATTTTTTTTTGTTTTTCCTGAAAAAAAAAAACACAGAATGGAAATTTGCTTCGAATTTATTTACGGGGTAGATAGGTTTTGCAATAAAGAAAAAGAACCAACTAGTCGATCATCTTGATGATCTTTCTTCTGACATCAGTGATAGGTACTCAAGTGATAGACCCATTACTCTCCGTTTCAAGCTGGTAAACAACCAAAGAGTCAACAGTACATACGCCCCATTTCGACGATGAAAATAATAGACTAGCGGGTAAATTATGTGTGCACATCTGTAAGCAAATCTATAACTTTCTATAAGGATCCGAAATTTTTACGATTCTATAAAAGTTTCTGTAAGCTACAGGAAGTGCATAGAAGTGCAAATTGTTCATAGGCAGCTATAGCCTTATAGAAAGTTATAGATTTGCTTACAGATGTGCACAAAATTCACCCGTAGATTTAGATGAAAATATTCCTATCATTACTTCATATTCTAATACCTACTTGAATATTTTCATATGTATTCAATTATTTAATATTTTTTGAAAAACTCAAAATCTGCAAAGTTTAGTCAGTTTTTTTAGACTTGAGTTTTCAAAGCAATTTTATTATAGATGGAAAGCTGAAATTTTCAGCGATTCTTATCCTAATAGACTACAATCCCTGGAAATTTCAACTCATTTGAACTTAAAGTTCCAGAATAAAATATAGATATAGAATCCCAACAAACACATCTTGAATCTTGATCAGACAAATTTATTTCCCGTCGTCATATACTAACACTTCTCTACGGATGTGAAACCTAGTCGTCCAGGTTACACCTGAGGTGCTTGGAAAGATAGTACCAGTGTGGTTCGAGAGGAATACTTAAAATAGAGCGGCAGGATCTCCGAACGAATAGCTGTATCCTTGAGAAGTTCCATCAGCATGGAGGTAATGATCATCCAATATCAGCTTTCCTGAGCTGGTCATGTCGATCTTATGACTGATTCACGTCTTCCTATTCAAATTGTGTATTCTCAACTGGAGAATTGCCAACGCAACCGCAGGAAAGGGTATTAAACAATACAAAGATTGCCTCAAAACAAACATAAAAACGTGTCAGTAATCAACAAATGATACTCGTTAGCAGGTGACTGCTTATGATGATGTTGATGATAGATTTTTAAAAAACTGATAAGCAAAGCAATGTTCATGAATGAACGCCTTCTGTTCTATTCAATGTTTTGACAAAGGGGAAGAAATATTCGCTTTGAGACGTGAAACCACAGAGTTCTGATTGGTGTAAAATGAAGCGGAAAATTTAAATCAATGTGATTCTTCTCTATTTAATTTCAGTATCCAATGTTGTTTTGTCAAAAATTAAACATACTTCTTTTTATATTCTATACACTTCCGTTTCAGATAATTGAATTGCTCAATTTCCATTGACTAAAAAGGGTCTATTTGGCACTGTAGGATCCGATAAGCTTAAGGCCAGAAGAGAAAATGAGTATAAGAAAAAAAAGTCATGTTTTTTCATTATTTCTCAACAAAACTACAATATAGAATTTTAATATATCTGACTAAACAAAAAAAAAGGATTCCATTTCACAAGCCGCTCCCAAAAATCTGGTTGCATCCCACAATAAAGATTCGCGTAAAGGAAAATCCTCAACAAAATCGTTGTGGTTTTAGAGTTTTCTCTTTTCCAGTTATGATGACGTTGGCAGGATCCTCTGGTTCCCAATTATTAATTTGTAGCAGTAAGCGGATTTTGGTAGAAAGTCATCAGTGAAAAGCCAAAGCCACCCTTCTAAGGCGCAACCAACGAGCTCTATATCTAGACCTATATATATTCATGCGAATACACGATATTTTTGTCGTTTTCTGTTTTTGCTCTTCCAGAACGTCTTATTTAATGACATGACATTATTTGAGGGATAGTATTACCTGCAAATATACTCTAATTTTTAGGTAGGTATACGCTCGCTTAAAAGTTGAGTTTCTTGAAAACTTTTGAACATTCATTCTAGAACCTTCGTTTTGTTCAAACAAAACTGTCCGGAGATTGCAAGGAACTTAGATCAATGGTGGCAGGTTCCAGTTAATAAAGTAAGGTTTATAAATATGACTACATTGACATCTACAAAATAACCTAAAATGATATTGAAACACGTCTTTGCCCTTATCACCTTCTTTTAAAAAATCCATTTACTACAATTTCGATAGTACTTGTTAGGGTACGAGAACTGTGAATAGTCGCTTGAAGGACGTCTCAAACAGTCAAACAACAACAACCACAATAAAATTCTGGATTGGACTAGCTATCGTTTATATTATTATAGACATTGACCATGAAGTCATGCACAAAAAGAAAACTGCGTCGTTATGTATGGTTATATACTATTAAAAGCGAAATCTAACAACGACGATTCAATAATTAACATTATTAGCGTAAGATTAACAAAATCTAGTTATATTTTTAAAAGAACGATACCAGTTAAGTAGTCGTTCAGATTTGTAAGTCTGATGGATCGACCTCGTTGATTTTAGGGTATGTGAAACCCTAAATATTACCTTTAGCCTGTTTACTCTGTATTATGGACGGATTTTGGATTCTCTATCCTTTAAGTATCAAAAAGCCCGGTGATTAGATTTTGATTTTAAATACCCCACAGTATAAGATCAGAGAAATAATATTTTCATACAGTAATTTATTATGGAAAAGGAGATGATATTAAGTAGATACAAGAAATTGAATCAATAATGCGGGTTATTCTGAAAACGGAAGCATAATTTTCGAGTTTGGGTTATAGTTTGCATGTATTCATGTGTAGGAGGTATGAGGTAGGTACAGAATTTACATGTCTTGGTACCGCAAATTCGCGATTCGGATTTAATTATTTTAATTTCTTTATGTTGCTATAGAAATTTGATTTTTGACATTAATTGAGATTTTGTAATTATTTTTTCAAATTTCTGATTCATTTTTTCAACACCAACGCGTTTTGAGTTTGGGTATCGACAAACATGAGTCTCAGTCACCGTCTTGATCTCAATCTTGACGACATCGAAAATGGAGAATAAAAAATACCATTATTTTTGAATTGCTTAGCTGTTTGATTATTTTCAACAGATGACCACATTTTACAATTATTATTATTAGGGAGAGAATGTCAATTACATTACTTTTTTACCTACAAAATTTCAATTTTTTTTTGAGAGTACCATAAAATAACATGTGTCACTTATGTGGAAAATGTAGTGTTCAAATTTTCTAATTTTTGCAGTTTTACTCCAATTGAAGAATTAAAGAATTAGAACTTAGAACAGTGTAGGTAATTACCTATCAACCTATATTTTGATTATTCTATTAAAAATCTGAAATAAAACTTTTTCCAATGATATTCAGAAATAAATTTTACGAAATAATTCATTTTGGAACATTCTTTTAAATAAATACTTTTAAATACGTTTAGAAATATAATTTTTTGTAGATAGGTTTATTATACCTATATATTGCAGCAAAGTTTTTCCAGGTAGTACCTTATTAATGTGACGTCGAGGACATCGCAGTCCTTGTTTTGGAATTGACCTGCTGATCTGCGAATGCAAGATTCACTAGCCAGCACTTAACGCATTTCATCTTTTTTTGAACTTATTAGAAGGAGATAGGCTCAGCTTCCTGTTCGAGCCACATTGAAGTTCGTTAACTAGAAATATCAACTCAAGCAAGCAACAATGTAAAATGGATATACATTGTTAAGATATTAAGAGAGCACATTGCGGTACGAACCCCCGCTCCCTGTATGTGCGAGCTACACCCGATAGAACAAGCATGGGCTGAGGTAAATTCGATCCAAAAACCTAGAGCACCATATATATAGGTAGGTAAGTAGCCATTAAAAGCATCAGAGTTGTTTCATTGAAAATGTTTGAGCAGTATCCAATGTAAATTAAAGATAAATATTAGGCAACAGATCACCACATAGAAGAAGTCGGTGGAAGAAAATAATTATTAGTGAGCCAAGGGATAAGAGTGCAAAACCCTATCATGAAGACGTGGATGAAAATTCCAAATTCAAATAAATGAAAAATGAGTACCTATCGGTAAATGATAAGATCATTCAGTTTCTATTTTGTTATTTTTGTTTTTTTCATTGTTTTTCCGTTTTCAAGTTTGTTTGAGTCACCCTAGCATTTTTTTTTCTTTATAATATAATAAAATGTACAAATTTCTTAGGTACCTACATAGGTCATAGATGCCTGGCTAGACATTTTCTGACTAATAGTTTTTGTCGAACTTTTAAGGCAAGGAGGCGAAAAGGGTGAGAGGCCCCTTTTGCCTCGTTGAGGGGTAACGTTTCGTAGTCACAGAGTGGTCCTAGAGTCTCGCGAGGCTCTGGGTCGCGTTCTTTTTAAAGGGTATTAAAAAAATAGGTATCTAAAATAATTTTCTTCTATTAGATCAAAAATCTAATATCTAATTTGAAAGAGAAATTAGCGTTATAAAAGTTTGCCAGAAGCCCAGAAGAAAGCAATCTTTATGAATAGGTAGGTATACGATAATATTTTAATTCTATAAGTATCTACCTATAGCTCTTACTATAATTGGCATTTAAGAGGCAACTTAAGTATATTTTTATAGAAACATAAATATAAAATAGCCTTCAGTAAAGCTCGCACACAATAAAAAAGGTGGTTGCGTTAAAATAGGGCGGTTAATAAAGGGGACAATGAGACGTTTAAACGCACAAAGACCCGGCAATTGGATAAACTCAAGTTGCAGAGGCTGAACACATTTGGCATTTTGTAAGCTGACACTTGTGGTTGGGAAATATGACACCTCGTTTGTATCAATCCAATTGGGATTTTACCATTTAACACTTATAATACGCAAGAAAAACATGTGGTAGATTTGTCCGGTTAGGGTCTTTTGTTCCATTTCGGGTGCTGTTTATTTAATTACCTTAGTGATCATTATCTTTGTTATTCAATATTTACTTTATGTAGATAAAACTACATTTTTTACATAGAAAATTTACCTCCGATTGGTTGGAGGTATAGTATTTTCAGCAACGAGAAAAAAAAGCGAAAAGTCCAAATGTCAAAAATTATTCGATACGTTATAAATCCTAAGCAAGCAGGTCTGCAGTCACCCTCTATAACTTTATAATAACTAATAATTTTCTTTCGTTAAAAATACTTTTTGCTACACATTTGCTAATACAGCTTTCCGACCATAGTACTCAAAATCTATAGCTAGTTAGAAGCCATTCATGCCATACCTACTTTTCTGAATAGAAAATGGATGGGCTGCACTTCTCTGGGTTTTGACAGTGACCAAGGCCTCCGCCAGAGGGGCCCGGTAAGTCATCTTGAAAGTGCTAAAATTCCGTATTACACATTCCAGCTCCCCAAAAACAAGCTACTGCACGTGGTTTTCAAGCTAGTCCTGGAATCAACATTTGCGATCCAAACCAAAGTGAGCTCGAGCACCTAACGCTTTCACGCCGTCGCCGTGACCAGATGGTTCTAGCAACCCGGAGCCAAAATGGGCGATAAGTACATCGAGTAGATGTTGATTTCTGGGGGTCATTGGGAGATATTGAAGGCGTGTTGGAACTTCAGGAAGGTTTCCTGGAGCAGAATGATGTGAAAGTTGTGATCCTCTAGGAAGTGTAGGAGTAATAACATCTTGTTCCTGAGCAGCTTCACGCTCCAGGCCATGAAGCTCAGGAACTGCGTTAATTGGGTTTGATAAATTCTGTTCATCTCCTCTTTGGATGGAGATTTGAAGGGGAGTGAGAGAGTCTCAGGTGGTGTTAGAGCGTGCGACGGTGCAGGAGCGTGCAGCGGTGTTGGGGCTATAGGGTACCTTCTCATCCTCTTGCCAAGGACCGAGAAATAAATTTAAAATAACGTGGTGACTATCAACGGGCTAACGTTGAAAATTGAGCGAAGGACAAGACCGGACAGTGCTATAACCGCCAAATATAGGGCACGCCAGTTTCAACAGTAAAGCCGCGCGGATGCCAGAAAACGCCAGACCAAGCCCCAAAATGCGCAAAATTCAAGGGCTCCCACATGGCCTCATGGAAAGGTTGCCCAAACCACCCCAAGCACGAGCACTTAGCCCAGCAGAGACCCTCCTGCTGGGCTGATACAGCCAGGGAAAAAACCGGGGCTCCAAGTCGCCGCAGGCCCCAACACCGCTGCTCGCTCCTGCACCGTCGCACGCTCTAACACCACCTGAGACTCTCCCACTCTCCGCCAAATCTCCATCCAAAGAGGAGATGAACAGAAACTATCAAACCCAATTAACGCAGTTCCTGCGCGTCATGGCCTGGAGCGTGAAGCTGCTCAGGAACAAGATGCCATTACTCCTACACTTCCTAGAGGATCACAACTTTCACATCATTCTGCTCCAGGAAACCTTCCTGAAGTTCCAACACCCCTTCAATATCTCCCAATGACGCCTAGAAATCAACATCTGCTCGATGTACTTATCGCCAGATGAAACCACAGTCATCGCCGCTGGCAGCTCAACGCGAAGCACTACCACTGGGAGAACCTGATAATCAACTTCAAAGGCAGAACCAATCCAAGGGAGTCGACCCACAGCAGTGACTGGCTGTGAAAAACAACCTGTCCAACCCCGAAAAACGCCAGATTCAGAGACAAAAAATCCACAAGCCAGAAGGCCTTTCTGCAGAATTTGGAAACATCAGACGCACAAGTCCCCATTGACAGTCCCGCCTCTCTTGAACGAGCGGCTGAGAAGCTCACATGATAATTCAGGTAGCGCTCGATGTAGTATCAGTCGTGATTATAACATTTTGTATTGAACCCAAGGAAATTACGAATAAATACAGTTCCAAAATTTTCTCTGGGCCTTCCGTCACTAGTAATTTTCTCATATCTCGGCACCAGAGTTTTATGGACACATGTTTGTGTTTTTTCCATAAGTAAACCAATGTCGATAATTTAATTAACACTTTTAAGCCTGCAAAATAAATTATAAAAAGCGGAATTTGTTAAGGAACAGTTGAAGTGGAGTATCCTCAAGTTTCCAAAAACCCTTCGGAAGCGGAACAAAAAAAAAGACTAATTTTTTACACTTTTTCGCAATACAATATTTGTAAAGATGCAAAATAAATTGTTTCAAGTGACATATTTTGTAGTGAAGGACATTGTACCTTATCTACTTCGTAAAGAGCGGCAAGTGAATTTTCCATTCAATAAAAGCCATATAACCTTCCCTGGGGAAAATAAGCCAAAGCAATTTCCAATATACATACCTACATCAAAAACAAAATTATAAAGTCAAAATAAGGCAAAAATTATGAAAGATGGATTTTAATATTCATGAAGCATATTCTTGTTTGTAAGCATAGCTTACGGCAAAAGCCTTCTTTATTATTTTGTTGTTTGGAACAAAACAAAGCCCTATAATAACGCGGACGTTATGATTAAAGTAACGAGCTTTCATAAGGAAAACCGATAAATGAATATTTTTTGCTTGTTTGATGAAAACTTCGGAAAAACTTTTATTAAAAGAGGATTTGCTTTGTGAAAAATCGATCGATGTTTTCAAAAAATTCATTTACCTACGTCCCTTTGTATTATTTGCATTAAACTGTGATAGTGTATTTAGAAGAAATTAGATTCGGCTAGGAAAAGTTATTCTGATAAATTTTATGAATACCTATAACTCTACAAGAAATAAATTTTTATCTTAAAGCGGTCCATAATTTGAACTTCATTGTCGTCAACACTCGACATAGAAGTAATCCATTATGTTCCTAGGTTCATAAAGATCTCTATGTATGGAGTAGTTTGTTCGATATTTACCCAAATATTTAACCAAAATGAAATGTCTGCTCGCTTGCACGAGCTTTCATGTTCGGAGCAGTAAAATGTGTTCCGAGTGAATTGATACTTATTTAACATTATTGAAGTAAACAAATCATCCGTCCTGAATTTATCAGCTGTTTAGTGTTTAATTTTCCGAAAATGGATGGAAACAGCAGTGATTGAGTTGTGGAAAGAAATATTGCTATCCCTTGAAGATAAAATGTTGTGCTTCGCTCAATTGTAGGCGGAACTAATGACATAAATAACTATTATTGACTTTAGAAGAATTCACTTATCACTCAATCCAAACCGTACACTGACTATGACAACATTCTTATTCGAACTGATTGAAACTGACTACTACGCGCTATCTATGCACGACATTGTATTCGGGATTTATCTAAAATAATTTATTTATTCGACTATAATAGAATTCTTAGATTAGCCGCGCTCTAGAAGTGAACAACTAGATTCGTGGAAACTGGCTTGTGTAAGAGGAATTTATGGCGTAGAGTCTATTCTGAAAGAAGAACCTCTGCTAGCATATTTCCTGTTGAATTTCCTTCTCTCTCCTTCGTGTTTGATTTTTTCTCGTCGATACTTAGTATGTGAAGTGAAGCGTGATTGGATTAGCTTTACCCAAATTCTTACATCAATCTTTGCAATGGGCGAAATATTTCATCAAATATTGCCTTGGATTTTCCAGTGCTAAAGTAACTTGCGCTGTATTGCGTCCCTCATTCTACCTGAACTAGCTTATTTTCGAGCATAATTTTCATTGTCAGATCGATTAATACAAGAAACATGTTTTCATAAAATTATATAAGTGGTACCCAACTCTTTTTTTGCCTTTAGACGCACAGGTAAAATGATATATTAAAACCGCTAAGGAAGTAACCTTATAGTTATGAATGATGCCCCCAAACTAACCGACGTAACTGAGCCAGTCCACTTGAAGTCTCTTTGATTCATGTTTTGACAAGCTGCTAAATTGCCACTTAAATTCACGGTTACACATTATTACATTTCTTTTGTGTTGAAAAAAAGTGTTTTTGTATGGCATTTTGTGTCCTATAAAGTATTTTATTTCGGTTTTTGGAGGGACAAAGATGTGCGATTTGATTTACAATATGTGAATAGATTTTAAAGTAGCAATGATAAATTTCCAGCACACATATACAATATATAAAAGGTACCTACCTGCACTTTTTTTTTGAATTTTTGAGCAATAGATAATGGTTATAATTGGATATCTAGGTACGTGATAAAATTATGGTCACTAGCGATAAAATTTTCCTAACGACTTCCGCATTTTGTTGAGCGCGGAAGTTTTCATGCTGGCGATATACCTCTATAGTTTGGATGTCCTAGATGATCTATGAACTTTGATCTACATATAAGGTAGCTGGGTAGCTATTAAACGTGTGTGTTATGGTTATTATAATTAATGTTTTTCCATACTTGCAACGGATATGCAAGACGTGTGTCGTTTGTATGATCTGCAACCTGCAACATAAGAAAATATTTCTCTACAAAAAATTCTTTGAATCACATTATTGTAAATGAAGCGTTGACATCTTCTTGATTCCGGATAGGGACCTGCTATTTACTTTGTTTAATTTCAATAAAATGACACGTTGCCATCTGGAGTAAGCTTTCAGTAGCCTGGAGGGGGGCGCCAGGGCTTAATTACAGGCTTCGAGTCCCCAGGGACTGGGGGACTCTGTTCTCTCTTTCGCTGCCTTCCCTCAAAGAACGATTTACACCCGCCAGACATGGTTTACCTCGTCCTGCTTTTGACGACTTCGAGAGAAAGTTACGAGCAAATATTACGTTATTTAACTTTGTTTCCGTGTATACTTTACCTATTCATTGTTGTAATAAACAATCCATAGTCTCACATAGTTTTTACTGTTTTGTTCATAATTAGAGTTATTTAGGTTTTTAGATGGCCGATGTGATGACGAGGTCATTTAGAACGTTCCAAACTAATTGATGTCAATAATATCTTCCTGCAGGGATCGGAAGTCTAAAAATCACCATGAAGTCTTTGACCTATTTAATGCTAAAACTTATGATATCTGTGGAAGAAGACTTGAATATTACCAAATTCAAGAAAATTGAGGTTTTTTGAAGCCTGAAAATAAAAGTTAGGTACCATCCAAAAAAACCCATAATATTCTCGAAGGAAGAAGAACTAAAGTTTTTGGAAGATGTGGTGCCTAATAAAACTTATTTATCGATGAAAGTGATTGCCATCTTGGAAGTGACTGGAGCTTTTCGTGTTATCTACAATGAAACTACGGGATATAACTGTTCAAATTGAAAAGTAGTCACACGCCCGAGTAGGTCGTAGGCAGCACGTTACACTATACTTCTAGGTACTACACAACTGGGTTGGAGGGCATCGGCAGAAACTTGAATTTTGAATAAGATTTTGGAATATTCTATCAAAAAAACAAGATTCTTGGCCCAAATAACAAGGAGCTTAACAATTATGCAATAAAAGATTATTCTTGGTATAAGAGAATATAATTTCGCCTGAAAGAAATGTCATTCAAGAGTAATTTTAAAAAATATCAAGAACCACGAAATTCTAAACACAAGGTAATTTTTCTTCATGCAATAGATTAACTCTTCATATAAGATAATCTATTTCAAGATCACTGAATACCTTGAGGTAAGGGGAGCTGTTTTTTCAGTGTAGTAAAAAACTGAGGGTGGCTCATTTCAGTGGAAAGATTGGCGGAATCTCATCCCGTCCTGAACTAGAATCTGGTTCTGAGTCTTTCAATCATCCTAGACCATTTCCAGGCGCATCGGGATTCCTCTTGGGCTCAGACTTGCTTTCTAGTAGGTCTGACAGAGAAATGGCAATATTAGTAGTAAAAACCCTGGAAAAGTACCTCACCTTTGAAAGCCTCCGCTGTTCGTTGATTCGTGATCAATGTATCCTCGTATGCGTAACGGGTAATGATTCACTCACATTTGAGGAGAAGGCTTCCCGGTACCGACGCTGCCGACGACTCCACAATCCCAGCGAGGCATCTCAATTTCGCACGTGTGTGTTCTAACATCAGTCAACAGAAATAAATACAAATCATTCTGGTTTTCTGATATTGCAATTTTTGTAGTCAAAATAATGCTCTATTATTCACCTGAAAGTCCCAATAAACGTTACAAAAGGCCTCAGAGAATGGATGTTTTGATCTACTTTATGCCACACCTACGAATTTCTTACTAGTTCTCTGATAGAAAAGCACTATCAAAATAAATGAAAGTATCAATCTTTAAAGTAACCAGCACAAACTATAACTTTAAGGCTCTTATCAGTTATCAGCTTATCACCTGCAGTAGATATTTATTAAACGTGATTGAGGTTATCCAGTGAAATATAAAAAAATTACCAATCGCAAATATTTCACTGGATCAATTTTCGATTTGAAAAGAACATTGTAAAAGCCAAGCTAGTTGGTTTGCTCGTTTTGTTTGCCTGGATGTTCGGTGCCTGAATAAAGGGGAATTGTAAAGCGCGAAACTGTGGAAAACAAAATAAAATCGAGGCTAGTCAACTGCATAATAGTAAATAATGCAAATTTAAAAGCTGGAAATACAAAGCCTACCCAAGCGGTGGCTCGCTTTCAGCAAAATCGAACAAGGTTAAACATTAATTACATCGATCGAATATAGTCAGACGAAAACCACCATTGAAAATGTCGTAATGGCCCCAATTAACTCGAGTGCCTTCCGTGCTTTTTCACCAAAGCACTGCTAATTCTCCTTTAATGCTCTATTTCTGTACATAGATGACAACGCTGGTAACCACTGTCCATTGTGGCTATTACCTATTGTTTATTTAACGTTCACTATTGAAAGGTTACATGTTTGAAATTAAAAAAAAATATATGCAAGGTGTCCAACCAAAATTTAATTTGGCAAGATTAGGCAAAATAATGCCACGGATCACGGGTCCACTAAAACTCACTTCACAAACAGTAACAACCTTTATTGAATAAATAAACTATATAGAAATTCACTTATCATTTATCAAAACATGAAACATGCACCACAAATCTCGTATTTAGACTAAGCTCAAACTGACTAATGGCCGTTTCCACAAACTATTTTAGGGAAGCCTTAATGATTATGGAGAAATGTCCATTAGAGGAATACTTATCATCAAGGCTTCTCTAGAATAGTTTGTGGAAACGGCCATAATACAAGCTATATCTATAGTCAGAGCTGGGCAGTAGCTAGCTACCAAGTAGTTAAGCTACTAACTTAGCTACTTTTTTGGTAGCTAATAACTTATTCAAGCTACTTTTTTCAAAAAGTAGCTTGTAGCTGTAGCTTTTAGTAATTTGTTTCATGTATTCATAAGCTACTGTGAAAAGTAGCTAGCTACTAAAGCAAGCTACTCGAGCTATTTTTGGTAACTTAAGCTATTTTTGGTAGTTGAAGTTACTTTTATTGATTAAGTTGCAATAATTCTTTTCCCAGAAAAATCTTATCCTGTGTCTAGTCTATAGACTAGTTTCAACTTGTGTCCCGTTTTATTCTCGCATTCGCACATCGCTGGAGTTAGTCGTTCTGTTCCCTGCAGTTTCACCCGCCGTTAAATTCAGAAGAAATCAGAATTTAGAGTAGGTACTCTCTCATATAGACAGTAATTTTGAACAACAATATAATGTATCTAAAAACAATGTAGATGAGCTTAAACAAATTCGGTGTTTTCGTCGGGCGCCTCCAGTTAAAATCTACCAAATAAATGAGAATATTTAACTATGACACTGTTCTCTACGCGACGGCACTGTGTTCAGTGTGTTCCGACGACGAACGAGGATTGCCGATTTGAATTTCACCGCATTTCTTCGGCACGGTGCGCACGAAAGAGAAATAAGAGCTTGGTGGGAGCCTCAAAACAATTTATATGCGACGTTGCAATTTTTGCCTTTTGGCATTTTCATGTTTGGAGTGACTGGAATCAGCGCCACGCCACGCCACCACAGTTGTTTATCATTATAATTCCCGCCTTTTCAGTTTTCAGAATTTGGTTTGGACAGAATATAAAAACCTTCTATAATTTGATTGATTTTTGTTTTCATTAATTTAACTTTTGAAAATGTAGCTTAAAAAGTAGCTTTCAACTAATTTAAAATGTAGTTAAGTTACCAATAGCTTAGCTACTTTTTCAAAGAGGTAGTTAAGTTACTAAGTAACTTAACTACTTACAATATATATAGTAGCTTGTAACTTGTAGCTAGCTACTTTTTTCAAGTAGCTTGCCCAGCTCTGTCTATAGTCGACATAATAATAATAATAATAATAATAACTTCTTATCTTTAATCAATTGAATAAATCAAAATTTCAAAAAAATTATACCATATTTTAAATTTTTTTGAATAAATTTCATTATACATTCATATTAAATTTTTTTACAATCTATATTATACCATAAATGAAAAACCATAACAAAAAAAACCAGAGAAATCGATAAACTCACTACAAGCCCTGAAGAAGAAGCGAAAGGCTTCGAAAGCTTAGGCACTTGTTAAAGAGTAATAAATCTATATTGATACGATACTGACTGTTTCCCAATTATTCAAACCATATCAATCATCAACGGTCGTGATCCATTAAAATAAGTTGTCAACTACTTTGGAAAGATGTTTTTCGATCGTCTTGTTGTAACTCTCAACCATTATGCCATCTGATTGTGGATGTGATGCCGTGGTTCTGGTCTTGTGAATGCCTAGCAGTTCGCGAAGTTTTCGGAATAGTCGTGACTCGAAGTTGTGCCCTTGATACGAATGCATTTCAAATGGGATTCGAAACCTAGTAAAAACATTAGCTGCTTACGATCAAGCACTTTTCTTACCTAAGTTAAAGTTAGTTTCTTAGCTGAGCTAAGTTGTTTGATCGTACGCGCAATTCATATAGGCTAATCAGCTGCCTATCAAGTTACGATTCACGTCACGTATTTCTAGTTCGGGTTCTAGTTACAACGAGAGCTTCAGGTTCAGTTTGTTGTTTTTATTAATTTATTTTCAATTGAAATTGAAACTGAATTGTTTTTGTACTACAGCACAGTTTATTTCACATTAAAAATGAACAATTATCTACCTAGAAGTGTCATGACGCGTGCAATGGCAATAATGAATAATAAATTTCATTAAACTAAACACCTTTTCAAAGTTCCTGCTCCAACGACCAACTTTCAACAAAATAAAAATAAAGAAACAACCTCAATTTAGAAATTATTAAACGTCAAAATTCAAAAAATGCGGACTTCGCGCCAACTTAGGTCAGCTAAGTTATCTCAGTTAAAAATCTGGGTGTCTTAGCAGGGGAAAGGGGGGAAGGCAGATTCTAACTTAGTTGTGATAGATCGTACGCGCAACTAAGTTAGATTCTTTAAGTTAGGTAAGAACAGTGCTTGATCGTAAGCAGCTATATTGTTGACGAGGAATTTTGCTACTGTGAACGCTTCTTGGTTTGGAATAGCGAAATCTTCAGGCCACTTGCTGAAATAATCCATGGCCACCAGGATGTGATGTATTTGTTGCCACTACGCGTCGCAGGGAATGGACTGGCTATTATTTAACTTTTGAATAAAAAAATAACTAATTACTAGGTAATAACTCATACGATAAGTTTGTATTGTGCTGTTCTATATCCAAAAACTATTTTTACAAAATTTTTTGAGCATTTCGCTTACAGAAACGATATTTTTTGAATATATGTGAGATTTTTCAAATGAAATAGGAATGTTTTCAGAAAGTCTGAAAATGTTTTGTGAAATTTTTCATCAGAAACCGAAAAATGCGCATTTAAAAAAATAATAATAATTTCATCTGTAGGATTAGCTGTGTATTTGACCTTGTATTGATACATGTATAAATACACGAAAGGGCGGTTACACACGGACGTGGATGTCTTAATACATATACGTGCATACATCAACGTGCAAACAACAACGTGCATGGCGCTTTTGTACAGACGCTCGCACAAAACTGCAGTCTTGTAATTCTTGCTACGGTGTTCGGAGTGTGCATACAAAATTGCACATTCAAAAAGGCGACGATATTTTGCATACCCATTGATGTTTTTGTTTGCACGTTTATGTATGTGCGTACATGTTTTCAGACATCAACGTCCGCGTGTAACCGCCTAAATAGAACTTGTTCTATTGTCCGTGTATTTTTTCGTAGATTTCACTGCTACCAACCAACGACTTCAACCTAATTTTTGTCAATTTTGGCGGTTTCTGCCAGCTGATCAAAAAAAAAATGTGATTGTGCTAAATCTGAGCGAATATAGGGTGTATATCAATGTGTATTTTTATACCTATATATAAACAGAAACAATTTCATAATTCGACTAATAGTTTAGCACATTCTTTTTTTGTGTTATTTTTCGGGCGAGGTTGGTTGGAACCATTGAAATTTCACGATATGCTATTGAAAATATACGAATGTAAAACAGCTGATCACGTGAAGAAATTCATGACTTTAAATACACATGTAGAAATACACGAAAAAATACACAGATGTAATGCGGGCCTAATAGGTATTACACCTAAAATCAAACATAAACTTCACGGAATCGACTATTTTTAGAACTAGGACATCATAATCCAACAAAAATGGAATGAGAGATTTCTTTGCTGAATATGTTAATATAATATATTTTAGGTTTGTTGATAGTGGCTCCAGGCGCACATTTTTTAAAAAAGGCAACAAGATTGCTGCAATTGTTACTAACTGACAACGCTACAGAATAATGCTTCACTCAGCTGGCAGGCGGAGCAAGGATGCACAGGAGCTGTGTCAACCTTGGAGCTAGACTCCAGACGAAATGTGTTTAAAATATTTGGAAAAATGTCGAAAAAAAAAATCGTTTGATTGGGTATGTTCAAAAACTATCTATTTATGAATCTTATTTTGGATAAGTTTGTGAAAATAATGATCTTTTTGAATACGTTTTAGAAACATTTTTTGAACATTTCCAAAACAATGTTTGGCCACAAATATTGTTTATATCTTTAAAAAAATTATTTTGTAAGCATTGCACAAAAGAGCAAAAAAAAATGTTCAAACAATATTTTGTGCTATATGGGATTGTTGTAAGCTGCCGAAACACGCAACAAAGAAAAACGCAAAGCAAGAAAAAGTTCCTATAAGTTGCTCTATGGGGAACAGGGGTTTTCCTGCATGCTCATAATCGGAGAACATCGATGATTATATTCTTGATTTTCTATGATGTTTAACCAAAATATTGCTGACTTGCTGTTGTTTGACTCTAATAATAAACAGGAATTCCTTGCTCGGTGAAGTTCTGGAGAAAGAAAACACGCGGGAATAAGCAACATTAGCAGCAATAATCCATTCGAATGTTGTAGAAAAAGGTTTTATTCTAGGGATTCACGATTTGTTTCAATAATTTATTTATTTATTTATTTAAAGGTACATCCCACAAACACACAGAGGTAATTACATGTGAGAGATAGTATTCATAAGCCATTTTCTGCTTTTCTTCTTGTTGATACAATAATTATGCAGTGAAGGCAGATTGTATCAACTAACAACCAGTTGCCTTGCAACAGAAAAAAAGTTTCCTTTAGTTTCTCGCTTTAGTCTTGACGAAGTATTCTGTAACCTGTTTCTCATCTATTTAATTTTCGATAAAAACTAGGTACCAAAAAATAGGAACAAGAAGTTGATCTATGCTTTACAGTTTAGGCTTACCTTTGAATGTCTGTTTTAGAGTAAAGCTGTCCTGAATGTTTTATCTCATTTTTTTATGATTTGATTCCAACCCATGGATTTTTTTGTGAAATAGGCAAACTTAAAATAATAGATTTACATTATAAATTGTTCAGCACTATTTTCAAGCTGATCGTTATTTGCAATAATTGGTTCTGCTAATGGGAAAAAATAATTTTTTTTTCTAATAGTAAGTTTCGCCAATTGATAAAATCCCTCACAAAAACATCTAGGTCCAAACCCTTATGAAACATGTTCACGCTTCATTAATTAAATTAAAGGACAGCTTCAAGGAACTAAGTACGCAATAGGCTTCAAAGGAGTTTTGTGCAAGCCCGTGTGGTTAGGTTTTGGCACCACGAGAGGGGCTCCTCAATAGCTAAGTGGTTTATCGGAACAACATTTTAACTAGAATAACAATATTATACGGCTCATACAAAAAGTGGTAGCAACAGTGTAATTATTATTTAGAAAAAAAAAAACGCGACGACTAAACGACCCTTCATGAACAGATTAGATTAATAAAATATTATGCAAAGAGAAATAAGTGCCTCGAGGTTGCCTATATAAAAAAAAATCGCAACATGCAACAGTCCAAGCATCTTTTAAAAATTTTGTATTTGATGTGGCAAATTATTTACTTTATTTATTAGCAGAAGTCTAGAAAGATGTAGTTTTCTCAATAACGGGTTCTCAAAAATTAACAAAATTTGGGATGTGGGGGCTTGTAATGTAATGTGTGTGTTGGAGGTGGCAGTTGCACTGCCTACGAGGTTGTTCTGTACCCCTCCTTCTGCTGCTACATTCCTGAGTCCTTCAGGAACCTTGATATATCCATAGATGAAAATAATGTCTTCTAACTGTATAAGGGGACGTCCCAGACTCTTCATCCTTGAACTACTAACGGCATCGCAATTCAGTAGAAGGTGATTAAATGTCTCCTCTCCATCTTCACAGAATCTACAATTACCGCTTTCTTCCAAGCCCAATTCCCGTAGGTTTTTCTTAAGACTGCAGTGTCCGAGAAAAAGCCAGTTAGAGACTTCTGCTTGAATTAATCAGCAGTTCTGAACTTTTTTAATTAAAAGCTGCCCAGTAGTCCTGGCTAATCCTACCCATTATTTGTTTTTGAGCCGCTCCTTGGCAGAGCGCATTTCTGAGGCCGCAGAATGGTTCTGGCCAAGTAAATGGAGTAGAAGCCCTCGTTCTCGCAAGAGTGTCTGCGCATTCGTCGCCCCCAACCCCCATGTGTCTACCCAGAGGAGGGTTACCTACCTTGTTTTGTCTTCCTAATTATTAATTGAGTTTCTGTAGACATTCCCATACTATTTTAGAACTGGAACTGATGACCTGTGAGCTCAATGCTTTGATAGCTGCTTGGCTGTCAGACATTATTATCGCATCTTCCGATTGCATGTAATTCCGCTTCCGCATTGTCTCTGTATATCTGGTCCGTGGCCAGAATACTCCTGCTACAGTTCCCTCAGCACATACCATTTGTTAGTGTTTGCTTCCAGGGACTGAAAATATTCTATTTTCCATCTATTTCTCGTGCTTAGTTGGTGGATTTTTTTCTCGAAGCTGAATTTCTCAACAATCGCATCTTTTGATAGACCTATGAGGTATGACAGTTTGGTAGAGGCAAAATTCTGCCAAAATACTCCTGCTCCAGTTCCCTCAGCACATACCATTTGTTAGTGTTTGCTTCCAGGGACTGAAAATATTCTATTTTCCATCTATTTCTCGTGCTTAGTTGGTGGATTTTTTTTTCTCGAAGCTGAATTTCTCAACAATCGCATCTTTTGATAGACCTATGAGGTATAACAGTGTAGAGGCAAAATTCTGCCAAAGTACGTTTTCTGTTCCATATCGATCTTCACCAGATATGATCCACTGGCAACCCGTTTCACTATTGTGTGCAGTGGTGTGAGGTATAGGATGAAGTGATTCTCTGGCGCTAGAATATTTTTGAAACGCTACTGTAGGTATTTGTCAGCGGCAATGTGAGATTTCTTACCTAGAAACATAAACAAAATTATTTATGGAGGAATACACCATACACCACGGAACAACGCGTTAAAATTATCCAAGCCTAGCCTATTATGAAAATGGGCGATCGAGAAAAAATACTTCAAGTGCTCTGCGTGAATTTTTGATGGGCAAAATCGACCTGTTGAGAGGACAATTTGAAATGGGGTCCAAAAATTCGAGCAAACTGGATCCGTAGCTAATATCAAAACCCATCAGCGAGGTCCTTCGGCAAAAAATACATAAAATAGAGCCAAAAAGAACTACATGATAACCCAGAATAAGATAAAGAAAATAAAATTAGAACCAGTGGCGCACCCAGGTTTCTTATTTGGGGGGGGGTTTTCATAATGATGAAGGCTCGCCGCAGACAGTTTTCAAAAAATAACTTTTTGTAAGTGATTTCCATCAAAACACAATTAAAACGAACGCTCGCAACAAAATAGCTGCGCGAAAAAAAGCTATTGTCACCCCCACTGTTTTTATAATCATGTGGAGTGTTGCCAAGTATGAACCAAGACTGTCCACTAGAAAAGAGATTTAAATCCACTAGGAGATAAAAAAAATGGCGCCGCTGGCGAAAAATTTTTGGACTAGTGGAAAATCTACTGAATTTTTCCCACTCTTTTTTGAAATTTTTAGCATTCCTATCTTTTTTATTGTTTAATAATTCTAGAAAATATGGATACTCAACGCCATCTAGGTGTCATCTACCATGTTGTGTTGTGTTAGTTCCTTTTCTTTATTTCCTAGATTATGTTACAGCAGCATGTTTATAAAAGCATGAAAGCCGGGTTTGCGGTTTCCTTGACTCGAAGTTTGAAAGTGACAATGTTGACAGTTGACATGAAAGCATCGTTGACAATATTGACATACCTACGATATGACAAGCCCAAGGATGATAAACACTGCTAAGGATGGCCTATCCTTATAAGGCCTGTGTGTAACAAATCTCCCCTCCCCCTCCACTCCGCCAAAATACCAGTTGTGACGTAGGTAGCATGTTATTTCTCGCCTTGACGTAGGCTGATTTAATAGCGACGACTTAGTTATGACGTCGGAAATGTTATCACACCAATATGGCAGCAATTACCAAAAACGAGGCCGAAGCACTTCTTAAGCAGCGTTTTCCTAGCAACGCACATTTCACGCGGCGTAGAACGTAATACGGTCGACGCTAGCGCAAGTCGTTTTAACGCAGTGTAGGAAAACGCCCCCATTTGATTTTCATTATACATGTTTCCAGCGTTTTACGCCGACCTAATTACGTTTTACGCCGCGTAAAATGTGCGTTGCTTGGAAAACGCTGCTTTAGAGTGTGTATTCTCCTTGTGACAAGCCCACAAAAAAAAGGCAAAGATGATACACACTAAATCTATGCACACTACTATTACAGGATGGCCTATCCTTATAAGGTCTGTGGGTAACAAATCCCTCGTCGCCAAATCACCAGTTGTGAAGTAGGCAGCATGTTATTTCTTGCCTTGACGTAGGCTGCTTAAACAGCTGACAACTTATTTATGACGTCGGAAATGGTGACACACCAATATGGCAACGATTACCAAAAACGAGGCCGATAAGCAATTGAATCATGTAGGTGTGTATCATTATCATCCTTGAATATATGCTGCCTTCTGTAAATTAACAGGAATCATATACAAATACGTTATTTCGAAATTTTGTAAAGAAGTATCGGGAACTAATGGAAGCGAAGGATCACTGAAAATCATTGAGATAAAAATTCACTAGAAACCGTGGATCCCATTCCCATTAAAATTACCACTATAGTGGAATTTGCAAAAACCATTCCACTAGACGACTTTCAAATCCACTAGAACTAGTGAAAATTCTACCGAGTTGGCAACACTGAATGTGTATTTAGAAGAAAGAGAGTTTCCCACATAATTGATAATTGCAAAAATTCTAAATTCTGTCTCCACCGATCAAATGAATTTGTTCATTGTCACATTACTGATCATTCGCAAAACAATCGTTTTGCGCGCTTGGTGAAATGCACCTTTACATGACCGCGAATTGCGATGTACGATGCCGGGCCGGGTTGCCAGATTTCCATGTTTTTGGTTTCGATTCCAGATTTCAGTAATTTCGCGTAACGTAAAGAGGATATTTTTTTATGTAAAATGGAAAGTTTGTAGGTACCTATTAACCAAAATCGCAAAAAAAAAAAAAAAAAATACCGGAAAATTCTTTGTATTAGTGCTAAATTTCGGGGGGGGGTTTTAACCCCCAAAACCCCCCCCCTTGGGTGCGCCACTGATTAGAACATCATGGACAACACAAAAAGCTAAACGAGACAGTGGACTACAAATATAAATATAACCTAAATTGGCTGGCCAAAAATCGACACTGAAAACGCAAATTTATACAGATGAGAAGAACTTCATTATAAAAGTACAATCCAATACAAGAAATCCAATAGCATCATAAATACGCAGGAACAACGATGGCATTATCTGAGAAACCAGAATACGAAAACCCCGCCTATATCACCTACAGGAATCGAGGAAACAGACAGAAGCAGTACCACTAGACGAAAACCGGAATATAATGAAGTTTTTCCCAAATCAACAAAGCTCTTGGGAAAGATACATATGGCGGGACACAAAACGAAGTAGGTGAAGCAAGTTCAATAAGAAGCAGCCCTTACATTAGACTGTCCCAGAAAGAAAGGCAAATAATCGACGAGCCAATAGAAGAAATGGGCGTAATGAACGAACCAAAGTACCACCTTTACCACACTAGCAGGAAAAAACGAATGTACTAAGAGGTATAACGCACCAGGCAACGGACACTTAGATCGTGGGACGGTGTATACACGCCACGACGAGCGACCTAATCCAACTCACACGATGAAGAATGATACACAAAACCGATCCAGCCCAAGAAAAAATCCCTAGGCTAAAGCTACGAACTTGTGAAAGTTTTTTTTTTATTTTGTTATAGCCTGAATAATAATGCACCCGTGCCCATCCTCTATTCTTGTATGTAAATTTCGTTATTTTATGTTATTTTTAGATTTAATTATTTTTCTATTGAATTTGTGATGGTGGCTCTGCTATAGCATTAATGTCCAATGTCCGAAAGGGGAGCAAATGTCAACAAGCAATAAGCTACTTAGGATTGACCGACTTATTGATTGGCAAGTCAGCGATAAACGTATCTAAATAGTGGCAGGCAACACACGGATATAGGTAGACTTGAAAACTTTGACTTGAACCAGCGCAATTACCTCTTTCAGGAAAGCCCCTCTGGTGTCTCCAGTCTTCGTGTCGTCCAGCGCAAATTTATCTTCTGGGGAAGCCCCTCTGGAGTACTCTGGACTCTGGACGATCCTTACGCTGGCGAGTCGTACTTGAAGTAGCTTTGTCTCTGTCAGGTAGCTCCCCTGTGCCCCTATAGAAGAGACACTATGAACCATAGGGCCATCCTTTGGTAATTACTAATTGTAACCGATATTCTACACATACCTTAGATTAAGTACCTACCATAAGCGAGTCTCTATAAATCCGCCCCTTGGCTACGCACCCTGTCAGGATAAGTTGTGAAAATATATTATTTTTTGAATTTGAATTGATTGGTTTTCTTTTTTTTGGTTTTTGTTTTAAACACTATGACTTTTTGCCTTCAAAAAAAAAATCACCCTCGCGTAAATAATTTAAAACGTTCTCTAAGCGCAGAAACATTGAAAGGGAAAAAGGACAGGGGAGGAGCAGCTGGGAAAGGCATCAATCGAGTTTGTGGACTAAAAAGGAACTTTTATTAAATTATCAATTCCTGAGTACCTATCTACATACAAGCTATAAAATTTTATTATATTATTACGTATCACTTTAAAGGCCAACGATAATGAACACTTTTAACACTGTTGCTAACTTCGTTACAGTTTACGCTATGTTTTTGTGTTTGACGTCGTCATTTTCCAAAAGTTGCAATTATGAGGGTCCCTTTCAGACCTAATAAAATATCCATTTTGTCTTTGGCGTTGCCGCATATTATCCTTAGCTATATATGAAGGCTAGTTAAAAATTCCAACCCTTGAACTTATACATCCAATTATCATCTCAATTCCAATTTAATTTTTTTAATATAATTTAGTAAGTATTTGAAATATTAAACCCAAAACTTCATTTATGTAAAGCTTAAAAATGTATAATTATTCCTAATATAGTCCAAGATAATTGTATTTTTAGAAGGTGTGAAA
Source organism: Ceutorhynchus assimilis (assembly GCA_917834065.1). Classification (NCBI taxonomy): domain Eukaryota; kingdom Metazoa; phylum Arthropoda; class Insecta; order Coleoptera; family Curculionidae; genus Ceutorhynchus; species Ceutorhynchus assimilis. Next base: position 16,067,635 of record OU892277.1, on the reverse strand, counting down.
AAATAAATTAGAGGCAAGCTGGTTTTTTCAGGATTGTTCAAGGAGGGTGTCCTGAGTATATGAACACCGGAATCAGAAACTTTTCTCTTTCGCGCTCTTATAGCTACTATAGATAGGGGTTGTTTCTCAACATTGTGCCACAATGGAATTTTTGGTACTAGCGCCCATTTTGTAAGCAATATTGTACCTCTGATTAAACCACCATACAGGGTGGGCAAATAAAAACTTTCCACCCTAATTTTTTGGATTTGAAATGAAAATCTGGTAAAACGCTCGGACCCGTCGATTTTTGATTTGAAGGGGAACTATTTTTCAGTTTTCTTCATCCCCATAGCTTTAACTCCCTAGCTGGAGGGACAAAAACCCCCCAAATTTAAAAGGTCAAAGGTCTCATCAAGTTCTCATGACTCTAGAATTTCGTCTTAATATTTTTATTCCTAACGAAATGACAGCTTGTCAAAATCTTGGTAATAGCCTATTGTTTTAGTAGGAGTAAAAGCGATACTTACCTCTACCTTCCTAAAGGGGGTGTGAACCCAAAAAACGACTTAAGAAAAACATTCTAAGATCTCTCGTGAAAACCGCAGTCCTATATTCAAAATAGTTTCCGAGAAAATTCTTTGTAAAGATAAAATATGCAGGAGCTTGTGATGTCACAACCGCCGAAATCGCAGTCTTCTGTTCGTTCAGTCGACAGTGAACCATACCCTATACTTTGAGTGGTTGCAATTCGTTTTAGGAGATAATTGTCTTTTGTTTTGGAAAATTCTTACACGTGTTAATACTGTCCCTGATAATCCAGTGTGACGTCACAAACACTTAGTTGTAACTTTAAACTGCCCTAACTCGAAAACGGACCATCGTAGCAAGACGCGGTTTAAATATTTATTCCTAAATTTTTTGCACTAAAACTTTCATTTTTGGGTCACACCCCCTTTAATAAAAATACTTATAGCTATAATTAAAGTTGTTTTAATATTACGTATTATTATTAATAATAGGTACCTAATAAAACTTAATTATTGTAATTACATATTTTTATTACGGGAGTGCCGATTTTACTCTTATACTAAAACAATAGTCTATTTCGACGATTTTGACAAGCTGTCATTTGGTTACGGATAAAAATAATAAGATAACATTGTAGGGTCATAAAGAACTCGATAAGACCTTTAAAAAAAGTATGACATGACCCCTATCCCCTACTCAAATTTGGGGGGTTGTTCTTCCCCCAGCTAGGGGGTTGAAGCTATGGGGATGAAAAAAACTGAAAAATAGTTCCCTCTCGTATCAAAAATAGGCCCACCCTGTAGAAGTTCAATAGGAGGTACAAAATTGCTTACAAAATGGGCGTCAGCTTAGTAAATAATGAATTTAAAAAAAAAATAGTATAGGATAAAGTTGTAGAGAATCCAATTATCTACAATAAGAGACCAAAAATTCCATTGTAGAACAATCCTAGGAAACAACACCTATAGCTAAGGGCGCGGAAGAGGAAAGTTTTCTGTTTCCGGTGTTTTTACACTCAGGACAAGTTCAGCAAACCAGTGTACTACTCAATTCCTATTACGCAAGGAATATAAAATCTACAACCAAAGGATAAACCCAGCATGTGGCAATCTCCCAAGTTTACCCTCAAAATCCACAAAAAAATCCGATAAAATCGGCAAGTGTGATGCCCATAAATGTAATTAAAGGCAGAGGTACGCGTCAGGGTAGGATTCAAAATTCTCCACGAACCACTTTCAACGATGTAGGTACCAAAAGGAAAAGAGATACTCACAATGGTAGCCAACGCACAAGAAATCCAGAAAAAAAAAAGGATCGAAATTGATAGTTCACCAGATATTGTCAAGAGGCATAACCAATAGCACCCCGTCTAGCCAAATATACGCTAAGCGTTTTAAACGTATTGTGTTTTTTTTTCTGAATCAGCCCCTATCCCCTGTCTCATAGGCACCCTACCCTACCCTACCTATGTGTGTGTGGTGGAGGCGCCATTTGAAGAGCCTGTAATGCTGAATCTCCCTATTCTGCATCGAAGTATGTTGGTAACTAAGCGAGACGGGTCAGTCAAGTTTGCCCCCATGCCGCCCCGATCTTGAAACAAAATATGACATAATTTTGCACAATCCAAACCCTCCTCCGAGAGACTACAGACGGTTTTCAAATGGGGGCGAATTTGACGGTGAATTTAAGCTTCATTTTAAATGCGTCTCATATTTGTTATATTTTGCACAGTTTTGTACACTAATTTTCAAATGTTGCACAGCTTTGTGGAGAAAATTATAGGCCATCAAAAAAATTGACTGACTCTAAGCACCTGAAGTAAAGTGAAGTTTCCAGTCAGAATAGACCTTCGCAAAGAAAACTAAATTATAGTGCTGTCGCCTAGCAGGAATGATGTTTGACTGTATTGGTATTTGTTTGTTCCAGGTCTAAATCTGGACGGTTAGAGGTCGCGAAACTGCAGCAATTTGAAAAGCTGGAACTAACCCCGAACAAAAAGCATAGAGAAGACTTCCCGAATCCCGATTAGGCAGATGTTCTGCTAAAAGCTCCAGGGTCTACCACTCTGGATTTAGTTAAAACAAGAAGCTGGTGAAGACGCCGTAAGGTCTACTTCGAATACTATTGGGCGGGATGACAGATCCAAATTCAAAGAAGATATCGTCACAATCGCTGCCACATGGTCCAGCAGCTTCTAGGACCAAGAGCAGGTCGTGGTGGAAGAGCAAAGAAGTTCTTCACTAATTAGTCTTAACTTCATCCTTTCATGTTTAAATAGATTTTAATATATTTTCATCAAGTGTTTACAATTTTGTTGGTTTATTTGTAGGTGGGTATTTAATTATTCTTTGGTCGTACTTACCTAATGCCCGTATGGTAAGGCAAATGTAAGCATAGGGCCAAATATACAGGGTGTTTCACGAACATCGAAACAGAGGCGTTTTAGGGCATTTTAGGGTCGATTTAAAATTTAAAAAAAGCTCGGACACGTAATTTTTGTATTCAAAGGGGAAACTTTTTGACCCCATCGTTATTTCGCTAGGGTGCATCCCCCAGGTGCAGTGATATTCACCCCTCTTTTTTAGATAGGGAAGATGGGCCGAGTGGTACCCGTTTTAAAGGTATTTTGATTCTCGTCACCACTGCTTATTTTTTTTTTTGAAAAGCGAATGATTAGTTCTCAAGATATTCACTGACAAAGTTGCCATGGGCTAAATAAGAAACAATCCTCTGGCACTGTTATTCTCAAATTACCACTTTCCTGACTTTCCATTTTTTGTGTGCTTCTGAAAAAATTAAAATTGACTTATTTGAGAGAAGAGTCAGAAAAGTGTTAATTTGAGAATAACAGGGCCAGAAAATTGTTTTTCATTTAGCCCATGGCAACTTTGACCAAAGTTTATACAAAAATGACGTGTCCGAGCGCTTTTTTAAAATCGACCTTAAAATACCCTAAAACGCCTCTGTATCGATGTTCGTGAAACACCCTGTATAGAATAGACCGAGGGCCCACTGCCAAAAAGTGCACCGAGTGTATAACGTATGCTGAGTATACCAATCGATATTTATAAATAAAAATCCATCGAAAAACCATCGAAAAACCATCGACATACGGTGTACGTGGGATCTTAGGATCCGCCTTATCATTCAAAAATGGGAAATTTTAAGGGCGAACGCCAACCCTTATATCCCACATAAACCGTATGCCGATCGTTTTCTGATGGATTTTTATTCATAAAAATCGATTGGTATGTTTGTGGGATTTAGGCCCGGTTCATTAATCTTCAGATAAACTATTGCTAGTACCTACTTAACTATATCTGCAAGATAAATTTTCCGTTCTATAATTTTATTGGCCGGCGAATAACTGGCCATTGGCCAACCAATGGGGCAGTGTAAATAGGAAAGCTTAGTAGGAGACTTGTGTTTGCTCTTTCTGTATAAAATGGAGCATGAACACGATTATTTAGCCATTGTAAGACACACTGAGCTGTCTGTGTAATAAATAAGACTTGAATAGTCTTATTTCTCATGCATCCATACCAACTCGAGCCAATCTCATTGAAAGAATATTGTGGTATTTTGGCAAAGGCTTTTGAGAAATCCGTGTAGAACACACATCCACTTGTCCATACTTATCCAGTTATCTTTTCATGAATTCAGTTAAATTTGCTAAGATATTGACCGTCGATTGTCTGCTCAAAAATCCATGTTGATCGATTTGTAATTGAACTGCTAGTAGATCTTTAGATGCAATGGTACAAAATCATCTCGAAGACCTTCAAGAATTTGTAAAGTAATGAAATTGGCCGATAATTGGTGATTACATTGTTTTCGTTTTATCTGAAAATTGGGCATACTTTTGTCTCTCTCGACAGCCGAGGGAACTCGTCAGAGTCTATACACAGATTAGGTAAATACCCCAAAGGCACAACCAACACACAGCTTGTGAAGAAGAGACTGACTCGATGGTGACTCTGATTCTGCATGTATTGATGTTTTCAACAAAATAATACCAGCTATTTAATGCTCAAGCAAATTTTATTTATCAAGTTATCTGCCAATAAATAATACAAGTTCATTTTCAATAACACTAACAATTTTTTTAAGAGCATTAAAAAAATTAATCTCGCTATAAAAATTCAAAAAAATAAATAAATAATGGTATAATGATTGACTAGAACAGTTCTTCATCGGAGTCTAAATCCTGCAAAAAAAGTGCATACAAATTAATAACACGTTACCACAGAAAGATATGGAACCATAGGACAATAAAATATTTGTGTTCATGAAAATAAATAGTATATAAAAAGATATCTTAATTAACTACCTACATGTATACCAGTGGTGGTGCGCTTTCATATAACAAAAATATGAGTGAGTATACTAAGAATAAATTCATAAAACTAAAATACATAATACAGAGAAGAATGGCTTTCTCTGCTCTCAACTCATGCCCATTAATAAAAAGACTAGAATCGTTACATCAGGACATTTTTTTTTAAAACCTAATAACTAGACTAGTTTTTAATCACTTGAATATTCAAATGTATTTGAATAATTTTTAAACTAAAGACTTAAAAATAATGAGACTAGAATTTGCAAAAAAATGATTGTATAAAAAAAATACATCACTAATTTGCCAAGCTAAATTGTAAAATATAATCTCTATCACTTGATTTTTGGAATATTATCGGGTTGGTTTTGGTACAGCAGAATAAGTTTTTAATAAAGATCGCTTATTTGTTACCTTTTTTTTCTCTGGGTATTTATGGTAAACTTGTTTCATGTCGAATGTAATCCGTGGATTTTCTTCTGTGACTGCTTGTTGTTTTCTCATATTGTTCCCTGTGTATGCGACTCCTTGAAGCTGGTATTCCTGGGTATCATTGTTGAATGTGCAGTGATTTTGAATCATTTGCTAAAAATAAGTTGTTATTGATTTGATACTAATAATTATTCTTAGACTATGTAATCAATTGTCAATAAAATTCATGTTTAAAAAAGTCATGCAACATTTTCATTTCATGACATTAAAAATTTTAATGTGAAATGAAAATAGACAGCTTTTAATGAAATATTTATTACATTTGAAGGCTACTTTTTCGTGCATTTTCTGAGCATGATTATGCAGGCCAATGTTCAACCTCAATATTGCACTATTGAATAAAACCTTGCACAACCCCCTGTTTTCAGTTGAATTCAAATAATTAGTTATCTCTGCTTTTCTGTGGTAGTTCTTTGGTTCTTTTCGACTGACATTTTTTATATTTTTAATGCAATTAGTTGAAATATTGAAAAACGCTTTAATGATTTTAAGGATAGTTTCTACATTATAATACTAAAACAATTACCATTCGCATTCTACCTCTATTTTTCTATCCTTTACTATTGCCCCTGTTTTAGGTTAAAGTATTTGGGAGTTTCCTCAAGGAGATTGGTATTGAAAGCTATGTGCTATTTTCAAACAGGCCATTGTAAACACTCAGGTTGAATTGTGAGTATTAAGTAAATCTATATATGTATATGATTTTACTGTAAAAGAAAAAAACATTACATACCTTATATTCTGGAGGGATATAATGATCAATCATAAGACTGGATAGTTGCATTTCTCTGACCAATAGACGATTATTGTCATTAAGAGCTTCCATTTCTCTTTGATATTCATTCTCCCTCTCAGCATGTTCATCTTTTGCTTCTTTTATCCTTTGCTGCACCGTGACAATTTTTCGTGTAAGATCAGTATCTTCTTCTTGCAGTGAGGAGTATTTTCCTTCTATATCAGTCTTTTTCTCAGTCATTCTATTATACTGTTCTTCAAGCACTTGATGATTTCTCTCCAAGTTTATTATTTCTTTAACAGAGTGAGTAATAAGCAGTTCTTGTTCTTGTGCTTTTTCTAGAAGATTTTCACCTCCACATATGATTTTCTTTTGAATCATCGACATTCGTTCTTCCAAGTGTTGTTTTTCATCACTAAAATTATAAGAATAATAGGATAAAAAATCCTTTAAATCCATTCCTAGTCATGAACTTACTCAATTTTCTTCAATTCAGTTTCAGCTTTTCTCATTTTTTCCAAATCAGCATCGGTTTTAACTTTTTTCTTTTGCTAAAACGTTCGTAATGAATAATATACAAATTCTCCAGATTTTAGAAATTCTTACCTTTGCTTCAGAAGCAGTCGTCAACAAGGCTAACTTCTGTTGCAACTCTGCGATCTCATTTTCGAACTGCTGAATCATACCTCCTCCTTGCTGCATATTCACCTTAGCTGAGTTTCGTACATGTTTAGCTTTATGAGCATAACGAAGAGTGCTAATGGTTTCTTCAAAGTTAGATTCAGCTGGGCCAACCATAGCTATCTAATATTAGAATGAACACCCTTATTCAGTGTTATCCAAAATGTAATTATCCCAAAAGCGACAACAGAAAGTTTGCTTTATTTTATTTTTATTCAACATTATATGAATTATATGCGTGAAAGCTAGGGTTTTTGAAATTCTAATTCTATATCTAAGTCTCTTGAAGTAAACTACATACCGGTATGGCAAGTGAACATCTTACAGGCCAATTTTAATACAATAAAATGAAATGTCTTAAAAAAGTCTAAGGTTAAATAGAGAACGAAAACGATTTCTCCTATTCCACCTCCGGCATTCCCAGCTCCGCATGCTGGAAGTGGAACAGGGTAAATTGTTTTTGTTCTCTATTTAACCTTAGACTTTTTCTAGACATTTCATTCTATTGCATTAAAGTTGGCCCATAATAGGCTGACTTCCCAGACCTGTATACCTATAAAATGCTAATTATATGTTTGTGTCGTCTGTACTGAAGTCGTGGGTTGCTCTAGAAAATTCAAAATTGTAATTTTTACAATAAGATAGCTAAAATGCTATTCTAGATAGAACCTGTCGTCGCCAGATTTTTTATTTAATAAACGTGAAAAAATGTAAAAACAATGTATTTTTATGTACCATTCCTGATAAGTGGCGATTGCGCAGCAAAGGACTGGCTAGACTAAAACTATAACTAACTAGATAGACCATGATTGTACACAATATTCATTCTTAATAGATTCTTTAAATGATCTTCTGTTAAAATGACAAACAATCTTATTTACATTGCCTGGCAGGGACAGACATATCAACAAACACATTGGCTAGTAAAAAATACTCTAAACAAGAGTTCCAAATCATAACCAAATCATAATACTGGATAAATATAATCTAAGTTATTTATCAACTCAATATAATTCAGGAGAATACCAAATGCGTTTGAGCGATTCCAGTAAATGACGCCATCAACACCACTAATAACTGTATATACAAAGCAAGCAAAACTGGCAAGCTACTCAAGTAATATAATTCAGAATCAAAAAAGCCAATAAGTAATAAGTTGATATACAAACTTTAACCTGCTAAAAAATACCGAAAGTGTTGAGGAATGCAAGAGCCTCATGTTAAATTGAGAAAGCCACAAGACGCAGCAAAACTGCAGTTTTAGATCACATATGTATAGTATACAAAGAAAAGCTGAGACGCAAAATATAATTGAAAAATCACATAACATGGGATCAAAAATCACTGAAAATGTAACAAAAAACTGAACACCCAAAGGTGGTTGAACATGAAAGAGATTAAATTACAACAAGACATACACAGGTTACAAAAATGGAGAGACATATGTAATAAATAAGACGATAATAGAGTGCACGAAAGCACAGCTATCTAAAATAACACTGTATTGCTCGATTTAAGTATTCTTGGTCTTGGATGCAAGAAAATAATGGTATTGGTTCTATCAAGGGTTTTATAAATATCTTTATAAATCCTTCAATTGTGCAACACTGCGTGATGACAAGAAAATTCGCGAATGGAGGTTTCCAGACGATTCCAGAAGCAATGGAGAGCTGTGTTGTAAAACACAGTCGCCCACTGAGTCAATAGAATTTAGTAATTTATTACAATACATAAATATTGAAATAGTTACTTAAAATACAAGCAGTACTTAACATCATGGTATATTCTATTCCATAGCACTAACTTGGATTTTAATTCCCCCTATAGATCAACATTGTAGAATAATTATTATTAGTGTTGTAAAATGCTCGAGAATTTATTTTTGGAGAACGTTCTCCGAGCACGAACGAGAATGAACGAGAATAATGAGCATGAAAGAAACAAAGTAATGGGGATATAATAAAAAATGAAAAAAATATCTGCTTATATTTGATAGATCTATGAATGAAGTGTTTCTATAGGAGATGACGAACTTGTGGAAGCTATCGGTTCTACCACAAAAAACTTGAAAATATTACACTTTTTTCTAGGCATTTTCAATAAAAAGTAAACACTATACTAATAGGTCGATTCGCACAGAAATTGCAAACTAGCCAGAGTGAATTTCGTTGGTTGAAATTATAGTCCAAGAAACGGGGATCTAAAAAGAGGGTTTACCTCAACATAATTAGAAGTTAACATTTTTTGGGGGGGATCGGTTCATTTTCCTGTGCTTAATAACATATTAAGTTTGCGACCTTGTACTTCCATAGGGTTTTTAGTTAGGGGTGGTTTTAAGGGGTAATTTGCGGTTTATAACGAACGCTGCTCAAAAGGGTTATGAAGTTTTTTGCTATAAAAAACTCAGCGACAGCACCCTTCTATCTTCTATAGTTTTTTTTCTGCAGCGTCTTGAATATTAGCATGTTTTTATTCAAGGTCACTGAATCAACGTTTGACCTGTTTGCGCGCGTTTGATGGAGCAATGGCTAAATGCATAATCCGATTTCAATTTTTTAAACACCAAATTATTGCTAATGAAATGCACTCTCCAATGCTTTTTTATTCGAATTTTTTGCTTGAAAATTAAGCGAGCACGGACTTGGCTAATGTGCGAGGAAGTTGTAAATGGCATCGAAAACTACCCCTTTCTTGCATTCACTGTAATTTCTGAACGGGGCCAAATATTTGGTGACACTTTTCGACAATCGGCAGCCCATTTATTCCTCTCATATTGCCCCAGCGGATTTTTTTTTTCGTTATTTACTCAATGACTTATTGGCCTGAACACGTCGCGCGAAATTTTTCAAAAAGTCGAAAAAATTAAAAATTGTCGCATAGCGCTGAAATTTGGTATGATGGCTTTTTTTATTACGTGAAATAGTCATATATGATGATTTCAAAATGGAAAACACCCTTATGCGTTCTCAAAGAGCTAACCAAACAGCTCTTGAAAACCGTAAGTTGAACCCATCTCTGGTTCCGAAAATATATGCATTTGAATTTAGTCAAAAATTTGACTGTTGTGAAGCAACTGACCAGCAGTTTCGATTATTCTGTTAACTTTTTTGCTAGTTGCTATACTCGCTAAAGCAGCTTGAGTTACTTTTCATTTATCTTATCCGATTCTTTTCTATGGTAGCCCCTTTGTATATTTTGGGTACTATAGTCTGTTTATTAATAAGAATAAACATACTGAAATGGAAGATTTTAAGGTACAAAATATAGACTCCTTTTGGGATAATTAAATGTTTGTTACTACTGAATCATAAAAAAAATCAAATCAGAGAGTGATTATTCTTACCATCGTTGTTTTTGAGTTGCCACCAATGGAATCTGTCAAAAGACGAGTTAACTTTGAGTTTCTATATGGAATAAAATTTGAGTTTTCAACTAATGCTTGAATCACATTTCCAAGGGTTAAAAGAGATTGGTTAATATTTCCTGATTCTCTTAGACCAATTCCAATTACGCCTGTTTTCGCCACCCTTTCTGAACCCTACAATTAAAACTTGCAAAATTATCTATTGATTTTCAACATATCAAAAACTTACAGCTAGATCTACTAAATTTAGCTTGCCAGTTGTAGTCTGGTTTCTTTCTTTATGCCTGGTTTCCACTACGATTGTGAACACAGCATGTGATCGGGAACTGTAATCATTCATGTTTGTAGCTCTTGTTATTCTATTTTTATTTCCACGTTCCATAAGCTGATGCATGGTTTCCCCATCTTCTACTGTATATCCAGTTAAATCTTTGACATATATACCTATGTCTTGCCTTTCTCTTATTTGTAATTGCTTATTGGGATCTTTACCTAAAAGATCACGAACTTCTTCATTGTATATTTCCAAATACATAACTTTAACAACAAAAGACCGATCTTCAGTAGAATTTGCAATTTTTTGAAAAATGTGAATGAACGTATTGGGAATGATTCCTTTTAATTCTGGATCTTTATCGTTTCCTGTCATTGTAAAGGTTTTTCCAGTTCCAGTTTGTCCATAGGCAAAGATAGTAGCATTGTAGCCTTCAAATATTTGCTCAACCAACGGAGCAGCTGCTAGGCGATACACATCCAACTGGGTTGAATTTGGGGGAAATATATGATCAAGAGTGAAGAGACTTCTATCAGTATCATTACCAGCTCTTTTCTCTGGTGGTTTTGTGAGCATTACTACATTTTCTCTGTAATCACATACGAATGTAGGCTTAGCGCCCTCCTTAACTTCACGTTCATTGAAAGGACGAACCCGTAGAAAAACCTTGATGTTTTCAGCAGTTCTTGAAGGCGAACGACCTCTTCCACGGCGACGCTGTGCTTGATCTTCATCTCCCATTTTGCTCTGTGAAAACAAAACAATATGACAGAGTCATGGATTTTGTCCCAAGCTATTATATTGGAAATTAGAACATAGATGGCAAACAAATTATTACTTTGTTCCATATGTTTACAAATAACGTCATCCTGTGGTAATATAAATTTGCACAGAAATCGGCACACTGTTAACTTTTGACTTCTTCTATATTTTTCAGAAACTATTCATCAACCAAAAAAATATGTTTTTCAAAAGACAATTTGATATGCTTTGATATGAGAGTAAAATCGAGATTGCTTATCTTCGAAAACAAACTGATTGTAAGCTAGGTAAATATATCAGATCGAGCAATCCACCCGAAACCATTTATTTCCTAGGGTTTTTGCGAGAGGTGAACACATTGAAAAATGTTGTACGCAGGAAAACAATTTCCTGCGTTGTCCCACTAACTCCAGTCCTGTCTGGTCCTGTATGTGCTAAACATCCTAGACTACTTTTACATACATAGTATACCTAATACTGCAAATTATTGCAGTAATTATCTAAGTAAATCGCTCAGTAATGTAGGTTTGGGTATGTTGAATCAAATTTTTAAGGCAGATAATGAAATTAACATAACCAACAATCCAGACTGAAATCGTTATATTCAAAACCAGTTAACAAAATAAAATTATGAGAATAAAATAAATTGTTTGAACAAACCAATAGCAGTTCCAGTATTGACAGAATAAATGTGAAAATTATCAAAAGTTACAATTTATTTTTTATTAGTCCTCTTCAGATTATAAAATAAAGGTTTCTATTGATCTATAATATGTAATAGTTTTGACAACATTTTCGAAAAGCGCATTATGGATAGGGTACTAATTTTTTTATGATGAAATGTGGCTTCATTTCCTTGAAAGATCTTTACCATGAAGTTTACCATTCAACAACGCACATTCTAACGTACAAACTTGACAGGAGCAAAAAATGTATATCAGTGTTTCTAGATTTAGCAGTTGCAAATTTTGGCAAATGCATTTGACACTGTGCCCGTGCCTTATGAGTTACTTTTGGATGTTCTCGACGTGATTACCTAGAGCTACAGCTTTGGATATCTTTAAAAGTCACATGAATAACAGAATATGTGAAATTAGTACCTACATACCTCGCTAGATACTTTCAGTGAACTATTTAACATTCAAATGGCCGTGCCACCGGGGATAGTGATGGGTCCAATATTATTTTTAGCATACATAAATTTCTTAACAGTTTACAATAATTTCCTGTGCAGACAACACAGCTATTGAATTTCCACTAAATCTTGGAGTGAGGTCAGATTGTAAAAATGCACTAATGTCTATTTGCACGGCTATAACTTGAGGGATATTGAATCTAAGTGGAACTTTGAATGTGACATTTGTTTCTACAAGAGCGAGTACAAGAGTCACATTCAAAGTTCCACTAAGATTAAATATCCATTAAAGGCGAGCACAGACATGCGGTATTCGGCGAGTCTCTAATCACGACTATTTGACAAGTAGCCGATTAGTGTGTATGAGTTGCTAGGGCAAATATTTGCTATACGATGCTTTCCCATCGCTTGTCGGTCTTTTGGTCCGAGTCAGAGAAGACAAATATTTGCGTTGCACTAGATACACATATTCGTGCAAATTTTAGTGTCGATTTGTTTTGTTTTTAGTGTTCAGTGTTTCACTATCCACATCCGTTGTACAAATATTCGTTATTCCCGTCCCAAGCAACCTTCCGCAGCTACGCCACATGTGTGTAAACCTTGCTCGCCGATTATTCGCTATCGCCGAGCAGCTCGGTAAATTAATTTGTATTCGGCGAGCAAGGTGTACACACATGTGGCGTAGTTGCCGAAGGTTGCTCGGTACGGGAACAACGAATGTGGATAGTGAAACACTGAACGCGAATTTTTTTTTGAAACGTTAAGTACAGGAAGAATAGGGCCTCTAAAATTATTTTTTCGAAATGAGAGGTAGGTATTCAATAAATTGAATTGATGAATAATATAATTTTTATCAATTATTCCTTTCCATTAAATCACAATATTGCGGTTGAGGATTGAGGAAATAGAAAAAATTGTGTAATAGTGAAAAAATCTGTTTTTCTATGACCATCAAAAAATAAACAACTTTTGTCATATTTTACCTTAGCCGAAAACGTCATTTTCGTCACTAGTGATGAAATATCCCATAACGTTAACTTTCCTCACTAGTGACGCGAGTGAATCATTAAAATTTTACATGTTAAATACATTTTTTCAAATCCAATTATATTTCAATTCTGTGGAGCACAATGAAAAAACATAGTTCATAACAAAATTATGTAAATTTTTGTGATATATGTGCATAACGTCTCTAAATAGGCATGTATGCGCTAGCTCACTATTAGTGTATGGTTAGATTAACAATGGGTTTTTTGTGACTAGAGTACCATTCCTTTGGGCACGGAGAATTGAATATTTTCAGTAATAAATAGACCATCACTCGAATGACTGTGTTTCATTTATAGTATATTACAATTTTGCTTTATATAATGTAATAAAAGCAAAATATAAGTATAAAATTAATTAAAAACAAGCACTTTTCATAGATGGCGCCAGCTATCAAACCAAGTAGGAACCCTTGTAAAAAAAACATAAGTTTAACCCCGAGTTTAACAGCAAAAATCAAAACATGGTCTCAGAAAAAGTACAGTGTTTTACTTGTCAAAAATCATAATTGCAACTTGAAAACAACTGTTTTCTCCTTGCAAAAAATGCTGTTTTCCTCACTCGTTAATTATTTTTTTGCCGACGACCATGACATGCGTTTTCGTTTTAACAAACCTGGGACAAAGTCACAATGCATGATTCATGATCTTTAAACTTTTCACGAAATTTTGAAAAGTTTTGAACTGTCTTGAAACTTTTCAATGAAATGAAATTTTATTGAAACTTTTCACACTCACATCTCTAACTAGAAGTATTGAGAACAACCAGAGGCAGAGAAGTGTGTTTTCAGGGCTCTCTTGCTATTATAACAGACTGCCTAACGTACTCAGAGACTGCAAGAAAGTTAGAGTGCCCTTAAGAAGGACAGACTCTAATATATAATAATTTTTTCGAATAGTTACGAACCCAAATGTCTATTTTATATTATTTTTTATTCCCCTTTTTCTTTGACCATAATCCCTTTTATTGTTAAACTAATTTCTAACCTCTTAAATCCCTCTTAAATAAATAATTTACAAACCTTATTCATGTTACCTCTAAAATAATAAATCCTATACTTTGTAAGACCTAAAATAACTCTAAGCTCTAAATAATAATTTAAGTACTTATTCATGTATTATGTATTCTCTCGTTAGTAAATATAATAATTGTAGTAGTAATATTTTGTAATAAAGGGGTGTAATAGATTTTACGTTACGAAATATCTTGAATAATTACTATCAGTAAATCAATATTATAGAGCTATATGCAAGTAGGGAAAAATCTGGAAAAGAATAAACAAATATTTGTGGTTATTAGTGTTAAAACCAACTTAGTGTAGGTTTCTCGTATGATAAAACAAGCTAGAAGCAAATAAGCAATTGTAGTTATTCAAATTTGACTTACCATAGGATTATTCTGCAACTTTTCTGTAAAATATAGGTAAAAATTGTAAAAATGTAATATATTTTGATAGTTACTAGATTGAGGATTGATGGAATGGAATGTTTTTGTCAAACAAAAGTCAAAAACATTTTTCAATTTGAATGACCTCAATAGGCATTTTCGTTTCGCTCCGGAGCCAATCGTTCGGAGTCGTTCTGGAGTAATTTCCAAAAACAACGCTTTTTCAAACGAAGCGCTCCATGTTTGACATTCACATGGAGTCACAAACCACAACCAATGTGGTGTGACTTGATTCATTTCAGGTTTGTTTGTGTCGCACTAACTTGAACTAAGCTGTAATATTTCAGATTATGACAGATATTCCCATATAAAACGCTCACAAACGAACGTCCCAAAGCAGGAAGTGCTGCTCCGAACACAAACATACAGATAAGTACAAAATTGATGAGCTCAGACCCTTTGTGAACGCAAAATTAGCTCCAAGTTACTACTATTTGAAACAAAATTTTATTTTCAGCCTAAATTTATTCTAGGAAAAACTTATTTTTTCCTTTTTATTGCATTTTTATATAATAGGTCTGTTTCTGCAGAAATCACAAACCAATCAGAGTGGCATCAGATAACAAAAATACTATGGATAGTGGAATATTATCTATAAGTGGCAATGAGTGAACGGGTTCTTCACCTTACTGGGAGAACTTCGATAGCATATGGCGTTGAGAAGTAACCAGGAAATCAAGAATCTATCTAAATTTTTGGGATAGACTAGCTATTTGGTAGAGACTTTCGCGTCTTTTGCTGGAAAAAGTGTAGCCCGAGGTACCTACCTAGTAATAAAATCAGCAGCAGGTGTACCAATCTACCCAAAGAACTAGTAGTATCATTTGATGAAGTAGAGACGTTTAAATTTCTGGAAATCATCCGGCTACTTTTCGAATAGGTTTGTCCGATGATGATGGTAGATACAAAAACAATAAATGTAACTGCCATAGCAAAGGAAGGGAACATTCCAATATGGTATATAAACTCAAATCTGCCAAATTTAAAGAGAATTTCTCTGTTCGCTGAAGTAAAATAACCTGCGCATGCCTGCTCTAACTGCTCGCTCATTGAACGATGGATAGGCGGGCACAGTCACAAATTACAAACCAATCAGAGTAAATTTCATTGGTTGACACTAAGTTTCTGACTGTTTTCAACCAATGAAATTCGCTGTGACTGGTTTGTGATTTCTGCAGAAACAGACCTGAAAGTTGTACTCCTTTCACACCTAGGAGGAGCTCCGGAACAGCTTCGGGGCTTTCGAAAAGTGTTTGTTGCACCTGAAGTGCTCAAGTCCGAACTGAAACCATTTAAATGCATGAAAGCCAGCACATCTGTTCCTTTCAAATCGGGGTCGACTAACACCGGAGCGAGTAGCTCTAGTATTCTAAACTCTTGAAGGTAAACATTTAAAATTGCCTAAAGGCCGTTTTACAGCTTGCAATTCTTTCTGAAATATGCAAGAAACTTGAACGAGGGCATGCGCAGAAGTGAGTCAGCTGATTGGTTTCTGCAAGATTCTTGAAACTTGAATGGCATTGCATGCAATCGGTTTGGTGCTATTTTTCTTGAAGGTTTTCGCGCAAGCTAAGGAATTTTTAGCAATTATGATGCTTCAAATGGCTGCTATTGCTTTTTTCCTTTTTTATATCGATTTATAATCACTTTTTTCATTATTGGAAAATGCAAACATCACAACATTAAAAACAAAAAAGTATGGTTGGGGTTAGAGAAGGAAACAAGTAAAATTGCAAGGTGTAAAACGACGTGCAAGAAATCCTGAACGCAATTTTTTTGCATGCAAAAAATAGCATTCAAGTTTTCTTGTAAGCTGTAAAACGGCCTTAACCAAACGCGCTTGAGAGTGCTCGGAGCTCCAACCAATGAACTATAGCTAAAAACTGGAATGCGCACACATTGCCATATCTGCCAAAAAAATGAAGCCATGAAAGACAGATGACACAAGGGGGAATGTTGTTTTTTTCTGTTGCTCGTTGTCATATGACGTTTTCGAAAGTTTTGTCTTATTTCCCTTCACAGGTTTCATCGATTGGAATACGTGTTGGAAGCAATTTTCGCCATTTAACATAATGAGTGCGACAAAAACAGGTATCCCCTCCGCAGCAGCTGCACTAGGCTTCACGTTCGTCCTTATGTGGTTAGCATTCCAGTTTTTGGTTATAGTTCATTGGCTCCAACAATACCAAGAGTGCGTTCGAAATTCCCTGGGCGTCACACCGAGTGCACACCAGCCATGAGTTTTTAATGGGTTGTTGATTCGAATACGCTCGGTGTACCCGCACGTATATGAAAGGAAAATGCCTGCCAAAAAGAAAAATAACACTCAATATTTTTACTTTGGTAATTAAACATGGCATTGGTTAAAAAAAAGGCAAGTAAAAGAAGAAATTCTTGTTCCCATTTCTATAAATAAAAAAAGGTACTGAGATTTGAGATCATAGTTGTATTCCTATCACACCTACGAGGAGCTCCGGAACAGCTCCGGGGCGTTACGCGCCTATTCCTTTCGAAAAGTGTTTGTTGCACTGAGTGCTCAAGCCCGAATTAAACCATTCAAATGCACGAAAGCCAGCGCATCTGTTCCTTTCAAATCGACTAACACCGGAGCGAGTAGCTCTAAGTGTTCTAAACTCTTGAAAGGAATACAACTATTGTTGATAACATGATAAATGTCAGAACCAGAACAAGCTAAATACAGTTAACTGTAATTGATAAATACTTCTAAATTCCCATTATCCCCTTTTTTATGTAATTCTCTGCTGCAATTTATTATAACCTGTTGTAACTATAACCAAAAAAACATGTAGGTAGATTTTACAAATTTTCCTTAGTTGTTGTCAAATATTGCTACCTAAAATTTACAGAACAATTTTAGAAAGCAAAATCCGGCTACAAAACAATGATCTAGGTACCTAGTTTATGTCATTAAGTTTTTTAGGTTCACAAAAATCACAAATCGCAAATACTTTTAAAAACAATAGTATTGCAAACATTTTTCCAGCAATTGTCAAGGGGGAGTTTATTACATTGTTAAAAGTTGTAAATCCATCATAAAATTGGCCAGTTTGGAAAAGGATGTTCAGAAAAAGATGTAAGTAAATAGTTATAACAACAATTTAGGTAGCAGTTATTTAAATAAAAACAAACATTATTTTTAGGTCATAATAGAAAGAAAGAAGAAAGTACAAGTTGAATATTAAGCAATGGATTTGGACTCATGTGTGGAAGCAACTGTCAGACCTTTCCCAGTTAATAATGGAACAGAAAATATTATTACTGGAAGCCATTTAAATAGTGAACATCCTGAGGACTCTAGTACTTGTGACATTAAAACTGGTGAGACATTAGCCATTAGTTACATATAGGGTTGCCAGATACTTGAGTTTTGAAAATAGGAGTCCCTGTATAAATTTATATGAGATTGGATAATAATATATGTACCTTCTGCAAAATGCCCAAACCCGAAAAAGCTCCCATCAACAAGCTTGACAATTAGCTATGATTTTTAGCCGATTTTGAAATGTATTGCTAGACATTCTTTTAGGTAGGTAGTTAGATACGCCTCCTGGTCCGTCAGTCTCATTTATTGTAACAAGTAGTGGACAACACCTTGAGTTTTTTGATGTTTAAACAAATCTCTGACCCAAAATTGTTTTGTTATTATTTCAACTTTGTCCGACGTCAGAAAAAAGTTGAAAATATTTATTTGAATAGAAAGTGGCGGGAAATTTTTTAGCCAATAGCAGCTTCGTCGTACCATCAGTCGTTTGGGATCGGATAACGGAAGCATGACACTTCGGTCTTTCACGTGTAGGGTAGTGATAATAGTGATATACATGTTTTTTTTTTTGTTTTTTTGGGGAAAATATATGAGGAAGAATCTGATATTAAACATGCTAATATGAGATATGAGAAACAGTTAAAATATATGAGTCTCATATTAAAAATAGGAGGTCTGGCAACCCTAGTTACATACCTACACAGCTTTCCTTGACTCTTTACTTTCTGGTGCCAGGGATTTTTTAAAACTAAATTGTACTGTTAATACAGAGTATATTTTAGCAGGGACTGGAGTTGATTGATGCAGTATATTCGAACCTAATATTGAACAAACTAATGGCCGTTTCCACCAACTATTTTAGGGGAGCTCTAATGATGACATTTTTACATGGAGAAATGTCAGTTTAAGGAATACCTATCGTTAAGGCTCCCTAAAATAGTTGGTGGAAACGGCCATTAAACTATAATCTTTATAAAATTATGAATACCTATATACTTTCCACCAGCAAATAACTTTGATTAAAGTGCACCTTTGTTGCTTTTAACATTTTTTAGTAATGACCAATCTATCTTCAAAGGTTTTGTTTTACATGGGCAATATTTTCAGATGGTAGTTGATTCGACCCACCCCTGCATAATTAGCACCCTAAATTATAGCACTCTCGACTTTTTCATGAGTTCTTTTCTTGCCTTTTTGGAAATAGTTCTATAGTTCTTTGAGGGGTGCAGTTATAGTTCTAGTAAATAAAGGAAGATTCTGCTGGTGCCAACCTAAGTATTGATCTCAACTCATTGATAACCTATATTAGTACAAACACTGCCGAGGCAATACCAAAAAAAACAATTAGTAGATAAAGGTACATATGATGATTTGATAGAGTGTCTAAATTATTACAATTTTTGTCAGATATGCATCACGAATAGCAGGAATGCTTTGCTCGACTTGGTGTTTTCAAACTTGGGTACTGTTGAGATTGACAGAGCCACCGATATGATTTTGAGTAATAGTGTTCACCATACTGCTATATCTATGGGATTCAGCCATAATGTAGAATGCAAACGTTCTAAATATGAGGAGTGCTTCTTTGATTTTAAAAGTGGCAATTACATTTCATTGAATGAATATTTGGCTAGTGTGAATTGGTGTTTGATGAATGATTTGACCCTTGAGCAGGCTGTTCTATGGTTTTATGAAACATTGTGGGAGGGGAGGGGATAACTTTACTTATATGTTCCAGTAAAGAAATTCCGAACTTCGAACTTTCCTTTGTGGTTCAACACTGAGCTGCGTAGATTGATTGTTGAAAAGAAGAAGCTACACAAAAAATATAGAGAAACGGGAGATAACTTGGATTATTTGTTGTTCTCTGAAGTGAGGGATAGGTGCAAGGATTTAAGGGACTCCTCTTATAGAATGTACCTGCTCAAAACTGAAAATAACATCAATAGGAACCCTAGATCATTTTGGTCACATTTCAACAATCTCAAAAATAACTTTGTCCTTCCCTGTAACATGAGTTATAATGGCTCTACTGGCTGTAGTAATCAAGAAACCGTAGACTTGTTTGCAGACTTCTTTTCAACTGTGTACTCGAGCCGCACCACTAACCAGGCTCCAGAATACTCATTCTCCAGCGTCACTGATGTTTCTTCATACTCTGTTTCTTGTGCTGATATAATAGAACAAGTAAGAAATTCACCTGATAAGTTGTCATGTGGGCCGGATGGAATTCCCTTGCTCTTTATAAAGAAATGCCTGTATACCCTTGCGACGCCCCTGGCAAGTCTCTTCAACCATTCATTGTCAACAGGTTCTTACCCGGTTTTGTGGAAGTTCAGCTTTCTGAAACCAATATTTAAAAGTGGGTCAAGAGAAGAGGTCACGAATTACAGGGCTGTTTGCACGCAGTCTGAGATTCCTAAGTTGCTAGATTGTCTCATTACCAGGAAACTTAGCTGGGACTGCAGTTACCTTTTAAATCCGGAACAGCATGGGTTTACGGTGGGTAGGTCAACATCAACAAATTTGGTTTTGTATCAGAATTTTATTTTGAACAGCATGGAGAGGGGATTCCAAGTCGATTCTGTATACTCGGACTTCTCTAAAGCCTTTGACAGGGTTAACCATCGCCTGCTCATTAGGAAGCTTGGTTGTTTGGGGCTGAGAGGTTCAATTCAGAGTTGTTTTGATGACTTTCTTGTTGGGAGAACACAGGCAGTAAGGTATGGCAGTGTTGTGTCTCGGGTCTTTGATGTTCCTTCTGGAGTTCCTCAGGGGTCTCACTGTGGACCAGTCTTGTTCAATCTGTTCATATCTGATGTGGGTAGTTCTGTTGCCCACAGCTCATTTTTGTCATTTGCAGATGACCTTAAACTTTATCGTCAGGTATCATCATTGGAAGACTCACAACTGCTGCAATATGATATCAATTCTTTTGACAAATGGTGTGGCTTGAACGAAATGGACCTCAATATCGCCAAATGTTATAGGATAACTTTTTCCAGATTGGCCCAGTCGGTGAATTTCCCTTACACAATTAATAACACATCAATCAGGGAAGTAGCGAGCATTCGAGATTTGGGTGTGGAATTTGATTCCAAGATGTCATTTATTGGCCATGGTACTAATACTGTATCAAGGGCTGTTAGATGTTTCGGCTTTATATGTAGGTCCACTACTGATATGTCAGTGAGTACATTGCGAACACTGTACTGTGCGATGGTCCGATCCTTGTTGGAATACTCATCAGTTGTTTGGTCACCCCAATATGCTGTTCACATTGCAGCTCTGGAAAGGGTTCAGAATAGATTTCTAAGGGTGGCTGCTTACAGGTTGGGCTTGGCTCATGATGAGTATGCTTATGATGAGAAGGGCTATCTTGAATGTTCATACCTTGAAAAGCAGGAGACTTCGGGCGGATCTTTCCTTTCTTTACAGACTTTTGAGAGGGTTAATTGACTGCCCGGATCTTTTGGGTCTCGTTTCTTTGAGAGCAGGAGAAAGAAGGGTGAGAGGTTCTGACCTGTTTTATGTACCATTCCATAATACTAATTATGGTATGAATGAGTCGATCTCAAGAGTGCTCAGGTTTGCCAACTCCAGGAGCCGGAGTATTGACATCTTTGGTTGTCCTTCTGTTGCTGCCTTTAAGAGGAGATTGCAACCGCTGCTTGCTGGTTAGTTTTTTAAAAATGAGTCGTATGTTTTTTGGTTAGGTATTAACTTGGGGAAGAACAGGATGTGATTGTTAGTGCTTAGATTTAGTTATTGTCAAACTATTTATTGTAAATTGTTTTACGATTGTTTTTGTAAATTGGCCTTGCCGTTAATAAATAAATAAATAAATAAATGATAGTCATTAGAGCGAAAAAAGTCATTAGAGAAAAAAAAGGTTGCAAAAAGGGGGCGTTTTCGCGATTTTGACAAATGTTGTTCAGATTGAAGCCCTAGAAAAAAATGAGTTTTCAACCTTAGGGGGAGGGAGCCGGCTCACTCCGCCATCTTGGATTTAGGTGCACAAAAATGGTTGACTTGCAAAAGGGGGCGTATTCGCGATTTTGACAAATGTTGTTCAGATTGAAGCCCTAGAAAAAAATTAGTTTTCAACCTTAGGGGGAGGGAGCCGGCTTACTCCGCTATCTTGGATTTAGGTGCACAAAAATGGTTGACTTTAGGAAAAAAGGGACGTGCCAAAATTGAAGGGAATTAAATTTTCCATTTTTGTAAAAAACTCGATAATTACGATTAAAACCAGATGAAATTGACATAATACAGGGTGTCCCAGCCGAGAGTGACCCATTTTAAATGCTTATAACTTTTAAACCAGGTGTGCCAGCTACCTGCGGTTTGCACCATTCGACTTCTCTTGGCCTAAAGTTTTTTTTAGTAGGTTCCAAAATTTTTTGCCTCTTATACAGGGCGAGTAAAAAAAAATCCGTTTTTCAACATCGAAATTCTCCACTATTTTTAATGAAACGCTCTGTATATCACAAGGTCAAAAAAAAGAGTCATGTTTAAGGTATCCATGTACCAATAAACATCGTCCTTAAAACTTGGAGTTTTAGCCGTAGAAAATTGAAATCGAAATCCTGGTATTTTTGCAAAAGCATCATGCAACTTCATGTTGTAGGTACTTGCTATCACTAGGTATGGCAAACAATTTTGTAAATATGAAAGTTAGATATCAACTAAGTTAAAATACATTTTCCAAGAGAATTTAACGAGTTCTAGTGAGAATAACGAGATATCCCAAAAGTAACAGTTTGGTATGCAATCTCTGTTGAAAAAAAAATATGAACCATTTTTCATTAATGAATCAACGATAATAGGAACTGTATACACTGATATGTTGGAAAATTTCTTTTATCCACAATTAAGACGGGAGGATCTTTCGAACGATATCTATTTTCAGCAGGATGGTGCTTCACCTTATTATTCTTAAATAGCAAGGGAATCACTAGATATGACATTTGGGAAAAGATAGGCGAGGAGAGCTGATCCTATAAAATGGACACCTTACTCTCGTGACTTGACAGTTCCAGACTTTTTTCTCTGGAATTATGTCAAAAATGGATCCTGTAATCCTTTGCCAAATAGCCTGGAAGATCTTAAGTGGAAGATTCATAATTTCATTAAAACGATTCCCTAGGAAATGTTACACAATTTATTCAACCATTTACTGATACATTAATGCAAGGAACATAATGGCTAACATATACAGCATTTTTTATAGTTTTCTGCAGTTTTTATTAACTTTTTAGTAGGCAAACATAATTTCCAAACTTTGTGAATATGTTTAAAAAAATACCAGGATTTCGATTTTATTTTTTTACGGCTAAAACTTCAAGTTTAAAGGACGATGTTTATTGGTACTTGGATACCTTAAACATGACTCTTTTTATTGACGTTGTGATATACCGGGCATTCCATTAAAAAAAGTGGAGAATTTCAATGTTGAAAAACGGATTTTTTTCAAACTCGCCCTGTATAAGAGGTAAAAAAATACTAACATACTAAAAAAAACTTTAGCTCAAGAGAAATCGAATGGCGCAAGCCGCAGGTAGCTAGCACACCTAGTTTAAAAGTTATAAGCATTTAAAATGGGTCACTCTCGGCTGGGACACCCTGTATAATATTGTATGTATGGTGTATATGATATATTATCCTATGACTAAATATAAACTCATCAAAATAGTCTAGGGAACAAGAAATATCTGTCTTTTAATTTTGAGACAAATACTTAGTCCAAGATAATTGTATTTTCGGAAGGTGTGAAAAAAAAAAAAAAAGCAGAGGCAAGCTAATTTTTTCAGTATTGTTCAAGGGGGGTGTTCTGAGTGGAAAAACACAGGAATCAGAAACTCTCTTTTTTCGCGCCCTTAGCTATAGGGTTTGTTTCTCAACATTGTGCTTTAATGGAATTTTTGGTCTCTAATTGTAGATAATTGGATGCTCTACAACTTTTTCATATACTATCTTTTTTTAAGTTCAATATTTAGTAAGCTAGCGCCCATTTTGTAAGCAATTTTGTACCTCCGATTAAACTACTTTACAGGATAGGCCAATGGAAACTTTCCACCCCGATTTTTTGGATTTTGAAATAAAAATCTGGAAAAACGATGGGACACTTCGATTTTTGATTTGAGGGGGAACTATTTTTCAGTTTTTTTCATCCCCGTAGCTTGAACCCCCTAGCTGAGGGAAGAACAACCAACCAAATTTAAAGGGAGGATAGGGGTCGTGTCATGCCTCTTTTTTAAGGTCTCATATCCGTAACGAAATGACAGGTTCTCAAAATCTTGGAAATAGACTATTGTCTTAGCAGGAGTAAAAGCGATACTCACCTCCCTCAATAAAAATACAACTAAAGTAGTTTTAGATTTATTATTATTAACAATAATAAAACTCAATTATTGTAAGTATTTTTATCAAGGGAGTTATGTAAGTATCACTTTTACTGCTACTAAAACAATAGTTTATTTCCAAGGTTTTGACAAGCTGTCATTTCGTTACGGATAAAAATAATAAGACGGAATTCTAGGGTCATAAAGACTCGCTAACTCGACCCCTATCCCCTACTCAAATTTGGGGGGTTGTTCTTCTCCCTTCTCTCTTCTTCCTAGGGGCTTAAAGCTACAGGGGTTAAAAAAACTGGAGAATAGTTCCCCCTCAAATCAAAACTCGACGTGCCCGAGCGTGTTGGCAGATTTTCATTTCAAATCCAAAAAATTGGGGTAGAAATTTTCCATTGGCCCACCCTGTATAGTAGGTAGTTTAATCGGAGGTACAAAATTGCATACAAAATGGGCGCCAGCTTAGTAAATAATGAATTCAAAAACAAAATAGTATGGGAAAAAGTAGTAGGGAATCCGATAATCTACTATAAGAGGCCAGAAATTCCATTGTAGCACAATGTTGAGAAACAACCCCTGTATTGTTTGCCCAGCGGATCTGAGTCTACGAAAGGAATTCGGACGTAAATGTGCCATGTTGCCACGTTTAATTATAAAAAAGCGAAAATACTAGGCATGAGAATAGTTAATTTGAAAATCCATTTTTTAATGACAAAATATTGATAACAATAATAAATGCTAAATATTTCAACATGGTTGTTAGATCTATCCTTATTTTAATCCTGATTGCTTCAATTTGTTCTATTGTAAAAAATAAACATTTTCTAAAGATACCATCAGCTTTTGACAATTTGGCAAGCATCCGTCCTGGATGAACCTGATTGGTGAAGTTTTTGGCAGGATCGCCGTTGTCATGGGGAACCATACGGTTGTCAATGAGCTAACGTCACCTTACGTCTTGTCATTGGCCAGGGCTGACGTCATTTTATCCTCCCATCTTGGAATATCGGTTTATATTGAAATATCCAGTGGCGGAGATTTGGTCATTGCTGATTTTCGTGTACGAGTTGCAATACGATAACACTTCCAAAAAGTTCCGCACGCAACTGGGTATTTTATGAATGAAATCAGCCATTTTTTTTCACAACTGCATTCCCCTTACCGTTGCCCCGTAGACACAGACTCGCTGGGCAGACATTAGCTAAGGGCGTGGAAGAGGAAAGCTTCTGATTCCGGTGTTTTTACACTCAGGGCACTCCCCATGACCAATCCTGAAAAAATCAGCTTGCTTTTATTTTATTTTTTCAAACTACAATTATCTTGGACTAAAAACAACAACAAAGATAAAGTGGGTATTATGTACACAAGCAAATCGTATCAAATTTACCATATCGGCTTTTTATTGCAAGATTGTTTGGTTTAAATACTTTATAAACAAAATCAGCAAAACATTTCTGATAAGTATAGGTATTATGCCTTTTGGAGGGTATTATGGCAGACATATTCTGTTATCAATAAATGATAAAGTAACGTCATCCCGGGTCCGTCGTATATTGAAATTAATCAACAATTGTATTCAAATGAAGCGTTTTGATACAATTTTACCCAGGCTGCCATGAATCCACAATAAAATTCAAGGAAAATGCGACAACTGAAAAATTAAAGGCATACCGTTTGTGTTAGCCTAAAAAGTGATCACCGTCAGGTGTACTTGCATTTTTAAAACAGACCTCCGCTTTTCTGAACAGGCTGCAATTAAGAAGTAGACATGTTTTGCTATACAGAAAAAATTACATACCGTTCGCGCATGTCCATGTAGGTACACGTCACAATAAAAACATCTAGTAGAGTTATTCAATAAGATTCCTTTATTTTACGCAATGAAAAATGTATTGCAATAAGAAATATGTATCCTAAAATGTGAACAGGTTTGTCATAATGTTAGAAAATAGAGGTGATATTGTAAAATAGAAAAACAATTTTCTATATATTTAATCAGTGTGCCATTCTATGGTTGAAACAATCATGATATAATAAAGAGAAATAACAAACGGCATACAAATTGTGCAAGTTTTACATACCTAAATTCAAGAAAAGTCGTCGCAAAATTACGAAAAAAAAAATGCCGTCATTATAATCAGTATGTCGTTGAGTTTATAGGTACTTCAAGTTAATTACGTTATAAAATAAAGCAATGCAAGTAATATTAGGAGTAAATAGGTACACAAGGATATGTGATATGTTGGAAACATTAAATTGGCTAAGTGTGCCAAGGTTTTAAGAATTTAATGCTCTTGTTTTTAAGGTGAGTTTACACATGCATGGATTTAGTGGCGCTAATAAAAACTGGCGCGCCAGTAAATTTTATTAGCAAGTGTAAACATGGACTTGCATACACATTTTATATTTGCATGCATAGTCCAAAAAAGTCTGCATCCTTCTGAAATCACTGGAGCCAGTGGTGAGAAATTCGTACAGAAAATCAAAACTTGCAAGTGTAAACTTGCATGTCGGCGTCTGCTAGCCAATTGTTTGTTTGATTTTGATTTTGGTTGCTGCGAGTTCTCCTATAAGTTTTGCAGAAGCAGCCAAAGTGGGTTGGTTTAACCCAAAAACGGCCTTTTTGTTGGTTGCGTTTCTTTTTCTGTATTTCTTTTATCTTTTTTTTTTCACTAAAAGTTTAGCGACTATTTTACAGGCTCAGAAAGTTCACTCGACATAGTGCGCACTGAGAAAAACACTTTGAAAGTGAAACTGGCGTGCCACTATTTTTCTGTTTTCCACAGAAAGTGTAAACCTTTACTGGCGTGCAAATAGAACTGGCGCGACCACTGGCGCCACTAAATCCATGCATGTGTAAACTCACCTTTAGACACACACAAAGGGAAATTAGAAAAAGTACATCAGTATGTTTCAGGTATTATTGTTCATACTTTTGAACTAGTACATAATTATTTTACAAGAGGTAGAGAAAATTATGTATTGGCTGATATGAGGAAAACATCATCTCAAAATTGAATATTTTTCAAAGGATTAGTGGTATATAATAATTTGCCACAGTCTTTGAAGAATGTTGAAAGCATATCGGCATTTAAAAGGGAATTGAGAAGGAACATGTTTGTATGATTTTGTATAGATATAATATTTTTTGTTATATAACTTAGAATAGTAATGTGCTAAATAAAGATTATTATTATCTATATATATAAAACACAGTTGTGTTGGTGTTGAGCACTTATAACTCGAGAACGGCTGGACTGATTTTTAGGATTTTTGCTTTATTGGATTTGTCTTTGTCCATCCTACGATAATAAATCGAAAAAATCCAAAAAAAAAAACAAAAAAAAAATATCTATTTTACTTATTTATGAAAAAACTCAATAAGCCCGCATACGGCGCCATCTCTTATAACCGATACCAAGGTTACCGTCACATTTTCATTGCAAACCTTGTGGATTTTATTGTCACACACTTTGCACAAAAACAATTTGAGGAAAGCACTTTATTTTTAATTGTTCTTCACAGTAAAAATGTCCAAAAATAAATAGAATGACAATTGTTTTAATTCACCATATTAGTTAGGTTAGAATCGCAAATTGGCGCGGGTTCCTAGTTCAAAAATTAATACATTGATGTCTTATGGGGACTCAATTTTAAAAGCGTCTGTAGACGTGATAGAACGTTTGTTAGGGAAGTGAGTTGTATAAATAGTTTTTTTAATGTGTTAATTAACTGAGAGAGTGTTTGAAAGTTGAATAAACATTGTTAAAATAAAAATATTACCAATTTCAGAAGCCGATGTTTGTATAAAATACGTATGTCGTTGCTTAATCCATAAGTATATATTTGGATACCTATAATTATAATAAAATAAAAGTGTACCTACATACTTGATTAGTAAATGTACTTCAATGATCCAAAAAAATGGAAAAACAAATGACTGAACCAGTGATAAATAAATAAATAAACAATTCACCAACAATCATAACACAACACACAACCTCACTTTCTTACAGCTGTTTTTAGACCCGACGTACGTCCACCGAAAACAGACACTTTTAATGACCATTGACGTTCTGTGGCTAAGTTCCGTTTCTCCTCTTAGGCATCCCTTGACAGCCGTGTTCCGTGGCGACTGTTCGGAGTGCTCCGTCCGGCTGGTGTCGAGTGGCAGAGAGCCAGGTTATGAGTCCACCACAACCATTTTGTATTCGGCGCCATATATGATAGTTACCTAGAACGAAGCTCGCCGTTGTGCGGTAATTTCATTGCAGATACAGTAGAACAGAATACTGCTAAGGAACTGGAGCTATTCCAAACAGAACTATTCCACTATTCCGATCAGATAATGTGGTGCAGAAAGAGTAGATCAGATAGAATAGTGCAGATACAGTAGAACAAATGGAGTATTGCAGTGCAGATAAAATGAAACAGGGCTGCGCTGGAGATTTTTTTTGTTTTCTTTACATTTTTTGAACATTCTTGTGCCTGAGTTTATTTATTTGGTGGTAGACTTTATAAGAATAATGCCCACAAGATGCCTGAGAAGGGATGATGTAAAATTTTAATTTTAGGTTACTTCTGATCCAGAGAGTAAAATTTAATTTTCTTCAACCAAAGCCAAATTCACCATCGAAAAAAACTGAATTTAATTCAGTTAATAAAATCTGTTTTTTTTTTAAAGATAATTCCCCATTCATTCAATTCAAAAATTTAGTAACTATGTTGGCAACACAAGCCTTTTCTAGATAAAAATTGACAATTTTACATTGTATTGCCAACATAATGTCATTTTGACTTTTATTTAAAAAAAAAAACGCACTTTAGATACGTTAACACAACATTTAATAGGTATTTAATAATTCAGAGGAGGAACGAAGTTCGCCGGGTCAGCTAGTTATTATTATAATTACAAAGTTCGCTAAAATAATGTGGAATACCAATTGGGAGAGTTTAAGTTCCGAGAAGTAGCTTGCAAAGTAATTTTCACAGCGCCGTATAGTATTTTTAATTTGAACTGAAACACTAGAAAAACATCTAAGCCGTTTTCTCGCGTTCACTTTTTTGACATTGGTTCAAAACAGGTTTGAAACGGGCAATGGTGTTTCCATTGCCTGTTTCCATACTGATTTGAATAACGGAATCTTGTTGAATAACTCTACTAGATGTTTTTATTGTGAGGTATACTTGGACATGCGCGAACGGTATGTCATATGTATACTTCTTAATGGCAGCGTGTTCAGAAATGCGAATAAATCGTTTTTGAAATGGAAGTACACCTGATCATGATCACCTTTTGGGCTCACGCAAACGGTATTCCTTTAATTTCTCGGTTGCCACATTTTACACGAATTTTATTGTGGATTCAGCGCAGCCTGGGTAAAATTGTATCGAAACGCTTCATTTACAAACAATTGTTAATTGATGTTGATATATGAAGAGATGACTGTTTACTTTATGATTTATCAATAACAGAATATGTATACCGTAATCCACATGTGGCTAAATTCAGCTGGTGTAGGCACTGTGGTGGAATGGTCGAAAAAGCATGCAGTGTTGTTAAATTAAACAGGGTTTGGCAAGCTGTGGTTTTGCATTGGCATTAGTGAATTTTAATCACCGCATCCGTGGCGGTGCAACATTTTGGTGAATTTAGCCACACACGGAATACCCTCCAAAAAGCATACTGGGTTAAATCACGTCCGAAAATCTGTATCTCCCGGTCTATTTGTTCCCTAGACCATTTTGATATGTGTATATTGATAAGAACTTTTTTTTTTAATGTGATATCTCCAGTAGAACTAATCCACATAATATCATCTACCTGAAGCAACGAATCTTCATCTCTGTTAATAATTTGTATTTCTTACAACATCTGTGTATTTTTCGTTTTCGCTCTAGTACTAGCGATGCGGTGTTCAGGCTTCTGGAGAGTGTGTACGTCGGTCTGAATGGAGGAAGTATGGCTGCAGCGGTTTTCTGTGATTTTTCGAAAGCATTTGATTGCGTAAATCACAGAATACTGCTGGAGAAAATGCATCAGTATGGTTTCAGGGGAGTGGCGTATGACTGGTTTTCGTCTTATTTGTCAGGTAGGAAACAGGTGGTTTGTTCTGAGGATGGTAGCTCAGATGAACTGTCAATGAGACACGGTGTTCCCCAGGGTTCGGTTCTTGGCCCAGTTCTTTTTCTATTGTACTTGAATGACTTGGCTAGACTAGATATTCGAGGCCGTTTTACCATTTTTACAGATGATACGACCATCTTGTGGCTAGTTCCGTTCAATACTCTTAAACAAGAACAGTCCGCAAGCTAAAGAGGATTACATTAATTATAGAAATAATCTGAACAAAATTATTAATAAACAGAAATTTAATTACTATAAAGCACAAATAGATTCAAATCAACATAATTTTAAAAAAATATATAATATAATATCAGACGCAGTAAATGAAAATAAGGTATATTCTGAGAAATTAGAAATAAGGGATGAAAGTGACAAATTGTTTGTGGATGAAAGGCAAATGGCTGAATATTGTAATGTTTTTTTTATTGACATAGGCAGAAAAATGGCCAATAAAGTGAAACCACCGACTGTTGCTTCTCAAATAGAATACAACGCATTAAGCTCTATGTTCTTAAAACCTGTTGATAAAATGGAAATAATTAAACATATCAATTCCCTAAAAAATAATTGTTCCCCTGGCTGTGATGGAATACAAACTAAAATGATAAAAAGATATTATAAATATTTTATTGACCCATTGGCACATATAATAAACCTAATATTTACAACAGGATCTGTGCCCGAATGTTTTAAAACTTCTATTGTTACTCCCATTTTCAAAGCGGGTGACAAAAAAAAAATAACAAATTATCGGCCTATCAGTGTTATCACAAATTTTGCAAAAATATTTGAAAAATGCCTCAAGGAGAGGCTTTGGAATTTTTTATCAATGAATAACATTTTATCAGAAAATCAATATGGGTTTCGAAATGGTATTAGCACTGTTGATGCTATTCTCAATTGTTACGGTGTGGCCAAAAAATCTAATCAAGTATGACTATTTTCTTCCAATTTTAAATTCCAATTTTTTTGATTCAATGTCGGCCACGAGTTTTTGATAAGTATAATTTTTTATAAATTAAGTTCGAAAATTACTAGTAACTTTTGATTTTCATCCATACAAAATTGAAAATATATAAAGGTACACGTTTGTTCTTGACATGGCAACATTGCAATGACTGGAATATTATAATAGTTTTACGCTATGTCATTTTAGATAATAAAATACAAATGTTTTATGGGACTGCATTATATAACACGTTATAAATCAAATATGTATATATGCATCCCTAGCAACATGTCGCCATATTCGTTATCCATAAAAGCAGAGAAGGTTGGACAACCATTTAAAAATCAGTTTTGTATTCGGCATTATGAAAATACGATAAAATTATTTTATTCACTACAAAAATGCTATTATTAGAACTGTTTTAAGTTTTAAGTATGGTATAAAACATTATTTTATAAATGTTTTATTAGTAATTCCAACTGAAGCTACATAACTTCCAAATAATATTTATAAAGCTGATTTATACTAAGGTTCACAAAACACACAATTGCTATATAGGTGAATTTATCTCCTACTTATAAACCTCTTATAAAACTGTTTCATAACGATTTTATAAAGCACTTCATATTATTTCGTAAATGCTATTCGCGATCCTAAAACAACTTTAAAACAATAATAATATTTTATAAACCTGGGCCTTTTCCATACTCATAGGCGTCATATAAGCGTCTACAACCCAACTAAGAAATTTCGCAGTTATATAGCAAGATGTTTTATAGCAATGTATATGATCGTAATAAGCACATTTGTGCTACTTGGGTGGTATCTTACTTCTTCTAACTTATCTGTAGAACTATTTCCATCATTATACAAAACCACCAAAAATCATAATCATCTTCTTTGGCATATGGCTGGGTTAGTGAATGTTTTGATACCTACACCAAGAGGATTTTTCTGTAAAAGGTGTGAAAATTTTGTTTTTCCCTGACAGAAAATCGCTAAAGTCATGTCACATCCACTGAATGCTTGAAAAAAGAATATATGTTCTGAGAGAGACTTCCCTTTCAAGCAGTTTGATGGATACAGTTTTTCAGGAAATTGTATTTATCAAACTGCTTAAAACACAAGGGTCTCTCCTCAGAACATTTATTCTTTCTTCACGCATTCAGTGGGCAACATTTACAGAAAAACCCAAATTCTCTTGAAGGTATTACAGTTTTCACTAAACCAGCCAGATGCCAAAGAAGATGAAGTTGCAGAGGCTGGCGAAAGATCTTTGGTGGTTTTGTACGGTGGAAATAGCTACCAGATTAAATATTCCATCACACAAAAGTGAATCTTGCGTCGTTGCCTCCGACAATAGAAGCTGCTCGCTATCACTATTCATCAGGAACGTACTACTGTCCCCTATTCTAGGGTTGAAAATCAGAGACACACGCCAGTCATATATTCAGCCCTTGTGATTGACAAAGGTACAGATTTCTGTTTCGTGCTTCCTGAAAATACAGTACCCTCTAAAAGCCGAATTGCTAGCATGTGTAAGACATTCTGTCTATATTACAGTTCGCCCAGTCAGTATCAATTTATATCCTTATTAAGTTTATTTTGATCGATTTATAACTGTTGAATGTACTGAAAATTTTCTGCTCAAATTCGTGAGGTGTCGATTTTCTGTTTCTCGATTGTTAGTTCAATGTCTTACAAAACACATTCACACGTACTGAATATTTTAGCTTGGCTCTAAAACGGAACAACCTCGTAGTGTCAGGTGAAGGCAGTGTTTGTACTGTGACTTTTCTGGAAAAAAATTCTAATTGATTTATCGCTAACATTATTTTAGATACCTTAAACGCCAAAGCAAAACTGTCAACGACATTAATAGATAAGTCCTTCTCAATTGATGAAGATGAACTGTGTACACCTTTGGAACCCACTCAGGTTGGCCTAGACTACTTAACACCATCATCTAATGGTGACACTCCTGTCACATCAAATGATGAGGATGATGCAAACGAAAATAATTCACACGTTGACGTGTATAAGACCTGCTTGGAAGCACGACCAGAAAAAATTAGTGAGAGTAAACTTAAAATTACTCGGCATACATTAAATGAGTTAAAAAAGAAAATTGCTGATATTAGTATTATTGAGGAAGAAGACGAGCCCAAAGTCATCAATATTTCTGGTAAGTTTAGCAAATAATTGTAAATCTCAAATATATTTGAAACACAGCTTTAATAATTCACAGTTTGTGTGACTAAATCATGTTATTTTATTGGGCTTTTGTGGTGCTTAATCAAGAAATCAGAGAAAATAATTGTCAAACCTCAAATATATTTAAAACACAGCTTCAAGAATTCACAGTTGATGTGACTAAAACATGTTATTTTATTGGGCTTTTGTGGTGTTTAATTAGGGAATCCGAACTGTTACAATTTTTAGACAGTAACCATCTGTTTAAACACTTGAGTAACACATCTTAATTGAAGAGAAACTCGAAAAACAACTGTTAGAAGTTGGTAACCATCAAAATATGTACTTACACAGCTACTTTTCTAGAAGAAAGTGAATCGGAGAATAGTTCAAGCAAGGATAGCAATTTACCAGACACGCCACAATCTATATTGAGAAAATCCTCATTATTTGAGTCATCACTCGAGGGAGATGTTTCACCAACAAGACATGTGTTTTTTCCTACTGAACAAAAAGTATTAGTGAGTTATAAAGAACCTGAATATTCTTCTCCATGGATAATAAGTAAGTTTTAATTGGAAAAACAAAAAATAAGTACATACCAATATATTATTTTCAGATGATTTTATGACGTCGGAAGAAATTTTACAAATATACCAGCAGTCATGTAAAAGACATAAAACAATTGAATTAGACGCCATAAAATCTCAAATTCAGGAAATAAAAAATAATACGAATCATTCTGCTACATTGAAATTAAGCTCTATAAAAATAACACGAGATGTAAATGAAACATTAGAGGATATATTGAAAGTAACAAATTTCCATACTTTAATTTTACAAGAATGTCAATTCACCAGTGAAACCATGACAGAATTTTTAAATATCCTAGAATATTACAAGTCTGTTTGCCATTTTGAGATAGCTATGAGTTTTGAAGATGACGACACTTGGAGATATTTTTGTATGGCTTGCAGTAACATTATGGTTCTGGAATCTTTGTCTTTCAAAGGATTGGTTATAAACGAGCATTACATGCGACATCTCATGAACACAATCAAGAATAATTCTAATATTACCAAGCTAAGATTTGATAGCTGTATGCTAGTCAAATTACCATCATTTTATTTAGGTGAGTCCTATTCATTTCGTTGCATTGCCATCATGCACACAACAGGCAGAACGATTCAAACCTTACATAGATAAAAAATGTTTATTATTCTTCAATAGTTCTTTTCACGTGGCTCCGGTTTAACTAACCGGGTTACAAAACGGTTAGAGATATGACATACCGTTTTCTAACCCGGTTACAAACTGACGTGATGGATACCTACCACTCGAATTAGAGCGGTATGTTGCGGTTTGTTAAACCGGACCCACGTGAAAAGGGTTAATATATATCATCCATCTAATAAATCAAATTTCGCTCGTCGTATTAACTTCTACTTTACCTGCAGGCACTAAACTTGGATAGGCTTTCTTTTTTTTCCTAGCCACACTGACGAGACCTGATAGGTCGAAACGCGTCTGTGGATGGAATAGCAAAGAAAATTAATCCAAAATTTTTACTAAAAAATAAATTATTAAAATTAAAAAAAAATCCAAAATTGCTAAAATAGCTTATTGCAGTCCGCTCATTTACATATGTCCCACTATTGTAGCTCTTTCAAATGTGCTTCTTGCGTTATGATGACTGTTAGTCTCGTTATTATCTTAGTTCTTTATTTCCTAATTTCTGTCTAAGATTAATTCTCATTCTCGCAAGGCATGGTAACTCAATCCTCCTGGTGATTTGTGCAATTTGGTTGGTTTACTCTGCCGAGTATCTGATATCCGAGATGTTTCACTGTACCTCAATTTCACTTTGACACTACTTAATCTTAGAGCTGGGACCCATCGAAGTCTATTTTCGTTGCCGAGCCATGTTACTGATGAAATCTAAGAACAGAGAAAACATCTAAGCTCCCAAGAAAACATTTCTTAACAATCGAATTGTATATCAGTGGAACGCGTTGTCGGAAGAAGCGATTAGTGCCAGAAAGAAACTTTTCGAAAATAGTGGTGACCATAAATTACTGCAAATCTTATCTAGAAATTCATAATCTGGAGCTCAAATAACACATTAACAATAAAGTTCCGATAGTTTTATAGCCCCTTTGGAAATAATGTCCGCGGGATTATCATGGGCTTTATTTTGGTCAACTGCTGAACCTCAGTAATATGATTTGCAACAATACATTTTAAATCTGAAAGTTCATAGTGCAACCACCTAAAAACAATAATCGAGTCTGCCCAGTAAAATATGATGGACTCGGATGGATCTATCTCTAGTGTTTTGACTACTCCCGTGCGTTGGCAATTTTTGTATCGTCAGAGGAGCAATGCGAGCCTATACGTCTTACGCATAATAGCGAGACTATGCAATTTCCCAAAGAATCAGCTTACCGAAGCATAACCATACGATTTTTCGCTACTATAACAAAAACCCTGAATTTTTACTTGCATAGTATTTTCAAGAATGGCCTGTCTAGATATTTCGATATTTACTAGACAAATCTTCACAACCAATTTTGAATATCAGGAGTTACAGTCTCTTCCCAAGAAAACGATAATTTCCATGAATATTGCAAAGTAAGCTTGGCTTGAACAAGAACCGGACAGCTATCCTTGATGGATCAAATAATCTACTAATATTACTAAAAATGGTTCTTTTTATGACCCTTTTTAATCACTGCGATGATTTAGAAATTAATGCATTCTCTAACTCAAACTCAAAAACAGCTTTATTGTCATAAAAAAAAGATTAAAACATCTCATTCACAAAGCAGAACTTAAAACTAAAAAAAAATATCTAAAACATATAATGCTGACCTGTAAAACAATATTAAAAACACCGACAAGTCGACAATACAAAGGACACATAATAAAACGACGATTGTAAAATTACACAGGTAGGTCATACAAAACATAAATCAAAGCTGGTCTTTAATAAAATAAAATAATAGCACGAGGTTATTGACTGTATTTAATCATTCGGAATTTAGTAGGTGTTCTAGTTCTTGAAGTCTCGTTATTCTTTTTTAAATATTCATATCTTTGCTTTTGAATCGTTAAGCTGAACTTCATTGTTAGTAGATATAAGTTATTTTATTTCATTAATCTTTTTATTTTAGTGGAAGCCCTTATGACCAACAGGACAATAAGGGAACTTTACTTACCATCTACAGGTCTGTATACTCGAGAAGCAGAAGCTCTTCAAAGGTTCCTTGTAAACAATATGCACCTGAAAGTACTAGATATCAGCAATAATAATTTAGGGGACCGTGGACTGGAAATGCTTGCCAAAGGATTGTGCTGTCAAACAAATCTGGGTACTGGTTTGTCAGTTTTGGTTATTTTCAACAACCAAATTACTGAGAGAAGCGGCGCGGTTATCAAGAATTTGATTGTAAGTTGATTTTTACTTTATTCCTACTAAAATTATTTTGAATTAACCAGATACAGCAAAATGATAAAATAAATTAAATACCGAGAATCGCAATAATGCAAACAAGAATAACATAGTTATAAGGGGAAAGAAAATTGACAAAGGGATACCGATACAAGGGCTTTAGAATATAAGCACATCGTTGAAATAAATACATGTGCTATTAACTCTAATAGAGGTACATTAGTGAAAGCGAGAATAAAAGTAGCACAGAGAAGGACAATTATAGAAAAGAACCGACCAGTGAAATAAGAACATTACTAGAACAAAAGAAGGGGACAATAGCAAAATATACAGCAGTAAATAAAGCAATTGGAAAAAATATCCATAAAAATAATAAAATGTGATAAATTGTTAGCTTTGGCTTTTATAAACAACACTGCACGCCTCAAGAATAAACAGCGATGTAACGGTTAGAATTTTGTGAAAACGGATCACTATACGTTTCTCCTTGATGAACATTGAATGAACTGCCTTTTTCTACGGTTATTGACCAACAAGACCCCAGACTGGAATGCCATATTTAAGATGAGTCTTAAACAAGGCAAAGTAAACAGTAAGTCATTAGATATGTCTTTCCTAAGGAAGGTTGGTGATTTATTATGCAATACAATAGAAGAAAAATGCGTAATTTTGGGATAAACAAGATGATTCACATATTCTACCAGAATGGAGTCAATGCGCCAGTACTGACCTCTGAGGAACCCCGCATTCAATGTTCGCCACCAACTTAGCTCCGGAGACAACCACAGATTGCTTCTGGCCACTCGAATATTAGCGGAACCAAGCATGAGCAGAGCCATAGCTCCATTCCATGCTCAAGCATTAACAGCAGTATTGATCAACGCCGAACGATTTAACCTTAACTTATTCAAACAGAGTGTTAATTGTCGCCTACTTCACCCCGCTCACGGTAGCGCGTAGGTAGTAGAGACTTTGTCTTTTGTGAGCAGAACACCATAAAAAAAACAATGATTTTTCTTCTTCAAAAAATTGAAGAGGTCATTATGGGTTCCCAAAGAATTCTGAAATCCAAACTGAAAGAAGTTCCAAATTTCAATTTCAACGACATTTGATAGGGTGGATAACAATGAGATTGATTGCATTGATTGCATCAATAGCAGCAATCTCCTTTGTGAAAAGAAATTTGAATAGTATATTTTAAGCACGAAGGACCAAGAGTCTCGAGGAATCCTCTGCCGAGATCTTATCAACTCTCTTATACTTTCAATTCTTAACTTCTTAAAGGGCATCAGTAACTTCATGTGGTTGAACAGGTAAGAAATAAAATAATAAAGAATTAAAAACACCCCATCTAGGAACAAGAGTCCTCAATCATTATATATACTCCCAGTTCTTACATTCAGCTGACAAGCATGGATCTCTACAAAGAAACATATCGAAAAAATGCTTTAACATAAACAGCCATCAACAAATGCTAAACATCAAACTAGCAGACCTGAAGAGAAGTATTTGGATCTGAATATAAAATCGAGATGTTAGTTCAAGGTTGTCACCGCTTTTGTAACATTAAGTGGTGACTCATAGATAGGCAATTACTTATACATAATTGAAGTCGGGTAAGTGTTTGGAAGAAGCCGGAGAGGTCAGGAAAGGGCTGGATAAGGTCTGGAGAAATCTAGACAAGTCTGGATAAAGTCTGGAAAAGTCTGGAAAAGCCTGGAAATTTCTGGAAACGTCTGGAAAAGGCTCTATAAGGTCTGGAGAAATCTAGACAAGTCTGGATAAAGTCTGGATAAGTCTGGAAAGGTCTTTATAAAGTCTGGAAAACTCTGGCTAAGTCTGGAAAAGTCTGGATGAAGTCTGGAAATTTCTGGAAATGTCTGGAAAACGCATGGACATCTGGATTGGGGCGGAAAAATTCTGGAAAATCTGGGAAGGGTTGAATTTTCGCTGATCTCAAAGCTCACAATAATAACAAGCATTAGAGTTGAAGTTTGCTTCGGCATTTTCAATGTTCTCCTCGGTTGCATCTTTGTGAAGGCCTGTGAACTTTTTATTTACGTGACAAATATCTGACAATATGCCTATTAGCTGTGCTATTAGATATTGCTCTGTAGATGGTTGTTTTTGAAAGCAAGGAAGTGGTTTATTATTTTTTCGAGGTCCAATAGAAGAATCTAGGTATGTATAGGGTTTTCCAATAATAACGCTCGATGTTTGATAATAGCCCATAAAAAACTCGATAGTCACACAGGTGCTATCTTTGGCAGCCTTATTCAGTTAGTCTCTGCATTTTATTATGGAGCGCTACACGATTGAGCAACGCGTCGAAATTGTTAAAAATTATTATCATTATCAAAACCAATGTTCTATTCGGAAAACGTTTCGTGCACTTCGTGCAATTTATGATGTCAACGATCGTCCTTCAGAATCCACAATAATTGGCCGACCTAACGTCACTGGATTTTTTTCTCTGGGCTTTCTAAAATCCAAAGTCTATATTGACAAACCTCGAACGGTTGCCGCCTTAAAGGTCAATATAAGGCATGTTATTGCTGAAATTGAGCCACTTTTATGCGATAACGAACACTAAATGATTCCAACGACAACCGCCGAACTTCCCGCCCCATGAATAACGATTGAGAACGAATTCTATTGTTATGCTTGTCTTTGCAATGGTAAAAGGCTATTAGTTCTGGAACTTGGGGATAATCTGTTAGGCTTTCTATTTGATCTCCAGAAAGGATGTATTTAGTCACGGACAACTTTATGTGGCGCTTTTCAGAGTTCGTTCATTAAAAGTTTATTTAGGGAAACAAAGAAGCAATAGTGCATGTTGTCAAAAACCATGATTTTAAAGAATAGGCCCCTTGCATAATCAATTTTTTTTTATTGCTGATTTCGATAGTCCATGAAAAATAAATCAACACGTGTTTTTTTTTCTTTTTAGTCAAAAATTGACGGAGATACAACGCTATGAAATATGCCTATGACGTCACTTATCATATAAATTAGTGACGTCGCACATGCTCAGTATAGCTATATATACAAAACTTAATATTTGTATAACTTCCGGAATAATCATATCATAGCAAAAACATTTCATGTAAAAAAATGGCCAAGTACGCGAAAATACTTATCCCCAAAAAGAAGTGAAATCAAAGTCAAGCCAAGTGCTTTAATACGCATTCGAACATAAAATGGTGGGTTTATTTATTCTAAAATTTTTCAAACTTGGCGAGTACCTACAGTCAAAATACCCATTGAAAGGGTTATTGTTTTAAATTGGGTTTGAATTTAGCTGTATTGGCATTTTCGCGTACTTGGCCATTCTCTTACATAAACATGAGATGTTTTTGTTATGATATATGTACTCCGTGTCTATGATTATAGTTGATCTGCTTATAGTTGCCACTAGATAAATTGTTGATGTGTGGAGCCACTTTTAAGATTTATATTAATTAAATAATTTAAAGAGGATCATTACTTTGGAAAACTTTACTAAACTTTATATTATGTAGGTAAATACATGATAAATGAAATAAGTTAATGAGCAATAACAATTAAATTTAATAGAAAGGAACTTTTTTAGAATAGTCAATGGGTATTTTGACTGTAGGTACTCGCCAAGTTTGAAACTTTTTGAGCTTCAATTCGCGGAAGTTCAGGACGATATAATGAGCTTAATCGGTTGTATTCAGCAATTGCGCTTTAATGTTATTAGTATCTAAGTTTATTAGAGGAACTCCTTCTGAACTTGAAACTCTGGAAATCGCTACATATGCCTGGCCGCATGAAAACACCGATAAACTTATATCAATAAGTGCATAAGGAAGACTTAAGCCTTGGCTTTTGAAAATGGTGATAGCATATGCAATATACAAATGGAAATTGTTCTCTGTGAATGTATGCACGACTAATAATATCAAATTTTGTTTTGACTGGAGAAATTTCATATTGAAGTCCATTGTTAAATTTTGTTTCAAGAGCTTTGACTTTTTTATTCTGATCCGCATGCCATTTCACTTTTTGAATAACTCCTATAGAACCATTTACCAGACCCAAACTATCATCTATATTTGGCTTTAACATAATTCTTACTCCTTCTTTGATTACAATACTTTATTCTAATCCCGCTGTCATTAAGTCATCATCTTTATGTTTTTTAAGCGCTTCACGGGCTCTTTTTAGAAGAAATTTTGGAAAGTTCAAGTTATCTAAAGCGATGAGTTCAACAATATGGACTAGGAAGAGCTTCGAGCATTGAATGCTACTTACACATACTGTGTATTTAGGAGAAGAGTCTGGGGAGCAGGCATACGGAGCTACGAAGGATGCAGAACGATATTCCGCGTATGGCTAAATTCACCAAAATGTTACACCAATTTTAATGGGTTTGTTGTTCGTTTAGGATCGGCTAAAATACGCACACATAGCTTGCAAATATGCACTGTTTTTGGAGCAAATGGTCCCAGGTTCGATTCTCGTTGAAAGCAAAACATTATTTTTTTTTTTTCAAGTTTTGTTTTTTCTTAAGGTTTTTATTTTTCTTTTAAAGAATATTAATAGGACGGGTTAGTTTGGATTAGCTCTGTTTGGCAATACAATTTATTTTTAAGTTTTGCTTTTTTTCTAAGGATTTTTAGTTTTTTTTTTAGGATTATTACGAGAACAGGTTATTTTGGATTAGCTCTAATTTCGTTTAAAATACCAACATACAAAGACTAGCCCTTATCACGAATTACGGTGAGACTCTGTCTGTCTATTCCCCAGGCTCTTATGTTTAACGATAGCTGTGGAGGCTGGTCAAATTTTCAGGGTTTTTGTTTTCTTTTCCATGGGTTTTGCCATAATTCAGATCAGTATGCCAACTTTCAGCCTTCTAGCATGTTTGGAAGTACCATAGAATTTTGATAATCTATACATGAGTGAGTGACAAAATTGGCGTTTTTTAAGGCCATTTAACTTTTTTGTTGGTTGATGGAAATCGATGAAATTTAGTTTTAGTATTAGGTCTATAAAGATCCACGACTGTGCAAAATTTCAATTTTCTAGGACACTTCAGAGCTGAGTTACAGGTAGGTCGAAAATGACCTGAAATGTTTCGAGAAAAGGTATACGGCAGTGCGCGAACTTGGCGGGGGGCACGGTAAGTGCACTTTTACGCCCGTTCGTGCATAAAATAATTATAATACATTGGAGACCAGATGAAATCATGCGTGAAACAGAGGAAGATCGCAAATGCGGTGATCAGAAGATCTATAGAACAAAGCTGGAGGGATAACCTTGAGGCTAATGGTTTACGATCACAATTTTTTGCTGCCAGTATAAAGGGACAGAAGTGAACATTGTCCGTGGTTAGGAACCCACATCAATAAATAAATGCCATCCAGTTGCGCCCAGTTAGTGAAAAGGTGTATTATAATAATTAATGGCATTATTCCAAATCAGAAGTTATAGACATAAAAGAATTAGCAAAAGGTCAGGAATCACAAATGGTGGAGTTGAAACACAGCTTCCTATCTCAACCAGAGATATAAAAAAATAATGCGCCCTCACCTTTAGTAGAAGTTTTAGCACCACTAAATAAATTCAAAATTGAAAATAGTTGTTATTTTAGATTGAATGCAAGAATCTTCACACATTAAACATAGGATATAACAACTTGACAGATGATGTTCTCTATCATATAAGTGACGGATTGCCATACACACAATCTTTACAAGGATTGGGTCTGCAATGTACTCTTTTAACTTGCAAAGGCATTTTGGCCCTGTCCAAGGCAATTCCGAGAAATTCTTCATTACAAGTAGGTTAATCTATAAACTGATTTTTTGTTTGTTTATAAAATATATTATTTCCAGAAAATTAATTTGAAAGGCAACAAAGCCATACGAATTTTGGGTATTGAAAGTTTATGTAATGCTTTGACCAATTCAAAAATTGTTAAAATTAAAATTGATGAACTTAATCGTTCTTGCAGTGTAAGTATACACTTCATATATTGTAAAAAGATATGATCTTTGAAAATTGAACGTCTTTTTCAGGATCCTGAAGCATATTCACAATTTGTTAAAAAACTAAACGCTATATGTACTGTAAACCAGACCTTTGCAGATGATAGTAGCGATGATGAGGAGGTCCAAAACATTTCCCAAAAAAATTCCCGGAAACTTTCACTAAGTTGTGATCCGAAATATGAAGCACCAGAGCCTAGCAGGTCATTCCAGGTAATTTTTGTTTGCTATTGTTGATTGCTTAGATTATTCAAATTACTATTGAGTGGTACCTATTTCAAAATTTTTATCCAAATTGATTCTAGTTCCATAATTGTGGTTTATAAATGACTGTTTGCTGATTTTATGCATGTAATAGTAAGTTGATAGACAACAAAGTGACCGAACCTATAAGATTTTTCCAGAGTACAAAGGAGTGAGAGATAATCGTATGACACATAAAAATTTCGCCCACATCAAGACTCTAGTCAATATATTTTCTCGAATTACGCTGGTCCACTAAAATTCTCTTCACTAACAGCAACAACTAATTGACTTGACAACATTCACTTATCGCTTTCACTCCACTTTATAACTGGTGTTCAATAATTATTACAGTTGTAGTTGGCCGAAGTTCTCTTTTTCTATCATGAACGTAGGTTGTTAGCTT
This sequence comes from Ceutorhynchus assimilis, assembly GCA_917834065.1. Classification (NCBI taxonomy): domain Eukaryota; kingdom Metazoa; phylum Arthropoda; class Insecta; order Coleoptera; family Curculionidae; genus Ceutorhynchus; species Ceutorhynchus assimilis. The sequence goes on along the minus strand of OU892277.1, from coordinate 16,023,830 downwards.
TCGAATATGGCTTGCCCCCAATCTCTCTGACGGCTGTCACCAGAATTGTCATGTTATAATTTTTGTAATGTTAGCCAAGACATGTGACAATAACCATCCATAGACGACCTGAACGAAATAATTATTGAACACCCGTTACAACTAAACTTACGATTCCCATGAATTCTTGCTTATTTTAATGCACACAATAAAACCGCGGGCAGTAGCGGTTTTTTTGCTCCAGTTTGTTGGCGATCTATTACAGGTTTTCTTTAGATTTAAAAATGGTTTGGTGTCAGGCATGGTCATCTGGATAAGGCATCTCTGTTGTAGTTATATGATTTGCCGGAACCATGTTTGATTTGAAAATTGTACAGTTGCGAAGTCACATTTAAAATATCCTCTTCTTCTTCCGCAGCGATAACATTCCGTGCCCTTTTTCGAGTTCCCGTGATTATTTCTGGTGAAAAGCTATTCCAGAAGTTCCTTCATTGTGTCTTCAATTGTTCTTTTTTATTCTTGAGCTCAGCTCTAATCATTGATTTGGATGTCTTACATAGGCCGCGTCGTTTTCTATGAGCAGCATTTCTCTGTACACCAATGTCTCTAATTCCATTGATGAAAATTTTCGGCCGCTAGTTGGGCTGGCATTTCTGCTGTTTCTTCCGGGTAGGCCAAATAACCAGACGGCGGACATCCGCTTCAAATTCTTTAAAACTCTCGACGGCTTTCTGTCTGGGAAGCTGACGTAAGAGTCTCCCATAGGCAGGCACACTCAATGCTACAATCAAGCCTGTAGCCATATCATTCGAGCTCCAACCATTAGTCATTGCAACAGTCTCCAACTGAGCCTGTACATTGCCCATGATTTAATATTGTTTTTAACACTATCAATTTTTTGGCAGATAGTTCCATTTTCCTCACGATCAGTTCCAACATCCTGATGGAAACTCTCAACTTCTTCATGTACTTGTTCTATCCATTCTCGCTGAAATTCATAATTTTCCTGGAGCTGGTCCTGTCTTTCCTGCCTTTCTTTCCATCTCCAATTTTCTTGTTGTTTTAAAAATACTGTTAGCCGGTCAAATTCTCCATGTCTTCGGGCTTATTATTTTTTTTCTTTCGATCTCCACTCCTCCTTGTTGTAAAAAAGCCGGCCCTGCGCTTCTTGTTTTTCTTTCTGTTGTTGGGCGTTCTCGTTTTCTCTGCGTGTTTTGTGCTGCCGTGTGTATAAAATACTGTCACGACTCTGGCTTGTGTCACAGAAATCTTGGGTTCGTTTATTCCAAAATCAAAGTCCACTCAACAGAACAATAATTTATTCCACGTTACTGCACACTCTGACACTAATTACTTCACTAATTAACTCAAACAACTGAACCCTTTACAACTCTTACAAAATTCACTATCTAAATCGTATCACAGTCAATCTTACAACTTAAAAACTACTAACTAATACCGGCCTTTATATATCCGCAATCTATTCGTGTAGAATCTAGAATAAACGCGATAATCTATATTTGCCCGAATAGATCAGTATTTTCTAGATTCCAAGTTAGATTCTGTTCATGCTGGCGAACACACCACAATACTCTGATCTTTTTTCTATACCTTGTCTTATTTTCAAATAAAAAACAATGGGAAGTTCTATAAAAATCACTATGTGGTCTTGCTTTTCGATTTCAAAACCAGTAATAAAGTTCTGGAGTCAAATGGGGTTTCCGAGGGGGTTTCCAAACAAAATCTTATAGAATATTGTGGAAATTTTCGAAATACTCGTTTTTGGCCTGTTTTTCTGGTGTCAAACCCAGTCATAAAGTTACGATTCTTGTAACACTTGCGGTTTGCAAACAAAACACTATAATGTTGCGGAACTTCTCAGAAGATCCGTTTTGTGGTGTTAAATCAAATCCAGTAATAGAGTCACTGTTTCAGCTTGACAAAAGTTTTACTTAATGTTTCCTCTAATCAGCTCATATTTATTTCGCCAATTAGCTCGACTAACTTTTTTAGCTCAAATCAATACACCAAATGTATCGCTAAATTTATCTCACTTCTGACATCAAATTTTCACGAATTCCGCGGATCCACTAAAACTCTCTTCACTACATCAACAACTTTTATTGAAATATTTGACTTTACAAAATTCACTAAGCTCTTATCGTTTTTACTAAACTTTATACAACCATTCCATTGTTTACACTAACTGCAACTTACAAAACTACGCGCTTACCCATCAATTAACTCGCAAATCAATCTAGAATTCTGGTAAATCTTTGTTTTCTCGAGGGACAAATTCCTGAATTTTACCACACCCATCGTTCATAGTTACGCAATGTTATTTCGTAACAATATAATTTTGGGGAGCAACATTTATGCTAAGTTGGTTTTTGGGCTTTTTCGTATAAAGCAATAAACTGGTTTTGCACTCTTTTTTGTCCCAGGTCACTTTTATATGTCATTACTTTGACTCGCTGTTTTCCTATTTGGACATTATAATTAAAATCAGGTAATTAAGTATCTGCCCAGCCCCTTCTTTGCTAGCAATAATACTTGATTTATTATCAATAATTATTATGTTTTGAAGTAGTGTGAATATATCAATCTTCCTGCATTTTTCATAATGGGATAAGATCATAGGTTTTTTCAGCTGAGCTGGGAGCACTTTGACTTCCAAAAAAGTCAATCCTTCACATGCCTTGCATAATCCGTGTTTCATCCATCACATAGGGATAAATTTCATTAGTTTTCTCCTCCACACCTCGCACTTCATGACTATCTAATAATATAATGCCGCAATCTGGCACTTCATCGCGATCAAAACAGATGTTTATATTCATGAATTTTTGAGAAAAACTTTGGACACAACTGCGATACCTTCAATAACTTATAGATTTCAACTGTTAAACAACTAAACTCTTTTCCGTATTATTTCACAAAATAGACTCCGCAAAATAGACCAAACAATTAATGAACTACATTATCAATAAAAAAATTTAGCTTCTATTCAAACACAGAAACATAATTTTCCTGTTTCTTAGATTGGTTCCCCTTCACCATCGCCAGCGCCATCCCCAAGTCCAGCGCCCAGAAGCCGTTTCCAAATAGTGAAAATAAAAGAAAACGAGAAAGTCGAACCACCTAAGCCAATTCGTGCTGCCAAATCTAGATTCAAAGTGACCAGAGTACTACCCAGTCCCGATCAAGATTTGAATTTGGGGCGATTTGCCCATTTCAGAAGTAGCGTCTCATCCAATGACAGTGTGGATTCATTGAATTTGGAAAGTGATACCGAGTGTTAAGGAAACTAATCTCATTTTTATTGCTTGTATTATTTTATAATTATTATCGGTGAGCCTTTGGCGTTGGAAAATGAAGAAGTATAAAATGCGTGTACCTAGCAACCAAATTATTATTTTGAAACGGAGCAAGAGCCAATTAGAAGGCGACATGCTAGGTCAAAGGTAACATTTTTTTTTTCCTTTTTCCAGACATTCCATTATAAGCCTGCAAATAATTAACTAGTCAGCTTATAAAGAAATGCTGATTAGTTTGGTGACTATTTTACAATGATTTTTTTTTAGTTTTTATAAAATTCCAGGATTTTTTTTTTTTTTGATTTGCTAATATTTTCTCCAAGCTTTTCGCTTTTTCAAAAACCAAAGGGCTGCCATATGTTAAGGGATTTTTTATGAACTACCTCCAAGCATACCCCAATGAAATTGTGTTGGTTTACCAATAGCAAATACTTTTGTGTTCAATTCATCTCAGTTCGTGTCACAAAAACTGTATTAAATTTTTAGAATTTCTATTATCCTTTAATAGTAAGGTTTTGGCCAGACCTAGTAGACCGATCATTAGAAGAGTTCAAAACGAACGTTTTAAAACTTTGGCACAAAGTTGAAAATGCTTTTAAATATTATTTCAAAAACCTGTATTGGAATTGCAAATAAAGAAATTTTGAGTAATTTTTTTAAGAACTTGGTTTATAATTGTGCAACTTTCGCCGCATTATTAAAGATATTTTCATGCATAATTAGATTCCATTGTGGTATAAACTGCCAAAATTGACTTGTTGGCCTGGAATATCTGAAATGTTGTGGTTTTTAATAATTTATATGGAAATTTACTTCATGTGGCTGCTCACAAACAATAATTTCTTTGCGAATCCTAAGAAAACTGATTAAATTGTTCTTTCTCACGTATTTTTTTTTGTCTAGGGAATAAATACAGAAAGTTGCTAACATGGACTACTCATAAGCAGCTTGGTAATTATTTTGCACATTAAATTATTAGAAATTCAAAGTATGTAATGTATTCTACAATTTTTCAAGTGTTCAGATTATGATTGCGAAATGTAGAATTGACATTTTTGTTTAGGAGTTTCACATCCTTTCTGGTTATTGATGATTGGATTTTAGGAAAAATTTGCAAATATTAGTGTAATAATATTGATGTATAAAGAACATATATTTCACCTCAAAGTTAAATAGTTATTAATAAGTAAATTGAAATATGTAGATCACATGTCCTATCAGAAAAATTCTAGGTCTGGTCCATTGCTGTAGTTTTTTTTAGCAGTAGCCTTTTTTATAGTAGGGTCCTTAGTTATTTCATGCCATACAAATATTGTGCATTGCTCGATTTTTAGTAATTGTACACTTCCAAATATTTGATAAGACTCAAAATTAATTTGAATAAGGAATAAATGTTATACTATTGTGACGGTTGTTGTAAACTTCTCAGTTTTGCAGAAATCACAATCTCTTGGCTGAAAACAATCAAAGTTGTCTAGGATTTCTGTGGGAGTTTTGCCCTTACTCTTCATTAACATCACTATATTATTTAATTATTTGATTGGTACAGTCTGATAATGATGTAAGCCAAGTTTATTAGAAAAAATTGCATGTTTCCGGGCTAGATTAAATACAGAATTTTCCAGATAATTATAGCAACACAAACTTGAAATTTTTTTGTAACAATGAACCTGTTTTCTTTTTTTGTGTGGATTCTATGCAAAATAATAAAGCAGCGAACACATTTTCACTTGGTTAACACTTTGAAAACTTTCCCTCCCCAATATCTCTGAGACCAAATTTATAATACCCACCTTAAGCCATTTTCACACTTTTATTTACTTATTAAAGATAAAAAGTTCAAAAACTAAGACTTTCGTCTTCCCATGACGAAAAAATATATGTAGATTCCCACTTGGGCTACATTCGCACCCCATGATGAAAATGATACTTTTGATAATTGAAGATGTTTTTATTTATACTAAACAGTTATAATAGATAAAATTAACCTATAACAAGGGTACAGTTAGAGAAAAAAATACTTAGGAAATGGCATTTTCGACCCTTGCGTACTATCTTTCGATTAATAAATCAGATTTCCGACTTCTACTTCCCGTAAACTTTTGTTCTCTTCCTGCTCCACAGATATTTCTTGACAGCTTTATTATCGTGATTTCTAAATTTTTCAGGTTGGAAATCTATTTCCAACCTGCCAATTTCCTGCAAGGTAACTACTTGATAGAGTAGCCATAGATTCCCACGAGGGGTACGTCATTGGGTACATGTGCCCCACGCTATGCAAAAATTATTATTTCTAAAAAATAAATAAATTGAATGTTTTTGATGATCACTAATTATGTACAAAGCCCTTAAAACGAAGGTTATTAATACTAAACAAGATCATTTGAACATTTTTGCTTAAAAAGACGCAATTTTAAGTTTTTTTTTTAAAAGTAATATCAGAAAAATAAGGCTACTTTTGAAATTCTGGCAATGCTTGAAAAGTAATAAATACAAATCAAGTACGATCTTTTTCTATAATATTACTTTTTGATCTGAATTTTTTAGAGGTAATGTATTTTCTAATCTTTTATATATTGAAGTGAATACTTCTTTGGCCGCATGAGAGTGATTTTTCAAGGTCGCGTCACGACACGATTTATAAAATTTTCGTCTCGAAAGTGAGATGAAGCATATGATGAATATGAGGGAAAGAGAGAGAAAGAGATGGTGAATTTCGATATACCTGTAATATGTACAATAGATCTCTCTTTCTCTCTCTCTCACTCACTCACTCACCCTCAACGAATCGATAAATAAGTATTCACTTCTATCACGTGTACTGTGCTGCACGCGACTTTTTTTGTTTTTAATAGGCCCAGTGCAACAATTTATGTTTAAATATTAACCATAGATATCAGTGCACACAAGATCTGATAATGAGGCGCAATTGCGTTTTTCATAAACAAATTTGGTCTCGGAGATATTGAGGGGGTACGAAGTTTTGTCACCCTGTACATATATTTCATGAATATTCAGTCTGCAATTGTTTGGCTCTACTGCATTGTTGTGTGACGTTGTATATTTGGTGAAGGTTCATACATTTTTCAATAGGAAACAATATGGACCATCACCAATTAACGTGTGGACCTTCTTAGACTATTTTAATTCATATGCCATTTCAAATCCAGGCTAGTTTTAAAATTAGTTTATAATGATACCTAAATTAAGTCTAAACATAATTCATAAGTTAGTATAGGTAGGTAGTTCATAAAGGTCCTTAATTTTTCTGTGCTTAGTTAATTAGTCTGAGAAAATTGAACCGTTTAGAAGCGACATTATTGGTTAATCTATTGATATGAAGAAATTTTATTTTTATGTTTCCATAAACTTGGCCTATTTGAAGATTAGCCAATTTATTTATGTGTTTTCTATTAGTTTGTTCAGGTTATTAGCATTGATGTATGAGATTTTGTATTAAATCAAGGTATATGGTATTGAAACTTGGCTTTGTATGTGATCTTTCATTCCGCGGTTAATTGACCAAAAATGTGATAAGGATTTGGTTTGAACAGACAAATTTGATGCCGGGGATATATAAAAATGACTAGTTGAAAATGCTCACCAGGGCTTTAATCTAAACGCAGTTCCTAGCGGCTGTTTCGCGATGCCCTGTAATTTTAACTTATGAGAGAAATATTTACAATGGGCTCTTTCACTAAAATTAAAATCCTTGATGAGGGACAATTTTAAGTTTATTTCCAATAAGAAAAAATATATATGAGGTTAAATAAGTTTGCTACAGGCACGGGAAATAGACAAATTTAAAATAATCAAAACGCGCCAGACGATGACGTATTGAAAATAGTTCGAATCAACTGTATAGAGAGGTGCTCCGCGTCAAGACGCAAACAGCTGTTGCGGTTGTGACTAGATGTAGTGCGCTGTGAGAAAAAAATAAATAAATAAAAATAACAGAAAAAAATAAATTCAAAGTGACTACCTATAATAATAACTAACAAAAAATAAATAAAAAATCTTGAATCCATAACTAATTAGGTAATTTAAATCTGAAACAATTACGAGTTTTTAATGCTGACAATTACTGGCAATAATGTGAAATTGTCACTTGTGACGTACCTATTAAGATAATAGAGTGAGTGTTTTTTTATTTAGAGAGTTTTCTTTTCTATTTATTTTCTCAAAAAGGACTTTAGTTTTTTAAAAGTAAGGGTGCAGAAAATTCCATTTTTAGTTGCTTTATCCAATTATGCCAATTTCGAAAAATAGTGAAAGAGCCCATTTTGCTAGTGACCTGTAATCTAATATGTGCATTCAATATCCTTGGAAAATTATTGATGCTATTTTTTGCAGTTTTGATTGTTTTGTTGGACAGCAAATAATATAAAAATTGGATTTTTCCAACTAAATTTTATGAACAAGGCTCTTTTGAAAATGAATAGTAAATGCAATTTTGTGAATCAAAGTCTCGGTAGTGGCACCTCAATATCTTCATGAAATGCTTGATTTTACCCACTTATTCTTAGGTGATCCCCCACCTGCAAGCAGCCTTAGTTGGAAGCAGGTGAAGTTTTTATTGGTGTCAAATAATAGCTTATGAAAAACTGAGACAAACAAGAATCTAAAATCAGTTTTGCTCTAAAATTAACCATAAGGTTTTACAGCCTATCAAGGTTGCGAACATTTCAAGATTCAACGGTCAATATTTCCGAAACAGTTGACTTTATGTATAGGACATACATATGAAATATGCTTTAACTCCAAAAATACAGGGCGTCCCATTTAAAAAAATACAACTTCAGGCAAAATTTGATATTCACGATGTTCATTTGTTCGATCTTATCAAAAAATCAGTAGATAAAATTGAGTATCACATGCATATTGAATCACATAAAGAATAGGTTATTGTGCCAAATTTTACATAACAAATCTTGACAATTATGAGTTTTTTTTTTTTAATTATAACAAGAATTATACATTTTGTAGATAATGAGTACCTACCTATTCTATTTGTTTTTTTTTTTTTCAAATATTACACACATTTAGGTATTCTCAATTTGTATTGTTTACTGAACCGTTTTTTGATAAAGCCGTAGTTCTGTGCAGTTATAAAATTTAGTTTTGTATGTTCTATTTCTGTAGATTCCCTTGATATAAAGTATTGGCCATTAGTGGATGAACATCGTGAAATAAGGGTTTTTTTCTAGGATTTTTTAAAATTACAATGTGGGCCCATATTTATGCATTCTACTGTCAGTGCTATAAAAATTAATAGCACTGTTTTTTTTTAATTTGCTTTAAAAGGATGCCATGAAATTTAAATAGAAAAAAACATTGGACAAAAGTAGATGAACAATATATATATTCAATAAAAAACAATTCGTATCTTAAAACTCAAAAATTAATTTATAATTTACTAGTCCCTTATTCTTAATTACTTCCAGACATCGCCTAGGCATTGGTTCCAAAAGTTTTTCAATCATTGAAAAATCGATATTTTTCCAAGACTCTTCCAAAGCTGCAAATAATTCTTGCTTATTTTTGTAGGTTTTGGTCCTAATGTGTTGTTCTAAAATTTTCCATTGGATTGAAGTCTGGGGATTGCAATAACCATTTAAGAACACTCACAATTTTATCTTCCAAAAACCTTTTAACCAATTGTGAGGCATGTTGGAAGTAGTGTAACACTGGCATTTTTTTCTCCAATTAATGCACTAAAAGGTTTTGTAAAATTTCCTTGTAGCCACACCGATCCATTATGGCCTCAATTTTATGGAGAGGCCCCATTCCATACCCAGAAAAACAGCCCCATAAAACTTTGCCCATACCATGACTGAGCCCCCACCATGCTTTACAGTAGGTCGCGTGTACTTCGGTTGGAAGGGTGTGTTGGGAGGTCTTCTTACATATTGAATTCCATCTGATGACACCAAATTAAATTTTGATTCATCACTAAAACAAACTTCGGCAAAAATGGATCTTGCAAAAAAAAAAAATCGTTTTATGGCTTCTACCAAATTGGGACTCTTTAAAATATAATGTCTCGCTGATCTTCCAAGGCGTGATTGCTTAGCGATTTCCGATTGCTTCAAACTATCCTCAAAAGCATTCACTACTCACAACTGAGATGGTATTCAACTGTTCAAAAAAGCAGAACAAATAAAACTTAACGATTGTTAAAAATATTTGGTTCATCTACTTTTGTCCAATACAAAAAAGCAACCTTTGCAATTCTTATCTATAACTGATAAGACTGAGAAAAGAATTAATGTTAAATTTGTCTGTGGTATTTTGGTGAGAATTTATTAACATTTTAACATAAAATTATTTAAATATTTCACATCTAAAATTTGATTCTGTTTCAAATTTCATTATTTGTTCTTCCACTTTTGGACAATACTGTATGTCAAAATAAAAGTAATGTATCTTTTGTTCTAAAATTTTGGCATAGCGTCTCAATAATTTGCTAGTGCACAAATTTGAAAGAACAATACAATAGTTTATATTGTTATACAGGGTGTCCGGATAAGGTTACGGAGCGGCTGTAACTAGACAATGTAATACATAAAAAAAATCGAGAACGGATGGAAATATGGCGATGCGATTTTCACATAAATTTACCTAGTTCTATGATAGCTAAGGATCTGTCAAGAAAATAGTAGGTACTGTTCCATAAACACAAAATTGTATAGTTGTTGCAAATTATGCCTCCTAGAAGAATTTATTTTAAGCTAAAGGGTTCAACAAAAAATTACTTTTAAAAGGCCATTAAATGCTGTTTCAAACGAGACCAAAAATATTATTATTGGTTGATAAGCTATTAAGATGTTAACACTGAAAAATGCATTGGCCGCCTCCGATACCCAAGCTGCCAAGATGTTTTTAATTTTTGAAGTCAAATGTATGTTTTTTTTATATAGTATTTACGCCCCCTAGCGGTCGAATTTCGAATTTCTTGATGCTTTCCTACCATTTCTGTTGCCCACTATCCATAGGGATTTTTCTCCCAAACCTCTAGGCCTTATTATCTTTGACGAGATTCAGCCGCTCAGTACCCTTATTCCGACAACCTGTATTAAAATGCTTTGCGGACAGACGTGAACAAGACTAAATATTTTGAATTCCTATCTAGATGATGACGTTTTAGCAGTTTTTTATTTGCGATTCCCAGTACCTACTTAATTAAATCCGAATAAATCCCTACGAATACATTTCGAATCCTTTTTTTCTTAAATTTTTTTACATAGTAAGTAAAATCTCAAACATTTTTGAGAGTCATCCAATTTATTTGTTATTAAAATTATTACATTAATTTTTAATTGACAATCTCCCTTAAATATTGTTGATTATGTGTAATTTGGTATTATCGCGTATTATCAATCGTACCAGGTACTATTGGGTAGACTGTGGATCGTGAAAACTGCCTTTTGGCTTAGTATCTCTATTGTTAGTGCAGAATTAAGCAACTAGCATCATTTTGCGTAATTATTTTGAGTTGTCGCTTGTTTGCAGTTTATTTTTCTCGGTTCTGTGATACATCTCCGTGATGATTTTCCCTTAAGTTTTATTTTTTCCAAGTACAATATTTTGTGATGTTCCAGACGACAGTGAACTTAAATATTAATAATTACGTTATATTGTTACAAAACCGCCTATATTTTAAGTACTTTTTATTAATTTTTAATCCAGGTAATCAAGAATTCAGGCAGTCAGACTGTTGTTTTTTAAAATTAGGTCTTTAATACGAAAAAGGTAGACAATAAGATTTTTGTTTTTTTTTTAGTATGTAAAGGGAATATATTTTTTTATCATAAAAAATCACCTTCCCTGGAAATATTACTTCTTTAAAACATTTTTTTTTTCACAGGATATCAATGTTTATTTCCTAATTTCATTAAGAATAAGTGTTTCATTAGATATTTTTTTAGGAACAAAAAAAATATGAATGTACTTAAATAATTAGTTTTACTTTAATATTTTACTTACCTATAGTGGGCTCTTACATTAGGTGATAATATGAAGTCCAAAAATTTTATTGGTTAAGAGATATAATGTGGTTTTGAAAACAAAAATTGATTTACTTAAAACGTTGTGTATATATTTCTTTTTTATAAAATATGTATATTCATTGTTATCACTAAAAAATTAAAGAAAATATGAAATTCTGTTAATAATGTTTTAAATGTAAACATCAAGCCTAAAAGGCAAAAACAAAATAATTACACTCTAGAGTGTAGTGTAACTATAATGAATAACTTACTAAATGAAGTAGTAATAAAATTAAATATATTTTTATATAAATGTTTTTTGGAGTAAATGTTAGAATTAGTTAATCATGTTTTGGTACAAACTTTATTGTGTTTCTTATTATGTATTATTATTTTAATTATCTCGCATGCACTTATTTCATTTTAATTTGTTGCTTAGTTTTTTATTTTTTATGATTGTGTATGTGATAAAATGAATGTGATAATGTCTGATACCTTTAAAGAGTATTTTAAGAATTAACCATTGTATATTACCTGTGTTCATAATAAAAATGTATGGTTTCTTCCAACTTTGTATTTTTTAAAATTAAAAAAAAAATAACATTTATTTTTCAGAGTTACATGGTTCTGTAAGTTCCAAATCACCCGAACGATTATTACTCAATTGAAACGTTCTATTCATGTATCAAACACCCTCAGAGAAAAAAAATAAAAACGCTTCGGCTGACTTCAGGTCGAAAACCATAAGTGAGCCTGAATACTTTATTTTAAAAACTAAATGCTTGAATTCATACCTAACAGATTCCAGACATAATTTTCCAGAGATAAACATAAATTAGGTATAGAAGTTTGTTACCTACTTACTCAAAAAAATATTTTTCAATGGTCTCTAGAGGGTGCTCAAACTCAATGATTTTTTTATCGTGATCCGTTTTTCGTTAGAAAATTTTGAGAAATTTTTGTTATTAGAAAAATGTGGTTTTTGAGGTCTTTATAATATGTATCATATAATACAGGATTATTGGTAATCAATTGACCACCCACTCAACCCGTTCACTTTTGTAGTAGGTAATAGAAAAAGTTCAATATGATAGTTGATTAAAGGGGATTCGATCCTAAAAAACGACTAAAGCTACTTGAATCAAGAAAAAAAATCTAAGATCTCTCGTGAAAACCGCATTCCTATATTCAAAATAGTCTCCGAGAAAATTCCTTGTGAAGATACATTATGCAGGAACTTGCGAAGTCACAACCGCCGAAATCGCAGCCTTCTGTTCGTTCAGTCGTCAGTGAACCATACCCTATATTTTGAGTGGTTGCAATTCGCTCTAGTGAGATAATTGTCTTTTGTTTTGGAAAATTCTTGCACCTGTTAATGTGAGCCTGATAATCCCGTGTGACGTCACAAACACATAGTTGTAACTTTAAACCGCCCTAACTCGAAAACGGACCATCGTAGCAAGATGCGGTTTAAATACTTATCCCTAAATTTTTTTGCACTTAAAGTTTCATTTCTGGGTCACACCCCTTTAAAGCAAGACTATCTAATGCCTAGTCGTTTTATTAATACATGGTGATTCAATTGTCCTGCGCGTGTATTATGAAGTTTCAAATTTTGAATGAAACACCCTGTTTAATTTAATTTTTTCTGAACTTTTCTTCCTGATTCTAAATAGGTATAGTTTGTTGGGTCTATCTTATTTGGTTTTTTATTTATTATATTCTATTTTAATAATATTTTCCGTTGATCTTTAGGAGTCCATGCTTGCTGCAACGCTTTTTTTATAGTGGGTGGTAAATTTATACCCAACACCCCTGTACCTACTTAAAATCTGAAACTAAAAGATTTTTCTTGTAGTATCGCCAGTTTTGTCTGAAAATGTCCAAAAAAATAACTAAATATAGAATTCTGTTAATAAAATTTGGTTTTTGACGGTCTCTATAGTTTCCACATAACAAAAAAAGGAGCGATGGTGATATTAAGGCGATAAAAGCTTGATTGTCCAAGAAACGGGGATCTAAAAAGAGGGTTTACCTCAACATAATTAAAAGTTAACATTTGTTTGGGGGGATCGGTCCATTCTAATATGCTAGATAACATATTAGGTTTTTAGTTAGGGGTGATTTGCGGTTTATGGAGAACGTTGCTCAAAGGGATGGTCCAATAGCAAGAAGTTTCAAATGATTGTTGTAGCTGAAGTTTTTTGCTATAGAAAACTCCGCGACAGCACCCCTTTATCTTCTATAGTTTTTTTTTTCTGCAGCGTCTTGAATAGAAGCATGTTTTTGTTCAAGGTCACTGAATCAGCGTTTCGCCTGTTTGCGCGTATTTGGTGCAGCAGCGGCCGAATGCAGAATCCTATTTTAATTGTTCAAACACCACATTATTGCTAATGAGATGCACTCTTCAATGCTTTTTTGTTCGAATTTTTGGCTTGCTATTTGACCATCCCTGGTGAGCAGCGTTCTCCATAAACCGCAAATTACTCCTTAAAAACACCCCTAACTAAAAACCCTATGGAAGTACAAGGTCGCAAACTTAATATGTTATTTAGCACATGAAAATGGACCGTTCCCCCCAAAAAAATATTAACTTCTAATTATGTTGAGGTAAACTTCCTTCATTGCTTGGCCTATGATCTGTGTCAATGGTCGAGAAAAGGATTTTCCTCATTTTGTTGTTCAAGACGCTGAGAAGTAAAAGGTATTTGGCAACAATCGCACCTGCGAACTGAACTGAGCGGTTTTGGGCAGGCTGTAATGGTTTGCGCGGTTCCTGTTTTCGCTGTACATTCACACATATTATGTAATATTGAATCTGAATGAGTTTTTTTCAGGTTGTGACCCATGTTAAAAAAAATTAGTTCAATTTAAAATAGGTCAAAGCTTTTGATGTTTCGGAATTCAGTTTTTATCAAAAATCAATGTGAACATTTCTATTGGGAGTAGGAGACACTGGAGCCAGTCAGGTCGAATTAAAAATAATTTGAAGCTTAATACGTTTCTGAATCCATTTATTATTCCATCATCAGAAAACAGTTTATCAAAAAGTACAAAAGCATCGAAAATTAAAAAAGAATAAACGAAGAAAATACCCAAGTTTATAATAAAACTAATCAATGTTCAACCTTTTAAATACCAATATAAGGTTGAAATAAAAAGAAGATTCTTCAAGATGGTACAGGGACCATACATGATGATGTTCAACAAATTTGAGACGAGCTGAAATTTGGTATGAGCCTGTGTTTTAGGGTACTAAATACCCTCTTAAACCCCAGCGCCGAAGCGTTGAGCCCGTCACCCCAAAACCACCCCTTTTTTACATTTTTCCTAATAACTCCAAAACTAAGTATTTTAGGAAAAAATGTCAGGAGAGCAAAATTGAAGAGAAGAAAATTTCCTACCCAATAGGCGCAGCATTTTTTTTTAAAATGTTCAGTGGCGTAGACAGAAAGTATTTAATTAAGAGGATTTTTCTAGAAACCCCATTTATTCATTTATAACACTTTAAAACCAAGCATTTCAGGGCGAATGCACATAGTATTTTCTATAAATAAGGCACTTTTTATTATAATGTATAGGAATACCATAAAGTGTTATTGTAGTTTTGGGGGTAAACGGCAAACTGTTAGAGATACAAAATAAGCCAGAAAGTTTATTATGCAAATGGGAAAAAAAAAAGAAAATTTATCTTAAAAAGAGTCTTCTTCTACGTCCACTTTTTCTGAGGTCATACAAGTATAATGCCATTGCATTGGCCACATGCCATAGAGCAGCTAAGACCCATTCGCTTGCATGAACGGGGTGTCCGAAATTGGACGGTTTTAATATGAAACGTCAATTCCTGAGCGAGATACAAAAAAATGAACCCCGCTCCCCCCACTCTGAGGCTCAAATTTCATGAGATCTTGATTAGTGCAAACTGTATTTTGATATTTTCAACCGTTTAGCAGCTAGAGGGCGATTCTCGATTTTGAGCAATACTGTGAAAACTTTATAACTTGTTTATGAAAATAATTGATTTCCGCGATTGATGCCTTAGAAGCACTTTTTTACACAGAATCCAGTGATGTCTCAGTTTTTTTCTATTTGGCCCCGATTTCCAGATAATATTGATCAAAGTTCGATTTTTTTCAATAAGACACCCTATACCCACATATATTATTAGCTCATTAGAAAGCTCTGCTTTTGCTGATTTCAATGATACAAATTTCGATAGGTTTTTCTCTAACAGTTTCCGATAAAAAATAATATATCGTTTTTTCATCATAAGAAACAATGTGTTAGAAAAGGACTTCATATCTGTAAGGAAAATGATAAAGGTCTCTTTCTAACACATTGTTTTTGATGACAAAAACCAAAATAATTTTTTTTTCCGAAAACTGTCAAGGCGGAATTTTTAAAATTTGTACTGCATTGTAACTACAACCCGGAGGTGACTCGCTATTGAGACACCGACATCAAAAATATTTTCAACTTTTGCGCGAGTTTTTATCCTCGGTCACTTTTTACTGTCACCCACAACTGTCACTTTTGAGATGTATGGTATGACCAAAGTTATGAATGGCACTTCTTAAACGGACCTACATGTCCGTTTTAAGGTTAAAAATAAACAAGTGGGGTTTTTAGAAAAATCCCTTTAATTAAATACCTAATATCTACGCCACTGAACATCTGAAAAAAACTGATCTATATCTATTTGATAGGAAATTTTCTTCTCTACAATTTTTCTCTCTTGAATTTTTTTCCTAAAATGCTTAGTTTTGAATTAATCAAGAAAAATTAAAAAAAAGGTAGATTTCACCCCACTTAAGGGGTGGTTTTAGGGTGACGGGCTCAACGCTGCGGCGCTGGGGTTTCAGAGGATATTTAGTACCCTAAAACAAAGTCTCTTACCAAATTTCAGCTTGTCTCTAATTTGTTGAACGTTACCCCCATATACATATCAGTGGCGTAGCGTGAGCTTTCGTCGCCCGGGGCCGACCAGAAATGTGCCGCCCCCTCCATTTTATGTATTAGCACAGGGGTGCGATTTTCGAAACCATTCGAGTACATTTCGTACACGAAATTTGACTGACAGCAATATAAATTAAATGGAGAGCATTCGAAATCATATCAAATTTCGTAGGCGAAAATATTCGAAAATACGACCCCAAGTATTAGTCAAGAAAAGTAGTAAAAGTCAAATAAAGCATCTATACTGTAATAGGAAATTTTCATTTCTCAACTGCTGATCAGATAATACTTAGTTTCCTTTTTTTCCATTTTAATTTATACGTTGTATGAGAAAAAAATTATTGAAATTCAAATCAAAACTTTGTCGCGGAAACGCGAGGTTTCAATATGACAGCGCTCGTGACGTCAAGATTTCGTAAACAACAAACGCAGAAAACAAACTCCTGCTGACGCAATGCTATTTTTGTGTTATTTCAGTGTGGTAAAGTTTGCTTTCTGTGGAAATTGTCGCAATGGATGAAGAATATTGTGAAGGACTGCTTTTGAAAATTTTATTCCCCTTGCAAGTTCCCTATTGACAGGCTTGTTTACAGAATCGTGACGTCAAAAAAGGTAGCCATCATGGAAGCATTGTTTTGGTATTATTTTTTGTATAACAAGGGCGGTATCGGTTGAATAAAAACTTGTCATATAAATATTGTGCAGTATAAACTACCAATTTAAAACAAATTTGAAAAATTCTATTTCACTTGCAAGTTCCCTATTTAGATGATGGCGATTTAGAGCTTTTTGATTAAAATTTGCCGCCCTTTCTCGTATGCCGCCCGGGGCCATGGCCCCCTCTGCCCCCCCCCCCCCCCCCCCCCTCGCTACGCCACTGATACATATAAAACGATGGATAGGTCCTGTACTTACTATTAATTTAATAGGAATTTGTCAGTGGTACCGTAAACTCCCCTAACTTTGACTGTTCCCCTAACATTGACCAAAAGATCATTAAATGATATAATGTACCTTAAAAAACTGTAAATGTATATTGCTGGCGATTTCTACCTACAAACAGTTAGTCTAATGTCTAATAACTGGCACTGTGTTGCGGAATGCATGTTCAGTTGAAAATCAGATGCACAATAAACTTTGACCGTTTGAACCAAAAGTTGGTTGAAAATTGTCACTTGCAAACTTTCCCTCGTGGAGAGCAAACAAAATATAATCAGGAGTCATCATTACTCACGGTGAGTATCCTGTTATGTATGTTCGCAAATGCATGTGTTAGATTTGGCGTTAACACTTTATTTAAAGTTCAGGGAATTTTTTCAAAATTTTCTAACCTATTTTTTTTTTGCGTTCCTAACTTTGACCACCGGTCATTGGGTCATTTCAAATGATTCGGAAGTTGATGTTTCATTTTTACGAAATAAAAAGTTAATTTTTTTCTGGCCAAACGAAGATAGTGGATCAATCGATTATAGAAACAGAGCAGATAGTTATGAAACTAAAGAATTCTTCTAATAGAAAACAGGGGTTATTTTTTGGAGAATTTCTTCTCAATCCTCTAGAAATAGAGTGAAATTGACAAGTAGAAATTAGATAGGTTAGGTAGAGGTTTTTTTTTTTAATGTGTTCTGTTTCACGCCAAAGAATAAGGGTTTATTTTATTTGCAATATTAGATTTATGAACGATAATATGCAATTTCAGCGGATATAATGCAACTGACTGATTAGAAACAAAAAATGTATGTTATTTCCGTTAGAATTTTAGTTAAAGTTGATTAGATAATAACATTTTGTTAATATCTCTTTGACTTTTGGAGAAAGAATAAATAAATGAGTTAAAATGTTGTAGTTTTCTTATTTTCAACTCGATTTTTATGATTTTTATAGCCTTAGAAATTTTTTTAAAACATTTTTATTGGTCAATCTTGCTCTGTGAGGCTGTAACATTAGTTTATTTCAGTTTTTAGATTGGTGGTCAAAGTTACCTTCCCAGGTCGTAACTTTGACCACCAACATTTAAAAAAAAAACGGGTCTGTGTTGATGGAACCAAAAATATTATTTCATCTCTCTATACTATCAGGTACAGCCCCAATATTGGCACTTTTGTTTGATTTTTGTCGCCTTCAAGTAATGCAATATTGCAGTGTAAAGTTGAAAACCGTCAAAGTTATGTCACTTTAGGGTAGCACCGAAAAAATAAATTTGTACAAACAATTATTATTTCAGAAATGTGGAACTTCTATCTAGGTGTGTTAATTGTATATTTGACACAATTTTTTTTCCAATTTTTTTTTTTTAATTTTAATTTCTAGCAATGTTCCAGATTTCGAAATGGTTCACAAAATTATATTTTTTATAATCTATTCCATACCTACCCCTAAGTTTCAGTCAAAATTTGAAAAATTATCTATTTCTAATTTAGTGGCTAGCTTTCTGTTGGACCTTCGACGGAATCCTCGCGGAGTTCAAATCACTCACATAAGTACCTATAGGTATTCCTAACCGGTTGTTTTATGTCCAAAAATTTGTACAAAGAATTTGAAGCCTTTTCCAAATGATGTCAAGACGTCAAATTGCACAAAATTTTGACCAAGACCTCCAGATGAATAACTTGGATAGGCCGACATTTCCGGATCTTCATCGTAAACGTTTACACACTTTATGGAGACTGGTCCTTCTACGTTCATCTAAAATCATAAATTCGTTACACACTCGAATAGAGGATGTTTTTAACAAAAGTTTGTATCATATTTTGCTCTAAAAATCTAAAAAAAATGGCAAGAGGCGGTAGGTACAGGGTGTTCCTGAATATCATGTACAAACGGAAGGGAGTGATTATTTTGGTTTATTTTTTGATGAAACTTCTAATAAACATAAGTCCGCTAACGCTACGTTACCGGTTGGTCTACCTATTTTTTCTTATCTTCAACACAATCTGCTAAGACACTGGATTTTGAATTTTTCTCAACAATTTTATTGGGCTGACATTTTTGAAGACTTTTTACGGTGTTGCAAACGCAACTCGTAAAAGGTGTTGCAATCCGACCATGAAATATCATCTTTGATATACCTAACCTTATATTGGAATATTTTAATTTTTTAAACTCTTGCACTTTTCTACCACCCCGGCTTTTATTTATTAGTTTCAAATACAATAGTAGAGTTTCAATGCTCGCAGAAGTCGCTTAAAACAGATTTTCGTTTGCACTTTATTGCTAAAATTTAAGGACTACTTTTTATCATTTCTAATACCCTAACAATGCAAAATCAACATGTCGTCCAAAAATCGTACGGTCCAGGAAGTGGTGGGGGTGGATTTTGCAAAAAATGCCCAACATTTTTTTTTATGATTTTTACATCTAACACACACGACCATTAAAGTGACGAAATCAGATTTCAATATTTTCATTAGCAACTATTTTTTTTTTTAATTTTCAAAACACCCTTCATAATGCTTTCTTATGGAGTTCCTTAACGAATAAACGCTTGTCCTGAAAACTCATTTTTATGTTATCGTTCACCTCGTTCTTAGTTGAAAACCATTTGGTTTATCAAAAAAATCGTCCTCTATAAAACGTTATGCATTGAAGATCAGGGAATACATTAGTTTTTTTAAATTCTAATCCGATGGTTAGTTTTTTTTTAAATTAGCAAATTGTGACGTCATGTCGTGAATACCGCTGTCGTCAGCGAAGCTGCGAGGAAGGTTTATATTTGCGTGGGCCGGCAGGCAATAAACGACCTAGTGGTTCCGAGGTGCGGTTAGGATCGTTTTCGCGCGACATGGAATGTAGGGTCGCTAAAAAAACATTGTTTTAGTGTTTTAATGTAATGTTTTTTTCTATGTCCGGATTTTAAAGTGTCTTAGTACCAATTATTGATAGTTCGGTTTAAGTTTATGGTGAAGTTGAATAGTTTTTAACCCTGATTGCTTTTTTGTGTGTTTCACTAATAGTTTGTGTGGCTTTTGACAAATATATTATAAATTTTGGGGTAAAAAAGTTTGATAATATTGTTATGTTTTTATTTAAATCTTTTTTATAGATTTACTCGAATGCAGTACCAGTACCGATAGCGGAAGTATAGTCGACCATCAAAAATCCTTTACGAAAGAAGCTGCAAAAAATAAGGGGAAAGTTTCAAATTTTCAATTATATGTTATTAACGTCAAAACAAAATGTCCGAGCAAAACTTGATTCAATCTACAAAAATCCGCATGGATATACCTATATGTAAAGGCAAGGATGCTATATACTTCCATGCATATTTTTTTGAACTTTGTTGACATTAAAGAACAATTTTCAATCGCATAAAAACTGCTACAAAACGTATGCCTGTTCCAAAAATATCACTTCCTACAAAGCAAAATACTCGAAAATTGGTCCTGGTGTTCTTCTGCCGAATTCAACTCAAAAACGGCCATTACGAACAATAATTCCATTCGAGGTTCAAAAATGCGTATTTTGCCAAAAATATCTCACTCCAGAATAGGCGAACAAGTTATTTAGTGAATTGGAGAAGGGTTTCCAAAAAGGAGAAGGTTATTCCACATCAGTAGGTATGTAAAAGATTTCGCAAAATTAGCCGAGAAGTAGATTCAAGCGACCTACTTTTAGTTAAAAAAGTTGAAGATAATTTTGGCGACGATATTGAATTAATAGAAACTTCAAGGCAAAACAAACCAAGAATTTTTTTAAAACATTTTTCTAAGGAGCAAGCGATTCAAACAGTAGTGCGCACACTGAAACTGAAATTCCCAATTTGTCCCTTGGTCCGTCAGAACTAGAAATTTTGATAAAGATTTGCCTAAATCTCACAATGGAAATAAATGAAGTGCAAAATAATGCCGAATTGAAAAATTTTAATATAGTATGTAATTGATTACAAAAAGTATATTCCAAATAATTATTATTATTTTTTGATGTCTCCTCATAATAATAAGCGACTCATGTTATGACAAAAAAGAATCTGAAGTACTCAATATTGGCCAAGATATCATTTTTGCATGTTCAATTGGAAAAAAGTATACCCTTTTGGGCCCTTTAGGTTTGGAACTATTGGTCCATCAGGAAACCAGGTCAAAAAAACTTGTTGAAGCAGTTCACGCTTGTGGTCACTCGATATCTTACACTGATACTCAAGAGTACTTAGTAGCATTGCCCAAGAAGAAATTCAACTTTACTTAGAAAATACTCATGTAACAATCCCTAGCCAATTATCGTATCCAATAGATTTGTTCAGTTTACTGCAGATAATATTGATGGAAGAAACTTTAGACAAAGTACCTACATTTCACGGAACCCAAATGGCAGCAATTCAAAGAGTCCAATAAATGAAACCAAACCTGGAAACTTCAAATTTCTGACCTATAATTTAAAATTTACTATTCTCGATGAGTTTCATTCAATTGAAAAAATATACTATACCAAGTCTAATAGAGTAGCAGGAGAAAATCGGAATATTATTACAGAAGAAGATCAAAGTCTTAGTTATGACCTCGGTTATGACGTTACACATCAAAATAGGGCTTGGTTAATTTTGCATTGGTTAGGATTTCACAAGTTTTTTGAACATAATTTCATGTATCAACATACAAACCTATATGGATATTTATCTTGGTTACCTCATATATGTCTCAGATAATTATACAGTTTGAACCGTCATCATAAGATGTTATTATGAACTTTTTAAAAATCATTGGACAATTTATGGCAAGTTCAGGCATTTCCGATGGAGAGTGGGCTCTATATGGGCAATCTACCGTTGATAGGGTTTTAGGATAAAAAAAAAATAATACAGCAATACGAGCCCCTATATTATATTAACGTATGAAAGCTTCATGACAACATTGATTCCTACAATAAATGGCTAATTGAGTGCAAAAGTCCCTCTAAATACACATAATTATTAGGAAAAAACTGATCTATAAAAGGCCAATAGGTTTTAAAGTAGTTTAGTTTTTGATCTTAATAATATTATAACATAATACGCATTCAAGATTCCTTAATTTATACTCTATAATCGCAGCAGAAGAGGACTGCAAGCGAAAATAGTCCTAAGCGCACCTCGGAACCACTAAGTCGTTTATTGCCTGCCGGCCCACGCAAATATAACCCTTCTTCACAGCTTCGCTGGTGGCAGCGGTATTCGCGACATGACTTCACAATTTGCTAATTTAAAAAAAAAACTATCCATCGGATTAGGATTTTGGCCATTTTCCACCCCCACCACTTCCTGGACCGTACGATTTTTGGACGACATGTTGATTTTGCATTGTTAGGGTATCAGAAATGATGAAAAGTGGTCCTTACATTTTAGCAATAAAGTGCAAACGGGATGACACGATAGAAGCAGCTTTGAACCCTACTATAAGTATTTTCATTAGTTCAAATATTTTTATTAGTTTGGGAGGAGCGTCGCTTTATGGTAGGTAGTCGAGGTAGTTCTTGTCCTATTCTCATCCCCAAGCTTGCATAATCTAAGAAGTAACGATAATTACTGTTTTCTTTTACTATGCCAACAGTAGCGCAGACTACCTACACATAATTGCACTTTCAGATACCTATTGAAATGAAAAATATGAATAACATACCCGTATATTAGCCGATACTTGGCTTTTTCCATCATTATTCAACACGATATTCTCCTGATGTAGTATTGGATATTTCTGAGTGCATCTGCCAATAAATAAGTTATGGGGTCGAATGATTTCTTTCACGATGACTAAAATGATGGTAATTCAAATAAATAAAAACTATCAGGAAATAGGACTGAGAATATTAAAATAATCATAGAAATGGAACAGGCATTAATTAAAAAAAAAAAAAAAACAATAAAACTACACATTACTTCTTCCTTGAAACGCACTGACATTTCGCGTTGTTATAATAGTAGAATTGGATACTTCTACATTTGGCTGACTGCAAACACTAAAAATAACAAAGATCGGAAAAATAATGAAAATGCCTCGTAAATAGTGGTACATTGTTTTTGAAATAACATTTATCTAATGTAACGGGCCCGGTTAGTTTTATAAAATCTTTAAGGCAATCGGGGTTGAAGGTTATCTATATGAGATATATTTAATATAAATTCTGGCTTAAGAGCATTTGATGTCAACGATTTACATATCAACATTAATTATGGCACACAATAGTCTTAGTGTCTGCCTGGAATGAGTTACCAAATTACATGCCGGAATTTGCACACTTCTCTCGTATATTTTTTCTGGTAAAAAAAAAACGCTCTAATAAGCCGTCAGTTGTTAACCAATATATGCTGATCGCTGATGTGTGTCTGGCCGAAAATCACCTGTCTCATCATTAGCAGACTATCTAATTATGGCTTCCAAATGAGCACATGGTACCGTGCCGCCAGCTGTTCGCTTTCCTCACTTGTGTCTCGACAACCAGATTTTTTCATTTTATTTTTTCACTTCTTAAGCCACAAAATAGAAAAAGTCGAATGCAGAAAATTCCTGTTGCGATCGGCTAAGCTGGAGTCTCATGCGTCCGCTTTCCGTCGATCCGATATCCAAAAAAAATTGAATTTCGCGGATGAAAATAAAATCCAAGTCTCATTCATTCGAAAATCAGTTCCGAAAAAGCTCCCAAAGCTGCTTTGTTGAAAATCTTTGACAGTTAGCTATGATTTTTTTAGTAGCATATTTTGGAATGTATTGCTGGATATTGGAATCGGTAGTAATAATATACTTCTCCTAATCCGTCGACCGTCAGTCTCATTCTCTCAGTTCTTGTAACAAGTTGTGGAAAGCACCTTGAGTTTTTTGATGAGCTATTATTGTCAAGCGCCGATACCCTTGTGACGTCACTATAGATGCGCGTTTTCTTACCCCGACTCATACGCTAAGTCTAAAAGTTGTATGAGGGGGTATAGTTTCAAAGAAGTTTCATTTCTACCACGTGTACGGCGCTGCACATGATTTTTTTTTTCTTTCTGTTTTTACTTTTATTTTTATTTATTCTCCACAAAAGCGACAAAAGTAAAGACGCTTTATTTGAGTCTGAAGATCCATTATCGACAAGTTTAAGCTTAAAACGCAAATTTAGAATTGGTTTATTGCTCAGTTTATTGTTTTGTTTAGCTTTGCCTTTCACTATTCACCAATCAGTTAAAAATGATTCAAAACGGAAAAAGTTAAAATTATTTTAACTTTGCCCCACGTCGGAAAAAAGTTGAAAATATTCGGATAAAAAGTGGCGGGAAATTTTTCAGCCAATAGGAGCGCCGTCGTACCATCCGACGATCGGAAAACGGATGCATGAGACTCTGGCAAATCGACACGTACCTATAAGCGGCAGGCGGCAGGTGTGTGATCGCCGTTCTGCCCAAGGATGGCTCGCGATGGCTCGCTGGCTCACACTGGGGGTATGTAACAAAGAGGATAGTTCCCAAGAACGTTAAACCACAAGTGCAAAGATTTTGTATTATTACCATTGCTCTGTGAAAATTCGCCCTTAATTCAATAAATATACCTCCATTGATTTTATTAACGGAAGGCCATTTGTAATTTTCATCAATTTGTAAAATCATTGGTGCAAAAAAGATTTTTTTGACATTTTATTTATTTCCTTGATTAAGTCGTCATCCACCTGCCACTCAAACCGCAGCGGCCTGATGTATATTGTTTAATCAGGTCTGATTGGAAAGAGTTGCATTTGGCTGCTGATAACAGGCAAATTAATATTATTTTGAAATAATAAATTTCAATTAAGGATTCAAACACATTTTATTTGTGTTTTTTTGCCAAAAAAAATTAAATAATCACATATAGTGACTAATTCATAAAATATTCGTAAGCGTTCAGTTTAAAACTTAAGAAAAGAAATATACAAGCCAATACAAGAGTTGTCACTCTACATTAGGATTTTATAGGAATCTATCCCAAATTATCACAATTACAAATACATGTACCTAACAATTTCATATCCAATAAAATAGGTAGGTACGGTGTTTTTAATCTCTGACCTGAAATACTTAATGTTCGACGAATTTCGAAAATCACTGGAGGTCATCAAATAGTCGGGGAATGGCACATGGCCCGGGGCGAGCGGCTAGGCGGATTTCAGTTTGTCAATCAGATGCACTGAGTGTATCCGCATCTTTTTCTAAAAGCATTTCAAATAGGATAGGGATACATTTTCGTTGCACTGATTCTACAAATGGAAATCGCTATTAGATAAACTGTGCTATAAGCCTAGTACTCATAACAGCGAAATTCGCACTTTTTTGACATTGCTTTGAGAATTTGACGTTTTACGCG
Source organism: Ceutorhynchus assimilis (assembly GCA_917834065.1). Lineage (NCBI taxonomy): Eukaryota > Metazoa > Arthropoda > Insecta > Coleoptera > Curculionidae > Ceutorhynchus > Ceutorhynchus assimilis. The sequence continues at coordinate 15,998,309 of OU892277.1, read as the reverse complement.
TGTATCAAACGTCAAATTGTCGAAGGAATGTCAAAAAAAGAGAATTTCGCAGTTATGAGTACTAGGCTTTAGAAAGGAACCCCGTCGACCCCGGTCTAAAAGGAGCAGATGCGCTGCCTTTCGTGTATAAAAATAAATGGTTTGATTCGGGCCTGAGCACTTCAGGTGCAACAAATACTTCTCGAAAGGAAATTCGCTCTTTTTGCGCGAAATTCGCTCTTTTTTTGACATTGCTTCGACAAGTTGACGTTTTACGTATTAAACGTCAAATTTTCGGAGCAATGTCAAAAAAGAGCGAATTTCGCGCAAGTGAGAATTAAGCTTAAGCACGTAACGCCCCGGAGCTGTTCCGGAGCTCCTCCTAGGTGTGAAAGGAATACAACTAGTGAGTTATAGCCAGGAGTGACATTTATCACGCTTGAAGAAAAAAGGTTGCATGCCACAAAAAGACCCACTTCTTCGCCTGCGTAATGACATAAATAACTATTTTATGGATTTTTTTTTATTATGAACTTAAAGAACCCACAGGCATCATCACTAATCTACTCTATTTAAAAAAAGGTGGCCTCTTTTTCTTTTGTTTGGTTTGTGCTACTAAATTGTTAGCAATCACTAGCACATCCGCCTTGTCCGAAAATAAATCGTCTTCAACATTAGTCATTCTTCAAATATGAAAAAAATAACTTGCTATGGCTTGTTCCAAAATCCAAACCATTTATTTTTCAACACATGTAAAAAAAAAACCGGACAGCATTTTAGACCGACGCGCACACTCGGAGTGCATCCTCTATCGGGTAACGCTCTGCAACGGACTTCGTCCAAACGGTTCAATCCTGAACGCGCTCCTTATGGCCGTTTCCACCAACAATTTTAGGGGAGCCTTAACGATAAGTACTCCCTAAAATGACATTTTCACATGGAGAAATGTCAGTTTACCCAAGTAGCACAAATGTGCTTATTAGGATCATATACTATGAAACATCTTATTATACAGGGTGTCCCACTAAGGTCGACGAGGTACGTTATTATGGAAACCATAGGCCTTACGGCATCGGGATTATTTTTTTTTCACTAAATCGGCCAAGAGAAATTGATGGAAAATATTTTCAAGATTCTAAGATGGCCGCTAGGGGGCGCAATCACGATGATATAAGTAAAAATTCAAATTTTCTCGAAAAATCGCTATATTAAGGTACTGTTTTAACAACAGAAATCAAAAGTTCGTTAATTTTTGCGCCAGTTTGCTTATTAGCTTTTTTTCGTATCTTCACTAATAAGGGTGGGGGAAGCTGGTGAAAAAATAGTTTTAAAAATTGCTTTATCTTCCATACCCCTTATCCAAAATTCAATTTGGGCTTATTCGAAAGAGAATTTCATTGTTATTAAGAGCACCACTTCGTTCGGGGTCGATAGTTCCCACCGCGTCTTCTAGAGGGCGCTGTTTAACCAAGATCCAGTTTTTTCTAATTTTCTGGAAAAATCCAAATGGCATGATATATTTTTTTATAACTCTGCGTAAAGAGCAAAAAATTATCTACATTTTGGCGCAAACCGCAATCCGATATCTGCATCCGTTTTCAAGTTATTTAATTCGGTTTTTCAAAGTCTTAATAGGGTATACAAGTTACAGCAAGGGTTTAAGTCGATTTCGAGTATTTTTTTTTTTTTTTTTTATTATAATTTTTTTTTTTATTGAAAGCTTTATTTGAAACAAAAAGCGTTTATCTTATGTATTTCAGGTCAATTAAATTATTAAAAGCCTGTCTACCTTTCAAAAATATCCAGTTTTTAGCTTTTACCTTAAAAGATTTGCAGCTTTCTATTAATTTTATGTCATTTGGAAGCATATTATACAATCTTGGCGAATAATACTTTAGACTTCTCTGGCCATGAGTTTTATGGGATATTGTCGGATATGCTAAGGCGTGGCGTCTTGTAGAGGCATTTTGGCCAATGTTGAAAGTAATTTTTTCTTTCTTGATATAATAACAATTCCAACAAGTTTTTAATTGAATTATATTAAATAGGTATGTATATAGATTAAACCTTCTCTGTATTTTAATTTTTAGTTCACTGTGGTTTACCAGCAGGGTTACAGTACCTACCTAATATAGACAGTAACTTGTAACGGTTCATGTGTTTGCGTATTTGTCTAGGGAATTCGATCATAATCAACCCTTAATAATTTTTATTGAATTTCAAATAAATATGGATACTTGAAGATAATATATTCAGTTTGAAAACGTCGCATCGCCTGAATCATGTATATTTTTCAGATCCTGGTGCTAGGTGGCGTGGGTGGCGGTATAAGTATCTGAAGAAATTGCGATAATATTAAAACCCTTATAAAATACTATTGTTATATAGCCTTCAGAAAAATTGCTTAAATAACAATATTATTATAAAGTTTATCTCACTGTATCAGTTTTACGATACTTTTATCGTAGAATACATTTATAAGAAAATTAGAAATTGGATACCTTATTACTATACTATGTTATGTTACGTTAATATAAGCTAAACGCCCTTAATACAGATATACCAGGTGACAACGAAATCGTTATACAAGGCGTCATTCAGTTGTCTTTAAATTTGAAAATTTGAAAATCGGGTTGAACGGGTAAGTCATTGAGACGCACACTTTTCATATAAAAACAATTGAATATTACTTCCGGTTACTTTGGAAATGGACCCAAGTCAAGGAATTTTATGGAACCCTGTATATTTTTTTACACCGTTCGATAGAGCTTAAAATTCCCTTTTCAATGACATATGATAAGTGGAATTTGTTTTTAAGATGGGGGCGTGAGAAGGCACTTTCTTAAATTCAATATGGCGGCATTCTGACCTAACCTTTGAATACCTAACCGGAAAATGAATATTCATTTTGGTACACATTTTTCGGTAGGCCATTGAACACACTTCAATTCTAGAATTTAATAGGTACCTCTTTCTATTCAAAATTTTTAGAAAATTTGAAACTAAAATTTGCATTTCAAAGAAATTTGGAAATGCCCTTGTTTTTGAGCAAAATCATTTTTTTTTCAAATTCGATCTAAAACCATTTCAAATCTAAAAATTATGGATTGTTAAAAGTATTTGTTTGACAGAAACCTTATTGGTTACGTCAGAATGCCGCCATATTGAATTTAAGAAAAATACCTTCTTACGCCGCCAGCTTGGAAACAAATGCAAATTGTGAGATGTTATTGGAAAGCGAATTTTAAACTCTATCCAACTGTGCAAAAAAATATACAGGGTTCCATGAAAATGTCTTGACTTGGGTCCATTTCCGGAGTAACCGGAAGTGATATTCAATTGTTTTTTTACGAAAAATCTGCGTCTCAATGACTTACCCATTCCACCCAATTTTCAAATTTTTAACTTTAAATACAACTGAATAACGCCTTGTATAACGATTTCGTTGTCACCCGGTATGTGGCTTAAATGACACCAAATCAGATCTTTCGAAATTAGCCTGTACCTCTTTCCTGAAATTGCCACTTTTTCTTAATATTATCCAGCAAGAAATGCTTGACATATTGATAATTAGCAATAGGTATCTATATCAATTATCACTGGAATTAATGGCTGGTTTATACAACATTTGCATAGTCGTAATCATAATCACAATTTTAGAAGGCGTTTATACAATGTCATAAGCATAAAATAAAATCAACTCTAACCCGACTTTTTGTAGGGAGAATTTGTTTACTTTTTGCGAATCGAACTCATCTATTTACTTTTAATACTTTTTCAAAGTTTCAAAAAGTGTGGAAATTGAAATTCTGCGAAAGAAAACCATACAAGTGATAGGTCTGTCCTATTTATTTTTGAGTTTTGCTAATAAACAACTTCAACAAACGCAAACCATAAACAAAGAAGGTGGAAAGTGAGTCCCATCAATAAAAAAAGGCAGAAGGAACGGCATTTTGCCACATTATTCAAAGACATGTAGAAGCTTGATGGAGACCCTTTTTTTTTTAAATACTCTAGAATGACTCAAGATCAATTTAAATACAAACAGAACTAAAATAGCAGATTTGAATTGTTTTTCTCTGTAACAGCTGATAATGGCGCTTGCGCAGTTTGGATCTCGTCTTAGTCACAATCATAAAAGTTAAAAGTTGCCAACTTTGAGTTATGCTTATGCTTATGATTATGATTTGTGTATAAACGGTTCCATAAGAAAATATTATTTTAACTCTTATGACTAAGACTATGATTATGATTACGACTATGCAAATGTTGTATAAACCAGCCATAATTAGCAATAGGGAGGTAGCTATATCAATTATCACTGGAATTAAAACTAGAATTGTCAAGATTTTTCTGCAGCGTAGGTAGATAAACTGAATTTTAGCTTAGTGCTATAACATTTTTATAAGGTTACCCTAATAATAATTTTGTATTTTGAGAGACACTTCTGTTATTTAACCCTTTTTTAAGTGCTTTATTCAATTTTGTTCCACAACAATTATAAAATAGTTTTATAAGAGTATTGAACGGAACTAAATTATTGCTAAGAATGAACTGTTTTATAAATTACTCTCCATAAATACTATAAAATCTTATAATAAAGCCGTAATAAATCAAAATGCATACTTTTATAAGTGATATATATCTGTTTGTGAATATTGCTATAAAGCAACTACAAAATATATCTACCTATCTCAAACGAAAACAGTTTTATAAGTCTTGTCATATAAATATTTATGAGCAAGTTAATTACCAAACTTATAAAATTGTTATTTAAATTAATCTTGAAAATATCTATATAGCAAAATAACAAAATAAATTTGTTTTCATGATACATTTGTATTTATTGAGTATCTTAAAAATCAGTTTTGTTACTTCAAATGCTCTAACAAATCGGATATAAAGCACTTCAGTCTAATAGCAATATTTCTGTGCTACTTGGGTAAGGAATACTTTTCGTTAAGGCTCCCCTAAAATAGTTGGTGGAAACGGCCATAAGTCAATTAAAGGCGATTCCAGTCGGCTATTTTAGCCGCTTTCCAGCTGACGCTTTTGAACATGCAATCGAGCTTTTGCGCGCGCAAATGCTTCAAGCGCGTTTTCGTGTTCCAGCCGTACTGCGCTTCGAGAGCCTACTAACTTTTGCGTTTCAAACACAGAACACTGTGCTGCACCGTGCTTGAAGCACGCAGCTGGAAAGCGGCTTTTGACAGATGAGCAATGCATTTACCGTCATTTAATACCAATGAACTATAACCAAAAACTGGAATGCGAACACATATTGACGAACGTGAAGCCTAGTGCCGCTGCTGCGGAGGGGATACCTGTTTTTGTCGCACTCATTATGTTAAATGGCGGAAATTGCTTCCAACACGTATTCCAATTGATGAAACCTGTGAAGGTAAATATGACAAAACTTTCCAAAACGTCATATATCAGCGAGCAACAGAAAAAAACAACATTCCCCTTTGTGGCATCTATCTTTCATGGCTTCATTTTTTTGGCAGATATGGCAATGTGTGCGCATTCCAGTTTTTGGCTATAGTTCATTGTTTAATACCGATTGCTTGACAAACGACATTTACTTCATTGGCTATCTGTCAACTGTGACCGACGATTGCACCAAATTTGCTCCGCCGCGGCGGTGCAGCAACACTAGCAGACTAGGGATGTTAATATCGAAAAAAAGAAAATATATCGATATATATCGTATCGATATTTGAAAATAATATTTCTCAAAAAAACTCTTGCTTTAATGTGCTACCTACAAAAACAAAGCTATTATTTAGTATTTAGGGCCGGTTTATTCACCTTCTGATAAACTCTCCTCTCAGGTAAGCAATCTGACTGACAAAAACCAAATCTTTTACCCCATTGGTTTCCCAGTTATCCGCCGACCAAGAGAATTAAAAAACGGTGAAATTATCCTGCAGATAGTCACTAGCAAGTTTATCTGAAGTCTGAAGATGAATAAACCGCACCTTGGGCCTGATTACGAACGTCCGGTACGAATCGAATCTTCCATCTTTTTTCGGAATAGCCGCTACGAACGTACTCGAAGCGAGACAACTCGGATCGAGAACCATTCCGTAGCTTCCGAAAACAGCTGGTTGACGGAATCGTTTTTTGTCCTTCTTATTGCACACACACTTATTTTATTTTTGTTCTTGTTTTTCTTGTTATGCCATTGGGTATTGAGGTGTGTTTTGCTTCGTTTTGTTTTTCTTGTGTTTTATCTATGATTTTTATTAAAATATATTCGTACATACATGCGAGCATACACCCTAGATAGACGAGTCGGGCCCATGGCCATGAGACATACGTTCGCCAAAATATCGAACATCGAATTAACGCAGTCCTCGGCCGGATTGTTTCTATTAAAACAGTGCATTGTGACCTTAAAAATCGTTGTGTCCAGTGTTATTTGAACAATTATTATAATAATTTAGAAAAAAATTGAAAAATGGAACTTTTATTTTGAATTTCACCATTGAGATTCGTTTTGAAAAAGACAAGGAATGGTACAAAACTTGGCAAGATAAATATTCAAAACGGAAAAAGATTCACCATTTAATTTAAATTTTTGCAAGTTAAGAACGATAATTAGAATGAATTACAGATAATATTTAAAAGCCACACAGTACCCGTATAACCAAGCGATATAGGTTTCCATGAACTATATAGATTAGATGATATTCTATAAAGATTTTTCGATATAGATTTCAACTATATAGCGTATTTATAGAATTAGTAAATATTTTCTGTACAGATATTTCTTTATTTAATCTGTACAGCGGCATTAAAGCATTACCTAAGGCTGACGCTCACTGGAGCGCAGCGTACGGAAGCGCGGCGTAGAGGACTTTTTAAAATACATTGTTTTAAATGGGAGTATGCCGATCGGTGCGCTTCCGACAAGTGAGCGTACTCCCGTTTAAAACAATATATCTAAAAAGTCCTCTCCGCCGCGCTGCCGTGCGCTGCGCTCCAGTGAGCGACAACCTTTATAGATTTTCCCTGTATAGAATATATGATTCAAATATAGCATGTATAAAGTATCGTTATATTAGCGATAACGAATGTATATAGATCCTGTAAAGTTCTTTGATAAAAACATTTGCTGTTAAGGAAAATGTATTATTACTTTATTGAGTCTTTACTTGATCGATACTGATATGTCTACATTTAAGGGACACATATCAAGACCAAGTAACGGTAAGATATAGACCAAATAACGGATGAGTATAGATTCTGAGCTTTGAAAAAGTTGTGTGCTGTGTTGTTAGCTGTGTTAAAAAATGTCCACTGGCACTTTATGCTGTTTAACAGTTTTTTGATACTTACAATGGATACGTGTGTGTGGCTCACAAATTGGATTTTTGCGGGAAAAATACCTAGACGATTGAATATCTAAGTTTTCATCGAAACCCTACTCCTAAAATGTTTCTTGTCGACGTTTGATATCCTCTAGCAGTTTCAGCCCACGCTTTCATCCAACGACGACAATTTTTCTTTTCTGTTTCCGGCATTATATTTAATTGCCTACTTAATTATTACACGTAAATATATTAATAATAAATTAGCCAGAATAGGGTAGTGGACAAGGTATAATTTCAATGAAATCGATGATCTATTGTTCATCAATGGAGTAAATGAAAAATATTCCTATTGAAAGAAATTTCAGAAAAAATTGCTAACTTGGTTTAAAATGATTGTAAAAGTAGAGTTTTGGGACGCACTATTTAAACGAAAATATTTCGCGCCTTGTTTCTACGTCATAGCTGTTGTATTTGAGTATGAAATGATTTAAACCTTCGTCCTATATTCGACACACACCTACTCATTAGTGCAAAAAAGAGAGATATATCAGCGTCTGTGTCTCATTCCATCTTGGCGTACCCTCAACTTAACCCCACTTTTTGAGAGATTTTCATTTGTCAATTAATGCGCACTGAGCTTATCTGCATCTTTTTCTAGAAGCATGTAAAATATAAGGACGCACCTACCGCGCTCTCGCCCACTCTTATTAATGTCGGAATGCCTTGTACATAACAGCTGTGACGTAATTTCCGGGCGGTAAGTTATAGCGTTAAAAATGAGTATAAATTTGTTTATTTTTTTTTAGGTATATTTCTGTTTTCTGAAATCAAAGAATCATCAACTACTATTTATTTTGTTATGGAGATTAATAAAAAAAAATATTTCAAAAAATTTTCCACTACCCTATTGTTTAAAAATACAGTATAAGGCCAAGTTTTGCAAACATTTAAAATAGGGCTAGCTGGTGCAGAGAGTTAAGCCACTACAATACAACTACAGCAGATGTCGAGGTCGTAGATTCGCGTCCCACCACAGGAACAACCCACCCTGTATTGAAGAAGGTGAAAAAAGTACCTATCATTGTTTGTGAATTTTCTAAAGTAATAAGTGATAATATAATAAAGTAAAAGCTATAGGAGTTATATTGCCCCCAAATACCTATAGAACAAGAATATAATAATTTTTAAAAAAATTGTACTTTTTTTTATTTGTAGCTTCTGCTAATTACAGTCTCTATCGAAACTTTATTTAATCTATATCGGGGCGATAGCGAATCGATACATGCGAACTTTATCCAGTTCTTACCCAGACTATATTTAAGCCCGTATCGTCGCTCTACCAAAAGAATATAGATGGTCTTTATCGGAGTAAAGATTTGAATATACACTGCTCAACAGTTGAAGTGGATATTCTAAAATTTTGTATTTATTTTGTCAATACTTCAAAGTAAAGTAAAAAATCATGTATAATAAAAACATTTTATTGATTGATTATATCGCCCAGGAAAAAAAAAAAAAATTTAGTGCAAAATTTAACATTTACAAGAAAACTGATTAAATTGGGAAAAGTAACAACACAAAAAAAATCTTGTATCGCAAAATTCACAAAATCCCTATAAAAAATTAATATCGTGTTGGAACTCCTCTGGCCCGCCTTAGTACTATCACTCTATTCGGAAGGCTCATTATCAAATTATTGATAAATTGCTGAGGTATGATTTGCCAAATTGCCTGCAACTCATTAGCCAACTGTTCCAGGGTTTGGGGAAGTTGTGGAATCCGGTTTAATCGCCTAGACATTTCGGCCCAAACATGTTCGATACAATTCATATCTGGTGAACAGGGTGGCCACTCCATTCTTGTAATTCCATGATGTTCTATGCGATCGTTCACAATTCTCGCACGATGCGGACGGGCATTATCGTCAATTAATACAAATTGTTCACCTATTGCACCAAAAAATAGGACGACTATCGGCTCTATAACCATGTCTCGATATCGTATGGCAGTCATTGTCTCATTAATTAAGATCACTAAATCAGTGCGACCATTATGACATATGCCTCCCCAAACGCAAACTGACCCACCATCAAAAAGAGTTGTTGGGGCCATTAAATGTTCAATGTATCGCTGTCCTTTTTCTCGCCAGACCAATATTCGACCATCACACGTATATACAAACGAAATCTGGACTCGTCGGTAAAGAGGCAATGTCTCCAATTTTCAAGAGTCCAAAGACTATGGTCTCTCGCCCAGCGATATCGGCATGCACGCAGCTCCGCCGTCATTCTTGGGTGGGTAGCGCGACGTCTAGGCCTCAAGTTACATGCATGCAATCTTCTTCTGATATTTTGACCAGAAATCACTCTTCCAGTAGCTTGTGTAAAAAAGCTGTTAATTCTTGAAGCCGTGAATGTTCGGTTTCTTCTTGCAGTCAGGACTATTAAGCGGTCTTGAGCAAGAGTTGTAGCTCGTTCCCGTCCTCCACCATGTGTGTACGCTGCAGACCCAGTTTCTAAATACCGATTCCACGCACGACTTACGACACTTTGAGACACATTCAGCCGCACAGCGACTTCTTCTTGAGACAAACCTTCCTGTATCCAACGCAATAATTGCTCGAGTTGCACTGCTTCTAATCGTCGTAACGGCATATTATTCTTTAAGCGAATACACAAAACTATTGATAACAGTAGCAAAATCAAGTGTGTACAAGCGGTTCTGTAGAACTGATACTTTCAGATATAAAGCAACATTCCTGCATATTTCCGTGAAAGAGATAAGGGAGAGAGCGAGCATCGACAAAAAACAATAAACATGCAAAAAATATTCGCCATGAATACTGTTTATTGATAAAATAAAACACGTCTTTTTTTCATATTCTCAAATGTAGGTTTCAGGATTTTTGCAATTATCCAGTTCACTTGTTGAGCAGTGTAGATCCTATACAGGTTATATACAGTTTGGTTATACGGGTATGAGAAGAAAATTTACGTGTAGAAGGAAAATTAGAAAGTTTATGACATCACGTCATGCACACGGCTTTTATGTACTAAATCACCCTTAGCCAAATGTTCCATAATTAATGATTCTCGGTTTGTCAAAAAACACAAGGTTGTTATAATGATTTAATTTTTGCATTTCTAGTTATCAAAATATAAAGCGAAAAGCGAAACATGTTTGCAATCTTTAGATATTCATAATCATAATCCATAAAAACACTGCAAGTTTCCCATCAATTCCATGCATTCAATGATGAATGATGCATTTACATTTTACATAGTAAACGCAACACTAAAGGACTGCAGCTGACCTCACCTCCAGCGAGAGTTTTCGCATTCTACCATTGTACTTGCGGACAGCCTGATTTAGCTGATTCGTGTGTTCGTAATCAATTTCTCATTCGTTACGATGCGTCTACGGTTCGAGTTTGCCTCCGACTCGGAAACTTTTACGCATCGGATGGATTGCAGTGCCCGAGTTCGTTTTTGTCATCTTTTTCGTCGATTTGCTCCGAAATTTTGACAGGCACGTGATTTGTTAATCAAAACTGTCTCATCCAGTCACGTGCCTGTCAACATTTTGGAGCTAATCGACGAAAAAGATGACAAACGAACTCGGCCAGTGAATGGATGTTCGTATAGTCCGGTCCCTTGCGGCCCTTACATTAAAAACATTTCATTCTCATTTGTTCCTGAATGTCTAATGGATTGCTTGTCTACACTGTGCACTGTCAACTATCACTAGTGCCACTAAGGGCGGGTTTTATAAAACTACTTTGAGAGTTAACTTAAAGTTAACTTCTGGAATTACATGTAATTCAAAAAGTTAACTTGAAGTTAAGTAGTTTTATAATATCCGCCCTAAGAAAGGTTTTTCTTCTAATATTGCTATGATACCGCTCCACGCTCCACTTGCTCTGGATCGCTCGAGTTGAGACCTCTATCGAAATTATTGCCTTGAAAAGTTCTTAGAGCATAGAGCAGTGGTATGATTTTTTTTGCTCATGGTTAATAAATATGTATATCAGATCCGATAGTCAACTTTTAGAGTGCGTTCGAAATCGTCCTAGGCGTGACACCGAGTGCACACCAGCCATGAAGTATTCATGGCTGGTGTGCACTCGGTGTGACGCCCAGGGTGATTTCGAACGCACTCTTAATATCGATATATCGGAAGAAAAATATCCATTTGATAGCTATATCGATATTTTTTCAACATTCCTAAGCAGACTCAATTCTACTTTTTATTATTTTTAAAGCAGCTATTGAATTTTGAATTTATGTATTTAATAAACTAAATAATAAAAAAATATATTTAATCAACTGAAAATGAACTCAAAGACAATAGGGATGTTATTTTCTAAGGTAATAGTATAATGTACCTCGTTGTTTGTAGTTGTCTTTAAACTTAAAGTTTGTTTTTAGTTCAATGTTAGTAAACTTGGTAACCAACCTACAAGAAATATAGGCCTTATTCCAATCGTAGTAGAACAAACAGGAAGAGGCGAACGTTCGTACGATATCTACTCACGACTCCTCAAAGAACGAATAATATGCCTAATGGGTCCAATACATGATGCAATGAGCTCGCTTATTGTTGCTCAGTTATTATTTCTTCAATCTGAAAGCACAAGTAAGCCTATACATATGTATATTAATTCTCCAGGTGGAAGTGTCACTGCAGGATTAGGAATATATGATACTATGCAGTATTGTGCACCACCAGTTGCTACTTGGTGAGTACATTCAAATGATTATTATATCCTTGATTTTACCTAAAACCTGTTGCAACCGAGGCTGCAGTTATTCTGTGCAAGGTAACTTTTTCACAAAAGTGACGGACTTGCTCCTGACTACATCTATTAAAATAAGTTCATGGGAATGCATTATAGGAAATTGAGAGATACATTTCAAAGGGTCAAGACAATTACATTAAGCTTGATTGATAATTGGCTGTTTCTAGCCCCTGTGATAAATATGATCTAAAGGTGGATCATACTGTACAGGTACATAACATACCATAAGATAATATGAAAAGTGGACAAACTAATTATAGAAACCTCTCAGGAAACCTCTTTTGGTATTTATGCAGAAAATAAAATAATAAAACATTACCAAGAACATTACCTACCTATGCACCTCTTACCTCATATTATCTTATTTTATGTGAAAACGGATCTGCCCTTGATCTGTCCATGTTCTTCTTCTGGTTTGGCAATTTTCATATTAGATTTGAAGGTGGCAGTGAACTAATAACAGCACACCTTTCTTTATTTTATAATTTTGGAAAGGAAATAATAGAATGTTTTGAAAGTTGAGAAAGACAAGGAGAAAGAGCTCAAAAAACATTCACAACAAAATAATCCAAAACTAACAAGCAAGTCAACACCCTGCCATATTATTTCCCATACATATACCTAAATGCGAGCCTAAATGCCATAAAATATATATTTTTTTATATACTCCTGGAAAAAATTATCGCACCACTGCACATAAGCATCACCATAAGCAGTGGCGCGATAATTTTGTCCAGGAGTATATTATGTTATTTCCTGTGCAAACTCTTCTTAACTAGCATCTATTATTTTTATTGATGCTGAAGAGATGATTGACCAAGTTTTTTTTCGAAACATTTTGAGAGCTTGATAGTCTCTGTAATACATCCCATTTGCCGACGTCATAACCCTTTTATAGATGGGCAAGAATGTATATAGGTACATACCTATGTGTTTAGTAAAAAAAATTACATCGGTAAAAGTTCTAGTATTTTGACTAGAATTCTGTGAAGTATTTTATATTTCAATATTGTTCCAATATTGTATGCCTATATAAAAGCATTGAATATAAATCGCAAGTGAGCCCATTGGCATAATGTCTAGATAGTTTGCAAGCTTAGGTGCTGCCTATTCCATAAACCAACTCAACAAGTTACAAACATTTTGTGGATACTTTATTCAGTCTCACCTGAACTAAATATTTGACTTCATTTATTTTTTTGCTTAAATTATTGTCTTTCTAGGTGTGTTGGACAAGCATGCAGCATGGCATCACTTATTCTTGCATCTGGAACTCCAGGGATGCGTAACTCATTACCAAATGCTCGCATAATGATTCATCAACCTTCTGGAGGTACACAAGTAGGTTTTTTTCCTTGGATGTAGATATTGTTTATTAATAGCAAACCAACTATTATAGGGTCAAGCAACAGATATTCAAATCCAAGCAGAAGAAATAATAAAATTAAAGAAACAAATCAATCAATTATATGCGAACCACACTGGCCTAGATATCCAATTAATTGAAAATAGTATGGAGAGGGATAAGTTTATGAGTCCTGTGGAAGCCAAAGAATTCGGTTTAATTGATACAGTGTTGACACGTCCTCCTATTACTGTAGAAAACGAATCAGAAATTTCTTATGCAGAAAATATGTAACAAGTACAAACAGCCAATTATGTGATTTGTTTATTATAATTAGGTATTAAACTTTGTAATATAATATTAAAATTGACTGCACACACTTTTATTGACTGTAGGTAGACCAACGACGAAGCTATAGCTTTTTCATGGGGGGCTTAGAGCAGAGGCTTGTGGTCTATGTTGAAAGGGGTTTCAATTTTAGACCAGATTATGTATAGCATATATAGGTAACCCTAGCATAGCATAGCATGTCGCCTGAGGATATCGCCAAAGGCGGAAATTTTTATTGGGTGCCACGCCCAAAAACGTTTATTTTTCTTCAAAATGGCTATTTAGCTAAGAAGTGCAGAAAATGATTTTTTCCGCACGAGCCTGATGTTCATCGAACGACGTAAAGTGGTGTTCGGTGAAGCAGCAGGTGTTCGTTTTAGTTTAGTTTGTTTTTTTGACGAACTAGGTATGCCATTTATAAAATTTAATTACAAACAATTTCCTAGATGTAAATCTCAATTATCATTATAAATCAACAGATGCCAATATTATAATCTAGACTCTAGGGGATAGACATATAATAACAATAACAAAATATTATACAACTAAAGATAACAGTTTTTTTTTCTTTAGGTGTACATACATATGTTGAAAGTTGAAAGTATTATAAAATAAATACCATACAAACAATATCCTATTAGTTAGGTTTCCAGTGGGAGATTGATAGAATAAACGCTAGAACATATTATGTTATCAACATTTTTTTAAAGAAGATTTCTGAAACTACTAAAGCTAATGTAGAAAATGTCAACATCGAAATTTTCTAAAAACACATTAGCACACCTGCATGATCTGTCCATTGCTGAATTATATCCATAGCTAGTTCTGTGATATCTAACTGCAAAAAGATTATTTTGTCTAGTATTCCTGACAGGTATATGAAAATTTATTCTACTCAAAAGATCTGGAGAATCTATTATGTTGTTAATTATTTTAAATAATTAGCACAAGTCTTAGTATTTTCTACGATTTTCAAGCATTGTTAAATTAAGTACTTAATGAATACAGCTGGGCCCGGATTCCGAACCCACGATTCGATAGTATGTCCATATAAAATAGATAGACGATACTATCGAATCGTGGGTTCGGAATCCGGGCCCTGGTCATAATCGACAGAATCCGCAGGAATGCTTAACTTATACTCTATAAAATGTAGAAATTTCTTCTGTACACGTTCAAGTCTATTTTTATATATCTCATAGAATGGGGACCATATTGTAGGTACAGCCATACTCTAAAATTGATCTTACAATTGCAATATAAGCGTTCCCCAATGCATAAATGTTTGAAAAGTCTTTTAATGATCTGATAATAAAACCAAGCAGTTTCATGGCTCTATTTGCTATAAATTCAATATGGTCCGTGAATGTAACTTCTCTATCTACGTATACACCCAAATCTTTAATTATTGTTGGTCTCTCTCTACAAGTAAAATGAAGACAGGGTCTCCATCTATTTTCTGATCTCTCTAGTTGAACATTGTCCAGCAAATAACGAAACGAACATACATGAATCCCATATTCAGGCAATGTCATTAATAAGAATTTTAAACAATAAAGGTGTACTCCTTGTGGTACACCTGATGAGACAGAGAATTCTGTAGAGATAGAATTTTCAATTTTAATGGCTTGCCTTCTTCCAGTAAAATTACTCTGCATTGTCTGCAACCAAGAGAGCATAGATCCATGTACACGCATACTTTCAAGCATAGCAATGAGAATTTTATTATCGACCTTGTCGGAGGACTTTGAGAAGTTTATGTAAATAACGCTTACCTGTAATCCGTTCTCCAATGTTTCCAACAAGATCTCTTCATAAGTTAGCAAATTTGTAATGGTAGACCTACTCTTAGAAAAGCCATGTTGCTACGTTATTGTTAAATTTTGAAAGTATGGTGATCTGTAACGATGGCCTCAAATAGTTTTGTAAAAAGTGAGATTTCAGATATGCCTCTGTAATTTTTTATAATAACGTATGTCCATGTTTAAAAATCGGGGTTACATGGCTAAGTTTTAAGCTGTCTGGAAAATAACCCGCCAACATAGATCTGTTGAAAATTTTAGCTAAAACCTGCGCCAGGGCAAATTTACAGTTAGATTAGTGGAAGGCTATCAGGACCACAAGCTAACCCATTGTTCAAAGATTCTATTTTTTATTATACATACATCCATTTCACTAATTATAATAGAGAACAAATTTTGGTGGCAGTTCCCTGGCAGGGTGCCATTTAGGTTGTTTGGATATTCAGAGTATATACAGCCACGAAGAAGTTCAACTGACTCTGACACAGAGCTACTTTCATTGCCCTCCAAAAACATTTTATTTGGATATGCCTTGTTATCTTTTTTTTAAATTTCGTAATGCCAGAAGTCCTTTTTATTTGTCATATTAAGTTCAATATCATTAATGTAGTTTTTTTAGCAAGTTTGAGAATAATTTCGACATATCTAGTCCTTAGTTCTGAGAAATCAATGTAATGGTGTAATAAACCAAGTTTTTAAATTATTTGTGAAATTTTTTATTTTCAACTATTAAAGACTCTAGGTTGTGA
The DNA here is from genome assembly GCA_917834065.1 of Ceutorhynchus assimilis. Classification (NCBI taxonomy): domain Eukaryota; kingdom Metazoa; phylum Arthropoda; class Insecta; order Coleoptera; family Curculionidae; genus Ceutorhynchus; species Ceutorhynchus assimilis. The sequence goes on along the minus strand of OU892277.1, from coordinate 15,981,987 downwards.
TCCATCCAATTAGGATTTTTTTTATTTTCATATTATCAACGTACCTACATCACACAAGGACTAATACCAAAGCTAGTAGAAGAAAAAAGTAGTGAAGTCACGCAATTCTATGGACACTCTCTGACAGTCCACACAGACAAAAATCACCAGCTAAATAAAGAAACATTCATACATGGACAGTCCCTATGAGATGATCATGCATGGACAGTCCCTATGAGATGATGGACAGTCCCTATGAGATGATCATGCATTCGATTCTGATTTCCACAAAATATTATTAACGCGTATCAATCAGAGCTAAACGAAAAGAACATTTATAAAGTCTCGCCATTAATTTCATGGACAGTTTTTGACGCGCAGGCGTTTGATGCTGGTACCAATAAGGTACCAACGGCCACCAAGGCTTTTTTGGACATTTACTGACATGTCTACAAAATATAGGTAATGATCGCACATCAATAAATAGAGAATCACAAGAGCGAAAATCAGAAAAAAGTGATACGATACAATCACGCAATTAATTTTATGGACAGTCCCTAAGGAACATGTATTGAATTCTTCATAGGAATCACAGCTTGTGAATGTATAATGTTTAAATGATGGCAGAGATGTCACTACAGATAATAACAATATTGGAATAGATATACAGTCATACCCCAATCGATATTTAATTCACAAATAAAAATATGAGTGCTGAAAGAACCACAAATCCACTCAAGAATATTTTCGGTTTGTTAGCGATTTCTATAATCTTTTTCAATTCGTCTCGGTAACGTGTGCGGCAAATTTTATTTATTTTTTTTACCGCCGCAATACATCTTTTATTGTTTTAGCGTTAACTTCGTGTTCCACTTAATGCCCAACACGGAGTCAAAATATCGTATTTTCAATAAACTTCGGGAAACCAGAGTAACCAGACCAAGTTTATGGTCTCAATGCAGATGTTTTTTTATAGCCGAAACGTGCCTTATGCCAAGTTTCAGGTTTAGACATCCTTTGGTGAGCAAAGGAACGAATTTTAAAATAAAAGGGGTTCAAACGGGAATTTGCTAAGGCTGATTGATTTTTTGTCGGTATGTATGTGTAAACTGAGCAGATGTTTGCCAAACATCAAACATTTAATTTTTTTTACAATTTTAACTTTTGTATCGGATCCTGACAAGTAGTAGGTACTGATGATAGCGAAAGCCGAAAGCGCTCTACGACGCTAAGTTTTAATAAACTGAATTCTGCATGTAATACAAATTATTTCCTTCCTTACTAAAAATTAAATTTTTCATGATTTGAGCTGGAACTTCCTCCCAGATCTTCGTGATCATGGTCTCATGCTCGTCTACATTTTCCAGTTGGCGCTCTCTTTCTACCAAATTCATTCAACTCAGACCAGCTCAATTGGATTCATATTAAGGTGTTAAGTAATTAAAATTGCTCAGTGAGGCCGTGCATTATTGTCTACCAGAACGAAATTAAGTACAGCAGTGTATGTGTACATTTAAATTGGCTGAATGACGAAAAAAAAATATGCCATTTTATAAGATTCTAACACAAATAGATCAAAATCGATTGAGGAATAAATTGTCAAAATTGATTTTGATCTGATTTTTGGATATCCAATGTTAAACTTCATAAATAGGTAGATACCTCCTTGTTGAAAAAATGGGGACGTCTCATTAAGTGGTCAACTATTTTTTCGGTATCAAAAATTAAAAGCCATAAGCAATAAAATTTATGCCAAAAGATAATCTTCGGGATTTGAAAAAAATTCTAGATTTTTAGAGAGCTTTAGAACGCAGAGAACGAAATAGTTTGCTAAAGAAAATGTCCATTTATGGGTCTCAAGAAACAAAATATTTGGAAAATCTGAAGGTAAATATGGGCTTATCAAGGGAATAAATTAGGTAGGTAGGTATTTTTTTACCAATTTTATAATTTAATGATCCACCAGATTTAAAAAAGTCCAACATTCTACTATATGCAGATGACATTCTGATCTATGTGAAAACCTAAAATAGGTATTTTAAAAGGTATGTCGAAATAATACACTCTCATGAATTTCATATACCTAGTGTGTAATAAAAAGTTAGTAAAGTGAACAAATTAAAAAGTACTAATAAAATAAGTAGATAAATTAAAACTAAATACAGTAAGAAAATTGTTAGACATTTTTCAAGAAAAATACATTCAAACTTGACAATTCTGTGATAACGTGACTTGAAAAACAGGCGTAGGTATGCAACCTACTGGGTCTTTATGTCAATAAACTAATTTAAAACAGGTTCGCATTTCACTGAAATTCTAATATTGGTTCACAACTGGACTTTCCTCAAAGTTTTGTTGATCATTTACAGTTACATATTTGATGCATTGTTCAATTTCTAATTTTTCCAGAATATCCAGTCGCTTGCCTTTTGTTTCGTTATGAAGCAGTTTCAGTTTGTACCTTTTTATGAAATGATTATGATTCCTGCGATAAGCTGAAATTCTAGTACTTTTTATAGCTCTCTGTTCTAACCGCCATGAGAACCGTTCCAGAACCAGTTATATCCAGTTGCCCACCTATTTTTCAAAGAGTTGAACGTTTGTCCTACTTGACAAATGGATTGATCGAATGGAAATTACCGTTCTAGAACGGTTTTCAAGTCAGTTGGAACAGAGCTTATATTAGTGTGTTTAGGTACGATTATTCTTTGTCTTCAATTCTTGTCCAATGTTAACTGCTTCACAATCTTTTACAAATAGGAGTATACATTCCTGATTAAGTTTCTATTGGTTGTTTTTTTTTTGTTATAAACCAAGAGCCTAAAACTAAATAAGATAAAATAAATTGTAACTTGTAATTGGAAATTGTTTATACTATCAAAGTTTTTATCAACTATAAATTATTTGAAACATTTGGGTAGGTATAATATCTATAGATTCTAAATTCAAATTTAATGTTTCTTACATTTTTAAAAATTTAACATAATAAAGCAATAAGAATTATTTTGAATGCAAACAGAACAAAATATTAACTAACATTTTGATGTTTTTTTTTATCTAGGAAGAATTTCTTTAAATAAAAAAAAAGATTGTTAAAAATATTGTTGAGCAACAAATGGCTAAATATTGTATTAATTTATTCATTTCTTTAAAAATTCTGATCAAACTTATAGAGATTAACATTTATTTCATTTAATCCAACATTAATTTGATATTTAAAGTAAGTTTTTTACAAACATAATATAAAGAATAAAAAGCCCATCAGCATTTAATTTTTTGATAGTCAAATCATAGCAAGGGTGCCAGGTTTGGCGCTGCAGATTCAACCACATAGTTTCGGTATTCTTGCACCTCGTCAGTGCAGTGTAGGATCCACAACGGAAACCTTAGATCCAGTTTGGTCGAATTTGAGAAAAATTATTGACAAGGTTGCAAAAACATTTAAACGCGTCTGTGTATCCGTTAGAAAAAAACCGCGTACTTTTAGGTAGGTTTGCCATGGTTTGACTGTCAAATTTAATGGTAGCGGTACACCTAGAACCGACTTGATTCATTGTTTGGCACCGAACGACCCTTCTCCGGAGAGATTTGATTATGCCGAAAAGAGTGCAGCATACTTGACTAAATCATTTTTTTATTTCTTTTTGTTGAGGGTGCGCTGTTTTTCAGCGTGCACGACAACTTCATCTTCAACATGGAGACCTTTGCGTCTTCTAACATCTCTCCTAAGTTTGTTAGCACGCAGTCCCAATTCCAATTTAACTTCATATTCGTCTTCACTATCCTCCTCATCTTCTACTGGTTCAAAGAATGGATCACCATCGATAATCTGTAATAGAATAAGATTCTCAGTTGAACTCGTGCAGTCATGACAAAAAATATTGAATTTTGTTAACGCTGTGGTAAATAAGACCGCACATTTTTTATACCACTGAAATTTTGGCATTTGTTAGCGTTTATTTACTTTTCTATCTACAATAATTATTGTATTATCAAAGTTGGAACACGAGAACACTGTCATAGCTGCACCATGGTGCTGAAATCGTTAGCCTTTGTGGCATACAATTAGGCTACAAACGCTCATCGAGAAATCTATTTTTCTCTTGGAGATGAGGTGATCGGATTGGGTTAGTTCGGGCCAGTTTGAGCTAGTTAGTTACAAGCGGAGAGAGCAATCGTAGACTATTTACCTACAGGAAGGCGCTTTACGTGAAAAAAGTTTCTATGTGTTTTTGGCGAGGTTTTGAGTAAATTTACATTTCCGAAGATTTTTCTCTTTGAGATTAGCCGAGCGGATTGCGTTAGTTCGGGTCAGTTTGAGTTAGTTAGTTAGTTACGAGGGGAGCGAGCAATCGTAGAGAATAAATCAATTTCAGAAAGGCGCTATACGCACTATAGGTACTCTATACTTTTCGAGTCAAGAATCTAACCAAAAATTATTAATAACGCAAAAAATTGAATTTACAAGGTACTCTGCGAATGCGGAGAATCCTATATACGCGAGACAAAAGGACCACAAGAAAAAAAAACATAAAACGAACACCCGAAAAGGAGGATCCACCAAATCATGCTCCGCTCAAGGTATGGAAGAAGCAAAAAAGAAAACAAAAACGTATTCAGCAATCCATCGGAGGAAATTCCAAGAATATGAAGACCATTTTAGAGGGTCATGAATAATTAACCTGCATATGCAATTGGAAATTCCAGATACGTATTAATTTAACCAAAATTTTACACTACAAAATTCTGGAAATGAATTGTATGAGTTTAAGATTGATAATGAGGTGATGCTTCTCCGGTCGAAACGTCGCAATAATAAAGCCCAATTTATAAACTCACCGTCGAGATTCCGTTTGCGTTTGCGTTTGTGTCAAGCACGCCGTTACCCATTGAATATTAGAAATCCCATAAGATTTTTTATATTCGCCGTCGGCTGCACAGTTCGCCATCAGCATAGAGACTACGGTACAGCGAGGCCGACGCAAACGCAGACGAAAACGGAATGCCGACGGCGAGTTTATAAATTGAGCTTTAAGGTAATGCAAGTCCAAAAGCAAGTCTTTAATATCGAAACATGTTGCTATTATTTATTTGATAGGTATATTGTATAAATTTAAAAAATTTAGTGCCAAACTAAACTCTCGGTGTAGAATGTCATCATCATACTGGCAGGATCGCGGAAAGAACAACAGTTATCCTTGAGAAAATCAGTTCCACCACCATAGGCTCATCCAATATCAGCTTCGCTGGGCTGGTCATGTCGTCCGCATGCCAGACTCACGTCAGTCACGTCTTCCCAAACATATTATGTATTCCTAACTGTAGAATGATCTAAGCAAAGGGAGGGTGATTTAGACGATACAAAAAGCCACAAATGAAAAATTGGGGGTGCCTGGAAGGCTACGGCCCTGGATGAGCCCGCGTGGCAAGGAAATATACATGTACTTACGAAGTATCCTTCTACGCTCGCAGTATTTCGAACGACACGGTGAGGTCTGATAAAAGCTGGTCCAGAATAACGAACAACTACAATCGATGTGGGAGAATTTGTGAGGGCCCAGAATAGACTTATTAAGCTATCAAAGAATCCACAGATAATGATCAAATCAAATCTTTATTTACGCCACGCATATAGAATTTACAATAGGTATTGAAAATATAAAATATTTAAAAAAAATAAATCATATAATACCTATTCTTATTTTTTAATAAGATTCTCTTAATTTTTTAAGAGTATTAACATTGAGCCGAGCATTGAAAGCAGATGGCGAAATGGCAATAAAAATATATCTAAAAATAGCAGTTACATACCCACATGAAAAGACACTCAAATAATTTTAACAGTTTTTCATTTGACAAATTTTTATTATAAAAACTATTACAACTAGGACATTTACTGAAAAAATCAATATCACATTTCCGTAACAACTCATTTGCAGACTTGCACATTCCGCTGAGAAGGCAGTTTATCCCATATTCGGTTCGATGGAAATCCATTTTAAATATTTGCTTATTTCTAGAGTTTTTTGATGGAACATGCAGGCTAAAAATTTAAGAAGCTCCGGAGCATCGATGATATATATTGTTAACAAGCTTGAAGAATATCTGTGTAATTTCTCCTATTTTCCAGAAATAGAGAAAGTAATTCCTCGCAGTTGATTCCATCATAAGGGATTCCAAGTTTGAGACCGATTCGTTTTAGAAATTTTGTCTGCACTCTCTCTAAGCTGTCTTTGTTTGTTTTATAATAGGGTTGCCAAATTGGGTTAGTATATTCCAGCATGGATCTAACAAGAGCACAAAACAATTTTTTTTTGGATAAAAATATTATTACTTTCAGACAGAGCCCTGAAAACAGATCCCAACATTCTCGTGGCCCTGATGCTGATATTCCTCTCAATGTGAAAACTAAAAGAAAGCTCGGAATCTAGCCAGACCCCAAAATCTTTCACTAGCTGCACTCTTGCTATCTCCATTGAGTTGATAGAATAATATTAAACATAATTGGGTTTTTAAGTTTGGAAAATGTGATGATTTAATAATTATCTTTGTTCAAGTCTAAATTATTGTTTTTACACCAATTGAAAAAGCCATCAAGCTGATTTTACAATAAAAAAAAGTCATTGGGATTGATTGCAATCTTCAAAATCTTAAAATCATCTGCATATCCTAAAAACTCACAAGTGTCATCAAAGATGGTTTTTATATCATGTATAAGGGCATTAAAAAGGGAAGATAAGTGTTGTCCGCCCTGCGGTTCCTCAGATGTAACTAAAATTTCAGGTGAGATGTGGGTAGCTTTTTATTTCGAATGTTCGCCTTCTTTCCTTTAAATTGCTCTCGAACCAAGAGAAAAGAGGCCCATGTATGTCTAATGCATGTAGTTTTGCCAGAAGGATGTTCTGATCCACGCCGTCGAATAGTTTCGAGAAATGAGAATAGATTGCATCAACCTGATACTTACTCTCAAAGGCACCCAACAGAGTTTATTCATAAGCCAGCAAATTAGACACAACTGGTTCAGTAATAATTATGTTTTTAAACAGAGGGAAACCACTCTGTCTGCTACCAAAAACTCAAAAGTTTTTGATGTTATAGAATTTTCTTTTGCTTTATAATTATTTTTTTCTGTTCTATTCCCATCTTTGAAAACAGGTGCAAGATGAGACTTTTTCCAAGCAGATGGAAACACTTCCGAAATGAGTGATCCGTTGGAAAGTTTAGAAAAAATCTCAGCTTTACAGAATCAATTTTGTTAAAAACATCTAATGTGGACAATTTTATAAAGCTTACACTAACAAATTTTTCACAACCAGAATTCAAATCGGTAGAGGAATCCTCAAATTCTGAGTCTACCGATGAAAAATGCTGTCTAAAGAATTCTGCAACGTCTTGTGAACTGTCAGTTTCATGGCCTGCCAAGGACGGTATTTAGGATATTCAATATTACCTCTGACATAGTTCCAGAAATCTTGTTTATCATGCATTTGATTTTCTATGCTTTTCATATATTCTTTATGGCATACACTTGGAAGTAATCGACACTGAGATCTGAGAATACCATTGTTTTAATCATCCTGTGATTGAGTAATTTGAAACTCTTTATGAGCTGATTTCTTTTGCATGTTTAAGCTTCTCAGGCCATTCAACGTGAATCTACTAATCAAATCTTTATGGGAGCACCATGTTTCATGTTTCACTCCTCACGTACTTCACTTGAGATGCCAGTCTATCAATCACATTATCATTTTTGCAATAATTCTATAAATTTTGCTTTTATTACATTAGATAAAGCAAAATTCACATAAATTTGTGTTGAGCTATCATTTACTTTCGTCACTAGTACGTTATGGGATATTCTACCACGGAAATAACATTTTCGGCTAAGGTAAAATATGACGAAAGTTGTTCATTTTTTAATGGTCATAGAAAATTATATCATTGAAAATTGCATTTTTAAAATCAAGATATCTGGCTTTTTTCATTTAAAACAAAAGACCAATCAAACGCAGGGTGCGGCACATCAAGCCTAATAATAGGGTCACAAACATTAACTTCTATATCACAGTGGTTACAAAACAGTAGGTCCAGAAGTTATGTAATTTGGAATACCTATCTATATGTGGTAAAGCCCTAGATAAGCAACACAATCTGTAATAACCATAACCTTCTTTGTCAAATTTCCTTCCGGAATAGACCCATTTTGCGTCATCTGCCATGTAACATATAATATTCTTCCCCATTGCCAGTCGGGATTCAGGAAGGGGTTTAGTTTTACCACAGCACTTTTGCAGGTGACAGATGATATTTATTGTAAGAGATACGTGACGCGTGACGCCTTCGCCAGGGCGCACCTGAATTCTAGAACATACTTGTTATTCGGGAAAAGAGACTATTGCGTTTTTCTGGATTTTACAGGAATGATTTAGGATAAATAAAGGCCAGGATTAATTAGTAGTTTTTAGTTTTGAGATTGACTGTTATACGTTTTAGATAGTGAATACTGTAAGAGTTAAGTTGATTTGAGTTCATTAGTGAAGGAATTAGTGTCAGAGTGTTATAGTAACGTTGAATAAATTATTGTTGTGTTAATTGGATGTTGAGTTTTGAATCAACGGACCCAAGATTTCTGTCACGCACGCCAGAGCCGTGACATTGGTGTCAGAAGTGAGATATAGTTCGAGTACTAGGCATATACAGAATGTTCTGGAATTTTCCTCAAACTCTCTTCGAATATCTTTCCTGGTCTTTGTTTGTTCCAAACACGTCGGTGAAGTCACAAATTGGATAAATTGCTTAATTGTCGAATAGAATGTTCTAGAATTTTCTTGAAATGTCGTTTCCGATTGTCGATTGATATAGCAAGCACGTCGGTGAAGTCAAAAATTCGAATTCGATAACTCCCTTGGTTTCCAAATAGAATGTTTTAGAACTTACTTGAAAATTCACTATCAAAGTCAAAATTGGCTATACAGTCACTTCCAGGGTAATTTCCAGAATCGGTTAAATCTCTATTTGTGATTGTCACTGCTTACAGTAAATATTCGCACGACTCTGGGGTGCGTGACAGAAATCTTGGGTTCGTTTATTTCAAAATCAAAGTCCAATTAACACAACAAAAATTTATTCCACGTTACTACACACCCTGACACTAATTACTTCACTAATTAACTCAAACAACTTAACTCCTTACAACTTTCACAATAATCACAATCTAAATTGTATTGTATTACAGTCAATCTTAAACTCAAAAACTACTAACTAATACCGGCCTTTATATATCCGTGATCTATTCTTGCTTAATCCAGAATAAACGCGATAGACCTTTTTCCCGAACAGCACTGTAAAAATCTAGAATTCTCCTATCCGATTCTGTATCTTCTGGCGGAGGCGCAGCTAAATTCCGTTACACTGCCCTCCTCTTAAGATTTCGTCCATCTGTCTAGATGTACAACTTTCATCTTACTCCTGGTGTCGCGCTGAACTCGATAAACCAAATCATTGATCCTCTTGATTATTCTGTATGGTCATTTCCATGCTGAAGACAATTTCGGCGACACTCCTTTCTTTCTTGCTGGATTCTACAGCCACACTAAATCACCTTCTTGAAATCCGGCTGAATTGGCTTCAGGTCGTCTTCATTCGGACACTGGCCAGCTGAATATGCTCCCGAGCTAAATCGTGTATTCCCAGAAGTTCTGCCCTTACTTCGTCGGCATAATCTCGAATTTCTTTTCGTTCTTCTTCAGGTATTCCAAACATCAGATAACAACGCAAGGTAACCTGAGTTTCCTTCCAAAAATTATTCTAGCTGGACTTTCACCTGTTGAGTCGTGAACATCTGCTCTGTATAAGCCATTAAAAATAGAGGCAAATGTTTGTCCCAATCTCGCTGGTTCTTTGCGAATACTTTTGCCAGGTGCTCCTCTATGGTCTCATTAAATTGTTCTACCATGCCATCAGACTGTGGATATGAAGGGTTGTCCTTGTCTTACGAATGCCATGATCTCACAAATTTTCTTATAGATCCTTGTGGCTTAGTCGCACACCATGACGACTAAAAACTTCGTCCACTAGCACCTGGGCAATAGTGATGGCTTCTTGATTGGGAATAGCGAAAACTTCTGGCCATTTACTGAAGTAATCCATGATAATCAAGATGTATTCGTTACCACGCTTTGACTAAGGGAGCGGTCCAGCAACATCTATCGTTATTCTTTCAAATGGAAAACCGACGTTGTACTGTTTCATGGGCCCCTGAGATCTTAGTTTAGGGCCTTTACTGGTAGTACAAATGTCGCATTTTTGGCACCAGTTTGTAACGTCTTCATAATAGTGAAATCAGTAAAAACGTTCCCGAATTTTGTCCAAAGTCTCGTTGACTCCAAAATGCAACCCTGAAGTTCCGTCATGTATTTTTTTTTTCAATACATCTTCTACTCGATCTTTTGGAATAACTAGATGGTTCTTAGTAGTTTTTCCATCGGCACTTTCCCAAACTCTTTTCAGTAAACTATTTTCCAGTATCAGAGAGTTCCACTGAGCCCACAGCGCCTTGTTAATCAAACTCTTGTTCGACACTTGCCTCCATTCTGGCCTACCTTCATCATTTTCTTTAAGATGTAGAATTTGCCCAATATCCTGGTCTGCCTCTTGATCTGCTCTCATTTGTTTGGAAGTCCATTTATCATCAACGATAAGACCCGTTCTTCTCACAGCTGGATCAGTGTTTTTCTCAGGCATATCGATTCTTTGACAATGCTTGCAGTCTTGTTTCCATGGCCGTCTAGACAGTGCGTCAGTATTTTTATGCAGGTTTCCGGATTCCCATTGAATATGTCCAAGCTTATGGCACCGGTAATATTTTACTCGATTGCTCGGCGTTGGTATTTGTTTGAAGTCGTTTCCCGTTTGCCTACCTTCTAGTGATCGTTTCTCAATTTTCTCCATAAAATTACTCACAACATTTCCGAAGCTGCCATCCTCTTTTGACGATCGTTTATCCTTTGGGTCTTCAATGGACACTGCTCGTATTCTGGGTCGTGAGGCACCAAAGATTGCTTTCAGTTCCAATGCTCGGACAAGGGCTTCGCTACTTTTTCTGAACTTAGATATTCTCAGGTTTTCTTGGATCTTGGAATCTCTGGGACCATCAATAAATGCAGATACTGCCATCCATTCTGCATGTCTTCCCCAACTGCTAGAAACGCCAAATTCACTAGCCTTTTAACTTCCGATTCGAATTCTTGTAAACTCTCGCTGCGTTTTCGAATTCTTGATTTAACTTGGTTCAGGCAGGTCCTCGTAGCGCCACGATCAGTGCTGTAGCTTTTTCTCAATCGTTCCATCCATTGGTATTTGCAGCAGCTCCAAATTGTCGGATATACATGGCCCAGGACGTAGAATTGTCAACATTTGGTGTTTTTATCTTCATACTAGAGAATACTCCAACATTACCTGGATTGATGGATTATATTTCTAAGTTATTCACCTTATCTTCAAGTGCTTGAACTTGCTTCTCAACTTCTTGTCTTAATTGCTGAACCTCGTCTTTAACTTCTTGAACATCATCTTTAACTTCTTGAACATCGTCTTTAACTTCGGCTTTTACTTCCTTAATCTTTTGGTCCAGGTTAGCGACAGATCCTTGTATGGTTTGAAATATTCTCTGCAGTTTTCCAAGGTCTTCTTGCCGTTCTTGTTGTCGCCTAACCTCTTCTTGTTGTCGCCTAGCCTGTTCTTGTTGCCGCTTAGCCTCTTCTTGTTGTCGTCTAGTTTCTTCTTCTTGTTTTTCTTTTTGTCGCCTGGCATCTTCGTCTTGTTTTTCTTGTTGTCTTTTGGTCTCTTGAATTTCTAACATTTTGCGTAAAAGTTCTTCAATTTTTTGTTCTTCCATTCGTGCTTGTTGTCTTGTATTGTATATAATGTAGTTAGTTTAAGATTTTGACTGTTATCTTTTAAATAAATGTGATGAACATCAGCCAATTTCACGGTGGCTGGAGATGCTCTCTTGGAAAACGGTTTCTGAAATCAGGATTTTACATTCATTTTCTTTCAGCCATTCGGGAATGCCTCAGATCCTAGAATAATTAATTATCAGATTCTAATTGTGCCACTCACAATTATTAATCATTTCCTTAAACCGTCTCTTTTGTGATAAAAGGACATGGCACTAAATATTAGAATCCTGGTGATCGGTCGATTTTTTTAAAACTGCAGTATGTTATTCTATTCCTGAAAACAAGCATTTTTGCTTATGGTCACTTCTTTGTACGAGTATGGGATGTCCCAGAAAATTGAGTTCAAAGTTTTTATATGAAATATTTCCTTTGAAGCATAAACTTATGTTTAACTGATCTGTTATGTGATCTTGCAACTTATACATCTAAGACAAAGCTATTTATGTAGTTAAGGACAAAAATTATTATACAGGGTGTCTCAAAAATTATATTTTTAACCAAACTACTCTCTAAAGAAAGCCAATAACCAAATCAACTGCTACAAAACTATAATTACCTAAAATATCAATAATAACTATAAACATTGTAACAATGCTCGCCAGAGATTATTTGAAGTAGCTGCTATTCCTCGGAAACGATTTGGATTTAATACTGTAGAAATAGATCAACAAATACAAAAATATTCCATATAGGCCCAGTTTCACAATTGGTGGTAACCTTGTGGTAACCTGCACTGGTTATCGGATATCGGACTCATATTTGCGGGATGACTACATGGAATATTCTGAAGCTTGACCAAAGATTTTGGCTAAACCACACATTATGAAACAGATATATTGTAGGTGTAGGTTACCAGTGTCTTGTGTTTACCGTTGGGTTATCACTGTTTGTGAAACTGGCCCCAACTGTGTTGTTAATACAACAGACCAATACATATTCAAAATCACTAAACCGATACATCAAACATTTGATATAAATACTTAAAACTCAATTTTTTTAAGCGTTATTTTGGTTATTGGCTTTTTTTAGACTGTAGTTTGGTTTAAAATAAAATTGTTGAGACACCCTGTATAATAATTTTTGCTCTTAACTACATAAATATCTTTGTCTTTAATGCATAAGTTGCAAAAATGCATAACAGATCAGATAACATAGTTTATGCTTCAAACAAAATATTCCATATAAAAACTTTGGACTTAATTTTCTTGAACATCCCATACTCGTACAAAGAAGTGACCATAAGCAAAAATGCTTGTTTTCAGTTATAGAATAACATGCTGCAGTTTTAAAAAAATCGACCGATCACCAGGATTCTAATATTTAGTGCCATGTCCTTTCAGACGTTCTTTTCATTAAATCTGTAGGCTGTTTGTACGGCCAAAGTCGACATTGTCCGTAGGTACTTCTTTCACAAATGGATGAAAATCATCAAGGCTATTTGAAGTACCTAAGTCAAAAAGATGGAATAGTTAGCATCTTCTCTGTTCGATGAGGAAGTAGAAATTTGTTTTTAAATCATTTTAGAGTTCTGCGAAACATCAACAGGGCATACAGAAAAAAATCACTTATCTGAATATAATTAATTCGATGCAGAGACAAAGAATTTTCATAATCCTTTTTATCAATCGGCAATCAAATAGGAGCGTACCAGAGGCGCAATCAATCAAAATACGCCCAATTGTAGATAGCTGAGCAAATATATTTGGTAGCATAAACTGGAAACAGGATAAACAGAAACAGAGTTTAATTACTTTGGCAAATAATCAAAAATAAGTACCGGAAAACATAAGGGTAATTTAACGATGTTGGTAATAAGCGCTTCCATATGCCTTCTGATTAATAAGCTTTAATATCACATTGAAATGTGATAAGGATTTGTATAAAAAGGAGAAGTACCGGAGTACGGATATTCATTTTAGTCAAAACAGGTACTGCAGTGAAAATCTACAATCCACAAAAAAAGAAGGTAGGACAATTGTGTTTTTAAAATAATATCAATTAAATAATCGATTAGTAGAGTATGGATAGTTATTGGTTGACCATAATCTGCTCAAAACTAGGAATAGATGAAATTCTGTAGCACATCAAAGTATTTCATGGTAAAAATACTTACGTGTTTTTTTTATTATTGTAGACAAAATGAATCGACTAATAGCTTTCTTAGCCATGATGGTAGGATTTACCTTGGCTATAAGCATCCCCAATAAACACGTTTCTGCAGAGTTAAGGAAGGATCCATTAGCTGCTCTTTTAAATCAACTTATAAGGGAAAAGCAAGTCTATGAAGAAGTTGAGAGGGAGTTGAAGGCTCAATCAGGTACTTATTGGTGAGCAGACACTTGAATTATCTATCTTCAAGTTTTTTTTAGTTCTTAACAAGCACGACTCAAATACCTATAATCCTAGTAAAAGATGTGCATACTTTGGAGATGATAGTTGTGCAACAGGTAATTTGAACAATGATTTTTTTAATATCAAGTTTTCAATATCATATGTTCTGATTTTATGTAGGTGGTATTCCTGGAGCTGCTTCTGATAGCGACTGGATACACGGCGGATGGAGTCCAGGAAAACGATGTGCGAATTTCGGGGATGATGGATGTGCAACTGGTGGGAGAAACACTAAAGTACCACAAACGTAAAAAAGAATATAATGTTTTTTACAGGTGGCATTCCTGGAGCCAATACTGACAACGACTGGCTTAACGGGGGATTCAATCCTGGAAAACGTTGTGCTAATTTTGGAGATGAAGGCTGCGCCAATGGTAAGTCCTGATTTGGTTTCGAGTGAAAGTTTATTTTATGCAGTATGTTTATAGCGTTTTAGATAGTTTCCAACCCCTTTAGGGCAGGGCTAGGTCAAAACTGAGCCCTGCACTGGAAATAGTCGGTATACCGTGATTCACATTTATTTATATTTCTCTCTTGCCAATGAAGCCTGATAACAGTTGGAGAGGTATTATTCTAGCTGCCTCAGCCTGCAAGATGTTCACAGAGAATGTACAGTTGTTTCCTCATACTCCATATAAAGTCTGCACTAGGCAACTTCTTGAAGTCCAATCCTGTGCATGGGACGTTTAAGTTTACAATATCCAGTATATATCTACCATTTATGTTTTTTAGCTTTGTTCTGCTGAGCTCTAGTACTCTGTGAACCATTCGTTCCTTTAGGAATCTTATTGTGAGTGCTTTTGCTTGGGTCATCTTGAGGTAAATTTAGCCAATGTTGTTTAGCTTTGTGCTCCACCTAGCTTGTTATCATATGACTAGCAATAGGTATTATGAGAAACGCACGGCACTGGCTTTGATCCTATAATATTGCTCTTAGCTCCCTTTATGATATGACTAAGATTGATTGTCATTTCAT
The DNA here is from genome assembly GCA_917834065.1 of Ceutorhynchus assimilis. Classification (NCBI taxonomy): domain Eukaryota; kingdom Metazoa; phylum Arthropoda; class Insecta; order Coleoptera; family Curculionidae; genus Ceutorhynchus; species Ceutorhynchus assimilis. The sequence goes on along the minus strand of OU892277.1, from coordinate 15,966,681 downwards.
TGTCTTCTAGGTCTTGGCATTCATATTAGCGTTATTAGGCTATGCTCCTTCAGTTCTCTTAGTCTTAGAGCTTTCTGGCAAGTTCCAGACCGTTTAAGAATTGCAAATAGGGGAGCTGAGCGCTTTAAAGCTGTCAGAACATGATAATTTTTCAATGGTTTTGCGTTTGTGGGGTCAATCATGCTGGCTCTTGCTGACCTAAAGCAATTTCAATGGCATATACTTTCCCTTTAAAGATATATAATATACCCTGGACTGATTATGATGTCAAGTTTCGAGCTTTCCTGATGTACATCGGCTCATATCCCATTGTCCATTTTCGATCTATCCGTAAGCAGACACAAGTCTGCTTTTAGTAGGGAAGCTTCATGCTACTCCAAATTCTTTCTGTAGCTGTACTTGCCAACCAAATCTTTGTTGGATTTCTTTTACTTATGTTGTTCCGCATCCATCATTCTGCCGCGCATTTATACGCCTACTGACCTTTAAAAATAGATTGAATTTATTTCGAGTTTTTTATCTTCATAATTAAACTGGTTTAAAGCTTTCGCTCGGGTTGTTTTGATTTTTTGATATATGGTCCACCAGAATAATAATATGAGTTTCAAGTATATTATTGTATCATTATCCTTGTTACGTTTTCACAGGTCTTCTCTGTCTCGAGCAATTATTATTATTGTAGACATAAAATGGTAATCAGGTATAACTTTAAATAATACCCATGCATATTCTTCCCGTTCTGGTGTTTACCTATCTGTTCTTGCTCATGCTAATAATAGAAATATACTTAGAGTTGACAATGTCGTGCAAGCAGTTGAATTGTTATTTCTTCCATTTCGGTTATTGTGTAATATAATAAATTTTAAGGTGGTATTCCCGGGGCTGGTTCCGACAGTGAATGGATAAATGGCGGATTTAGCCCTGGAAAACGCTGTGCTAATTTTGGGGATGATGGATGTGCAACTGGTAAGAAAATAGTTCTTTTTTACAATTAATAGTCTTCAAACCTTATCTCTACTCAAGGGGGAATTCCTGGAGCTAATATCGACAACGAATGGTTAAATGGAGGAGGATTTAATCCTGGAAAAAGATGTGCTAATCTAGGAGATGAAGGATGCATGAATGGTAAAGATTTATCAAATTAAATATATTTTCAGCTAATTTCGCATTGAATTCAATTAAGGTGGAGTAATGGGAGCCGGCACTGATGCTGACTGGTTGAACGGTGGTTTCAACCCAGGCAAAAGGCGATAAAGACACAGCCTGGATACTTAAATTTGCTGTCGTGACTATAAAAAAATAAATGTTTATTAACTTTTGAAAAAATAGTCTTATTTTTTAATACCAAAGATTGTTATAGTTAAATATTCCTTTGCAGTTCAGGGACATACTTTGCAATGGCATTGATTAATTTTTATAACTTCCTAGAAAACATTTATATAACTTCATAACATACCTACATACATACATACATACAAATAGAAAGGTTTTTTTTTAGATATAAGGGGTGTCCCAAAATGACATTGATTACAATTCTGTTGAAGGTATCTTTCGTTTGACAAAAAAATTGCCATTGTTCGCGAAAACCGCATCATCCTTCTAACTTCAATAGCAACCGAGTTATACCTCATGTAGGTACAACCCAAAAGGGACACCCTGTAAATGCGAGCATCCACCCTTAGATGGACGAGTCGGGCTAACCATCAGACGGGACCACAGGCGCCAGACTGTGGTGCCAGAGGGATTCGCAAACTTTAGAATAAAAATGCTTTTATTTTGAATCTATCAGCATTCTATCAACATCGGCGTCTCAGTGACGCGAAAAGCCCTCCCAAAATATCGGGATGATTTGAATAATTTATCATTTGAAAATAAGGTGCAAAGGCGAATTCTCGAAGATAAATAAATGGATACGCTCTATACGAGACACATGATATTTTTTACTTCCGCTATCCACAAGTGCCAGAAAATTAAATGTTTAAAGTTTTATATTAATTACAGGGTATTCATGGAAAAAAATTCTGCTTTCTTGGGGAAAAAGGCGCAGTGTAGTTTTTATTTTGCGATTTTCGAGTATTTTCGTAAAACCCAAACCCTTGCATACCTGCCTGCGAAGGTGAGTAAAAACTACGCGAAAATGTTTGGGGGAAAACGTCTTGAAATTTTCAATGGCAACAAATCTTAGGAAAAGGCGGCTGTTTTTCAGAAAAAACTTGAATTGCTTGAAAAGTGAAACTGAATAAATACCGGCTGTCAAAGCGCGAAATTCACTTTGCGAGGGCTGAAAAAATCTTAGCTTAACCATATTTAACTTATATAGGGATTTATATTTATTGGGTGTATTAGATGCAGTGTCGTCGAAAGAGGTTACACTTCTTAATTCTTTGGCATAATTATCTAAAGCGTTTTGGGCCTCAATATTGTTACGATTGTTGTTTATTAAATTAATATTAGCCACGGATCAAACTACTTGTGAAACAATTTTACTTGCGACATGATTTGAAATAGATCGAAACCCTCGTGGAAAACAATTCAAAACCTCCATTCAGGTTTTTTAAGCAAGCAATGTTAATTGAAAAAGTGAAAAATAACACCGAAGCAAAACCATCTTAGGAGCAGTGTTTGTGCGATTTTAGCTTTGCTTCGAGATTTTTTTTCAGTTTGTCACGATTAGGCTAATTACATCAAAATTGCTGTCTCTAGACCTTTGACAAGCAGCTTAATTCGACTTTGCTTTGCATGCCAAAATATAATAATTGTCATTTAAATCAAAGGTGAAGTTCAAATAATAGTATATAAGCTTCGTTAATGCAAATTCATTAAGCGAGTGACATATTTTTATTTTAGAAAATATTATTAAATAGATGCTTGTTATGTGTGAAGTTTAGATAAAATCTGTCAATTTGATTAACGAAAATTATCCATTCATTTCCGTTAATAAATTAAATTATTTTATTGATTCAGAGAGAAACGGCGATTCGAAATTCCTCTATTTGTTTTTCGCTGTCCATTTTCAGTTGAGTGCATTTCTGCCTAAGAATGCACGTTAGAAACTGCCCCGGAACTAGCAGGTTCACGACATCGACATCTCAAATGCAGGAGATAAACTATAGTGTCAATATTAATAAGATCAAGGGATAATCTTCAAAGCAGGTCATTACTGCTTTTCTAAATTTTTTAAATTCTTTCATTGACCTAAATTCGAGTGGTAGGTGGTTGTATAACTTGACGCTCTCATGTCTTTGTTCAAAGTTAGTCTAAGTAGGAAGGGGATTGCAGTTTGCTCAGTGGATCGTTCAGGGGCATAATTAGCAGCATTTGGATTTATTTGCCCTTTATGAATAAAGCAAACAGACTCTAGGATAAAGATAGCAGTCAAAGTTAAAATTTTGTGCTTCTTGAATAATGGTTTGCACTGTTCCCATAATCGAACAACCCGCTTCTGGATTCGGAATACTGAGTCAAAGCTAGTTTTGGAACAGTAGCCCCAAAAGGCCACACCGTACCTTGTCCGAGACTCAAACAGAGCATAATACACCATTTTTGCTGAGTACAAATTGAGTGCCTTAATAACTATCTTAAGAGCAGAACACGCAGATGAAACACATACATGTGTCATAAAAAACGCTATTCTGTTACCGTTACCAACTTATGCACATACTGTTCTTGGGTGCAAAGGTCCTAGGTCCTACAAAAAATAAGAAAAACAAAATTAGGTCCCAAAACTCTATTTATTGAAATTTTTTATTTAAAAAAAAAGAAGTTGAATCAATAACCAGTGTGATCTCCCCTGTTCTCGAGGCACGCATTGAACCGCCTTAGCATGAGAGAATCAGCTTGTCTATCTGCTCTTGACGAATATTGTCCCACTCCGCCACAATCAGTTTTTGAAGGGTTATCGGGCTTCTAGTGCGATGTCGGCGAGCGTTATCATCCATAAAAATAAAATTTGGCCCAAATTCATTTCTCCGGGGTAGAACAATAATTGGCCTGATAACATTTTCGAGGTAGATGTTTTCCATCAGCAATGTATGTGAATAAGAGGAGTGCGGTAATCATGCATAATGCGCCGCCAAAACATTACTGTTCCTCCTTGATAGGGAACCACTTCTTGAGGAAAAAGCAAACGTGCTGCGCGTCCTGGTTCTCTCCATACCCTTACATGGCGGCTGTCACTTGCCAGTCCAAATCGAGACTCGTCAGAAAAAAGGACTGGAATTTGTCCATTGAGGTAAAAACCAGTTTCTGTGATAACGGCTGCATTCTAAGCGGTCATCTCTATGTCCTCTAGTAAGACTAGGCACTCTTAATGGTCTTCTCGATCGCAAATTGGCACCAGCCAGCCTCCGCCAAATTGTAAGCCTGGAAGTGAGTCTACCGTACGTTCGTCTGAAATGCGTTCTCATCGCTGTGACACTGATATTCCGAATATGTCGAACAAAAGTGGTTAAATATCGATCCTCCCTTCCGTCTGTAATACGAGGACGCCCACTACCAGGTCTCCTATTCACATCTCCAGTTTATTGGATCGCACTATTCTCATGACAGACGATCTGGGAATGCTAAGTCTCGCTGAAATCCTATGATTTGACCAGTCTTGTTGGTGTAGAGCGATTATTCTGGGTCTATCAAAACCGGAAATTCGATGTCCAGGCATTTTTCAACAATTGAGAGCAACGAATACTTTTCGAGATTTAGGAAAAACTGACAATTTTTAACAAATGCTATAGTTAAGAAAAAGATAAGGTATGCATTTTTGATAAAAAACAGCATTTTATACCAGATTATTTCTAACAAAAAATTATTTTGATAAAGGTCTCAGGTTTGGTTTTACAGGGGGTCCAAGTTTTTTGACGCTGTGTGTAGTTAAGGTTTAAGTTAGATAATGTGTTATTTTTGCTTCATACAGACAGGAACCAATTTTAACTGGAATTTTGGTCTTGGACGTGAAACCAGAGAGGACAAACCTAAGGCTGTTTGAGGGAGGCAGGTTACCTGATAACTTTTTGACGTCATCTGTATGCCTCGAACATAATGCAAATCTCCATAAGGCACCCCAGATGCGTCATCAAGTTACCCATTACCAGGCAACCTATTAACTTTAGGAACCTTGGGACAAACCATACTACTCATCCTCAGCAATGAACTTCTCTACTGCATGAACAACTTTGATGAGAAGTAAGGAGTGGACCTGTCACCTGGGGAACATGAAAGAACGAAAAATCCTGTCACCTGGGGAACATGACAGAACGAAAAATCCTCACATCAAAGTTACAAATGTGGCCAGATGTGAATAACCTACAGTATTCGAATACCTGTAAACGAAAAATCGGCAAATCAAAAAAACAAGAAATTATAGTTTCAAACAACAAAATTGGTGAGACTCTCAAACTTTGAACAGAGAACAAGTAGCTCCAAAGTGAGACAGAAAGCTACCAAACATCCACTACCGAGTTACAAATAGTGATATAGCATTTGACAGACCAAACTGGGGTACCAAACTGAGGCGAAAATGCCTCCCGTTATAAGTATGAAGTTGATTCAAATAATGTTATGTCAAGTGAATGCAAACATATCAACGATCAGTGATTCAAAATTCAAAATCAAAGAAGTTGGCTGCTTAACAATAAAACCCGCATTTCACAGAGATAATAAATTAGAAATTGAAAATATTTTCCTAAATAATAACTACCCAGTAGCCTGAGATATTAATCAGTATCAAATTGAGACAAGCCAAAGCGTAAACATTGGAGAGAAGATAAGTGAAATTCTCATTTATATCTTGCGTATCAAACAATACACAGAGGAAATTTGAGAATTTAAAACCTGATTGCAAAATCAGATTTATAAATGGTAACGTGTGTGAACCGCGAAGTGATACGTGTTCGAACGAGGCAGTATTTGGAACTGTGGTGTTTCAGGATCGGTATGTATTTATTCATTCCGTACATGTATATGGCACCTAGCACAATCCCATTGGTCAGATTTAAAATTTAAACCAATTGAACTTCGAGTGCTATACGCGCGTACGGAATGTAAATCAGTGCTATATGCAGTTACGGAATGTCATACCTAGTTATTGCAGTAGAAAATTTTGTTAAGCTGAAAACGAGTTGAGCGTCAATTATTCTTCAACTATAGGTATCTATTTTACATTACATTACAAACATGCGGTGTATCAATCTAAGTTCCGGAGAGCAAAGCAAAGAAAATATACATACCTAGTATCAGAGCGAAAGCGGAAAGCGTCAATATGTTTATTGGATAATATAACAAAACAAGAAAGCTTTATACAAAATCAGTGATCTAGAAGTGCCAAATTCGCTATTTTTAGAAAGCATAAGATCAACAACATTCTGCAAGTTGATGGTCATGGTGAATTTTTCAAAGACACAAATTCTTCCACCTATCTTCTAGCGTCATTTTCAGTCATTAGGTTTGCTCCATAGTTTCCAGGACTCTGATCAAAATAGGTATTTATAATTCAAAGGTAGTAAAGTTGTCGTAGCGTGCATGGCGATTTCAAACACCGAAATAACTACAAGAGATCTGATAATGTAATAATGTCGGCGAAGCAATGCCATTTCTTGTTCGAAACATTTTTGAGAAAATCGAAAGAGAGGACGCAATACCGAACTCCATAGAATTATTTATGTAAGCTCGACAATTACAAAAAAAAAAAAAAAAAATTAAATCTGACCAATGGAATTGTGCTAGGTGCCATATACATTTACGGAATGAATAAATGCGATCGGTATGAGTATATAGAAAACAATCGTGGTGATGAGTAATGGAGATGAAACAGCATTGGATGAAAACTATTTTTCCGCAAACTTTTTTTTAAAGAAATTTGAGTACATATTTCTAGACCCGCAGAACAAGATACAGAATATTTTATAGTAAATACATGACAACAAACAGCCGAAATGGATGAAGGTAATAAAATAATAAAGGACTTCATGAAAAATATAAGACAAGAAATAGAAATGGGAAGGTCAAAGACAGAAAGCAAAACAAGAAGAACAAAACCGGCTTGCAGCAGAAGACCGAGAACAGAAAGAAAGACAAAAAGTGGAAGACCGAAGACAGAAGAAAAGACAAGAAGAGGAAGACCAGACAAAAAGCAAAAAAAAAAAAAAGAAACGAGAAAGAACGAAGACAGAAAAAAGAAAAAGTAGAAGCCCGAAGACAAGAAGGGTCTGTCCCAAGATAAGAAAAACAGAACCGGCATCAGGAAAATTTTTAATTTTAGCGAAAATGGACCGTAAATCTCTGACGAGCAAACCAGACTCGAGAAAGTCTTGCTAGGGCATGATAATTGATTCAAGAATGCAATCAGAGAAGTACGTGAAGAAGTTGGGAGTATTTGTTAGGAAGTTGGAAATGTTCATCATGAAATTGGAACTGTTCGTCAGGAAAATGAAATAATTCGAAAAGAAATAGATAGTTTGGAGAAAAAAATTAAAAGGTTAGAATGTGACTTTAGATCAGGAAATTTTATAGCTTCGCAGGCGGTATTGAAGTTAAGCCACCTCCATACGACGGACACACATCGTGAGGCGTCAGCTCGAGACTGTTGCAATGGCTTATGGTTAAAGCTCCGATGATATGGCTACAGGTCTGTTCTCACATAAGTCTCTGACAGTTTGCAAACTGTCAGTAAGCATCGCCCATACGTGTTTTCAATGCCGGCCTTCCAAGATAAATCGGTAACTTAGCTGAGCGACCCAAAGCAGCAGCAGAAATGTGAAAAAAACTAGTAGCCGAAAATTTCATAAATGGAATTAGAGATATGGATGTAATATTAAAGGTGAGCACCAGAAATAATCAAGGGACCTTGAAAGAAGGCACCAAATGTAATATATGGCTGCGGAAGAAAACGTGACTCTAGAATACGGCAGATCTCGCTCAGCCTTCAAACCAGGAAGACTAGAATTCTTTAACCTAATGAGGCTGGTGGCTCTAATGAATTCCAACATTGCCAAGAAGTTTAATGCGAAGCCACTTTCATGGGGGGTTACTTACTCTCCGCACAGTGATTCGGGAGACCACAAATTGACATGATGGTGAAACAGAAGTCGACGTGAGATTAGGAAGCATTGGGATCTATCACACCGTAAAAACTACAGAAACTGTGAAAATACACGGCAATACCGAACAACTTATATGTGAGCAGTAGTAGAATGATTTTGGGAGCTCCTCACAATAAATACCCCGTTAGGAAGACCTTGATAAACTTACAAGGAATCATACAATCATACCACCCCGAATAACAAACTTTTGCCATCATAAAACTATCCGAATACCCAAGGGCGAGGTCATAGGCACTTATGAGACTGTCAGAAGAAATAAATCAGCCAGCGACAATTCGACACTTTGCAAAAGTAAAAGCAAAAATGTCAATTCGTTCAATAAATTATTAGTGAAGTGAGTTTCTAGTGGTTCCGCGGAATCCGTGACATTTAATAGTTTAAAAAATTATAGGTGAGTGTGACGATGGGTTTTTTTTTCTGTGTTTTTTCTAGTTATCATTTGACAAAAATCATCTTTCAGTCATACTCACCCTCTCTGGTTTGGTTATTGAATGAATTAATGAATGAAAGAGTGGGCGGCCGCGACCGTGGTTATTTAATAAGTTTATTTTGTTGAATTTGCGTATTTTAGGCTAATGGATACCTACAGATTCATATTTTCACGCTCATTTTGTTGTCCATGCCTTTCTCACACTGCGAAACTTTTTTCAAGCCGTGGAAAGAAACGTAAAATAGATGTCGGCAATTCGATAAATACAAGCTTTAATATTTATTTGGTCTACCCACTTCTAGCTTGTGGAACTAACACTTAGTATTAACAAATTTTGTAAAATTTAATCCGCCAATGGTTCTCAAACTGTTTGTCTGATTTCATTTGGATAAAAAAATTATGATGAAACAGTTAAATCACGTGCCTATACAATATCTGAAGTTTACTGCATACTAAAAAAAAAATCTGTCAAGTGCGCAGCCGGTTAAATAGAATTGCCCAGAAAGAACAAAAACATCATCAATTCGATAGAAAAGCAAATCTTTTTAATAGACCCATGAATTGGGATGCAGCCGAACCGGAGAAAAATCATGTTATGGTTCAGTGAAGCATATGGTTATTTTGTTTACTAACAATTTCTTATTTCGTTTTTACTGTTTATGCACCAGCTTAAATGTTTTTACTTCACGGTACCTTTTTTTTAACTTTAAAATCATTCTCGGGATTTAAAAAATTTATATAATTTTTACCTCATAATGGCTAAATCTTAAACTTGGATTAGCTTGGCCAGAAGTAGTTTTCCTAATTTCATCAGCAAAGCCCTCACTTTCAAGAACTGGAATCTGCGCTTGTACCAAAAACAATTTTTCTTTTTCGTCCATTCCAACGGCTTCCAAAACTTTTCCATGTCGCTTGTTGATTACGGAATACACTTTTCCTGAAACAAAATAAAATGGGATAGGTTAAACAAAAACTCTGATAGAATGATAAGTACCTACACGTAGAGTATTAAAATGGAATAAACCAGTGACATAATTCTTGAGGGAAAAACTGCCTCGTCCTTACTTATGTTTTGATATCTTTTGGCACCAGAATTAAAAAATCTTAAAAATTAAATAGCTTTTATATAGTGTTGCTCTTTTTACTACGATTGCAACATTTCTTGAGACTTAGATTTGCACTAGCTTCATATTGCCACTATTACATAAATACATTAGCAATCATTAATAATAAAAGCCTTATCAAACTTTTCAAACCTATATGGCCTCTGGAGATTCACTTATTTACAACTTAGTATTGAAAGATGCTTTGTGACTTATTAAAGTTGACTTAACTTGACTTATTAAAATGTCGAAAAATAATTTATACAGGTCAGTATTTGACCTTCCATGCATTCAAACTACTACCAAACCTGCAGTTATCGTGTCATTACCTGTAAAAGGACAAAATATTTGTTATAATATCGTTGCCGAAAATCGTGAATATTAGAAAAGTTCTCAGTGCAACACTTAAAATCACCTGTCAAGAGGGTCTAACAGAGCATATAGAGCAAATTAATTGTGTCTCTCACTGACGTAGATAAATATACATTATGTGTTAAATAGGTTCCATATAATGATGTTATTATTTCCAATGTCTCCGATGGTTGCAAGCATTGCGAAATCTGTGATTTTTTTAAAAATAGTTCATGAATATAAACACGTAGATCAATGTTGGTTATCGGAAACGCTTTTGTCATTTGCGCAATTTGAGACACGTTTAGCACATAAAAAAATGTTATCATGATTTATATTGCAAAATGCATTTTACAAGGGCATATATGTTGCTATCGTTATTCTACATTTATTTGCATTTATGTTACTTACTCATGGTACTTGTAGTTTTTGAAATATGGTGTGTATACCCCAGGAATAACCGAATCTTGGGGGTAATTGAAAACCTGTAACTATTTACCTATTTTAAATAAATGATCAAGCGTTGGAGCAAATGAAAACATTTCGAATAATTTCTACTTTCCAAATGCAATATACGGTATCCGCCAAAATAAACAGTACCGAAATCTAGAGCTCTGAGTAATTGCGCACGCAAGTTGCATTTATCATATTTCGCTTACTTGGCATTAGTTATGAGGTTGACATTAAGTTAAGGTTGAAATCTTCGTCATTATGTATCTTTCAACTTAAGAAACAGTTTTTTTAGTAGAGCAATATTTCCGGTCATACGGATTTGGAAGGAATAAAGGCTCAAGTTTGAAACAAGTCTCAGAAAAATTTCAGCAACGACTCTTAATAAATATTTTCAATGATTTGCAGAATCGGTATGAAGCTTTTTTACGTCGCTATATGATGCATTTTTTGAACATATGCGCATGATACAAATTAATAAATCATATGATTTATATGTTCAGTACTGTTTATTTTGGCGGATACTGTATTTACCATCCTTCCAATCACCCCTGCTTCCATTCCCCCACATTGACATAATGTTCTGAGATTGAGCGATCTTAAGGTAACTTTCAAGTTTTTTTAGAGACTTCTTATTGAATTTAAAAAAAAAATCTGGATGAAAAGCACAGTAGTTTTCAGTAATTTATATAACATGGATTTTTTTCAATAACGTCGGATGACTATACTAGATTAGTTGCAATAATTCTTGTTGAATAACAATCCTCCAAACTTATGTCTTGTCTGAAAAAAACTAGACCTAAAAATTTGAAGGAAACCAAAAACTCTATGCAGGATGTCACTTTGGAAACTTTCCACTTATATTAGCGGCAAAATGGAAAATTGAAAAAAAAAAATAACAGGTCAACTATAATTTGGAGGGGGATGAGTTTGTATGCAAGCGATTTCAAACCTGAATGGGGTGGTATGATGAGGGTCAGAAGACCTTAAATTTTTTCTTTTTGTATAGGATATCAGAGTCATCTAAATTTTTGAGGCAAAATTCACTACTGCCCGAAGTGCTAAGTCATAGCATAGCTTATTTGAAAGGTTCTCTGACACACATTTTTTCCTCTCTGAGATAATATGAGTAGGAAGTTTTCAAATTGACACCCTGTATATGAAGTACTTTGTATATGAAATTACATGTCGGAGAAACAAAACGAACACGTGATACCGGATTGAAAAAACTCAAGAGCAACACACAACGAGGAGAAACAGTCAAATCGGGCATTGCGCAACACCTATGGTACAACCAACAAAGAACACATAGACAGAAGTACCTAAAGATCATCAGTAAAGCGCAATATTGGTCGTATATGCCAGAAAAAATAGTCAGCAAACAATCACGTGAAACAATCCAAACAAACTCTTACCCCCAGTTTCACAATGTGTAGTCACCAAATGGTTAAACGAAGACCAAAGGTTAATGAATAAAAAGTGTTTCACACAGGGGCGGATGGGCTCAGGCGGGACACCGGGACGATTCCCGGTGGGCCGGAGAGCCGGTGGGCCAGTTTAGAAAAAAAAATAAAATACGATAACAAACAATGCGCCGCAACTTGATAGAAAAAAATCACTTAGGGCGTAACTCGACAACACTCTGCTAATTCAACAGAAAGCACTCTTTGTTTTTTACCGTTTTTCACAAGGCGTAGAGCTGCCATCTAATATTGGAAAATATTTTCATTAAAATTTAGACTTTTTCTGTAAATTTACCCTTTTTCTGTAAATTCATACTTTAAGTCAGACATTACTGAGGACACTACAAAACTTACCGATAATAACCCGAAATTTTAATCAGATATAATCAAAGTTACCAATAATAACCCGATCAGTTTCTGTTTCAGTTAGTTTGCAATTGTAATCAGACATTACCGATAATAACCCGGTTAGTTTGGATTAGTTTGCAATTGTAATCAAACATTACAAAACTTACTGATAATAATCCGGGTTAGTTTGCACTTTCAATCAGAAATTATCAAACTTACCGATAATAACCCGGTTAGTTTGGGTAAGTTTGCAATTTCAATCGAACATAACCATTTTGTTTTCAAAATTTTTGTTAGTTTGAAATTACCGATGTTATAACCTGGTTCGCTTGCTATTTTAATCAGACATTACCAAACTTACCAATAATAACCCGGTTAGTTTGGACATGCTTCAAAATTTTTGTTTTTCGAAAGAAGTTATTCAAAGTCAATATTTTCCAAATGGTTGATTTTCGAAATGAAAGCATTCGGGAAAAAAATCGCAATTTTTGTTTACGAAAAATGAATATAGACATGTAATGTCTGCGAACTAACCCAAATTGCGGTACTTAAAGGTAATATCTGATTAAACAGAAAAAGTGTAAGCTTGAACTTGAAATATTTTACAATATCAGTATGGCTCTACGCTCTCGTATTATTGAGTCAGATAAGGAGGTATTTCTTTTTCTAAAAAAGTAGACTATTTAATACCCTATCCAGCGTTATTCACCTCCTGCTGAGATCCCGCAGGGCCGCATGAACAAAAACCGTCCCGGGCCGATTCAAAGTTGCCCATCCGCCCCTGAGTTCACATCATCTGGTCAAGCACCGCATCTTTCAGTTAACTTGGAGTTGAGTTGACCGTAAGAAAATTATGGGGTGGTTAAAATTAAACCAGAAATGGCCTAACCACAATTGGCTAACTGGCTAACGTCTTGTCAAGTCTTGTCTTGTTGATGGGTTGTTTTTCTGTATCGTATAATTTTTTTGTTTGTGTTCAAACTGAATATGAATTGAGGTATATGAAAAGAATGCATCGATAATGACGACGGAGGTGGACGACGTGCAAAAAAAACCTAGAATTGATTTCTTTGAAGAATATGATAAGAAAGATTCTTTTGATCGGTTTAGACTTGGGTTTAGATTATCACCAAGAACAGTAGAAAGGACGAGTGAAGATTGTGAAGAAATTACAGATTATTTTCCTTATTCATTTGAATCCTTTTTGTCATTATTTGTCAATCTTGACAAATTTATCTACGATTTATTACACTGAAATCATAAAATCTAAAAATTCTACTGATAACCTAAAAAAAATTAAAACAAAATATTGGTTAATTGACCAGCACATTTTTTTCTGCTGTGAAACGCAGGGCCGATCCTAGCAGGTGTGCAGCGCGTGCCCCGCACGCGGGCGGCCAAATCTAGGGGCGGCCGGAGGCCGCCTATATTTCTGTCATTCAAGATTCAAGTAAAACTTTTTACGAATTTCCCAAAATAGAACTACCACTAATAAAAAAAATAAGCCGAACTTTAAAAACTCCTGAAAAATGAAAATAAACCCCGATCTCCTGCATTAATAGAAAGTTCAGTGCAAAGTCAATATGTAGGCTCACGCATAATGTTTTAATTCTTGACACATCCATCATAAGATCGCATAATTTCTTATCTTTCCTAAATCTTCTTTGTTATTTCAAAATGTTCATTTTTGTTCCCCAATTCACCTAATTTTGCAAGAATAATTACTAACCGTCCACCAGAACTAGATGAATACTCCCGCTAACAATTCCCACTTTTTTTGGTATAGTATTTCCAAACTCAATTGGAACAAGGTACCTACCTATCCACAACAACAACAACATAGGAAAATGGGCCCACGATACAAGCAATTAATGGAAGAAAATAAAGGTCCTTCCGGATTGACCGGTTCTGAACACGAGCCAAATACTGATAAATCGGAAAATGATTTTATTTATCCCAGGAGAAGATACAAAAAACGACTTGAGAATGCACAACCACTCACAAACAGCAACTTTGTCGGCGGAGACCGAAAAGTATGGCTCCATCTATATAGAGTAAAAAGGGAATGTGATGAAAATGCGATACTTCGTTACATTAAAACCAAAGATGGTTTTGAAAATCTCCTGGTTACTGTCAGAGAACTCCCCACAGATCAAAACAAATTGAAGTGTTTTGTAGTGACAGCACCACTACAGAAAAAGGACACCATGTACGACCCAAACTTCTGGCCGAGCTTCGTTGGAGTGAAACGGTTTGATTTTGAGAAGCACAGGGCTTTTTTGAACACAGCAGGTGGTGATTTTTTAGATGGGACTTAAACAAAGCGTCATTAAAATGCAAAAAGCGTGTAAACATAGTATCAAATCTAGCTATAATGCATCTCAATGTACAGTGTCTAAAAAACAAAATTTTAGAAATTGAATCTATTAATTATAAGTATGACATAATATGTTTCAGTGAACACTGGTTAAAACTTCATGAAGCCGCTATCCTAAAGACTCCTCACTATAATTTTCTTTCCTTCTGTCGAAGGGAGCATGCTCACGGAGGTGTGGCAATTCTTGTAAAACAAAGCTTATCACATAAATTTAGGGCTAGAGATGATATTACAAAACTAACTTCTGAAATGCATTGTGAAATATGTGCGATTCAATCTACTGAATTAAAGCTCATAGTCATTACCTATTACAGACCCCCCTCAGGGGATTTTAACGCATTTTTAAGTATCTTCGAAGAAGTTTTACAAACTGTAAAGTCATTAAAATATAAATTGCTACTAAATGGGGACTTAACATTAACTTTGATAGTAGGGCTGATGAGAAAACACAACAATTCACAGACCTAATAAATTCTTATGGTCTTGAAATAATGATAGACTCTCCAACGCGAGGCCCATCGTGTCTGGATAACATTTTTCTAAATTTTCCTGGTTCTAAGGCATACACACTCGACCTCAATATTTCTGATCATTTGGCTGTGGTGGCGGAGATACCTTGTGGAATAGATGTGGATAAGGGTACAACAGTGCACACTTCACGGCCCATCACACAGCAGGGTATGTTCCGACTCCATGAGCTTGTTAGTGCCATAAATTGGGACTTTCTGACTCTATGGGGACAGAAGATAAATTCACATTATTTACTACGTTTCTGAAAAACAACACCGACTTGGCATTTCCTGAGATGGAGGTGAGACAACATAACAAAGGTCCAAATATAAAATGGTTCAATAATCAATTATATGAACAAAGAGATCTATTGCGTATTGTTTCAGGGGCTGCTAAGCAGACAAACCGGCCAGACCTGATTGAACTAGAAAGAAAAATTAAAAAATCCTACCGGGTCACTCTGAAAAAAGCCAAGCTGAATGCAAACAATGCTTACTTGCAAAACCATTATTTCAACCCTAAAGCGGTCTGGGATGTAGTTAGAGAAAACTCGAATATTTCCAAACAAAAAAATCAAAAAGTAAAAAACTGTTTCTCTCCAGATGATTTTAATAATTATTTTTCTAGTATAGCCTCAGAAATCATTCGAGACCTGCCAAACAGCCATACCTCTCCTGAGAACTATGTTATTAATTTCACCTCCAAGATATGTCTACCAACTCAGATGTTTCAGTTTCTCGAGCTCAGTATAAACGAGGTTAGGGATATAATAAAGCAGCTAAAAAACAAAAAAAGTAAAGATTTTTACGGATTTAATGCAAAAATTGTCAAATCCTTAGCGAGTATATTTGTCTACCCTCTCACGAAACTATTAAATATGTTCATTCGGGACTCTCTATTCCCATCTATCCTAAAAATAGCTCGTGTGGTACCCATTCATAAAAAGGGTCCAGAGGATGAGCTTAATAATTATCGACCTATTTCCATTGTGCCAGTGTTCTCAAAAATTTTTGAAAAAGCAAACAAGAATAACAAATTACTTTGATAATTTTGATCTATTTAGTTCAAGTCAATTTGGGTTTAGAAACCAAAAATCAACAACAAATGCTATAAATAAATTTGTCGAGATTATAAATGAGGGAATAAGTGAGGGAGAGTATGGTGGAGCTCTATTTTGTGACTTGAGCAAGGCCTTTGACTGCGTCTCCTTTGATATTCTGGCCATGAAGCTTGACAGGTATGGATTTTCATTGGAAGGTATTAAACTTCTAAAATCTTACTTAACTGGCAGATCCCAAGTTGTAATTGTGGGAGAAAATAGTTCATCGACATGTGAACAAAAATATGGTGTTCCTCAAGGATCGGTTCTGGGGAACAAAATATTGACAGTCCCATCGTTATATATTGTTCAATGTCTCCTACATGTCAGAAACAACATATCCGACTACGTGACACACGAACATGTTCACTCTCATCACACTAGAAACCGAGACAATATTTACACACCCTTTCATAGAATTCACAGAATAAAAACTGGAGTGTCCTACTATGGCCCTAAGTTTTACAATTTACTGCTACCTACGAAAATATTCAAAACTACTGTAGAAAACTATATGTTAAACAAATGTTTTTTCTCCACGGATGAATTTGGGAACAATAATTTTAACGATATGATTGTAACATTGTGATCCATAATGTATTTATTTATACTCAGCATATTATAATTCTCTCGATAATTCTACTATGCTACACTAAGCTGACTTGTGTAAACTTTGTTTGTAAGTAAATGCACCAATAAAATTATTATTATTATTTATTATTATAACTGGTGGCTTACTAGTCACTGAAAATTTCCATAAGAAATGCATTGCCACTAGTCAGCCACCAGTTATAATTTATGTTCACCTTGTTCCAATCACTTTGAGAAAAACTATACCAAAGACTTTCAACTGCAGGTGGGTATGTTCTGTAAGTAAGTATTACGAATAGGCACTGGGGTGTCTTGATTTTCCACAGGGCCCTATTTTTCACTATCGTACTTAGACCCAAGCCCAGGCCCTACTTAGTTTTAAGATAGTGTTTGTCATTATTATTCACCGCTAACATTCAAACAACTCATAGAAAACAAAAAATATGTTCCAAACCAGCTTTTTTTTAACTCTAAACGCTCAAAAACGTTCATTTTGAAGCTCGAAATGAACGCTTTTGGGCGTGGCACCAAAAAAAAATCTGCCTCCGGTGGCGCCTGCGGCGGGCTACCACCACCGGCGCCTACGTAAGGGTGCTATATCTCTATGGGGCGGCGCAATCGCTATTTGCACGCGGGCGGCCGATACCTTAGGATCGGCCCTGGTGAAACGCTATATGCCTTAACCATTGGTTACTGTATGTAAACGAATTAGTTAAGTGACCAAGAAGGTCACCAGACATTGTGAAACTGGGCGTTAACCTTGAATACTATCGGTTCCGAACAAACGATCCATCTTGTAATCTCACGATAATCGCGGTTCAGCTATTCTTCTCTGAAAGATGTACTACCTTTTTAGTTTTAAAGCACAGAGTCAAGAAAATTGCCATTCTTTTGCAATCACGATCGAAACGTTCTGTCAAAAATAAAAATCTACGTAATGGAAATTTGAAATCCAAAATTCAAAAATTTTACCTACCACCTCCAAATATATTGTAGTTTTAATGATTATTATAGCGACTGGATTGAGTTAGTTGAATTACAAAACAAAAGTGCTGATGAAAGCTTCATACATCCCAAAATGTTCTTTTCTGCATGTGATTGACTAAAAAAGTTTGTAGGTAGATACCTGATAATGTTCCGAAAAAAGTTTTACGTTTGTATTAGAATATATTATGATATTGAGTGTGTATTTTTGTGTAAGTGTGAGTAATATCTTACAGACAGTAACGGGTTAGAGGAATAAGCTGGCTGTTCATATTTGCAAAAAAATGCTGAGATGTTGGAATGAATATACACATACCAGTGATCGGGTCCGACTTTTCAATCAGAAACATGCGTATTTCCATTTTTGTTAAAAGTTCTTTAGTAATACATGTAATTTCTGATTTTTAAATATTCTATATTGAGAATTAGACCAATATTGTGTATTTATTGTTGTTGAATTTGAACCCAGGGCCGCCGCTAGGGTATTAGCCGCCTGTGTGCCCAGACAAATTACGCCGCCCCACTCCCCTCTGAAGTACAAAATTAAGGGCGTTGGAATACAATTTCTAGATTTTAAGACTTAGTACATGAGTCGTGGTAAAGACGAAGGAAGGACCACAAAAAATAGAGACGCGCATCTGTAGTGACGTCATGAGAGTATCGGCGCTTGACAATAATGGGCAATTCTCTTTGCTTATAATCCTTGGTTTGCGATCGTCGGCTGTCATTGTCATTGGCTGTGTTTCTCCGTCTCTCTACGTTACATCTTTCTTTTCTCTCGTGTAGGTAACGAAATTTGCCAAAACGTGACGCGTCTTCCAAATCAGTCTCCATTCTCGCTAAAATTTCAGACCGCCAAAGTTTCACTTCAAAAACCTATACAAAAATTAGTTTGTTCCGCTGTAATGTTCGGGTGGCATATTCATTTTCTGCCAACGTAATAGGACCTTCGGCTGTATTCGTGTTCGTTCGAGCACAGCGTAGGCAAATTATGATTGAAGTGGACTTACGTTGGCAGTTTATAGAGCCTGCCTGGCGTTGATGAAAATATTCTCTAAATAAATTCAGTTGGAAATTGGCAGTTACCTATTGTTAGTTGTTGGCACATGTTTCAATGCGAAATGCGATAACGAATGAAGAAATACCTTTATTATGAGTTTAAAAATTAATCATTGGGTCTATTCAAAGGCCCTCAGAACTTTTTTGGTAGATTTGAGTTAGTTTCGGTTAGTTTGCGTCAGTATGGGTTATTTGTGGTTGGTTTGGGTTAGTTCGGGTTAGTTTCGGTTTAAAAACCGTACTAGGCGATGTTCCTTTCTACTTCCTTTTTTCAAGCAAAGACATGAAAAGTAGGTACCTACTTTATCCAAATTAACCCAAACCGACCCGTTCTGGAAATGCGACCCAATCTCTGTCTGAACCTGACCAAATAGCGAAAAAAGAGCGCGTATGAAAACTAGAGCGCATGTATGTACCTATTATTATACTATTAAATTTTGAATAAATATTATGAGTCACTGAAGTTGGCTTCTCTGACGTTGTGCGACAGAAACACAGTTCAGCTGAACATTAATTTTTAATCTTTTGTATTTTGAACTTTTCATATTTTTGACATTCCTCAAATTCTACCTTTTATATTTTATTATTTCAATTTTTTTTTAGCTCACACTCTATAAAATAGTTAGTATAAAAGGTCCATTGGGTAGTTCCAAAGACATCGGTAGTTCTATCTAACACAATATTATGCAATTGTTTCAGCTGAAATTTTCATGTAAATAAAATTCTTATATTTTATCTTCCCTTCCTTTAAATAGGAAACATTTATCGGACCTAATTATCAACAAAATGCTTGTAGCATAAAGTCACATGAAGTGCCAACGTCTCGTTGCGATGCTCATATTCTGCTAACGCTTCACGGCGCAGAGCACGAATCTAACCGAATATCAGTTGCGTTGGCAAAAAATGAATATGCGTTCGGGTGCGTCTGTCGCCGACATTTGATATCCGAATGAAGAAATTTGACCACTCAAGGTTTATTTGCTTGTATTAATGTTTTATGATATTGTTATTAAAGGCAGGGATACAATACAAAGAAGGAGGCACAATTAACATTGAAAATAGGCCCCCGTAAATTTCAACTAAATTCCAATATTTTAAAGGTATTATCATTGCAGAAAAAAAAATGTAAAGAGGATCGTATGTCTGTGATAACAGACATATAGCTCATCAAAGTACGTAGGTCCTGCTATGCTATGCATGGGAAATATCCGAGGAAATATCCCTACGTAGATTTTCTTGAATATCTCGAAAAATAGTAATCCAATTTTGACGTTTTTGGGGTCCTTTTGTAGGCATCAAACTCCAAAAAAGTCAAAATCGGATCAGTATTTTTCGAGATATTCAAGAAAATCTACGTAGGGATATTTCCACGGATATTTCCTATGCATAGCATAGCAGGACCTATGTACTTTGAAGAGCTATATCTTCTATCACAGACATACGATCCTTTTTACATTTCAAGTTTTTTCTTGCAATGATGATACCATTAAAATATTGGAATTTGGTTGAAATTTACGAGGGCCTATTTTCAATGTAAATTGTGCCCCCTTCTTTGTGAATAATTACTTTACGTTTATTTTCGCTAATCGAGCTTGATGGGTTTATTTGTTTGATGGCCGTTTGCACCGACCATTTTGAGGGAGGCTTAACGATAATCAACGTCACTCTAAATGGTTGGCGCAAACAGCCATGAGAGATAAAACTCGATGGGTATGATTTATTTTGAAGTGTAACTCCTTAGGCGGCGGTCTGATATTTGGACAAGAATGGAGATTGATTTAAAAGACGCGTCACCTAATGGGAAATTTCGTTACACGAGAGAGAAGAAAGATATAACGTAAAGAGACGGAGAAAGGCAGCCAATGACAATGACAGCCGATGAACGATTGACACAAACCAAGGATTAAAAGCAAGGATGATTGCCTATCATTGTCAAGCACCGATATCCTTCTGACGTCACTACAGATGCGCGTCTCCCTTTTATGTGGTTCTTCGTCTTTACCCCGACTCATACGCTGTCTTAAAGTTGTACGAAAGGGGGATATTTTTCAATAAGTTTCACTTCTACCACGTGTACGGCGATGCACATGATTAATTTTTTTGCATGGGGATCGGCGACGGTAACCCGTTTCAATCGGCCGCCCCTTTCAATCGGCTGCCTGTGTGTTTTGAAACACCGCACACCTGGTAGCGGTGGTCCTATTTGAACCAAGCAAAGCTGACCCATCCTGGTGATGGCATTTAATTTACAAACTGATTTTTCTAAGGAACTTACTGATTCTGAGACTGTTGTGTAAATGACAGAATAAGAATAAAATTGAAAGTGTGAGCACACATATTAGGCTGGCTCGGAGAAAGAGCTCGATGGTATCAAATGCTGGGTCACAACTCGCTGAGAAAATAGACAAAGACGTTCACACAATTAGCAAGAAAATTTGTTGTAGAGAGCCAGAACGCCAAGTGACAATAAACCAATGCCGAGCATGCTCAAAGCTATGAAAGAAAGTGAAACAACAACCTAAGATGCAACAGAGCTTATCGAGAACTCATCAGGAAATAAGAAGAGATGTGAGATCCTATAATAGCAGAGGAATCGAAACCACAGTTGAGGAAAACTGTATGAAAATGATCAAATCGGGACTTTCTGCAAGGAAAAAGAGAGCCGTCAAAATGAAAGAACCATAAATTAACTAGAAAAGAACGTAAAACATGGCACAACGCAGACATCATCCTGCGCATCACGCACATCGAAAATTATCGACCCACCTTTATCAAGGTGGTGATAAACGGATTAAAAAGCAAATTAGATGCCTAACGGGCAGGCAGGCACGTTTGCATAAGAGATACAGCACAATGGGATCACTGGCAGATCATTAAAACTTTGATAGAGACGACAACAGAATATAATATACTACTCCACTTGTCCTTCATAGACTTTCATAAGGCATTGAAATCTGTCGAAACATGGACTGACTTGAGAGCGGCGAACCGAGCAAAGATTGATTCAAGATATTCCACCCTTTTGTGAAAGTTACGGAGGACTTGGAAATCGCGAAAGTCTCAGTTAACAGGCAAGTTAGCCAGGGTGATTCTATATTCCCGAAACTCTTTACTTTGGCAGTGGAGGATATTTTTGGCAATGGGTAATAAGATAGAGGTGTGAACATTGACAAAATTGAGCCCTTAACTATTCTTTATCGTAATTTTGATTTATATTCTGTCAAAAGTATTGACAACTAGGTTACTTACAATACTCCAAAATCTGAACAGTCGCCAGCCAATTACCTACATAATATGTGCATTGCAAGTGGCCTAGTTGCCAGTAAAATAGTTTTCACAATTTTCAAAGGTAAAATTAGGAAAAAAATAAAATAAAAATATTGTTACGAAAATTGTATCGAAAGCCCGGCCAGATTCTACGAATCCAGTTGTTCACATCTAGAGCGCGTCTATTCTGGAAATTCTATTTAATTCGAATGAACAAATTCTTCTACATAAATCCCGAATACAATGTTGTCTATAAATAGCGCGTAGGCAATTTGTTCAATAAAATTTGTTTTGGTCTATGAAGTAAGTTTTTGTAGTCCGGGAATCCGTGACATGCTAGGTAATTGATCAAAAATTGTTAATGCCGATTCTAGTGTGAGTTACTGCAAATGTGAAGCTAATAAGAACAGATAAATCTTTGTGAAGGAAAAAATACGCGTTTTCAACTTATATTTCAAAAACTTGAATTAATTAGTTTAAGAGTTTATCTATTTGTTTATTCACTATCACATATAATTTTTTTTCTGGAAAACTGTTAGAGATAAACCTATCGAACTTTATATCATTGAAATCAGCAAAAACAGAGCTATCCAATGAGCTATTAATATAAAGGATGTTTCATTTGAATATATCGGAATTTGGTCAATATCTCGGAATCGGAGTGATATAGAAAAAAACCGAGTCCGCCACTGGATTGTGCTCAAAAAAGTGTCTCCATAATGTTTATACAGAAATAAAAAAAAATGATAAATAAAAAACTTGTAGCCATTTTTCATAATAGGGGAAAATCGAAAATCGCCCTGTATTAATGGTACGATTGAAGATATCGCGATACGGTTTTTGACAATCGACGTTTCTCGAAAATCGATCCCATGACATCTTTGTCAATTTTCCTCTATCTGGTCGGGAAGTGTGTTTTTCCTGTTCAAACACTCCAAATTGCAGCACCCTGTACATGCCGTTAATTTCAAAAAATCTTCCTGGACGCCTTGAAAACTAGAACAAATCCAGGAAAATCCAGACGCATGACAATTCCACCCAACCCATTAACCCATAGTTTAATAAACAAATACCACACCCATCATCAAAACAGAAACTATCACCTTTCCTCTGACCGAACCATTTGCCGACAATGCCGACTTACGATAAAGAATAATGAGTGTAGAGGGTGATAAAATAAAGGAACTGTCTAGAGTCCCGAACGCGGGATCGCTAGAAAAACGCAAAATCCCGAAGAGGCGTGGCTTAATAACGGCGTTCGGGACTTTCCAAAAATATTTCTTATCCCGAATTTGGGACCATGGTAACAAAAGTAAACTCCCGAATTCGTGATAATTGTTTATGTAGTATTTGTTTTTCCTATACATCTAGGTTAGATTAGCCAACTGCTGTGTTTTGGGCAGTTTTGGCTGAAAATTTGTATCATTTATTATGGAATTGAATGCAAATGGCACATTTGGTTCATATATAGAATTACAAAATGCTATTGATTTATATGAGAAAGAAAATAGGGTGCAATTTTTCAAACGGGATGCAGAAACTATCACATCCTTGAACCATCATGCCCCTAATTTATACAAGACAGTTGAAGATAAACCTGATATAAGATGGAAATATGAAATAATCCCTTATCATGAACAAGTTGTTGTTGATACCCCTATCGAGACTTATGAGATGGACTATAATGAACAAGAGCAGCAGTTTGAAAATTCCGAAATAATCCCTAGTCATGAACAAGTTGTCGTTGATACCTCTGTTGGGACTTATGAGATCCACATGAACTATGATGAACAAGATCAGCAGTTGGAAAATTATAAACTAATAATTACTAACACCCCTGTTGAAACTTATGAGGCACCATCAAGCAGCAACAGCAAAGATAAACAAGATATATCAACAGTTAGAAAGCGAAGGAGAAATAGGACAGAAAATATACAGCGACCGGCAAGAGCAAAACCCTCTGAAAAATATTTTTTTTACCAGTGTAACTGTTAATTTATCGTAATTGGTATATATTTGCAATTTGATGAAAACAAATTTCAGAACCCTATTGAAAGTCGAGGCAGACCTAGAGCAAGAATTTAACTGCGATAGGCCTGCCAGAGAAATGTCAAAGTTGCTTTTTCATTTTGTTTACCAACAAGAAATACACGATATTTGTTTTTTGCTACTTTCTTGTTTTTCTATTGATTGTCTGATGAAATTATAAGTCGGGAGTTTATTAACTGGCAACAGTCCCGAGGTCGGGATTCAAATAATTTTTGGAAAGTCCCGAACGCCATTATTAAGCCACGCCTCTTCGGGACTTTGCTTTTTTCCAACGATCCCGCGTTCGGGACTCTAGACAGTTCCTAAAATAAATCAGAAACAGCTCAATTTTATTTCTTATTTTTTGCTTTTGTTTTTTAAGGGCGGTAGGGGCGCCATACGTGTGGGGGCGGGGGGCCGTCGCCCCCCCTGCCCCCCACTGGCTACGCCACTGCCCAGAAGCACAATTATTGAAGTTTATTATCTAGAACAAAAATGAATAGATGGCGTTGACGCGAATATAAGTGACCTATTGGAAACGATTGACAGTGGAAACTGTAAAGAAAACCTAATTATTTAAAGAGTTTAATATCAACTTATTATAGTCGTAAAATTTCATAGTATTTAGTGCCCTAATGTGATACTGACCCAAAAAATATTGATTGATTTATTAGGAAGTGTGAATAACAGTTCCATTATGAGTAAACAAGCTTTTAAGGGTTCCGATAAGGTATGAAAACATCCACTCCGGATCTCTAGTAGCCAGACTTGTCTAAAAAGATTATGATTACTTCCTTCGGATATTATACCCGTGAAAGTCTACAAAGATTTTTGCTTTTTACCTTCAATGCAATAATTTTATTTATAACTTATATCCGGTGTTAAAATAGCATCAGCTTTGTTTTATTTGATGGTTAAGCGAAGGCGTCGACTGTCGTTAGATATAAAGTCTAGCCAGTTTTACCTGGTGTTTTTAAAAACGCCATTCTGATGGTAGGTATTCTATTTACTTCTAAATTATGTGATAAAAAAATACCAACTTCTCCATCAGGATGGGCATTGGAAAGAATTAAAATATAGGGTGGTGCATTTGATATGATCTCTGCCAGACTTAGTTTTTTGAAAATCGAAGTATTAAAACACCCGACATAGGTACTAAGAAAAGTGCAGACCTTTCACTACATCAAAGTCGCTTTAAAGCTGTTCTTTGTTCAATGTATAGATTATTGGGCCATCTAAAACAATCGACTGAGCGAAGAATTTATTGGTCTTTTGATAATACATATCGTTACTCATGTCACAAATAGATTTAAGACTAAGCAAATTGGCCCACGAAAAAGGGTTTGGAACGGTGTGAGAAAACGAGAAAAATTGCTCCCGTTTCACCAAAGTCTTTCACGGTTGTACACATACTTAGCGAGTAATTTTATAGCTGGAATTAGCAACAGAAAAATCCGCGAAATATGTGTTTTTTCTTCCATAGTTAAGGCGTGAAATCCGAAAGTTTGGGGTTGGGTTAAAGACGCGTATTTCTTATAGTAGTCGGTTTTGAACATTGATAAAACACATTACTGATTTGTTTCCGTAACAAAATTTTCTGAATACAAATTTCCTTTCTGAAGTTTTTTTGCTATATTAATAAAGCCTTAATTAAATTACCCTTTTGGTGAGCCATGTTATAGGTGAACCACTATCGGAAGGAATCTACACAAAATCCTTCTGCTAACAAAATTTTAAATTTTCCGGCGACAATCTTTCTAAGCTCTTGATTTGATCGGAATCATTTGCTCATTGGCTTAACATCGAACCACTTCATAAATAGGTAGATAGGTTTATAGAATATAAACTACTTATTGTGTCCTAAGGCTCCTCTAGTTTAAACTGCAGTTCTAATAATCATCATTAAACTAAAGTTCTGAACAGCAACATTTCGAAGGATTTTCATGTCGTTTTCAGAACTTTTTCAGGTTCATTATGCTTTTCTACTTTTTTTCTCTAACTAAGAAAAAAAAAGTTTATAGTTATGATCACTGGCACTGCCTCCTATACTTAACAAGCCATGAAGTTGGAAATGACGGCAACGTCGCGTATGGTGCTATTTTGTTATTGGGTTATGTGTTTCTGTGTATTGCTCATTGTGTATTGTTGCAGTTTAGTATTTTTGTGGGCATTATTGACGAAAAAGTGGATAGAAACACACCAATATATTGCCCATATTTAGTTGATACCTGTTCCTTTGTGCTTTGATTGCAATTTTTTAGCAAATGGGTGCAGGAGCAAAAATGAAGGTAAGGTGAGATAAAACAATAAAAACAATATTAATATTTGTCTGCAAGAGCATATGTCTCGATATATTACCTAAGATATTTAAACTTGTTCCAGATGCCATGAAACTACTGTGTTCCTGGGTGCAAATCGAACTATTAGGAGTTCCTTAAAAACTGAAGAAATGCAAACATTTTCATTTCCAAAAAAATTCTGAATTGCAAAAAATGTGGATGAAAGCAATACACCAAGATAATTATACCCGAGATTATACAATAACGAAAAATTCTGTGGTGTGTTGTAAACATTTTGAAGAAACCGAAATAATTAGATTTGAAACAAACAAGGATAAAGGCGTAGTTCGAGAGTTCAAACTGAAACGTCCAACTCTTAAAAGTAGGTACCTCTTATTTTCGAAAATCAGCTCAAGTATTTGAATGGACCTGCCTTCCGAAAAAATCCCGAAGAAAGAAAAAGTTAGATTTTTCAAAAGACATACTGAAACATAGGCCTATAACACTTTAGACTCTAGAAATATATTCATTTAAATCAATTATTTACTGTTCTTATTTACACAAATAGTTATATTATTCATTGAATTACTGTTTTTGGCCCTTTAGTACAATAAATTATGCATTTTTCGTGATTCATATTATTAAAATAAAAAATATATATTTATAAAAACAAACACCACCAGCACCACTTGGCGGTAAGATTGCGGTGTTGCCTTTTTAACTTCATGGCTTGTTAAATGTAGGAGGCTGTGTCACTGGCGTAACTAGCCATGTGACCTGGGGGGGGCCTAGGGTGGGCCTGGCAGAGGCGCCGATTTTTGAAAGTCCTCATAGGCGCAGGATAATATTTTTATAAATTTGTTTATAGGGGGAGGGGGAAGCTCGCCGTAGGCACCGACAAAGGTGAAATTTTTTTCCGGATGCCACGCCTAAAAAACGTCTATTTTATAGTGTATATATTTTTCTTTTTTTTTTTCTACGAGAGTGCGAAAAGTGCTTTTTTCTGCACGCATTTTAGGCCATGAAAATATCACATCATTATCAAAATAATTATGCCTGGTACTTTTATGTCCTAAATGTCTTATGTCCCGATTATTATCAAAGAATAGAGATGGAGAATAGCAACATTAGCAATATAAAGTAATAGAGCATAGAATTGACCACAAATAACGAAAGGACAGAATACTAATATCTCCCTAATCTAAGACTAATACGACTTATACAAAGTTGTATAAATTTAAATTACATACATGATACTGGTACTACCACACGGAACGGAATGATCATTAAATACGTTTGTACTTTCGCATTCTCTACGAGAGCTCCGAGCACCCATGAGAGGTTGCTCATGGGAGCACCTGCCCCAGTTCCCCCTTGTAGTTGGTGCCAGTGGCCTAGGGCCTGTTATTGCGACTTATTGGAATCTTTAGAAAAGTAGAACAGTGCAATTATAGGCGATTAGCTGACTAAACCGGGCTTAAATCACTTACCTAGCTAACCCAGCTTATCAGCCACTGTAAAGTATATATCAGCAACACGGATTCACAGGAAAATATTTTGTCAAACTCCCAAACTAATCTGTTATATTGCTAATGCTAATTTAATGGCTTTGGTATACTCATACTGTATCACTTCTGCACATTGCAATTTGCACTGACCTTTGGGTGGCACAATTGGACACAGCCCGTTCGTTGGTGGATCGGAGGATCGGATAGGGTCGATTGGGATCGCCGCGCATTACCGTTCAAATTTAGTAGGTAATAACATAAAATTATAATTGGTAACGTAGCTTTCATAAAATACCAAATTATTAAAGTTTTTTCTGGGGGGGGGGCCAAGCGACGTCTGGGGGGGGGGGGGGGGGGGGCGGCCCTCCAGGCTCCCCTGTAGTTACGCCACTGGTTATGATCTTTTTAATATTGCTGTCGCGAAAATCTGGCGAAAGCGCCAGGGTGTACAGAATTGGACAGCTGATTTTAGATTTTACAGTGCTATTCGGGAAAAAGGGCTATCGCACTTATTCTGGATTTTACAAGAATGGATTACGAATATAGGCCGGTATTAGTTAGTAGTTTTTAGTTTAAGATTGGGCTGTGATATGATTTAGATAATGAATATTGTAACGTTGTAAAGAGTTAAGTTGTTTTAGTTAATTAGTGAAGTAATTAGTGTCAGAGTGTATAGTAACGTGGCATATATTATTGTTGTGTTGATTGGACTTTGATTTTGGAATAAACGGACCCAAGATTTCTGTCACGCACCCCAGAGTCGTGACATTGGTCTCAGAAATGCGATATAATTCGAGGACTACAAAGTGAAATCCGATTGCAGAATAAGTGCGGACACTAGTGTGGACACTAAGTAAACACTGGAACAGTTAGTCACAACAAGAAAAACAAGACGAAGAGGCCAGGCGACAAAAAGAAAAACACGAAGAAGATGCTAAACGACAACAAGAAAAACAAGACGAAGAGGCCAGACGACAAAAAGAACGGAAAGAAGACCTTGGACAACCACAGAAAATATTTCAAACCATACACGGATCTGTCGCTAACCTAGAACAAAAGATTGAGGAAGTAAAAGCTGAATTTAAAGACGATGTTCGAGAAGTTAAAAACGACTTTCAGGAAGTAAAAGCTGAGGTCGAAGCCGATGTTCAGCAATTAAGATAAGAAGTTGAAGACCAAGTTCAAGCACTTGAAGATAGGGTGAATAA
Source organism: Ceutorhynchus assimilis (assembly GCA_917834065.1). Classification (NCBI taxonomy): domain Eukaryota; kingdom Metazoa; phylum Arthropoda; class Insecta; order Coleoptera; family Curculionidae; genus Ceutorhynchus; species Ceutorhynchus assimilis. The sequence continues at coordinate 15,937,533 of OU892277.1, read as the reverse complement.
ATTAGAAATACAGTCCATCAATTCAGTTAGTGTTTGAGCATTCTCTAGTATGAAGATAAAACCACCAACTTTTGACGGTTCTACGTCCTGGACCATGTATATCCGTCAATTTGAAGCTGCTGCAAATACCAACGGATGGAACGATTAAGAAAAAGCAACAGCACTGATAATGGCGCTACGAGGACCTCCCTTAGATCTTCTTCAGTGCATTCCTTCAATCTACCAACAGAATTACCAGCATCTAAGTCAGACATTAGAATTGCGCTTCGGAGACCATTACAGACAAGAAGTATTAAGAACTCAAGTTGAATCAAGAATTCAAAAACCCGGCGAGAGTTTACAAGAATTCGAATCGGAAGTTAAAAGGCTAGTGAGTTTGGCGTTTCCTGTAGCTCGGCAAGACATGCAGGAATGGATGGCAGTATCTGCGTTTATTGATGGTCTCAGAGATTTCTAGATCCAGGAAAACCTGAGAAAGTCTAAGTTCAGACAAAGTAGCGAAGCCCTTGTCCGAGCATTGGAACTGGAAGCAATCTTTGGTGCCTCACAACCCAGAATACTAGCAGCGTCCATTGAAGATCCAAAGGAAAAACAATCGTCAAAAGAGGATGGCAGTTTCGAGAATGAAGAAACTACTACTAGAAGGTAGAAATTCGGGAACGTTTTTACTGGGTTCACTATCATGAAGACGTTAAAAACTGGTGTCGAAAATGCGACATCTTTGCTACCAGTAAAGGCCCAAAACTTGTTTGAGTTTTGGGTGCCTATGAAACAGTACAACGTCGGCCTCCCATTTGAAAGAATAGCGATAGATGTTGCTGGACCGTTCCCTGAGTCAGAGCAAATACATCTTGGTAATCATGGATTACTTCAGTAAATGGCCCGAAGTTTTCGCAATTCCCAATCAAGAAGCCATCACTATTGCCCAGGTGCTTAGTGGACGAAGTTTTCAGTCGTCATGGTGTGCCATTAGAGTTGCATTCAGATCAGGGACGAAACTTCGAATCTGCCATCTTTAAGAAAATTTGTGAGATCATAGGCATTCGTAACACAAGGACAGCACCTTTACATCCACAGTCTGATGGCATGGTAGAAGGATTTAATAAGACCATAGAGGAACACCTGACAAAAGTAGTCGCAAAGAACCAGCGTGATTGGGACAAACACTTGCCCCTATTTTCAATGGCTTACAGAGCAGCTTTTCACGAGTCAACAGGTGAAAGTCCAGCTAGAATCGTTTTGGAAGGGAAGTCAGGTTATCTTGCGATCTGATGTTTGGAATACCTGAAGAAGAACGAAAAGAAATTCGAGATTATGCCGACGAAGTAAGGGCACGACTTCTGGGGATAAATGATTTAGCTCGGGAGCAAATTCAATTCAATTTTCAAAGGGAGAAGTTTTCTGTAATCATTTTCAACACTTCAACTTCAACCCTCTAGGCGGGGTGGGACCAACCCTTACTATTTCAAATGGAACAAGGGGTCGAGTGATACCTCTTTTAAAAGAGCGTTCAATTCTCTCTCATTTGATTTCGTTTGAAAGAAAATTGAACGCACTTTTAGAACAAGTATCACTCGATCTCCTGTTCCATTTGGAATGGTAAGGGTTAGTTCCACTCCCCCTAGAGGGTTAAATTAGTGCTGAAAATATTTCAAACACTTACACGATCAAATTACGTGTACGAGCGAGTTAAAAAATAAAATAAAAGTGACATCAGATATTAAGCCTGTTTCGTTTTAAATGGTATACCCTATTTATGTATATATTTCATGATTTAATGAAATAATTGCCCACATTTTAAAAGACGACGATAGTTTGAATTGATGCAAATTTGCATAGGTTCAAATAAAATCCTAGTTGTGTCCAAATTAAATAAAATATAAGCGAATCTCTAGTTTTATTATACAATGTATAACTGTGGTCTTCATATTAATGGCATTACTTATATGTATTTGGTATAGTGGACACATATCTTGCGATCTGATACGAGGTAGGTACCTAATAGACAAATTGATTCTTGAAAAATTGTACTTTTCTTAACTCATTTTCGTCCTGTTATCATAAACATTCCGTGTTGCAGCAATTCAACAGTTTAAATAGAGCAAATATTTCTTTAGTGCGATACGAACAAGACTGATGAGCCGATGCCAAAAAGTTTACTTATATGACATACACATAAGAACAAGAACAGTATTAAGTAATTAAAAAAAAAAAACAAATAGCTCAAAAAGTTTATTCCAAGAAAATGAAGACTTATAATTTGAAATTACACTATCAAGTGTTCAAATCCATTTTTATTTCTCAACATTTTAATCTCTACGATATCTTCAAGATAAAACAAGATAATTTTCTCCGTATAAACAGAAACAAATTAATTTAAACTCGTTACTTTAGCGGATGTGCAGATGCACTAAACCAGTTTAATTTGATCCCTGTTTTCATTTAGGCTTTTTGCTTAGTCAAAAAAAATAAATAAATTATCTAGGAATCCTAATGATTCAAAAAATATATTTTGTCCTTCAATCTTATAGATACTTAATTATTACAGGTTGTGAGGTTATAATGCATTTGTTTATTCGATGGCAAATTCTAAATATTATTTATTAACTTCCTAATTTCAGATGGTACGAGGTAAAGGCCCTGTAACATTACCTACTTCGGAAAATATAGGTTATAATTCGATGACAGATAAAAATTCACATCCCTTATGTAGTATAATATTGTCACGGATTACGGATACACTAAAAACTCACATTCATCACCAACAATGACAACTTTTATTGAACAAACTGATATAAAATTTACTCTCATTTAAACTGACTTGCCCAAATTATCACAAACTACGTGGTTTTGATAGGATTTTATTCTATTCCGGACTTTTCTAGAAAAACCTGTTAGCTTGAACTAACTCACCCTCGCGCGAAGGTTGGAGTCATAGCTTATTTTAAATCTCCCCGGACCCTCATCATACCTACCAGGGTTGCAGTCACTAAAGTTTGTGATTAATTATTCATTAACTGAAAGCAAACACTATTTTGACAAGCTGTCTTATCAACGAAAATGACAGCAGATACTTCAAAGTTGACAGTTTCAATAAGGCCCGAAATGTTGTTCAATAATTGTTATGGTCATCAGGTAGCCCATGGATGGTAATTATCACAGGTCCTATCCTTGGGGACATGTAATACCATTTCAAAAAATGATCTAGACCTTCATGCCCTTAGGATGCCAGCAGTACAAGAGTTGAATCCCCGAGATCTTCTACTATTGCTAATGGTTCATAAATAATCTGTACGATAATCCAAATCTTCCTGCATCAATATGTTTTATCCATGAAGCATGGTTTCAAAATCTGGCTACATAGACTGCCAGAATATAAGAAAACGGAGCGCCGGAAATTTGCATGCGATACTTGAAACGCCTTTATATCCTAAAAAAGTAGGTGTCCGGGCAGCAATAAGAGCAAATAGAATAATTTGATCCATATATTTTATTGGTCTCTATTTTTTTTTGTATTGGTCAATATCATACAAAAATCTATAAAATTCAAGGAAATATCAATGCCCGCCGCTATCGGGAAGATATCCTGATGCAACCATTTTTCGAAGAGTTGCATAAAGATGAACTTCAGCGGGGCTATTTCCATTTTCCAACAAGATCGAGCAACATCACATTGCACACAAGAGACGTTGGATCTGCTTTACGACTATTAGGGTGACCGGGTTATAAGCGAAAATACAGAAATTCCTTATCCTGCCAGATGGTACAATTTAAGTTCATGTGACTTTTTCTTGCGGTAAACGTTTCAGATGAGCTTCGTCATCGACTAAGTAACAAAATCCAAGAGATAATAATAACAATCCTCAAATGCTTCAAAATGTGTCCACTTCTATATGAAAAGTTCTATTGTTGTAAGTAAGTCGGAGATGGTTCAACATTTTTTGTAATAAAATTTGTTAATGTACCTACCTACCATATTCTCTTTATTTTGACTGATCTTGAGTTTCGAGACAGGCACGAGGGGGGGTTGAGGGCAAGCCACATCCAAGAAACCGCTCAACAATCCATAAGGTTTCACTGAAAAAACATGCCTGCAATGTTTTTTGTCTATTTCACATCATTTTATTTAAAAAAAAGAAAATATAACAAGATTTTTTAGTCGGTGGCTCTAGTGGCTAGGGGGTTGAAAGAAAGGAGTTGAATTTTGCATAAAAACTCATCCGCTCTCAAATTATAATTGACGTTTCGTTTTTTTTTTCTAAAATATTTCGGTTCTGAGATAATAGGGCTGGTAAGTATTAAAATGAACACCCTGTATATTCACGGTTTACAGAAAATCCCATGGATCTAGAGCATCAATCAATGGTTTGTGAACACAAACCTATATGTTAGCTTGGTAGAGAGCTCTTTTACAGGAAAGTAAAAAGGAATAATATGTGGGTGGTACGGTTTCCTGTTTGTTATTATGGTAACAAGATATCTCCTCGCTCAGCTGATTCAAACCATTTAATTCTCGCCGTAAATTTTAACAAAGAAAATTTCTTATCCCCTAAATATCGGCGGGTTTAATTGAAGAGTTGTGAATAGCTTATTCAAGAATTCACACATTGAAGATCTAACTGAATTTTCTACGAATGTTTTTGGTTCTTTCCGGTTAAAAAGCATACATTGAATAATCATTGGTAAGATGTCAGAAATATTCAAAATTATTGATCAGGATAATAATAAAAGCAGAATGTATGTACGCTTTTAACTGTTTTGGGGATGTTTTTAGGGCATTAATAATATGGAGAACAATTTTTGTGTTTTCATTATCCCAACTTTCAAAAATAATTATTGTTCGCGGGCCAAATTGTCGTACAGTATTTGTTATGTTATGTGGAAATCACACTATGGGATGTTAATTTGAGCTTTGAGCAAGCAGCAAGAGTAAATATGGCCGTCATCATCAGCTTTATTTTCTGGGTGGCGGAGAAATTTTGACCATTCCTTGGGTATTTTGGTGCTAGGACTGCTAGGACTAATTCTGGCTCTTCCATTGGCACCGCTATTGTATTCTGTATCCGATTTAAAGGATGCTATGTGCATGGTATTTTAAATTCTGAAGATAAATAGGACCAAAGTAATCATCGGAAGTGATCGATTTAGATGTTGGATTCGAAACATGTATTAGGGCATTCCGAATTTGACTGTTTTATCTGCATCCGAGTTCTTGGTTTGGCGTGGAATATCCGATCCAATAATCGACTCCTCCAAAAGACATTTCCAAATTCAAAGTGTGCTAAACGACTGGAAATTTATAGTTAAATGATCAGAATCAAGGAGAGTTTCATTTAGCAAAGCCAGCATTAGTATTATCCATTTTGTTTTATTCCTTTTTTCTGTTAGAAACTCTGGTTCGGAAATGAAACCGTTGTTTCTTAATTCGTTCGTGAATTTTATAGACCCCAACGTCGGAAATTTTGTTTTGTTCATTGCATCGAGTTGAAAATGACATTTCTTACTAAAGATAATTTTGCTTGAAAAATCGACATCCACTTGTTGGTGCTTTAATACCCAAACAGCAAATTCCCGATGCTGACTATGATCGGTTACAATCGATTCCTTGTAGATATGCATATGCAGCTCTTCTGCGAAAATACACCGTCCTATTGTAGGAAAGATACAATTGCCGCGAGAATGAATGCGAATGAAATAATAGGAAACCCCTTCAACGAAACTAACAACTGACGTGCTACCACTCACGCGCACACAGATGAGACAAGTGATAGGGCTATTGACAGGACACTGTCACTTGAGGAAGCATCATCAGCACAGGATGAGGAGATTCAATGGACCCACTCAATGTAGACTATGTGGAAAGGAAGACGGAACAGCTTCCCACATCATATATGACTCGCCTGAAAATCTTGTCCAAGGGCTTTTAGGCGTGATACAGGGAACAAGACTTTCATAGGGCAGGAAGGAAATTGGGGCGCATAATAAGCCAACAGGCTGCAGTGCATAAGAGACCACAGCGCCTAGATCCCCTGTACAACCAACCAACCAATATTCTAAAACCCATCTTCTGTAAACTTTTGCTTGAAGAACGTTCAAATTTCAAGTGGGAGAGAATTTTGTACTTCGGTTGTTTTTATTTTTAATGTGTTTCATTACGTTTCTATTGCTCAACGATCTAAAATCGTCTCAGGTAAATGACTAAATGACAGTTGTAGATAGTGAAGCAATCGAAACGCTATAAATAACAAAAAATAGAGACGATGGAAGTTCGAAGTATCTTTTACTTGAAGTATATGTTGTTTCATCTTTTTTTTTTTAGAATTGAATGTGACCACAAGGGGAGAAGAAAAGTGTTTTTTTGAATGGAAATTTAAGTGCAGTGGACGCAGTGGACCCCTTTCGGCAGCGGGTGCTTAGCGAATAAAGACTATTATAATAAAATGTAGCATACAATACGGTGATGAAAAGTTTATGGAACTGGAGAAGAAAGTACAAAATGATCATGACTTTACCATAAAGTATCACAGAAGCTGTGTTTCAACCTACACATCTAAAACACATTTGAAAAGAGCAATGCTGTCGATTAGATCAGCTGGTTCAGAAGCAAGTCCCTCTCATCCAAAGAAACAACGCAGATCTGAAACAATAGCGTTTGGCGTTTGAATTCCAGGAACACTGCATTTTCTGTGCAGAAAATTGTTATTTGAAGAAGGACCTGAGACACCCTGAAAGATGGAGACCAGCATATCAGTTTCATCAGTTAGAAACAAAAACAAATCAGTGAAATAATTACTTATTGCGACATATGATACTAGAAACGATAGCTGGGACGCCGAAGTTCAACTTCGGTTATCTGGCGTGACAATTGGAGACGGTACTTTCGAAGAGACATGTGACGCCATGTATTAAAAATGCTTATTTCAATTTAGACGTTTTATTAGATTTGATTAATAAATGTTTTCTGTTTGTACTACGAGAAGATCGTTATTAAACCTATTATATTTGTCATAAATATTACACAAATTACATTATTTTTGCTTCAGAAATGATTTTTTTGTACGTCAATCTTCTAATACATAGAATTGTGTTTCTGGAAATACAAATTCTAAAAAAAAATTGTTTGATACACACATCTAAGTTGCATAAAAAGAAAGTAATTTATAGCCGCCATATTGGCCACCATACTGAACATATCTAGTTGCCCAAGGATGACAGAATGACATCTTCCATTTTATTATAGCCTAATATGTCCTTGTAAATATTCAGAAGTTGAAAAAACTTACTTACAAAATTTTAGGGTATTGCTTCTGGCAACCGGACTACAAATTCTTATTGAACGACTAAGTTTAGTGTGTGCAAGATTTTTTGTTTCAACCGAAAATTTGATATGATACAGGATGTTCCATTACCAAGCCCAACTTGTTTCTGTTTATATGTTTCAAAAAAAAAGTGATGGGTAATGAACATGATAGCTTTTGTATTTAAAGTTTTTCCGCAGGTTTTTGGACTCTGGTGGGGGTCTAGAATATTTGAACGATCCTATAGGTAGATGCCATAAATAGAATATGTTCTTTTCATGGAATTCCCCAGACAGTCGTTCATAAACCGCCGAACATACCTGTTGTAATTTCGACATTGTAAATTATTTGAGGTATGTATGTGAAGTTTTGATACAGCTAGTTAGAATTAGTGTTGCAGGTCGCAAGAAGTCTTGTCTTGCTCGGCTATTTCTTGTCTTGTCTTGCTAAGCAAGACAAGACATTTCCAATTTCTTGTTCTTGCAAATTTCTTGCAACCCTATTTCTTGTTCTTGCTGCAAGACTCTTGCTATTTCTTGTTCTTGCTTCATCAAAAAATCCTGCATAAATTTTAGATTGGTTATAGTCCCCTTTCAAAGAGTATAGTCCCCTTTCAAAGAGCAAGTTGAGTTTCAAAATGTAATTAAACTTCTTTGAAAAAACTCGAAAGTTTTGCATTACATTCAGCGCCAGTTTCACAAACAGTGGTAACCCAATGGTAACCACAAGACACTGGTAACCTACAATATACCTGTTTCATAATGTGTGGTTTAACCAAACCATTGGTCAAGCTCTAGATTATTCAATGTGGTCAACCCACAACTATGAGTTTGAAAACCAGTGAAGGTGACCACCATTAATTGTGGAACTGGGCCTAAGATTATATCAGACAAGTCTACGAAATTAAATGTTTGATTTTTGCAAGTTTGGTAATTATATTGGAACTTCAAGAAATATTTTTTGAGTGAAAACTTATTTAGTCGCGCTCAGCCAGCACACTTTTTTGTGGGTATTGAATGAAACTGAGTTGTCACGCTCGGCTATGTAACGCTCATTCGGGTACAGTCGGCTCGAGTAGACTTCAGCCGAGCGAGAGAGAGAATCACCCATCACATTTTATTTCAAGTAATTTTTTACAATATTTTTTTTTTTTTATCGTAATTTGATATACAGGGTATCCTAGCCGAGAGTGACCCATTTTAAATGTTTATAACTTTTAAATCAGGTGTGCTAGCTACCTACGGTTTGTGCCATTCGATTTCTCTTGGCCTAAAGTTTTTTTTAATAGGTTGCAAACTTTTTCAAAACTTATACAGGGCGAGTAAAAAAAATCTGTTTTTCAACAACGAAATTTTCCACTATTTCTAATGGAACACCCTGTATATCACAACGTCAAAAAAAGATTCATGTTCAAGGTATCCATGTGCCAATAGACATCGTCCCTAAAAATTGAAGTTTTAGCCGTAAAAAATCAAAATCAAAATTTTGGTATTTTTGCAAATGCATGCAACTTCATGTTGTAAGTACTTGATATCACTATGACCAACAATTTTGTAACTGTCTAGTTAGATATCAATTAAGTTAAAATACATTTTCCAAGAAAATTCAACAATTTCCAGAGTATTTTCTCTGGAACTCGTTAAATAGACAACAGTAACAGCTTGGTGTGCAATCTCTATTGAAAAAAAAAAAAAAAATAGACTATTTTCATTGATGAATTAACGATAACAGAAACTGTATACACTGATATATTCTTTTTCCCACAGCTAAGACAGGAGGGTATCTTATATGATATCTATTTTCAGCAGGTTGGTGCCCCCACCTCATTATTCTTTAATAGCAAGAAAATCACTAGATATGACATTTGAGGAAAGACGGATAAGGAGAGCTGGTCCTATAGAATGGACACCTTATTCTCCTGACTTGAGAGTTCTAGACTTTTTTCTCTGGGGTTATGTCGAGGAAAGATGTGCAATACTTTGCTCGATAGCTCAAATAGCCTGGACCTTAGTCGGAACATTTGTAATGTCATTGAAGCGATTCTCCAGGAAATGTTACACAATTCATTCAACCATTTTCTGATTCATAAATGCCTGGAACAGAATGGCTAACATATACAGCATTTTTCATAGTTTTATGCACAGTTTTTATTAACTTTTTATTAGGCAAACATAAGTTTCAATAGCTTTGAAAATATATGTTTGCAAAAATATCAAGATTTCGATTTTAATTTTTTACGGCTAAAACTTCAAGTTTTAGGGACGATGTCTATTCGTACATGAATACCTTGAACATGATTATTTTTTTGAGCGTTGTGATATATAGGGTGTTCCATTAAAAATATTGGAGAATTTCGATGTTGAAAAACGGATTTTTTTTTACTCTCCCTATATAGGTTTCAAAAAAAATTGCAACCTACTAGAAAAAACTTCAGGCCAAGAGAAATCGAATGGCGCAAACCGCAGGTAGCTAGCACACCTGGTTTAAAAGTTATAAACATTTAAAATAGGAAATAGGTCACTCTTGGCTGGGACACCCTGTATTATATTATATATGCTCCATATGTAAATGTGACAGAAATTGTCGTGTTTCATACTGGCATAATCTAAAGAATATCTAGCAGATAGATTTGAATCAAAACTATTCATTATATCTTTAATACAAAGGTAGATCAATCTGGGCATTGAGTATAGAGCATAAAAAATACCTGTATTTCATATTGTTAATCACGCCTATTCACTTAATTGAAGTTTTCACTTCTGTCATGGTCTCAAAGTCTTAAAGCACACACATTTTTTACGAATATTGTTGAGACAGCATGTTTTTTGTTTGTTGTTTTTTATTAGAATAAGAATTTTTCAAAATTTTTGTAACCGCTTCTTCAATGAAACGTCCTATTTATGTACCAAACTATAAAAAAGTTTCTTTTTCGTTAATTTTTTTTATTTACTTATTTACAATAAATAATGTTATGCGAGTATAAGTAATTGTGTACTTTTTAGCTAATATTTATTAACTAATTATTATTATTTAAAATAAATTATGCAAGAAATCTTGCTTCTTGCAAATTTCTTGCACAAGAAATCTTGTTCTTGCTCATTAGTTTCTTATCTTGTATATTTCTTGCTAATCCATTTCTTGTCTTGTTCTTGCATGCAAGAACAAGACAAGAACAAGAAAAAGCAAGACAAGAACAAGAAATACCTGCAACACTAGTTAGAATAAACAGAGGAATGTTTGATTGTGTCCCGTAGCGTAGATTTGCATAACATAAGTTTAAGTTTCTGACATTGCAATCTAAGATTAGCTTTTTGTGAATACGTCAGTTTGGTCAACAAAAAGAAAGATGGCCGGGTACCTTATATGAAATAGTTCGATGTTCCAATTTTGAAATTTTCCATATTGGGTACAAACCGTTTTTTTTTTTTAGAATTTCATGAAAGAGAAATGGTAAAAGCTTCCTGATAAGATTATCCAAAAATTAATTATTATGGAACCTTACGATGAGTCGTGAAAAATGGAGAAAACAAGACATGGTTCGTGCAATCGAAGTTGTGCGAAGTCACGAGATGGGATACAAAAAAGGGGCAGATACATTTTGTTCCACGCACTACATTATTCCATCTATTAGCTAAGCGAGATGCAACATCAGCCCAGGCAGCTGAAACAAAATTAGGAAGATCCACGTTTTTGCCACAATAGTTAGAAGAGTAATTGGTAGAATATCTGCTTCTGATGGAAAAAAAGTTTTATGGATCAACACGAAGTAATGCTAAAAGGATGGCTTATCAGCTGGTTACCTTGAATAAATTACCAAACCCAAAATGGTTGGATTTGTTCCTGAGGCGACATAAGGACAGAATTTCCATCAGAAAGCTAACTGGGACGTCCATCCATAGAGTCAAATGCTTCGACAAAGAAAACGTTTCCCACTTTTTTAATATTTTGGAGACAGAATTCGAAAACGGATAGAGATCGTTATCCCTATCGCTATGGCAATTGCTGTCTTCTTCTCTCTTGTGGAAATCAATAGAGAGGAGATGTCAATAGAGATAGAGAAAATATCTATTCGTTACAAAGTCCTAGCCCTGATAGAGTATTTAACGTGGATGAGACTGGCCTATCTATTGTTTAGTCCAAAGTCTAATGTGTACTTGCACTTAGAGGAACGAAGCAAGTAAAAGCTCTAACATCTGCAGAAAGAGAGTTACGGCAGTCTTGTGTATGAGCGCAGGAGGAATTTTCGTTTCACCTTTCTTCTGAGGATGATGACATTGAGGACCTTGGGGCAGACAGGCCACAGCAAGATGATGCTACTTCTTTTTATGGCAATGGAAAGTTTTCGGAGGATAGAGGAGGAGAGAAATGGATTCAATGCATTTTCTGTAAAGAGTAGTGCCATATTGACTGTTCGGGATGGGAAACTGATATTTTCATTTTTGAGTATTGCAAAGACGATCAGTTTGTTTTGACAATACCCATCTCTTAATTATCGAAACTTTCCGATACCTTATTCCTACTCTAAATATTTAGAATCTTAATCCCGAATCACGAATTTTCCCATTTTCAATATTGAAACCTTATAACTAAAATACTAAACTGTGTGAACAAAAACAAAAACTTCTTTTAAGAAAAAACAAAAATTACAAGAAAAAAAACAAAATGGTATTCCATATATGGCACATCTATACGTACGTAGGTACCACGTATCCAGTAAATCTAGGATGTGTATTTTTATTTATGTATTTATCCATTACTTTAATCATTGTTTTAGAATTAAATAAACCAAACCCAATTGAGCCTTGAATAAGTCCAGCCACATGTTTATTGCCTGCACGCGCAAAGGCAATCGGAGACTCTAATAATTACCTTATCGCGAACTGTACGTGCTCACCTACGTGTTTTTACTTGTTTTTCGTCATAAAATTGATAACAAAGCTATAATGCGGTTTTGTTTGGAGCGATTGCATATAAATAATTACCGTCATGAGTAATACCTATATTTGCAGTTAGCTTTATTATTACGAAATCCTACGCCAGAACAAAAGCGTGCCATTAGGGCTTTTGTAAAGCCATCAGGATTAAGAGCAAAGTATGAAAATACCTTGCAAGATGATTCTATACAGTGTATATCAGCCAAAGCGAATAAATTCGATAATAAATGAATGGGGGCGTTTTCTAAAAAACGCTCGGACATGCTGATTGGTATTTTTAGTTGCAAATTTTTTTCAACAAAAACTTTTTATACAGTGTGTTATGTTACAGTGGCCAATACCAACTTTTAAATGCAACAACCTGTATATTATTCAATTTTTGAGAAGTCTATATTTTATGTGGAATGTGGTATACCTATCTTCAACTATTTCGGAAATATTAAGTGTTATTAGATAATATAGTCTTTATTTCTGAACTTTTTACAATACATTCGTATACTGGTATCAATTCTCAAACTAATTAATTGAATTCAGTTGTAGGTTTTAGGTAGTAGCTACAATAACAAATAACAGTCTTGACCAAATATAAGCCATTCAAATTATATAAGCTATAACTGAATATTCGACTAAGTTCCAGTTTATTCATCTTCAAATAAAGTAAGTGGTAATTGTCTGCAAGATAAATTTAGCAATCTTTAAACCTATTGATTGACAAATAGGATTAGGATTGCGTTTTTATCTGCAATCAGACAGTGTCAGATTGCATTACCTGATAGTTTATCAGAAGATGAATAAACCGGGCCTAAATATATTTCAAAAAAAACAAACATGTATTCCCCTTATAAGAAAAAAATAAACCAAACAGCTATACATGAGTGCATCCAACAAAACAATGAGTGAATTCAATTTAGGTACCTACTTGGTTTTATACATTTTCTAAAACTAATAACAATCCAACCTTTTTTGCAAATAAAGCAGGACTGGATATTCATGAAATTTTCATTGATGAGGAATTGTAAGCCCCCAAAGCACGACGAATTATATTATTCTTCCTTACATCTGTCCTCGATCTTGGGATATATATTTAACTACAGTTTCTAGTTAGATGGTTATGCAGGCCACAGTTTTTCTTAAGCATTATTTTGGATTTTATTTGACCATTTAAATTTTTTTTTTATTACCTAGTTTAAATTCTTCCAACTTGATTATCTGTTCTATTTTCATGAATTTGAAATTTGTATACATCTCACTGGTATGGTAAAGTCTTGGAAGGTTATAGAGAAGCTTTATAACACGATTTTGGAGTCTTAGTTTTTTTTTTGGATTATTGTGTTCGTGCCCATAAAGTACTCATATAATGCACTTGTAATTTAAATAGCGATTCATAAACTGATGCTTGCCAAGTGTGCACATTTTCTCATTGCACCACAAGCACTGGAAAGTTTTTTCTGTAATTTTTCAATATGAAATTTAAATGACAGAGCCTCGTCCACTGTTAGACCCAAGTACTTATAAGTTTGCGCTTTTTTTAAAATTGTTTCATTTTGTTTATTTTTATTATTTTAGACCCAATTTATTTTTTTGTTTAAAAATCATATAAACAGTTTTTTTAACATTTATTAAGATTGTTTTTTAGTAGCCACATATAATAAGTTTACTTGTTTACTTCAGTATCTATCATTTTTGAACATTTGCCTTGAAAAAGCAAATCTGTCATCTGCGCAAATTATGTAGTTACATTTTTAAATGGCTTTGCTTAAACTGTGCTCATAAAGTAGATAAAGTAAGAGCCCCAGGACCGATCCTTGTGGAACTTCAATGGTGAACAATTTTGTAGAGCTGGATTTTTCATTTACGATAGTATATATTGATATCTATTTGACAAGTATGACCCAATTAGACTGTGAGCAACACCTTGAACTAGCTTCTTGTATAATTTGAATAAGTTGTCCAAAGTCATCAATATCACTGCTCTGTAATTTCACAGCTTTACTTCCAAACATTACTTTATTCAGGATTTTCATCCTATGAGTATAGTTTAAGGGTATTTTTCAACTTTTTTCTTTTTTATTTCAATAAGCTAGATGTTATGATACATCATATCCATATCAAAGAATTGCATTTCAATTTCAGAACAGTTGTTAATGTTACTTAGGGCACGATCCAATGATCGATCAATGATTGTTTGTGTGCGTTGTTGTAGGATTATTTTCTGTTTGTGTGGTGTATGAAAATAGACTCAATACAACCTTTAGAAAGGCCTGAACAATATACATACTCCTAAAATGAAATTCAACTTTACACTACCTGAATGATCAAAATGAAATATTTGTAGGCCTAAGCTCACAAAAGAAATCATTTGAATATTTATCAATGGATGAATAATAAAATTGAAAGGTCGAAACGTAAATTTTACTACTAAGTTTAGCAACCGATTGTCCCTAAAATGAGGAGATTAAAATTGGAGGGTAATGGCACAGCTTGTAATGGCGCCAACTTGTGCTCTTTCAAGAAAGACAATTACAACACTGGATAAACAATTATTTCTAAAAAGCAATTCATCTAATTTCTTATCAGATGTTGTACGGTGAGCGTAGTAAAATAACGCTAAATATGAATGAAATCTTTACAAGTCGCTTTATACCATTCATAAATCTTTACGTTTAGGTAGCCTACGTAGACTCTCTTATACACCTGGTCAATTATTGTTTCCTAACAGGTGTCTCGTAAACTACCAAGTAAGTTAATGACCAGTTCCCTAATTTACGTGGCACGCTAAAGTTTTTTTTTTTAAATATAAATTAAAAAAATAGGTACTTCTTTAAATTTCACAATTCGTAGCTATATTACGATAAATATTTTGGTACATTAATAAGCGTTTAATATTAGTTCATTGACGTTTCATGACCTGAACAAAATAATATGTAGAATAAAATTTTATGTTGTCGTAATTACTTAACCTTGTTTCGTATCTTGCCATCAATAACAACAAAGCGCTCAAAATGTATGTCTACACATAGGGTGTTTCTGAATCGTACTCGGCTTTATTAATTTCTTATTTTTACACGCATTAACCTAATTTTTTGGTAGCAAGTCATTAATATACCTTTTCTTGGCATCATCACTCACTTAAATCGGCTTAATCGGAAATTTCCTCAAGTTTCGATTTTAGAATGCTATGCTGTAATTATTGTTTCCTTGTAAAGGTTGACGAAAAATAAGACTAGACTAAGGTTTGACCCTATTACCCAATGACATCAAAACACAGATAGACGGATCATCCCATTCATAAACTATTATTTGTTGTGTTGACAAGACCACCCATGGGCCAGGGGAGGTGAGTTGCTCGCGGGGTCGGGGTAGGGAGACATCATTGCTCAAAATGGTGTAAAAAACCTCGCCCACACGTGAATATATCTCGAAATTTAATTGGATGAATAAATAAAATAACAAATTGACAAATAAACTGAAAATATTCGATACGAGCCATTTATTCTGGGAGTACCAATATCGTGTTAGTCGTTTCTTGTTTAACGCTAATGAATAATCCCTGTTTGCAATAAAGATAGCTAGCTACTACAATCAACACCTGCCTGCCATTCAACAAGCCGCTTCTGGGCGGTGTTTTGCTATAATCTGCTGTTGCCAAATTGAGTTCAGAAATAAAATTGAAAATGTTAATTAGAGGAGAAAAATATATTATTTAGGGATTCAAGACAAAATTTGGCATTCTCAGTGGTGGGGATAGCACAAAGACCCAAAAGAGACAGAGAGATGTTGTCATACGAAAATTTTGTTTATTGTTCGGTCTATCTGTGTTTTGATGTCATTGCTATTACCTCTTAATTACCGCTGATATAGCGTTGGTAGCACTGGTAGAGTCAAACCGGAAGTAACCTAATTTTTGCAGAAATGTTAAAAATATTTTTTCAAATAAGCTAAGGCTGAGTCAACACAAAAATGTCAGTACCTGTAGAATAAGTTCAGAATCATTTGATGGAACCTAAAAAAATAAACTGGGACATAATCAATAAGACAAGAATATAGAATGCTTAATTCAAATTAGAAAAAAAAAACTTAAAATGGAAAATCTGGTTACAAAATAGTAAGTTTTTAGCGTATACCTAGCCCCGTATTCTTTTGCAGTGTATTGATAAAAATGTATTTACGTTCAAAAGTAGCCTAAATGTGGGGCATTTTCAAAAAACTTTTTGTATTGTTATTATACATTAAAACCCAAATAAACACATGAACAGTAAAATTTGTATAATGAGTACGTATATAGAGAGGTACTGTTGAAGGGATCTTTCTAGCCTCTCAACGGCGCCGTACCTGTCAAGCGTACCAGGCAGAATCGTCTTGAGTACGGGTATTACCTTCTCGAAGCGGTTAGCGTCACAGAGTCGACGTAACCTTCCGAATCTGATTTCATTCATGTCTTGGATGGAGCATAGTAGTACGTTTCGTGAATTGATCAAAGTAGGACTTTGAGAGAATTGTTGAAGTTCTTACGCAATTTCCTTATTGAGCTATACGTAAGCAGTGACTTTCATCTGAGAAAGATTTCAAATTAATTTTATTTTTGAACTTTAATACCAATTGTTTAAAAGAATAACAAAACCATGTATATCGAAGGCATTACCGTTTTAGTGATTTTCAATTTTTGTGTCAGCACCAGACTACCTCTGGAAGTTTTTCAAAGATATCCTACGGAACATCACCATCATAATCATAAAAATCATTTGAACAGTGCAAATTTCCATAGAAAAAAACTACAAGACCTCACATCAATGAAAGTGTTATATCAAGTCGGTGTAAGTACCTGATTGTTTACATATTTTTATAATTTATTCATAATATCAAATTATTACTTACATAGGTAATACCTAGGTATCTAGGTATATTTTTTAGATCAAATGTTTTTAATTTAAAATTCAAGATTAATTTGCTTATTTCTTTATTTAATTGAAAAATTGCATATTAAGAATTATGAAAATCAAATATTAAAAGTAATGAGATATCATGTGCCGTTCAGGTAACTATTAATAAGAAAACACAATATTATTTTCCTAAGGTTGTTGGAATCAATATTTTTTAAAGGAAATTTAAATGCATTAATTGAGTATCTGAGTAATTTGATGTCAGCAAAATCAGACTTTATTAATATTATAGCTGCGGAAAGGAAAATTAAGCCTGCAGTATTGAAATCCTACTGCCAAGTTTTCATATTGATTAGGTACCTATTACAAATTTATCAATGTAAAATCATAAGTTGAATATGTTGTAATTTCCGTTAAGCTAATGTTTATGTGACCGGTATAATTATTTTTGGTTTTGTACGCGAAATGCTTGTGTTTCATTAATTCCTAATTTAAAAAAAAAATATCTCTTAGAGCCTTTTGATTTAATGGGAAAGTGTACACAAAAATTATTGAATTAAGTTCAATAAGCTGAATGCTGAAAGTAATGATTAGAAAAACTATTTTAGCTGATAATGTTGTCTAGTTTTCACATTATGGCTGCTTCTCAATAAAGTAAAAGGGTTCATGAAGTCAACATAAATTACGGTTTTCTAAACACAATCGGTACCTATCTGTGTCAGTTATGTAGCCAAAAAAAATAAAAATCGCAAGTTCAATAATTAAAAAAAAATCTATATATTGGGATGATGGCGATCTAGTTTGCATCAAAAATAGCTGATTTGTATAGTAGGTACAATAAAACGGTATTTTCTTCTATGATTTTTTGCACATTATGATAGTGCCATTTTTTCGTATGTGCTATCATAAATATGTGAACTTACTGCTTTTTAGTTTGTGACCACTATTTTAGACCTAGAACGATGAAGGAACTTCATAAAATTAGGCTTAATTTTTCTAGACCTTCTTCTTTTTTAGATTTCAATCTAATTTGGTATTAGCATTGCGGGCTTTCCTAACTTTTAATTACCATTCTTCGTTATCCTTTCTAACTAAAATATATATTTTTAGTATTTATAGATATTTTAATGGACATTTTGGGATCTTTAAAACCCTGAGTTAAAATAAAAGGTTCCCCTATTTTAATTGGAACGTTTTAATGGGTTTTCTGTTTTTTTTTTTAGGACTGCATTTGGTTGTTTTTTAACGATCCGAACTAATTTATCTTTTAGTTTAACCGTTTAACCGGCAAACTGGCAGTAAAGTAGAAAAATTAGGTATACTTTTAAGGAAATTAGAACCAAAATAGAAGGTAGGAAACTACGACTGGGGATTGAGGATTTTTCGACCTTTTCTGAAATATATTATACAAATAATGACAAATGCAAAACGAAATTTCTGAACTTGACACAGAATACGCAAATAGCAAACAACCGAAGCTTCTGAGCTTGACACAGGTGCCAATCAACCAATGAGGAATTAAAACTTGTTTTACAGTGAAAAAATTATATTTTTCTATTAATATGCCTGCATTTTTATATTTGTCAAGAAAGTAGCTACATAAATCTTCAACTAATGCACATAATGTTCAAAAGGCAAAACACTGACGCAAATATTTCAAAAACTTAATACAATTGACGTGCGTCACGTAAAAAAATAGTCGCACCAAACATTAATAATGATTTTTTAATTACTTACTGTACTATAATAAATTGGCTTAATTAAACTGATCATTACCCAAAACTACTTTTATGTTGAAACATGACATCATCCATAAGATAAAATAGTGTTTCTCAACAATTGTCACGTTTATTTAGGATTTAGATCAATAACTGTAATTACTTGAAAATATTCTTAAGCGATTCTTCAAAACTCCAGGGATTTTAAATTCATTAAATACATACGCTTATTTTCCTGTATCAATTGTATGGTATTTGAAGACAATTAATCTTTGTCGGAAAACCAAACCAAGGACATATAATTGTAGAACATAATAATGTTTTACTTCCTTGAAATGTAGGATACAAAACAAAGCTTAAAAGCGATATTAGGCAATCGCGGCTGTTTTATAAATTGTATTCGAACACAAATTACTATAAGAAAGTACAATAATAACTCTAATAACTTCCTTCAAAGCAAAGATTTCGTCTTTTTTATTCACTTTTAATATATCCGGCGCTGCTAGGTACAAACGCATTTTTCATTTGACTTGAAATTGTTAAGCTCAGATTTTTATTTGAGATGATGAGAAAATAACACCTAACAGATATATTTTGACTCTTACATAATAAAGTCTTTTGTCCATCACTAATTCAATCAGGGGCTACTTTGGAAGTATATTTCATTATACTTATATTTAGGATGAGTCCTATTGTCACATTGTTATGTACAGCTTTAAATAGGTCCTTAAGCTGTCCGATAAAATGTTGTCCTTTTGACACAGGAAATTACGTATTAGAAATATTCTCACATAATTTGACAATTCTCACCCTTTATATTATAGTCAACAATAGTTCTTGTTGAAACAATTCAACATTCATTGAAGCGCGTTTTGATGCTGCTTGTTGCTTGTTGATTTAATTTCCATTTATTGTCAATTGTAAAGACTAAACTATATTTCTAATTAATTTAAAAACCCAAAAGTATATTTTTGAAAAAGGTGAAACTCCTAATTGCCCTATTTCTGCTAATAAAATTGATAAAAATAAAAATAGGAAAAAATCAAATTAAAAATATAGGTGTTTATTGCAGTATTTTAAAGGTACGCAAAAGGTCCTAGACTGACAAAAGGCAGCTCAAAAAAGGCCAGAACGGAAGTAGCGGAAATAAAAACTGATGGAACACTTATCGTTGGGCCCTAAATCGGTCCCATTGTACACCGCTCAATAGAGAGGAAGTGAATTCATGATGCAGACTCGCACTTATAGTAAACTTTTTCTGGGCTGGATTAGGCCCTATGCGTCTATGAAAAAACGACATATACCTAAGCTAGATGATCATAACAATTTCAAATGCAATATTAATAATTCATTGCGTTTCTTGGTATTATCACTTCCGCACTAACTATTTGAATATATGATTATCAGAACCTACAAAAATTAGTCAACACTAAACAATGATATTTGACGACACATTTAGGGCCGGTTCGACAATTCAAGTATATCCTGCCTGGTATAGGCTATACCTAGCATAAAAGTTTATTTTTATATAGGTATAGCCTATACTGAGGATATAATGTAGGTAGGTACTTGAATTATCGAACCGGCCCTTAGTGTTTGTACTAACAATTTTTGGAATAATTATCAAACATTCTAAATAAATCACATACTTATTTCAAATTAAATAATGGTCATTCAATCTGTCTGTGTATATAATCTTCAAGATCTCCGGGCGACACGTATATCCTTTTTCAAAGAACGTAGCAATTATAAAGCTGTAATTATATTAGGATGTTGCGATACATTTTCAGTGGGAGGAAATAATTTTAAACCAAATTAGTCCCGTCCTGTTCCGAGATTGAAATGCCAATGTTTACTGTCCTAACAGTGACCGGTTCTAAGAAATTCACATTAACTCGGATATCCGTTGGTAGAAGAAAAGAAGTTCGGTTCAAAACCGGAACTTCATCTATATCACAATAAGCTATTACGCTTTGGAGCACAAAAGAAACAAACCATCTTTTTCCTTTGCTCCCTATACCTGTATATAGGAATAAACTGTTCAAGACGAGTTTTTGAATTTTACCTGAACTTATTTTGTAATGAAATTTAAATCTGGAAGCTTTTTATAAGTGTATTATAATAATTGCATATAGGGTCTTTTTTTTTCTTCTAATTTTCAATAATTTATTAAAAGTTTGCCAATCCGCATTATTTTTAGGGCATCATAAAGAAATCATCAATGTCGGATTTATAGTAATCTCGTTTCATAACCAATGTCGTTGTTACTGGCTACTCTGCTGTTTTTATTTTGAATAACTATTTTCAAATATTCTTGAAAAAATTAATCCATTTATCATATATTCTATTTCTTTCTGACCTCTTACTGTATATTTCTATTTCTATTTATTTATCTTATCAGCCTTGAACGTCTATTTGGGCATTGCAAGACTAGGAGACTAGACCCAGACTTTTAAAATCTCCTCGAGATCAAGAACAATACCTTGACCAAGACTTACTCTCGAGAGTCTCGTAAAAGTCTCGGTCTCGAAAAAAAAAATTTGATACAAATCGACTCCGGTAAACTATCACTAGAAGGGTTCCACCTAAACTGTATACGGTAATCTCGATGGTTATTATCCATGAACATTCTTTCTGCCATTTTGGCCAAATAATGAATAAATTACCGCAAGTTGTTTCTAGTAGTTCATCATCCTCATTTAATTTATGTTGACGTATAGTAGCCACACCCGCTCCTTTTTATTTTTTTCTTCATTTATTTCTCTTCCTGTTTTGGTGTTGAAGTCTTCTATTTGGTACTAATTGTAATTTTGATTTCTTTATTTCTAGAGTGATTATTATCAATTCGTAGAACTTTTTCATATCTTTATCGCTATAAATGCTTTTACCAGCGTTTACTTGATGACTAAACAGTAAGTACCTATAACGGTTTAACTTTGAAAATATTTTTATCCAGTTTACATAATATAAGAAGCCTGCAAAATAATTTATGTTTCCTTTGGCACACCTAGTTCAACACAGAGGAGGGAAATTCAAATGGCACATTCGTCAAAACGAATCAGGCCCCAGAATGTTTTCTAATTTTTTGAGAAGGAACTTCGTTTCTATACTTCGACGTTTCTATATAAACTTACTGTTTTCATATGCAAACTGATTATTGAACAACTGAACACCTAATTAATTTTAATATTTCTCTCACCTATTTCTATTTGCTACTTTTTGCTGGTTTTTAATTGAAATTTGATGGCATAAATCGGATGGAAGTTAGGAGCTTAACTTCCATCCGGTTTTATAACAGAGCTGCGTTCAAATTAGGTAGAAAAAAACTTTAAAATTCGGTGTAAAATTTGCAACACAAATTTTTATCGGGTCGTTTTTAGCATTCAGGTCTACACCTGCATACATTTCCGTGTGGACTTGCTAAGATTCGCGTCCAACAGGGAAAACGCCTTACAAATTTTAAGATCGGGCCCATCCCTTTAAAAGATTTGGAGATAAACATATACCTAATAATTTTAACTACTGGGCTTTAAAATATTCGTTCCAGCCACAATAAACTGATAGCAGATAAAATTAACGACATCCCGAGTGTATGGGCAGGGTCGAATAACATCAAGGTATCTACTCGGACTCGCACAGTGGCGTAACGCGAGTTCATAAAAATGTGGCAAATAACTGAAATTTATGCAAAGTATGCACATGTTTCAAGGCACATGCTTTATTTAATAAATCCTATGGGGCCTTTTTGGGGTGAATAAAACCTTGTTGGAGATAATCCCGAAATGGTAAGAATGATAAAAATTGGAAACGTCATAAACACCAGCAAAACCCTTTCACTCGTTCAATCAAATTTTAGTTCTGTACGTACAACAGAACAGAATACAAAAAATGATGGATGAGCAGTGGCGTAATAATCAAAGCTTCATTGTTTGATGTGAAAAAAAATAAATAAATAAAAATCTGTTACGTATACATATTACCAAATCCAAACTGCTTCTTTTAGTAATGAACAGTTCCTTGATTCAAAATGTTGTTCAGTTGTGATTTTTTGGTATTTAATTTCGTGTGAATCTACACTCAGCCAATAAAGAAATGTCCCGATCTAAAAAAATTCAGTTTCAACGTTTTCTTTTTTGGACACTTCTGAAGTAAACTCATATAAATGACAAACGCTAATTTTTAACTCATCATTAGTGTGTTGTAAGCCTGTATCTGCAAAAGAATACCATGCAACAGCAATATGCTTCTTTTACAAAATAAAAACTCTTTTTTCTTGCAAGTAGGTTATCACTTGATTTTCATCGACGACTCTAGCTAAATCATTTCCAAAAGCCAAAAGGTATGTAACGGATTTCATCCCGGACACCCTTTATACTGGTATGTTCAACATTGAATTGTATTCTGTCTATCGTAGCCTTTAGTCTTTTTGAATGTGTTATATGCTACTAGCATATTATGGGTGTGTTGGTTCGACCAATAACGCGAATGATAGCCTTTCTCCTTGACTTCGATAAGCGTTTTTCTGCCTCCACTTTATTACAAACAACAAACAAATAATGGAAGCAATAAAAATATCTAATTCAGAACGAACATCTTATCTGAAAAAGAAAATTTATATGCTAAAAGTTAATCTCTGAAATATCCAGCGCCAAAACCAATAGAGAAATTGAGAATTTTTTCCATAATTGCATACCCTACCTAAGATATTTTAAATTTTTTTTGTTCATATAACATATAACACCCCATCCAAGTAGGTAGCCTAAAAATCAAATACGATACACTCCAGAATACCTAATATTGCATTTTTCTGAGCATGAAAGCATAGGCGCCTTGTTAAAGTAAGTCCCGGTTTATTATCATTTTCAGATAAACCTGCTGGTAATTATCTGCAAGATAAATTTATCCTTCTATAATTTTATTGGTCGGCGGATAACTGGAAGACCAATGGGACTACAGATTGCGTTTTTATCCGTCAGGTTGCATACCTGAAAGTTTATCAGAAAGTGGATAAACCGGCCCTTAGACAGATAAACCGCTATCTTAAAGTTTGGTTTGGGCTAAAATTTCTCAGAACACGTCGAAAATAAATAACTCTAGGTTATTTTCGTCTATCGCTCCAAAACCTCGTCTAACTACTGATGTCTAATGTTGCATAGAAAATATTTACTTAAATAGTAAGTTCGGTATATGAAAATCAAAATCAGAACAAAGTCGATCAAAATCTCTGGATTCATCTTTAGTGCTCTCTTACCGGAGAAATTATGGAATCAAAACCAATTTTAGCGAAGTTTATGATGCTTTTCCTTTATAATGTCCAAATACCTAGAGATATATTTAAAAGTTTCAGGCAACATTCTATTGTACTAACGGATGATGTTGGTTCAAAAATCAAGTCATATTACCTATATAACTACATAGGCTTCCAAATTATTAAAGCTACCCTTGATTGGAACAATTTTTTTTTTTTCACACTAACTAACTTTTCTTCTCATCTTGAGAAATGATATAATATACCTGTTTCTTCTTTGAATTGTACAATGTGAATACAGATCTTGAATTCAAATAAATCAATGGTCTTCCGTGAAAAAAATAAAAAGTAATGGAATGGAAATATTTTTTGCATTCATCGCTTTAAATGGAAACCGTCATTATAAGGACAGCATCTTAAAACCGCAACTTTTTACCCATCCGTCACTTGGGTTCTGTTCTCCGGTAAGTGCAACATTTTTGAAATGGAAGCAGAATCTACCTATTTTTTTTTTTTTTTTGTTTAAGAAGTTACTTGACCGATCATAAATTAAGTATCTCAAAAAAAGCTTTTTTAAACAATATTCAAGTGAAAAAGAAGCGCTCCTCCTTGAATCACCAAAGCCTTTTCCTCATTCCACATTATGGGAAGCATAGCAAATAAAATCAGAAATATCACCAATTAGTGTTTATAGAGAAATATTGTACTTAGGAAATATGATCAGTAGAACACGTCAAAAGCTAAATAGTCTCAGTGTTGGCCGACATGGAGAACGATAAGGGGAACAGACTCATTACACTTTGCGAACAGTCAGACCTGAAAATCAAAAATGGTTGCTCCCAACAGAACAACCAACAAGTACACCTGAAATAAACCTTCCCAGATTAATATCAATAATCGATAACTACTTACTAATACTTACTAAACAAACAAAAAAATAAAATACAGGATATCAGAGCCCAAAGTGGGCCAACATGCGGAAGTCCAGAATCCTCGTCCCTTATCAAGACAAGGCTGGTTAACTCAAGGCAAACGAAACAGCATAGGAGAAGGGATTGACCAGTGTAGATACAATCTGAAAAGCATAGAGCATGAAAGCTTAAAGAACTTGTTCCAAAGACGACTGCACGAAAAACTTAGAGTATCGCCACGTGAAAACCCAAATGAAAAATACAAAACCATGAAAACAACCATTCAGCAAACGGCAAATGAAGCACTTGGTCTTATAAAAGAAAACACTGGTGGGATAAACAGATTCAGAGAAAAATAGAGGATAACAAAAGAATATACGATACATACATATTGAAAAAAAAAAAAACAGATCACACAATATTGTGAGAACGCTCAAACAAAAGTAAGAATATTGATAGGGTGCAAAAACAAATTAATCGTGGACTAGAACATGCCAGAAAATACACTTATATATGAGAGGTCCAAGGAGCACGGAGAGTTCGAGAATTATCAGAACATTGATAAAATGAAAATCTAAAGATATTATCACCAATAACAAATCTTGGATGATATCAACATTTAAAAAAAGTACCTACTACCACAAAAATGAGCAGAGTTTCGAGAAAATGATATCCCCGATGTGATCAAAACCATTGTCGGCCCGACATCGCTGACACTTCCTGGGAAGCGAAATCAAGGTACCTGCGAAAAGTTCTCTATAAAAATGATGTTGTCGTTAAATGTATTAATTAGGCTTAGTTTAAATTTTGAATCGTTTATCTTCAATATAGGCCCATGAAAGTTACCTTTGTACACCACTGGTGAGTATTTTTGTTATTGTCTTATATACCTTTCAGAAAACTTGTCAAGCTTGTTGTTTTTATATGGATTTAAGAAATACTATCCGCCCAACATGAAGGTAAGGCATAATGAAAAAAAAAAAAAAAAAACCGCACAGAACAACCAGCAAAAATGTTGATGACCACCTCATGCCTTTTCTATAAGTTTTTTACAATCTTTTTTTGATAATTACCTAGAAAAATTTCCGAATGGGAGACAAAAAATGCAGGAAGAGAAAATTACCTCTGACAAAAAAAAAGTAATAATATAGTATACGGAAAGGATTTTTGCTGCAATTACTTATAATATCATCATAGGAACATATAGAAAATTCTAGCTACCTTAGACTGTAACAACTTGAACTGCTATGATGATAAAATTTGAGTAACGGGGATTAGTAATGTCAAGACTAAGGGGACGTTTAGATATTATTATATTATAATAATCGACAATAACAGGCGGAGTTTATTGCTTTTATATGAAGATATTTAAATTTAATCAATTCTACAATTTAAAAAATAGCAAATAAAAAAATAGAATAAATCCACGCTACTGAAAAGAGCAAAAATGGGGTGAGGTGTGCCAAGGAGGTTGCCAGCATTGTGCCAGGCTGGTGCCGAGTAACTATTGGGTTTCTTTAAACCACCTTCCGATTTTCCCACGATCTCAGAGAACAGACGCAAGGTGTACGATAGTACAGATTTTTTACGGTGCGGGCTGAACGCACCCCCGATGGATGAACACCTGCTGCACTGAATAACGCCCACATTCGCGGTTACCACAGTACCGGACGCGCTGATTTCTCTGTTAAGGTATACTTTTAACTAAACGTCCTGTTTTATTTCCTGATTTGATTCGCTTGAATAACTTTTAAAAGGCTTAAGAATAATCAAGAAAATATGTTAAGAGAAATGGTATGATTTATTTATTAGGTACATTGTGTGTTTTATTTCTAAAAAGGATTTATGCGGTTATTTTATTTTTATTTTTATTTTTTTATCAAATAAAAAATTGATACTTTTAGTCGCAAATTATGTCAAGACAGCCGAGCAAAGATAGCAGATCGCGGAGCAGAAGGTAGCCGATCATATTATATACATTGTACTAATTCATTTTTTTTTAATTCGTTTATTTATGGTAAAAGAATACAATTCGGCCTTGCTCTATACAGATGCTATTATATGATAAGAAAATTCTAAAAATGATAGCAGAGCAGAGTAACAAAATCAATCAAGAGATTGATAAGTGTAAGTAGTAAAAATAACTATGTTATCAACATTACTTAGGGCGGGTATTATAAAACTGCTTTGACAGTTAACCTAAAGTTAACTTTTTGAATTACATGTAATTTAAGAAGTTAACTTTAAGTTAACTCTCAAAGCAGTTTTATAATACCCGCCCTTAGTTCAATAAGTGCTTAGGTAGTAATTTTAATTTGTATATTACTTTGACATAAAAGGGCTTTCTACTTTTAAATGTAGTCACTAAAAATTTATAGTTTTTAAGATCATTGCTTAGTAAATTACATACAGGGTGTTTGGTACATCGATTCGAAGATTTCAATCAGTGGTAGTTGGGGTCGTTTGGAAGCTGTTTGACCATATTCACCCTCATGCAAAGTTTTGCCGTTTTTTGAGATATCGCCATTCTTACATATTTTGAATCTATGTATTTTCACACATTACTTGGGTTACATATTTTTTGTATCAATCATTCGGTTTTTCTTTCCGCATTTTTCCGAAAGAGAGCATATTAGGTTAAAGTGTTAAAGGGTGTCCTACCAAAAGTTTTAGGAACAATTCAAATATTTCCCAAAAATATCTTAAAATGCTGATATCTCAAAAACGACGAAAGAGTTTATTACAATACCATATGCGCTACCCCATGATATTATTCCATAATATGCTATCGATTCGAAAAGAGCATAATAAATAGTTAGGTACTTAAGTATAATAACATATACCTACCTATCTTAACTTTTCATTTAATTTAGAGAGCATATAACCTTAGCTTCATATAACTCTTTAAATTTCATATAACTACAAATATCAAGGTATTTAACACTTTCTTCTTTTTATACTACTACTACATCCACAATCTAGAGTACAGTCCCAATCGTGAGTTACAATTTTAAGCACACCCGGTACCTTATCTTTGTACGTGGTGAATAAAATGTACCTTGTCTTTGTAATCTGTAAAGATCAACTATTCCATTAACCAATTGGCAATATCCTTAACAACCCTGTTGGCCCTGATTTCCCGACCTAGCCATGACGTGTCCTCTTCAATAAGTCATTGATAAATACCACAAATACAAGTGTATCAAATGGTTCCTTCCTGGTGGAAGTATTGGGCAATATGAAAAAGTTTATAAATTGAAAAACGCGCTTTGTTTGACAGTGTCAGTAAAATCGATCAGGGTCAAATAACAATTTCCTGAAATTTTCTGATAACTATCGGCGAATGCAAAACGATATGTCAATAATTTCGTACTTCATGTTAATATGAAAGAAGTACGCTGGGTGTAAATTTCTCATAACTCGTACTACAATGTTATAATAATTTTTATAGAGAGTTAATGGCGCTTTTTAAATGGATTAATACTCTATTTACTGATAACAAAGAAACCTTTCGATTCGAGATACAGGTCAGTCAAATTTTCATTGAAGTCTGCATATAACTCATGTTCAAAAAAATATTTCTGAGAAGTAGGTACTGCACTGGTGCAACTTTTCCAAAATTTAATGAGTTGATTTCATGTACAAGGCTGGTTCAAAAATAAAACGAAAATTTCTGACAACACATAACTCCTGTATTGCAAATTAAATTATAATTTTCGACAATTCTTTCCAGACATGTTGAAATTTGAACTCAAACTTAACGCGTATTACGGCACAATTAATCAATACAGGTACTTTCCAATGCACTTGTCATATTATTACTTAGATTTTTTACCTGCACATACCTTATTGTTTTTTGAAGAACAACTCAAATTTCACGTGATAAAATGAATAATAAATAAAAAAAAAATAAAAATTTAGGCTTGTCTTTTCCTGTTAATAGGTACCTATAGCATTAATCAAACCTATGAAAATACAGTTAAATAAAACAGATGCATATTTATTCGCAGACGTCCGAAGATGATCTTCCAGAGTGCAACACTAGATCAATCTGCAACAAAGTGGACCTATACGACTCTCCGTGGGTAGAAAAGCAATGCAGGTGTACAGGTGGAAAAACATGTCCCATGGATCTTTCAACTGACGATGATCGTACTTTTGTTGAAAAAACCAGACAATATAAAGTTTGCGAACCTATTAAAAAATTGCCGAAATGCAAGTAAGTAGCCATTCTATACATCGATATGTATCATTATTTTGGAATATGTAGTAAAAATGATCTCGTCTCCAATAAGAAAGTATTACCTATCTTAAATTCAAATCTTCAGAAATGCATTCAATAATGAATATTTTATTTAACCACAAAACCGTCTTT
Organism: Ceutorhynchus assimilis; assembly: GCA_917834065.1. Taxonomy (NCBI): domain Eukaryota; kingdom Metazoa; phylum Arthropoda; class Insecta; order Coleoptera; family Curculionidae; genus Ceutorhynchus; species Ceutorhynchus assimilis. The sequence continues at coordinate 15,908,169 of OU892277.1, read as the reverse complement.
TCTTCTAGATATTTCCGGGATACGACCTGGTCGATTACTTTGTACCAGAACAACGTTACAGATCAAGTAATTCACTGTCACTGCCCGAAGAATTCCTTAACGTACCTAAACAAGAGAAGCGTACAACATTTGCCAAATGGTCAACTAGCATTTCAGTACCTCTTCTCATGCTCTCCGCAAGCGGTAAGCCCGAATAACAGTTTAAATTAGTAATTATGTAGGTATTATTAAGCTTTTGCTTTTGCCGTTTACTTGAAAGGCCTTGTTGATAGGTATATTATTATTAAAGAACACTTTTAGTGCCAATGAGGCAATAGAAGAATTTGAAACTCAGAGTGTTTCCTCGCCTATTTAATATGTGTTAACACTTTTTAAAATCCTTCATAGCAGAGATCTGTACTAAAAGGATATCGTGGGTTTAATTAAATTAATCAAATCGTATTAGCATATTTTAAATGCATTAATTTTTGGAAAAAAGTACACAGAAGTTTCCTTTGTACACTGCTGAATAACGTAAAAATGACTATGTTTAGGTTGAATTTTACATATAGTAAACACAAACGTACATTAACGGTAAACAAAATGCATGGACACGGACCAATCACAGAAAGCCGCTAGCGATGCGGCTAGTTGAGGCCGAGATGGAAAAAGATATACCTATGCAAATGATTAGTTTTCTCTCGCTGTCAAAACTGACAAAATATTTAATCATTGACTGTATACTGTAAATAATATAAATCACACTGCCTCTCATCTAAGTAGGTACCTAAGATTGATTTTTCTGTCAGCGGTAAAGTAAATCGCACGGGCATAGATGAATTAATTAGAAGTCTCCGGTAGTCTTGAGTGTTGTTTCGCCTTTGGCATGAAAATGTTGTGGGTACTTTTAGTTTTGTCCAAAATCACTTGGCAGTTGGTTGTCAATTCAATTAAAATAGTAGGCAGTCATTAGTGTGTCATAAAGTGTAACGAGATATGGGGTCTTCAAAAAAAGCCTAATTCAAAGAGTGCTTTGATCATTAAAACGTACGTCCATAGACCATAAATAAATGTCACAGTGACACATTTCTGGCATTATTGTTTCTTGATTTGTCAGAAGATTTTTGCTGGAGAAAATGCTGTTTTCCATAGAGGAAAAAAGCAAAATGGTGAATAGGTTAAAAAATCATAGCTATCTTTGATTTACGTCTTCCTTTTAGAAGTTTTGTGCAATGTAGGTATACTGAATTTAGTTCAAACAAAAGTATCTACTCTATGAAGTTAGACTGTCTCCTTTGAAAGAGTATTTTATGGTCTTTTGGAGGTCATTTTTGTTAAGCCGTTTAGTTTAAAACAAATAGTCTAGGAGGCGTTATCTGCAAATACCTACACATTTATGTGACTTTTGGAAAAAAGGTTAAAAGAAACGGTAGGTCTTATTTTCTTTGCAGATCGTTAGCCATCATAAAATAAGGTGAATTTAAGTGAAAACCGCATCGCCATATTTCCATCCGTTCTCGATTTATTTATTGCATTTTCGAGATTCAGCCAGCCGCTCTGCACCCTTATCCGGACACCCTGTATATTTTATTATCATCAATGTTGTTTATTTATGTATGTATTGATTTATTTGAGCGATTTATCATACGCTTCTGTCGCAATATGCATTTCAATGGAATTGCCACAACCAATAGTTTTTATTATAGGTACCTATATATTATTCAATTTTTTCGATGTTGACTGAAAATTAAGTATGCGCATGATTTTTGGCTTGTTTCCGTCTTCCGGCCTATCTAACTTATAAAATAGCTAATTTAAGTCCTGAGATAAAAATCATTTATAATTTTTAAGCAAAGTCAGTAATGGCAGCTCAATGCAATCTAGCTATTTAATATTCAAAACAACTACTAAGTAGGTAACTAGCTGTTATGAGAATTATCATTGCTTATTATAGGTTTATTCAAAGTTAGAATATTAGATATTTAACATTAAATATATTCTTAATAGCTCCAATTATTGTTAAGAAGACTATAACGTAAACTTATATTGTTTTCGTACCATTTTAAAATAGTTAATTATTATTGTTGTTCCAGAGACTAAGATGCCAGCGAAAGGAACCTTGTCGCTTGTTTACAGTCCGCAAACGTCAAGAATTCTTGGACGAAGTGAATGTAAACACCCTGTGCCAATGCCCCCATGCTCACAGATGCCCGCACCACCACACGGACTATGGCGTGATCTCCGTGAAAAGCTTTAGCGAAGACATTATTAAAACCTACAGCGGGTACTGTCTTCCTTCGTAATGCCTCACTAGATGTCGCCGAGCGACTAGTTTGGTACTAGCTGGTAGAGCTTGTTGCGTTTCAAATTTTGTGCCTATGAGAGATTTTATATTATATTACTTGTTAGTGTGATGGTTTTTTTAATTTGTTGTTTTTGGTATACATGTCGCAATATTTATAAATATTCATATTAAGATTGTATGGTCGCAGAATGCTTCAGCCACATACCAAATTTTACCTGATTCAAATCCATCAAATAATAAATAAAATCCCAATGTTTCTTCTATAATTTCACAGAATATGAGGATTATACTGCGACTATGTTAAAATGTACTACAAAATAATGTTACTTATAAAACTACTATATTCTTGTTTTTGTTACTTAATAATATTAGGTAATGCCACTCTTGCAGTTGTCATTTCTGTAGGGCTTTAGTCATAATTTATTTATAGATACACACAATGTAAGTAGTATAACACGTACACCTATAATTGCTCACAATGCCCAGAATGGTAGAACTTTTCTAAGATAATACACATTCCGTTTTAAAGGCTTTAAAAAAATAGTATTTTCTCTATATTTATTGGTATTTATTTGAGACAGAAAAGCCAATATGGCGTCTAAGCGTATTTATTTTTTAAGGTTCAAACTTTTGTAAATAGCTCCTTTTTATATTAGAATTATGTAAAGAGGAAGGTAATAAGCCATAAATTTCGAAGTTTAAAACAAAACTGGTAAATTCAAAGTCTTGTAAATCGCAAACTTTCAGATTATCTTGAAAAAAAGATATAGACTTTGATACACGTCTACTCAAGCAAAGCTTTACTTTGATGTCTCTTGGGAAATTATACATCATAAATCACTCTTTGATTATGTAAAAAATATATTTGTATTTTAGGTTCACCCAAGAAGACGCATTTTAAGATTCGGTACCTTCTTTTAACAATGGTTTGATAGGTAGATGTTAAACATATAGTTTAATTTAATGCAGTTTAAAGTTCTATTGTTTTAGTTTTACTGTCAAAATGTACAAAATATATTAGCATTTTTTTTAAATGTCTATATTTTTAATTACTATTTGTCCTAAAACCTAAACGATATATAATGGCTAGGAAACAAATCAAACAAAAATCATTTTCTACTTTCTGATTGTGAGTCAGTGATTTTGGCTGGCGTATTTGAATCTCTTTTCAAAACATAAACCATTATTCTTTTCAAAACATAAACCATTATTCACTTAAGGCCTGGTCATACCAAATAGTTGTCTTTAAGATGTGAATTTATGACATCTTATGGACAACTTCAAAACAACGTCTTCTAGTTCGCCTTACGAGTCTAGCACTACGACGACTGAAGGGCAAGGGGGAATAACGCCATTCATTTCGAGCTTTATGCTGCCTGTCATAGGCGTGCGCGCAGCGTTTTTAAATATTACTTCTTCCCTATAAATGTAGGGTAGGTGTGTACCATAGATAAATATTAAGGTATTTTCTATTGGAAGTCAACATGGCAATATTGCAATTTTTTATCCGCATTCTTTCCATAGTGCTAGACTCGTAAGGCGAACTTTAGACGCCTTTTTTTGGACTCTAGACGTTCGGACGTAATGCAGACCTAAAAAAGACGTCTTTAAGACTTTGTGTGCTGTATGGGTAGCTGACCATCTCGTATCTATTGTCTATTACTCTTTTAACGGATGTTCATCAACAAGATGGGTGGACTCTACCTGAGTTGGGAATCCCACAGCTACAGAACAGGGTTGCCGATGGTGTGAGTAATTCGGGTGATGTGGTGCGTCTCAGGTCGCGAGGTTACCAAAAGATATTTAATTTCAGTCAAGACGAGATGTCTTAATCTCTTTTCAATACATAAACCATTATTTACTTAAGGCCTGGTTGTACCAAATAGTTGTCTTTAAGATGTGAATTTAAGACGCCTTTTTTTTGTCTCTAGACGTTCAGACGTAATGCAGACCTAAAAAAGACGCCTTTAAGAGTCTGTATACTGTGTGGGTGCCTTAACTGAGACACATGCCAACTCCAACTAGACAAAGAACAAAATGCTGACTGACAAGGAATTGGAAATGGTAACAGCTAGGATATAGAAAACAAACTGGATGGCTAGAAAATCTTAGTTTTGGTTAAACAGTGAAGAGTACAAGCTTCAATGGGATTCGTCGTGGAGATAACTCGTAAATGGGCAGGGCCGGATTTAGGCACAGGCAACCGAGGCAACCGCCTAGGGCGCCACAATTAGGGGCGCCAAATTGACAACAAATTTATTTCGAGTGAACAAGTTAAATTAAAAAAAAAAGAAGTTCTATATCACAAGGATGATAGGGAGATAATAGAAGATCCAACAACATTGTCCGGTAATAGTTAATTTACAAATCACCACTGTCACCTGTCACCGCTCATCAAGGCACTTTCGATCCTCTTTGTCTCAAAACAGATTGAATGGACTTTCGCTCTCAGAATTGAAAATGTTATAACCTTCGACCATTGAACACACTCGATCCCGATGGCTATAACATGTTAGATGGTGTAGATTATAGTAGGTCTGTTCTCACAGGAATCACAAACCAGCCAGAGCGTTTTTGCTTGGCGCAAATCTCCAACAACCAGTTTTATGACTATTTTCAACCAATGAAATTCCCTCTGACTGGTTTGTGATTTCTGTGAGAATAAACCTATCAACGAACTCATCTCTGACTTTGCAAGACGTAAAGCCAGAGTGGTTCATTTTTAGTGTTGATAATTTAATTAGTTTTGGAAAACTATTTTTGTGTTTAGTTAATTTGAAAAATACATATTATATGTCCGGAAAATAGCGTAAAAGCTCTCCACTACGTAGTAGGGGATCCTTTGAGTAACCCTGGAAAAATAATTTAAAAAATCCTTCTCGACCATTCTTGGAAATATGAAGAGGTAAATGTGGAAATTCAACTTCCTTATTTTTGATTTTTCTTTCAAATTGCAATATTTTGTACAAAGTGTTAGGTATCTTTTGTTGATTCATTACATATTAGTTTAAAAAAAATTGTTGTTAACCTTTAAAACGCATTATGAAAATTGCAAAATCTCTAAATTACAACAGGAAAAATTGATCTGACAACATTTTTCAGTAACCTTCGAATTTTCCAGGTTATTACATAGGTATTTAATTTAATTCTGTGACAAATTGTCAACGGGATATTTTCAGTGTTGCCGATTTTAATAAACATTAAAATGCTAATAACTTTCTTAAGAATGCCACCAGATTTTTTAAATTATTTTTCTGGGATTCCTTGAAGGGTCCCCTACTACGTAGTGGAGAGCTTTTACGGTATTTTCCGGACATCCTGTATATCTATTTTTTTTATATCTACAATATAGATCTGTTCTCACAGACATCACATACCTATCAGAGCGAATTTCATTAGTTATAAACTATCAGAAAACTAGTTTCTGGCGATTTGCACCAATCAAAAACACTCCGACTGGTTTGTGGTTTCTGTGAGAACAGACCTCATGTAATAAGTAAACGTATGATATACGCTTCTAAAAAAATGAAGTTATATACTTGTTTTGTCTTACTCTCTTAGCGATAGCCTAAAATTCATTGTTTATCATATTGATCTTTATCCATTTTGACAAATCAATTTGAGAAGGGGGGCGCCAGAATTGAACTTTGCCTCGGCATAAAATACCTATTGGACCGGCCCTGTAAATGGGAGAGTACAGATAGGAAAAGCCTTACATGAGACCGTTGCGCTACTGTCCATGGTGGACAGAGTGCTACTTGAACAGCTACTTGGTCGCCACTCTGGAGTCAATAGGACGTTGTCTCCAATCCCCAATCAAGAAGCGTAACTAGAAAACATCATAGCCAATCACGGGGTACCGATGGAATTTCATACCGATTCGGGAAGGAATTTTGAATACGAATTATGGAGTCAACAGATATATGAGTTTACTGGGAATAAGGAAAACCAGAAGAACTCTGCTTCATCCATTCATAGTCCGGCCGAATGTTCGAGAGGCACAATCAGACCATCAATCAATACCTAGCTGTCCACGTTTGTGAATAAACACCAGCGAGATTGGGATAAACTGGTTCCTATTTAATGTTTGGCAGGCCACTGGCCGATAAACACGAAGTTGTACTTCATTGAAGACGACGCCGTCTAGTTGTAATCAACCACCGCGAAGAAAGGCACTGACCCCGAAATTACAAAGAACATGGAAATGACCATATACCTAAGATCATCAAGAAGATCAGCGACCTGTGTACAGGATTCAACTTTCGTCGAAAGCCAAGCCAAGACTTCAAGAATAAGAAGAATATTCTGACTTAGATGCGACCAGGAGAAAACTGTACTCCGGTTCAGTAACTGAAATACCTACTCAAAGAGTTCGGCTTTATTGGCGAATTATCTATCGGCGTTACCGGATACTTCTGGTAGCGAGTTTTCGAGAAAATTAGAGAACACTTGAAATAGTATGGGGGAGTTTCTGTGTTCTAGTTGTCCTAGTTCTGTCGTGATTTTTGTGTTATTGTTTCAAATAAAATGTAGGTAGGTACCTCAATTTGGAAAAGTAGTGTAGTTATCGACGAACCCGTTTACGTGACAATATTTATTATAAATGAGGCACAGCACAAATTTTTGTCGTAATGCTCGCTTTGAAGCGTACAAAATTCCATAATTACCTACTATGTTAAAGGATACATTAATACTTATAGTTTAACTCATTTTCTTACATCTTTTTTATTGTAGCCAGAACGGGGCACGGACCTACCTCTTTTTTTTTAATTATCCTTGTCCTACGCTGCGCTGTGTTTCTCCACTTCCATCCAACATATATTTTTACGTCGTCATACTCATCTGGCAATTGATCGTTATCTGTTTCTTTTCCTACCCCATAGCCGCTAATTAATGATTTTTGCGTTGTATTTAATCTACGATTTTTCAGCTTTGTCATGAGTCCATTTTAGTATTACGTCAGTGACTTTTTCCTCGTCCGATCCGTTCATTTCTTTTTCTGTGTCTTATTGAAACGCCTTCCAATAATATTATCTTCTGCATTGCTGTCTAAATGACTTATAGAATGGAGAATCGGCTTTTTGCTGATTGTACAATATTTGAAATAACTATTTAGCCTCAATATTTTCGCAAAAAAAAACGAAAAAATCCAACCTATGACAGCGTGCTCCGTTTACCTGAAAAATTAAGTGTTACTGACTTGTCATTGCATTTCATATATATTCTGAAACTTCTAATGTGTAGACAACTAGCTTCGCCTTCATAAGCTCACTTATTGTCGTTTTTAGCTTCTTTTTAACGGTCGCTGCAGGATCGTTAGGTTTGTAGTTATATAAGTTGGAGTACGATTTACTTTTCAGTAGTTCTTTCGCCAAAATGGCGTGAAATGTGGCAAATAGCTATGAAATAAAACTATTTAACAAGATTATTGTTATGAAAAATATTATTATTAGTCGATTATTGAAGTAAACGCGTGACATAATTTCGTAAATTGTATCGATTCCTCATACCCAAACATTTTCTATAGTTAACGATCGCTTGTAAACTCTCGCCGGGTTTTTTAATTTTTGATTTAACTTGAGTTCTAAATATTTCTTGTCTGTAATGGTCTCCAAAGCGCAATTCTAACGTCTGACTTAGATGCTGGTAATTCGGTTGGTAGATTGAAGGAATGGCCTGAAGAAGATCTAAGGCAGGTCCTTGTAGCGCCACTATCAGTGCTGTAGCTTTTTCTTGATCGTTCCGTCCGTTGATGTTTGCAGCAGCTTCAAATTGCCGGAAATACATGGTCCAGGACGTAAAACCGTCAAAAGTTGGCGGTTTTATCTTCATACTAGAAAATGATGCTCCAACACTACCTGGATTGTACTGTATTTCTAGTTTATTTATCTTATTTTCGAGTGCTTGAACTTGGTCCTCAACTTCTTCTCTTAACTAGAGTCTTAACTGCTGGACATCAGCTTTGACCTCAGCTTTTACTTCCTGAACGTCGTTTTTAACTTCTTGCACATTGTTTTTAACTTCTTGCACATTGTCTTCAACTTCTTGAACATCGTCTTTACCTTCTTGAATATCTTGTTTAACTTCGGCTTTAACTTCCTTAATCTTTTGCTCCAGGTTAGCGACCGATCCTTGTATGGTTTGAAATATTTTCTGCAGTTGTCCATTGTCTTCTTGCCGTTCTTGTTGTCGCCTAGCCTCTTCGTCTTGTTTTTCTTGTTGTCATTTAGTCTCTTCTTGTTGTCGTCTAGCTTCTTCGTCTTGTTTTTCTTGTTGTCGTTTGGTCTGTTGAAGTTCCAGCATTTTGCGCAGAAGTTCTTCAATTTTTTGTTCTTCCATTTTTGCTTGGTGTCTCGTAATAGGCATATACATAATGTTCTGGAATTTCCCTCAAACTCTCTTCAAATATCTTTCCTGTTCTTCAATTAAAGTTCCAAACACGTCGGTGAAGTCACAAATTGGATAACTTGCTTTATTCTCGAACAGAATGTTCTAGAACTTACTTGAAAATGCATTATCACAGTCAAAATCGCACTGAAAAAAAAGTATGGAATTTCACACATTGGTCACACAAAAATTTAAGGATATTTCCATAAAATATTCTGTAAAATATTGCCATACATACAATATTAGGTATTATTAAGTTTTGTGTGTATATATACATACAGCTCAGTGTTTTTCAACATTCATTAGGTTTTTAATATGTAAGTATTCATAATATACGTAATTTTACTTAAAGTTGTGTACCGTTACTTTTTACGTAGGAATTTTAATGTGTAAAATGTAAAATTTCGTTAAGCTGTGTAAATATCCACAATACTAAGCGTAAATTGCCCTCTCCCTTAACACAAAACATCTCCCTGACCGCATGCCGTGTGCCATTTCTTTTTGATGGGTTGCAGAAAGATTGAATTATTATTTTCGGAGTTTTCTCAATGGCCGTGTGTGAATTCAAGTGAATTTAAGGAATATTTTATAAGAGAAGGTATGTACATACTACTAAATTTTTATCAGGTACCTATATTTAAAACATGGTACCATGTAAAATTTGTAATTTTAAATGCGAAAACATTCTGTCTTATGACAAACACTTATGCTTACACAGGGCTGAATATCATAAAGCATTTGTTTGCATAAAGCGATTTACTGAATTATCAAGCAAGATTATTGCCTTCCAATTCATTACATTAAAGACACCATAAAAGTACCTGAATTATTAATTTTGTTGCAGATATTTCCTCAAGATTCATCCGGATTCTGGAAAAAAAATGTTTCGAATACAAAAGAGTAATTTGCCCATTGAACGAACTGAGAAACTTATTAGGGTCACTAAGCCTTTATGTTCTGTGATTTCCATAAACCAAAATAATTACATACATAAGTATATTTATTTATTTTATAGGGCACGCGGCTAGATCAATTGTTTGTTAAGTCCTTGTTAATTAACAAAAACCATAAATTGTGCCGATGTCAATATTATGATGTTTTGTTTTTTTGTGGCACAGTCTTAAGGTTATTTTTGGCTAACAAGGACTTACCATTAGGTACCAAAAGATTGATCTAGCCACCCAAAAATTAAATGTTCCTTTGCTATCAAAACTTCTCCTACTATGAAAATATTATTAGGTTAGTTCTCCTACTTAATTTTTTTAAATGCGTTCAAGAAATTTTTGTTTTTGTGGTTAGTTACTCTATTTATAATGTTCTGAAAATACGTATTATTAATTTAGTTTTGTTACTTCATTTATAGTCTAGGAGGCAGTGAAATTTTTTAGCACTTATTTCCCCAGTTAGTATCTATGAAATAGTTTGTTCTCCTGGCGATACAAAGCAAGAATTTTTGAGTCTGGCTAAAATTTTCGGATGGGTTCACAAGATCAATGAAAAATACAACTACGCTTATTTTCCCAGACATAAATATTTCACATTTACTACAATAGAACATAAAGTATATGAAAATAGCAATTTGGCTTATCTCAGATAGTGAAAGTGAGTCTGGCTGAAAATTTTCGGATATTCAATTTTTCACTTGCCAGACATATTCATACTCACAGATTAGCCGGATTTTTTTTTACGTAACTTCAGTATATTTCTCATTAGTAGACCTATTTTTATCACTGAGAAAAAAAAGGGCCGTGCATTCGTAAGCTTTAACGCATTTTGCGCCTCAACCCATCGGAAACCCCCCCCTAAAAATATATGTATTTTGCTTAGAATTATTAACCCTACAATTCTATCCGAGTTGTCTGACTGGGAAAATAAGTACCGAAAATCTTCACTGCCTCCTAGACTATTAAGACATAAAATGTTTCCTCGTCATTAAACTTTTTTCAATTAAAATTTTGAGTGTTTCCTTATAAAAAAGAAATAGAGCTAGTCTTCCCATATATCTCTAACTGAACATTGGCCACTGTCGGTCGTCTCGCACTTTGGTAAACAAGTCGTGCGTTCGTCAGACAGATAAAAAAAAATCTGAAAATCTTTTGAGCATGGCGAGAAACATTAAAAAAATAATTAAATTTAAAGCTGGTACTTTTGCTATCATTTCTCGAATTTGACCGCCGTTAAAATTAATCGAGGTTTTGAATGTGCTGTAACCACAGGACATACACACTTTGGCTCATACAGAACCTTGTTAAATAACGGCGCATCAAATTCGTTCACTGTTCACCGAAATCAAAAGTATCGGCCCTAAGTATTGTGTACCTAAATTTAATGCTAAATAATACACAAATCGTGTAAAAATACACTGGAATGTTGTATGTATTATTACATGAAATATTTAAGAATTCATTGGAATATTTCATTACTTGTGTGATGAAATAATTTGATGAAAAACTACGTAAATTGTGTAAATATAATAATTACATTCTTAATTTTACATAAAATATTGTGTAAGCCCGACCTGTAAATTTACACCTCACTCGTAAATTGTAGGTGAAATTTTCCATATTACTATGTAAAACTGTAAAATTACGTGATGGTTTATGCTTGAAAGATGCCATAAACCATAACGTATTTTTACAATGGAATTTTTTACAGTGCGGGTATACAGTCACTTCCGGAGTAATTTACACAATCGGTTGAGTATCTTTTTGTGATTGTCACTGCTTGCACTGACTAACTGTCCCAGTGTTCACTGTGTCCACAGTGTCCACACTGTTCTGCAATCGGATTTTAGTTTGCAGTCCTCGAATTGTATTCCACTTCTGATACCAATGTCACGGCTCTGGGGTGCGTGACAGGGTTCGTTTATTCCAAAATCAAAGTCCAATTAACAATTTATTCCACGTTACTATACACTCTGACACTAATTACTTCACTAATTAACTCATACAACTTAACTCTTTACAACTCTTACAATAATCACTATCTAAAACGTATCACAGCCAATCTTAAACTAAAAACTACTAACTAATACCGGCCTTCATATATCCGTAATCTATTCTTGTAAAATCCAGAATAAACGCGATAGCCCTTTTTCCCGAATAGCACTGTAAAATCTAGAATCAGCTGTTTAATTATGTACACCCTGGCGCGTCTGCCAGCTTTTCGCGACAATATTTTAATATAAAGGGTGTTTTATTCCAATTAACAGGGTTGCTATCAGTGCTTGTTCCATACAAAATCTTTAAACTCAAAGTAAGTTTTCTTGATAGTGAACCGATTTGAAAACCACTTTGCACTGATAATTATTTTGTAGTTATATCAATTACATCCGCTCATCGACAAAAACAGTCAACATTACTATTGGAATAAAATTAAGTATCTCTAGGTTTAATAGTATTAAAGCTTACGACTTGAGCGTTTTAATAATGGTTTCCTGGCAAAAAATGCTATTTTGCCGTATATCCATATAAGTTCCAATTTACGAAAAAAAAGCGCTATTGCATCTACTGTTTCTAAATATGGCCATCAAAAAATAATTGATGAGGAAAAACATCACGCTTTATTTATTTTCGAAAATGGCTGATACAATTTATTTTTTTCTCTTTTATTTTCAACAGCAATTACGAGCCTTTTTTAGAAAATTAAGATACCGTACACAACAACTGTAATCTCAATCTGTAAGTGGTGTAACTAATCTTAACGATAAAGACCATTACAAAATTAACCAAATTAATTTTCAGAAAATTTTAAATTATTGAGTCTGCACCTGGAATTTCGTGAATTTCGTGATTCTTCAGCCACATCTAGGATAAGGATAATAAAAGGGCCATCATAATATTAGAAAGTTTTTTTTATCAAGAGCTGTGATGATATTGTCCAGTGATGGAGGGCACTAGCTATATGGTGCCTTTCTCTAAGACCGTATTCCGTATTGCTGAACTGGTAATATGTCATTTTCAAAAATGTATTGTGATAACTGAACGGAAATAATCCTTTCCAATAAATCTGATATTATCGGTAAAAGACTAATTGGACGCAGGTCCTGTACAGATTTAGGGTTTGATATATTGGTGACAATGAAAACGGGACACAATTGCTGTGGAAAGTAGCACGCCTCTCTAAAGATTTATGTTTGTCACGTGTAAAGAATTTGTGAAATTGTGCAATCACAGCTACTTGGTATTTATTTGTTATTTTTTATTGAATATCTCAAAATTCTATGTGTTCTGTTCTGCAACGGTGCCATACCTATTAGTGTTTTGCAACCAGTGATCTTTAAATATGTTGTAGGTAATATAGATAATATCAATTGGTATTTTAAATATTTTCTAAATAGATGGCCATGGATATTTCCAGTTGCTGATTCTATCAGATGTGCACTTGTGCTCCATGAATCATAATGTCAACTGTCATTCTTTCTTGTTTTACTGACCGGTACTTGTCTAATAGTGATTGAGTAGTTTTTCTATCAAATTTTATCTTGGATTACTCCTGAAAATGTCGAGTTCTCATTCGTCGAAATGTCTTATGTACGGAACTTTTTAGGATGTATCAAATTTAGTATTACACGTTGCACTCAAGATTTTCTTACCTCGTCCTCTTCAAGAGCATACCAGGTATGTCTAGTTTTCAGGAGATGTCAAAGCATCTTGTTTATTTTTACAATTTATCACACCCTATCATGCCTTTGAACATCTCTAATCTATTGATATTGTTACTTTTCAAAAGTCAGGCCACGAACATTATTTAATTTCAGTTTTCTTGTAACAGTTTATGATTTTCCCATGGAATCCTATAGCGATAATTGTCCAATTGCCTCCTCCACTTATGAGCATGTATGAGCATCTTGTTTCCATATTAACTATGCGGAGCTCTCACCCATTATTATATATTTAATTGTCTTAATATATCCGCCATTTAAAGCTATATGTAGGATCTCGAAACATTTCCTCTTACCTATGGGAAGCACTCTGATGCCTACACATTTCGATAATTCTTTAAAAATCTCTATGATGAAGTAGCTTTTAACATTATTTACTTACATTTTGTACTCATTCCGTGTGTAATTTGAGAGCGGTAATCGGCTGTTCGGTGTTAAAGCCGTTTTGCTCCTTAAAGGATACGTTTGATTTATGGCATCCTAATCACAATCTAAGATTCTTCTAATGATCTAGGAAACCTAATTCACTAATGTTCAATTACCTACCTAGAAGAAACGCTGCATAACATATCTGCCGAACATTATAAGTAGGTACCTATATTTAAAACGAACTATTGACTAATGCAAAATCTTCCAATGACAACAGAAACAACAATATATTCCAGAGCAAATTCTCCTATATCTTCTGACATTACTGGCATTACACCACGCTGTTAGCCATCAAGAGGGAAAAATATGAAACTCATTTTTCACTCATATACCGGCGTAGTCAAAGGAATATTTCAATCCACTCAAAAAACCTTTTCTGAATAAGCTTTTTCGGCATTCGGCAATCAAATCGCTGTATTGGCAATTAATTTTTATATTTTTGGTCGTTTTATAGCGTTCTTTTCTCACTTGTTCTGGTTCTGATTCTTTCATATGACAATAATAGTTCTTAGATTTAAAGCAAAATAGATATAACATTATGCTTATTATGAAGGTTTTATTACTATGGTTCTTCGTTGAAATAAAGCCAGCAAGGCAGATTAATCACAGGTATATTTGTCGTGTACTGGTGTAAGTGCCTGATTATCAAATTAGTTATGCACGTCTTAACAGCTCATTCATATTGCTTGCAGGCAACACTGAGATAATGTGAAGCTTTAAAGGTAGGTAGGTACTATTAACTTTTTCATATCGCTGACGAGCGGAAGTTATTCCATAATTCAGGGTGTCCGGGATTAATTTGATTTTCAAATTAATAGATTTTGAAAAATCTGGTGTGTTTATTTCAATGTAGTATAGAGGTATCTTGTGAAAATAGGGTTCACGAATACTCTGCAGAATATAATTTTTTTCAAAATAATGATAAAAACTAAATGTTCTCCTCGCCATGTGAGATTTAGCACCAATAGACTTGTTTGTAAGAAAATTGTTTTTCTTCAAACGCGTGTTGAAATGTTTCTCCTCCCTCAACACATTTGAAAAATAAAAAAATAAAAAAGATTAAAGAAGACGACAAGCTATGTAACAACACAACAAGTTATAACCATTTCTTCATTTCTAAATTGCCGGCTTTCATAATTGTTCAAATCACAAGACCTACTGTCATTGACTAATATCAACAAGGAATTTTCGACGGACACGTTTTGCTGATGACCGCCTCATTTCTCGAAACGGTAACATTAATGGGCGTGCCGGGTCGTGCGATCTATCGTCTCTAGATTTTTTTGTGTGAATTTGTCAAGGAAAAACTCTATGAGAATCATCCCCCGAAAAATGATGACCTTAAGCAAAATATTCGTTAAGTTATTAATCAAAACAAACTGTAATTATGCAAAAAAACGTACATGTTCCAAGTGACGTATTATAAATTTGACCCGTAGAGTGAACAAACTTCATCTGAAAGGAATCATTGCAGTCCCTGGAAGATAAAATGTTTTATGCCAACCGGAAGAACAAAGTTTGAGCTCAGCACAAAAAGACTCACTTCTTGGCCTAGTGACATAAATAATTATTTCTTCCTACCAGCTTCAAAAGTTCCAGTCTCTTTCCTTTCAATAAAACCTAGACTTAGATTAGATTATGTACGCAGAATAAGTCTTCCGATTATTTACAATTTTTTGTAAATAATATCCAATTCCAGTAGCTCATAGAAAGGCTACTCAAAAACCTCTGGGATAGATGTTAGAGCGGGGTATAACCGACAGATCTTTTATGTCTTGATATTTCAGGATACTTTGTAACTCTGGCACATTTTAAGAAACGACCTAGTCTTAAATTTGGCTATATGCCAAAGACTTGGAGACGTATCAGGATGACCTTCTTCTGGCAATGTCTTCAAGGCTTATCAGTCTTATGTCCTTTGAGCCTAATACTTTGGCAAAACTTGTGGATAGGCACATTAGGGATTGTATGATAAAGTGTATGTGAAAACACCCTGGTCAGACATATCGAACAGGGATTTTAATAAAAAAAGCACTCCACCAGCTGGTCAGATACTGAAGGCCACACTTAACAACAAGAAGGGATGCAGAGCGTCTTTCTGGACATAAAAGGTGCATTTAACAATAGCCCCTTGGAGTAATTTGCAGATCGAAGTTCGCAAGTTGGGGTGTTGTCTCGACCCCTGTGGCATCTAGTAGTAGCGGACGGTCTCTCGAGGGTGCTCACTCACGGATAACACCGTAACCTTGGATGTGCTAAGCCCTCAGAGTGTTCTCCTTTGCGTTGGGGTTACAATCGAGCACGTACCCTAAGTTCGCGCTCTTTTCCCTAGATGGATGGATAGAGAACCAGAGAATTAGTTACCAATTATCACTTTTGAAAAATTATAACCCAAGATATTGTAAAAAAAATAAATAATCCGGTTTGTACGAAATCTCATTGGTTTATACGTATGTTTCTGGGTTTCCGTTTTTGTTTTTTTTTATTGTTGAGATTAGTTACAACTACTGTGACAAGGGCTTCAGGAGTCTTTTTTTCGATCTTGTCGGCTTATGACCTTCTTCAGGGTGCACTCTGCCTATGACGTCACGATATTCATTCTACGGTTGGGGAGCGTATGCAAGACGCTGTCGGTCAAATACCAAGATAAGTGAATCGAGAATGATTGATTATTAGACACAACAAATCCACCATCATGGCATTTACCCGTTGGCGTTAACTAGAAGACCTTGGATTTCTTACCCTGAGGGGAAAAAGTAGGCAGATTTCGAGTGAGGTCAAGTATCTGAGGGTTACAGTGGACTCTAGACTTTTTAGACATAGAACATAAGGATCAAACTAATCCTAACATACGCCTCCCTAGGTGGTCGTCAAAGATACAGCAGGAAACGATCTGCCAACCCAGCAAAGTGCGAAGACTTGCCTGCTCAGGAATAATGGAAGCAATGCGGTCTATACCAACTATACCCATTGAGACCCTCCTCTTCACTTTGTGATACACGGGGAGGCCAGGACGGGAGCGTACGGACTGCAACTGACAACTGCGGATCTCAAGAGGACGGAACATGTGGCAATCGCCGCTCTTGTGAATAGAGATTTTTTTCAAGCATGAGGCCGGACCACTTGCCGAAATTACACAGCCTGAACATAGAACTGAATTGAAATATGGCATACCATAGACCAAAAGTAACGGATCAAAGACTGCAGCTGGCATTGGGGCAGAAATATACTCCGGCAATAAGAACAACCACTACGTATTGGAAAGGTATACCTCTGTTGTTCCAGTGAAGATATACGCTGTACTCCAGTGTGCAATAGAAAACAATAGGAGAGCCACAGTTAATAGGCTGGTTGATCCTTATAATGTCCGACAGTCAAGCGGCACTGAAGGTACTATCGAACTAGACAATGTCGCCAAGACTGGCATGGGAATGCAATGAAGAGGACAGGACTTTTGAGGACCAGAATAAAGTGAAGCTTATAAAGTTGTTCAGATGGCTAAAATTTCCCTGGGGAGGTGCAGAAGGCTTTGTGGAAAAAGTTGGGGACTTAATCCAAAGATAAATTTATAGTTAAACAAAATGGTGATAAGACCAATGATAACCTATGGTTCGGTTGCCTGGGGTACAAAGGTTACACAGACCATAACATCAGACAGCTTCAAAGTGTGCAAAGGCTTACCTGCGTATGCATCACGGGGGACAACAGCCCCAACGCAGCCTTGCAGGTGCTGCCACTACATATCTACATAAAGGGTGAAGTAAAGGCGGTACTATACAGTTTGAGATATCCTCAGCAGGTACTTTCGGGTTGCTATACCGGATAGCGAAGACTGGAAGAAAGGTCCTCCAATTGAAGCAGACCACATGTGGTACACCGACGGCTCCAAGACCAGCAAGGGGGCCGGAGCCGGCACCTACGGGGACAGACCTAGAGTGGAAATATCCACAAGTCTCGGACAGCACGTCACGGTGTTTCAGGCGGAAATCGCTGCAATAATGCACTGTGCCATACGGATAAATGAAAGGAAAGTTAAGAGTAAAAACATCGTTATTTACTCGGACAGCCAGGCGGCCCTAAAGGCAATCAGCTCCCAAAAGATCAGCTCCAAGCTGGTTGGGGACTGTATAAGTGCCCTAGAGGAGGTGGGCCTGTCCAATAAACTTACCATAGCCTGGTACCCAGGCCATGAGGATCACACAGGAAATGAAAAGGCTGATGACTTAGCCAAAGGAGGCTCAGCCACTGAAAACATCTATCAAGAATTGGATAGACAGACAGTTCCAGAGCTGGTGGCATTGAACACCAGGACAACGACAGGCAAAACCGTTTATCAAATCCTGCTCGCTTAAGTTCACAGCGGACCTTCTAAGCCATAGCAAGATTGTTAGGATAACAGTAGGCCAACTAACAGACCATTGTAAACTCAACAAGCATCTGGAAAGAATGAACCTGGTAGAGAATAGCCTGTGCAGGTTCTGCCAGGAGGCGGAAGAAACTGCCGTACATATATGGTGCCATTGCGAAGCGCAATGCAGGCTTAGGTTTGCGAGGCATGGAGAGGAAAAGCCCAATCCGGTAAGCTATATGGGGTGGCCAGTATCATGGCTCTGGTGTTAAATAAAAAAGGCAGGTCTAGAGAACGCACTCTAAGGACAGATAGGAGATATCAAAATAAGTCTGACAAGGTTGCAGTGGTAGAGGACGCCTCTACGCCATCTCCATTCAAACAAATCTACAAAGTAAAGCTAATCTGGGTGCCAGGGTATAGGCGAATTGAAGGCTACGGTAGAACAGCTGACGTCATTGTTTTTTAGATATAAAGCACCGAAATACCGCGAAATTTGTCATAATCACTTGACAGATAAACGAGAGAAAGAATGAAGTACGCGGCAACGCTGAATGTAAATAACTATTGTACAATGTGTACCTACTACAAAGCTACTTCCATTTGAAAATTCTCCGATGCTAAAGATGATTTTCTATTTTTTTTTTTTTAATTAAGGAATTTATTTCAGTTCCTTCTTCCACTCATGATTAAAAAGCGGTTAAATGAAAACGGTGAATGATAATATTCTAATATGACCCATTTTTGTACCAGGGAGAAATTTGGCATTTTAATTACTTGGACGGATTTTGCAAATGCTGTGGAGCAATTTAAATTCAAACAGGTATAAATCGGTAAATTTATATAAAATTGGATGTTAAAGAGTAAAAAAATTAGATACACTTTTTTTAATTGTATAAAATTGAATAATGGATAAAGGACAGATGTTTTGATACCCATTCGAGATTAAATTGATGGTAGCTGTTCTTTTTATTTGCTATTCGAAATAAGACTAAGTAATGCTCTTTTCTTAGTACTAATTAGTTTATTCAAATACCTACTTGAAGTTATGTCTTGGTTTAACGATGAGCGACAGAAAGAAAATTAATTATCATCATCACATAACATTTACGGCAGAAAACCCTCCGTCATTAATCTTTGTTACATTGTCGTAAATATGATCGGTGGTTTCCATCTGACATGACAGCGGTAATAAAACCATTATAACTAATCTATGCTTGCAAGTTTCTGAAAATTGGTGAGTAAACTGATCCATAAGTTCCTATTTTCTTCTCCATAAGTATCTTCTTTTTTCAACACATGCGTGCTTCAAAACAATTAGCCCACATTCACGAAGTTATGCTTTTCGATTTAACAATTTTAAGTAGAGCTATTGAATGCGCAATAAAGACGAGCAGAAATGTCTGTTATTACCTAAGCACGCGCAGTTTGCTTAGCAAAAATTAACGTATTTTTCACCATAAATTGACGTTTGAGCCTTTGCAATTCATAATATTGGATTATTTATTAATTCTGTGATTGGCTTAACCCATAAATTCAATAATAATAAAGGTTCTGGTAATGGGCGATTTTCTAAAATAAAATACAATTATTTTACATTGTTTGTATTGAAAACCAGCACATACACCGAAATAGAACAGAAAAAGTTTTCTAACTTCCAATAGGTAATGATTTTCATTTTACATTATATTCACTACAACTGCAAATTTTAGTAAAACTACATTTGCAGTTGTCGGAAAAAAGAATCGAGATACAACAAAAAAGTAGCCGAAAAACACTCTCATCAAGACATTCATATGGTTTAAATATGACCTCGTATAAAATTTTCAAGCAGTTGTTATCTCGCCAACAAAAAGATATAGGGAACCAACTGGACTGTCACGAGTTTCTCACTTATCGCAAAAGGGAGCTTGTCAGTCATAGGGATGATCGACGAGTTGGTTCCTCAGTGCAAGGCTCCCGCCGTGAATTCGGGACTCATTTTCATCCTTTCCTTTCCAGGAGAAAGTGTAGCCTTCGCCCTGTTCTGTGAATTGGCCATCGCCCGCAGTAGCTTAGGACGACTGAAGATATAATAGCTGTTGAGCCTCTACGAGCCTCGGAAACATAGTAGATCAGTCATGATGGACAAGAGGCCCAACAGGTGGTACCATGTTTTCCTGAGAAAGTATTAGAAGAACCTCAGACTCGGCAATTGCAGGACATTATGGTATTGAAAATGATTCCTCGATATTATTGGCCATGAATGCGCAAAAACATTACTGCATATGGAACAAATCACATTGAGCGTCAAAGTTACAAGGCTTGAAACCATCAGGACTACTCCAAATACTTCACAAGCACAACGCTTTGAAGGAATTGCAATCGACCCTTTCAGTCAGAAAAAATCCACTGCCGAAACGTGTTCCAGGTGCCCCATTGATGAAATTGTGTTACGTTTTCAAACACCCAATAGGTGGAAAGTGTGCGATTTGCCATGAATACCACTGTGAGTCAAGCTACAGGCTATAGACCAGCCAGCAGTAAGTAGAGAACTTCCGTACTGCAGACGGTTATGAAGGGGTTTCCCTGGAAAAGGATGTTATTCAAAAAGAGCAAGCCCACAAGAAGTTTTTTGGGATTGATTTTCGATAATTTTTTCTTCCCTTGATAAATCACGTATGAAAAGTGCACAACTGGACTAATTAGATTCACAATAACTAAATAAAAAATCGTGTAAGTAATGATAAAAATATTGTAACGGAATTCAAGTGCGCCTCCGCCAGAAGGTACAGAATCGGATAGCAGGATTCTAGATTTCACAATGCTATTCGGGTAGAAGGGCTATCGCGTTTACTCAGGATTTTACAAGAATGGATTACGGATATTTTAAGGCCGGTATTAGTTAGTACTTTAAGTTTAAGATTGGCTGTGATACGTTTTAGATAGTGATTATTATAAAAGTTGTTGGAGTTAATTAGTGAAGTAATTAGTGTCAGAGTGTGTAGTAACGTGGAATAAATTATTGTTGTGTTAATTGGACTTTGATTTTGGAATGAACGAAGCCAAGATTTTTGTCACGCATCCCAGAGTCGTGACAATACATCTTCCAAGAATATAACAAATTATATCAGGCTAGGAATAATAATTAAACATAAAAGGTAGAAGTTTTTGGTTAATACTGAGAAATTTTCGCTTCAAGCTCAATCAAGGTATATATTTTACGAGTTTTACAATTCACAACTTAGGCTTCAAGCTTACCGCCCGCCCAGTTAGAAATGCTAACATATGAGACTGATGATTCAAATTGGACATTAAATATTATTCTTTTATGTGTTTCGTTTTGTTTCCGTCTGATTAATGACTATAATAGTAACCAGTGTAGCATAGTTATTAATAAGTTTAGTATTTAAGCTTTTGTATTTAAATTAATGTATTTTTATTCAGATCCTAGGATTCAAAGACAATTATAACGATTAACTTAATGTATACTTTATTTATCTAGCTTATTGTCTAGTGAAATGTTTAATTTGTTGAGTAATTAATTAATTATTTAGGAGAGTTTTTTTAAGCTGGTCTATAATCTAGTCCATCCGCTATGATTTGTTTCTTTTGAATCTTCTATATTTGTAATTTCAGAATCGCAAACATGATTCAGGCTGCCAAAAATTGGGTTCGTCCTTTCCATATGGCTTTCCTTAGAGGATAGGAGATTGGTTGAATTGGTAAGCTATTTGTTGCTCAACAATATTCTGGTTAGCAATTTAAAAAATCCCTTCACCTCGTATAAAAAAAAAATCCAATTCCTTTCTTTATTCCCTATCTCTTAATAACTTTTCACTTTTTTATAAGATGATGTGATTTTTTTAATACTGACAATATGTACAGATTGTTCCTGAATTAGGCTCACCTCTATGTAACTACTTTTTTTTTCTTCTGGACGCTTCATTTGTGTTCCAGTCGAAAGCATTGATGCTGTATAGTCGGTCGGTACATGCTGAGACCTAAAGGCAATACAGGTACCAGTTTATGTCAGTGTCGCTCAAACATCGAGAGGAATCGAATGATGGTCCAATAATGCCTCAATTTCTTTTCGAGATCGCTTCTTGAGCCGTTCATAAGAAGCACGGGAGTCGCACTTCTTGCACAAATCTTCCACCTTCCCACGACAGTTCATCAAGTGAAATGGATTTCTTACTGGAGCCAATGTCACTTGCACCTGGAGTGGTCTCACTGTGAAGTTCACGTAGGTAATCTGTCCACGAAGTTCCGTGGTATCACGATCTGATGTGCTAGGGTTTTTCCATCTGGATTCGCCCAGTCACGACTGAGTTGTCTCGTAGGCACAACGAATCCCAATGAAACCCAGTGCCCCTTCACCGTTTGACCAAAACTGGGCACTTTTTGCCGCCCTCTATTTTTTTTGAGGATATGATATATCCGAGAAAGTTAATTTTTCTCCTGGAATAAGACACACTTCTTTGAATCTGATTGTAGGACATGACACCATCTAATTATGCCAAGCACATCTTCCAAGTCCTCGCAGAATCAACTCCATCAGTCTTTCAAAAGTGGCAGGTGCATTGCATAATCCAAACAGCATGACGTTAAATTGATTGAGTGGAACCTGTATCCAGCCAGCAGTGAAGACCCTTCTCTTTATTGAAATCCACCTCACCTGCCAATATCCACTTTATAAGTATGTTGAGCACCCCTTGGATCCTGACAGGATGCTGAGGGTATCGTCAACCCGTTGTAAAAAGAAAAGGTTGAAACCAATATAAACTACAAAAACAGATAAAAACAAATAGAATTAAAAATATTGCATGTAAATCTTCAATCTCATGGGTCAAGATGCTCGAAATGAGTCCCGTTCTCGTTAAAGTGACGCTCTTCTCTCTCGATTATCGACCGCACCACTTCTGTTAATTGCCTTTTTGTCATTACTTCAATTATTCCTCACCTTCATTTTGAGCTTATTGCGACTGGCTGATGAAATGTCATACACTTTGTTCTTAATGTCTCTGGGAGAAAAAATCAAGTGGGGTGAGATGAAAAAAAGGAAAGGTATCAGCCAAACTGAACATTACCGAAATCTAGAGCTCTGAGGAATTGCACACGCAAGTTGCATTATCATCATATTTCGCTTACTTGTTATTAGTTGTCAGTTTGACATCACGTTGGTCATTATGGTTCTCTCAACTGAAGGAGAAGTTTTCTTAGTAGAGCACTGTTTCCGGACTCCGGACCTACGGATTTGGAAAGAATAACGGCCCAAGTTGAAAACAAGTCTCAGAAAAATCTGCATTTCCTGTTTCCATGAAAACCTTTCGCGCCCTCGTTTCCAATGCATACTTTTGTAATATTTGGTAAAATTGAATTTTCATTACAGGAAAATATGAAACAAAGAAAAAAGTGGTCTTAAGGTCAAAGGCAGTTGAGACCTTCCAGCCTTCAGTAATTTAAGACAAACTCGGAAAAACGTTAAATATAGCAACTAAGAATAAATTAATTGCTATAGAACAACCTATCTCCATTTTTAGCCTACATATTTTTCATACTCAGTTGCATTTGAGGAGTACACGATATTAAAAAATATGTATATGTCGAGAAAGGAAATACAGAGAAACGGTCCTTTCAAAAAAAATTGCTATTACAGATTTTCAGGCATGGATTTTTTTTTTATAAAAAAATATAAATTGTATTCGATCTATGCAGGCAATTATTTTCCCATTTCGTTGCGTGGGAAGTAAAAAGAGACGTTCTCCAATGAAGTAGGTTTAATCCGTTCGAGTATACGCAACTTAAACCAATATAAGGAATAATTTATTTTAACAAATTTCAAGGTAATTTCACTCCAATCTCCCCTGCTCTCTCATTGAAGAAATAATAAATCCATATTATTGATTGAATATTGATATACTAAACTAAAGATACGATGTGATGGAATTCATTCGATCTCAACTGGGTTACTGAGACCACAAGTAAAAGTTAAAGAAAATTACATGTTTGTGCCAAGTAGGTAGATATTAAACTTGAGATATTCTTTGGTACTACCGTTGATTAGTACAACAAGTACTGGGAATAAATTATTTAATTCGTGCCTATCCGCCTACTCCACTGATAAATACAAAAATATTTAAAATAAATTTCTTTATGATGATTGAGGTGAATGCATATTACCTGTTTTTTTTTTCAGTATTAGGCCTCAATAGAAATTTATCTTCCAGAATGTTCTTGGATGTTAGAAATTGGTTATTACCATTATCTGAGAGGCCTTAGTATTTTCATAAAATACTCTTTGCTTTACGGATTCAGGATGACATGAACCGAAACATTTGTCTTCAATCAATCAAATTAATGCGTTTTCTTCAATTTTACGTCTATAAGAGATAGGTTCCTTTACCAAAATACATAGAGGTAACATTATACATACGACGAAATAGCCCTATAATAAAGCATCCATTAGGAATTGAATGAATTGATATTCACATCAATTCACCCTATACCATTCAAGGCATAGGATTTGCTGAAGACAAAATTGAAAGTTATACCAAAGTTATACGATCTTCCCTAGTCCGCCTCTTTCCACAATTCCACAGGCGTCATCTATCAGCTTCACAAGCGTCATCTCTGTCCATCTGTCTACGATAATCTGCACACAAACCGCTTCAAGCCTCAGAACTATCGTCAGTACCACCTCCTTGAGGTAAATGTTAAGGGCTGGCTCGACACTACTTTCATAGCTGTAGTTGGAATTGTTTTTATAACTCCTGTTATAGTGAGGCAGGCCACTCTCTGGACCTAACTGAGCCTTAGAATTGCAGTAACTTGTTCGTTTCTGGCCCTCCATACAACGCCTCTCTAAGCAATTTCAGGTCTGATGATGAAATCACAACTGTTGATTTCAAACTCCAGGTTTTATCCACACACACACACACACCTCTTTCACACTGATTAAAAGATAGGTATGTTTTTTTTTTCAGTTTTCTCTCAAGGTGAGAATTACAGTTCAATTTGGCGTCAACATTTTTCTGATCAACAGCACTGTATCTGTCTTCCTGGAGTTGATAGATCGGGCGGGCTCCTGACACCATTTTTCAACCAGACGGAAGGTGCTCTGCATTTTGTTGCTTAGGACTCCTTCAAATTTTCTTCTGTCTATACGTAGCGTATGCATCTATAAAGTGCGACAAGTGAGTGAACCTGTGTGGAAGGAATGCGGGCATAACCCTCCTGATTGGCCCGAGATTAAATATACATATGCGCGGGTCGTCGCGTCAGGGTAAACGCAATTTTCGCAATGCACCACGTCGAGAACCCGTCGCGTCGTATAGTATAGGTTTTCGTCTTCCCCTCTGCTACTTCATACTTTACCAAGGTTCACTCACTTGTCGCACTTTACATATGGAATCGCGTAGGGAACACACACAAAATCAAATAAACATCCAACAGACCATCTACTAATCAACTATACCTTAGACATAAGAAACACAACATTTATTATAAAAACTGTCAGAAATTTGCATGAATCTTCATCACAATTTAGGTTTCGATGTTTTTCAGCTTATACAGAAATCTTCTACTTGATAAAACACGGAATATACTTAGTTCTACAGAACAGGAAAACACAAAATTTCATGGCAAAAACAAGTCTTAGTTAAAAGCCTATATGGCATCACCACAATAATAATTTCACTCATGAGAAACGGTCAATTGAAAACATACTGAAACAAAAATATCTACTATTACAATACCAATGCTTTTGACAATAATCATCACATTAGTTGGAATTGGAATGTTCCCAGTATTTTGGCAAATTGAATTTTTTCTAAAACACGTATAATTGACCATCAGCTTTGCCAAAGAAAATATAACCATTTAAAAAAAATGTAATGCCATGTTCAATATTAATCTTCCGAAAAAGGCATTGTATATTGAAGTATAATTGTAGCAGTAGAGTGAAAGTTGTACATTTCTCTCTCTTTTTGTATAAACTTATTGTTTTTGACGTTATTTTTAAATAATTCTATTCTAATGATACAATAGCTGGCAATAAAATTCAAACAGCTCTTGACAACGCTTCATTGTTATAGATAAGTAGAAAAATTATGACAAAGCCTATTCTCTTTGCCTTTGACTCAAAAGGTTTGAAATATTGTAGTATAACATACCCGGGCTCGTTCAGCAAGATTGAACGGTGTAAATTTTTATTATTTCTTCTTTCAATAAATCTTCTGAAAACGAAATGAAAAGCAAATAGGACCTACGTTATGGAAACTTAATAAATTTTAATTACTTGACATGCGCCCGACTATAGCAAAGTTAGGGAAATTTAAGGGTTGCGATATGTAAAATAAACGAAAAATTTGTGAAACGTCTAATTTTTTATTTGAAAATCGTACCGTTCTCGACCTGGAACTCACGAGCGAAAAGAGCACGGCAGAGAAACCCTCGATCTAATATTCCTCAAAAATTAAAACATACTGTGTCATTTTAATAAATAATTGTGAGTCAATAATAGTTTAAATTAGGTACCGTCTTTTGTCCTTGTGTTAAAATTTTAATTCCACACACCACATTCAATCAACAATACCTATACTCAATACTGAAGAGTTTTTGGTTAGTTAGCCAGTTCCACCAGCAAGTACTGAGGTCCCTGGTTACGGGAGGCTACTCAGCTATAGTTGTTATTTTGAGCCAATATCTCTAGATTGATTTTTCAATTTGTTTGCCAGGATATTCGCTCGTCAGGGTAGGAAAATGTTAGTAGATTCAACAAGGCCCTAATGTCTGAATATCAAAAATTGAAATCCCAGCAGAAAAAAACAGCACATAATTTCTTTGGTTTCACAGCATGAAACGACTTTTGTTTAAATACATGGACAATGCACATGTTATAAATTTTTTTATAAACAAACAAAAAAACATAAAAATAGAAAAATAATACTTGTATAAATTGAACTCTCAAAAACAAAATAACAATTATTCAACTGACCTGTGAAGGCTCCTTATGACACACAAACTAATCACAAATTGGATTGAACAATCAGTTTAATACAAAATAAAAATTGAATAATGAACAATGGCGGATAAGCGGTCTAAGAGATAAGCTTCTTCTCTAATCTCTCATTTTCCATCTACCCTTCGGTACCTACGCTTTTCCTGTGGCGCGCCCCCGTTTCCAAAAACTTCACAGCGCATACATGGTTGCAACATTTACCATTTGCTTTTCTATAGGAAACGTTTTAAAATGTTAAGATTTAAAGAAATAATATTTTAAATAGGTAGTTTTCCTCAATATTATCGGGTTAAGATTGATTCCTTATTAGATAGGTCTCACTGGTTTCATTGGATATAATTTCCTTATTGAAAATATGGAAACATATTCATCTTCCAAAAGTGTTTTTCACTTCAAAACAAGCTATTCTTCTTATCAAAATTCTACACTACTACATACACGATTTCGCCAACATCATTCAATTAAAATACTTGATTTTTTTCCTAAATATCTTATAATAATGAAACATAATTATTTGGTTTTTTCACATCATGTATTCAGCTAGACTTGATAATTGCGTACTAGATACATACAGCCGTTGACATATTTTTTTAAAATTAATTATTATTTTTCTCGAGAGAGTGGTTTGCTTTTTTTCTTTTGTTAATCATAATATAAATACAATTTATTTGAATGAGAGAGCATTATATTAGATCAGACCTCTTTAAAGTCTTTTTTTTTTGGGACTTTGGCAATTATGTTTTTCAGTTAGCTTTTGTAATGACTTTATTATTTGTCGCTCTCGCAACAATCTAATCATTAGTAGATTTAGGTGAACAGAGTAGACGTGTGTATCTCACACCATAAAAAATCAGTACAAACAGTGTGAATTCCGTGCTAGAAAAAATTATGTCATTTCTACGTTGATTTTAATGTAGCGCTATAAGTAATCAAGAATGTGGTTCACATAAGTAGTCCAATGTGAGAGATTTTGTTCAATTTGGATTCTGCCGTGTTAATGCAAATACCGACATGATTTAGTCTGTAATATTCATTTTATAACTTTCCCAGAACGAGGAAAGATTATCAAGATGCGAAATTGATTGCAAAGATTTTATTTTAATTTCAAATTTTGCTAACATGCATCTGCGGGTATCACTTTGAAGCAGGCGGTTTGTGTAAGGTGATATTTAAGTCATCAAAATATTTAGCTAGTCATTGGTAATTAAATATGATTATTCTAGATTGCATCAGGATGCACTAAACCAAGAAATTCCAGTGTGAATAAAAAAAAAATAGGCCTTGATATAATTTTTGAAGTCGATGCCGATGATTCATCAGTTTCTAGAATAAGATTATTAAAATACTAATTAATAAAACAGTATAATTAATGTAACTAGCAAAATAATACTTTTTTTGAATTTTGAATGGAATAACCTGTATATTGTAGATCAATTAACGATATAAGGTTTGACATGTTTATATGTATAGGTTGGAGAGAAAAACGAGAGAAACTCTACAATTTTGAAGAGTTAGAATAATATATACTTAGTAATTGATTTCATGGACTTCAGTGACTGATAATAAAGACTGAAACTGAAGATAATCAAAACGCTGCGAAAATAATCCAAAAAACTAAATTTTTCATTCATTTGAACATCACCCACCACCTTCAAACGAAAACTAACATGTCTTATTATTGAAAAGATTGTCGCGTATTTTTCTGTAGCTGTTAAGACAAGACACTTAGTGTCACAATCTCCTTAGTATGTGTCATAATCTCCAACGTCTTGAAATGTACAAATATTGCATTTTTCCGTTGATAACACTTGATAAATCTTGAAACTTCCTCACAAGCAAAAAAGATTGCTTGCTGAATAATTTTATTTTGTAAAGAGAGTAGGAGAGCATAATAGGGTTATTCTCAGAAATAATCCATTCACATGAACCCGTCCAAATATCATTGAATGGGGAGGCAAGGTAGCCTTCCAAGTTTACAACATCAATCAGAAAGATGATGATGATATCGAACAAATTAATGAGCCTGAGCTGCCAGAAGGGAAAGAAAATACACCCCAGGAACATAATGATCGTGAGAATTAAGAGAAACGTGGAGTAACAGACCAATTACAACCCATGGAATGAAATTACCGAAAAACTAAGGAGATAGTACCAAGGTATAAATCCTCTGCGTACGTCGCTATACCCTGGTGGAGATCCTTTAGAAAATTCGCTGTGACCAATCCAATTCTGTCAGTTTACATATTGAACGACCGACCATAATAAGGTCCTGGTCGCATATTGTGCTCGTTGAGTTCGGTTGACGAAGAAAGCCAAAACTGTCAGGTTAACTCCCAAATACAACACAGATATTATTACGGAGGAGGTATTCAAAATTAATATCAAACAACTTCACAACAGAAAACATTTCTCGGACAAGTCTGGAATATATGGCGTTTGCAAAGGTAACCTTAAAGATCTGATAGACGACGTAATACAAAACCCACAGAATATTCCACAGTTTCTGAGGCAAGAAGCGACGTTGCTGCTACTAAAGGACTTGCAAAGTACAGAAATAAGGGCCGATTGAAAAGTGCTATGAACCTAATCAAAGACAAAACTGGACTCTGGAGCGAGGTAGAAGAATCCATAAATCCCAGCTAAACCGCCTTAGTTCCGCTTACGAAAAGAAGGAAGCTGGGTATCCTATATTTAGGATGAAGTATAATGTGTATTTTTGGGATGGATAAGAAACTCACTTGGAACAGCTATTTAAACAAAATAATCTCACGTGCCGCAAACTCGTGGAAAAAAGTTTGGAGTAGAACCAAAAATGGTACATTGGATCTACCAAATGGTAATCAGACACATGTTGACCAGCTTCATGAAAAATTTGGACGACATAAGACTAGCAGAAGAGTCTCGAAGACAGAAAGACACGCAAGAAGAAGAAGACCAAAGACAAAAAGAACAGGACCGGCTTGCAGCACTTTCACAACAAAACAAAAAAAGACTGAGGGC
This sequence comes from Ceutorhynchus assimilis, assembly GCA_917834065.1. Lineage (NCBI taxonomy): Eukaryota > Metazoa > Arthropoda > Insecta > Coleoptera > Curculionidae > Ceutorhynchus > Ceutorhynchus assimilis. Next base: position 15,878,057 of record OU892277.1, on the reverse strand, counting down.
AAAAAGAACAAGAACAGCTTGCAACACTTCCATAACAACAAGAAGATCGGAAATCAAGAGGGCAACAACAAGAAGTATGCAATGGAAGAAGTAAGTGGAGAAGTTGCAACTTTCCGCAAATGGATAATGTTCCGAGCAAAATAAGAAAGTTGGAATGTGACTTGAGATAAGAAAATGCCCCAGCTTCGCTTGCAACCGGTATTAAAATTGAGCCACCACCAAACGACGGACAGACGTGGGCGATGCTCAGACGACAGGTCGAGAATGTTGCGTTGATGGCTAATGGTGGGAGCTCCGATGAAATGGCTACTGGCTTGATTGTTGCATTGCGTGGCTCTGCCTAGAACTATTAGTGCTTCTGCAGCCTGTTTCACAACAAAACTACAGTGCGCTTATGATGCGTTAGAGCATCGTCATCGAAATCAACACGGATGAGAGCTTTACCAGGTACAACTAAGAACAAGACAACAGAAGGCTTCCGGAAGTATACAAGAATTTGAAACCGATATCCGCTGTCTGGTAAATTTTGCCTACCCGGAAGCCGCAGCGAAAATGCTGAAACAACTAGCGGCAGAAAACTTCATAAATGGCGTTAAAGATATGGATGAACAGAGAATGCTTCTCATAAGAAAACCATCAAGTAGTAGCGAAGCTTTAATCAAAGCCCTAGAAACTGAAGGCAACATATGAGATATGCAATCCAAAAATCAGAGCTGTGCTAATACAAGGAGAAAAAGGCCCAATGGGTAAAGTTGAAGGTACAATGGAAGAAATTCTGGGAGAATTACGAAAGGCTGTTACCAGAATAAAACTGAGGAAGTTGAAAGGGGGCATTGAATGTTACTGCTGCGGAAGAAGAGAACATTTTATACGTGATTTCACGATTGAGATCTCGCTTTCTCTCTAATGAATCTCCTCAGTCTTCGATTTTCTGAACAAACATCGCCCTAGTCAACTAACTAACAACGCCGATGCCAAATCCAGCTGAGCATGCTCAGATCAAGGCAAGGCACTGCCTCAGAATTGATCCGCATCTTCAATTTGATGCGGATCAAGGTCTGTTGAGAAATAATCAATTGAAAGAGAATGACATCGAATCGTTTTTCAACATTAGGAAAGCCGGCGATAGAGCAAAAATGTAGAAAAGAAAAATCTGGTGAGCGGAGAAAGAAAAACCAAGAACAAGAAGATTGGTTTAATACGATTGCTGATCCAGAAGGCCAAATTATCGTTCAAACAGCTACTCTACAGATCCTTACTACAAGTGCTACGACCATCCACGAAAACACAGGAAAGCCAGCTGGCAGCATGGCAACTGGGATCAGGTAGCTCTTCTTATAGTCTCTGTGACGTTAGTCTATGCGCCCACTAGTGGACACGGTAAAGAAGTCGCACAACAATTCTGTGAAGAAGTCTCACAATGATTAAGCCACGACCCTGCCCCTTATACGCTCGCTTTCGGAGATTTCAATGCAAAAATCTGTAAACAGCAAGCCCTTCAGTGGGCAGGTCCGGCTTGGGCTAGAGAAATGAAAGGTAAAGTCTTCTAGTTAACTTCACGGAAGCTAACAGCATATACATAATGAAAGAATTCTTCAAAAATAAGTTCACAATTAACAGCGACCACCAAATTATCTGAGCGGAAAATGTTAACCTTGAGGAAAACCACCTATTTAGAATATTATTTCTTCAAATATTAACTTTAAAAAAAAAAACGTTTACTGAATAAAAGTAAATGTTGCAACCATGTATGCGCCGCGTTCGAGCCACAAGAAACGGTACTACGAAGGGGAGATAGAGAATACGCAACTATACTAGAGAACAAACTGGGCTGGTTCCCTTAGACGCGTGTCTGTAATTATTCATTATTCAACTTTCATTTTTATTTTGCATTAAATTGATTGTTCAATCCAATTTGTTATTAGTGTGTGTGTCAAGGAGCGGTAAGGTCAGTTGAATAATTGTTATTTTGTTTTTGAGAGTTCAATCTATATATATAAACGTGAAATTCATTCACTCACTGACTGACTGACTCATTAAACACGAAATCTCGAAAACTACTAAACCAATCGAGATGAAATTTTGCAAACAGGTAGGTAATAGGTTGGAGATGCTCACTAAGAAATAATATCAACATGGCCTTAAGCAATCGCCTTAAATAACCAAAAATAAGAAACGGTGTGGTGCGGGGAAAAAAGTGTAAACAGAAACAGACGACGTGTCAGCTGTCAAATTCAGAAATATGACATGCAGAATCAAATTCATAGCGATTTCCATTTGCAGAATCAGTGCAAAAAAAAAAATGTGTTTTTGTCGTTATATTTTCATGCTTTCACCAGAAACGATTCGGAACCGATTCTGAACAAATTCCACCGGTCCCAGGCTAAGCTAACTTCAAGTTTGAGACATGACATTCGCAATTCGTTCACGTATTCGACAGTCTGAAGCAAGGTTCTGGAGTTTTTGTTCGGTTCCAAAACTGTTCGCGATAAAAAGTTGTATTCCTTCCAAGAGTTTGAAACACTCGAGCAGCTCGCTCCGGTGTTTCGGCGCCCCCGATTTGCAGGGAACAAATGCGTGGTGCAACAAACACTTTTCGAAAGGAATAAGCGCGTGAGGCCCCGGAGCTGTTCCGGAACTCCTCCTAGGTGTGAAAGGAATACAACTATATAGGAACCCATTCACAAGTTGGGTTCGGGTTGCTCACTCCGAGTTACTCCGATCGCACTCCAGCCGTTATCTGATAAGCTAAAAGGTAATACCCGAACGGCTGAAGTGCGAACGGAATCACTCGGAGTGCACGGAGTGAGCAAGCCGAACCCAGCTATAACTGGGCATGCGCTCTACGATAGTCCTCAATTAGTTCCGGACTGGTTCGAAATCGGTTCTAAATATGATCCGCGAACAAAGCTATTATCAGCGAGTGGCACTTCAAAAAAATTTAACGTCAGCTGTCAAAAAATAGTCTTCATAAGTAGTATTCCTTTCACACCTAGGAGGAGCTCCGTAATAGCTCCGGGGCTTCACGCGCTTATTCCTTTCGAAAAGTGTTTGTTGCACCACGCATCTGTTCCTTGCAAATCGGGGGCGACTGAATACCAGAGCGAGTAGCTCGAGTGCTTTAAACTCTTGAAAGGAATACAACTATATTCTGCAGCCACAAAGTAGAACAAAAAATGTGGTTTACAGAGAGGTGCTGCAAAAATGAGAGTTATATGACCATATGTCTGACGCAACTATCCCCTTAGCACTTTGAAAGAAGATTACCTAATGCTATAACCTACACCCTACACCTACAAAATTTGTATAGGGCGTGCAAAGCCGCGGGCAACAGCTAGTTATTTATACAAGTATCATTTTTTTCATTTTTATGTTTTTTTTTTGTTTGTTTATAACATTTTTTATACCATGTGCATTGTTCATGTATTTAACAAAAATCGTTTCATGCTGTTAACAACACAGATAAAGAAGTAAACTAGAACCTAAGAAATTATGTGCTGTCTTTTTGTGCTGAGATTTTGATTTTGTGGATTTAGAGCGTGCATTACGGCCTTGTTGAATTCACTAACATTTTCCTACCCTGACGAGAGAATATCCTAGCAAATTGAAATAATCAATCTAGAGATATTGGCTCAAAAACAACTATAGCTGAGTAGCTTCCCGTATGGGACCTCAGTACCTGCTGGGAAACTGGCTAACTAACAAAAAAACTCTTCAGTATTGAATATAGGTAGTGTAAGTAAAATTGAGTAAGTTTCCACAACGTAGGTCCTATTTGTTTTTCATTTCGTTTTTCAGAAGATTTGTTGTTTAAAAGGTAATAAAAATTCTCATCGTTCAATCTTACTGAACGAATCCGGGTATGTTATACTACAACCTAAAGCCATGCAGAAACATAAGCCCAATTGAAAACTCGCAAATAAACAATTAAACTGAAACAAAAATAACTGAGGTAAACAGAAACCTCTTGAACTCAACCGTAATAAGCCTGCGCTATGCTGTCCTCTGCAAATGAAGTAGTGCCAAAATTCAAAAACCCTCTTCGGCGAAGTAACAAAAATTAGCACTAGGAACAGGAAGGAGCTAACAGAAAATCAAAAGGAAAATTATGTAAGATACCAGAACACCTGATAAAACGATCGTTTTAGAAGTTATACCGTAGTTTAAAGGCCCACGCCCGATCAGAAAAACAATGACAAGACTGAGAAAAGATCAAGCATCCTCAGCAAAATAAAAAGTTACAACACAAAATTATGCGAATCGCAAATTCAGCCAACTGAAGATCAGACACTTCTGGCAGGACGACATTGCGCGATATCTCGGAAACGTTCAGTTAATGAGACGTGCCGTGAAAACGGTCTATGGAAATGGATTGTGATCGCGATCGTTATATGTACCCCAATCAGATTTTTTAACTAGTAGTGTGTGTCATGTCCAATATTTTTGTGGATTCTACTTTTGTTTTGCTGGAATGAATTAGGTGAAAATGGTCTGTATATATTCCATTCCAAGAGGCTACGCAAAAAAAGTTGTAGCGATACATAAATGGACACTTCTGTTATGTTTGTTATCGCCTTTGGTTCAAATTAAAAAAAAAAAAAACAATGTTCCAAAACGCACACGAATGGAACAAATAAATAATAATTTAGGACAATAAAAAATCTGGACACATTTCAATGAACTGGTAAATATATTTCGTCAAACAACTATTTACAGTTTTTTCCATCTGACCCACACGTACTTTGGCATTAAGATAAGGGATGAAAAAATTCAAATAAATTAACCCATTCATGACGTTTGTTGAATACAAATTTTGGAATATATCAATATGAACTTGAAATTCAAACTACGTGCTATCATTCGAAGGAAACCTGATACTCGTTTTATGCCATCATTCTGTGTTGCAATTCTATAAATATACGAAGCAATTTTTTTTTTTTTTTTGAGCGACATGTAATTAAAAACATTCAAGGACGAATTCTTCTTGAATGAAGGTCCAACACGCATGCTTATGATCACGCAGTGGCATTAAATTTGTGCATCTGCGTGAACCATTAATTTTTCCGATCTAGTGCCATGACATTCGATCGGCATATGGCACAATTTATAAAATAATTTAGACAAGACTTGACCACAAAAACAATTTACTGCCAGTTGTAAAACGCAAATAGCATTACAATCATCTACAAATTATGGCTGTGCATGAAAGAAAAACCTTAATTTTCAATGTTAAAGAGTGGATTTCTAGACCAAATATGCACAAACAGAGCAATTATATTAAAAACGTCTTCAATTTGGCTTCGAGAAACTAACTATCTAATAATCTATTACAATCATAGTAAAAGTGTTGCAGTGTAGAGATATTAAAAATGGTGATACAGAGGACAAATGAGAAGTAGAATTCAAGAAAAAATCGTGGGTGACGGTGACAACCAGATCTTTTATTTCACCTAAGTTTTTCTGGATTGATTGCATAGTCTGCTAAATTGTATTTCGGCCACGATAGAATGAAAAAGACTTGCACTTGACGGGGGTTCAACGCCATCACATTTCTCTGGCACCAATCGACCAAGGTATTAAGTTTTTGCCGCAGTCCTCTTCACTATTAGGGGTATTCTTTCGATCTAATCGAACTGAACAAACTAATCTGATTTAACTGAAAGTGATTTTTATATTCACATCACTTCGCTCAGTTATGTCGCATCGAAAGAACGAAAATCTATATCAGCTGATTTGGACTCACAAATTATCTGAAAGAAGTGAACGTAAAAATTCTGCGATCACTTGGGGCTAAGATTAAACTGATTGCAATCATTTGGTGGGTATGGTGGGAGAAATGATCCGAAATCGAAAGAACACGGTTCAATCAGTTCAGTTGACTTCAATCAGTTTGTTCAGAACGAAAGAATACTAGGATTATCATAAGTTTTAGTTCACTTGAAATTGGCTATGAGCAAAGCATTCTCCAATGTCATTTATGACGACAATAAATAGAAGGAGTCCGACGTGTGACCCTTGTGATAGCGCACTCTAGAAAGGCTTCGGAAGTTTCCAATTCTAACTACGTGTCTTTCTAGACAGCCTGAGTGGATGAGCGCACTCCCTGCTAAGCAATTAGTTGACTATGCGAACTCTGACCTTTGTCACGTACTCATAATTTTTGTTTATTTTTATTTTTATTTTTGTTTTCATTTTCTTTTTTTTTTACTTTTTTCTATTTCTTTTTTCTCACTAGTAGTTAGTAATTTATATATTTGGGCTGACTATGTGACAATAAAAGCATTAATTATTATTATTATTATTATTATAATTATTATTATTATTATTATTATTATTATTATTATTATTATTATAACTTTGAAACTACAATACTAGAGGGGCATCAACTCCAACTATACGTTCTAAATTTGTGAAAAAAAAAACTAAAATACTCGTTGTAAAGAACTCGAGGTGCTCTATGGCTTTTATATATACAGTAATGTCAAATTATGACTCCCCATAACACATTGTCGATACAATAAATTTAATACTAGACAATGGTTTTTACCGCCATTTCATGGTAATAAGCCACGGCTACCGTTATAATATTATTATTAAGTCATCTACCTTCATTTTATGTAGGAGTTTCGCAGGATTGTGCTTATCGAGGTGCTTATAGAAGTTTAGGTTGATTTTCGCTTCATGCGTATTATCTGATGTAAATAATAACGTTTGCATCTAGGTTATTGGTCGACACGCTCTGATTAATAAATTATTTTTGAATTTTATGCAATTTTTATTGAATATAGCAAGTGAGAGTATTTTTTAAGCTACGAATATTTAAAGAGTCTATTGTTTAAATTTATTATCCGTACTTATGTCTGAATAAGTGTAAGTAGATTTTCTTGTCGGAAAATGTCCATTACCAATAAACTACCTTAAAACAAGAAAGAACCAGAGATGAATATTTTTTCCTACTAAAATAAATGACAGGTTTTGACAGTTCTGTAATTTTTTTTTCCAATTTTTAACTCTGAACTTACATAAGCTAAAACTGTCAAATGACACATCATGAAATATTGAAAACTGAAAAATATGAGTGCTGCCGTTTGGCAGGGGTTTGACAGGTTTCAAAATGGTTGACATTTTTCGATTTACCTTGGTCGAATTAGTAGGAATCGATACTTGCTTCATCGAAATCTGCGATAATTACCCTGCTATTGAATATTAAATTCCAATACTTGACAGCCGATACCGCCTCACCTGTCATATATACAAGGTTGCGCCCATGGTAAATAATGTTGCTTACGTCATGACCAATAACATATTTAAATTTCATCCAAATATCAGGGGTAACCAATTTCCGTTCAAATATTGCGGGGTCCTTTATAGCACTCATGTTCCATGTTCCTCTAATTTCCCTACACATGTCACAAAACGATGATTATCATTGCTTAAACTATTTTTTACTCATGTTTTTCCAAGATAATCGATTAAATATTGTTCATGCCAATCCAAAATCAGAAGGTTGATAATGGATAATACAACTATCATCAATTACATACTTGTTTTGACAAAAGAGCAAACTTTGTAAATCTTTATAGGTACCATAATAATTATTTTCTCTCATTTGTTATTCCCACTTCGCCGGTCTTCAATTCTGTTTTATGTGAATGTAATAATTTAAAACAATAGAGATAGTAAAGTAATAAATTGACCTATTTTATTTATCTTTTTGTATAATCGTCGATTAAACAGACTAATCTTTTTTCTGATCAATCTGGGCAAGTGATTAATTTTTCTTCTAACAAGAGGATGCTCGTCAAGAGTCTGTATCGCGTAACGCATATTATTGTTAAACCTACTTTGCCAGCTACAATATAATTTATCTATAGAAATCCAGAGGAACTTAAGATCTAAATGTGCACTTTGACTAATAGTCTCACAGACATCGGAAGCCGAAAAGGTACCTACTTGAAAACTAATGTGATATTGTTGTAGGTAACAAATGCATTTTCTTATAGCCTTCTTTGCTGGTGGTCCTGTGTTACGGATTTATAGGTTCGTTCAAAATTAGCTGAAGTCATAGTGGCAATTAGTGATACATTTCTTTTTTGTCCCAGAAAATTGAATAGCTTGATCTAGCATAAGAAATTCTAAAGCTTGCAAAACGTAGTTGATGTACAGTGTGCCTCAAAGAGTTTTGCGGTTTTACTTCATCTATTAAAGCCTGTTGAAATAAAATTTCCTGGCCAAAGGTGGCCAAAGCAAGTCCCGGAAATTCAATGTCACTGTTGACATATCAGGAATGAATCGGTTTGTACAATAACCTGCGTTTTGTTTACGCCGTTTTTCTAAATTAAAAGATACTCAATCGCAGTAGGGCGTCGGTTTCCTGCTCGTTATGATCGTTGAAACGTATTATAAGTGACGGTAACAAAATATACAATCATGTTTCGAATACAGAAATTTGAAGAAAGGCTGCAAATCTGGAATCCCACGAAATGTGTACCACAAATCAAATCATTCACCGGGAAGGACAGACAGAATATTCTATTCTGATGACGCACATTTTCATCTACATGAGTACATTTCCATTATTGGTTGTAAGAAAATTCCCCGGGAGAAACTTCAAAGTCCATTACAACACAGTCCAAAGTTGCGCAGACATAATAGACTCATAATTTTTCCTCAACAACGTCCAAATAGTTTTCCAATAATTTGCTAATTTCAATTACCAGTGGTGGTTCCCGTGAAATGGAAGACCAACCACAAATCAAATTCTGCATTAGAAACTACAAGAGAATTGTTCCCGTATAAATTGTTGCCATTTTACAGAAAGAAGCCCCATCAAGACGCCCGGACTCGCGTCCAAACGATTTTTTTGTGAGCAAGTGATAAATTTTTGACAATTTTAATTTAGTTTGAAAATTGTTTCAATAAAAAAATCGGCAGATCTGAAAATTCAGATTTTTTGAGTAGGTACTTATATGGAGTTATAAAGTATGAGCAACTATTGGTAGACTGCAAGGTAGCGGATGAAAATTCGTCAGAACGCATCAAAGTTATTATTATTAGTACCTTTTTTCCCAGGGCGAATTTGAACAACCTTCCGAGTCTATGAAAAATTTCCACACAAGCTATTGTGCCAAATCATTAGAAATTTATGATTTTTTGACCTTAGTAGATGGCATCAATCATTAGGAATTTTACTTTGCAGAGCTTTTCAGACAGAATGAAAAAAAAAAAAGAACAGCAAACATTCAAATTCATAGCAAAATTTGGAAATTTTCAAAAAGTCCTTCAGGATGGAATGGGCAATGAGAGCAGTGTTTCCAGTATTGAAAGAATTCTCAAAAAAACTCAGTTATGGTTTTAAAGACAAATATAAATATACATATAATTTGATAGGGTTGTTATGCACGGTTTTGGATTTATCTACGGCTATCTTCGGGGAACGGCCAATTTTTAAATTATTGTAAAAACGTTAAAAATAAATATGTTGAAGTTGGATTTCGAACAAAGGAAAACATATACCTATGGTCTACTTTGTCAACTAATAATTGTCAAAAATCAGTTAATTCAGTTTGTGTTGCGATGTTGTTAAGCTTTGAAAATTGTCGCTGTGCTTCATTTTTTAAAATTTCATATCCTGTATACCTATTAAATGTGCGGGATGAAAAGTACTGTTTGACTGCAGTGGCGTGTTTACCATGTAAGCTAGGGAAGCACAGCTTCCCCTCGAGTATTTATTAAGAACACTAAACTACATAAATTTTATGTAGACATTTTCAAAAAGAAATATATGAAACTTGTGAATGACTGACTGATTCTGAAATTAGAAGTCTCTCCTGTCCTGTACTTTCACCATCTTTTCCCACAGCTTCCCCGTCTGTTAAAGTCTGGACACGCCACTGTGTTTGAGATAACAATACGGCTAACTTGAAAAAATGTAAAATTTGGAATGACTCAGTAATTTTTGATTTTTGGGCAGTAGTGCAAGGAACCTTTTTGGTGAGGAAAACATTTGCAATCAAACTAGCAAAAAATATATAGGGTGCTTCATTGAATAAGTAAATATTTGACAATATCCCGGAAACGCGATGCTCAATTGTTTTTCGGTTTTTACTATTTTATTTAGAGGAAGCATTTCAAATACCCTGTGTAATATCTCATACAAAAAAAGGTTGTTTTAAAGTAATTTTCATTCTACATCAAATATATGTACCATTTAAAAAAAAAAGAAAACGAAAATTTTCAAAGTATGGCAGCACCGCAACACAAACTGAATGAACTAACTTATTTTTGACAATTAGTTGACAAAGAGGATATGTTTTCCTTTGGTCAAAGTCCGACTTAAAAATATTTATTTTTAACGTTTCTACAAAATCCAAAAATTGGCCGTTTCCTGAAGATACCGTAAATAAATCCGAAACCGTGCATAACAACCCTATCAAACTATATATATTTATTTTTGTCTTTAAAAGCGCTATCAACAAATATAAAAATATACAGGGCATTCCATTAAAAAAAATCTGATGTGTCACAATTTTTTGACACCCCTGTATATGCGCAAATACAATACAAAAAAAAATAAAGATGCTATTTAATTTAATATTAAAATGTACAAGCGGGTGGGTTGTTCAAAATTATCCATCCGGTTTATCTCAACCATCGATCTACTGGTTTAAAATAAGCTCCATTTAACAGAAGATGAAGCCCTAACATGACGTCTTTCACGTGCATAACACCTGTCAGTGCATACGTAATTTGTCGACCTATTTTCGATACAGCACTTTTGTTTCAAAATGTTTTACATATTCTAAAATTTGTCTAAATGAAAATATGAAAAATATTTGTCCTTTAATAACCACAGGTGCATACGTTGCAAGAATACCTATTATCATTGTAAAAGCGTTAGAAAAAAATACAAAACTAACAGTCAAAACATGTCACTCTGACAGATAGTGGCGATTTAGATATCGGTAAATAACCTCATAATATGCCAACGTTAAAAATGTTCATTTTATAGTAATTAGGTGCCTACCTATTTTCAACAATGTTAAAGCCCATAAGAAAATATTGCTTGCCTCTTGAAACCAAAATAAAGATTTTTTTTTGCAGAATATTAAATTACTTTACAAAGGCGGATATCTTTAACAAAACTTATTATGAACCAATATAAAAGTATAACATCGTAAGTTGACGATTAATAAAAATAATAGCCACCAAATATTAAGAAGTGATCAAATGAAAGCATGCAAAAACCTAGCGAGTAACAAGAGCAGAAATTTCCCAGTTCTTAGATATAAAAAAAAAACAGCCAGTTTCTTAAATAGTGGTACAAATTTGACTTCCGAATGGATTGACTAACTCTCGGAAAATTTGTATCTCCAAGTACATATATCTCTTTTCTTTATACGGTCGTTGGTGACTTTTTTTATCCTCCTTCCTATACATAAACTCCGTTCAGCATGACTTGAAAAGAACTTACCTAGATTGCCAGCAACAAAGCCTATAACACTGAAAAAAGGTTGTCATATGTCTATCTTTTCACACATGATTGCTGCTTGTCCTACAGATCAAGATATTGGGTATTTGACAGAGAAACTCAAAGAAATATAAAGGGAGAACGCATAGTTGTCGAGATGTACAATTTACTAAATTACTGTGAGAATGATTATTAAAACGCGTGACACCACGTAAGCGTTTTTAGCTGAAGTAAAGCCCAACCCGCAAGCTAATTGAATAACAGGAATGCCTTACAAATAATTATAGTCTCAACTGCCAAACCGATTTTCAAAAAAAATTCCTCCCAGGCCATTTTATTTTTCAATTAGCAAATAGAATTTGATTTATACTAGTATTTGAAATAGAGTGATATCGTTCTCCATAGGGTCGTTATCTTGATTTTTGTGCGTAAGTCACCGGTGACTTAAAACGCGGCGCTGCAGGCGGTACGATATGCTTTTGAGTTTTTCTTCTGAATACAGCCATAGTGTTTAAAATTTATTTTTATCAAATACATGATATTCCTATTTGAAGAATCGTCGTTGGTCACCACACCGCCTTATGGACAAAGTTTATCACAAAGTTTACTGTTGACCACTGGTGACCTACGCGGCGCCCCAGGAAGAATTAATTACCCGTAGGTCACATAATAATACACCTCGTAACATACCATCAACAAAAGCGGACATCTAACGAGAAAAAAAATATTTATACAAGGCAACGCGAATTCCAGTAGAGTGCTGGAAAAATTGATTAGCCAATCAATATAATATACTGCTACATTTTGCCAGATTCATGCTCGGCTTAAGGTACCTATATCTAGAACCGACTAAATGAGCTGATTCAATTCTGGGGTGTAGGATGAGCTAGTGAGTTATGATCTCATCGGTTTCTGAACAGGAGTTTTTTTTTTTCGACTTATTCTCGCGTTTGTGCAATAGGCTTGGAAGGAATTGAAAGAATTGAACAGAAACTTTTCAAAGAAACCCAGTTCACAATTTTGCTCAAATATTGCTACATTGTGCGGAAAACCGACGCCATTTTGCACGACCAGCGCAGAAAAATTGAACATTGAATAACCAAAATCTACGAGAATTCTGGAAATTCTTCTTGGATGACTCGTTTTGCACATCGAACGGGAAGGTAGTAAGTTTCCGTCAGTTTGAGTAAGAGAATTGTTGTTGTAAAGTCAACTAAAAACAAATTCATAAACGATTTTCCTGAAAACTTACAGAACCTTCTAACCCAAAAGTTATGCAAAAAATAGTTACTTTATTAGTGTTCTTTGACATCGAAAAACAAGTCCACAGAGTGATTTTTGTCTAGAACATTCCTATATTTTAATAACTCATTGGATACCTCTGCATTCACTGATTTCAATAATATAAAATTTGATAGTTTTATGTTTAATAGTTTTTGAGAATAGAATTAAAATCCATGTTTGTCATAAGAACCATTGTGTTAGAAAAGGACTCTGTAAGGAGAATGAGAAAGGTTCAGAGCTATCCAATAAGATATTAAAATATAGGGTGTTCTATTTTAAAAAATCGGACTTTGGTCAATATCTCGAAATTCTAGCGAAGTATCAAAAAACTGAGAATATCACCGGACTCTGCTTAAAATACTTGGTGCTTTTGGAAAGTTTTTACGGAAATCAATTATCTCTATAGATGAAAAAGTTATGAAGCTTTTCGTATTAAAAGTGTCCAAATTGGACCACCCTGTACAGGGTGTCCCTTTTGTTACATTTCGGGACACCCCTTGTATCTCGGTTTTCTCATAACTAAACGAAAAGGTGACAACGGTTTCTTATAGATCTTTCTACGTAGATTCCAGGCGAAGTCAGATTTTCTCTAGCTAGAAGTACTAATAGTTTTTGAATTATGAACCAAACCTACGTTTTTTTTTCAAATGAGACACTCTGTATAATAATAATTCATTGGATAGCTCTGCTTCTACTGAATTTATATCTTTAGGGAAAATGAGAAAGGTCTCTTTGTAACACATTGTTTCCTATGACAAAAACAGATAAAAACAATCTTCTCGAAAACTTTTTAAGATATTAGGTACCTACCTACCTATCGAACTTTGTATCATTGAAATTAGCAAAAGCAGAACTAGCCAATGAGTTATTAATATACAGGGTGTCTTATGTGAAAAAAAGGAAATTTGGCTCATAAATTACAAACTATCAGCTCCCAAACTGACTCCGCCACTGAAATCTACCTAAGAAGATCTATAAAAACCCGTTGTCTTCTTTTCGATCAGTTATGAGAGAACCGAGATAAAACGGGTCTCCCAAAATGCAACATTTTCAAAAACAACTTGTATCTGAAAAACAGAAAGGGCGATGACAGTTTGGTTGACGGCATCTTTCGTTTACCTAACAAAAAAGTAGCCATTGTTCGCGAAAACCGCATCCTTCCAACTCCAACAGCAACGAAAATATCCCTTATATACAAGGTCTGTTCCTTATAATTAATGCGGCTTCTACAACTTATACAAAAAAAAAATTGAAAGAAAAAGTTCAATACAAAAGTTGTAGGGTTTTATCTCTATTATCTTTTGCAAATGTCAAAACGGGCAAATGACGTGCCAACTGTAATAATGACAAACACTTTCATTTTTTTAATGGAACACCCTGTATATTTCTAAATAGAATGATAGATTTTTTTCTTCCGATTCCAAATATATCATTATATGTTGATATATTTGGTTCAGCTGTTTTTACGCGATTTAAGTTTAAAAATGCATATACATTAAATTAGGTCTGTTCCCGGTTTCCTTACATCAATGGTGAGGGTTGCTTAATACAATTTTGAACCTAAATAACGCAAAAACAGCTGAATCAAATATCAAAATGGTAGATTTGGAATCAGAAAAAAAAAAAAACATTCTGGCCAAAAATATACAGGGTGTCCAGTTAAAAAATGCAAGTGTTTGTCATTATGATAGTTGGCAGCTGTCATTTGCCTATGCGAAAGACAATAGAGATAAAACCTCGGATAAAACCCTACAACTTTTGTGTTCAACTTTTTTTTTTTTTTTTTTCAAGTTGTAGAAGCCACACTAATTATAAGGAACAGACCCTGTACAACCAAAATGGGACACCCTGTACATGCTAGAAATGGAAATAATGTCAATTTTATGGAATATGAAAAAAATTGCCTGATTTTATCTACCAAAGTTAAATTACAATATTTTACAGTAATAAATATTGAAAATCTTTGACCTAATTTTTTAGTATCACCCTGTATTGCTGCAAGGTCGGTGCAATGGAAGAAAATGCCTATTTCGACATCCAAAATAATATACTAAACTTTCAACAAAATCTGTCTGTGAACGAAATCCATAAGAAGTGTGAGATGTTTTCTGTGACTCCCAAACGGGTCGCTAGAAGTTTTTTGATTTTTTTTCAAAATTCTTCCACTAGGTTGGGATCCTAATTGGAACTGCATTCAGATCAAGGGCACAACTTTGAGCCACGATAATTCCTGAAACTTTGTGAACTGTTAGCCATTGAATCTTGAACTTTGCTCATATTTTTTTTACATACTGCATTTCCATCGTTGGTAGAGTAGAATTGTGTTAATTTTTATAAGTTTTGTTTTTGGTTGGTTACTATTAGTTGGTTAAAAATCTTCCTTTCCAGCAAATAATGTTCATTTGAAAAACAAAATGTTTAATCTTTAAAACCAAAAATTAAGTGAATCAAATATTAGAAACGAGCCTGGCATCTTATAAACCGGTAAACAAAAAGAATCCACCAATTTACCGCACGGACGCTCTAATTCCGTCAATTACTGATATCAATAACCAATGTAAGTGAGAATTTAGGCTTGTACTTTCTAATGCGATAATCTCAATACCAAAGTCTAATTCCAACAAACTACCTACTTACTTTAAAATCAAAGAAAAACAAAGTTAAAAAACCACCCAATAAAAAATAACCGGAAGTCACCGAAAAACATCAAACGGCGAAAAATTCGGCAGCCCAAAGTGCCGGATGAATGCGATTGGTGATTCCGAGTACGGTACCATTTCATAGGAAGTGGGTTAGCTAAGCTCTTCGTTATGCGCTCGCGGACTTAGCTTACATAGTGTGTAAAGCTTTTTCTACGACACAGACCTTCTTCAGCCTTCGATAGTACCACCGGCTTCAGTAGACAAGGACGCTCGCGAAGATTTACACTTGAACTTGACAAAGTTCTGACGGGTCGCAAAGTTTATTTTCCTAGTTTGATATAAAATTATTTAAAATGCGCGTTCTGGTTTTCGTCAGTTTATTGTGCGCGGTGCACATTGAGGCACAAACGAATTTTTGGGACTATTCTCAAAATTTTTTCTCGAAGCTCTTGAGGCAAGGCAAGAATTCAGTTGAGCGTGTGGTGACTACCCCTATTGCAACTACCTTGGTGCCGACCACTGCCAGGCCCCCTACAAAAATGACAACGCCATCATATACAACACAAATGTTTTTGGCTAATAAAACTCAATCCACTACACCAATTACTATTACTACTACCACATATTTTACAACTACCCCCACAGAATCAACTACAATAACAAAAGCTTACACTTCAGTCACAACTAGTACTACCCCAGCAACTAGCACTGTGGTAGATTTTAGTACTGCCAGCACAGTTTTTGACACGACAACCCCTGATTTTGTTGCAACCACCGGAGAACCTAGAGAAAACCCCAACAGCCACGAATTTTATCTTCCAAATATCAAGCGGGAAAAACCACAAATTAAAATTGCCTCAAATATTAGTCAGGTAAGTAACTAAACTTATTTAAGGTTCCATTTCATTAAATTATCTATTACATAAAAATAATAATATTTGTTTCAAAATGAAAATTTTTTAAGCATTAAACGTCCAAATGTATTAATTAGTTTTGAACAGTTAGACAGGAGCAACGGCTTTTAAGGTGTATTTAAGTTTTTTTTTTAAATCTGATATTTCATGGTTCATGGGTTTTATCTCAGATGCTACGTTTAAAGCGAGAAAAATCCTATTACGACGAGCAAACATCATTAAAATAACGCTTTGTTTTTTCCCAATTTTCTGCTTTAATAACGAAAGCTACAAGCCGAAGAACGAATTCGATGCCGTCACCGTCTCTAAAATACTTAAAAAATCGGTTGAAAGTATGGATTCACTTGTATAGTTAACAACTTGGTAGTTATTATTAATAATTGTTATATCGTGAGTATGCAAAAACAAGACAATCTGAAAACTATGATAATGGGTTAGTCTTGTCTGTGTTTTGTCTATAGTTCAAAACACTGTTACACAATTAATATTTTTCTATATAAACCTAATCAATATAAAAAATATTTTTTCAAGCTCAGATAATAAATAAATATATAATAGGTATTATCGGGAAATCATAGAAGAATTGTTTTCACTTGTGAATTTCCAGAAAACTTTATATTTACGTAACTGGACGACTCGAAAAGGAAAACGTTTCACGTTGTCGAAAGTGAAAGAATGCCTTCAAAGCCTTAAGCTTTCTGAGAACCGAACAGCTTTTTTCAAATTTTTCATCGCCAAATGAATGAACTCGAAAAAAACTTTTTGATTCGATCTATTTTCACCTTTTCATTAACTATAGATATACCATCGTCGCCAAAAATAACTGATTAGCTCTTGTACTATTATATTGTTTTTAGTGTCAAAAATTTGCCAAACTATGAATTTTTAGTTTAGTTTACCACGATGTTAGAAAATTTAAATGTCAAAGAAGCTCCCTGACATTCGGTAATTATTAAAAGGGGAACTTAGAAGTTTACATTATTATGATAGTTTCATTCAAACAAGCCAGTCAAAAACGAATTTGCATACTTTTTGAACTAAAAATTTTAAAAACAAAAAAATAAAATAACTAGGTGTAATAACTTGGATAAAGAAAATTGAACAACACTAACATAAAATAAAATTTGAATAAAAAATTTAATATTTTGTCATGGATAGCCATTATGTTCAATGTATACTTGTGTAATCTTCGAGGCATGCTTAAAACCAAGTATCTTGTATATTCTGGGGTTTTTTGGTTCCAAGCTCGAACAATTGATTCTCGAAGATCACCTACATTACGAGGTCGAAATCCTTCCCTATAGGTTTGGTCATTTCCAACTAGACGTTGGATTCAAACCGATGCTTTTTGAAATCCAGGACAAAGTTTCGATATTATGAGTTTGCAAAAAGTTTCGAACTACTCTAGCTTTATGTATAAGGCAATTATTCTGTTTAAATATGTACAAAATTTCCTCCAAAAACTGGTCTCACAGAAACTAACATGTTTTTTAGTATATTGCAGTGAACATCTGTATTAGGCCTCTCTCCAATTCACACACTCCTGGACCCCTGATAGGTACTTATCCAACACCAAACGTTCACAGAAAAGCGACCACTCTGATTAATTTTTCGTGTCTATCTTTCTTCATACCTCATCCCAATAGGTCTATAAACGCAAAGTGTTCCATTGTGGCACGACTGAAATGTTTTCTTAGCAGATACTACAACATTCTCCTAGAAATTATTTTAGTTCTCGTACCCCCAGCAAATTCCATTCTTCTTTGCTCACTTATTATCTTCTGTGAGGATTGTGGGGACTATGTTGTTAGAAGGAGCGCGATTTCTTGGATTTAATAAACTTATTCTTTTTCTTGCTGTGTTTGCCAGGAAAATTGATTTCTTCTTTGGCCTTTATTGCTGTTTGAAATGGATTGTCTCTAAGAAACTGCACCAGTTCATGGTCCTAATTCGGTGTTGCGTCCTGCCTTTGGTCTCTGAATGATTCTACCATATTCCGCAATTTTTTTCCGCAAAATGTTATTTTTGTTTACTTGCAGTTGTGCGGCAATTTGTCTTATACTGTTTTCATCCTGAAGTCGAGTAAAAATTATTGACTTTTGTTCCTCTGTCAGCCTGGGCGTGATACATAAAATGTAGAGAGATTAGGATTCAAAATTAAATCGAAATAAGGACAATGTCAAAATAAAAAAAATTGATTTCGACAATGGCACACTAGGTTAACTTAGAATAATAGTACAGAAGATTATTATAAATTATTTTTGTCCCAGATACTTTTGGTGACCTGACGATGGTACAAAATGTATTAAACAATCTTTAATGAATTCTGTGAAATGTTAAACGCCCCCTGCAGATGAACAAAAGAAAACTGTGATTCCTTTTCTTTTTTTACTTGTGGCAGAAAAAAAAATCTATTGTTTCAAGAGTTATGGGATAATAATTTATTAAAAAGTGCTGTTATAGGGATCTGTAAACAAAAAACTCACTACGGGCTTCAATTGAAGATGACCTAATACCCCTGTTATCTGTTATTTGAAACAATGAGAATCGGTACAGTATATAGGGGTATTTTTTTATGAAAATCTGTTACGGTAATTTTAAAAACTTAAGATAATGAAATTAGTGGTATAGTTGACAGCCCAAAAAAAAAACACTCATGAGTGCTATCCAAGAAATAAGATTCACAAAGCTACTGAGTCCTTGACGAGGACAAACTGTATGTAAACAATACCGCAAAAATTAAATTTACAGAAAACTAGCAAATGAGACAATTTGTCCCATTATGCACACTATTCACACTCTGTGATTTAAAAATTGAAAAATCCTCTGATGAACTAGGTATGCCGATTTGTGATTTGTCACCCATAACCTGAAAGCTTATAATTTAACACAAAAAATATGTCCCGGATCCCTCGTTTTTTGTAATAAATGTCAAATTTTTAGTCGTATGCAACATTTTTGGTCATGAAAGTCTTCATCGTTAAATTTGTTTTAAACCTTTGGAAGTGAAATTTCAAAAACAATTTAAAAAAAGATCCAATATTTTAAATTAAAAACATTTTTACTACCATTTTGACAAGAATAACAGTGAAAACATTAGATTTCAGACAAACGAGCGTAATATCGCACCATCGGCCAATTTTCACATTTTACAGAGTGAAAAATATTCAGTGATAAAAATAAAAGACCGATGCTAGGCATATATGATGGAGTGATAATGTTTGCATATGGACACAACCATCTGATATTCTATTAGTTACCTACCTACCTAACAAATAATTGTACAAAAATTTTAATTGACTTACTCATTATTTTTCTCATGTCAAGTTCGCGGCTTACCTGAAAAATAAAAAGTTTTAATTAGGTTGAATTTAAATAAAAATATAAATAGATGAAAAGTAGATATTCACCAGCACGATTTTAGTAGAAAAGTCTATATAATATTACGTTCCAACCAACATCTGTGACCGCTTCATTTTGATGAAACGCAACAAAGAAAATACCTAATAAAAATAAAAATCAATTTCTCAGATAACCAGTTTTTTCACACAGTATCTATTAGGTAGTTTTTTCATTCCATCTTCGAATAAAGGAAAAACGTCGGAACAAACCGAATTTCAATTTTCCCAGCAGAAGCACCACGCTGTGCAGAAGCAAGTTTGCCATGATATTTATAGATCTGGTTGGTCGTCTTGCATTTAAACAATCAGAATCAAAAAAGGCTTATATGATGTGAAATAGTGAAGTTGAAGATAGATCTATAAACCATTGCACAGTAGGCGCAAGATGCTGCTTCGTGCTGGCGGTGCATTTTTATCATAGTCTTCAAAGCGTTAATTAGGTACGCCGTTTAATGGATGCAAAATTACTGAAAAAAATTACCATGATTTATTTTTAAATTTTTCCTAACTAACTCAAGAACATTTCCATGGCATATTTTTTTCAATAAGATCAGATTTCTAAATCAATCAAAATTGCTACAAAATCAATCGGAAGAATTCCCTTAACCGCATTTCTAGTGCAAGTCTATTTTGGAGAAATTTTGAGTGATTTGATTCGTAAACCTGATCCTATTGAAAAAAATACATGTAGCGAAAACGCTCTAAACTTAGTGGTAATAAGAAAAATTACATTACAACAGTCGTCGGCCTGCTCACTGGGCATTATCTAGTTAAATATCACCTACACACTATAGGCAAAGTAGAGAATGACTGAATAATGCACAAAATATCTATTTTTTAGTCTAGATACAATCTACAATTCAATTTCCTGGACAACCTAATGATGTGTGTATTAATCTACTTTTCAAACAGTGCTGCCAGATCTACTGTTTTGGCAGTAGATCTACTGTTTTTATCCTTGATCTACTGTTCTACTCTTTTACCTTCTAAAACTACTGTTTTTGGGAGAATACAAAGTTGTTCAATTAATTTTGGACGAGTCTTTTACTTTTGAGCAATAATTTTTAATTTTGGTTGCCGACTTCGTGCACTTCGAGTACACGCGGTTAGCAAGGCGAACGTGCTCTAACACTTCCAACCCCAAGGATGATACACACCTACAGGATTGCTTATCGGCCTCGTTTTTGGTAGTCGCCGCCATATTGGTTTGTCACCATTTCCGACGTCATAACTAAGTCGTCAGCTGTTTAAACAAAACAGGCTTGAAAAGGCGAGAAATATCATGCTGCCTACGTGATAACTGGTGATTTGGCGGGAGGGAGGATTTGTTCCACACAGGTCTTATGAGGATAGGCTATCCTGTAGTAGTAGTGTATATCATTCTTGCTCTAGCCCAGTCCTAGAAATTACTCTTAACTCCATGGTCATGAATTGAATGTCAGAAAAAACTGCTCCGACTCCACTCCAACTCAGAACCCGCTGCATTTTCGGCTCCACTGCTCTCAGAACGGCCCCCGTCTGGGCGGTGACGTCACAGATCTCTGCGGAAGTTGCTCAATTTTTTGATTGTAATATATTTTCATATTCATAGATTAGTTATTTTTGTTTTATATTTGAAATATTACGCAAAAAATTCATTAACCAAAAATCTAATGTTTAAGCGAGGGGGATTTCAGTAGTGGAACTGTGTACACTAAATTACCACTTCTTCCAGAAATTACCACAAATTACCAGTAATTACCTCTAAATTATCACTCATTTCCTCTTATTACCTTTCATTGCCTCAGGAATTACCACTCAATGCTACTCAAATTACCACTTATTACCTCTTATTTCCGCTAAATACCACTTATTACCACTGTCAATACCACTAATTACCACTGGCATTACTATTAATTGCCACTGAAATTTCCACTAAATACCAGGAATTTATTTCAATTTTCAAGTATACCGGAAACTAGAACTCAATAACAAATTGAGATGTTAAAAGAAGAGCAAATCAAGGTGTTGAAAGTTGAAAAAACGAGATACTCAAGAAGGCATTGTAACATGTCTCGAAGAAAAAAGGATTCCAAAATCCTGCAAAAACTCAAGTTTCATCTTCTAGAAACTGGATAAAAATAATGTGATTGATGATGAACGAACAAATGATGTTAAAAGAAGAGCAAATCAAGATCTTGAAAGTTGAGAAAGAGAAACACTCAAGGAGGCATTTTAACATGCCTCGAAGATAAAAGGATTCCAAAGTTCTGCAAAACTCAAGTTCCATCTTTTAAAATCTGGATAAAAATCATTTGATTGATGTTGAAGGAACAAATCGAGATGTTTAAAGAAGAGCAAATCATGATGTTGAAAAAGAGAGACAATCAAAGAGGCATTCCATCATGTCTCGAAGAAAAAAGGATTCCAATATCCTGCAAACCAAAAACTAAAGTTCTAGCTTCTAGAAACTGGATAAAAATCATTTGTTTGATGTTGAAGGAACAAATCGCGATGTTAAAAGAAGAGCAAATCAAAATGTTCAAAGTTGAAAAAGAGAAACACTCGAGGCATTTCAACATGTCTCGAAGAAAAAAGGATTCCCAAATCCTGGAAAACTTAAGTTCAATCTCCTAGAAACTCGATAAAAACCATTTGATTGATTTTGATGGAACAAATCGAGATGTTGAAAGAAGAGCAATCAAGATGTTGAAAATTGAAAAAGAGAAACACTCAAGGAGACATACATTCCATCATGTCTCGAAGACAAAAGGATTCCAAAATCCCGCAAAGCAGAAACTAAAGTTTTAGCTTCTAGAAACTGGATAAAAATCATTTGATTGATGTTGAAGGAATAAATCGAGATGTTAAAAGAAGAGCAAATCAAAATCTTCAAAGTTAAAAAAGAGAAAC
Source organism: Ceutorhynchus assimilis (assembly GCA_917834065.1). Taxonomy (NCBI): domain Eukaryota; kingdom Metazoa; phylum Arthropoda; class Insecta; order Coleoptera; family Curculionidae; genus Ceutorhynchus; species Ceutorhynchus assimilis. The sequence goes on along the minus strand of OU892277.1, from coordinate 15,855,454 downwards.
ACTCGAGGAGGCATTTCAACATGTCTCGAAGAAAAAAAGATTCCAAAATCCTGGAAAACTTGAGTTCAATCTTCTAGAAACTGGATAAAAATCATTTGATTGATGTTGAAGGAACAAATCGAAATGTTAAAAAAAGAGCAAATCAATATGTTGAAAGTTGAAAAGGCAGCACTCAGAGGTATTCCAACATGTCTCGAAAAAAAAAGGATCCCAAAGTCCTGCAAAAACTGCTTCTAGAAACTGAATAAAAATTATTTGATTGATGATAAACGAACAAATCGAGATGTTGACGGAAGAGCAAATTAAGATAATGAAAGTTGAAAAAGAGGAACACTCAAGGAGGCACTTCAACATGTCTCGAAGAAAAAAGGATTCCAAAATTCTGCAAAACTTAGGTTCCATCTTCTAGAAACTGGTTAAAAATCTTCTGATTCATGTTAGAGGAACAAACCAAGTTCACCTTCAGCGACTTTAGAACATTCCGACACTATTTCGGATTCCATCTAGAATACGAAAATATGAAAAAATTCGAAATTTGCAGTTTCTCACACATATTTGCGTATTTGGCTCGGTATTTGGCATCCATCTAGGATAGGTGAAAATCTTGAAAATTAAAGCTTGAGAAACAGAGAGACGGAAACACATAAACACCTAATATTTGTAGCTATTTGCCGAATGTGTGGTAGAGGCTTAAGGTATTATAATAATATAACAAGAATGTACTCTATCTATCACATTTACCTTTTCTTCTAGACTTAGAAACACTAAAACACAAAACTGGGCCTTAAATGAGACGAGGACTTGAAAGTTTTAAAATGAGCAGTAAAAACGGCGTTCATAGATGATGTCAAACCAAGTGTTGAACAATTGCAAGGTTGCCACTTCTCATATAATGAAACCTCAAATGGAACATTCCTTAGAAAATGAAAGTTGATGTTTCTGACTAATAGGGACTCAGAAGAATATTTTACTTAAATCTTAGTTGAATAATTTACAGTTAAAACTCTGTAAGTTCTAAATTAAAGCAAATTTGAAGGCATATCATAATTTTATCACTACAGAACTTTGAGGTATTACCACAAAATTTCCTTTAATTACCCCCAAAATTGCCTTAAATTGCCTCAAATTACCAAAAATTACCCCGAATTACCACTATATTTCCACTAAATACCAGTCATTACCAATAATTTCCAGTCATTACCACTCATTTCCCGTGAAATTTCCACTAATTACCACGATTGTGTACACTAAATTACCACAATGAAATCCCCCTCGTGTTTAAGTAAGCAAATCTACTGTTTGCTTTTATCCCAATCTACTGTCGGTGAAAAAATCCATCTGGCAACACTGTAATTTCAAAATTATTTTGAGAAACCTGCTCAGCTTAAGCTTTTAATTGTTGAATTTTACTTAGTTAAAGGTTACTCTTTTCTAAAAGAACAATGAAGGAGAAATTGAAAACATAGCAACTGATATTAGAACACCGCCTTTTACTATAGTAGGTATTGTCACGGCTCTGGGGTGCGTGACAGAAATTTTGGGTTCGTTTATTCCAAGATCAAAGTCTAATTAACACACAATAATTTATTCCATGTTACTACACACTCTGACACAATTACTTCACTAATTAACTCAAACAATTTAACTCTTTACATCTCTCACAAAATACACTTTCTAAGTCGTATCGTCAATCTTAAACTTAAAAACTAATAACTAATACCGGCCTTTATATATCCGTTATCTATTCTTGCAAAATCCAGAATAAAGGCGATAGACCTTTTTCTCGAAGAGCACTGTAAAAATCTAGAATTCTGCTTTCCGATTCTGTATCTTCTGGCGGAGGCGCACGTAAATTCCGTTACACTGCCCTCCTCTCAAGAATGATCGTCCCGATCAACTTCAAGACCATGATATTTTGTCAATCTGTCTAGATGTACAACTTTCATCTTACTCCTGGTGTTGCACTGAACTCGATAAACCAAATCATTGATCCTCTTGATTATTCTATAGGGTCCTTCCCATGCTGAAAACAATTTCGGCGACACTCCTTTCTTTCTTGTTGGATTATACAGTTACACTAGATCACCTTCTTGAAATCCGGCTGAATTGGCATTCAAGTCGTATCTGGTCTTCATTCGGGTCACTAGCCAGCTGGATATGCTCCAGAGCAACATCATGTTTCCTCAGAAGTCGCGCCCTTACTTCGTCGGCATAATCTCGAATTTCTTTTCGTTCCTCTTCAGGTATTCCAAATATCAGATCGCAAGGTAACCTGAGTTTCCTTCCAACAACGATTCTAGCTGGACTTTCACCTGTTGACTCGTGAACAGCTGCTCTGTAAGCCATTAAACATAGAGGCAAGTGTTTGTCCCAATCTCGCTGGTTCTTTGCGAACACTTTTGTCAGGTGCTCCTCTATATGGTCTTATTAAATCAGTCTACCATGCCATCGGACTGTGGATTTAAAGGTGTTGTCCTTGTCTTACGAATACCCCTGAGCTCACCAATTTTCTTAAAGATGGCAGATTCGAAGTTTCGTCCCTGATCTGAATGCAACTCTAGTGGCACACAATGACGACTGAAAACTTCGTCCACTAGCACCTGGGCAATAGTGACGGCTTCTTGATTGGGAATAGCGAAAACTTCTGGCCATTTACTGAAGTAATCCATGATAACCAAGATATATTTGTTACCACTCTGACTCGGGGAATGGTCCGGCAACATCTATCGCTATTCGTTCAAATGGGAGACCGACGTTGTACTGTTTCATGGGCCCCCGAGATCTTAGTTTAGGGCCTTTACTTGTAGATGTCGCATTTTCGGCACTAGTTTTCAAGTTCTTCATGATAGTTCTCCAAAACGTTCCCGAATTTTGTCCACGGTATTGTTAACTCAAAAATGTGCCTCTGAAGTTTCATCGTGTATTTCTTCTAATACATCTTCTACTCGATCTTTTGGAATAACTAGTTGGCTCTTCGAAGTTCTCCCATCGGCACTTTCTCAAACTCTTTTAAGTAAACCATTTGCTACGTCCAGAGTATTCCACTGAGCCCACAACGCATTGCTAATCAATCTCTTGTTCGACACTTCCCTCCATTCTGGCCTACATCATCCTACATTCATCATTTTCTTTAAGATGTAGAATTTGTCCGATGTCCTGGTCTGTTTCTTGATCTGCTCTCATTTGTTTGGTAGTTCATTTATCATCGATAATAAGACCCGTTCTTCTCACAGCCGAGCCAGTGTTTTTGTCATGCATATCGATTCTTTGATAATGCTTGCAGTCTTCCTCGCATGGCCGTCTAGACAGAGCGTCAGCATTTTTATGCAGCCCCCGGATTCTATTTTACGAATCGAGTCGAATTGTCTCGATATCGAATACGACAGCTCCGGACGTACCGTGTAATACGTATCGAAATATCGTAAAATAAAATCGCTATTTTGACAATTCGATACGTAAAATAGAATCCGGCAGCAGGTTTCCAGGTCGATGTTTGATTTGGTAATCGTATTGCTGCCATTTCTCAATCCATCTAGCAATTCTAGCATTTCTAAAAGCCATTTTAGAGCTGCGTGATCCGTTCGAATTAGAAACTTACGTCCGTAGAAATACTTATGGAAATGGTCGACTGCTTTTACTAAGGCAAGCAACTCTCTTCTGGTGACACAATAATTTCGTTCCGGCTTTGATAAGGTTCTGCTATAGTACTCTACGACATGCTCTTATGAATTTTGGATTTGTGAAAGGACAGCTCCAATACTGGTGTTGTTTGCATCTGTATCCAAAATCAACATGCCTTTCTGATCAGGATAGGACAACAATTTTCGATAATAAGAACATAATCCTAGAAAACTCCTTAGTTCATGTTTGTCGTGTGGTTTTGGCCAATCCCTGACAGCATCTATTTTCCCTTCCATAACTTGTATGCCATCTTCAGATACCACGTGACCTAACAATTCCACAATCTTTTGAAATAGAAAAACAGTTATTTGGATTGAGCTTTAATTTGGCATTCCGGAAGCGGTCAAAAACTTATTTCTGGTTATTGAGATGTACTTGAAATGAATTTCCCATGATCATGACATCATCTAAATATACCAGGCAAGTTTTCCATGTAAGGTCTCATGAAACAAGATGCATCAGTTTATCAAACGTAGCTGGAGCATTACACAATCCGAAAGGCATTACGTTAAACTGGTATAACACGCTTCCGGCACTGAAGGCAGTTTTCTCTTTGTCATCTTTGTGTATTGCCACTTGTCAGTTTCCACTTTTGAGATCCAAGGTGGAAAACCATTTGGAGCCCGATAGAGTTGTTAATGTACCGTCTATCCTCGGGACAGGGAAGCTGTCCTTCTTGGTGACGTCATTAAGCTTTCGGTAGTTGACACAAAATCTAAGACTTCCATCTTTCTTCGTAACCAATACTACTGGCGCAGACCATGGACTATTTGACTCTTCAATAATTCCCTCTTAAAGCATTTTATCAATTTGGTTTTCCACTTCCTGTTGTTTAGCTACTGGCATACGTCGAGGTGGTTGTCTAATTGGGTGTGCCAATCCAGTATCAATTTTGTGTTGAATTGAACTGATCCTTCCGGTTTAATTATCCATCACAAATACGTTCTGCTTCTTTCAGGATAAAATCTGTGGCTTCTTGAAGCCTATCTGGATCGAGATGTTTCCATGATTTCTTCAAAGTCTGCATCAAGGTGTCTGTATACAATTTCGATTTTTCAAAATGTTGCTTATCTGGTAGGTCACAGTTCGATATTTGCTTAACTGGTTCGAGAGTTCCAGTAATAGCTCCTCCCTTCATTTTTACTGTTTCAGAAGAAACATTGGCAAAATACTGTCTCCATTTGTTCTTACTAGAGTCTTTACAACGAGAAATTTTTCTGGTTTATCTCCAACAAAATTATGTGTTAGTCCAACGTAGCACCCAGGGTTTGTTTCCAATTTTCTAATCCTCACTGGGTTTGTGGCCAGGATCTTAACGGCTTGAGATTCTTCTTGTGTAGTTAGGACAAATTCTTCATTAACAAATTTGAGGATGTTCATAGAAGGATCGAAAGAGAAACCATGTTGACCGATCAAATCCATTCCCAAACTAAAATCACCTTTTATATCGGCGACTAACTTGTGTTACAAAGCATTTATGAAATATTTTAGTTTTTATTCCACGAATTACATATTGGAAAAAAAATCATATGCAATACTTGATTTTAGAACTTAAGTACTTGAAAAGTGGATATATTTTTACCTCATGAGCAAATACAGGACCAAGACCAAGACCGGGTTAGTGTTGGGTCTTGCATGTGGTCTTGGTCTTTCACGGTCCAGGCTTGATCCCGGTCCTGCCCCAAGTCTTGTACTTTTTTGGTAGATTTTTACTGGAGGCAATTTTCACAAAGGAAATTAATTAAATAGGCTGTCATACGTAGGATGATTCTGAATATCGTTTCAATATGATATGGCTTTTATTAGTATTAGACTGGGAGATGGACAAAGAAGACATCAGATTTTTAAATGTGATTGAGGTCATATGCCCTTTGAAGTTTGTAATGATACGCATATTTTGATAATGTGAAGTGATAAAAGCGTCATCCTCGATTCTTCATAATAATAGGATGTTCAAGAATGGTATAGGATTAAGATCTTGACTATAAGAGCAAGAAAATAGATTTTATGGAAAAAGTTGTTTGATATTTAATTTCTAGTTCAATGCAACTTTTCTAATTATTCCACTTTTTTCGTTTTCGAGATATTAAAAAAAAAACAAAAATTTGCGTTCTCAAAAAGCTGCTGTTGTAACTTTTTCGATAAGATTTTTTAAAATTCTATTGCAATATAAGGGGAACTTTTATTTTTTAGATTTAAAATTATTTTAACAGTAATCGCATCCAAAAATCATAATCATTCAGTACACTATCTCCCGCGGTCTTTCTACAAGAGCGCTTGGGTTACTGATATTTATGTAAGCAGTTCCTGCAAACAAAATGATTTTTGACAAACGTTTATAGGAAGTTTGCAGTTTTTACTCCATATTTTGACCCAGATTTAGGGGCAATATGCGAAATTGTGAAAACAATACGTACGACCGCTTGTATTCTCGGTCTGGGTCTGCAATACTAGATCTTGGTCTTGCAGTCTCAATGGTCTTGATCTTGGTCTTGCCTGTTTTTCTGCAAGTCCAAGACCAAGGTCATTCTCGCTGATCGCACTAAACCGAATATAAATAATAATAATATTCTATGCAATTGTCAATGAGTACCAACTAAACTTCATGCCAATGAAAAAAAAATCCATTAGTTAATTATTTTTCCTGGTCCGTTTTTTCCTGTTATTCTTTAATCAAAAATGAACATGCATTTTACTACCAAAATTATCCAAATAAACAGTTTCTGCTAATTTCAAGTAGGTAGATCAAAATGATCTAACTTCATTAAGTAATTAGGTACTGTAAACAGAATCACTTCCGTAAGAAAAGTGAATCTTTGTTAACGATAACATATTTTTAATGAAATCATAAAGCAATAAATTATAGCATCTATGTACTTATAAAAAATCGGATTAATCTGATACTCAGGTTCGCCAGAGGATGAAGATGAGGCAGGGGGCTTACAATGTAACAAAAAGGTTCCGGCGATTTCAAAATCAAGGAAATTGACGCCTAATTCCTGAAATTAGGCTGGTTGTGGAAAAAATTCCACGATAAGTTAAATAAAAAAAGCAGAAGCTTATAGTGATGTTAGATGAGCAAAGACGGTGCAATGTATAAGTAACTACATGTTTACGTTTTTTACCATAAAAATTTAGGCTTAATGTAAGGTATTTTTTATTAATTATAGAAACCCTCCTTACATATAAGAGTTTTTGCTTTTGGTGAAAACCTATTGAACTGATAGGATCCATATCGCAGGTCTTGACCCTATTGTAAATATTCGTAACTCTGTATAATACCTTCGAAATCTGCCTATACACGCAACTTCATCGTTTATGCATGACTTGCAACGAATTTAAGCAATTTATAGCCATTTTAGGTATGATAATCCTACTAAAATCTAAAATTCAAAGGTTATGAGGTAACCTATTTTAGAGGATCGTATAAGGCATCTCATTATGTTCTCCGTGAATGAAAATTGGATATTTGTTACAACGTTCTCATTGAGAGATGAATATGTAAGTTCTTGTCAAGAAAAATTTGCATATTGAAATTTTTAGTAAATAAGTAGGAATGTTTTTTTTTTATTGAGAAAATGACGAAATAAAAAAAAACTGGAAATATCTTCATCTCACATTTAAGTAACTTAAGAGCAATTGAGAAATACCGCAATGAAAAAATACAGAATGTATAATTGACTATTTAGGGCCGGTTTATTCACCTTCTGATAAACTGCCCGGTATGCAATCTGACGGATAAAAACGCAATCTGTAATCCCGTTGGTCAATCAGTTATCCGCCGACCAATAGACTTATAGAACGGTAAATTTATCTTGCAGATAGTTACCAGAAAGTTTATCTGAAGATGAATAAACCGCCGGGCTTTATAGTTTGATGATATATGCAGATAAACGGATTTTACCTTTGAGAGATACTGGGAAAGTGGAGAAATTTTTGACAATATTGACAGAAAAATATTTGAATTTGTTATTTTTCTAGTGTCTTGCAGCCACGACGTCATCTCTCGGTATGCTTTAGGTAAATCGCTTCTAAGGAAAATTATAATATCAGAGAAGAGGACTACGTATGCAATGCCAAGTTGTCCTTTTGGATCTCATCAGCATTGATTTTATTGTGGTATCTAGAAAACCCATTGGTATTAAAAGAGTTTTTGAAGAATAATCTTTTCCCTACGAAAGCGTAGAAGTGCCACCCGAATTTGGGTTTGATAATTCTCACATATATGTCAGAATTCTGAGTTATAAGTCAGAATTTTGAGTAATAGTTCAGAATTCTGTGATAAAAGTCAGAATTCTCTGCTATAAGTCAGAATTCTGAGATGAAACTCAAAGTTCTGAGTTATAAGTCAGAATTCTAAGTTAAAAGTCAGAATTCTGAAATAAAAGTCAGAATTCCGAGATAAAAGTCAGAATTCGGAGTTACAGCTTAAGATTTCGCAATAAAAGCAATCTATGTGTGCATCTTATAGGCCCAACAGTGATTCAGAATCATTTAAGACTTAAGCAGGGCCAGCTCTACCATACAGGGCGAACGGAGAGATCGCTCCAGGGGCCAGACCTCTGAAGGCGCTTCCGACTCGTTCCTTGGTGATAAAAAGAGAAGATAAATATATTTTGCTTTGAATCTCGTATTTGCTTTTCCATATTCTGCTTTTCTGCTCTGCTTGCGAGCTAGCGTGTCGTTAGTATGTGGGATATCCTAGCCCAAAGCTTTGCTTATTTCTTTGAAACTAGGAACCCACTTTTTTAACATGAAACGAATCCAAATTTATTGCAATGTTGCAGTAAATGTTACTATCCGCTACTATGGAGCAATTGAATCTAACATCAAATGATTCACAGGCGTTTGCCGTACGAGTGCGATAGTCATGTTTACCGTTTGTCTTGTACGAACGAGATCAAGTCCAAAAATTATCATAACTTTGACTTTTATCTCAAGATTCTGACTTATAACTCAGAATTCTGACTTATATCTCAGAATTCAGACTTATATGTCAGGATTCTGACTTATGTGACATAATTATCAAACCCAAATTCGGATGGCACTTCTACGCTTTCATATTTTCCCGTTTGTGGGCAGAGAAAAAAAAACACTTGATCCAGCTTATTTCCGATTTCTTCTATTACATTTTCTTGATTTTATTGGTGATCAAGCTAGCTCATGGTACTGTATCGCAACCACGTCCTAACTCGATTTGTTCTTACTCTCGATTCACTTCGAAGTATGATTTCGCACATTTTTCAGCAACCGAATTTTTAATATTTTACTCATCAAATAATTATTTGACTTTCTCAGCCATCTTTAAAATTCGAACCAATTCGATCGTTGCGAATCAAGTTAAGGAAGTTGATGTACTTACACCTACTGACATGTGAGCTTATTCAAATGTAACCGGAATATTGCTATTTCTTTTACTGAAGACAGCAGACGTGAGTTTGCTCAAAATTTAAATTTTAATGAATTAGAATAAACACAATTAGGTACCTACCTATCACAATACTTGTCCATAAGGAAATAATATGTTTTCCGATATTGTGGACTGCAGTGCACATTTTTAAGTTTTCAGCTAAGATATGAAACACCCTGTATAACGTTGCAAACATGTTTCTTACAATTCATTGAGCCTCGAAAAGAAGCACAACCTGTTATAAAAGCTGAAAATGTTATATTTGTTTCCATTACGAAATGTACAAAACTGTAAAATAAAGAAAAACGTAGCTGATCAAGAACCTGAACCTGAAATATTAGTTGTACAATTTTAATTTCAAGTTCAGAGGTTACTTCGTATTAAAGTATCTCATGATTTAATCCTGGAAAAAGATTGAAAATCTTTGGCAATATTATAAACCCAAATTGTTCAATATAGGTAGGAGCGCTAAAATCAAACTGCGCTAATATTCATGTTCTCATTTGGAAAACAGAAAAATAGGATAGCAGCAGTTGATTCATGATTTCTATTTTTTTTCCCCCAATATTCGACTCATCTTATGGAGATATAATTAAACACACATCAAACTATGCATTTTTGGTATATTTAATAAAGAAATCATGCAGCGACATAATTTAACTAATACCTAACCTATTAAGGCCGATTTCCGTCTGAGCATTATCGAGCAAAGTCGGCCTCAATTTTAACGGCTTTTAGATGGTGGGCTTATAAACCTACTATTATAACCGAAATTTTGAGAAACCAATTATCAGATAAATAGGACAGTGAACGTTATGTTATTACTTAATCTCATAATGCATTATAGCCTTGTTGCTCAATTAATTGCTTGTGGAAGATCGAAGCAAAAAATGCTTAATTAAAGGTCGATATTTTTGTTGGCCTACTACAATTTTAGGATGTTTTTTTCATAAACGAATAAGGTTCAATAATTGTTTTTTTCTCAATTAAGCAGCAGATACTTCCATCTCAACTCAACCTATGGAGGCCTACAGCTGTGTGCAGGGTGCCATACTTCTAACCTGGCATCGTAATCTTCAGATAAATTTTTATAAGCTTAAAAATAAAATCGCGAACAGGTAAGTCGAAATCAACCCACGTCACATTCACATTACTTAGATAGCCTGCCTGTCCATGAAAAAAAAACAGCTCTCGAATCTCTCAAGTTGAAAATACTGACTACCTAGGTGTGCACCTATAGACCGTTCAGTCACCAGGTTTTCTTCCCCTATTTTCAACATCAGAGGTTTTGCGATTCTCGCCAGGGCTTTGCTTACTTTTCACTTGACTGAGTGCTTCCGAAGTGAAATTTCTTATTTTCTCTCTTTTGTAATGAAAAACTTCTTGGACTGGTTATATCATTATCATCATCACCCAAGCATTTCCGTCCGCTGCCGGACAAAGGCCTCCTCCAGATGTTTCCACAACTCCCTGTTTTGAACAATTGTATCCCTGGACCACCTTCAGGATTTCCCGAGGGATTTCCGCATGGGTATCAGCTTATTTGCCTTGTTCCTTTTTGAGTCCAGACATTTTTGTCCTGCCCCTTGTTAATTGAGATCTCAGAAACTTCATAAATTAACTAGCCTTATCCATTGTGTCTTTGAACAGTTTTCTATTATGTTCTCTTTAGTCTTTTCTTTATTTATTTTTTTCCCATTTATCAGTAACATGTAACATCTTCGCAGATGGCTTTTTCGTTTGTAATGATGTAATAAATTATTTCGTTTTTTGTAATGCCACAGTGACTCCTCAAGGTCAATATTCTCTCTAAAGAGTTTTTAGAAGAAGGAATTTATGCAAGTTCTCATCACTGCAGCAATTAATTAACATTCTTCCTCTGGAATTTCTGTGACCCAAACCAAATCTGCCTATATTTGGGATGTCATTGGTATCGTAGTGTAATATTTTTGCATTAAAGTATTTTATTAATGATAGTAATTTAGCCCTTTCCCTAATTTGAATAAACGCAATTAGACCTAATGAATTTAATTATCTCTATTTATTTTTGCATACCTATATAGTTATAAGACATTTATGTATCCAAGATACTTCGATACTTGTGAAGATTGTAAAGGTGAATTATTCATTTATTTTTTCAAAGCGCCATGTTACCTTTTTGTTTTAATTAAAGATCCCGCACATGTTTGCTCATAACTAGAAATTCTACTTTTATGTCAATTCATAAATCGGCTGTTTACTATTACTGTTTTAATTAAATGTATTTTAATTTAAAATGATATTGCAGGAATATAGTGATTATGATTTGTATTTCCCATTCATGCAGTAATGATACTAATTTACCTCCTGTTGATCAAATTATTAGGGCTGCATCCAATCATAAATCTGGATAAAAACCCGAAACTCACTTAAAAGCTAATTGAGTAAAATAATTGTATTAAAGCTTTAATACTTTAATTTATTAGCGGCATCACTATTGAAGAAGAAAGGTAACGACCGACAGTTGCAGGTCGACGCTTCTTAATACTTGAACGTATTATGCATGAACATTTTGAGCAAAAGCAAAAGAAAGCTCAAAATTGCAACCGTACCTATACCTACTAGCGAGTAGGTAGTTGAAAAACATATATCCGGCAAACAAAAGGTAAAAATAATTTCTTCATGCTTTTCACCAGCACTTAGCTATCTAATAAAGCGAGATTTTATAAACAGAAAGAGTTGAACTGTAAATGAGAGGCTTTTGCATTATTCGACATCGCTCATAGGGATCGAATTGATAAGTAGCAATTTGGAAAATTGATGCTGTAACATGCATTAAGGTTTATACTGCAACGAAAAATGAAATTGTTATCTATAGCGCTTGAGTTTAAAGTAGCTTAAAGGATGAGATGCACTATTCAATCATCCTGCAGCATTTCTCACGCTTGCGGTTACTGAAATTATTCGCTTCTTTCTTAGCCAAGTATAAGGAAGGTCAATTTATCATGATTTTTTTAGTATATTCGATAAACTGATAGTCATAGTCTTTTGAATTCCACTTTTATTTTACATAAATGTTCGTTTCACCACGCAAATAAATTTCAAAAAAACCTTTTTCCTGTCTTTCTGACATCATAAAATAAACTTAGCCTCTAAATTGCACCTTCCTGTTCCGCTTCAAAAACATCTCTCATTTCAGTTTTAAATGTGGATATAGTAATTCTACAAACAGAAGCCAAAATAATTCCATCATAGAAAAAAAAAACAACAAAATAAAATACCTATACAGATTTAACAACTCATTTTACGAGGTTATTTGAATTTATTTACTACCGTAAGCCTGTATGGGGACGTATTAGAAGGTGTAGTTGTTTAAGTATATAAACTTATTTATAGGTACTTGGTACTAGTTTGTCTGTTTATACATATAATAATATATACATATATTTTTTTTGAGATAAACAAAAATTTAACCAATACCAATAGCAATACATATCTAATGGGAAATTGCATTTAAAAGAGCAGAAAGGAACGTAAGAAATAACATTTGCAGAAAGAATACCTAATGAAGGATAAGAGCAAAACTGTCAAAAAATAAATACCTATATAGAAGGCGCCAATAGTTCAAAAGGTTGAAAACTAATAAAACACTTATTGGTACTTGTGGAAACGCGAGAAGCGTTGTACAGGACAGATCAACCAACACATAAGGACAACTGTATCTTCAATGGGATTACGAACAGAGAAAATAAAGAAAACCTGCAAAACATCAAAAAATTATGGAACAAACCGGTGTAATCCTACTTGAAGTCTAAATATGGAATCAACAAACTCCTTGAACATTTCGCGGCGTTATTCCAAAAGTGCCCAAATCAAACTCAAATTCCTAAAGAATGACATATACATCCTACTTGTTGACCATATTTAGGCAGGGTGAAAAGACCAAATGTGAAAATTACAAATACAAATACAAATAATTTATTGATGCCAGTATTCAAAATGTATTTACACAGCAGTCCTAAGTCCTAAAAAACATCCAAATAAGTAATTGACGTAGTAGTACAAACAAAAAAAAAAACACACCTTAATGTAAGCAAAACAAACACATCAAAAAAGTAACAATAATTACACAAACAAATTAAGATGGGATAAAATGACACTTCAGTTACGAAAGAAAGGAGACACACTGGTGAGAAAGTCGTTTTTTTTGCATACATTAAATGATAAACTCTTAAGGTTGTCAGGAAGCTAGTTGTCAGTTGTAGAATCTTATGCACAGGCAGCCCGGGCCTTCCCTGAGTCACCGAAAACTGGGAACCAGATAGTATCGCTACCTAGTATTATGGGTATGCACCTGTTCATGGGTCTCCTATGAAGCAATTTTCATTTTAAAGTAAAGATGATTCTCATGATGAGTAATTATTTGAAGGTCAGTAAAAGATTGTTCATGGCAATAACCTCCGACCATTGAACACTCTCTCGATGGTAATATCTTAAGTAAGTTCATCTAAATGCACATTCCAGTGCCTGTCTCGATCTAGATGAACAGCCAGAAATTTAACACTCGATCCTCCCTCATAATCGTTGGCACTCCTAGTTGCAGAAACCATTGACTGTGTTTTGGACTGATTATAGACATAGCTTATTTGCTGCGAACCATTGCTTGGCCTTCGACAGTGCCTTATCTTCACCTTCCAGTGCATCGGCCAGCTTATGGAAATAGCAAAAGGGTAGAATGAGCCTGGGGACCTGGTCATCACGGTTCTCAAAAGCTTTATATATGTGACTGTAAATGCCCGAAATTCGGTAAAATCTAGGATAAGCGCGCTAAACCTAGGATTTACCAAAAGCAAGTGGTAAAAGCCCGAAAACTAGGTATTTTGTTTCCATTTCGGACTTTTACCGGACACAAACAGTAAATCTTAGGATTTACCACACCGCATTGGTAAAAGTACGAATACCACTGATACACGTTACAGAAATCGATATCGTGAAACGATAATCGTTAAGAAAATTAAGAAAATTTCTTGTGTCCTGGAGATTTTCCATCTCAGGAAATTAGCGTAAGAAGTGCAGTGCGAAAATTGTCGTTATGTAGTTGCCAATGATTTACGAAATGCAGTTGTATTCCAAAATGTTCCACCAAAAGATGTTTATTCAGATCCTCTAAATACTCTGCAATTCTAAATGCCATGGAAGTTTGCCCTGTACCAATAAATAAATATTTCTATTAGTGGACATTTTAATCCATTTATTTCATTAAAAAAATGGTTTTGACATTTAAGTACCTATAGTTTTTCGAAAGTCAATTGGAACAAGGTGAACATAACTCATAAATGGTGGCTGACTAAAGGCAGTGCATTTCTTATGGAAATATTGAGTGACCAGTCAGCTACCAGTTGGTATCTTGTTTTAACTGAGTTTGAAAATACTATACCTACTTTTTGCAATATTAGGTTTGTTCGGACATATATGAACAAATGCGCAAGCGCAGTTCAATTCAGAACTAATTCTGAACCAAGTTCGAACAAACCTATTATTAGTACTTGAATTATTGTTTTTTTTTTTTTTTTTAATATCTCGTTTAAGGCCACTATGATTTCTGTTCACATTTAAGAATATTAAAACAAAAAGTGTTTCGGTGTGACTTTTTGTTTCATTGAAATTTTAACGATTATCGTTTCACGATATCGATTTCTGTAACGTATCAGTGGTGTTCGTACTTTTACCAATGCGTTATGGTAAATCCTAAGATTTACTGTTTGTGTCCGGTAAAAGTCCGAAATGGAAGTAAAATAACTAGTTTTCGGGCTTTTACCACTTGCTTCTGGTAAATCCTAGGTTTAGCGCGCTTATCCTAGGTTTTACCGAATTTCGGGCATTTACAGTAACATAAATAAAGGCAACCAGATCCAAAATTTCTCATGAGGTACTGAGACCCCTACGCAATCCAAATTGTTGTAGGGAGAAGATGTCATTTGATTCAAACTTGGGATGCAATGCATTTTTCGAAATTTTTTGAAAAAATGCGAGGGCGCTAATAAGAAATGTGATTTGCATCTCCCTTTTTACAACCAAGGGGAGTTGGTCAGTTATCCAAAAGTTACCCTCTTTTTTTTTAAAGATGATTGCAAAATTTATAGAAATCTTCCTTAGAAACTGACATAATGCCCTCTCCAGCAAACTGCCTCAAAGTAGTTATACAGAGTGGCCCATCGAAAACACTTCAGCAAGGCTTACGGCTTTGAAAGAAAAAATTCAAAAAAACCCTCGGACCCGTAAAGTTTTGTTTTCACGGGAGACACGTTTCACTATTAATTTCATCCATCAACCCCATAGCGGGGGCGGCTACTGCCCTTATTTTTTCAAATGGGAAGGGGTATGCTATGATACATCTTTTGAAAGTGCATTAAATTCTCTTCAAAATGCCGCTTCGTTTTTTAAGTGTTCTCGGACATTGTGAAGAACATCTGGTGTAATTTGTTGGCAATCATTAGTAATGCGGTTCCGTAAATCTTCTAAGATCTTCTAATCTTCTAATGCTTTTAATGCCCCCTTTGATGCTCCCTTCAAAAAGATGTATCACAACATACCCCTTTCCATTTGAAAAAATAAGGGTGGTAGCTGCCCCCGCTAGGGGGTTGAGGTTCCAGGGATGAAATTAATAGTGAAACGTGTCCTCCTGAAAACAAAAGTTCACGGGTCCGAAGGTTTTTTCAAATTTTTACGTACAAAGCCGTAAAATGGACTCTTTTCGATGGGCCACCCTGTTTAGAAAATTCCCCTATTCAATGGCATTAAGTTCACACATACATGGAGGTAGCCATAGAGGAATATGGCCGTGACTTGTAATGATCCTCTCTATAACGTTGGGTGGCTTATGCAATTGGACTAGCTCAAAAAGTTCCCATTTCGGGTTAAAGGATCGTGTTGGATACCTGCAATAATGAATCATGGACAACAACAAAAGATGTAGAAGGATACATTTATGTGACAACCATTCAACTATATCGCTTTTTGAAGATGAAATTGTAGGTACCTTGTCTTCTTGTACGCAGAATGGTATGGTGCATTATCTAAGACCACAACATAATTAGGCCAAATCTTGAGGTTTAGCAAACATTTTTCTTCTAACGACTTGGTGAAATTTTCCTTATTCATTTGACCGTGATAATCGCCGGTCGATAGGCCCGCTTGAAAATTCTAACCCGCATTTGGCACAAAACCATCCTCTGAACCTGCACGGACAACTATAGGTCGACCTTATTTTATTTTTTTTCAGAAAGTTCTTTGGTCCTGTATACATATACCTACATTACATACCTTTTGAACCGATATTTTGTATAGTCTCAAAGATATCATTGCTTTGCCAACACTTTTTAAACGTAAGATCATTATCCAACCAAGTCTCGTGTATATTAAATAAATTTCGACCTTCCTCTTTGATTTTTTTCATAGACCTCGTGTACTTATAGCTCCAATGTAATATACATATTTCAACCAAAATTTTTCATTTATTTTTTTTGACATATTTCAAAAGAAAACCCATTTCCTTTAAGCAGTTCTCTCGAAGATTATCCACCATTATAGAAAATCCATTTCCGCTTTTATTTCTATTAAAAATTTGTAAGAACCACTATTAACTCCCAGTAAAATTTTTGGATCAGTCCCCTAATGACAGAAAAATCCGCATCATCTTTATTTTTTGGATTTGACAACGATTGGTCAGGATTTTCCTGTCTACTCGATTCATCTTGTCTGTGTATCCTTTGAATTGCGCTTTTACTAAGCCCTGTATAAAGAGCAGCCCTAATAATTTGTGTATATCTGGTTGCCTATTTTCCAGGGTTCAAGAAATAATGAGGTTACAAGGGAGACAAGTCGTAAATTCTGATTCTCTTAAGCCACTTTCCAGCTGTGTGCTTCAAGCGCGGTGCAGCACAGTGTTCTCTGTTTGAAACGCAAAAGTTAGCAGCTCTCAAAGCGCAGTACGGCTGGAACACGAACACGCGCTTGAAGCATTTGCGCGCGCAAAAGCTCGATTGCGTGCTCAAAAGCGTCAGCTGGAAAGCGGCTTTAACCAGTATTTACTTAGACACAGAAAATCGAAGTTCTTGTCAAAGAGGAATGGAAGGATTAACACTGTTAAATGGTTTGAAACAGGGTTGCTGCAACTCTCCAAATCTTTTTAAAATATATCTGAATATGATTCACGAAGTTCAGAAACATATTCTTTGAGTTTGTACATACCTATACGAAAATTGCCGCAACATAAGCATTGAAGAATCGTTGATATTGGGTCCTATGATTGAACGTTTACGTTATCCGTAACGTACATGTTACGCCGAGTTTTAACACTAAACGATGCAAGTTCGTATGATGGAAAGTTTTTCTTAACAGATTACTGTTATTTTCTGCCTGTTATGTTCTTATTCAACATATCTCCTCAACAGCCCCGAATAACATACCGTTAAGTGCTTAACGTTCATGTTACCAATGTTTTTTTATTTTTTTAGAGATCTTATTCTGAATGACTGGGTAATTAATTTACATAATACAAGAAGAAAATCAAACTAGGAGGTACCTAGGTTATAAACTTCATTACTATTTTATGTTAATCCAATAACGAGGTACAAAGCTTTAATATTAATCCATTATTTAAGGA
Organism: Ceutorhynchus assimilis; assembly: GCA_917834065.1. NCBI lineage: Eukaryota > Metazoa > Arthropoda > Insecta > Coleoptera > Curculionidae > Ceutorhynchus > Ceutorhynchus assimilis. The sequence goes on along the minus strand of OU892277.1, from coordinate 15,837,719 downwards.
CTGAATTGAACACTCAAAGAAGACATACCAGAGATCAATTGAAACTCCTGATAAGGTTTTATTACTAAATATACTAGACTTCCAAAAGTTCCAAAAGAATCGGTGCAGTTTATAATTGCAAGAATAATGTCCCATTTTGATATTCCTCAAAGACCAAGGATTTCATCCATTCCAGTTGAACTGAAGGGCCCAAAAGTTTATTCTGAATTCTTGGTATAGTTGGAACTGTTTTTTATTTTATATAAGGCAGTGGTTCTAGTAGTGTTTTTATTTTCGTGCACAAACGATGTCCACTCATCAGAGGTGTTTTTTCGCGTCTCGAAGTTTTCCAAACATTTTTCAAAACTGGGTTTGAAACAGTTTCCCAATGACGTTATAACTTCTCGGAGAGAGAAAATGGTTCAAAAACATGGATTGCATTGTATTTCGGAACAGTTTGAACCAATTTTGTGTGACGTCATGGGTTCATCGCGAGAATATACTATTTCAAACCTGTCTTGAACCAGTTTCAAAAAAGTGAACGCGAGAGAAGAGCTCTGATGTTTTTTGGGGTCCAACACCCAGGGCATTTATATGATTTGGAAATGCTAGGTCCCCATACTGTTTCACAGTTATTTAAGATATCTTTTCGCCCTAATAAATTGAATAAAATGTAAAATGAGTTGCAAAAAAATGTAATTTAATTGTTGGTTATTGTCGTTTCAAGAAAAACGTCACTTTTGGAACCAAAGTGAAGCTAGGTACCTACAAATACTTTCTCTCATTCCTAACAACCAGCTTAACATTTTCTGTTATCGATTTCGTCAATCATAGCGATATAACATCTACTGTTATTTTATATGTTATCTATTCCCTGTTAGCATAACATAACAGGTTTGTGTTAATTTTAACGTAAACGTTCAATCATAGGACCCATTATGTTGTTAATGTTAATTATTTGACGTTACGACAATTCAGGACTTAAAAAAATCTTCACCCAGAAAAAACTCAAAAATCAATTAATGATTCTCCATATTTACCATACCATTTTCCTATACAATAGTGCAAGCTAGCCTATCTAAAAACCGAATTACATACCATTCCCAGTTAGATTCAACTCGATTGTTGTTTTTGATATTAGATGGAGAACTCATTATTGTAACAAGTTCATAATTCTCAGTTATAGTTTGCTCTGGTCGTGCTTGCGCTATTATACAAATTACTATTGGCTACGTTTCGAACAATTATTTTTTATTTTTCATGATTTATTTGGTAACACGATTTCTATAATCAGTCAATCTGCTTGAAGTCGGAAAATACTTACCTATTCTATAAACTCGTTGGCAAACCGCGATCCGGCAAAACCTCAAAACATAATTATTTGATGGTTATTATGGCTAGGTTAGTGCATAATAACTTTAGAAAATATGACTTTGTTCTGCTGTACTGTGAATTATATGTTTATTTTTGGGTCAATAACAATAAGTTGTGGAGTGAATTTAATTAAAATACGCTATGGAACTTATCGAGGCCCACCTGGATGATCATTCAAATCTTGTTAGTCTCTAATTATGATTGTTCTGATTCTTGTTTACCGATTCGTGAAAGTATATTCTTCTACCTATTATGAAAAGCCAAGTTTTTGGAATCTATCTGTCCTTAGGTCTATGACACGAGCTATTATAGTTTTTTTGACACATTATTTCCAATGTTTCTTCTTCTGAATGGCTAATTTTGAGATAAATGTGTTATTTTTTTAAAGTGTTCTTTTAGTTTTCAAATTTATTCAATTGGATTAAGTTCACACAATAAGGAGGCGATCTAAGAACTTCATAACCACTATCATTACCTAGCTGACTAATATGAAAACACGTAAAATACATTGTATTTCACTTACTTAAAAGAATCCATCTCAAGTTCACATGTGATATTTTAAACTGCTAGCAAAAGAAAACAGGAAACAACCAAAAAAATAGCTGTAAACGAAAATAGCTCAATATGATGTTAGCTATTCAATTCGGAAAGTTGTCGAGAAAATCTACGAAATCTGAATACAGACTCGTGCCAGCATGAGAAAAGAATCGAGCATGTTCATATTATTAAAGGTGTAGTTAATCATGATGACAAACTGTCTGGATAGAATTCATAATTAGTAGTAAACACCGGACAAAAATTGAAAATACCAGCACAAGGAGGATGTAACAGAAATGAGCAGATGTAGAACAGGGAGTCGCCACTGAATGGCCTGATGAACACAATAAGGCAACTCGTCGAAGAGGGCTAAAATGAATACAGTAGAGATATACTAAGCCGGTTCTAGAACTGAAGTGACGTCACAATGGCCGCCAGTTACCCGCCAAAATTAAAATTGGGCCCCTGAAAAAATGGGGCACGGGCTTAGCAACGAGGCACGAGCCCACTTTAGTTGGACTCCTTCAATTCAAATTGGGCGGGTAGATGAAGGCCATTGGCGGCCATTGTGACGTCACTTTCGTTCCAGAACCGGCTTAGTATATCTACTTAGTAGAATATAATGAACTAGAAATAATACAGTCGGCGTGTGGCCTGGAGGTTAGTGTTTTTGTCTCTTGTCATGCAGGCCCGGGTTCAATCCCTGTGCCGGTCAACGTCGATGCTAAGATTTGGAATTTGGTATTAGCCAAAAACGCCATCTTTCGGAAAGCGATGTAAAACTGTTGGTCGCCGCGTATCAGTGATGTGATGCACAAAAAAGATCCCTATCATCGACAAACATGGGTTCGGCAAAATTTCTAGATGGGGTATGACAAATTCCCTAACGTCGGCGTTTGGCCTTTGTCGCGGAAATGGGCCGACAAAAATCAATAAAAAAAAAATACAAATAAAGCTATCAAAAAAAAGAAAATCCACAAAGACCTAAGAAAACACAATGAAGCACTGGCAGAAAAAATTAATAACAAACAAAAAAGGTTTGAAATGCCTAAGAGCAACACTCGGCCAAAACAAAATAATATATTTACTTTGTGACATCGACATGCAGATTTGGTGTTTCCATTAATAGCACTTGTCACAGAGCAATCCATCTTGATCATCACGCACTTCTCTAGTACAAATATCACATATATCTATTTGGAACTATTGAAAACTCAAATAAACACGCCGAATCAACAATGTGGTTTCATACATGTTGCAAAGGAGAGAGACGAAACAAAGATCACTGCAATAGCAGAAGACTTCCATACTGACCTGTATATGTTGGATCTGTAGAGAAAGGCAGAGAAAACCTAAAACAGAATACAGGGAATGTTAGCTGACAGAGAGTAGTCTGGTTAATGGTAGATCTTTTTGGTAAAAAAATAAGATTTGGCGCACGTTTTTTAATTAACGTCTATAGGAATCAGTTGTGCCTACTCTTAGTGCAAATGTCAACCGGCATCGCCCAGAGTGATGCATCTACTGTGTGTGTTTTCACCAATTTCCAACCATCCTCTTAACCTATATTATTTGGTACCTATACTTTTCGGACTTCCTCGGATGTCTTCAAACTTGCTCGCTATATTGTGTTGCTGTGATGATAAAGTTTGTGAAATCTTTCTCGTGAACAAACTTGGATAAGAGAGCGCAGCGCGCCTTCCATTTTTTCCTATTGAAAAATTACTTTCTTCAAGTGTACAACTGATCACACTGATCACACTGACACGACATTATAAATTTCCCTGAAGCGAATAGCCTGACCCAATGCAATAGAACTTGCGAAAAAAACAAATAATCTATGATGAATATTAAACACATGCATGAAAAGCTCATAAAACTATAAATGGAATCTCTTGGTCGCACTTATCACATTGAAGTAGGTTTCCGAAATAATCTGTGCGTGCAGAGAAATTTCTTCACTCAGTTAATTTATAGAAAGGTATACTCATTTAAAGTACTAGACCCCAGAGTCGTGATATTACTTGCCCTACGCGACCTTATTATTGAAAAATTTACTTGGATATTGAAGTCGTATGAGCAAAATACTCCAAATATCAGGGACGATAATAAATTTACGCATGCAGCAGTTTTTATATTTATTTAATCGCACGCCTGGAGATGCACGTAGTATCCGTCAATTGGTTCATTAGGAGTTTTTAAATAATAATAATTGGCCGTTTTGAATGCAAATTGGCCGTTATACGTACCCTGCTCTTTTCTTTCTTTGTTACTATACTAATGATTTTCTCAGACAGAATTCCATACTGCATCATTAGCTGACCTTTTTCTAAATTACCAACTAACCTGTTGAAATAATTGGTTTCCTTATATTTAATATACCGGGTGCCCACGAGATTACTTGCCGGCTGTCATTTTTTTATTTGTTTATAATCAACGAAGCTTGGTAGGGTTGATATTCTAACGAAACGCCATTTTTATGCATCATCTATGACAAGCTTTCCCGACTTTCGGTTTCACCGGAAATGGCACACCCTGTGTATTTTTTGTTTTTCGGATTCTACAGATCGTTTGACGTTCCAATGCACCACTTTTAAATCGTGTTTTGTTCAAATATTATTTTTTCATTTTTAAACTTGATTGCTATGATTATCCTAACATAACTCTATATACTCTACTCACTTTCAGAAAAATAAAAGTTCAATTTTATCTTTGAAAACTTTTTTGATTGAGGGCTGTTCATTATTTAAGTCTTGTACACTGAATACATGGAGGACGAAGGAATACATAAGAATTCAAAGGAATACATAAGAATACAAGAAGAATACAAGAATACCTAGAAATACATATGACTACAAGGGAATACATTGGAATACATGAAAATACATAGGAATACTTGTAAATACATGAGAATATACGGGAATACATGCGATTGCTAGGCAATACAAAGCTCTAAAAAGGAGCGCATGAAGTACTACTACTCTTTAGGTTCACTCTAACATAAGGAGATTTTTAAGTAATATCAGCTTCGGTAAATTTATTGCAGAAATCTTTGAAATGAAGTTTATTTCCTCTTTAGGTAGAATAATGTTTCCTTTCGTATTTTCTTCTTCATCAGTAAGGTTTTCAACTTGGTTTCTAAGTTCGCCTATTTCAATTTCGCTAAAATCGACATAATATTATGATGTACCGTCTATATCTTGGTCTATGATTAGTGACAAATCTAAGTTATTGCAGTCATTTTCATCAGCTTTAATTCCCAATATGACAGTATCATTGAGAACGTCATTTAGAACTGCATTTACATGATTCTACGTTTATGGACAAAATTTCTTCTGAGGTTAGCAGATTGGTTGGAACTTACATAAAAAGTTTTTTTTCCTCTCTAGGAATATCAGACACAATCTCAATTATTGTCCGAATTCCATCTAGCTGTTTCATAGAACTTTTGATGCTGAAATTTACGAGTGTGGAGAATGTTGAAGTCATAAATCTGACCATTCTGAACAATATTACGCAAGGCTGACTGCCCATGTTTGTCATATGCAGTTCATAAGCAGGTAATTGTTCGGGAGCGCTGACATTAATTTGTTTCAGGTCTGTTATGAGTTTCACTACGGAACAAAAAAACACTTCAAAACATTTTTTAAGTGTTTGTTTTTTGGTCATATCCGAGGTCATATTATAAGAGAAAATATATATATTATAATTATTTTTTGAAAAAGGTCAAGCAAAGGGCTAGGACGTATATTATTACGTGAAAGGATCTGTGGAATCCTATAGAAACAAAAAAAACATACAGGATGTTCCATTTGAAAATCAACATTTCCGGTAATTTCCGGTGGAACAGGAAAACGGGAGAGCTTGTCATAGATGCATAGAAATTGCGTTGCAACAAATAAGAAAATGGCAGCCGGAAGATAATCTCGTGCACCCGGTATAGGCTTTTTTTGACGGAAACTAGGCTACAAATTTTCTTTGTTGCGTGGCTTCCCAAATTTTACAATACCGTGTAATTTTCAAAATCCACATTGCGAATCCAATCCAAATATCTTCAACTGTGCCCAACTTAATTTGATAGGTAGGTATATTTCACATTACCGCAACCCGCAACTGTACAAATCATCAAATTCCGACTGTTGTTTTTTTTATTTATTAAAAACTGAATTCGTATTTTAATGAAACGTGGATATTTGCTATTAAAAAGAGCAGCTTGGATTATTTGATTTTATACTTAACACCAACAAATAACTAGATTATTAATGGTCGTGCCTTCATTTGATTTAAATTAAAATCCACGGAATTGATTTCTGGTTACCGCTACAAACGGCAAATATAATTGACAAGTGTATATTTTGGTAATGTTTTGTTTTTATAAAAAAGTTTTTCCATCTAATCCTAATCGCTGTAAGCGACAAGAAGTCATTTTTATATTTTTTGCCGTCCGGGCACAAAGCCGCTAAAATCCTATGTAGGTATACAGGGTGTCCGGAAATAAATGCAATAAAACTTAATTTTCAAAGAAAAACACCAAGTCTTCCTCCACAAATAAACTTTAATTATTTCATAGAGCCCTTCATGTTTCGGAACTAGAGAGTTCCATCATCAGGGGCAAGTATGCTCAGAATAAGTGCTCTTGCGGTGGAGGAAAATCAAAAAAAATAGGTCAAAAATTTAAAAGAAAAAACACATTAAAATACAAAAAGAATTTAAAAAACGTATACTCGCCCCTGATGATGGAACTCTATAGTTCCGAAACATGTAGGGCCCTATGAAATAATTAAAGTTTATTTGTGGAGGAAGACTTGGTGTTTTTCTTTGAAAATTAAATTTCAACTCCACTTTGAGTCATGGACTACTTCTTCAATTTGCAATAAAATTTGTTCAAAGATTCCAAAAAAAAAGAGATTCGTATTTTTTATCTTTAGTAAATGGCCCCCACATTCGGAGGAACAGCCCCCTAAAATTGGCTCCTGAAAATAGAATTTTTTTTATTTCTCAGAACCCTGTTGTACGAGAATCACTACGTTTGGTACACAAGAGTTTTGTGACATGAATATTTAGATGGTGCTACGCTTTAAGGCGAAAGACCCTTTCTCGTATGAGCCTCAAAACTTTGGTTGCGTATTTGAATTTCTCAAAAGCTTTTATTCAGTTAGAAGGCTCATTCGATTTAGAAATCTTTTTTCCTCCTGAATTTTTTTCGTTATACACATTGTTTTCGAGAAAAATGGCGAAATGTGATCGAATGCATATCGAGATTCGTATGAAATTGGACGTGATAATCGTAGGTGGTGAATTTATTTTTTGACAGTTATCATTAATCAGCTGTCAGATTACTATCGTTTCTGTTTTTCTCGAGATTTAGTTAATCAACTATTCAATATTAAGTTAAAATTTGTTTGTTTATTGCGAACTCCAGACACCTACGATTATCGAGTAGAATTTCATACCAATCTTGATATGCATTTGATCACATTTTGCCATTTTTCTCGAAAACAACGAGCTCAACACAAAAAATTCGAGAGACAAAAAGTTTTTTAAATTGAATGGACCTTCTAACTAAGTGATATGGTAATATACAAAACCAAAGTTTTGAGGCTCCAAAGACAGTGGGGTCTCCGCCTAAAATCGTTGCATGATCCAGTTATTTATTTCATAAAACCCCTGTGTACCAAATATAGTGATTCTCGTACAAGAAATAAAAAACTAGGGGACTTTAGCTTAAGAATCTTTGAATAAATTTTGTTGCATTTATTTCCGGACATCCGTATAAGTTTTCAGTCTGCTACAACCATCGTAAACTCTAGTTCTTGCTCTATAGGAGCTACACTGTAACAATGAACGTTCTAAGTTGAAATAACTACCTACATATTGCCTCAAGCACCACTTATATTAATTCTACTTTGCTAATTAATTGTTCTGTATGAACATGTCTTATGGCATATCTAGGCCTCGACAATTGCGCTTCTTGTATACCTTTTACATACATAAAAAGTAATAACACCTACTAGTGCAGGATAATAAATTGTAAATTGATTTAAAGCTAATGTTAATGTGGCCTCATAAAATCTACATATAATTTTTCGGTCTAATTCACTAGGCAGCGTATAAAAAACTGGAGACAATTTCTAATGATCTCAACACATGACACAGTCGCTGGCTAATATTTACTGCTAATATGAGCAGCATTAAACTACTTTACCTGCTTGACTTGACTCCTGTACATGGGACTTATCGGTTTCTTATAATTAATTCCAAAAAGCATATAACATACATATATCTCCGAACTAGCAACTAAATTCGTATATGTACCTGTTTTTAATCAACGTTCCTCAAAATTATTATTACCCCATCAATGTAAACAGGATACACGATATATAGAGGATGCGTTATACGAATTATTAATATTATTTCTGCATGACTTGTGAACATTAATATGGGATAATCTTCTTGAGTATACCTTATATAGCAATAATTTAAAAAAATTTACACGGTTTATGTTGCCAGATTGGTTGATAATATAATATAACAAAAATCCAAAGAACCATAGTAATTTGAAAGGACGTAAGTACATATTTGTCTCATCAAAGGTTTTGTGGAAAAACGACGTCTACCTATAATGTCTTTGATTTTAAATACATATTATGCTTATTTGATTTTTTAAAATTTTTGCCGAAGTTTTTATTTCTTGATTTTTTTTATTTTTAATGTTATGTGTTTGTTTTCTTTCTTCTTAAAACGTTGTTCTGTCAGTGATTCTCCGAAATACTTTTCCCATTGCGGGGGTGTTATTGTGGAAATGATATCTCTAGGTATTCTTAGTTTGTTCCTGATGTTTTTCACTATTCTTTTACTTTCTGTTTATTTTACCTATAACATGCCTACAGCTTCTCTCTCATGACTAATTTTATTTCTGTATTTTATATTCTGTATTTTCTTTATTTCCTATTTTATTTGAACTTAGGTACTCTTGGTACTCCTTTCTTTCGTCTGCTATATCTTTCTCGATTTCTCCATTCCATATCATTTGCCATTGCTTCAAATGCTGCGTTCAGAATGTTTTTTTGTTGACATTATTTACGCTTTGTTTTTCTTGAGAATTGGGATTATATTTCTTAGACTCAATCTTGTCTTTTTGTTTTTCCCTTCTGTTTTCCCTTGCGGTGTTTCTCACAGGGATAAAGATTTTTGTTTTCAGACGGTAGTGCTGAATTATTTATTTATTTTTGACCAGTATATCTTATAGCATTTTACCATCGTGACTTAGGTACTTATTCATTTGAAATAATATCGTCAAACAAAGAAAAGCAGAACATTAAAATAATTTGTTATATTTGAGTTTATGCAAAGCATGTTTAGAAAATATGAATTTTGTGAAGTACGTAGTTAAATTTTTCATGTCTTAATTTCTTTATTGGGTAAGTATTTTTAATAATTATGAAAACTTTTATGATTGGAAATATTAGAATACTGATATGTTCATCAGAATAACAAGCAAACATTCTAACATAGTATGTATGTATGTTTATATTCGATTTCCATTCAGACGATTGAGATACACAGTCAATGATCGCGATCAGTCAAGAAATATTTATCATTGACGTGTGTAATTCATTTTATGTTGTTTTATTTCGTATTTAATGGTGTTCTGCACACAAGGTGTGCCATGTAAGGATTCCATTTGTTTGAGAAATCAACACTCTTTAATTGATAGAATATAGTAGTTGAACGATGCTATAAGCTTTTGTTCAGTTAGCGGGCCTATGATAAAAATAAATCGAAGAAAGTGAATTATATTTCATTTTGTCAGACGAGATAGGAATCGTTTTTGTTATCTTTGATCAGAGTCCCTGCAAGAAAGTTGGTGTGCTGGTTTTACTGAAATAATTGAACCTACTTTGCTATAAGTAGTTCTGTTGGTGATCCTTAATCTTCAATAGATAGCTGAATAGGATGCAAAAATAACAATAATTTTCAGTTTTTAACAAGACTAAGTATTCTTAGGCAAAGAAAAAAGTTCAAGATTTGGAATGAAACCTTTAAAAAATTGCATCGATATTCCATTAAAAATTGCTCGGTACCATAGATGGTAACTTTGCTGAAACTTATTTTACTGTTTGTGGTTATCACTCGCTTTGTTTTACCACTTAAAACAATATTTTGCCCATCTTCTAAAACAGGTGTTGCTCTAAATCTCCTTTCAGCCAATGAAGCGTCACTTCGCTCTAGCAGTATTTTTTTTTTTTATTTCGTTAGTAATTCATTAAAATTTCCTATAAAATTGGAAACGGATTATTCACGCATTGAAGTGCAGCGACGCCAGTTGTGCAAGGTCGATTAACGATGAGCCAGCCAGTTTTATCAGCTTGAGTTTTATGCACGCGTTTTATATGATTACAAATCTTGTTTTTACATCGTTTAAAATATAGGTCTACCTTATTTGCATAAAAACTGTACTCGAAAGCAACGTAATAGGGTAGGTAGTGGTTTATGTAATTTTAATTACCTATAGGTAACTATCTAAAGGTGCCTCTGCGTAAAATCCATGAGGGTGTGAATTTGAATAGTTTCAATATACGTTATTAGTGCATCATCGGTTAATAGACAGCCGTTTATCAAAATAGTTCCAGTGGCTAACGTAAATACAAAAAACTCTTCCAAACGGAAGCTTCTCGATGTTTATTATTTTCTTGTGGGTTTTAAATGAACTCAAGGGTTCGAAAAGTTTTTACAAATGATCCTCTGCTCACATAAAAAATTACACCAATCACGATTACCATCAATCACATGTAAATTACCATACTTTAGCTCGCAAACAAGTAGGACACTCTCATAATTACCATTAATTATATCACTTTTTAAAGCTATATTGCGTTAACGTTGCTATTATTCAAACATCTTGACCTACCATACACCAGGTTCTCAAGAGCCATAAGTACTCGCCCATCTATACTATTTCATTTTCAAAATATTTTCTCAACGAATTATGCAAACAAATATTGAATATCAAGTAGGTACCATTCTTTCTATTTGAGTAATGAATAAATCAAGTGCAACTATCAAACCAAAATTGGTTCTTGTCCCATACCCTCTATTCAACTTAACACAATTATATATCCGCCAATCGCGCAATTATCATATACTCGCCAAGACCATAACTAGGAAGCGAAAGTCGCACTGTTAAGTATAGATTGTTAAATTTTCATGTGCACTTCTTGTGGTGGGTGTTATGTTATTGGTCTCTAGAACCATAGGCATCTAGAACCTTGCGTAGGGTAGGTCAAGATTTATAAATAACAGTGCTGGTAACGCTACATAACGTAGTGGCTGTTAGGAGTGTTACTATAAATGGTGAACTGAAAGAGAACGGAAGATTTAACCGGAACAAAACAATTAAAATGACTAAAGAAGAAGAAGGAGAATTGAATGTTCAATAGGAGAACACAACAATAAAATAACGGTACGCAAATAACTAATAAAATGGAAAATGCAAAGAAACTATTGGACGCATTGAACACAAACATCGTATATAAATAAAAATACGAAAAACAATGAGAAATTCAACTTATTTTGGAAGAGTGGTATGAGGGCGCAAAAATTACTATACCTACTTAAATTATAAAGCCTGGCTCAAAAACTGATCAGTAACCAAAAATCACTAATTCAATGTAAAGGATGTGTTCTATATGTAATGAAATTTCAAAGAAACTGAATAAACTAAGAAAAGGAGAGATACCTATTTAGAAAAATCTGGCTCAACAGTAAATTTCAGTGGGATGGATGTTATTACATAAAATTCACCCTTCATTATGCAATACCTACTGGGTGAAATGTTAATGATCCTGAATTAAGCCTTAGGAAACTGAAAAGAGACAGAAATATTTACTCTAATATGGCTCAACAGCAAATTATGGGTACCAATTACTGTGATAGATTTCACTACATGAAATGTATCCATTGTAACTCAATTTTGGGTGCAATGTAGAGGATTTCTTCTTAAATGAAATTGAAAGAAAGTAAACAAAAGAGAGATATAGACAAACCTATACAGGGTGCAAGTTTGAGGAAAACTGATAGTAAAATTAGGAAAACCGAAACATTTTTGAAAATATTCAATTGCACTTTGCACTTAATTCAACTAACACAATATTCATTTTAGTGAAAACAAACCAAAATCTAATGGAAGTAATAAAATTGATTCACTTGGCTTGAAATTTGGCGTTAAATATGGATTACGATAGCTTGTAATTAACAAATAGAAAAAACTTAAAATTAAAAAAAATATATTCTCACGAGCGAATCAGTTTTGAGATATGATGGATATGAGAGGATATTCTGAAAGTACAATAAAACAAAGTTACTTGTGCAGTCAATCTTCCATTAAAAGTCCTAAACTTAATCGTGAGAGACTCAAAATTGTATCAAACACAGTTTGACCGGAAGTGCGTTCAACTTCGTTTGTTTTTATATTTTATGTATATGTATGTATATTTTATGTATATAATGTATACCTAACTTTCGAGATAATCGCGATTAAAAATTTAATTTTTTAAATTTTAGTTTTGACAGAAAACAATTGAAGGTGGGCTCCAACTAATACGCTATTTATAACTTCTTTTAGAAGCACTAAAGAGTCCAACCACAAAAAGTATGATGGGGTATCATTGATTTTATTGTTAAAATCGATATCGATAGAGCTAAGATAGAGCTTGATAAGTAATCTCGTGATTTTTCGGTAGAAGTAAGGTTATAACAAATCTCTACAGAAAAAACCAGCTGATTAGATGACAGTACACACAGGAGCTAGATGTATGTAAAGCACCGAGAAAAATTATTCTATTTTAATTTAAGTAAAATTGAGATATTCATTTTCTCAGGCTTTTGGCGAGCATATTGTTGGGAGGAAGCATAGGAGAGATGAATCAATAATTATAAAAAAAAATTGAAATAGAAAAAAGCCAAAAAATGAGTGGCAGGAGAAAATACCCAATAAATAAAATTTTAACGTGAAAGGAAGCGAAGGCAATCATCATGAACAGAAATTATTTTAAAAAAAAAATTACAATTATTTAAGATTTAAGTTATACTGAATATATTGTATTTGTGCGACTATCGCATTCCCTGGAAAGTGTAACAATAGGTCAAGCAGCTAGTCTCCCAAGGGTTTCGCTAGAGAACTTTGGCTAGAGATTGAAAAAACAAGCCTGTAGTAATCAAATATCAGTAGACGAATTGCCTAACCCCAATATACATATTTGGAGAGGTTAAAGAACACAACGAATGCAATACAGCGTCATTAAAATTCTGTTGGTGATTTGTACCACCATAAAAGAGATTTTTTGCTGTTTGTTGTTTGACGCAATACCTTAGGAAGCTAACAATGCGGAAGGCAGATTTTCCACAAGATGTTTCTATGTCGTGTTTGTCATCTTGAAATATTTCAAACATTCAAATTCAACTGTAACAAATTCCCGACATGATAAGATACGCATTTATCTAAATTGTATAAATAAATATTACTTTACTTTAACATATTTTAAATTGTTTAAAATGGCATACCAATGGCAGAAAACAGCATGTTTTTTTTTCCTGTAGAATAAATATAACATATGTACTTGAACATCTTTTTGAAATAGGCTAGGTAACAACTTTCATATCAATAATAGTAGGTAGGTACAACTTTGCAAAATGCGAGAAAAATGGTTTATTGAAAATTATTATACTTAGTGACTAACTACCTTACTTATTAATTATTATTGAAGAACGGAAAAGCCAAAAACTAATCACCTAGATGAAGAAAAATCAAAAGAAAATAACATTCCTGCATAATAAACCCAAGTTAAGGAGTACGTGTAAAATTAAATCAACAAAAGAAATGTTAGGTATACAGTCGAGTGTGCTTACGTTAGAGACATGTACTTTTGAAGTGGCAGTTTGTGGTTTAAATTGTGCAAATAATTTCTATTTTGCATATTACTACACGCACTTCAAATATGTTCTATTCTTCATATATTTGCCGACATACTGACAACGTTTGTATTCCTCCGTGTAGCAGTGAACGCAACGTTTAACCTAATGGCATAGATTGGTATAAATTTGCAGCATTGTGTCTACACGTATTCGGTATTTTAACGAAACAAGTCGATTTTTGAAATTTTAAAATGTGGGTAACTTAACTTGAGATACTATTATCGACATAAATTAATGTTCAACTTCAAAGTCTAACATAACAAACACCATACAGGTTTGGAAAATCGGAAAAGATGTTCCAGGACCTATATTAATGCATTAAACTACCTCAAGAGAATAGCGGAAATTCATGAGGAGGAACGCACTAATCTTCGTTTCGCCTAAATTAAGAAGGATTTTAATAAATATTAGAGAGTTATTGGAACTATTAAATACTGCCTCGCAGTATTAAGGATCAACGTTATTTTATTAGTGCATCAGCACTATTTTTCCAAGAAAAAAACAGTTCTTGGAAGACTGTAGTAGGTATTAGAGTATTACCTTATTTTGTATTCATAATTTTGACAGCTGATAGCTATGTTTATGAATTTCAGTCTCAAAAAGTGTTTATTTTTGTTTGTGATTTTCTGCTGATACCCATTTTTTGATGTTACGCACAGTAAAATGGAAAACTATTGTAAAAAATAAATTTTCTAAGTAAAATTACGTCTTCCTCAAAAAGCGAAACGTCAAACTCGTCTAAAATGTCAGAAATTTGAAATAAGGGAAGTTTACTGCCACGCACTAACCATACACAAATAAAGACAAGCAGTAACCTTATTAAGGATATCCTTAATTTCGGACCCAAATGCGCATGAGATGTCAAAATAAGGCTAATTTAAATACTGCTTGTCGTTAATGAACGTCCAATAACTCTCTATTATTATCTTGTAGCTAATGTTTCACATTGCTCAGATCGCGTTCGCCATAGAAGTACAGACTCATGTAATAATCGTTTGAGAAACAAAGCTGTACATCCCTGTCTAGGCATAGAAGATCTCTTACTTTTTTACACTGACAGGAAAAAAAAAAGAATGCGTTGATATTGAATCGAAACAAATTTAATCCGATTGAACAGAATTGAAAAAGTTGTATTATCAATTAACCAAATTCAAACTCGTCACAGATGTTAGTGTCCTCAATAAAAGACCCCGCACACTTCTTATGGGATTTTGGTTGAACGCGGAATTTAACTAAATTTTGGTATGTTGTATATTTCGACCTCCTGAGTAAAAGTTCTCATGGGTACAAACCGATCCTATGACTAGTTTCGGATATACGGGGGTTTTTCTAATACTACCTCAGGCAACCTGAAAATACTGAATTTTCATGCTTTTTGCGTTTATTTGTGGTAGGTAGCTTTAAAAAATGTTGATTAAGTTTAGACCTTTTACAGAAAGCTGCATGTTTTTAGTTAGGTGCCTATATATGTAAATGTACGAGGGTATTTTGAAAAGTACTTGTTTGGTGAGCCTTTGTGTGTTTTCAAAACAAACAGAAATAGAAGTATAACAAACTATATACTGTATTTTTTCCCAAGATAGATTTTGACTTGACACTGTCAACTTTGAAACATAAACAATGCCACTTATTGGTCCCAAGATGCCATTTGCACCTCATGCATTGTAAAACTGATTACAACCTGACCTGCAGGGACACCTCATTTTCCGACCAATCAGGGCCAAGCGTTATTGTTTGTTTCAAAGTTTTCAATGTCAAAATCCACCTTGAGTTCTCAACATTAAGATTTTCATCCTCAAATCCTAACTTGTTTCGACGGTTTACAGCCAATCTACAGACTGACATATGAAAAAACAATTTTCATTGCTTTTCTTTCCATAGCTGTTTAGATTTTTCAAACAAATCACCAAGTGTATGTATACCTAATAACTAAACACTTAAACCCTAGGCCAAGGGATCATGAGGCAAAAAGTTTTTAGCACAAGCGTAGCGAGAACTGGAATTCATTGAGATAGAAAGTCACTTTTATCACAAAACGTAGTACCTACAAGTACACAATTTTTCACACTTTTGAACATTTTTGGTCATTAACTCATTTAGCTCAGTAATAGCCATAGTTTTTGAGCGCCCCTGGTATATAAAGGAAGAGTTACGAATACCTACTAAACATTTTTAGTTAAGGAAAGATGAAATAATAGTTATTTGTTTTACTAGGCAGAAAAGTACAAGATTTAATGCCGCGGCTGGTGTTTCATAGCCGAGGCTAGGAAACCAGCCGAGGCATTAAATCTGCTTTTCTGCCATGTAAAACATATAATTTTTTCTTCGAATGTTCAAATTCACACATGGACATCTTTTTTATATTTATTTCATTCATTATTATTATCCAAATAATTAAATTATTTTGACAATTGTCATTGTCACCATCAATTTCAAATTAGGCAATTCAATCTATCTGTCAAAAAGGAAAATTCAATATGGCGTGGCGGCCAAGCAAGCTTGTTTTGAATATGTTTTCATGTGTATTTTAAATTATTTTGCTTAGAGTTTTGCTTGTAACTTTGATTTTGATTATTTAAAACGATATTTGTTGACTAGGTACCTAAACTATTAAATCGGGCAGAAACTAGATATTTTTTTGTGTTTTTTGGCCCATGTGTGGCTGCCACGCCATCTTGAGTGTCACGTGGTTTGAATTGCCTAATACCAAATTGAGTAAAATTACTACCTGGAACGTTGTGACACTGTCACTTTTAATGCCTAGGCAGTAAAAGGCCGTTTTTACTGTCATTCGGAGAAAAACAACTTTTAAAGCAATACATGCAAGTTTTTTTGCTTTATGTACACTTTATATAGGTACTTAGGTTGCCTAAGGTAGTATTAGAAAACCCCCTGTATATCCGAAACTAGTCATAGGATCGGTTTGTACCCATGAGAACTTTTACTCAGCAGGTCGAAATATACAACATACCAAAATTTGGTTAAATTCCGCGTTCAACCAAAATCCCATAAGAAGTGTGCGGGGTCCTTTGTATTGGGAGTGACCATCAGGCAGCAACAGCGACCATTGGTTATGGTAACATCCATAATCCACCAGAAAATATGACAGATGATCCTACAATGAACCTGAGTTTACCAAATGCCTCCCAACAAGGAGGACTTGTTCGGAGGCAAGAAATTGTGGCATTTTGATTTTGTTTGCCAAATTTTCATTTTATTTCCAGGGTATATATTCATTTTTCTCCAGGATTTGGTTCTCGATGGTTGATTGTATTTGTTCAGTTTTAATCAAATTCATTCGTAATACGATCTGTATCGATATTTGATGAATTTATTGTAGCTTTATATAGTTTTTCTGGTGAACTATCTACCAGATTGATATCATCTGCAAATCTCGAGTGAATAAGTCTCACTCTATTAATATTTACTCCCTTATGCTGCCAGTTCACATGTTCAAAAGCATCTTTCAGGGTCAACGGGATCACGTTCGGCGAAATCGTGTTCCTTTGTCGCATTCCTCGGTGAATTGGAATTTTGACGGTCGTCATGTACCTATTCTTCCAGTGTATTTGTCATAGTTACCGTATCATTAATATATTTCATGGAGCATGAATATCTGGAATAGATTCTCGCTTTATTCAAAGCCTTAAGGACTGACTATGTCCAACGCAGGCGTTGTTTTACTTCGGTTTTTCATTAGAGATCGTATACTTCGCAGATGTTCAATAGTTCTGAAATTTTTGTTATCATTTTTATTAATTGCTTGTATAGGTGTCATGTTTGGGATAATAAGCTAATCAGAATCTCTAGGTGGTTTTTATCTTCTTTTTTGATTATTACGATGGCTTCTGCATTTTGCCAATACTCTGGATTTTTTCGCTTTAGCAAGCGTTTTTGCAATAATATATCCACACTCTCTCTCAGTAGGTACTTCTCCAACTATTTCAATCATTTCGCCGGATCTTTACGTGATTATTTTCATTGGATCTTTTGTTTAAGTACATTTCATAATTTATCGTTATCTATTTCTGGATTTTTTTCGGATCTTGGTATGTTCTTGGTATGTCGACTACAGTGGAAATGTTACACCACGTCTATTATTTCATTAGGCAATCCAATCAATCTGTCAAAAAGGAAAATTCAATATGGCGTGGCGGCCAAGCAAGCTTGTTTTGAATATGTTTTTATGCGTATTTTAAATTATTTTGTTTAGAGTTTTGCTTGCAACTTTGATTTTCATTCCTAATTCAAATCTTCATATTCTTGATCTTCTTTGCTTATGTATTGTCTTTTTTCTATGTCTGAGTTAATTTTCTTATTTTCCATTTTGTGTTTTGTACAATTTTTTTTTGCTACGTGTATAGGCAGGTACTGTTAGTTATTGATTTTGAAAGTTAATTTTTTTCGTTTCCTGTCAAATTTTCTCTATCTCTCAATTTTTTGCTCATACGTTCTTGAAACTTTTCTTTATTGTCTAGTGTAATCTCTGTTGTTGGACATTTTTGAAGTTTGAAACTTCTTAGGCGGCGGTCTATATTTGGACAACGATGGAGAGTGATTTGAACAACGCGTCATGGGTAAATTTCGTTACTCGAGAGAGAAGAAAGATATAACGTAAAGAGATGGAGAAAGATAGCTATTGATTGACACAAACTAAGGATTATGAGCGCAAAGAGGACTGCCTATTATTGACAAGCGCTGATACCCTTGTGAAGTCACTACAGATGCGCGTCTTCCTTTTGTTATACTATTATCGTGTTTTATGATTATTTTTGTTATTTAAACATTTGTGTGCTGTGATTTTTTTTCATTATATCCGTGAATCATTATTATATAAGTACCTATATTAAAATTATTAAAATATTATCAAAAATGATAATAAAGACGGAGAAACACAGCCATTGATTGGCACAAATCAAGGACTATAAGCGCCAACAGGATTGCCTATTATTTTCAAGCGCCGATACTCTTGTGACGTCACTATAGATGCGCGTCTCCCTTTTGTGTGGTCCTTCGTCAGTACCCCGACTTAGACGCTGAGGTCGCTAAGTCTTTAAAGTTGTATGAGGGAGGATCGTTTTTGAGAAGTTTCACTTCTACCACGTGTACGCCATTGCACATGATTTTTTTTCCTTCGGTAGTTTATTTCTTTCCACCATAGTGTTACTGTCCAACATTACTGTTATAAATCGGTGGGCGTTTGCAGAACCGTTCAAGAGTGTAACATCTCGACACTTGACTGCCATATTTGATGATATAATCTACTCCAAGTAAATTCTCTCCTCAATATTTTTTTGAAGGAATACATGCAGCCCTGAAATAGTCCTCAAGCATTTGCCCCTTTTTCATTTCTGACTCCTAATCCATATTAGTCTATACGTGGGACGTTATCGTTACTGTTACTTCGACCTACCCTGGCGTTGAAGTCGTCCATACTTACTACAAGTTTAGCCTTTTAATACTTATGTATGTTGTTTAACTTGCACATTGGCACAAATCATCGAATGACCCTAAATACACATATAAAATGCAACAAAAACAATCTATAAAAAATCATGTAGTACTCTCTCACATTTGCAGCCGCCATGAGAAATCTGCCAGTGTGAATCATTGAACAAGATGATCTGTTCTTTAAGGCCACGAGAATAAGTCCTTTATGGCAACTTTGCACTAAAGATGAAATAAAAAGTAATTAGTGATATGTAAAAAAAAAAACGAACAACGCAACAACTTACCGAAGAAGTGTTAAAAATCCAATAACACCTGCGAAATTGTGACACCATACAAAAAGGCAATTCAACGCAAAGGCAACCCAAACTACCACAATTTCAAATTTTGAAAAACTCAGGTCCAAATCTTCTTTGGACGAACACAACTTCAAAAGTAGGCTCTAGTAGTATGCGCAGGAACACCAAAGCTGCTAAAGCATCGATAATCCAAAACCGACTTATCACAGTCCTGAATCGGCAAAAAGAAGCGACACTTCCGCCAGTCAACTGTCAAACATATCATAACTTAAGTTATGAAATTGAGAGCCGCTGATTACAAAACTTAACCAAGACAAAAAGAAAACTGTTGAAGAGGAAAATGGAACCCGATCACACCAACACAACAGAGCACTAGTAGGAGAAAAAATTATTTAGTTTAACAACATAACGAAACCTTTCTGGGTTTGTTTGTTCAATGACATTAGAATTTAAATAATGTAATGTTATTTGCCTAATTTGCATATTACTTTTCCTGATAAGTTTCATCTTCAATGATTGCCCCAAAATGTGTAGCTTCGTCCTCTTATTTTTTATATTTCTATTTTTCTGTGGTGTGTATATTTTTCTCTCAGTGTAAAAGTAGTTGACAAAAATAGACTTCAAATAAATTGATATGCTGGCGTCACTAACGCATCTCATCATTAAGCCGCATAGGGCGCGTTTTTTTTCTAATCGATATGTTCACCATTATGAGACAGCCATTCCGATTTTCTATGAACTAGACAAAGATACACTGCTCATCGAAGGATCCACCGGTAAAAAAAACGCACCTATACTTATTTGACGCAGACGAACGCGAATAAGTTACATGACGTTTGCCGCGCAGTGCACCTTTCAATCAAAAACGCTGAATTTAATTCTAAAACAGGTGTGGATACATTTGAGCATGAATGAATTCGTGTTATTTACGGATAGCGAACAGATCGCTTTAAGACTGCCGCACAGCCTTGAAACGATCCGTTCGCTGTGAGTAAATATGAGTATTGGTGCTCAATGTCGACGTGTTTTTAGGCCAATTTCAATGCATACCTATTTCGGTATTGAGTACATTGTTTCTAATTAAATTGGCATCATGTATCCTCATGTGAGGAACATTTTTCCCAATACGATTCCGTGCGACCTCGGCTTGTCTCACATTATAGATCACTTCGATGCTGTACGGCGAATATCTTGAAGAGAGTCTGTCGCATCCGTTATCCGATGATACCATTCCCATGGATTCGTTATCCGATGATACGGAATCACGAAAGCAGTTACTTTCGCTTGTCAATCGGGTTTTATATTTATCTGTTAGGGAGCCTCATTTTACCTGATAAAATGATTTAGACATATTGTCGACGATATTTAAATATTTATAATTTCGAAAACCCTTTTATTTGCCTTTTTGGATTTGTCCTGGTTATTTTTTATTATCGTCATAAATAATAAAAAATTGAATGACCGTTGAGAAAATGATATGAATATGAAAAGTCGCCAAACAAAAAAGTGAGGTTAGAAATTATACTTTACATTGTCGAATCATACGATATCGTACAAAATGTTAAATTAATTTCAATAGGTCCCAATGATGGAAGAAAAGGTAAAATTTATGAGTCGCGAGAACACGTTGATCCATCAAAGCATATACGATTGATCGTATTGTCGGCTGCATACAGGTAAAGGACGTCACCTTTCAGTAGTACCTCTTAAAATATTTGAAGTTGGTTCAATGGCTCTAATTATTTGCTGAAGAATTCAAGGAATTGTGTAAATACTCACCAAGCCAACAAAATTCCCAGCCCAACTTTATTGCTTCAAATATTTTTTATAAAATTGTTCCTCCACCGTGTCATGAGAATATATTTTATTTGACAAGCAAGATATCAGCTGGATCATCCAGTATTCATTTAATTGAGCAAAAGATAGACCATAGTAAGGGGTTAGTTTAAATTTAATTTTATAGTACCTTATAAGTGCAGGAGTGATTATGGTAATATGTTAAACAAAATGTGCAAAAAAAGCTTTTATCGTCGAGTCGATCTAAACTTCTTGATTGTAGATTGCCTTTGGAGTCGTTTCGGACTTATATACAGCCGCTCATTGCTGCTACCTTCCTAGTTATTTTGTGCATGCCTGTAGTCCTAGTTGGTGTTCAAAAATTGTAGGCTTCTCACAGAGCAGATGTTATGCCGTGTCTGTTGCTTGTCCGCAAAATCGGCAGAAGCCTATCGATTTCAGGTGATAGTTTACTAGCCAATGCCCGGTAAGCAGACCGACGACCGTTCTGATGTATCTTCTGTTTATTTCGACCAGTTGTTCAGATCTTTGAGGAGATCTCCAAAGATTTAGCATGTGGTTCTCTTCCCATCTATTCAGTTCTTCTATGAGGTGGCTCTTTATTAGTCCACATATAGGTTCTGGGCCTTCGAAAAATTCTGGAAATTCGCTCGTTGCGATCTATGCCTGGTATCCACATCAGGGTTACTTCGTTCCTTGCAGCTCGTTGGCTTAAGATCTTCTGGCCTTCTCAAACCAGCTGCGATGTGGCGTTGATAGCTCATAGAGCTTTTAGAGCCGCCAGGCTGTCTGACAGAATGTAGATGTACTCTCATGCGAGGCCTCTTCTAAGGCACTGTTGGATACAAGTATTTATATTTTATAGCAAGCAAATTTGGTCTCTACATACCTCTAGTGCACCACCCGGTGAAGCTCTATTGAGCTCCTTGAACCAACCGATCACGTTATAGTGAGAAGAAAACAAGACCGGAAAATGATAATATTCAACTTCTCAAATAGCATAAAAATAGCACAACTAAATAAATTTCTGTAATTACCCAATATTATTGTTTATGTACGTATGGTAGGTATTCGGCATTCTATAATACCCAGTCATAATATTGATATTAAACTCAATTAAATTTACTGCATAAGCGAAAATAAGTGGCAACGCTGTACGGCTTTAGGGCGAGTCCGACAAATCGCCGTAACGTTTTGAAAAAAGGAAGGTTCGGGGCATTCAGGGAATGTGACTTTGATGACGTTAGGTCTGTTCTCACAGAAATCACAAAATATTCAGAGCGAATTTAATTTCTTGAAAATAGTCAGAAAACTGGTTGTTGGCGCAATCAAAAACGCTTTGACTGGTTTCTGATTTCTGTAAGAACAGACCTGTTGGGTCTGGATGTCTACAGTCCAATACGGTAATACGGAGTATAGGGTCACTGTGGTGGTGACGTTAATGTGTACTTTATTTCATCAGAGAAAGATAGTTGTGTTCCGTTCAGAGTGGGTGCTCCAGCTTCCTTCTTTTTGTAAACGGAAAGGTATAGATTTGTTGGAAATTATAATTAGTTCTTCTTCCTCGAGCCATTTTTTGATTATGTTCAAGGCACTTTGCACTCGGCCTGTTATTATGCCTTCATTCTTTCCTTTCATTATATACCGATATAATATGACTGTGAATCCGGCTTTATTAACTTTATCTCTCCAAACTTAATCTATAAATAAAAAAAGGGATAAACTTATCCAACGTCACATAAATTTCGTACTGAAATTTATAGGTTGGAGATTATGTACTTATATAGGTATACCTAGTTGTTTACATCCACTTAACAATTAGGAAAGTTAACGTAACACACGGAAAAGTTGAACCAACTTTGATTACACGTAGGAAAATTAACTTCATTGTAAACACATACGTTCTCACTTTCGTACGTTAATTATAATTTTCCGTATGTTAAGCTTAGTTGAGTGGATGTAAATGACCCTTAACTTTCTAGAGTATATCCTATTAATATCCTGTATCCAACAACATAAATAAATAATTAATTTACGCAAAATCAATAGACATGTGAAGATTTACCCATGTATGGCAGGTTGTTTAGCATTTTTTTGCATGTCCGTACTTCATCGGATTAACGATTAAATTTATTTGCCTTTCGCAATGTTATATGAAATTAACTGATAGATATTGCCGATAAAAAATTATCCACAAATAACGACATTCCAAAATAATTTGTGAATCGTAAATACACATTACAAAAATAAGCAAAGGTATTATTTTCATACTGTACTTATCATGTTGGAGTGGGTAGTTTGGGTACTGTATCCACTGTAAATATCACATGGTGTCAGTTTTATATCTATTACACAGTTCCCGTGTCTTCTATTTCAAAATACCTGATACGTTAAACTGAACTCGTTTAATAAAGCCGTGCTTAAATTATACATCAGATCTGATTAGCTGAGAACTTTTTATAAAATATTGCTAATGGGCAAGCAACATACTGCGTGCTCGAAGATAAGCACCCATTTTTATTGCTTATAGGGCCAAAAGAATTCCTGCTTATTATTCATCTTCGGTTGCAATTACATGTAATATTAATAAACCTGCAGAACAACGAACACGTTTACTTAAACATGTTTATTACGCATAGCGTTCGGTTTGAAAAATGGACGTTTCACTTCGTTAATTTGCGGGTTCAGTATTATATTATTATTATACGTAATGAGATTTTATACATAATGTACAATTATCACATCATGAATAAATTTATCGAAGAAACTATGTTTCTTCGTGTTACTAGATACTTACTTAATAAAAGTAATATTATTATAAAAAAAATACATATAATATGAAGTAATCGATAAAAATATAGTGATGTTTTTTGTAGGGAAAAAATATTACAGGTTAACATCTCCAAAAACAACCCGTTGAAAATTACAAAATAAATAATTCAGATGCCATCGCGATGAACAATACGAAAACCCTTAGGCTGAAAACATTCAAATTGGCACATTCATACTCAAAGGTTTGTTTTTGTTCATAGATTTTTTTGACGGAAACTGAAAAGAAAATCAAAAGTTAGTCCGAGACATGTATCCAATCAATAAATGCCAAACTAAAGCGACATCAACCAGGTCAATTTGTATAGAAGTTTTTATTGGGTGTGTATCTACCTAATGCTATAATAAAGAGGTAAAACTTAATACAAAATTGCATCTCCTTATAGGTGTGCATAATTTATGAATTTCTTGCGGCTATCGGCCTTGTAATCTAGTTTGATTCTAGAATCTCCCAAAGAAAAATAAGATAAGTCAATCTTTTTTTCAAAGATATCTGCTTTTACAGATTTATCTTCAAAATAAATTTAGCGTTATTGAATAATTTTATTAGTCAGCGAATAACTGGCCGACCAATGAGATTACAGATTGCATACCTGACAGTTTATCAGAAGGTGAATAAACCGGCCCTTAATGTTAAAATATCTGAGAAGGCGGCAATTTTCTTTTTTCACAGAAGACTGCCCTGCCCACACACAGTAGCCTTTATAAGCAGGATCTACATATGAGAGAGTGAATAAAATATCAAAGCATGCCAAATTACTAATGAAAAATTAACAAGGTCCGTAATAGAAAACTTAAAACGCAATAATTTTGAGTTTAAATACATTTTAGTCGATTTTTCAGTTGAATACTTTATTATCAAAAAGCATAAATGAAGTAGTCTAATTCGATTTCTTGCCAAACAGTCAATAGGGACATTTAAAATAATTGTAGAGTTTGTAATGTTATCCGTAATTATTGAATGAAAAGTAGTTCATTCTCGTCTAAAGATAGTAATTTTGTTTACAATTTCAATAGGATAAAATTCGTGAGAATGGCCTATATTTTGCTAATACGACTAATGAAGCGAAAATGAAAAAAGCTAAACAATACTATTCTGAGATTATTGAGTCCATTCAAGCCGTTAAATAAATTCGTCGATGAGTGAATCACTTGATTTAACTGATGTATAGCCAATAAACAGAAATTGAATTCTATTTATTGTCTTCTGCCGAACGAAATACCATCACGAATGCCCTCGAAAATTTCACAATATTTAGTTGTAAAAAGGTGGCCTGCGGTTTAGCTCTTTTCACATCGTTTGATATGGTTTTCGCAAAAAGAACAAAACAACGTAATTAAATCAGAAATACCACGAAAGTTTTTAATATACTTTCATCTCGGGCATGGGAAACGCCGAGCTAGGAGAATATTCTTGTTACAGCATGGCAATTTAAAATGATCCTAAGTGAATGTACTTACAGTCAGCGTAAATTATTATCAGTCATGTCAGAAAAACGGGAAAAATCTTTGTTCCGACCGCAATAAACATTTTCAGCCGCGAAGAGATTTAATATCCTGTACATAATATTATGTAAGTTAGTTCCAAACATATTTGTAGTCCATTATAGTTAAGAAAATTATCGTCATATATTTTAAAAATTCTTTCTTAAATGTACATAATCTACTGTGTTACTGTGCGATTGATTTCACATTTCACATACCTAGTGTCCTGTCCCGAGAATCAAAAATAAGTGATACATGAAGAAAAAAAAATGGTTTTCGAAAATGTTACAGTCTCCAAGAGTTCATACACATATTTTTTTAAAAATAAGATGTGTATTTTTTTTTTAATTAACGTATCAAGTAGGTACTTACTGGAAAGTGGCGTTTTACTGAAATGATACGGTATAAGTATCCAAATAATTATGTAAATTCGAGCGCATAGCAAGGATAGCATGGCAATTTTCAACATGATAAAAGGCAGCAGGCAGCTCAACTAGCCAAAGTATTTTGAGGTATGCCATATAAAGTGATATCTGTTATATATGTACAGGGTGTATCAGGTTTGACTACAAAAATTTTTAGCACGTGAAAATATGGCCCATTTTTAACAAAACAAGTTTATACGACATATGGGTTCCAAACTCAACCATTTTAAAGAAAAAGGCCTTTGAAGTTTTGACATTTTTTGACGAATATTTGAAAGATAAAGAAAATTTTAATCATTATCAGATCTAAACAAAATAATTTCATTCAATTATTTTTAGTCAAAAACAAGAATTAAAAATTAAATTCGGTTTCTAATTATCAAGCAGCATAGCACAAAAAATAATAGGTGGCTGAACTGATAATAATTATTGATTTTTGATTTTTCAGTTACTTGAAGTATTGTAATTCATTATTTTTTAAAAATAAAACGTTTGCAGAGGCCGAACAAGCAGATAAATGTACGACGTACAGATAAATCGTTACAAATGCTCATTTAGCCGCCAGAATTTACAGGGAAAGATTTCCTAATAGGACGGCACCTGCTAAAATAACATTGTACCCGTTTTGCAAAGATTTCGTGATACGGGAAGTGTGAGTGGCAAAATGTCAATCGGGGACCTGCAAGCCAAATACCTGCCGAGGAAGAACAAGCGATAGTGGAAGATAGCCCTGGAATAAGCACCCGATCCATTGCTCGACAAGTTAGATTTTCCCACTCAACAGTTCATTGGACCCTCTGACAAAATGTGCTTTATTCTGTCTTCAATTATGTTGATTTTTGTGTTTTGAAAACTTGTAACAAAATTTAGTATTTTCATAATCAGTAATCAGGATTTGGCAAGTAGCTGAGTAAGTATTATTCAATTTTTCTCGTGAATGTTTAGTGCAATTCACAATTCAATAAAATCGGCACATTTTTTATTTTCACATTATTTAAAAGCTCTTAAAATCGTATTTAAAACAATAAAGTTGATGATGGTGGCTCAAAGCCGTAAGGTCAAATTTCAAAATTGATAGTGTCATCTTGAACTGTAGGAAAAGTGGTTACGATGAAGTGACATTTTCTTTTGAAATATCTCCTCAAATAAGTTCAGAAAAAAATAGAATCGATTTTGCAAAATTTCGTTTTTTTCCCAAATATCTCGAACAATGTTCGGAATATTTCAAATGCCAAAGTACCATTTTATTAAGCGTTAAATTACGCAACTTTTTTCCCATTCGACCACTGCCGTATCTGCTACCGTTTACGAGATCCCCATCATGATAGACATCCTTATCTTGGACACCCTTTATAAAATTTCGTTGCAATTTATTTATAATTTAGGCTAAGATATATCAAAAATGGCTGACGCAAATGTGATCAATAAATATACAGAGTGGCAAAAAAGTCGCGTATAATACCTGTAACTTTTTAATTACCCCGTATACGTAAAAGCGACCTTGATGAAAGTTGCTCGATAAATTATTTCCCACATTTATATCTAGAGACGAATTGTTTTTGTCGCTTCTGATTTGTTTGCTATCCAGACCAACTTTGTTTTTTCAAATGAAACACCCTGTATGTGATCGCATATTTGGATTCTACCTAAAATTCTGAGGAGATTTCATGTGATATACCATGCCTAAGTTCAACTGTTTTGGAATTGAAAATAATGACAGTTGAAATTTGAGTTTTTTGCAATTTTGACAGGCTGTAAGACCTTAACGGTTAATTTTAGAGAAAAACCGATCTCACATTCTCATCTTAGATTTTCATAAACTATCATTTGATACCAACTTTGAATTTAACCGGAAATTGAATTCAATTGGAATTGTCAATCATGGATTAAATTCAAAGCTGGTGTCAAATGATAGTTTATAAAAATCTAAGATAAGAATCTAAGATCGGCTTTCCTCTAAAATAAACCGTTTAGGTTTTGCAGGCTGTCAGTTGTCAATTTTCAACTGTCAATAATTGAACTTAGGTATAGGTGTTATCACATGAAATCTGCTCAGAGTTTTACGTAAAATCTAAATATGCAATCACATACAGGGTGTTTCATTTAAAAAAACAAAGTTGGTCTGGATAGCAAACAAACCAGAAGGCACAGAAATAATTCGTCTATATGCGGGAAATACTGAACATCTTTCAATAAGGTTACTTTTTCGTATACGATACGGGGTGATTAAAAAGTTACGGGCATTATGCGCGACTTTATTGGCACTCTATAGATTTGGATTCAGGAAGAAAAGATCTTTCATTTTATCGCATAATATACAGGGTGTTCCGTTAAAAAAAAGTTGAAGCTGTCTACGTTTTCCCATTTTCCGATGCGATTTCGTTTTTCTGATAACGTTAAAAGATAATATAGAAAAAAAATTCAAGTTTTGTATATAAATTTTTGTTTCTATCTTAAATAGTAAAGGCTGTAGGTATGAGCTTAAATATAATCAAAGAACCTGTACAATGTTGTCACATTGTTAACATTTTTCTAAATTTAAATTCTGCGATCACTCCGAAAATACTAAAAATTGACCCATGGTTAACAGGACAGTTTTAGCTTGGAATGGCCCATATTATCACATGTTGAAATATTTGTACTCAAACCTGATACATCCTGTATATTGGGCCGAAAGAAATAGCTATTTGTATAACAAGGCAGAAAAGTAGATAATTTCCTCCCGCGAATGATCTTACTAGTTTTGTAAGTTGTTTGTGATGAAAATTTACACCTAATAGAAACTCCAAAAAACTTCTCCAATAAAAATTTTGAACAAATAATGAGAAAAATCGAAAATTTACTTTATTTGGCATGCTCGGCTGATACAGGAAGAAAGAAAATCTTTATTTTTCTGGGGATTTTGAACCCTATTTAGAGTTCGGAATCGTCATTTTCTGGGTGTTTGAAAATATTGACTCATGACGTGTGTTACATGTGTCAGATGTAACTTCAACCATGACAGGTGTACCTAACAGAAGTCAGAAGTTAAACATTTTAAACGTTTTTATTATTCTGGACTTTCTCGCGGCCACTGGGCACATATCCGAATGATTTTCCGTGAACCCATGTTCTTGAATAAAGGACCCCGCACACCTCTTATGGGTATTTGGTTTTCTGACACACTCAATGAAATTTGTATATGTGTTAGACCTCGACTACCTGATAAAAAGTTCTCATGGGCTCGAACCAATACTATGATTAGTTTTTGAGATACAGGTACTTTAATGTCCAAGAAATGTACACATTTTATATGCATTACCTTATCGTTAATACAACCTGAAATATACCAGGATGGACAGGTATCCTCACGCTCAGGTGACAGGTAGATGTAAATGCATATAAATGTGTACAGTGGAAATCATTGCAATTGGCACATACTATACCCTTTTAACATTCCTCGTATTAAGTCAAAATTCTAACCAATAAATCTATTCAGTGCAGCGGTGTACAAATATTTTTTTCCTTCAGCAGTTTATTGAAACCAGATTAAAACTATTATGTTTACCACTGATTTATCAATCTGACACGATATTGACATTACCTGTGTGTCAATGTAGTGAAATTTTGACACATTACGGAGGATGTTTTTAATAGTGTGTGCCAATTGCAATTATTCTTACTGTACATTTCGTGGACATTAAACTACCTGTATCTCAAAAACTGGTCATAGGATTGGTTCGAGACCATGAGAACTTTTTATCAGGAAGTCAAGGCCTAACACACATCAAAATTTCATTGACAGAAAACCAAATACCCATAAGAGGTGTGCGGGGTCCTACTGGTAAAATAAGTTTCTTCGCCTATTATTATGTTTATACTAATAGCCCACCTTTTCATTTAACTCATTTGCTTTTTAAACGACAGCTGCCAAAAATATGATATTCAATGGCAAAAAGTGCTTGTGATACAATACTTATGGCCGTTTTCAAATTGGCATTGCTTTATCAAGAAAAATACATGTACCACTTTAGGAATATTGAAATTTGAAATAAAACCCGTCAAAATTAGAATGAAATCCGTGGCTAGGGCCCAAATCATGACAACATAGTGTTCTATGTAAGGTCAATTCCACATTATAATATAGACCCACTATATGGCTAATGCAGAATCACTTCTGCACTAAGACTCCGGAAACGAGAATTTTGTGGCCGTGAGGCCCCCTGATGTCAAGTTCACATACCTCAAATAACTTTCGCTGTTGCAGTTAGCTGTGAAAAAAAAAACACCAAAAGGCTACTCACTTGCAAAAAGTTAATACAATCAGGATAGAGAGTAATAAAATAAAAATCGAAAAGTATGCAGAGTGCAATCGCGTAAATATGACCGTTATAAATAAGTTAAATCCCATCATGGCTAGTAAACATAATAAATCACTCTGAATAGGCCAACTCCTCCCGCACCAGATGATCCTTACAGGTAAACAAAAGAAGAATCCGCAGTTTACTGTAAAGTATTTAGGTTGGCATTTTTTCTCAAAGGCCATTTTATGAAACAACGCATTTCCTCATCGTATCTATCACCTGTTAATTATGAAATAAAACGAATAAATAAACCCGTTATGGTGGAAACATTCTACTCTGTTTATCGATGATTCTCTGGCATTGTAAAACTCGTATGCAAATTATGAATCAGTGATAATTATTCATTGAATGAGGTAAGAAGTGATTGAGTAGCGCGAGTTTATGAAAGGATATCCTAAAAGTTAAACGGGCAATTTTGTATGCATTTACCTATGATTATTAACTAATCATTACCGGCACCAGTGAGAAGGGAAAATTCCTAATATCGTCCATCTGATGTTCCGATAATTTATTGAACAGTGAAATAATTGCTAAAATTTAATGGAAGCTTCTGATTCTTTACACTTACCTACAATTTTTCATGCAATTTCCATATACAGGGTTATTCAAAAAAACACTTGAATCACAAATTTATTTAATATAAAATATTGACGATAACTAGAATGTTAACAATTAAAATATTAAATCTTCTTTAAGGTTTCTTGGTTTCAGCTTGATTTTCGTTTGAGAGGATGCAGGACTCGACGGTCAAATGTTGACCATGTAGGTTCTCGAGCACACATTGTCCTCGTAATTATTGTCTTGATCACGGCTGATATCCTTTGGCGCAAATCTTCAATATTTCTATTGTATACTCCTTCATTGACCATACCCCACAACCAAAAATCGGTGGGAGTCAAGTCGAGCGATCGGGCAGGGAAAACAATTAAAAATAAATGTGACCTACCGTATAATTATTATTTTTTTTTAATAATATTCCTGCCAGATAAGTGTTAAAAAAAATTTGAATGACCCTGTATATAACTCCTGATAATATTGTTAATTTCCCATTTTCCCAGTATTATTGCTACGGACAAATCATCAACTAGGTAACTAGATAGCCACTACATTTTATTTTAATAGTCTAAATCTCCCTTACTTTGCATTGAGTGTATGAGGCTTCTTACTTATAGGAGATAAAAACTGAAACGCCTTTTATACGGCCCTCTTTGCAGTTGAATTTCAGGAAGCTATTCAAATAAACCCAATTTATTGACCAATAAAATGCCTACTGGAAGGTTTCTGATACAAGTGCTAGCTATTACAAATTGTATTCAGGTTGCTGAAGTGTTATCAAATCTAGTATGACTAGCATTAGACAAAGTATGCATTGAAATTCTATAAATTTCTTCTATTATTTTCCAAGGCGCTATTGCCGCATTTTTTTCAAAAACACTATTATCTTTCTTGCTTAGATGTACTCGCAAAAATATGTATACTTATTTTATCTATAGGTACAAAGCATGTCTGAAATTATACACCTCTGCGGCGTTTCTTTAATTTTATTACATAATGATTCGTTACGCTTTATTGGCTTCCTTGATCGTTGTTTTTGCGATTATGATGCTTTTGTTTCTATTGAATTTTGCCATCGTTTTTACGTTAGGTTTACCATCGCTTTTTGCTTTTTTCCTTGAATATATGATGAGTGATGATATGTCTGTTATTATTATTATTTTCTGCATAAATCAGTATTTTTGCATTGCCTCACTTATTGCCTCACGCATAGGTAACAATTAGTATCAGAAGTGGGACGACTGGGACGAGTGAGCAAATAAATTTTCGTCTATGGGTTATTATGATAAACGGACCACCAAAATGGAAGATCAAATAAACCAGGTGTTCGATTTGTTGGATCATTTAGGAAAAGATGAAGAGGAAGAAGAAGACAGGCACAAATAGAAAACAAGGGAAAAAAAACAGACGCTAGAAAGGAAAACAGGAATTGAAAGACAGAGAAACGAGAAGAACAAGAACGGCTCCAGAAAATTTTACTAGAACATGGAACCAAGGCGACTCGAAGACGAACATGACTTAGCCGAATTTTTCCAGAACATTCCACAAGAAGTGGAAGACAAAATAGAAACGGTCCGAGAAATCAAAGAAGCAATAGAAACGTTCCGAGAAAAAGTCAAAGGCGACATGGGAACAATCAAAGAAGAAATAGGGACGGTCCGCGAAGAGTCCGGGAAGAAATATAGGAGACTGGAGAATAATGCGCAATGGTAGCAAAATTGATATGTCGATGAGCTCTCTCTTACGGAGCTAACTCAAACCACCAAGTTTTGACGGTAAATTATCCTGGTTCACGCGTAGACGACAGTTTGAAGCAGCTGCTAGTGCAAACGAATGATGTAAACAGCAAAAAGCAAAATCATTGGTACAGGCATTACCAGGGAAAGGCGTCAAAACTTTTCAGAATATTCCTGATAGAAAACCAAGTTACGCAGCTGTCGTAAGCACTAAAAATTAGTTATCTATGCACTGCAGTATGAAGCTACCCCAAAATGCTTCGTCAAATAGAAGAACTTAGATTAGGAAAGTAAGGGAACAAAAAGGCAGATAATTTGCAAAAGTTAGAGGCGATACTGCAGAAATACTGCATAAAAAAGGAGCGCGAATCAACATCTAGAAAACCATTGTAGTAATGCAACTGCGGCAGAGACAGATATGTGAGTAGAAACTGTAGGCAAAGTTACCGAAGAAGGAGGGTCCAGACATTCCGTAAACGCCACCTCACCAGTATGAGGACGCGAACGCGGGCCACCACTAATTTCCAAACCACCAAAGTAAGAGTGTTCTCGTTAAAGGAAAGGTGAGAGTCTATGCAGTGTGTGCCGGCAAGGAATCTGAGTTGCCCGTCGATACAAAGTCATCAAGATCATTCGCTGACATGAGGAATGAGTTTATATTGGGTTTGGATGTCCTAGAGACTTCCGATTTTTTATCTGAGGACATCGAAAATAAAATGATGATTGGGCAACGAAGAAATATTTGTATATTACCTTCAAATATGGACCGCCAAGATAAAATCATAGTCGAAAAAGATACGCGAATTCCTGGACATAGTGAGACAATGGCGAAGGTACACCTAGAAAGACATTCAGGAGGCGTGAGCGCCATAGTAGTGGAACCAATGGAGAACAGGCAGAATGGAACCTTTTGGAATAATGTTTAGTCAACTCCAATAAAGATTATCCAGTGAGAGTAGTCAATCTCACGACAAACCGTGTGACATTGAAGAAAGTGGAGGTCATCGAGCCAACTTCCGAGTAGTGAGATGCGGAAAGGAGGAGGATTTGGATTTATTTGAGCCTTGCACCCACGAGCACAAAAAAAAATCGATTTTATCGCCACACCATGCTCACCAGACCGATATTGCATGATTATTAAATGGCATGCAATGACAGATAATCAAAAATAAATTGATTACTTGCTCTTTAAATACTCTTCCCTTCCATACTCCATCAGCCGACGAATGAAACTAAATACAAATAACTGTGTTATCTAGATATTTACAGCAGCATTGTTTTATCGAAATTTTTATACACAAATTCTTTATCGTTGAACTGTCTATATTTCAAATAACTAAGATGCATTTAATTTTTAGAACGCAAGTTAAGAATGCAGTAAATGAATGTGTTGCATATTTGACTTATCACATATCTTTCTTCTAAATGAGAGTTCTCCACGATAAATTACATTATGCTGCCAATAACATTTTTTGTATCAAAGAAAGTATTAGGTGTATGGCTTTTTGACAAAACATTTTTTTTTGCTGTCTGTGAAATGACACCATAATGATTAAAAAATACTTCCACAAAATCCCCATACACACTTTTTCACAAGTGGGTGTTATACCAAACAGGAATATATCTATTGTTAAAGTTATGATCATCACTATAATACCTAAACCCATTTTTTTCCAAATATTGGGTGCGCGAATATTTTATGGAATTCTATTAATCATAGTTATAGGAAATGGCAGCAAGAAATACTGTGGATTCCTTCAAAGATTACCATCAGAGCTATTTATATAATTCATACAGTTATATAAAATATTTGCATATTAAATAATGCATATCCGCAATTTCCACGTCGTGTGCACATAAATGAAATTTGGAGTACCTACACACAATGGCTGCAAAATAGTTGAAAAATTCGAAGTATATGAGTATATTATTGTTTCTTGATTCCCGATACACTCACTTGACTAGAAAGCAGAAAGACTTGCAATAAAATCTAAATGATGAGCTGCAAAAACTACAGTTTTTGTAATTTTACACACTGTGGGTTGGTCCAATCACCGTGAACTTGATGCACGAAAACGACAAAAAAAAAATTGCGGTTGCAAACGCACGCAACTGAGCATACAGGATTTGGTTTTTACATTTGTAATTTTAGTTAGCCATTAATTGTCTCGCTATGGATGAATTGCTACCTTTATACCCATTAACAGCTGATAAAAAGTACAGAATCTCCCAACCAAAACTATACACTTCAGATATTTTCTTGGTGAGCCTTTTTTAAAACTGGCGAAATACATTTTGATTTAATTTTTGGCGGAAATTGAATGATTCCCTAAACCACCCTTTCAAACATTTCAAACTGGAGAAGATATTTCCACTTTTCAGCAATTCATCTACTGAAATAGATAAACTGGGGTATTCTCGTACTGCGCAAGCTAATATCCATAAATTGGCAATGCAAACTACAGAACAAAGAAAATAATTCCAGTTGTTTGTATTTTTTTCAATTATTTTTGGCATACCTAATCATTTCAAGTAGCCGAGTGAAACATTCTATAAAAGGGCTTAAACCGTTCTAGATACTGGTTTTGGTCTGTCCTAAATTTTAAAGCTGCCATACTTTTTGTTTTTCTATTTCCATAAGAGATGCATCCAACATTGTTCGAATGAAATTGCCCTCTGAAGACGCAATTTGTCAAAATAGCATAAATTACGGCAAGCGAAGTACTTCAATTTTTAACAACTGTCTATTGGCATAACATGTCATTTTTAATCTTAACAAAATGTCAAATGCTAATTAATAACATTTTGTTTTGAAGTTCATTTAGGTTGGCTCGCATTGTATAATTCAATATATTCAGTGGCGTAGCCAGGATTTTGTCTTGAGGGGGGCAAATTTGCAGAAAGCGTGTCTTGCGGCCCTATCGCGACCGCTGCCGGAGACAAAGCGCCGCAGGCGCGAAATTTTTGGGTGCCACGCCCCTTTTTCAGGTTTCTTTACGCTATTTTTGGGACTGTGTATCTTAATTTTGAAGAAATATTCATAACATTTAAGGGTCTTGGGGGGGGGGCAAATGCCCCCTTGCCCCCCCCCCCTGGCTACGCCAGTGAATATATTGCATATCAGTATTTTTAGTAGAACGCCAATGATTTTGTCTAACAGTTCTAAAAAGGAAAACGCTGCGAGAGCGAACTTTATTATCCGTTGACCATCTCCGCGTAAACAAGAATTTGCGGCGTCATGTCGCTAAAATCTGATTGAAAGTTTTCCTTTTTCTTGCCTCTTGGTTTGTCCAAAACAACTTCTAAAACGAAAGGTAATTTTCTTCAGTTTAGGCATTTTACCATATCTGATCTGGTAAGAAAAAATTGCATGAATAATTTCAATGTTATTTTTATAAAATTGGTGAAGCATAATTATTTAAATCTGGCGTTTTTTAAAAATAAAAAGAATGCATGCCAATAAAAGTATCATGTAATGTCAATATGTGCATATAATACATTCGTGTGATGGTTTTGTCGTGTACTATAAAGCACAAGATATATTAAAATTACATTCAGATTTTAATCTTTTAAATCGTGTCGTTTATCGCGATAAAACCTTTCGACCTTTTGAGCTCTTAGAAAATCTCGGTAACTACTTTGGAGGTATTTTTTGGCGAACAGAAATGCCACGAAGAAAAATACAAGAAACTAAATATTGGGAGCCTATAGTAATTTTCCTACTGATGCTTTTCTACTTTAAACTTATAAAAAAAAGGTAAAGTTTAATAAATTTCAAGTTCAACAGATATGATTATTAGTGCAAGGAAACAAGACTGGTTTCTAATTTTAGCATAACAGATTAGGAAAGGACCAAGGTACGGGATGCTGCAGAAAAGATATGCTTCTTTGAATCATATAGCCAGGAATAACGAACAATATGATGCCACAAAGTGACCAGATAGGGTAGATGGTGAGAGAAGTGTGGGAAAACCAAAACAACGGTGGTATACGACGATATAAACACGTAGCCGGCCTGAATTGGTACCAGGTAGCTCAGAATAGAGCCAAACCGAAGTCCATGTGGAAGACCTCTACTCAGAGTAGAAAACGATTACGAATAATGAGAGGGAAAATCAAAACCGAATTTGGTATGTTCTCAAACTCCCACATACTACTTTTTTTTATTTTTGAGAAGCCGTTTCCGAGAAATATAGGCGTTTCCAGAATTTTCCTCTCTACATAATAATTATTAATTGGTAGATATAAAAATAGGGTGAATTATTATTATGAACAATTATTGAAACTTTCGCGGCCAGTGTTTATCCTGAAGGTACTTTTCTTCGAGCTCAATAGCCATCGTAAGTTGGAATTTCTTCCTGAAGTTTCTCTAGCAGGAGAGCACAGAGGTGTAATTTTTTTGACAAAATAATGACGTGCCTTCGAAATGAAAACAATTCAACTAAAATTCATTTTTCGACAGATTTCTTTTTCACGCACTAATTCAAGAAACAGATATGTTCCACTTTATTACCTATTATTTTTTGCGTTAGCCAACATCAATCTATGACTTTTGCATGTCGGCAATCCATCGAAGAGACGCCATGAGCTTGGATGACTACAACCAAATATGGATTTCAATGCACTGAAAACCCCCCAAAGGATATTATCCCAAGAGCGGCATCGTACTGATTCTTTAGTATTGGTGCACAACTCAACTGTGCGCAACTTGAATTCTTCTTTCGATGCCGTGCCTGTCTTCAGGCGTGGGCTATCTCCATGACAACCTGGTTAAATTGCTCTCTATCTGTTGCTACTCGGAATAGTTGTTCCACTCCCAGTCCGGTCCAATTTCTAATGTTTCGTAGCCATGACAGTTTGTTGCGACCAATCCATCTTCTCCCGTCAACCTTTCCCTGGATGATCAGGCGAGGGATGTGATATTTTGTGTCTCGCATTATATCTCCGAAATAACTAACCTTTCTATTTTTTTTTTGGTGTTCAGAAGTTCTCGGTCTTCATTAAGCTGTTTAAGTACCTCTTCATTGCTGGTATGTGCGGTCCAAGGGATTTTGAGGAATCTCCGATAGCACCACATTTCAAACGCTTCTATTTTGTTCATCGTGTCAGCTTTAAGCGTTCATGTTTCACATCCGTAGAAGAGAATGCTCCATACGTAACAGCTGAGTGTTCTTAACCGCGTCTGGACTGTGAGGTTTCTATTGGTGAGAGTTGGTTTCCAGTTATTAAATGCCCTACGCGCCCTTTCAATCCTCGCTTTTACCTCTTAGTCGCTTCACTGTTTAGCCAGCTGCCCAAGTATTTGAAATGTAGGACTAGTTCAATGTTGTGTCCGTTGATTGTAATCAGACGTGGTTCGATGTTTATTTTACGTACAGTCATCCCTTTCGTTTTCTTCATGTTTATATTATTGCCCCATCTTTGGCTAGCCTCATGCACTCTATCCAGCAGTATTTGCAAGTCTTCCATGTTCTCCGCAATGATGGCAGTGTCATCTGCGTATCTTATGTTGTTTATTATTTCGCCTCCTATCTTTACTCGCTCTGGCCTATCATGTGAAGCCTCGAAATATATTCTCTGAATAGAGGTTGAACAACAGGGGTGACAGAACACATCCTTGTCTTACGCCGCTTTTTATTGGTATTTCATCTGTTACGCTGTCATCCAGCCTGTCTACAGCTGTTTGACTATGATACAGGTTTATCAGAAAGCGCATATCATAATAGTCTAAGTTATATGGTTCTAGACATTGAAAAAGTTTCGTGTGTTTGACTCGATCGAATGCTTTTTCGAAATCAATAAAACATATATAGATATTTTTTCGAAACTCGCAGCTCTTCTGCAATAATGTCCCCATGCAGAAAAGGGCATCATGCGTTCCCAGCCCGCTGGGGAATCCAAATTGTTCCCTGCCAATATTGTGTTCACATTTGGTGTATGTTCTATTGAGAAGTATCTTTAGGAGTGTGACTCAATAGGCTAATTAGTCGAATATCGGGAAGTTTCCCAGTTTGGTCAACCTGGCTGAAGAATGTCGTCAGAACAGTTGTTGAATATACTGCTGCCATTCATTACTCTGATCTTCCTTTGTTAACAGTGCCTTTCCACCATCGTTATATAGCACTGTTGTGGTTTTCTTTTTGTATATGTCAGAAAGTTCTTTTATCTTTTTATGTAAGTTAAAGTCATCGTGTATGGACTGGAACTGCTCTATTTCCTTACAGGAATCCCGGAGTCACACTTCCTTTGCTACCCTAATTTTTTTGCGTATTA
Organism: Ceutorhynchus assimilis; assembly: GCA_917834065.1. Taxonomy (NCBI): domain Eukaryota; kingdom Metazoa; phylum Arthropoda; class Insecta; order Coleoptera; family Curculionidae; genus Ceutorhynchus; species Ceutorhynchus assimilis. The sequence goes on along the minus strand of OU892277.1, from coordinate 15,798,666 downwards.
TCCGATGTGTTCTCTTGTACTCACTATGATTGTTGTTTTTATGTTTTCGTCTCTCCTCCATAAGGTTCAATATATCCTGCGGCATCCATTCTTTTTTGCCTTTTTCCCCTTTGGTTTTACCAGCTGCTGAACTCTTCCATTCCTCAAAGAAGTTTTGAGATCTCGCCAATTTTCTTCGACACTTTTGTTATTGAGGGGAAGTGATATAGTTGTATGTATATTACCATTTATTTCCTTGATTAGTTCTTTGATGGTTTCGGGGTCCTTTAGTATATGTTGTTGTATTTTTGAGGTCTTCAATGGTTGCTTTTTTTTTTGAAATGTTACGCCTTATACTGAGCAGAGTGCACGTCAGCTTCAGTATAGGTTTTCGTTGACTTATTGCAATTTCGGAATCGCTGGTTGATCAGGATGAAGTCGATCTAGTTCCTTACAATGTTGTTCTGTGTGTTGGGGGTAAGTCCATGTGTACAGTCTCCTGTATGGAAGATTGTACCACGTATTTGTAATCACGAATTCTTCTTCTTGGCAAAAAAGTCGTGTTCCTCTGTTGTTACGTATTCCTAGGCCGTACTCTCCGGTGACATTTTCTGTTGTTTCTCTGCCCACTTTTGCATTCCATTCTCCCATAATTATAGTGACTTCATGTTTTTTTGTCGCCTTCATTATGTCTTTAATTTGTTGGTAGAACTCTTCGACTTCGTCATCATCATGGTCAGTAGTAGGGGCATAGACCTGAATAATGTTCAAAATTTACAGGTCTCATCGCCAGCTGTAGTAGCGTTACTCGGTCTGACAAGGGTACAAAGTTTCGTACTGATCTGCTGAAGGATTTATTTAGTACTATAGCCACTTCGTTTCTATGAGATGCGTCTCTCGTTCCGGATGTGTAAATTGGTTACATCCGGCCATCTTGTTTCACACACCCCTAGTATTTGTATGTCCATTCTTTGCATTTCCAACAGTAAATTGTTCAATCTTCCCGCATCGTAAAGGGTTCGAACATTCCATGATCCTATTCTTAGATCGGATTTTCTTATCCGTCGATTTCTCTCACTAGGTTTTTGTAGGCTTACGACCTGAGAAGCCTCGTGTTGTGAGTGTGTTTCTTCTTTCCTGCTGATTCTTGGTTTGCGATTTCCATGATTAGTGACATTTTGCAATTGAGGTGTCATGCCGATTTTCCTGGAGAATCTTGAAGATCTTTATTACAGTGGTTTCCCATTGCCTTCTGTATTCTTATGCCGTTGACAATTTTGTTGGTTCGTTCTCCTGCGGGGTCAATTTCTTGATTCCAGGGGGCCGATTCTCGGCCAGGGAGTAGAGCTCCCCCAGAGAAGAATTTTTTTCGTCGTTGTCATTTTCATTTACTTTTCGATTACGTTGACAAGGACAAAACATTCGGTCTATCAGGGAGCTCTACTCCGAGAATCGGCCCCTAGGGCAAAAGGGTGCCCTTCCCTTGCCAGCTCTTCCACCCGGAGCTGTTGGCCAGCAAGTGGTGACTAATTATTCCGGCAGCCGCTCGGTCGTCAGAGCCTCGTTGGTTATCTAGCACCGAATAACTAAGTTATCACTCGAACAGGTGAGGTGGACATTTGGGTGAGCATCTAATTTTGCTTCCACCCCTTACACCTACAACTTAACTTAACTGTAGGATTTCAATTGGCATAAATGATGAAGCAGCCAGAGAATTTGGCATTAATTAGGTGGCAATATTGCTTTCGAAATCAGTCTGTAAACTGTATGCCTACAACATGGAAGAAGAAAAAGAAGCGATACAACCTCATTGTATGAGTTGCACGCAGTAGATTGTATGTACATCCTGTAATATAAATTTTCCATATAGAAAATATTCTGATTAGATAAAATGTTATTCAATCTTTATTACGTTTATATAGCATCATTTCGAGTCGCGATAATACGAAATTGCATCTATTCTACGAATCGAGCTGTTTACGTCTAGAGTGCGTCTACTATGGAAATTCTATGATTCAAATAAACATTTTTTTCTTGAATCCCGAATAATATGCCGCCTATAAATAACGCGTAGTTACTCAATTTGAAGTCGGTTTGAATAATAGATTTGTTTTGTAAGGAAATTGCCTTATTTGTACAATAAAAGACTGGTAAAACTATTTCACGAATATGGTAAAAATCATCCACAACTTGTTTTTCCAGTAGTAGCTATTCAACTGGAAGCCATTCTTAAAATAATTCCTTCCTCTTCTATATACCATTAATTTAATTTTATGCGTACCATCGTTTGTACAGGCAAGAAAAGTCACTCTTCTTTAGATTTTTTTTTGCCCTTGGTGCAGTTCTTCTGGGACGCATCACTGTCCCATCAGGTAGACATTTCCAGAATAATATAGATTCATGTGCGACATATACATTGTAAGGTAAATTTTTTGGAGGTGAGATAAAAAATGGATCCGGAATCCTCATCTGTTTCACCAGGGGCCGTATATAGGCAAAAACACGGCAAATGTTGGCTTCTAAATGGTCCAATGTCGGTGGTTTATCGACCTAGACTAGCGACTACATATTCTTACAGAAAATAAGTTTTTGTTGGATGAGGATCAAGAAAAATCTTGTAACTGGCCTATTTAACAAACGTGAGACGCACATGATGGTCACGCGGCGTCAGCTCTTGCACGACCTGGATCTTGTAAGTCCGTGGACCAAATTTTTTCGGGTTACCCTGAACATTACGCCCCACAGCAGCAGCGACTTTTTGCGTGCTGTACGGCTTCCCTGCGGATGCACACTCTTATCCAATTGGATTATACGTGGTGCGAAAACGATCCATGCATAGTCATTCCACTATGGATGGATGATTACTAACCCAAACTAACAAGCGCTTTTCTGGCGTAACCAAATCTATTCATGGTGAGATGGCAAAAGATAGTGAGCACAAATCAACTGTCAGCTGTCATCTGTCAAATTGACTGACACTATCGGCAGTGTTGCCAATTCGAAGAAATCTTCTGAAAGACACTCTTTAACCGCAAATATTTTTATTATGGTGCACCTCATATTGAAATGCGTTGTTGAAGCGCCTAAATAACCAACTTCTTTCGTCAAATCTGATTAATTTATTGACAAAATCATACCTTTAACATTAATCCTAATTTCAAGACCAAATGCTTAGGAAATTTACGTAATTTTAATTAGGATCGTTAAAGCCGGTAGCAGATAAGATATTACATTTAGCCACTACATTTATGTATTCTGAATAACGCAATTGTGCTCTAATCCGATGTAAAATAATCAACGAAAAGCATTACTTTCATTGCCTTTTCATTTCCTTCGCTTTGAAGAGCAGTAAATTAAAAAAAAATGGCCCCGGGAGAAAATAAAAGACCACTAAAAATAATAATTGCATTCAAATGGCGGAATCTCTTTAATGATTTCATGTAACTATTTTAGTGGAAATTCTTGAATGCTTAAGTACACAAAGATCTTTTATGTCTCGATATAACTTTTTTTAAAAAACTATTTGTCATAATTGAAAGCGACTTTTTCATCGAGACGTTTTTCAAAATTTTTCTCTGGTTGTTTTGTTTAAAATATTGCATTAGTGGTAGTGAGGGATCTAGGGATTTTCACTCATTTTAATGACTTAATTGAAAATGCAGTATCGCTAGTCAGGTTGTTAGCTTTCGGTGTAGTCGTTCTATAATTAAATAGAGTTAACTTTATGCAAAATTAGCATTACAGTCATAAATTATTAGAAGAGTGCACATTTTAATAAGCATTAAATTAATGCTCTGCTTTTATATAATGGAAGGGCTCACTGCTAATAACACGTTTTGTTATAGTTCACTTAGATTTCGTGGTGGACTATGAAAAGTGTACGGTCTACCGCTAACAATTTCCCTTTTATATAAACAGAGTAGTAAAATAAAATCAATTTGTCTCGTAGGTACCTGTATAAATTAATTAGATGATATTTTTCTCCGTGAAATTTATGGACAAACCTATTTATCAAAATAATGCCACTGAACCATATACAAATACGTAAATACAACAATCAAAATATAGGCGTTGTCCACTTTCGTTTGCAGAGCATTGAAAAAAATCACGGCTGCATCGATGGAATAAGAGACCCTATAGCCGAAACAGTTGTCAGTGCAATACTGTATGAAACTGCCAAAAACGCTACGTTGAACAAAAAAATCCAAATTAGGGAAGGAAAGCCGAGGAAAGACTGAACACAGAGGCAGATATTTAAAAAAATATATGGGCAATGTTTCAGAAATATTTCGCGATAAGTATAGGTCATATACAGTGTCATTACTTAAATGTGCAACATATGGGATTTTTTTTTAGTAATAGCAAAATCAAAATACAAACAAGGCCAAAAGTTGGAACATGTCTGATAATCATATTAGGTGCACTTAGAATGGTTGCAAGTCAAACAGCATAGCATACAGGGTGGCTCAAAAAATATGAAAATTCTACTAATATTTACTTAGATAAAATAAAACTTTTGCACTTTAAGGAGAGTTTTTTTAATATGGCTATTATCATTAGTAATGTTTTAACTTGTTAAAAAAAAAATTGCGACATTTTAAAGTTGTGTTGAATATCATTGCAACAAACATGAATTTTGTGATTCCATAAAAAATTAAAAATCTAAGTTAATTTTACAAATATGCTTGAATTTGAACAAAGTTATGTAAAATTGATTTGATTTTAATTAATTTTTGAAAGTCTTAAGGGCGGAAATAAAAAATAGAAAAAATATAGAAATTATAGATTTTTTTCGAAAGAAAATAAAAAAAATCTTAGGAGGCTATATTTTGGTATTTAGGCATAACTTTTAATTCCAAACAACTTTTCTCTGTAACATTTTGCTGAATTTTCTAAAATAAGGGTACTTTACAGTACCAGCTTTGATATTGTTTGAGCTACCCTGTATGCTGTTTGACTTGCAACCATTCTAAGTGCACCTAATATGATTATCAGACATGTACCAACTTTTGGCCTTGTTTGTATTTGGGTTGTGCTATTACTAAAAAAAATCCCCATATGTTGCACACTTAAAAAATCACACTGTAGATGCGAATGACGAATTGCGGAGACCACACCTATTCTATTGGTCAGTCCACTATCAAGAAAAGTGACATCTCTCAGATTTCAATTGAATTCGTGAAATTTGAAATCAAGGAAACAGCCTGAAAATTGAAAGTGGTTTAAGTTTTCACGATTCTAGTTGGCGAATTTAATGTCAACGCATGCGTATTCCAAAAATGCTATTGATTTGCCGTGTGTTTTCCTCATTGTAATATTTTCTATGTTTGAAATTCTCGCAGTTTCATTTCTTAAACTAAATTATGAGACTTGCTGTTTTCTTTTCAAGTAGGTACCTACCTAATTTTCTAAGTACTAATCGTGGGAATGGTTCTTCGGCTTCATCCATTATTATTCTTTTCAAAAATAAAAATGCAGAGTTGGCGTGTATTTTTAGACAAAGAAATAATGAATTTTGCTTTCCAATCACAATATATTTTTGTGCGAATTGCAACAAGCACAGTAAGAAACAACAAATACAATTATTTGACCAGTGTGGTACCGAACCATAAAGTAAATATTACCAGAATGCGAAATTCATTTCTATATGAAAGGGCTGAAAAACGCCGACCGCGATTCAAGAACCAGATTAATAAAACGCTATGTCTGCGGCGGAAAAGTCATATTAATTAAGATATTAGAAACAAATTAATATATTCTAGATCATCGTTAAAAGAGAAATAAGTCACTTTTACGAGCTCATTTTAATCACGTTTCTTGCTTCTTGGTCACAGTCCAATGATCAAATCATATTATTTTATTTTTTTTTCGTAGTAGGTACTGATTTTTATAATCAATAGTTAGGTACTATTACTTATACTTACGCTTTAAGACAACGTAAGTTGGCGACCTATACTAATTAAAATCATAGTCGTCCCAGTATATATGTCTACAGGAATAAGTTTAGATTTTTAGTTTAAAAGATGTTTGGTAATAAATGGGCAGTAACAATAAATTGAAAGTGAAAATACAGGATAATCCATTTGAAGGAATTTATACTAATTTTGCTTTCTCTAAAACGGATGGTGTTCCGGTTCTAAAATTACGCTCCGTAGATATCACTAGACAATGAACCATCCAGCAAACCAAAGGCAGACGTTTTGATCTATTTATCTCAATAAAATGCTGAAATTTTCAAAATCGAAATTGTGCAATAATATTTTGAAAATTAGTTTTAGCATTCTTCGACATATCGGCAGAAATTGACTTAAAGCTTTGACCTTCAAAATAAAGTAAGTAAGAACTGAAAGCATCTAGCTATAGAAATATCAATCAGAGGAGTACTTGATGACATGTCATTTTTGTCAATAAAACAGAGAAACTCTGTTTTATCAAAACTGCTCTCCGCCAATGAACTCTGTGGGAGGCAACGTATAGAAAAAAAATAATTTAAATTGGTCTACGGGGTTTCTTAGACTGTTAATTGAAGTGTGTAATTAGAATTTGCATAGCTTACCATGATGCATATCAAACTTAATGGCCCTAACAGACAGTATCATCGTGCATAGTCTTTTTTATTTCTCCTTTTTGTGCAGGTCAATGAGCTAAACAAAATAATTGTTAAATCTCTTCACAGTATCATTGATACTGTTTCATCCAGACTAATGAATAACGTTAATCAACCTGCTCTGCAAAGGAAATTGTCCTTCTTTATATGGTAAAAGCGTCTCTATTGTGACTTTATAAAACTGAGAGCACTTGAATGGTTAGGTAAAAGTTATTGTTTGATACTGCGACGTTTAAAAATACTCTGGCGTCACTGCGGCCGGGAATCTTTTATTTTGATAAGTATAGAGAGCTTTCGATTATTACTCGAGGAATAATTACTCAACATACTTTAAAAGTGCAGGACTTGTAATGTTTTAGGTTTTCAGTTGAACATATTGCTTGTAAATTAATACCGTTAATAAAGTCAAAATAAGCCTACATCTATTACTGAAGGATCAATTAATTATACTGCAACGCAATTGGCAATAACTCACAGTTGGTAGATGAGCCACAATATTTAGGTGTAAAAAAGCATGACATTAATTCACCTCCTATGAAGCTTTCAATAGTGTGTTGCAACAACGAAATGTTCATACGAACAATGTGCCTTCATTCTGATTACCCGAGTGTGCTTCGTACCTAGTTTGATTTTAGTAATATTTACAAGTTTCGTTTAGATGGAAAATGTATTATGATCATTAATAATTAACTAAACTACTTAACCGTCAGATATAACTATGCTATCTTAAATGTAGTACCATTTCAAACCAACTTTTACACTTGTTGAAATTGAAGTTTCAACAAATCAAACAGAACGGAATAATAGATAACTTTTTTTGAAATTGTTATTCTAAAACGCCTGCTTACCACATACTTGCTTTTTGACTAAAAGCCAATTTTCAACATGATGAAAGCATACAATCTTGTGGCTTGAGAAGAAATATCCGTAAATAGTAAAATGAACAACTACAAGCCATTGGCAATATAACAGAAATACTTTGTACTCCACACTTTATGGCGGGCGCTATTACATAGAAAATTTTTAGTTTCCGAAATCATATGATTGAACTAAATTATGGTTCTTTTAATTTTAAAAAAATATAAATAAAAATACTCTAGCTAGTTATTTTGAATTGAATTTTTGGAAAGTTATTGGCATGAGGAACATTGCTCAAGGGACGATCTTTAATTCGCATCCGCGCATAAATGAGAACTTGAGATAAAGAAATCCTTAACTCAATAGACTGTGTCACCATTTATTGAAATAATTAGCTTCTTATCTTTGGTCTCTAGTGGTGGAAAATCTGTTGCTATATTCACTATGGACGCTATGAAATTCCTTCGAGAAGGGTCCTCGCTACAAAGGAACCTGGGTAAGTCCTGACGGTAGGATCAAAAATGAAATAGACTTTATAGCCCAGGAAAAAAAAATCAAAAATTTCACCGTAATAAACGACTTCTCAGCAGGTAGAAACCCAAAATGCAAAATGGACCAGCGACAAGATCGCTAAAGGACGTAAAACGTATCATAGGGAACTGGATACGAATGGCATAGAGGACCATTTACGAGACACCTTTCTTCAGCACTAAATACGCAAAAGGCTGAGGTTGACGATGTAGAGCGAGCTACTGCTTGTGACTCTTGCCTTGAAAGAAACCTATCCTGAACTAAAGATCTAGTCTGATTCCAAAAGACGTACGATTCTCAAAATATCAGCACATAACCATTTCTAACAACCATTCGTTAATTGCATAAAAAAGTTTAGAGCTATTCAAACAAACTTCGTTCGCAAACCTGCAGACTCGTCACGAAAGTATATTTTCCACTCAAACGAGAACAATAATCCATTCAATATGTTCAAGATCTTGACAGGGTTTCATATCAACGGGAATGATAGCCGAATCTTTAAGCTTGGAGTTTATTATCAAGAACACCCTTTCAATCAAACATTTTGGGGGCTTAGGGGTCGAATACAGAAAAAAAATTGTTCCCCTAAAATCCAAAACGGACGGGTCTAAGAAACGTTTTATTTTTTCACGTATCTATTAATGAGGAACAACAAAAGTAATTTTTACTATATATAGGAACAAATTTCCATTGATAATTCTGTAGTAGAACAGCATAAAACAACATAATGCCGTCAACCAGTAAAATTGACTACATCTCAAACGGTAACCAAGAAGTAAGAACATATTAGGTCATCAGTGCTTATATAAGAACCAGTGTTGTAAGATGTAATGTGTGCGAAATTAAAAAAGAAAAACAGTGGCAAAAACCAAAGCATCGAGAAAATTGAAAAAGTTTTAGTAGTTTCTATAAAGAAGACGAGAACTTTATGTTTATTCTGCTCCATTCGACGAATGGATTCAATGCATAGCAGATACGCAGAGGTGAATGTCATATGTCATGTGTAAATTTGAATAAGTATATAGAAAAGATAATAGCTCTGTTGATTGAAATATGTTTGTATGTGTCGAGTAATAAATAATTTTTGGAATCATTACCTGCGGTGGCAGTCTTTAACTATAGGTCATTGAAGTACCTACCAATGTATATTTTATAGTAGTTGTTTATTCTAGGATCTTAGATACTTGAGAATAAGCTAACCAAAATTGGTTTGGCTTTAATTCACCTATGTTATTCATTATCTTATGTAGGAACTTCACAAATCTATCGTTTCGAATTCAGTTGCCATCTGTGAATGTTTTTTTAAGATAGGTATATATTGTCAAATAATAGAGTGTTGCGTCGCTGTCCGATTTCTAACTTGCATCCCTTTCCATTTCCATTATTCCAATGTTCCAGGCTTCAAGCGCTTTTTATTTTCTTTATTCGAGTTTCCGACAATTTCTTCGATCTTCTTCGATTTGATTTTTCCTGAGCTTGTCAGCCCTCTGTCAGTTATCGGTAGTGATCCTTGATCCGTGCTCTGCATATGTCCGCATCTATCAATAGTTTTGGTTCTGCATTCTGTAATATTGTTCTTATTCCAGATACGCCACCAAAGTTATTGCATCCCTGCTTATCAACTTTGTCGCGAATCGATGTTATATATTATGTTTTTTTCATTGGTCTAGTTCTATTAGTTCCTTATGTTATCTTTAGAGCCTGTACTCACCAGTTTTGCACATAGGAATCTGAACAAACAATACAACAAGAAGTTGAAATTAGTCCTTGATTAACTACAGGCGAAATCGAATAGCGGCTATCTATCCAAAGAAAAAACCAATGAAATATTTAGTAATCTCTACACGCCTAGTTAATTACGTGAATATCTTCTAGAGAACAAAGGATAGATTATTTATCTGGAATAATTTCCTTCTAGTTTAGGTAAGGAATTTCAAGACAAATCCTCCTCGCCTTTCCTCTTATAATAATGAAAAGAGCTTTAAAAATCAACTTCCTTTTGGGAAATGTGTATCATAATCATCCACAAGTGACGCTCTATAACCTAAGATCTAATAACTAACTTTCTTGTGCCATTTTTCCATTATTCAAATTTGTTTTCTGTAAATTACATTCAATATGTATAATTTTGGCTGTATTTGGATACCCACAAATTGCATTTTTTGCAAATTAATTAAAAGTGGGTAGATACTAAATAAAATTATATGCCAAAGGTAAGATAACATGCATACGTAGAATAGAAAAGCGAAATAGCTACATAGTTATTATCTTCAACCAAAGAAAACCGGTAATTAGCAAAAATATACTAAATCGTGATGGCACGACTATGTCAGGCTAGGGTCATTCAATGCAAAATTGACTTAACTAGTTTCTTGGTCTTCCGAGGATCTTCTTTTGTTGGGGTTTTCAACTAGGTGGCAAATTGAAACACATTGCTTGCTATATTTTTTTGCTTTTGTTTTCTAGTAGATATATAATTCAACTCCAAATGTTGAAACCTATTTTCAGTGGGAGAAAAATTATTTGTAGAAATTATTTTATCAGGCACCTCCTATAGTTATGGAATAATAATAAATTATCTAAAATCTCAATAACGTCACCATCGATGGCAAGGTGAATTGAAAATAAAACACCACCGTTAGAGAAACGTCCAACAACAATTTTAACATCTTCCGTAATTTGTGTATTATAGAAACGCAATGATTATGTATATAAATTATGACGGAGCATTATTGCATTTATTTTTTTATTTTTTGTACTGATAGGACTTCGTGAGGTTCGTGCTTTAGAGATTTACATTACGGGGCAAGAAATCAACTTGCACGAATACAATTTATGAATATGTACATGGACCTAATGCAAAACGTTTGCATAACTTTCTAGGAATAGAAATTATTTTTTCTTAATTTAATATGCAACTGTGAAAAAAGGTGAAACTATTCCCTAAAATTTCGACCCTTAGGTTTCTACACTTTGGCACACAAATAAAAACAGATTACTTACCTTCAATATTGATTGAATATAAAATATGATCATTATTGCGGCGGAGGAAAATGTGAAAACACAGCTTTGAAATTTGTAAATCACATAGAGTAAATAGAGTGATCACTAAACAACATCGGCGCCCGCAGAATTTGTCACAGGGGGGGGCAAATAAACTGCTCTCGGGGGAATCGTGGAAAGCGCACCGCAGGCGGAAATTTTTTATGGACCACACCCAAATTTTGCCAATTGTAATTACCTTGCGTTCGGTATTTTGCTCAAAGTGTAGAGCGAGCTGAGCGGAGCCGTAATCACGTGACCAGCGAGCGAAGGGAGCAGTTGAACGCTGTATAAAAGTACCGGAAATTTTAATAAACGAACGCGAATGAGGCTGCACCGAGTACACTTTTTAAATAAACGAACGGTAAAGTCAAGCTCGGAGAACTCAGACCAAAATAACGAACGCACGGTTAATATAATAAACATTAAAAAATAAAACAATTTGGAAATACTTTTATTTCGGACGGGAAAAAAAGTTAATTCTCTGTATCTTTTGATAGGTGCACAAATTACTTTTCCTTTAAGTATTTATATTGAAAGCCAGGAGGGGGCAGATGCCCCCCCCCCCTGCCCCCCCTCCGGGCGCCCATGCTAAACAAGCTCTATTAAATTACTTAGGGATTTATACTACTGAAGTTGAAGCAGAACTTCAGCATTCTGTCGCCTTCTGGAAATCGTTAGTCGAGTCTTTACATTCGACATCGAATATCTGAAAAACAGCAACCTTTGGGTATAGGGAACAAATTTGAAATTGTAAATGAAAAACCCCAATAATATAGTGTATACCTAGATGTGGACCTGGCGACAACCAAATGTTCCGACAAAAAACATCTTGTGTAACGAAGTTTAATGCAAAGACGTGACTGAAACCGATTCCATCACAGTCATAGACTTTCACTCGCTAACGAGTATCATAATTATGTTCAGGGCACCTTTTCTAGCTCCCTCCCAAGTCCCAATGCAAGGTGGGCGGAGTAGATCCTGAATAGGGCTGCTCAGTCGCAGGTACAGCAAACGAGTTTCTTTACTGCCTTCAGGCAAAAAAGCGGTCACATTCATGCCGCCTACGTGCCGGTTCGTAACTAAGAACTTCCAGATTAGGCAATCCTGGTCCCCCCCCCCCCCCAGAGCTTTGATGCATTGGACTGATAATGTCATTCTTAAAAAAGCTTACCGTGCGAATGCCGCTGCACTAATACAATCACATGGTCCTTAACAGTTCTATATAATCTTGGCCCAGTGGCATTGAAACTACGACGAGTAGAGATCCCGAACCTGCTGAAGCTCTACGAGACCCAAAGACATAGTGGATAAGCCGCCTCAACATCAGACGTTTCCTCACTGCAGTGCAAAGTTTACAGAACTAATACAGAACAATACTATCGTATTGCAATACTATGTATAGAATTAGTTTGCATAACTATGTATAGAATCAGATGAAGAAACAAGAAGAAAAAATCCCCCGGTTGTCGGAAGGGTAGGTGTTGTAAGGTGGAGAACTCATGGAAACAAGGTCTGGACCCTGGACAACTGGCGTCGCTGACTATACCGTCTACGTATTCCATAGTGATAATCAATCTGCTAATGGGACATTGAACGGGCGACCATAAAAGCATCTATCGCAGGGGAAAGAATGGCGGCCCTGGTGAGTAGATGATCGGTGTCCCCAGGGCGGGGCAGGATGTTGTCCTAGGTCCTGTGAAACCTAGTGGCAGTCACTCTGTTTAGCGTGCCCCCACGGCAAAAACCTACAAGATACGATACTACACATTCGATATTTTAAAGGGACTCCGGTAAAAATTTATAGATTAGAAACTTTAATTCCTGAAGGTTCAATATATGATAATTTTGAAGATAGCTACGGTAATCAAACCTTTACAAGCCTTTTCAGGGAAAAACTATGACCTCGCTCTTCTGGATCAAAACTTTTTCACGACTTGCCATTCGACAGTCAGGAAAATATCAACGGCATCTTGTCGATATGGCTTTCCGGCATCCAAGGAAATGATTTGTCGGACCTCGGAGGTTCGAAGGAGCTAAGATGAATTTAGATTCCGAAAAAAAAGCACATCAAAGTAGATCGTGAAGTGCTGAGAACTTATGAAGACCACTTTTTTCTTAAGTTAACTTGGGTTGGCTTGGGATAACTTGGATGAGATCCAAAATTGGCCAGAATTGGAGCGGAAACTTTTTATTAGAGAAAACCGGCAAACCATCGAAATCGAATGTCGTGTTAGGAGTCAAATGAAGAAATATTATAGTTTATGTACATATAGACAGATTCCAAATTGGTGGTGACCATATAGATTGGTACTATTGACATAAATCTGATTTTTTAGAAAGATAAAAGCTGATAACTACACACAACCGACGTTCTATTGTCCAACAAGCAAAGTAAGAATTACAAAATAAAATTATGAAAAGATTCAGAACTACGAAACATAGACCATAGACCAAATTGCAGAACATATTATAAGATAACAACAAAATCACAAATAATAATCAACAAGATGTGCAGCAAAGTACGGAATCTAAAAAAAACAAAACTAGCAGAGACACTTCAGCTTATATGAAGAAAAATCAATCGATTCACCAGAATACAAGGAATTCAACAAACTTGAAGAAAGAAATCAGGAAAGATCTTGGAACATACAGAACAAAAGAAATTCTAAAGAGCATTGAGGATAAATTAAAACATGAAAATAAGAAACGCCGTAGATGAAAGAAGAAAAACATACCCTTAGCCCTAATCGCAAAGTCTTTGTTAGCTGCATTCTACCGGATTATTGCAAAAAACGGCTCCGACCAAAAACACTGCTGAAAAACTATAAGCCCCCCAATGATTACCATCAGAAACAACATTATACGAGAAATAATAAAAGTTACAGGCGTCCTGAGAAAGTGGCAAGACTCAAGTGGAAATGAGTATGGGACGCTTTGCGAGACGAAGTGCTAACAAAGGTGCGCACATTTTGAAATCGAGACCTCGTCAAACAAAAGGGAAATAGCAAGACCACAAATCAGATGAGGACATCATCAAAATAATTGGGACAAAGGTAATGAGAACAGTGCACGTCAGAGAAAAATATGGAAGTGGCCCTTATACAGCATCGGATGAATCAAAGCTGGAGAAGAAAAAAAGAATAATTGAAATTGTGGCCGTAGGATAACCTCAAAAGTGGATCGACCGAAAACTTGCGGTTGAATCGGAAGTTAAATTTTTGTAGTGGAAGGTTAAAAATATGACATTAGTTTGTACCTACCAAATTGTTTTCTGTCAAACATTTTTGAACAGACTTATCCCAGAGTAAGTTTAAAATATTTGGTAGCTATTCATGGTCATCAAATGATTTTTGATGATGACCACGATGAAAAGAAGAAGCTGGTCCTTCTGCAAAGGTTGAGGGCTATGCAGAAGAAATCATGCCACGTTTTTCTAGCATGCAGTTCAAGAATAGCTTTCGAATGGTTTCAGCAACTTTAGAAGATTGTTTTCAAAAGCTTTATGATGTGAGCAGCAAAAATGTAGAAGATTGAATTGGACATCCGGCAATGAAGTTAGAGACTCAATCTCGGGCATTTTTGCAGAATAGCGCTTGATTAAGTACTAAAAATTAAATTTTTGTACAAAAAATAAACACTATGAGACTGCGGCATAACCTCACAATCGCGGATTAATTTCTGTTGTCGGTCTAAATACTCCGAGTAAACAGGTTTAAGTCCGACTGGTCTGAACAGAATAAACAAACGGTTCAGATTTGCCTCCCGTACATCTGGATGCAATAAACGAACGATTCAGATCGGAAAGATTGATCCGACGTAATATCGAACGCAGCTATTAATTATAGGTACATGAAATTAGCTGAAAATTTTGTGTAGAATCCAAAAATGCAATAATGTACAACGTGATCCATATGAAACGAACATGTTGGTGGAACCTACGGTCAAGCAGAAAGTGAGAGCTGTTTTCATGCTGAAATTCTATATCGACTTTAATAATAAACCTACATCCCTGAAATTTAAAATCGATATCTCTAAGCCTAAGGTAGAGCTTGGTCAGTAATCTCGTGGTTACCCGGTATAAAGACAACTCCGATTATTTAATATCCGTTAACTTATAGCGATACACCACGCTGCAATAGTCATTGTGGCTCTGTGAATTTTCAGGTTGCAAAGATCATTTTATACACATAATGTGATGGAATTGCAGGCAAATCCAAATAGTTAATTGAACTTTATCATGGAAAGCGTGAATTTTAATGTTGAATTCTTCATCAGACTATTTCACTGCCACTTGGGTGTCATTTATATTCAGGTCTGCGGTTAGGTACTGATTTTAAGTTTGTTTACCCAGTAGACATATCTCCCCCTCCATTATGCCATTATTATTAACACCAACAGATTCTTGGAAATTTTGAATTAAGATCAAAGCAAAAACTGTACTGACCATGATATAAAAAACTGATAGGTAGTAATTCCTTATTCAAGATATCACCCCGTTACCAATTTTCTAAAAAATACTACTAAATTTTCGTAATTATTTTTTTTGGTGATTATATACAGGGTGTCCCAGCCGAGAGTGACCCATTTTAAATGCTTATAACTTTTAAACCAGGTGAGCTAGCTACCTGCGGTTTATGCCATTCGATT
This sequence comes from Ceutorhynchus assimilis, assembly GCA_917834065.1. Taxonomy (NCBI): domain Eukaryota; kingdom Metazoa; phylum Arthropoda; class Insecta; order Coleoptera; family Curculionidae; genus Ceutorhynchus; species Ceutorhynchus assimilis. The sequence goes on along the minus strand of OU892277.1, from coordinate 15,782,999 downwards.
TCTCTTGGTCTAAAGTTTTTTCCAGTAGGTTTCAAATTTTTTTGAAACTTATACAGGGCGAGTAAAAAAAAAATCCGTTTTTCAACATCGAAATTCTCCACTATTTCTAATGGAACACCCTGTATATCACAACGTTAAAAAAAAGATTCATGTTTAAGGTTTCCATGTACCAATAGACATCGTCCCTAAAACTTGAAGTTTTAGCCGAAAAAAAATCAAAATCGAAATCTTGGTATTTTCGCAAACGCATGCAACTTCATGTTGTAGGAACTTGATATCACTATTGCAAACAATTTTGTAACTGCTTAGTTAGATATCAATTAAGTTGAGATACATTTTCCGAGAAAATTTAACGAGTTCCAAAGTATTTTCTCTGGAACTCATTAAATAGAGATACCCCAACAGTAACAGTTTGGTGTGCAATCTCTATTGAGAAAAAATACAGACCATTTTCATTGATGAACCAACAATAACAGAAACTGTATACACTGATATGTTCTTTTTCCCATAGTTAAGACAGGAGGTTATCTTGGACGATATCTATTTTCAGCAGGATGGTGCCCCCACCTCATTTTTCATTAATAGCAAGGGAATCACTAGATATGACATTTGGGGAAAGACGGATAAGGAGAGCTGGCCTATAGAATGGACACCTTACTCTCTTGACTTGAGAGTTCTAGATTTTTTTCTCTGGCGTTATGTCAAGGAAAGATGCGGTAATACTTTGCTAAAATAGCCTGGAAGATCTTAAGCGGAACATTTGTATTGTCATTGAAGCGATTTTCCAGGAAATGTTACACAATTCATTCAACCATTTATTGAACCATAAATGTCTGGAACAGAATAGCTAACATATACATATAGGTACCTACAGCATTCTGTATAGTCTTATGCAGTTGTTATTAACTTTTTATTAGGCAAACATAAGGTCCGAGCTTTGAAAATAGGTGTTTGCAAAAATACCAAGATTTCGAATTTGATTTTTCACGGCTAAAACTTCAAGTTTTAGGGACGATGTCTATTGGTACATGGATACCTTAAACATGAATCTATTTTTTGACGTTGCGATATACGGGGTGTTCCATTAAAAATAGTGGAGAATTTCGATGTTGAAAAACGGATTTTTTTTTTACTCGCCCTGTATAAGTTATGAAAAAATTTGAAACCTACTAGAAAAAACATTAGACCAAGAGAAATCGAATGGCACAAACCGCAGGTAGCTAGCAATGATATCAAACTGCCTCGTTATGTCTGCCCAAACTCTAAGATAAGGCACCCCCGTAAAGTTGTGTTAGAATTATTACAATCAGCGAGAAAGCAATAAGAAACACAAATAATTGAATCTTAGCCTAATAATGTAATTTTCACCAGCGGTAAAGGATGATACATTATCCCTATCAACAGACTATGTGGATAAAACCATTTGTTTTTTAAATATACGCAGCTCTACAATCCTCAAAAACGACCCTGCTAATTATTTCCGAAAACAAGTTGTTACAAATTAGTTCAACTCTAACGATACATTTAAATTATATTCGTTATTCGTTAATGAAATTATGTAGGTACATGAAAATGGTTACCCAATTAGACTTTTAGTTTTCCTTATGTCTGGTCAATCTATAGGGTCTCAAAAAATTTAATTCATATTATTGGATTTACTGAAGAGTGTTCACCCAAAACTCTTATTAAAAACTCCTTCGATCTTTTATCCAGAATCAATGATATCAAACTGCCTCTTAATGCCAGGGTAATTTCTTTTGATGTTGAAAACTAATACCCTAGCAGCCCTTGCAAAGACACAATTTGACAATTTGAGATGTTTGCCCACCTTTTAACTTTTAACTTTCAATAAAACTGATCAGATCGTACGAGACGAAATAATTAACTATTTAAATATTTGCATAAATCAAAATTACTTTCAATTACGTAATGAGAATCGAATCAGCTATTTCGAAAAGGATGGGCAAATTATATAGGAGTTGATCCTATAAGCTGAAATCTTAGTAGATTCTATGGAAAAAATAATTAAATACCAACCGTGTTTTTGAAATTTTTCTTTACTTACATACTAATAGGTACTGAAATATTCGTCAAAGAAATCAACGATTCTATTAATTTTCTAGATTTTAATATCAGAAAACAGAAACGCAGTCACATTTTCCTAATTTATTACCAGTCATCTCATACTGACACTACTGGACCCTTAATGCTCATATTATCAACAACATATCATATCAGCAAATCTGTAACGCATTACGCATTTTAGTTTTAAAACGGTACATTCTCAGGCATCCAAAATTGGTCGGAGCACTTCTAACAATGAGTGTAAATTTGAATAAAAACCATGTTCAGGGGTTTTAAAATTGCGAGAGCTTGAATAGGTGTGAAAATGTTTTCCGTGTGTGGTACTTGCTTGGAGTTTTCCGGAAAAAAAGCAGCCAAAAAAATTGCAAATTTGTTGATAATTGAATTATTATTTGTTAATTGTGCCAGCAACAAGTTCTCTCATTTGTTTCAATTAGCCTTTCACACATAGCAAAGTGATTTGATATAAATTTGGACTGATACAATTTTATGAGCTGTTAAGCGTTTTCGTGCGCACCTTACTTTTTACGCAGCAGCTGTCGAAGCCTCCGCTTTTCGGAAACTGTGATCCGATCTCCAGCTGATTGTCTTCCAGATTTTTCCAACGAAGACGACTACAAAAAAAATACATCAGCTGATGATCAGGTTAATCAAATCACTGTTCCCAAAAAAGTCTGCAGGTTCCAAAAGCTCGCTTCAGATCTATTTCCAAAAGAAGTTTTTTTATACCGGCATACATTTGGGACAAATAAAAAGCAGATTCCTAACTTTATTTTTATAAAGTTGAGAATTTGTGTTTTCATGTTTCCCAGAGGCGCTACCAACCAACTTTCCTTATATACGAGGAAGCTAATGAATATTTCTAGATTAAAATAGTATAATGTCGAAAAATGCGGCGAACTGGACGAACCAACTCAAATTTCCATATTTATTAATTATCCAAAAAATTTAAATTTTGTACCAGCTACAACCTCTGTGATATGCATATCAATAAAATCATATTATAATATTAGTGAAACCGCGCTTACGTTGCTAATTTATCAAAAAAAAAATAGATATTATATGCAGCCGATGATGCTGATATTTTGCTCATTGAACTGAGACGCCTTCACCATTATAATGAGTGTGTAGGTACTTAACTTAATATGATTTTTTAAATTATATTTTAAGTATAGGTAGTGGTAGTACATACATTGTTTAAGACCAACTACCTACTGGTCTCATGATTTTTTCGAACATTTAAAGGTAAAAAGTTTAAATACAGAAATAATCAAATCAGAGTAGGTACGTTAAACGTTCCAAATAAGCAGATAAAAGCCATTAAGCGAAGATAGCAATGGAAATATCTAATTTATAGTTCATTCCGTGTACCTATCATCCCTTCGCATTATAATAACTTGCAGTTTCGCTCGTTCTGCTAATCTAAAAGTTGCATAATAGCAGCAGCTACTTTTTTTCTTCGAATTGGTGCGCTCAGTGAAGCAGAGAGAAGAAGGCCATAACAAAAAACCCGAATACATTTCCTTATAGAACTAAGATCATATATAAAATTTTAAATTCAAATAAATAAAAATAGAAACAGATGCAATAAATAGAAATATTACCGGATTTTATTTACATTATTAGAATTAGACAGAGATGTAGATGTAGGTACTTTGTGAAAAATGCTAATAAAAATTTCACACAGATAACAATAAAACGTAAGAAAATAATTAAAAATAGAGGCCAATGTTAAAACAAGTTTAATATGCGGAAGTCAATAGCAGTGTTTCAGAGTTGATATACGAACAATAATAATTGCTGTCTGTGTAAGTAGCCAAGAGGATAAAATGTGTGAAGTTCAGCTGCAAGCAAACGCTGAATAATGCGGTACAGTTAATTTGTATGTCTATTTTTTTCTTTCATCATCTTGTTCCTTATGAACTAAATGACACTGTAGCGCAATAACAATAATGTTCCGTAGCACAATGAAAATGAAACTGTACTTGATAACTACGAAAGTCTTAATGCTGCTAATGCTCTATTAGCTGGGATTATTTATGAGAAATACCTATTTGAAATAATTAGTTCCTAAAAAACAATTAATCACCTTATATATATCAGGATTGAGATTCATTAATCGGGTTCCCTCATTTACTTTAACTGTGCTGCAAAAATATTTCTAATCTATTAAAATATCGTAAGCTAATCGAAGTTTTATTGAACTACTAAGGCCCAAATTCACCAAAAATGCTGAAATCGCCGTTTTCCTAAACGTCGTTTATCGTAAACGACGTAAATTTAAACGTAGTTTTGACATGCGGTATTCACCGATATGTTAATGCCTTTATCAGCTGCAGTTTAACGAAACGACGTTTAAGTGAATGCACAGTTTGGCAACAGCGGAAATAGCACGAAATAGAAGAAAAAAGACGAGAAAATTCAGGTTATGTCGTCAAGTTTCACTCAAAATGTATTGTTTTTGGTGTTGTGACAAGTTAATTTGTATTGTTGTTGTTAATAATCCTAAAGTAAAACATAAAAAATGGCACAAGTATTTGGCTCATCAGTACTAGGGATACCAAAAAAAGGATGAGAGTAGGAATATTTCAGCCCGTGGAAAGAATAGCTGTATTCCTTTCAAAAGTTTGAAACACTAGAGCTACTCGCTCCGATGTTAGTCGCCCCGATTTGAAAGGAACAGATGCGCTGGCTTTCATGCATTTAAATGGTTTTCTTGGGGCTTGAGTACTCAGGTACAACAAACACTTTTCAAAAGGAATAAGCGCGTAACGCCCCGGAGCTGTTCCGGAGCTCCTCATAGGTATGAAAGGAATACAACTATTATTATTGCTTGTGGAAGCAATTGTAATTTGCAGGATTCATTGCTGAAATAAGTATTTTCCATTATCTACACAAAAAAAAACAAACAGAATAGAAGACGATGCACCAAATGTACCAAAGTATTTTCATTTTCTGTCACGAGCTACGGTAAAACGTCGTTTTAATCTGTAAACGTCCAATGATCAGCCGTTTTGCTCCTGACAGTAGTTTTAGGAACAAACTACGGATTTAGGCATATGGTGAATTCCAATTGTAGCCGAAACTGCGTTTAAGATCTTAAATCAGAGTTTTACGCATTGGTGAATTCGGGCCTAATAAAGTTAAATATTTTTTTACAGAGTAACCCATAATTTTCCTGTATATCAGGTCAGAGCAGACTCGCTTAAAAAATCTTAACTAACAGTAATTTAATGAGATATACTGAAGAAGTCGCAATAATACAATGTTATAATAGGTAAGGACAACCCAAAATTAGAAAAAAATTAAAACGTGTTAGACATGGAAACGCGAAAAGTGGGGTTAGATGGCAAAATATTGGAGAAAGTTATTTGAAAAAAGTGATAAGAATTTAGGGTTGTCTGCGAAATTTGGAGCAAAAGCAACAAAAAATAGGAAATTACTTGTTTTTCGCCATGGATATGCTAATGAATTTGTCGCCACAACAGTGATCATGTGACCGGCGTCACAATGTAATTTAAGGTTATCGGATATACACGATCGATAGCAAATAAGAAAAAAAATCATATCCTACAAATAAAAAGAAAATCCCATATGTAGCGAACATTATGGGGGACACTATATAACTGCCCACCACAATACATTTTGAAGGTGGAAACTAAAAAACATTTGAATGCTGTATGACATATCAATGATACATACCTACTTTTCCTTTGGTTTAAACATTGAAAACCCCTCCATTTTCCATCCCTTAGCATTTTTTATGTGCTTTGCAAAGTGTAAAGATTAAATGAGTCCAAGTTTTTAGACATTATCTTAATCTCACTAAGAAAATTTCAATGTACGAATGACCTTTGATTTCTAGTTTAATCCTTCTTAAAATACCATTTTAAGTCGGAACTCTCGATTTTTAATACAAAATTTGAAGCGACTTTGTACATTTTCTTTATAAAACAATGGTAATCAGGTAATATTATGCAAAGCTGTGAAAATGTTCAAGCATATCAATTGATCGAGTGTTCATTATACACATAAGATTTTTTATAATTTACCACTTCCTGATGTAGTGAAACTATGTCATTTCGAATATTTTCCAAGCTGATGGATAAATAGTGCTTGACACACTAAGAGCACATCATCTTGTTTTCGTTTTTTAATTGTTACGGTTTTACTTTTAACGGTTAGATCCTAGAGATAATTCAGACAGTTTGTAGGACGTTTCAATTTGAAATTGAAAATGTTCTTTCTGATCGATACTTTAATTTATCTGCGTACCTATTTTTTGTAATACATAAATTATGATGAAGAAGTTATCAAATATGCAATAATATCAAATAGTAGGTACCTATATTATTGGAAAAACGATTAGTATCTGATATAGACGTTGTAAGTAACAAGCAAAACAAATAATTATTATATGTATAGAAACATGAACCAATCTTTGAACTATACGTATACATTAAACATTGAACAGAACAGTTAGCCGCATGAAAGATAGGCGAGAAAATAAAAAGGCACCTTCCTTTTACATTCTACACTAATGATGTTTTTAGCCAGGATGCAACTTTTATCTCATTTTCGATCTTAACTGTAACTTAAACTGTCATACACGGCTTGTCTGCAACGTTTTAAGTTTCCACTGCATTTAACATTATGTGCATACCATTAAAAATAATAATTCACGTGCAGAATTTCAAATGAACCTGCATGCAAAATTAACCGAGGAAGCCAATGTTACAATTCTTTCAAAAAAAAAAAAAGGAAATTGTGACATTTCATGGTGAAATCAACTGGAAAATTTATAACTCCATGGTACATTCTGTTTCTTTATATAGACAAGTTTTATTTACTTTGTCTGGTGCGTAAATGATATTTTAAAAATAAGAGTAAAATAAACCTAAGGTAAGTCACTAGTCACTACATAGGGATACCAGATTATCATTTGGTATGTGTAGGTTTCAGAACATAGGTACAGATAAATTTTATATTGAAAGAAATATGTTTTTGCCTTTGCATTAATTAACTATTAATCAAAAAGGTACCTCCGGACATCGCCAAAAAAATATGTATTTAATTAAATATTTTCAGTAGATCACATATATATGTGTACATAAATATATATTATTCAAATTAAATATATCAGCGCTGTTTTTAATTTCACCTAATTAATCATAAATATTAGGTTCTGAAAACATCACACCGGGAAGCAAGTTCACTCACTGAGTAAACAGTAACTCTGGCCTAACCCATGACCTTTTGCTTGTCTATGATCTAGCAAGGCATATTAAGTTTCTCTGGTAATTAGCGAAAAGCCTTTATAAACGTGAACAGTTTCTCCAGACAGGTATCGTTTCTAATCGCAAGAAAATGTTTTGCTAGTTTAGCAGTCTCTTAGATAATCTTTTATGTCACATACATGTATGTAAAGGATAATAACAAGTAACTTTGAAATAAAGTCTATTTACGGGATAATCGTTTCGATAATGTATGCTGTTTTCTGAAAGAACAGATAGAGGAAGTAATTATACTTCAGCCTATCACATTGATAGTTTCCATTGAACCTCAATCATTAAGTGCATATCATGCCACAAGATGCATGATTTATCTTGAAAATGTTGGCTCAGATGCAAATATTTTAAATTATTTGTTCCTTCTCTTGATATTAGGTATATATCCGTACATTTTCTCATAATTTCCGTGTAATTTACCATAGATTTTATAGTTCATTATACAAATATACCTATTACCATAAAAACAGATCAAACTCTACATATCCTCAATAAAAGGATAATAATAATAATAATAATAATACGAGGTTGGATTGGGTGGGCTTAAGTTCAAAGGTTCTGAAAGAATATACATGCCTCTCTTATTCCGAATACGTTTCCAGTGAATGTAAATCATCAAAAGGGTTCCAAAATATCATAGCTTCTTCGATGAAAAATAGAATTTATAAAAAAATTAAATTTTATTGCGAATGCTTAAACTTGATAGGATTGCCGTCGCCCCTGACAGATTGCCCGACTATACAGCAGTGAAAAATGATATAAAATTTACAAGGTTGTAAAAAGCGTTTATTTTATACTTTATGTACAGGGTGTGCCAACTTGGATGGTTGCAATAGGAAACGTCAATTTCTGAGCGAGATACAAAAAAATGAAGCTCCCACTCCGAGGTTCAAATTTCATAAAATCCGGATTGGTGCAAACCGCATTTTGATATCTTCAACCGTTTAGCCGCTAGAGCGAGATTTCCGATTTTGAGCAATACTGTGAAACTTTTATAACGAGAATCGCCCTTTAGCGGCTAAACGGTTGAAGATATCAAAATGCGGTTTGCACCAATCAAGATTTCATGAAATTTGAGCCTCGGAGTGGGGGGGGGGGGTTCATTTTTTTGTATATCCCTAAGAAATTGACATTTCCTATTAAAACCATCCAAATTCGGACACCCTGTACACTGTAGGTACATGTAGGAAAAATCTGAAGTTCCCTGGTAAACACCAAAGAGCAGCTCGTAGGCAGCTATTAGACGCTGTTGTCACACAAGGGGATCTTTTTTGGTATCAACACTCAGGAACAATATGGACAATGGCAAAAACCAAACGCATATTTTCACCTTCTTCCTTTTCATCGGTCAAATAAAATGGTGATGGAAGAGAAAAAAGACGTCACGTTAACAGGCGAAAGTGGAAACATATACGTTTGGCTCGCTACTGAGCAATAAATTGCACAGAGGCCACAAGTAATAAGGGAAACTTCAGAAGAATTAAAATATATTGAATTCTTCTTGTAGGATTAATTTCGATTTGATTAGGTCCTTTTGTATTTAGCTTTTTCGATATTTTTTGATAATGAACTTTAAATATTTTCGACTTCTTTGTATTCGTACGTATTTTAAAGCAACGATTTTTCCTGCTATTCTACGTTCAAGAAGAGTTAAAAAAATTTGCAATATCTGCATTTGGTACGACGTCAATCTTGGTGCAGCATCTAGTCAAATTGTTAGTCGCTTTCATTTAAATTTGGTTAGTGCTTCTGGATTTCTATAATCTATCTGTGAATTCTCGGATGAAAAATAGGTGTTCGCTGTAAAACTTAGGTGTTGGTAAATAATATTTCGGGGTGCGAACATAATATATAGGTACTGAAGCAGAGAGCAAGGTGGAAATGACAACCAATACGCCATCATAGGTGTCAGCGCTCAAAAAGCTGGTAATGTCATCTCTTCCAAGTCCTACAAATGACAAATAAAAACAAACCTGTATAGACGAATAGTACTAAAAGTTCAGAAGTTTATTTTTTGATAGTGTAAAGAATCTAATCACAGTAATCACCATCATATATTTCCGGAAGGAAAGACAAAGCCCAAGCTATAAGTGTACATAAGGCCACTGCGACTACCTTATAATGCATTTTTGATTGTCACTTTCCAAATAATTTTCTATTAAACTTTTTTCAGTGGCTTTTGATATCGAAATTTGAATCGTTTTCATAATTTTCAATTATACATATCTTGCTTCAGATAAATAATTAAATAGCAACCTCGTCAAAGCATAATTATTTCCAGTCATACAGTCCTATTATAAATCTGAATTAAAACTGTTCACAACGTTTAGTCGCAAATGAGTGGACATATATTTCCATTGGAATAATACGAGCCAATAAATTTACAATCCAATCTGACAAGGAAGTGCTACTGTCAACCAAGAAATTTATTTCATATAAGTTCGCAGCAGCCCTGTTATCTGGTTAGGTTACCGCTTAATAAATTTATTATTTTGAAATTGAAGTGCTTGCATATCGATTTTATTAAATTCAAATTCATTTTTCAACAGCCTGGTTTGCATGGTGGTACAGCATACGAGCAATGTATCATCCTATGTGAAAAGCAAGGTTGTTAGGATTACATGAACACCAAGTAAAGGAGTATGAAACCATTTGAATGCCAGTAACCTCAAGTACTAAGGCATAATTTTGTTAAGTGTAAATGTTACGCTGAAAACAGTTTAACTAATTTACCCACGACAAAAGTTTTTTAGTTGTTTAGAAGAGGTGCTTACTGCTTAAATAATACATGGAGTAGTTTAAAAATTTAATATAATTATTTCGACAGGACTGATGAAGATGATGTGACAATTAGACTGTTTCTCTATTGTAGTAGATATGCTTATGTTAGTCGAACATTAGGCGTTACACAGGACTATCTTGCGTCGTAATGAATTGTAGCTATTATAATAAAAATATTCATGATAAACAGAATAAGAGACCACGATCAGTGTCGAATCTCGAAAAAAAAAATGTGGCAGAATAAAATCAATATATGTAAACTTATGGGAGTCAGACTATTTGTTTATAAAATGAGTCTATCTTTTTTTTTTTGATCAGTCATGCAGCCAGTCACAAAATAAGTTAATTTCATCAAAATAGCTATCTGGATTTAAAAAAAAACATGTAGACAGGGACACACTCTTCACGCCACTGGGGTCTCAGGGCAAATTTAAGTAAGTATCATTCAATATCAAATTCTTCTGCAATTGCCTGAATTCCAGACAAATATGTACCAATCCTGAAATTGGACATAGGCAAATTGCATCTGCACAGGTGTCTTTGCAGACCAGGTTAACCCATCCTGCGATAAGCGATGTTTATACCAAGGATATTATTGTCTTTTCGAAAAAGGTGAAACATACTTGCACGTCTGGGCCCGACCTCTCTGGCTAGAAGTGGTGTAACTCCTTATTTGAAGATTTGTTGTGCCGTGCTGTATATGACCCAAAAAACTACAGGCTGATGAATTTGTGATTTGTAAAATATTCAAAAGCCTACTGGACATTAGTGACGCATTAGGAAATGAAAACTTTTTCTATGCCATATTAGTTGGCTCTGACTACGTTAACTCAGGTCATAGAGGCTTCTTGGTAAAACTGGCCAGGTTGACGTCCTGAAACCTTTGCTATTCCTATTTTCTATCAAAGACTTGGCTGGGTCACAGTTCGGCTGGTTGTGCCTAAAGAGAGACCTGAATTTTGTGTGAAATTGGGTTGTCGTAAATAGAATGCATTTGAAACCGAATGAAAGTCAACTTTTATACTTTGTTAGAAGAATACTTGAGGCATAAAATGAAGACAGTTCTTTGCCGAGTTCTAACTTCCCTAAGTATTTTTAGGAACTTTTAGTTTAATATGAGTTGGGACCTCCCCAGTACCCAGGGCATTGTTAATTAATGTATTAATTAACCTTGTTAATGTGTCACGCACGCCAAGCCCTTAAATTTGTTATGAAAAATTTGGAGGAGAGAGCTGCGACAAGGTTGAACGATTATGAGATTTGGAATATTGTTGTTGGAATTGGCACCGGCATCAGTCAGGACCAGCAAGTGAAATTGAAGGGCAGCAAGATGATATTCATCAGGAGTTTCAGTACTGGCTAGGCCATGCAACATTTGGTATAGAGGCCTCTCAAGTCCCGGAAAGAGTTTTTCGTTAAATTTTGTCCAAGAATTCCTTGAGAATTCCTCATCAATGGCCCTTGAGGACCGCTCATTTAAAATTGAACTGCTACTATTTCATACAAATCTCGTTCTGCATTCCTTCCTTGTTGCTGGTGTCAAGGTCTGGAATGCTGTAACTAGGGCGCATTTGACCAAGTTTTAAATATTTATCAAGTGGTTTCATATTTAATTTCATATATATTTTCTCTCTCTTTCAGTTTTTCTTACGGATTAGACATTGCAATGTCAATATAGTTGATCCAAAACTAAATCCGTTGCACGTAACAATGTGTCCACTGGCAAATATAATATAAACGCAGCTGGTGTCATTGATGATGAGCAACGGATTTACTTTTGACTCGACTGCCTGTGAGCCTGTGTTGTGATCGTTATAAATAAATAAAACAATATTTGTTAGACATTTTATTTAACATCGGTGAATTTTATTGAACAAGTAATTGGCGCTACATCGTGGGAAATGTGAAATATTGAAATGAAAAGTTGAAAACTACCGTTCAAGCATTGATTTCCTTCTTGATTATTGAAAATGCTTGGTACTGTTAGGAAGCTGTTGAAAAAGGCATTAATGTGCTTTCCTTAGAGTGAAGAATCCATTGTTAATAAATCCGCTACCGTATTTGTTGGCTTAACACATAGCGGTTACCTGGGCTTCTAAATTATTACTTTTGTATTTTCGCAATAGCCACATTGAATTTTATAGTTTGGACTATTTGAAGGATAATTTAATAATTATTAATTCTTGAATAAAAAATAAATTATAAATCTGAGTTTATTATTATCCTATTTTTCCATTATGCTTTCGTAAAATAAATAAAAAATGTAGGCGAAGAAGAATCTAAGACCCAACGCCGAGTTTGTAGTACCTATTTATAAGATAAATTATGCTAACAATAGATAGTTAATTATTAATTGAGTTTTCAAAAAGTCTTCAGTAATAAATAGTTAGAGTTTTCATTTGCATTCGAATTTTATAATCTATGGCTACAATATTTAGATAACGAAATTTGCGAGATCAAACTTTCCCATAAGATCGAGTCGCCGCGACAGTTTCTTGGTTTCGTGCAATGCGGTACTCATAAATCGAAGGAACCACCAATGACCTAGGGTACTACGCAAATGGTTGGCGGTTTGACCTGGTACTGAAACTGCATGCATGTGTTGCACCCTGCAAGGGGCATGCGCCATTTTACAATTTAGCAAAACTTACTCAGTGTCAAGGACGAACAGTCACGACGCATCGCTGGGCGCCTTTTATAGATCGTTGCTGTATAGAATAGATGTTCCTAGCCAAAGGGCGTATTCTGCTGTCCATGGCAATTTTGTAACATAAAAATGCGAATGCAAAATGCAATATACCGGAAAAGATCATATTTACCAGTATCATGAGTAAAGGAGAGGGTATACTATTATCGCAAACTGTTTTCCATCAGGCAGTGTTATTCATTTTAACAAAAATTAAAATATGCTCCTTACAATCCTCAAAATGAACTCAATTCAAACTGAAACAGTATTAATCATTTTTCTTTGTTTTGAGAGAATTTCAAATTGTCCCCGAAGATAGTTATCGAACGTGCAATGAGTATGCTATCATCAATCAGCAGTTTTTGACTAGGCCCCAATAGGCTTTGTGAGTCCGCCACAGGGATTTCTTTTCACCTTACTCTAGTTTCTGGATGAATGTTTTCAGCAGATATTTTTCAAGAAGCTAGACTGTGTTTTAACTTCTTGCTTTATTACTGTTATTGGTGATCCTGGGTCTTATATTTTGTGTCTGTTCACTTTCTTCTTCAAACTCTGCCCGTCCTTATGTCAGTTATTTTTCAAAATACTCTTTCCATTAGTGGGGCGTTTGGTTGTTGTTGTTGTCCTAATGTTTACTCTCCAACTTTCTGATGAGTTCAATACCTATGCATACAGTTTCTATCCCATGGCTCATTTTTTTCTGTACCTACCATTTTATTTCTTACTTTCGCTTGATGTGCTTCCTTATAGGTACCTTCAGTTTTCTTCCACATCCAAATGTTTTTATCATCTGCATGTCAAAAATAGGTTGAAAAAAAAAATTAAATCGATTGAAATCTGTTTTCTGCTGTGTCTTTTCAAACCTCTCGGAAGAAATGTGAATCTATTTTTAGCCTACTTGACTAGATGGTGATGGTAACTTAGCTCCATTCGAGGCATTAACAAGTTGAAATTAAAATATAATATTGATATGTGGTATCTCGGATTTGAATTTCTTACTATACATTACTGTCTGAATTTGCATTTCAAGAAGATGATATTTTGCATTACAAAACCGGTAGCATCGTCCTCATTTCATATACACCATAATTAACTTACTTACTTCCTATACGATTTTTGAAATTCATTGCAAGATAATTCATATCCATTTTAAATTTAAATAATAATCATACCTATAATATAATTCATAAATTCCCAAGCATGGATCTAATTATGAAAACCGGAAAATACCGCCAAGCTTCTAGTGATTGAATATTGTAACGCCACTGAAATAAAGTCGATAATATCGAACGGACATATGAATTTATAGGAAAGTTGGGCTTTGCATCCCAAGCGCGTGTAAGTGTTTAAGCTCAAATTTATAAATATTTTCCGCGTTCTCATGTAATATTTCGCGTCTTCCAAAGGAAGATGTATTATTTTAACCGTTAAAATTTCTTGCGACTTGCGCCAATCATTCTCATACAGACACACCTATTCAAATTTAGGATTTGTTCCAAATAAATGAAATATTAAAGAAAAACTGAAAATACCAAGATGGATGAAGGTATTCTTTTCAACATTCCGGTCGCTTATATGATACATACGCTAGACAATTATCATGAACCAATGTATAATAATTTAATATAAGATGTTTTATCTCAATATCATTAATTTTACCAATAATTTTGACCAATGATACTAAAATTTTTTATTTGTTTCAGAATTTGTTGCCATTACCGGCTGGTGCTGGAGCTGCTTTAGTTAAGCCTACAAAATACCATTATTATCCCCACAATCAACATATATATTTGCTACCAGAATGTGCAATTCAACAGGTAAAAAATGCAACAATATAGGTATTATAATCTATACTACACCTAAATTCAAGTGGAACGCTTAATATATTTGGTCATCGAATACTTAAATACTTTGGATATTATATGTTATTATGATCATTGTGCTGCAAATCAAAACAACACGAACGGAGCGTCCACTAAAACTGGTACCATCCTATTCACGGAGTCCCCATTTTCTGGCCACGTTCTCTCCAGATACGAGTATATCAGTCCATGCAGTTAAGATTCTCTTTAGCCCAAAGCAATGTTCTTCGAACACGGTGTTAAGCATAGACGCTACTCGTTAAATTGAACGAGTAAAGTCGTTTTCTAGAAGATGAAGAAACGTTTGGTCCAGTTGGATTTTTTTTTATTCCAGAAGCTGACTAGAATGAACCAGTTTCTTCTAATCCTTATCGCTCATCGTCATGTTTACTAGTGCGCCTGTGTCAGGCAATTCCTTGAGCTTTTAAGCGCGTGATATTGAACTGTTCGTCGAAGTACAAGAAACTTCAATATTTCTGGCTTTTAACTCAAACCGTTACTATGTATATTAAGTACAATATTCACACTGGAGATTTTCAAAGAAAACTTCACAAGGCAAACAAAGAGCGGTAATCAAAAACGAATATCCTATTCATGCATTCGTATCACAAAAACCTTCTTTATACCTATAGGTATCAAAAAATATGAACAATATCAATTTTCATGACTGGAAGCTACACACTCAAGAAAATGTGCATTTTTACAAGGTACAAAATTATTCAACTAATCCAGAGCTGGGCAAAGCCCTCAGTAAAAGGGCTTGAAGCACTAAGCCCTAAGCCCTCTATCAAAGTGCTTCAATTTCAAGCACAAATTCATTTTTATTTTCAAAAGTGCTTCACCAGCACAAAGCCCTCAAAGTGATTTGAAAAGTGCTTGAAGCACATCAAAAGTGCTTGGGGTGCCTTGAAAAGGGCTTCAAGCTCTTTCAATGTGCTTCAAGCTCTTTAAATGTGCTTGAAGCTCTTTGAATGTGCCTAAAGCACTTTGAATTTGTAATAAAATTCTCAAAGTGGCATAAGCTACCGCGTACACTCATCACACAGAATTGGTATAGTAGAGACGAACTTTACATTTCACAGAGTAGCAGTAGTATGTTTTTTTTTGAGATGTAGTTCTGGGGTACTTGGGGTAGTTGGGATACTACATGGTAATTCAATTTTAAGGTTTTCAAAATGTTCACTGGGGAAAAGTGAAAAAAATCCAGTGATAAAGTGAAATAGGATACCAATATAAATTAATTATTTATTTGAATAATAAGTTCGTTCATTTTTTTTTTTAAGCTCATTGAAAGGGCTTGAATTACTTTTTTCAATTACAAATTACCAAGCACTTTTCTAAAGTAATTGACTTTGCAAGCCCCAATTACAAATCTATAAAAGGGCTTGAAGCACAGGGCTTTCAAGTCCTCAAAGTCCTTCAAGCACTTTCGCAAGCACAAAGCACTCAAGCCCTGCCCAGCTCTGAACTAATCTCACCAAATTAAAGCGTTCCACTTCAATCGACGAGCAGTATATAATATTCAATTATCATGCATGCAGTGTATCCATCAAATTCCGCATCATTCGAGGGTTTTTTTTATAAATCAGTTTAGGCAAATTTGCATTTTAGTTCATTTGCACTATTTCCAAAGCAAAACCTGTTCTTAAAAATACCGTCATTTTTCGTAAACTATAAAAACAATAGAAAAAAATTCCACATGATGCCAACTTTGATGGTGACAGTTCTATCCACGTATTTCCATTTTTATTAAGTAAGTATTTATCTATTTTTTATTATCCGACTTCTTGCTAGATCTTCCTGTTTTTTGTTTTTATTTATTTCCATACTTGTTTCAAGTACTTGTCGAGTGTTTACCATGCACTGTAAATGACCCTATCATCCATTCAGATTGGTTGAACCAAGTTTTACCTACGTCGTAACGTTGATGTATACTGGTTATAAATAGATTATTACTTATTTTTTTATTTTTTGTTTTCTTGATATTCACTTTTTCTTTCAATTTCCTCTTTATTGTAAAAAACATTATACAGGGTATACCATTTAAAACGAAACAGGCTAAATATCTGATGTCACTTTTATTTTTTTTTTAAATCGCTCGTACACGTAATTCAATTGTTTAAGCATTTTAAACATTTTTAGCACTAACTTAACCCTATAAGAGGGGTGGGACCAACCCTTACCAGTCCAAATGAAGTCGAGTGATACCTGTTTTAAAAGAACGGTAATTTTTTTTTCAAATGACATCAAATGAAGGAGAATTGAACGCTCTTTTAAAAGAGGTATCACTCGACCCCTTGTTCCATTTGAAATAGTAAGGGTTGGTCCCACCCCTTCTAGAGGGTTAAAGTTGAAAAGCTGGAAATGGTTGCAGAGAACTTCCCCTTTTAAAAATCAAATTACGTGTACGAGCGATTTTTTTAAAAATAAACGAGGCACCAGATATTTAGCCTGTTTCGTTTTAAATAGTACACCCTGTATACTTTCGCCACAGAGCTTTAAAAAGGACCGTGTCATTGTTCAAGGGGAGCAATATTCGCATGTTACAAAAACCTCACACAGGCACCTTCTGAGTGACAATACCATCCGTCCTGCGTCGATCGGAAAGTTGCAAAGGAAGGAAGTTTGTGTGAAGCACATACACCTTCTTTTGGGAGAAACAATGAAAATGAGCCCCGAATCCACGGGGTAGGCATTACAACCAAAGATGAACTATAAGTAAAGCAGACGCTCCACCTTCAGATTACGACGATGACACACAAAGTTATTCTACTAGGAGACTTCAATGCCCGAGTCAGCAGAGAGCCGACCCCTTAGACAGGCACCATTGACAAGGATATATGTATAGGCAATGGTTACTCGAATAGTGGCATCATCCACGATCGACTATACTCTATGTTGTTGACTACTGTACTGACCATCGTGCTGTACTGACCATTGGAAGGTTCCATCTGGAGTGTCGCTACAAGTACCAGCAAAACGATGGACATAGAGGGAACAGCCACAGCACAGGTTATATACTGCGCGACTCAAAGAAAAAGACACTAAAACACACTTCCTGCTGATTATCCCAACGATATTGCACAACATTGGTCAATGTTTAAAACAGCTATGCTATCAGCCTGCCAAGAATCAACCAGCTTAATCACCAGGAAACACCAGAATTAGTTTGATAAGGACAATGAAGAAATTTAGAACGTCATAGATCAGAAGGGAAAAGCCTACAATATTTTTCTGTCAAAACGACCCAAATTCGGCTCAAACAAATATATCTTCAAGCAAAAGCTGAACTGCAAAAAAGTCCAAGGCTTGGTGGCAATTCAATTGGGATATTTGGCAGCCTCTCACAACACCAGAGCCTTCTTCAGCGCCACAAAACTAACATATGGTCCCTCTACAGAAGCTCCAGATCTCCTTAGATCTAGAAATGGAACTAAGATTCCCAAAGATCCAGCTTCATTAAGCTCCCGATGTCAGGAGCATTTCGAGGAACTCGTAAACAGAGAGTAACACGTGGATGTCTTGAACGATGTCCCTCAAAACCCCACTCAAAACTATTTTAGTTCCTTTCCATCAAGAGGTTGGAAAAGCAATCAACCGGCAGAAGAATGATGAGCCTGGATTAAACCGAGTCCCTGCTGAGCTCTACCAGGTGTGGAGCAGTGTTCTGGTCGAACACACACATAGGTCTATAGCGAAAATATGGAACACTGGGATGATATCGACATATCTGCGTGACACCTCTATTGTAAATATATTCAAGAAAAGCCACGATTCGGAGTGTGGAAGATGACTGACTCTCGACAACCGTAAAATTCTTGCCAGTATAATCTCGAACAGATTTCTTCCCTTGGTCGAAGCAACGCTACCCGGACGATAGTGTAGACCAAATCGAGGTACGGCGGTCATGATCTTCAGTGCAACACAAATATAAGAATAATCAAAAGAGCCGAACAAACCCCTGTGTATAGCATTCATAAGGTCGAAGCGTTTAACTCTATTATTCGAGTAGCTCTTCCAAAAATTACATTGCAAGGCTGTCAATCTGAATTTATCCACAAACTTCGTTTACTTCTCGATTTTCTATTATTTCTTATAACATATTATCTATGCAGTTTTTGTTGGTATTGTTAACAATTTTTTTTTTTTTCAAATTCATTTATTTGATCAACTTATATTATGATAACCAATTTGTTTTCTATTTTTTTTAGGTTTGCAATGCAGTTTACGTTAGACTGAATTGGACGCAACCCTTATGTGCATGTCCGTCAAGATACAGAGATCCATGCTCAGCATCTTTAAATTCAGACGATTTGCACACTACAGAACTTTCTATCAACAAAAAATCAAGGGTAAGTAAGTAGACAGTCCCAGTCTCTCCTATGCATAACAATGACGAAAAATACATGCGAATAGATGGCTACTGATCAGAGACCGCAAGGGTTTAAGGAAAACCTGTGTTCTCTTGCGAACAGTGAACTTCTATTTTTTCACTTTCTCTTGAAAGGTACCCAACGCATATGTAGGTATATACCTACATTATCCAAGAATTACCCAGAGTCGATAAATAAAATAACTGCAGAAGATTCCTGTAATTAAAATTTTATCAGAGCAATAAGAACATCGTAAAAACCTATATTTTACCCAAGGCACTTTGGATTTAATTGCAGATTTTAGGTAAATTCCTGCATAAATAAAATCTATTTAATTATCAAGGAATTAAGTACCCCATAAAAAGCAATCCTACAATATTGAGGATATATATAGATACTGAGAAACAGAAAAATGATTTCGTTTCAGGCAACAGCATCTCAATTGCAATTTAAACATATATCTGGGTATGCCTGTACAGGGTGCCAAAAAAGGCGTTCATGCCTTTAAGATTTTAGAAAAACGAAATCCTTATTTACCTTCGTTATAAATCTATCACAATCAAATGAACGCTTTTTCTTGTTATGAAGATTTAATTAATAAATGTAACTTTTTTAAATCATTGGAAATACGGTGTTGGCAGCAAAAATACGAATTCAGGAAAGAGATTGTATGTGACCTGTTCTCATATTTCCAAAGCAAAAGATCCCATAAAGTTGCAGTTTTGCTGTTGGTTGGTATTTGCATCAGATATCAAAAATATAATTATTACATACCAAAAATTGATACCTCATATATTAAATGATAGCAGCAGATAATATTTGTCATAGAATGGCTCCAATTTGATATAGAATCTAACGTGACTGCCTCCTGGGACTCCTGGGACAAATGCGGATTGCAAATCTTCATTTTCAACGAGTAGCGATTCTGTTTTTGTTAAGAAGTCTTAAGGGATACGCTCGTGGCCATGGTGGGAACAATAACCGCTATAGAAAATACAATGTTTTCATTGCTAGAGCTTCCCCTGCAAAGTATTTCAAAGGACATATGATTAAGAATGTACCACAACGGCTTTTCAGTCCGAATAAATTACACCCAATAATTTTTTAGTGTCATCAGTCCTACCCGTCCATCTTCGGATGGACTGGTCTGGATAATTTACATAAGTATCTGTTCTTCAATTTTTTTATGGCAGCGAGATATGAAATCCTCACAGGCTCACCAGTTCTGAGAAATTCCAACCGAGCACCCACAATTGAAAAAAAAAGGAACCAAGACCAAGACCTTGGGCAGACATATTGAAGCAGCAACTTTTGGTTTGGTGACTCACAAGGGCGGATTTAGTTATCATTTATGGCGGGGGGTAAACAGTGGCATGAAGCCTAGTCTCCCTAGACGCGAAATCGTGTCATTTTTTAGTGCCTATTTCCTAGCAAATTATTCTCATGTCTCCATAAGCGCGAAATTCGCGTTTTATTTACCAGGCTTGAAGTTAATTGAGAATCTTTGAAAACCTACCAATAATGGAAAGTGATTTCTAAAAAACAAAAAAGATATGTCTTATGTAGACGACGGCCGCGAAGGTTGCTTATGGCCGTTTGCACCCAAGGATAATACACACTACTACTACAGGATAGCCTATCCTCATAAGGCCTGTGTTGTGTGCCCCTCACCACGCCAAATCACCATTTGTGACGTAGGCAGCATGTCCTTTCTCGCCTTGACGTAGGCTGTTTGCACCACAGGTAATGATTCCGCGGGCTATTGCTTCATGCATACTTGGTTTTACTACATTAATTAACATTCTAAACCGACTCTTTTTTAGATCTCGTTTCCATCTTCCTCTTTGCCTATTATTATGTTAATCATAATATTTTTCATCATAAATTTAAATTCTGAACTACGACCTCTAGTGCAAACAGCTGACGACTTGTTAATGACGTCGGAAATGGTGACACACCAATATGGCGGCGATTACCAAAAACGAGACCGATAAGCAATCCTTAATAGTGTGTATTTTTCCTATTGTAAAACGAGCTCACCAGCTATACCTATGGCAATGATACGGATTGTCATATTTGACAAAAAATCCAGTGTAGAGAAAAGACTGATTTACCCAAAATAGCGAAAAATTACAAGACCTGTCAGTCGGGTGTCCCACTTTTAAGGCTCACGACTTTATTTCTTAAAATGACATTTTTTCATAAGAAATTGTCACACAAGGAGCATTTTACGCCCTGCTGGAGGAAATGCGACTCAATGATCCGGAAAAATACTTTAATTATCTGAGGATGACCCCTGATTAATTCCATAAATTATTGAAAATTGTTGGCTCCCAGCCAGATAGAAAAACATTTTCACGTAAGGGAAACGATGAGAAGTGAAAACATAAACAAAACTAAACCTGACAACAACATCACATAACCTCACTTCTCTCAAAGTTAAAAAAAATTAAGTTTTTTGCAATACCGCAGGAAGTTAAAAAATTCGAGAAATTTGCCCGACATAAAAAATTCAAATGTTAGATGTCAAATTCCAACCAATATAGGAAAAAATCCGCTAAAAAAATTCGCCACCCTATTGCTACGGCAATGCACTGGGGGTAAAACTTACCAAGACAAAATAAATAGTGTGATGTTCAATCAGATTTCGTGTTAGATGCCAGAAATCATGTACGTAAAAGAAAAAATTGTATGTATTTAAATTATTCAATTATTCAATTTTCAGTAATCATAAGGGGGGTAATTACCCTCTGTACAATAACAGATCATTTGATTTCAAACTTCGATAAATTTTGAAAAAATTGATGATAAGTGAACGGATTTCAAAAAACTAATGTAAAAAATTTTCAGAAAAAGACATGCAAATCATAGTTTTGCAAAGTGTGAAAGAAAAAAAAAAGTGTTTAAGAGAAGGCATAGAATGGCACTTAATATTTCAGTTCCAGATTTTTCTGGAGAAATGCTCATATGAATAGCACTACTTATATTTCTATGCCTTTTATCCTACCAATTTGTGATTTGGTAATAATATCAATTTACGATGAGTGAAATTTTATTAGCCCTGAATTATATCAGGCTAAAAGCTTTATGACAAAACCAATAATGTAGCCGACCTACAATAATAATTTTCTTACAAGAAGTGACACCACGAAACAATTATCCCAGACAGTATTAATAAAAATGACATCCACAAGCTTACCTGCAACTGCTAGAACACTAAATTTACGTTAGCCACAATTATATTGTTATCATACAGGCAATGAACATAAAATATTACCGTGCACTAAATCTTCAGAGAAAAGACGTACCAATTTGCATTTTTTTAATACATACAAATTACAGTTATTAGGTTTGCCCTCAGAGTATGTTAAAATGAAAAGTAGTTATTTATGCGTATTTCTAAGACAAGGATAATAATGCAAGGCGACTTACCACTAAGAACATGAATCTTGCGACCAGTAGGTAAGTTATAAAAGTGGTGATCTTTTTATTTTTAATTTCAACCAAAATTAGAAAAAAAAAGAATAGGGCTTGAGAAAAATGCATACAAGCGTTGTTTTTCGAATTATCTAGAGCAATATTTAAATTGTTATTACTCGACATCTAATTGCTTTTCCTTAGGGTGTTTTATGATGTGAGATAAGTATCTAGAGCCATCAAATTGCATTGACTAATAGACTAAAATGAAATTATCGCGATTTTGAAAGAGTCGGAAAATAGCCTTTGGGTAAATAGAATACTAGTTCAATAAGCTTATGTTATGAGAACAAGAAATCTTTCTATTTGGCAAAATAGACATGACTTAATAAATTTTCTAAAATAATGCAAGAAGTCATAATGGCCAGAAAGGTAATGTTCTATTGAACTTAAAATTATGCCCTCCCTGAAATTTCGCATAAGCCACAACATCTCGAAACCATTTTTATAGAATGAGCAAGAAATATTAGAAAAAAAAAATAACTAGCCTTGTTTGGGATGGACAAAAAACATACTATATGGATGGGCGCCCAACGAATCAAGAATGAAATTCCGAACAGCTTACAAGTGGTCAATTAGAAAATCAAACCCGTTTTAAACCCAAAGGAAACCGGCAATAGATTGTCAACAAACTGGAAAAAAAAATCCGACCGTGGAGAAAGAAAAACCGGAAGATTGATGGGATACGACTGCTGATCCAGAGGATCAATATTGTCCTTCAACAGACACCAAAGATTTTTAGGATAGTTAGTTATTATAGTTAGATATTAGCACATTACTCCTCTTAGCATCATCGAATAAAATGTTGAACGCGTCTCATAATTCACGTATCATGGCGCTACCCTAAATGAAAAATGGGAGTGTGATGAAAAAAAGACGGGAGGAATTGGCTGTGCAAATAAAAACCTTCTCTAAACTTCTATTCTATCAGTGTCATTCACGTCAAGTTAATGATATTATTGTTTACATTACTCCATCCCTATAGAAAGATACATTGACTGCAGGGACATACATTCTGGATCTCCAAGAAACTCCAAACGGCATCTATTAAATTTGATAACAAAAATAAGATCCTTCAGTGGCGCCATCTGTTAATGATTTTCTCGAATAACTTCCAGTGACGTCAGAATCTTTTGGCGTCCGTTTAAATTGGTGGGTATAGTATTTCCAGAGTTAATTGAAACAAGGTAATAATAAATTGCAACTGGTGGCTGACTAGTGACAGTGCATTTCTTATGAGAATTTCATACATCTATCAAAACTGACATTCCAAGAATAAAGTGACATGTTTTGATTTGATGATTTGAACCAATCAGATTCGAATTACGCGATAATTTGCACTAGTGCAAATTATCAGTAGTAATAGCCCAAGGACATTGATAATTGCCCGAAAAAATTTTATAACAGATTTCGAAAGCTTGTTGCTTGAAAACAGACCGACGCGTCAGCGGAAGTCTGTTTTCTATAAGCAACAAGCTTGAGAAAGTTGTTATAAAATTTTTGAGCATTTATCAATGTTCGAGGGTTATTCGGATAGAAATTTTTTTGACAGCAATGTCGGAGAAAATGTCATAAAGTGAAAACAACCCTAGGGCTGTTTTCAGTATAAGTTCAACTGGCTGTTAGAACTGTCAAAAAAATTTCACGATAATTGCATAGTAACTTGTGCGAGAACTGGTGTTTTGACATTTTTTGACAAAAAATTTAAATTTTTGATTCATGAAATTCTCTCATAAAATACAACACGTGCAATGAAAATATATTTATAATTTCCATTGCACTCGTTATATTACTATCGAAAATATTCAGTCACCAGTTGTGATTTACCTTTACCTTGTTTCAACTGACTTTGGAAAGACTATAATAATATCAAATTTTATTTATTTTTTTTTGCTTCTTTAACTGTGTCCTTCATGTAGGTACTTATTTTTTCGTTACAAGGGATTATGTTGATTGCATAAATTGAACCTTGCAATGAAAATAGTTAAACCCAACTATGTTAAAACACCGGAGTAGTGATGAGACATCAAAAATTTAGAGAAGAAGCAGACCTTATCGGCGTTGTAGTCTAGAGGTTAGCGTTTATGCCTCTTAACTAGAGATGTAACGTGAAAAAAAACAATCCGTTTTTTTTGTTTTTTTTTCAAGTTTTTTTTCATGGTTTTTTTTCAGATTTTGTGTTTTTTTTCTAGTGAAATATGGATGAAACATAAAATATTGCCCTATTCTATATAGAAATAACATAGGAACAATATTGGATCTGTTTCTGCAGAAGTCACAAACCAGTCAGAGCGAATTTCATTAGTTGAAAAGTCAGAAAACTAATTTCAACCAATGAAATTCACTCTGACTGGTTTGTGATTTCTGCAGAAACAGACCTATTCTTATGTAAATGAAACATGTTTTCAGGTCAGGTACATGGTACATCCATGTATGAACTATCATATTATATCAGATCATACATTCATCATAATCTTACAACATACATACTAGAACAGAACATCACTGATATAAGAAAGACACTTTCGCTGTATGAAGAATTTTCAGACTGTAACTATGTCTCCAGGGTCGTCAAATGTCCGTTTTTTTTTACTTAAAGATGAGGTTGGAGATACTCACGAAGTTTAAAATTGTTATTTCGAAAAAAACACAAAAACTTGTTTTTTTTTGTAGTTTTTTTTCATGTTTTTTTTTTCAAATCTGAAAAAAAACCTGCTTTTTTACATTAGAATCTTTTAGAAAAAAAACAAAAAAACCGTTTTTTTTCTGGTTTTTTTTCAATGTTTTTTTTCAAATCTGAAAAAAAACCGTTTTTTACATCTCTACTCTTAACTATGCACGCCCGGGTTCAATCCTTGGGCCGCTCAATGTCGATGGTAGTATTTGGAATTTGGTATTAGCAAGAAATGCCATCTTTCGAAAAGCGATGTGAAACTGTTGGTCTTGTGTATCAGTGATGTGATGTACGAAAAAGATCCCTACCATCGACAAAGATGGGTTCGGCTAGACAAAATTTCCAGATGGGGTGTGACAAATTCCATGGCGTCGGTGAGTGGCCTTTGTCGCGGAAATAGGCCGACGAAAAATAAATCAATGAAAAAAAAGGAGACTTTTATAGTCAGAAGGTTATAAGAAATGTCCTAGCAATAATTTAAAGTCCATTTGACATAATCTGGACTTGATGATATTAGTTATTAATAACGTATATTCGATAAAACCTGATTCACCCATTAGATCAAGATATTTCATGAACAAAATAGTAGGCAAAGGAAATCAAGGATCTGAGTGAGAGTTTATTACTTTTAAAAATACCTTTTTCTATCAAAGAGTCACGTTTATAGGCCGGGATTGAAGCATGATTATTCTAAAATATTTTCTCATCCAAATTTTGTTCAATAAGATAGAATTTCTTTAAAAGAAAGATAACACCTATCTACGCCAATTCTCTCTATATTGTGCTGCAAATGACCACGTAGATTCAATTGTGATTGGATCAAATTAACAATAAGTTCGAAACGCACAAATGAAGAAAATTTCAAAAAGAACTCGAATGATATTCCCGCAATATTTTTATTTAACATAATTTCATTCATTTGTCAAATGTGGCAGATAATAATTTAATTTTTGGTTATTATATCTAGGAATCTAGGCCAGTCAAATAGAATAATGCAGGAATGTTGTAGTTATGTTATATAGCATCATTTCACTTGCAATTATCAACTTTGAGCGCATGTAGAATTCACATCGCTTTTAAATGAGCCCAGGATGCTGGAGCATCTTGAAATTGTTGAATGAATTTTTTCTTGGTTGAAAGCAAATCCTTGTCTTAATATTTTTTCGTTCTTTCAGAAAGCTCTAACTTTAGTCAAAACATGCGAACCCACTAGTGAAATGAGGATATGCAGAGCACCAAGAGATTGGTCCCTGCTGGCTTTGCAGAATATAAGGACAGGAAAATCGCACTATCTGGTTATCTGTAGATGTCCCGAAAGCAGTACATTGGGTAAGATTTATGTTCGATGTTCGTCATTTTACATTTAGTAGTTTTTTTCATAAAGAATCAACCTTAAAAAATTTAACAGACTCTCCTCGACAGGCCAAACAATTCGTTCATGTATATACAATATTGATTATTTGTATTGCATTTTGTGCAGATTAATGATAAAATACGACTGTAGGTACTTATTGTGTTGTCGAGAATGTATAAATTTAAAGAAGGCTAACTTACAGAATGTAGGTACCTGACGAAGAGTCAATATCCAAAAACAACTTTCTTAGAACAGTAATATTTGGAATACCTATCAACTAATTTTGAGCTTTTTTTTTTCAGAGGGTCCTATGTCACATGACCAACCAACATACGCTAGTGTTCCGGGAATAAGAGTATATGGAATGATGTGTGTGGACAACAAACGTAGAGGCAGGCCACTAAGAACTGCAAGAACTCTTGATATGCCACCATTGCCATGGCAAAAAGCACAAGAGCTAGCCGAATCAGCCTTATGGGATTAAGTGCTTTGAAGCTTTATAGCATTAGATTATGTGATTACAAGAAATCTATTTAGACCTCGACTTATTTAAGTATTTATCGTATATCTTTAAGGTTATTAGATGTATGCCTAATCTTCGCCGTAATTTAAAATACTTAGTGCAATTAGTTCAAAACTACAGTAAGGTCCATAAGTTTAAGGCGATCTCATGATAATGTTTCACGTTTAGGCATTAATGCATCTTGTAGATGTACCTGAACATCAAGTTACTAAACTATAATAATATTAAAACGTAAATCTGTTTCTTAAGTCAAAAAAAATTTTTTTACTGTATCGCTATTCTACTCAAATCGATTTTCAACTGTTGTTGCATATATCTCATTAGGTAACGAAAAAATACTTGAAAAAAAAATTATTATTCGAAAACTAACAGCCGCCCTGTAGGATATTTAATTGGATATGTCATGATCAGTTTGAAATTTGGACCAATTAATGGTCATTCCATTCAGTACGATGGGAGACTTTTAGTCGTGGCGCCATCTAAGACTTGGATACAGCACTAAACAACGTTTTGCTGTATTAGTACTGACCGTCAATAGGCCGACCAAAAATCGGTTAGTTGGGAAAATCCAAATAGGAAAAACAAGTTTCTCCTATGTACTGCTACATTCATTACATTAATACCTATGTTTCAATTCCCAGAGATTCGATATGATGATTATAATTTACTTGGGACATCCTATGCCAAAATCCGTGGGCCAGACTTTAATTTTAAATTTACTTAATAAAATATGACATATAGTATTGGTTGGTAACATATTGTGACAATATTTGGCCGTATTTAAAATATAACACTTTTTTACTCCGACAGCGACATACAAATCTTTGTCTTAGTAATCAGAGTGTAATGGCCGGATTTATCTAACATTGCTTGATTTGAAAGTCTTTATTTTCTTGTTTTTTGACAAAACAGCCTATTCCTAATTTGTATGAGTTGAAAATTTCCGACTTGAAGAACTCATAGGATAAAACTGTTACACATGAAAACATATGAAATTAAATTGGATAAACCCAGCCTTATTAATTGTAATCAATGAATTGAATGTATTACATATTATCATTATCAAACAATAAATATTTTTAAATATGGCCAAAATTAGGGGTTTCACACCACTGCCTTTATAATAGCACTGCTGACGGACTTGGGTATTTTATAATTTATTTTAAACAATTTTGTTGAACACTGTTCGTCATTTCCCCTGAAAACTTGTATATACCATCAAAACATATTTTAAATAAAATAGTATTCTTCGAAATGGTTTCAGTAATTTATTTCTTTCCAGTTCGTAATAATGACACAATATATTCCAAGATATACGCAGGCGGTTTTAGCTTACAAATTATTATATTTTCAGCAGTTATCTTGGGAACAATTGGGTTTTGGACATATATTTATGAGAAATGATCGAATCACTCCTTGAATTGGGTACCACATTCTATGAAACACGCTGATACATACAGGGTTGTCGTTATATAAGTATATAACGGTCACCAAAAAGTTTCTCCTGAAACGTTATTCGTGAAAAGGGGGTTGGTTCAATCAATACAGGTTGGGCTTCACTGGTAACTAACTGCATGGGTCCTAATGACCATCAGAAGAGAAACTGTTTACCTTCCCGGGATCTGGTATTCCTGAGCAGTTCGTAGCGGCATTAGCTCTCTGGTGCGAGAA
Organism: Ceutorhynchus assimilis; assembly: GCA_917834065.1. NCBI lineage: Eukaryota > Metazoa > Arthropoda > Insecta > Coleoptera > Curculionidae > Ceutorhynchus > Ceutorhynchus assimilis. The sequence continues at coordinate 15,754,225 of OU892277.1, read as the reverse complement.
GGTCGTACTAACCGTTGAGAGTAAGTTAGCTAAATTGCTAACTGGTGATCAAGCATATTATATTAATTTATTTTTTGATGTAGTACAAGGTGGTATTATTATTATGCCAGTTGACATATGCCTTCTCCAGACTAGCGTTGACCCCCAATCCCACGAACCAATTGCTCATATAGGCAGGTACTTACTAAATACAAAAATTAAACATTCACAAAAACCCAACAATTAGCTGAGTAGGGAGATTGGACATCATAGGACTCGTCACAACGGCGAATCTACCATAGGTCACATGGGCCTTTGGCATAAACATCGTTTGTTAACAGGATAGGAGTTGTTCTTCAAGAAAACACACACGTTCAATTGCTTCTACTGGGTACAAGGACCTCACCAAAAAGGCACTAGGTAAACATGCCACATGGGTCGAACACAGAGTGTTGGTACAATCAATACAAACTGGAGAAATTTGTTGGAAAATATTTTTGGAAAAACACATGTGTGCAACCACCATAGAATGAGTTTGTGTTGCTATGACACGGTCAGATTTACACAATAAGTGGTGGTTTTGCCTTATAAGACAATGGAGAATTCCGAATTCTTAATCATTGGGTGCTAGCGCTAATTGCGGTTGAAAACTTGTCGAAAAATGCCAAAAATATGTCATTTTTGGTTATGAATTAAATTAATGTACCACCAGATCCTGGAGATTTTTCTTGTACTACTTTTTTTTATCGGTCCTGTATCTCCGAAACTAATCATACGATCTTTTTGGGCCTACGAGAACTTATGTTCAGGAGGTCGAGAAGCATAAAATATTTCAATTTCATGACAATCGTGAAATTTATTTTTTCTCATAAGATCCGTGCTTGGTCCTTTGAGCCAATTCTGATGTGAGTTTTTTTTTCACTTAGAAGACAGATTTTTAAAAAAGCAACCAATCAGAGAACAGAACTGACAGTTTTGAAATCTGAAGTTCTGTCATCAACGCCCCCTTGAACCTGTTTCTCTAATGTGGCAAAACCACCGCGTATTGAGCAAATCTGACCGTGTCAGAGCAATACAAACTCATCGTATGAGTAATTAGCAGTGTGTTGCAGATTTTGTTGAACAATTGTGTTTTTCCAAAGATATTTTCCAACATCCTTCTTTGATTCGACACACTGTCAAGAATTCTTTGATTTTTTGAAAATTTATTTCCAAAAATCTTAATACAAACTGGGTTTCACGGGTAACTGCTTATTATATCAACTCAGGTTTTTGACATACAAGGTAAAATTATTAGGTATTATTATAGCAGTTGACGTAATATATATGAATATGCCTCCTTGACACTAGCGTCGGTCCCTACAACCTATATTTGTGTAATTGAAATAGGAATTCAAACAAAGAATTTTTGCTCTATTATGCCAATAGGCTAACTAAAATATAGCGTAACAATCATATCATGAAAGCTACCAAAATGTCGCTTGTCCAGTCTCTTGTCTTTTCCATATTTTTGTATGGCTCTGAGACTTGGACTGTTAGAAAGACAAATCGCCACCGCATAGACGCATTTGAAATGTGAACTTGAAGGAGAATGCTAAGAGTTACTTATACAGCTCACCGAACAAAAGTTTCGATATTAAGCGGACTCGTCAATACAAAACGACTATCCTCCATTGTTTCAACACGTATCCTGACGTTCTTCAGTCATATCCATAAAAGTGATAATATTGAAAAACTTGTGATTCAGGGTCATGCCCCGAAAGGACGGCGTCGTGGCCGTTCTCCAACACGCTGGGTGGACGCAACAAAACAATTGCTAGATGTAAGTGTCACAAGAGCGACCGAATTGACAAATAATCGCAAAAGATAGCGGAATGCGGTTTTCAAAGCAGTTGACAACCTGCGTGTCGGGAATCCTCCATTTCTGACTTAGTACATTTTCTGAGTTCACAACATGTCTGGCAAGACATTGTGTCTATGATGATGATGATGATGATGCCAATATATAGCACTTCCTACCGACCATTTGCGCAATTCTTCCATTTCGTTCAAACACTTATGGAAGTCATTCGCCGCTTGACAGAGCGCTCCGTTTCACTAATATTCCTTTGGGAAGCGAATAAAAATTATACTGGACTTGCCTGACCTGATCTATTTTGCTAGTGTTTGTTGTGATTTGTTATGTCTGTTATGCTATTGAAGGATTCTGCTTACTTTACAGATTTTTATTATAATGCGTTATTGCTTAATGTTAGCTGTACGTTGGTTGATACCTATATGTACCGTAAGGTGGGGTTAGTTGCAACATTTTCAAAATTCTTTTGCCGATACCTTCTTTATTTTTTTGTCGAATTTGACATAATTGGTGCCAAAATTTTAGTCTTGTGGTCTAGTATCCGATTCTAACAAAAAACTTTGAACAACATTATTATTTGATATATATTTTTTTAAAAAACTGGGTGTTGCAAGTTGAACACCTGCAAGGGGATACTTGCATTAAGTGGCTTTTTTCAGTAGTAATTGTATTTAGGAACGCGTGTTAGCTTACTTGCAACACAAGATATTAAAAAAAAAAAAAAAAATTGGCTAATTTTGGCCAATTTTGGTCAATTTTGGCCAAAAATTGGTCTCCTTCCTTTGGAAATACAGGCTGCCTACCAGGATCAAGGGGAAATAAGTTTCTTCTTTTCCGAGAAAGCGTTGATGGGTCAATCCCGAATTCTCGCGATGCTTCCCGAATCCCTGATCCGTTTTCGATGGCCCTTAATGCATTTTCCAAAGTTTCGTTGGAATAATTACGGTAGGTCCTACTCCCTAATTGTTTTTTGTATTTGCGAGGCATGTTGCAAGTTACCCACTTTCGTACATGCAATTTAAAAAAAAATCTATTTACGAAAACCTTCAAACTTAACTCAAAACTAGATATTCAATGTTTTAGACTAAGCATTTAAGCACATCATATCCAAATTTGATACAAATCCTAGGGTAAATAAGCTCTGCACAGGAGAAGTTATATTGCAACAATTTAGAGCAATTACCAGAGCTGTCAGAAAATGGCGCCAAATTTTTCGTGTTTAAAATTTTTCAACGCTAAACCTACTCACATTTCAATCTACTGATCCGTACTAAACGGTAACACGTTAGCGGTTGACGCGCGACTCAAGCGTGAGGAGGGGGAAAGCAAAAATTCCACCCGATGAATATTGTTGCAAGTTGTGCCACTGTTGCAAGTACCCCCACCTTACGCTACTTCCAGATTGGACATCGGGATACCTACAAATAAAAAGCTTTTCCATATGTAGCGAACATTATGGCGGACACTGTATAATAAGATTACCCGCATATCGAGCCGTATATTTGATAAACCAAAAATAATCATTCAATTATACTTATTGCTGGATTACTTAGTGATTTAGTTTAATCTAATATTAGGAGAAATCTTCAATATCGAAATCAAATGAATGACATTCTCTAAAAAAAAAAAGATCCAGTAAACGAAAAATCTAAAGATATGTAGCAAATTGAAATTTAGGATTGCCTAATGGCACTATTGCCAGTTTCACATCTTCCGAAACAACCCTGGCTATTGTGACGATATTTCGACTAATTCCGGGGGAAGTCCCACTGCCTCTTAGGGCCCTAATAAAGACTTTGCTAATAATCATTGCAGCTTTTCGCTTTCATGGCAATACACATTTAAAATAGAATATTTCTACTCAAATTCGTTTAAATCGAAAAATCCCAATCTCTTGCCTAGAAACCTTATATGATTCCGGTATAGGTATATAGTATTATGCAATAAACGCGTTAAAAAATGACAATGAAATAAAACCAAATGCAATATGAATTTATGTCGACAAAGTAGAAACCTTTTACCCATTTTATAGCGTGAGTGGGTGACTTTATTAGTTTATCAATTATTAAAGGATAGGAATGTTGTTTTAGCAGAAGTTTAAAATAAATTTTAAAAGGTTTTATATTTAAAGAAAAAAACTTACCCAATATACTCGTGTTCACTTGAATACTGGTGGTATACATTGGTTCCATCAATCTTGGTTCCTGTTTTTCAAAACAATTCTTCATTGCATTTTTAACAGCAGACTCGATAGATGACACTAATTGCGGTGTAATTTCTTCAGGCTGAATGTCTCCCACTAGTTCAAATTTCTTGATAATGAAAGCACAGTTCATTAAAGGTTCTTCGCTAATCGGTCCTGCTTTTGAGAAATTGTGGAAAGGATTCACTATACATTGGGCTAATAGTGTTCTTTTATCTTTGACATTAGCGTCTACAAATATATTGTGCTTATAGTCTTCCGTGCCATTTAATAAAAGATTGGCACAGTCATGGATTCTACCAACACTCCAAATTGTATTATGCATATTAGCCCATAAAAGTCCACTTGATTGAAAGGCAGTTTTTAGTTGTTCTCTAACATGTATAATACTACGATTGGTTAAGTCACTTTTAAATAGTTTTGGGTGTAGTTTAGTATTTTTGCTCGAAGAGTTTTCATTAAATTTTCTTATCAAGTCTATAAGGCTAAAGTGTTGATGCTCTTCCACGTTCCTCAATAATTCGTGATTATGTTCAATAACTTTTGTTATTTCTGGAGGTAGAAATACGACCGTCAATGAGAGATTCATATTTGGAGTATTAATTTCAATATACTGAACTGAATCGACTAAATTGTTACTTATGGTTTCTCTTAATGCTACCATAGGACTAGAAACTTGAATTTCTATCTTAGCAAATTTCTTTTTCAAGTCCTCGATACATTTCTCTAAGTGCACATTTCCAGCAGTTAAAATCACCAATTCACCAGTTTCTTGCATGATAACTTGGACACAAGAGTCACTTTGCATCAGCAACTTTAATCCAAAACGTAGAATCGGAAGTTCTTTAGGATTTACTGGTTCAATAGCATACCTTACAACGGGATATGGTGTGGGATGTTCAACTAAAGGCACTACATCTATTTTTGTTGATAAAGTAGCTGTACGAAGTACAATGGAATCTATCCCTCCTATCCCACAAAAATTTCCTGCCGGAACAGAATCTACAAGAATCAATTCTCTTCCAAAAAGCATATACAGCTTTTCTATTCTGACTTCACTAACAAACTTATTAGCTGCAATAAACGACTCGAGATCTTCAGCAATTCTATTCTCATTGGGCAAATATCCATCTGTCATAGCATACATTGTATCACCAGTCTTAAGTTCCCCAGTAAAGATTCTTGCCAAGGCTATAACAGCAATTTCATCCGATATTTGTTTAATTTTTTGTTCCTCTGTGAGTTCTATAGGTTCAAGTTCTATTTCAGATACTTTTTTTTTATTTTCTATAGTCAACTTTTCCGTCTCTGAAACAGGAAGTGGAATTTGTCTGGGTTTAGGCACAAATGCTTTAGGAGCATTTTCAGAAAGACATTTTGTACTTATACAAAACATTTTGGACACATAACATATTGTAGGTGATTCTATTGAACTTGTTTCAAAATGGGGGCTCATTTCTTCTACGCATGTATTCAAATATGGATCCTCTAAATAATGATTACTATTGAGCAAATATTGAATTTTATCTTTTCCCATATTATTTGGAGATGGTAAAATATTCAGACACTGTAGTAGTATGGTTTTAGCCAATGGCTTCCATGATGATAAAATAGATCTAATTTGGGCTTTAGGGTCATTTGATATAGTCATCTCTCTCGTAGGGTTGGTTATGTTTAACTTTTTAAGAATAGCTGGGGCTTTATCCTTATCCATTCGCACAGCAAGTGTTTGATAAATGTGCACAATAGTTTTTAGGATCAGCTGAATAAAAATGTTAGGTTTATGTTTATCTACAGCTCCCGTTTTAATTTCTCCTTTTGAATCGACCCAATAATCAAAATTCCACACTTTCTTATTAAGAGAATCGATTGTTTCATTTCTAACCATGTTTATCATCATTCTACAAAATTGTTTAGTAGTGAATCCCCAACCATCAATAGCGCTAGCAAAAATAACATTTCCTGTTTCTGGGTTAAATAACAATCCTGAAAAAAAAAGATAATTTACTTCTATTCCATTTGGATGAATTTAATTTAAAGAAATGCTGGTTGTGTGAACAGGTTTTCGAGCTAATTTTAAATATTAGCGTTGATGTAAATCAGCTGTCAAATTGATTTTATTGATTTTTCATATTTATCTACTCTACAATTGTTTAACCAAATGCCTAATCGAAATTTCCCACAACCCCATTAAAGCAGTACTCATTACATTACTAAGTGAAAAAAATTATTTTATTTTATTTTCAATATGTGGTTATAATTCTTCACTTTTCATCCTTTAATGAATTTAAAATTATGGAGTGAGAAAAATGATATATGAAGTGCCACATAACAATAACCTACGTATTTTTCACCCACTTAATAATATTTCATATTTCAAATTAGCATTTTCTCAAGAAATGCAATTTTTATTAAATAATTATCTCTTTAACCCAAGGAATAACCATTTTGAAAATGCACTAAATATCCAGATGTCTTTTGTGGGTTAAGGTCAAACAAACAAAAAAAGAATAGACTTACATGCACAACCCTACGTGAGGACCTTCGAAGATAACACATGCACGGGTAAGATATCATATTCATAGGCAATCACTCGATACCGAGTATTATTACACGGGTAAGTAGTCCCCAGCTTGCTCATAATTTTACATTATTCATAATAAACGCTCAAGCCAGATGACTGTTTCAAAGAAATGTAGTTTTGTAATATTGGATGGATGGATAAAATAAATTATTAAGTTGAATAAATTACATTATTTAACCATTACAAACCAAAAAGCTGTCTTGAGAATACAACAAAATAAAAAGAAAAATCACAAGAACGAATCTTCTTGCACACTAAGATCCAAATAAAACAGATTTTCCTTAGACATTTTCCAAAGATAACACAAGCATGTCTATTCTATTCTATACTGGCTGTCCGGAATAACTTGAAATACATGGAGATTTTGGAAAACCTTGAAGATACAGGGTGGACCAAATGGGGAAAAAGTTATGCGATCAAGTGCCTACGAATAATCTGTCATCAATTTCTTTGAACCCGTAATAGCAACGGATATACAGGGCAAAAACGACAAAAGTGCGTTTTATAAAATCCATAATCAAGAAGTTCGAAGAAATTGATGGCAAATTATTTGTAGGTAGTGATGCCGCGAGACTCGAGACTGGGCTCGTCTCGTCTCGACTTTCCGAGACGAGAGTGGCGTTTGGTCTCGTCTTGTGAAGTCTCGACGAGACGAGACCAGACTCGGCGAGAGTCTCGTGTAGTCTCGAGTCTCGAGATTACACTTGAAATTTTTCTTTCATAGCTTTATTAATGGACTATTCTGGGCTTTTTGAATATGAAATCAGTAAATTAAATATCAGGGTTACTGTTTACTGTTTACTGTGATTTTTCACTAATTACTTTTTCACTATGGCAGTTAGGACTTCCGTTATAATATAAAAACAAAAACCATAAATACAAGGTTTCCGAAAAATAGCGTAAAAACTCTCCACGTAGTAGAGGACCCTTTGAGAAACCCTAGAAAAATAATTAAATTAAAAAAATCCTTCTCCAGCATTATTTTTGGTAATATGAAGAGGTAAAATGTGAAAATTCACCTTCGAATTCTTCAGGTAGTAACATGGGTATTTAATTTAATTCTCTGACATATTGTCAACAGGATATTTTCAGTGTTGCCAATTTTAATAAATATTAAAATGCAAATAACTTTCTTAAGAATGCCACTAGATTTTTTAAAGTATTTTTCTGGGGTTCCTTGTAGGGTCCTCCACCACGTAAAGAAGAGTTTTTACGCTATTTTTTGGACACCCTGTATAACTCGAGACCAAACGAGACCACTCGAGACGAGACGAGACTTTGGTACTCGAGACCGAGACTAAATCACGGTCTCGTCTCGTCTCGAGATGGCGGGACGAGACGAGACCAACCCTAAGCCTCGTCTAGTCCAGAGACATGAGTATGAAATGGACTGGGCGTACGGCACGAACAGTGATGTAAACATGGTAGGCAACCCTAACTGCACATTAGGGGCAGAAATCCGCGCGCACTTGTTATATTTTAGTGTTAGATACGCGATTTGTTGTAATTTTTTGTTTTCTGATGAGTCGTCATCACTTTTACTAAATAGAAAAGATCTTGGGGGATTATGTAAGGCATCAGAAGATGTAATAAAACTGTGCAGTTTAGCCGAAAAAAATTTTCGTACTCATTACACTCCAAACACTACACTCAAAAAAATTATAATATGGACCATGAGTAACATGAACATTTACAATTATTTTAAGGAGCTTGGTGATCATATTATATTGGACCAAGATCCTATTAATAATCATTTACTTCAGCTGATCAACGCAATTTTACGTGTTTATTTTCTCGTTAGAATCCATTATCAGAATAAGGAAGCAAGTAGAATCACTGATAGAGTTAGGCAAATGTATACAAAACTTGTAATTTTTAAGAACCAGTAGAATTAAAATCAGTTTTGCATCTAAATCCTAAATTTAAGTTTATCCGTTCACAATCCGATGTCCACAGGTAGGTACAGGTAAAATCACCTTTCAATGCTATTTGATAGGGAAAGGTGATAAATTTACCTGCACCTGTGGACATCGGATTGTGAACACGATATACATATAAGTATTTGTACCTTACAATCTACACCTTTTCCATGTGTAATTGCGAATATATCACTTAATTTTAGGAATAGTAAAATATTATTGCGAATAAATCAAATGTAATTGAGAATAGTCACTTGATATTGCGAATATATTAAATTTAATTGGGAAAAGTTAAATATAATTGCGAACACATCAAATGTAATTGAGAACAGTTAAGTGTAATTGCGAATATATCATATGTAATTGTGGATACAAATAATATTAGTAATAAATCAGATGTAATTGAGCCTTTTAATTTTTCATTCAACATCTGTATGTTGTTGCTAAAATAACTATGTTGTTGAAGAAAGCTTTTGTTTACATACATATAGGTAGTTTTGTGTCAGAGGAAGGCGACACCAAATGGAATTTCGCAATAATGGCAGCAAATATCCACTTAAGTTCCTCAACATTTTGTAGAGGGCGCGAGTGAACTTGGAGTGCTTCAAATTTTGGCAGTAAATGTCAATAGTTCTAAACCATTTAAATTGAGTAGAACGATGACTACAATATGAACAATGGACAATGAATAAGTTAAAATATCTTCCAAAGCATTCAGTGGCCCTTAGAGAATATTTTTAAAAGTGTCAGCGTCAGCTTATCTTGAAACCACACATCAGAATTAACTTTTGAGGTTAAAATTACAATCAATCATTTACGCGCCCTCTTCAACTCAACTGTCAATATTACATGCCATTGTGTTATATGCAGATCAACGATGACGAGAAAAAGTCGACAGAGAAAATATTCTCCTAATTATATTTGATTATTTCGCAATTATATTTCATATATTCCAAATTTCATTTGATTATCCCCAATTGCATCCGATATATTCCCAATTACACTTAAATTTTCTCAATTACATTTGATATATTCGCAATTACATTCAACTTTTCCCAATTACTTTTCAATATAAACGCAATATCACTTGACTACCTATTCGCAAAATCTATTGATGAATTCGCAATATAAATTGCTATATTCGCAATTACATGTGGAAAAGGTGTAGTATTTTGTGCCTTTGAATTTGCCCAAGAATTGTTTAGGAATAACAAGTTTTTTTATCTAACGTTTAAGTGTTGTTTTATTTTTTTGCCTCACAGGTCTGCACAAAACACATACATTTAAACACGTCTGGTATTTAGTTTTTAATGATACACTATGGATAACTTATTATGTATATGTCACCTTTAAATGAAATTATGTGTTATTTCTCGTTGTGGGTAATGCGCTTGTGTAGCTTCTTGCCCACAATGCGAAAGACTGGTTGCCTAACCATCTTTCCATCACTGCCGCGTACGGCAACTATACGGAACACGCAGTCCATTTCATACTCATGTCTCTGGTCTAGTCTCGTCTCGCGGCACCACTATTTGTAGGCACTTGATTGCGCAGCTTTTTCCCTATTTGGTCCACCTTGTATCTTCAATAGTTTTCAAAATCCCCATGTACCTACTTTAAGTTACCCACCCCCACCCTGTATAGTCACAAGTTTAACTAGATAACATACAAAATGGAATATGTTTTACCATAGTTTGTTCGATAATGTCTCACAAGTAGTCACACGCGGTACGCAGTATCTTTTGTTTAATTTTTCCAGAAGATCCGAGAAATTAATGGGACTAGTGAAAATTTTAGACCAAAGATATATAATTTAACGATGAATAAGATAAGATGAATAATAAGAAGTGAGATATTCAGAGGCATCGTAATACCGAAATAATTAATTTTTTTAGTAATGTCATGAGTGGAAATAAGTATTTCGAAAATAAATTTTCAAGTCAGTCACCGTATGTCCTTGAACGTTCAAAGAACCCTACATTTCTCAAAGCTTTATTGGTAAATATATTAGATAATTAAATGACGAGACATACATTGGTGCATTTGTTGACCGCATGAGGAGCAACTACAATAACCACTACGCAGAAATCGAATTGTTCTCATCTAGTCTCTACACGCTGTAGCAGGTTTTGTAGGCGTTCAATTTAGTTTTTTTTTAACTCTCTATGTTTTATGTTTCTTGGCATTGTTCTTGTTGTTTGTGTTACCTTCTATGTATTTAAACATTGACTAAGTTTAATTTTGATTTTATTTTTGTTTTATCCTACAGCATTTTAATTTTGTTGTACCATTTGGAGAATCTCTCGTTTTTTAGCCATAGTCATTTATCTTTGGCAGAAACAGAAAGAAGTTATCCCTGTGAAATTCCTCGAAAAACACATCAGCGAGGACGTCAGAGGAGTAATAATAGGAAACCCATAATTATTGTGAAACTGATGACCAAGTTGCTGCTGACCTACTATCAGGTCCATGTACTGTTTTAATTAAGATTGATCATTAATAATTGAAATTATTACTACGAAACAAGTCTAAAATCTATAAATAACGTTTGTGCTTCTTGCAAATACGTCGCAAACTATCAAAATATACGACATGTTTCAATTCCAAGTCGCACGACGCATGTTGCCATGTCGCAATTTTGCGACGCCACTCCGGTGTGAAACCAGTCATACATATATTTTTAAAGGTTCTGAAATAAGTAGAATGCTTCTTGCTTCCTAGCGGCAAGTCGCACGTCGCATGCCACTTTGGTGTGAATGCCCACTTAGGGATCACAATATATTACATTGACTGCCCGACCTTAACATTACTTTTCTCATCGCAATCGCATTATCCGTACAAAGGTATTTGAATTTTCCAAAACATATACATATAAATATATAATAACTCCTTTATTTAGTCATAAACTAATTCTTACAATTTTACAAATAGAAGCCGATTAAATACTTGCCGACATTCCGCCTTTAATGGTTGAAGGCTTCTACAGGACTAAAAAAAATTACTTCGTATTTATAACATTTATTTGCTAATCAAAAAGTTCATAATTCAGGATTTTTTGGGCTGAATATGTGCCACAAACAACATTAAACGAAAAATACAAGATATATCAAAAAAACACAAAACTGAGAAAAAACATTATATGGCAAGGGAAGGGTGAAACGTCAATTGACCTAAGACTAACTAATTTGTAAATTCAAAATAGCAACAAATATAAGTACAGCCATATAAGTTTAGATAAATACAAGACAGAAGATAAATCATTTAAGCAAATTCCAATAGATGAAAAGTGATTAGTGAAGACTAGTACAATAAATAATTCCAAATTATCCAAGCTAAAACTAATTGAATCAGAGTCACAGATTTATGGTTTCCTTCGTCATTTTCAGGTGCCTAAAAACTCTCTTTCTTCAAGACGTAAAACTATCTCAACGTGATTTTCAGTTTTCTGTAAATGGTCTTTAAGAACCTGATACATATATTTTGAACCAAACTTTTCGATCTTGTTTAATATCCTCTGAAACTTCTTCAGCCTTGCTTGTACGTCTTACTGTCTTATTTGCTCGGATTTTTGAAAACTCATTATAGAACTATTTAGTACTAGATGGTTCTTTACTAGTTGAATGTTGTGTGAACCATAAATTTTATTTGGCTTGTGGTTTGGAACCTTTAAAAAAAGAAAAATTTCAATTTTTTGGATCATATCGAGGGCATCAAGTTAGAGGGGCGTATAAACCATATTTTGCAAAACTGAGATAATGGGCGCAATAGGTTCCATTCAGTACTTAGCACGTTGGGTCAGACAGGCGTATGATTTAAACGAGACGATATCACGTAGTATTGAAATTATGTAAGGCATAGACGCCAAAAATGTGATTAGTATCGGATCGAATTTTGGGAAGTTTTTAATGTTTCCTGTAAAATTTACTAAATGGTTCTTACGCCGCTCTGACTTGAGGCCGTTGATATTATTTTGAAAAAAATCTAAGCCAATATAATATGGTGTAATCTATAGAAAATTTGTGGTTTGTTAATTTTCTCTGAACCAGATCTTCACTGGTACTGTATAATAGGTTAGTGGACAATTTTTTGAAATATTTTTTTTATTAATCTTCATAACAAAATAAACAATTGTTAATGATTCTTTTATTTTAAAAAACAAAAATATACGTAAAAAAAAATTAACAAATTTGTACTTATTTTAAACGCTATTATTTACCGCCAGGAAATTACGTCATAGCTGTTATGTATTGTTCGTCGATTTTTAACTTACACTTGCGGTATGAGGAGCGAGGGGGTGTTTCATATGGCAAAAACAGGTGTGACGTCAGGTAACCATTAAGGTTCTAATGTAGGGAGCCACCAGCTCACATTCCGTCCGAGTATCAGATTAAAATCGACGAACAATATGTCCAATAGTGCGTCCTTATATTTTACATGCTTTTAGAAAAAGATGCCGATAAACTCAGTGCCCACTGATTGACAAATAAAATTCTCTCAAAAAGTGGGGTTATGTTGAGGGTGCGCCTAAATGTAATATTACCCGAGAGACGATGATATATCTCTCTTTTTTGCACTAAAGAGTGAGTTTGTGTCGAATATCGGACGTAGGTTTTATTCCATTCATACAGCTATGAGGTAGAATCAGGGCGCGAAATATTTCCGTTCAAATAGTGCGTCCCAAAGCTCTACTTTTACCGCCGTTTTAAACAAGGTTAGTAATTTAATCTAAAATTTCTTTTGATACGAATATTTTTTATTTACTCCATAGATGAAGAATAGATCATCGATTTCATTGAAATTATACCTTGTCCACTACCCTATTGAGAAAATTGTCATGAAATTGAAAAAAATATATTTACCTTCTTTTCTCCCGACTTTCTCCTGGGGAAAAATTAGGTATATTCTTTTACATACATGGCAAACAATTTGACGATTTTTTCTCTCAAGGCAGTGCCTTCTTTTTATTCTGTTAAGCCCATTTTTTTCATATATTATTGGATTGGCACGACTCGCTATCACTTGGAAAAACTTCATCAGTTAATTCAGTCAAGTCAATGCTTATAACTTGGATAATTTTCCCTCGAAAAATTTCATGTAGTCTCAGTCTGAAAGAAAAAAGTAAAGATAAGAATTCAGGATGCTACTATGAATCCTTTTCAACAGCATCATCTGCCACTATTGAGTAACGATGCCTGTTTGGGGAAGTGAATACTCGGAATACCTACACATAGTAAAGTCCGCCACACAAAAAATAAAGGACGACGCCTGAAGGGGAAGAGGAAGCAAATGCAACAAAAACTCATAGCGACAGAATTCAAAAACTTAGCAAACTTACTAAAACGATCGAGAAATGATGAAGAGCCTGTTGACAAAGACAACAAATAATGCTGAGTTGTGTACAGGTCGGCCGTGTGACGGACTTTATCTACTCATAAAACCAGCAATACCTACTGGACTTGCTTTTAGCTCATATTATCTGGTTGCTGAACTGGACATAAATTGTTTGCTCATGTAAGTATATCATTTATTTATTATCGGCAGGGTATTTTAAGATAACAATGGAGCATACAATGTACAAAATACAAAAAATACATACCGTTGAGCAGGAGGGCTGCGGTTTCTACATCATTTAAAACAACGTTAATGCAGTTCTCCTCAAAATTGACAGATATTTCTCAAATAAATAGAACAAAATTTTAAAATTCAACTTCACTTAAACAGACCTTTCGCACCCGACTGTTATTTGAATTTTGGAGGGAATAATAAGCCAGCATTCAACGTGAGTGAATAACGAGTATTTAAATGTCCCCTAGTGACGTATGGATGACGCACCGAAGGGATAGTTAATGACTTTAGAGGAAATAAACAAAATCGCTTCAAAATAAATGGTTAATACTGTCTTTCGTTGTAATATGGTATGCAAATCATTGATATTTCATCTTCAATATCACAAACAATTGCATTTGTGACATCTTCCTATATTGTGCAGTTTTTAGCCTGGAGAAAGACAGAAATAGGAAGCAGAATAATATGTCTGCAAATGCAACAGAAAGAAGTTTTTTTTGTTTGTTTATATGCCCTTTACCCACAAATGACAACATTCTTTTAAGAGAAATGTTATGTTCAGAATATTTTCAAATAATATTTCTACCTTATTACTAAGTAACTACATTTATAATTTCGAAATCCATGCTTTCATAGGTACACACATGTAGACGACACACAAATATAAAAAGTAATTTGACAGTCCCTTTCTTGTTAAAAAAAAAAAACATTCATCCTCAATTCTAAATTCTTGTGTTAAGTGGCTCACCTGTATCTTCAATATCAACTCCATTATTTGAAAAACCATATTGATAACATTCTGCAACAATAACATTACAATCTTCAATAATTTTGATTAAAGTTTGAAACATCAAATCAATATCTTGATCCAATTCCATGATTAATCTATCAAGTTTATTTATAATAAGAATCATTTTTGCATGTTCCTCATAGGCTTTGCTGATAGACTCTCTGGTTTGTACACAAACACCTTCAACTGCATCAACTAAAATTAAAGCTCCATCAGAAACTCTCAAAGCTGCTCCCACTTCGGATGAAAAGTCAATGTGTCCTGGAGTGTCAATAAGATTTAATAAAATTTTCCGTGATTCATTTGAATCTTCATCTTGCACAATATTTAGCAATGATACAGCACTGCTTTTCATTGTAATGCCACGCTCCTGTTCATCTGGTCTATCATCTAGATAACGCAGAAATCCTGCCATTCTTTTACTTACAAGGCGATTTGTTGATAAAAGTAAATCAGCAATTGTTGTTTTGCCATGATCAACATGAGCTAATATGCACACATTTCGTATGCATTGGGGGTCTCTCATGCAGAATTTCAGTTCTTCTGCCGTTGGTTTTATAGATACCATGATCTAGAACAAATATAACACAATAATGATTATTCAATTTACAGGAGAGGATTACCAAATTCATTAATTCATCATTTTTGTCCTTAATACTTGATATGAGAAAGTTGAACAGATAATTCCTAATTAGGTATTTACTACAGCCCCATAACCTTACTGTGGGATTTTTTTAATTTCAGGGGATATCTTACCTTTTAAAATAGGCATAAATTTAATACAACAGGTTACAAACGTTGTACTAAAATTCTACCTTGCTTATAGTACCTTTGCAACCGATCTAGGATCTAGTTATCCTACATCTAGATTTTTTTTAAATAAGATAGGAGGTCTTTGAAAGAAATTGGAAGGTAGCTCAAAATAGTTGAAAAAAATAGTTCCAGGAAAGTTTTTGTAAAAAAACAACCCCAACCCCTACAAAAAAAAAGTTTTCCTCTTGCTTTTCCTTTAGATAATAATCTTTTTTAATATCATCATTAAATACCCATTAGTTTCAGTTTTTAGCGAGGTTTTTAGCCTCAAATTTTAGACAGGTGCAAGAGACTTACACATTCATAGGAACTTATTTTCCCAGTTGATGGATTTTATATCCCCCTCCACAAAATGTAAATGCCTAACCTTTTCAAGAATTGGGCTATCCAATGCAAAAATAGTTTTTCAAATCCGACTGGTAGTTCCAGAGAATAGCGCATTCAAACAAAAAGTCTAACTCTCCAGCTCAAAAATTAGGAATTAGGTAATTTGGTAATCCTGGCCTAAAAATCTAACATGCACTCATGTTGAAATGATTTATCGCTGATTTATTTATTGGTGTTATAAGTATTACTAGTAAATAATTTGAAAGAAGAGTGGAAATTCAAGTTTTCAGAAGGGTTATGTTAATACCTACAAATAGACTGGTAGATAGTGACAGATTTTTGGACAGGATTTCACCCAGTATGCGTTTTGGAGTGTATTACGGTATACATATTCTGTTAATAATAAATCATAGAGTAAACAGGCATCCTGGTTCCTTCATGTATTAAAGTTGCCATGAATGCACAATCTATACCATGTATACTTTTTTTTTTTTTTGAAAACGTTTATTAAGTAAGCAATAATTGTTATTTACACTACAATTCACATTAAATCCTTTAAACAGTGTATTAGAACACTGGTAACAAGGATAATTACGCCAGTTAATGTTTAACAGTTCTGCAATAGGAACAAAAAACTTATTCAGTAAAAAACTTAATTAGTAAAAATAATGGAAATGAGCACTAACACAACCCACTAATTGGAGGTTACGTATGCAAACTTTAATGGCCCTGGCTAAAGTAACAGAGGTGTTACTATAATTATTTTTTTAAAGTAACATCAATTTGTTGTCATTGATGAAAACGTTACTTTTAATAGGGGTTAATAGTAACGGAGGTGTTACTCTAATTATTTTCTTGAAGTAACGTCAATATAGCAATATGTAGATAGGTAATTACTTTCTTTAGCAATTTAAAGTAAAGGTGATATTCTTGGTTCTTGGCATTTGTTTTAGAGTAAAAATGGAAATAAATAAAAAATAACCTGACTTGACTTTGAAGAATAGAATAGAATACTTATAAAACAGGCACAATTATAGGCAAGGCAGGAAAGACACATTTTCTTATGACTGTCAGAAAGTGACAATTTGTTACCTTTTTTTCAGGTAGGAAAATAGTAATTTCGCCTTCCTATGGAGGAAAGTAGATTATTTTCCTTCCTAGGCAGAAGTCTTTTCGCTGTAGATTATCATAGTTTTAGCTCCAAATTAAGAAATTACCTATCTTCATTTGCTGAAAAAAAAAATGCTTGAAGTTGATGGCCATTATTTTATACCGCTAATGATTAAAAATGGAAAACTGAATTTTCACTCTGCACACTCATAAAAAGGTAAACAATCGAATTTCACCTGCAGGAGAGAACTATATCTACACTCCCGTTCCTTTGTAAGGGCATGTGAGGAATAGGAATATGGAGACGCCGTTTTTCTCACAAAAGATTTGTATTATCAATATGTTGATTCAAATTTTTGGTTTATAAAAAATAAAAATATTATTGTTATGTTGTTGAATATCACCTTTACTTAGTTTAAATTGCTAAAGAAAGTACCTACCTTTCTTTTCTTTATATGTATTGCTACTATATTGACGTTACTTCAAGAAAATAATTTAAGTAAACACTTCTGTTATTCTACTATAGCCCCTATTAAAAGTAACATCAGTGACGTCATTGAACTGATGTTACTTTAAAAAAATAATTATAGTAACACCTCTGTTACTTTAGCCACGGCCAACTTTAATTTAGCTTGTTCTACAAATTTCTTATATTTTGTTATATTCTTAATATTTTCTGGGAGAGAATCATAACTTTTTGACGCTTGGTATATTGGATTTTGCAAACCTTTATTACGTTTAATATTGGTGTGAAATATATTTTCTTTAGACCTAGTATTATGTTTGTGGATATCCCTTCTTAATGGCACCTGTTTAGAAACGCTGATAAATCGTTTTTTAAAATACAAGTACACCTGACTGTGATCATCGCTCACAGTATGCCTTCAATTGTCGCTTTTTACTTGCATTTTATTGTGGATTCATGGCAGCCTGGGTGAAATTGTATCAAAACGCTTGATTATTAATACCAGAATAGAATATGTATATGATAATAACTTCCAAAAGGCATACTGGGTAAAATCAAATCCGAAAATCTGTCACTATCTCTTGGTCTAAACTAAATAGGAAGTTCCACTGTAGTTCAGTACCTATTTATATGTAATAGATATGCGACATAAAGCTTTCTAATAGGTCGACGAATAATACAGTCCTAGTTACAAATATCAGCAGTTGGATATATTGCAACAACTACAATTTTATTTGAAAAATTCGAAAGCAGATGAATGTTTTTTAAAAATAAAAGTTCCCTAACCACATTGACTAACCTCCAATATTTAAACAGCTGACGATAGATATAACCCAAGAATTACAAGCAAAAAGAAGGAAGAAGCGCCGATACCACCGTGATATTGATTCTTGATCTAAAGACTGATTCTCAGAGTTGGTCGAAGAAAACTTCCACTAATAAATTACACTTTGTGCATATGATTATGAACAATAGAAGAAGATTTGACATTGAATGTTTTGAATTTTAAAAATCGGGCACTCCGGCACGTGCAATGTCATTTGGCTGAGATTTGTGCACTATCTCAAAGTGTGCGTTCCGGTATTTTGATTTGAGTTCTCCGAGCTTGAATTTACCGTTCCTTTATCAAAAAAGTGTGCTCGGTGCAGGCTCATTCGCGCTCGTTAATTTCGCTTCAGCACGCTCTGAGCCGCTTTTCATTGACGAATTTTAAGGTGCTCCACACCCGTAGCTCCACACTCTGGTGCTCCACACCCGTAGCTTCACACTCTGGTGCTCCAAACAAGTGTTGTTTCACTGGAACGCACCTTACTTTAAGAAAGCGTCGTGTTTTTGATGCACCCATAAAATTGTAGGTGCTTGAGAGGGCAGGGGACTGGGGAGAGAAATAACGAACAGTTCAGTTGCGCGAAACTCTGATGCACTGGAACGCCTATAAACAACCCGGGGTGCTCTAGAGCAGCTCAGGAGTGCTTAAAGTGCGTCACTGGAGAGCGACTCTGCACCTTGCGTAAAATACCGAACGCAAGCACAGTGGCGACAGTCTGTTTCCACAAAAATTACAAACCGGTCAGAGCGTTTTTGATTGGTCCAAATCGCCAAGTTTCCTGACTATTTTTAACCAATGAGATTCGCTCTAACTGGTTTGTGATTTCTGTAGAAACCAGACCTAATAGAGAGGTCCCGCCGCCATATTCTTCCTTACTTCTTGCTTATTTTAAATATAGGATTTAAATGTACTATGTATCTATCATAAAAAATTGAAAACAACTTATTTGATGACTATTATTAGGTAGGTACATCAAATACGGTTGTTTTCAAATTTTTATGATAGATCTCCATTTGAATCCTATATATGCACATTTATAATCAGCAAGTAGTAAGGAAGAATATGGCGGCGTTTTCCGTATGAATATAGGTCTGTTCTCACAGGAGTTTTTGGCCGTTTGCAAACTGTCAGAAGAAAGCATCGCCTATGTTTCCAATGCCTCGTTCCTAGATAAATCGGTAACTAGCTGGGTGAATACTTCTGATATTTTGCAAACTGTCAGAGACTCTTGGGAGAACAGAACTAATCAAAAATAGGACGGCAATAGGGAACTGTGATGAAATAACAATTATTAGATTTAGGGCGGGTATTATAAAACTGCTTTGACAGTTAACTTAAATTCAACTTTTTGAATTACATGTAATTCCAGAAGTTAACTTTAAGTTAACTCTCAAACTAGATTTATAATACCCGCCCTCAGGGTCAGTTGATGATGATAATACACACTACTAATACAGAGGATAGCCTATCCTCATAAGGCCTGTGTAGAACAAATGTATAGTCCCCCACCACGCCAAATCCCCAGTTGTGACGTAGACAGCATGTCGTTTCTCGCCTTGATGTAGGCTGTTTGCACTACAGGTTATGTTTTCGCTTGCTTTTGCTTTATGCATAGAGTAGAAATCAAACGAGAAGAAGCCACACGCGTTATCGCTTGTCTCACTTTAAATGGGAGGGACCCAGAGAAAAGGAAATCTGCTTTCTTTGTCAGCGCTGACGACAGTGGCTTCTTCTCGTTTGATTTTTACTCTACTTGGTGTTACAACGCTTTAACTACATTAATTAAAATTCCAAAACAACTCCTTTTTGGATCTTCTTTTCATCTTTCTCTTTGCCTATTATGTTAATCAAAATTAAATAATAATGGGTACATTGAGGCGGTGCCAGCGGCTTAGTTCAGTCACTCAGCAGGAGCAGGAACTTTATTCTCGAAACAGAGGAGTAGCGCTCTCATTGGAACGAAGTTTCTGTCTTTGTCGTCCGGCATAACACTGACAATGACAGAGCAATCCCACTAAGCAAGAAACATCTTTGCCGCGTTTAGAAACGTTAATTTAATGGAACTTAAATAACGATTTTCCTTTACATTTTAGGGCTGTAACAATTACGACTTTTTTTAACGTTGGAATAATTAACGTCTCTGTGAAGTTAATTTCATGCGTGGCTTTGTTACGTTGTAAAGGAAACATGCTAGTAACGGAGCAGTCGTGTCAATATAGAAACGTTTCATTTTTAACATCAAAACTATGTTCTTACATGAACATTTTTGTTACATTTACAGTGAACGTTTTAAAAACGGAAAAATCTTGTGGTTAAAAAATAACGTTGCCTTGTAAATATTCTTGAAACGTTTTACTGTGATAAAATGATGACGTTAGTTCAGGGTACAATGAGTTTGAAATCAGCGATGTTTATTTGAAATATCGCAACGACTGAAACAGACGTGAAAACAGAGCTGTTTATGTGCCATCGCATCGGTGATAAATAATGAGAGGTATTGGCTAAAAAAGAGAGGTTAAAGTTAACTAGTGAAAGTCGAAAGGAAAAAGCCACACCGCACGCCTGTACTGTCCTAATAACTTAGACAAAATTGAATTTTTGTGTCTTTAAAAGTGTCTCGAGTGATAATAATTATAAGGGAAAGCTGCTAGAAATCATGGAAAAGGTAAGCACATTTTTACTTATTATTTTTGATCCCCAAGCCCTAGGATTATTTGTAAATGCGTATTCTACAATGTATTCTGTTAATCAAATAACCATTGGGCTGGTACTTTTGCTGTTGCTTTAACAAAATGCGCATAACGGTCTAAGTACTAGCAGGGAGGTGATGCTGAGTGATGCATGTGTATTTCATTTATATTAGATAAAATCAGTTAAAGCTCACCCCCTGTGTTATTGTGCATCGTTCAGGGAATATGGATAATTAAAATAGGCTCCTCTAAAATATTTTGTCACAAATACATACAGCAAATACATCAACACACAATAATCTGAACAATTGATGTCACTAATAATTTTTCCAAGAGGTCTCGATTCCTCAAACGCAAACCATTAGGTGGTATGAGGGTGTCCAGAAATAAATGCAACAAAATTTGTTCAAACATTCTTTAAAAACTTTGATTTTTTTCAAAGATTCTTTAAAAATATTGTTATTTTTTATTGCTAGGAGCAGTTCAGAAAACTTTCAAAGCTACTGATAAACAGTTCGAAGCTACCAGATGGACTGGTTTCGCCACGGCTTCTCAGCGTTTGAAAAGGGAGCCCAATAATGAATAGAATACCTACTATATTATTACTTTTAATTATAAATCAGAAATAAAATGATTTGTCACAAAGATTATTATAGCTGTGTCTTACTTTTTATTTATATTTACAGGTCATCACCAATAAGTTGTAGTAGAAAAAGATTTTCGCCAAAAGGATAAGTACGGAAACAAATTCCTTTAGAACGTTGCCTAACTCAAAAATTGGAATTTTTGAGTTAACATAAAAACAGTTCAAACATATATTTTTATGTGGCTAAAACGTCACTAAAACGCTGTCGTGTTAATAGACAAATAGTACTGATGACGATTTTCCACATGGAATTATGAATAATGTCTGGAATGTTTTTATGTTAACTAAAAAATTCAAATTTTTGACCTAGGAGGTTCTTCCTAAATTGAACGACATATCAAAAACGTCCTAAGAACGTTATTTTCATAACGTTAATGCTCCGTTTAATGGTGTCGTTTTTATCAGCTAATTTAAAAACGTCGCAATAATGTTATTAATGAACGTTAATGTTATGTTTAGTGGCAACGTTTCTGTTACGAAAATGTTACGTTTTTGTGATGTTTTTTTGAACAGAACAGCAACGTCAGTTTTTTTAACGTACCTACTATAAAGTCCCGTTGCAGGACTTATAACGACTATGTGATGCAACTAGAACGCAAATGTTTCAGCTTGTATAACGTAACAATGAAACAGGCAAACATGATTTTAACGAAATTGGGATGTTTTTTTGCTTAGTGGGATCGTTCTTATGAGAACGCTGTTCCTTGGTTTCGAGAATAAAGTCCCTGCTGAGTGGCTGAGCTTAGCCGCTGGGACCGCCTGAATGTACCCAATGTTCTTCATAAATTTAAATTCTAAACTACGACCGCTAGTGCAGACATCTGACGACTTAACACTTTCAGTGCGGCCCTAGAAAAAGGCCATTTAGCAATGTGCGGATCATATCAGGCAAGGGCGAACCTCTTGTTATGTGCGGACAGAAATAAAAATCCCACCGTAATTGCGAAAACCGTTCTGGTACATTAGAACTCCATTCGCAGAAGACACACAAGCGCGTCGTCCGCAAGTAGTGGAGGCAACCTTGGACGCACATGTGCGTCTTCCGCAGCGAAAGTGTTAAGCCGCTTTCCAGCTGTGTGCTTCAAGCACGGTGCAGCACAGTGTTCTGTGTTTGAAACGCAAAAGTTAGCAGCTCTCGAAGCGCAGTACGGCTGGAACACGAACACGCGCTTGAAGCATTTGCGCACGCAAAAGCTCCATTGCGTGCTCAAAGCGTCAGCTGGAAAGCGGCTTTTGTCATGATGTCGGAAAGGGTGATACCTTAGACAAGGAAAGAGAGAGGACGCGTAACATCCTTTGCCTGCACTAGCAGCTGGTTGTGACCGATTGCCATGGCGACAATTTTTCATGGTGTCACTATGTGAATTTTACTTCAGACTAACATATTTGTGGTATTCAGCATGGTGGATTGCTAGCATATGGCTGCAAAACCCGCAGAGAAAAAAAAGTCGACGGGATTACATTTAACAAGCAAAAAACAATATGCTTTCTAGGTTATGTTAAGAAAAAAGCAGACATTTTTTGGTGGCAAACTGCTTCATTTACACCTACTGTGAGAGTCCCCTCTCTTTCCTTGTCTAAGGGCGGGTATTATAAAACTGCTTTGACAGTTAACTTGAAGTTAACTTTTTGATTTACATGTAATTCCAGAAGTTAACTTTAAGTTAACTCTCAAAGTAGTTTTATAATACCCGCCCTAAGGGTGACACACAAAGTGTTTGTTGCACCACGCATCTGTTCCCTGCAAATCGGGGGCGACTGAGCACCGGAGCGAGTAGCTCGAGTGCTTCAAACTCTTGAAAGGAATACAACTAATATGGCGGCGATAGTAGTGTGTATTATCCTTGCGGTTTATTCACCTTCTGATAAACTGTCAACTGTCAGGTATACAATCTGACGAATAAAAACGCAAATTGTAATCACATTGGTTATGTCCACTCATCCATCCGCCGACCAATAGAAAATATAATTATTATACAACGGTGAACTTCTCTTGTAGATAGTTTACCAGGGCTGCGTTCAGGAATGGCTACAGCCAAGCCAAAATTGACATTTTGCGTTCGAGTTCGGCTCCAACCTACGTGGTTCGGCATTAGCGTAGGAGGGGGAAAAGTAGGTTTTGGCATTGGCATTGCCGTCTTTGAAAGCACCCCTGCAAGTTTATCTGAAGATGAATGATGATCGGCGGACCCTCTATTTCCGCCAAGAACATGTATGTGAAAGTTTATTGAGTCACTGTACTTTTGCATACTGTGACTCAATAAACCTTCACAGACAGAAGGTCTGTTTCTGCAGAAATCACAAACCAGTCAGAGCGAATTTCATTGGTTGAAAACAGTCAGAAAACAAGTTTCAACCAATGAAATTCACTCTCGACTGGTTTGTGATTTCTGCAGGGACAGACCTATTGGCGACACAAGAATACTTAACCAAATAGAACTGCTCATCGAGCTCATATATATTGAGCTGAAAGTAGCTTTGTTCCAACACAGCAGGAAACCGTACGAGGTACCGTCAAGATTCTGCGCGAAGCGCAAAAATTTTTGCGTAGAATCCGAAATTCGTATACCGAGTGATTTCCAAACCGTTCATGTAATGGTACGGCTTTTGACGTGTTGGAACAGACCTAAGCCGTTTTCTCGCGTCTACTTTTTGACATGTTCGAAACAGGTTTGAAAAAAGTGGATGCGAGAAAACGGCTCTAGTGTCTGCCATGTCCCATGTCCACACGACAACTCCCCACTACTTGTGACGTAAGCCGCAGACCTCAACTCTGGGAATTAAATGCATTATCCAAGTTTAAAACACTTGACACTTCAAGCAAACCCTAAATTTTTCTATGTATTCGTATCCGCATTTCTACCCGCATCGAAATACGTTGATCGCATAAAATTCCTTTTAAGCATGGCCATACATTACGTAATACCTACGAAAAAACGAAAACGATGGTATTCTTGGGTGTAACGTTTTCTAACCTCAAAAAGTGTTGTGTTGATTTTCTAGTATGAACTGATAGGAAGATCCCAGCTCAATAGTGTCAAATAGTTGGGATTAAGTTTTCGGATACGGATACGAGGCTAGGCCCGTAACGATCCAGACAACGAAATGCAACAAAATGACCACCGAATCCAGAATAATCCATAGCAAGACCTTTTTAAAAAGATAGGCAACCAAAGAAACAGTGGGGCGCTCTTGCCACGTTAAAGGAAATAAAAAACAATTCTCAAAACGGAACAATAAAACTTCTAATAAAATTTGAAAATAAAGAATAAGGCAAAATGAAATGCATTATAGTGTATTTTTATTGTCAGAACCGAATAAAATCTTAATAATTAGAATTATGATCATAGATAAATGATGTGATAAAGAATAATAATGATTGCACAGGTTCCTATGTCAAAAATAGGTGAATACTTTTCATTTTTTTCCTTCTTTTGAAAGAATTTCTGTTTCATTCTTCACATATATTATAATCTTGAGCTCGCCTATTGCTCGCTAGTAATAATTGGCCAGTAAAAACTGTTTGCTGGCTAATATTGTATAGTGTATAGTACCTATAAAATAATATTACATGTTAAATTGAAATTTGATTTTAAAAGCAAGTCATCACTCTTTATTGTATCCGGTGTACCTAGATACATCTATTTCTGTTATTCCGCTAAGAATTTCCTATTAGGTAGAAAACTTTTAGTTTCGGCATTACAGGAGTGTTTACTGAGAAAAAAAATGAAGGAGAGTTTTATGTCGTGGAGTATTATTAATATTTCACCCGAGAGATTTAGCTTCCCGACGTATAGTCCATCGGGACACAGGACCAAATTTCCAATATTGGGACTTGGGACTGTCCTGTTAAAGCCGAGACGTCTGACAAAACCCTAATAAAACTCAGTCATAAAACTATGGAATCGCGGTTTGGCCTACTTTTAACTATACCGTCGGATTCTGATAAATCCTTTCATGGCTGGCTTTCCAAGAGTGCGGTAATGGAGAAAGTATGGAGGAACTGAGGGATGACCCTAAAAGATTCTAACAGTACTGAATAGAATGCTGAATGAAGTGTAGGTACCAAAAAAAAAAAAAGAAAAAACTAAAAAGGCGTAATTTTCGATTGTAGTTAGGGTTTCCATACGTCCGGATTTACCCGGACATGTTTGGGTTTTTAGGGTGTCCGGGGAAGTCCGGCCGGAATTCGGAACAATGTCCGGAAAACTCGGAGATCGTGAAAACAATCTCTTTGTTAAATATTTTAATCGTTACGATAGTCTCTACCAATATTGACAGAATCTTTTCGAACGTACTTCATTTCTATACTCCGATATCACTCCAACGTCAAATTTTTGCTCGAGCGTGTTCGACGGGCGCTCGGAGCACTATGGAATCGTCTCTCTTTGCTACAATTACGACATAGAGTGAGATGGAAATATATTGAATATTGACTGATGGCTGATGGCGGTAAAGCAGGTACTAAATCGGTATCCCGAATTACGCTGTGGAACCACAAAAACGACTTTTTAAAAACAAACTTTATTTTCTAAAAACAAACTTTTGTTTTCCGGACCGAACATACACGTATGGTTATACAGATGAAAACTGGCTTGAAGAGAACAATCAGATTATTTTATAAAGTAATTAAGCAAATGCAGCAGATTAATATAATAAGCTAAGCAATTCTGAGCACGTAACGTGAATCCCAGGATTCCCAAGTCCCTTTAATTTGTGATTTGAGGTGTGAGCCCTGCGCTGTTGCACGCAACGCAACTTTATAATATTAAATTTTAATAATAAAATTGAGTAGGTAGGTATATTTTAATAATGCCAAAACGGAAGTACGTAGTATTTATTGTCCGACGTTTTTAATCTGACACTTTCAGTATGAGGAGCGAGGGGGTGAAGCTTATGGCAAAAACAGGTGTGACGTAAGATGACCATTGGCATTCTCACGTAGGGAGCCACCAACTCACATTCCTTTGGAGTATCAGATTGAAATCGACGAACTGTACCTAACAGAAGAATTGCTCAAAGCGTATCTATTATTTCCTGTAAAAATGTATTTTTGCAAAAAATAAACAAAATTCATTCTTTATAAAAAAAATTTAAGGTAATTTTCGGCGAAGTCCGGATTTTGTCCGGATTTCTGGACTCCTTTGTCCTGAATTCCGAAAAACCTTTATGGAAACCCTAATTGTAGTTTGTACGGCTGTTTGTGTCACATTGAAAAAGCTATAAATATAAGCTACTACTAATAGCCATCAACCAAAATTAATTTTGGTTGATTGTTTGTGATCTCAAAAAAATAAAATAACAAAAAGGTTCTGATTTTTGCAAATTTAAGATTGAAGTCGCTAAACGGCTATTTGCGCCATGTTGAGATTTATCAAGAATATCCCAAAAGTTCCCACTTTTCTAAAAAATTATTGGTAACGTAGCCCGAGGGCCGAATTGTAATGTTGTTACATCAAAAAAGGCGTGACGCCAGAAACAAAACAGATTTAAACGGTACCTATGTCGTTTTACACGCTATGCCATTTTAAGACACTTTCCCCTACTAGAAAAGTCTTATTTTCTTAACATAGGTAGGTACGATTTTTTCAAAAACATTCAAGTTTTTTTTTATTTGGAGTACTCGCATCAGAGTCTTTCGTTTCGACCAAGGAATGAAAAAAATTGCTAGAATTTGATAACACTTTTCAATTTCTTTCCCACCAAGAATAGCTAGAAACAAAACTTCCGGACTCCTGTACTTTAATGTGCTATTTCCCGTACCTACTCAAGTCAATTATGTAAAGTGGCACTTCCGGAACAGTGAACAGTATTAAATAAATATCCATTAATATCAAAATGTTCGGCAGGAACACCCTTAAGTACTATTTCCGAAAATCTATTTATCGGAAAAGATGATAATTAACTCACTAAATTTAATAGAACAATCAATTTAACTTTCAACCTACCTAAACATAATTTTTTTTAAATATTGTCCAGTCGCGTAGATATTTCTTAGCAAAATTTGGATATTCTCATGTACAGAAACTAGATGAAATTATTTGATTAAAAACAGAATATGTTTTTTTTTTATTTGAAGTAATACCTACAACATAATTACCCACATAACAGTGAAAGAACATTCATATTCTCAGAATATTCTCTCAAAGTGCTTTTTGGAATGTTCTTTAAGGAATGTTTAATGCATATTCTAAGATTGTTTCGATTGAAATATTCATTTTTGAATGTTCCATGTATGTACTAGGAATGTTGCTTCTATATGCACCTACCTGGAAGATTGTGCTAAGAAGAACCTACTTTATATAACATTATTTGAATTTTGTCATACGAACATCATTATAATGTACACTAAAAAATGTTCTTTCGGCTAATATTTCTATCAAGTATTAAGAATATACCTACCAAGTTGTGCTGAGAAGTTTATGTAGGTAGGTAACCATGATAAGAATATTTTCATATTGTTCACCTAATTATCTGAAGTACTTACTCAAAAATTTTAATTGAACAATTAAACAATAATACTCTATCTAGAACCTACTAAGAATATTATAGGTATATTCTTTTTCTTTTGCTTTGTAGGACTTCCAAGAGAGGGAGCCACACGCTATTAAAGATCTACATCTTGCCTAGTGTTTGAATCTCTTTGGAACCTGTTTCTCTCAGTTGGCGTGCTTACCGCGACGAGAGTATAACAAGCTCGAAACCGGAGCTTTGGTTAAACACTTGTGTTTTCCAGAGAAGTTTTCCAACAAATCTTTCACTGCCTTTAATATACAAGGACTGAAAGGAGCATTATTTGGAAGCGAAAATAACATTCCTAGTATATCCCTAGAATCGAACCAGAATGTTATATCTAGGATGCATATTGAGAATGATATATATGTAGATATATTCTAAGAATATTTCAAGCATATTGGTATAATATTCTTTTGAGAACATAACTATAATGTAATAGAAATATTCTTTGAATGTGAGAATATACATTTCAAGAATATTTTTAGAATCAAACAGGTATATTCTTTTCAGGATGTACTGAGAATCTCATAGGTATATTCTAGGAATATCCTAATGGATTTCCTAGGAAGTTCTTGGGTATTGCAAACAGTATTTCTACAATCTTTTCTCAGAACATTCTCAGGACATTCGCAATGGTTTTGGCGAACATTCTAGACACATTCCCGCTAAAAAAGAACATTCCCATTACATTCTAAGGATACAATTTTGTTTTGTGGGTACTCTGAACTAAGATTGTGACGATCACGATCAAATGTTCAATGCAAAAATGAACTGGCTGGTAGCGGCTCTCTGCTGTGGAAATATTTGCTAAATATCTTTTTACAAACTTCTGAAAGAGGCAATGAATATCTTGCTACAAAAATTATTAAGTATATTATGTAAGTAAAGAAAAATCTTCCAAAAAGTAATTCGATGAAATTATGTATATTGTTTGTTCTGTGATATCTTGCAGAATATTTTTCTGGTCTTGAACTGCTTTGTGAAGAGTTATTAGCCTATTTCGGGTTTATGGTATTCCAATTGAATACGTGGATTAAATACAAAGTCTCTTTTCTGGTTTTGGCTCATCGAAAGCTTGAGCATTGGCAGAGAAGCTTCATTGTAATTTAACCTATTTAATTTATCGGTTGGAAAAATAAATTATTTAATTTGTAGGTGGTGGTTTTGGGACCAGTGGAATTTATATCGTGCCACGCCCGCAGTGCCAGTTTTAAAGCCTAATGGATCGATTGGGCTCTGTGGAAATTTTATACGTTGAATCCGGTTTTGCAGGTTCTGGTTAAAGGCTAATGACCATTACTGAATATCTTTTTTCTCAGTTCCAAGGAGGTGAAAAGTTATCTAAGATGGACTTTTCAGTACCATCAAATTTCATTATCACCTGAGGCCTTGCCACGATAACATCTCATTATAAGGATTTTTTTTCCATAAACAAGAACTATTTATGGGGTGACTAGTACACCTTCGGTATTCCAGTCCATAATAGAACAAAATGCTTGTCATGCGCGGTGGTTGTTTGCTTTCTGGATGATATCTTGGTGACTGGTAAAATTACCAAAATGATTTAAATACTCCAGATGAACGAATAGAGTTTATTGAAAATGCCCCTATCCCAGGAACTGATGGAAGCGAATTGAAATACTTTCTAGGAATAATAAATTTTTGGAAGAAGATTTTTCCAAAGTCTTCAGCTGTTTCACACCTACCTTATAGATTACTTAAAAAAGATAGAAGTTTTGATCCTGATGGAAAGATAAAATTACCTGTGAATGGTTCGTAGTTTGCTTTAGGAGCTCCTACAAGTCATATTCATGAGGATTGTTTCTTAGGAACAATGTATTCTGCATTTCGTCTTTTTAATAACATTTTCAGTAGCGTAGTTTGGAGGAATTGCATATAGTAGTGCACCTAGTTATAGTTATAGTAAAGTTAAAATCTATTTCTTTAAACCTTTTTATTTATTATTTAAGATTAGATTTAGATGTATATAATTATTATATTATTTATTTATTATATTTTATTTTAATTAGGCTTAATTTATATTAATTTATTTTAAATTTTATCCAGATCCTAAATTATTGAATTCAGCAATAGAAGCTATGAGTTGGTTTCTAGAAAATAAGTAATGCTCTCTACTATTGAAATTACATTTTTTACCTTCTTTATTTCATATACAAATGACCGACAAACAAAAATATTGTAATACCTATTTATATAATTATTTGCTTAAGTATATAATTACATTTACCTACTGAATAATTCACTACGTCAATTCAAAAAATATAATGCAAAAAATTAAGAAGTCGCTCAGTTTTCGAGAATGAAAAGTGGCGTAGAACCATTGCCGAATGCAGACATATGGTTTGATTTTTGAATTAGCTGATCAAGCTAGGTACATGAAACAAAATATTTACGACATTTTCTCGTGGTAGGTTTTCAAAAAAGCCTCAAAAAGCGTCTTTTATGGTATCGTTTTCAACGTCACTACCATTATTTCTCTAGAAGCACTAAGTACCTACTTCTCTTGTGCTATTGAAGTGATTTTTTTTAAAACTCGCGTAGGTATACCTACCTACCTACCTGCCATGATGTTTTTTTTTCCCAAAAGTGTTCAAAAAATGATCATTTCTATATCTGCAGAGTACTGCGTAAAAAAAAAACTGTTCTTGAACAGTTTTCATCGAGGTCGAAAAAAAAATTTATTAGCACACTTTCTTAGGCCTGCTGGACAATGACAAGACGAGATTTTTCCCTAAGAAACGATCTTTGCTTGCAACTGCTTAATTTAACACTCAATTACTTCCTAAGTTAGATATCATCAGTCTTTGAAGCAGTTTAAAAGCTCGACAGCGGATAATTAAAAAAAGAAAAAAAAAAGAAAACGGAAGTAAACAATCGGTGTTATACGGCCCCTACGCGCGCCGCATCATAATTATTGCCATCAATGATCATTTCAAAAGAGGGGGGCTTATTTCCGACCTGTTTAGTTATAGCGCAGTGATTTGATATGAGAATCGTGACGATTTTGTCATACTAACTGAAATGGGTCCCTACTTTAGAGTAATGAAACTGAGCCTTTTTTATTTTTATAGCAAATGGTTTTGCTGTTTAATCAAAAACCTCAACTACGGTGAAAAAAATGACAATTCTCTGTTATTCCATTTATATGTGTCCCAAGAAGACGCCGAAGAAAAATGTTTGAAATTTTTGGCACAAACGTTGCTCTCATATGGACTATAGTTAATTTTTTACTGACTGGGTACGATCAATCAAACCCACGAAATTTTAATTCCTTGATCCCCTATTAGAGTAACCCAACACTTTCATCAGTCTCATTCGTAATACCCGTAAAAATTCACACATACCCATTTTTTACTTGGGAAATACAAATAACAAATATTTAAAAAAAAACACAAGTTTTATTTTCAATTCAAAGTACGTTTACAAAATATTTAAACCAACAATACATTATTAACCAAAGGTTGCCTCAATCAAATTGCCCAGTTTTCAAATACCTACTTTCCTCTATGCCAATGCAATTTATGCTAGGTATGCATAGTTCTGAAATCCGATCTCGACTTTTATCATCTGAATGTGACATGTGTGATCTTTGCGCGCTGGATTTCATCTGTTAAGCCTAGTACTCATAACTGCGAAATTCGCATTTTTTTTGACATTGCGTTGACAATTTGACGTTTTATGCGTGTATCAAACGTCAAATTGTCGAAGCAATGGAAAAAAAATGCGAATACCGCAGTTATGAGTACTAGGCTTTAAGCGAATTGCTGAGCGAGAATAGCTTGGATATAGTCGGTTTATCTGAAACGTGGCTGTCTTCAGATGTAAAAGTGAAAGCTGTAGGTTTAATCATTCAAGATTATAAAATAGTAGGAAAAGATAGGGATGGGCGAGGGGGAAGTGCTGCCTTCTATTTGAAGAATACTTATAGATATACAGTTATTGGTTATTAGCAACATAAACTCTCCCCTTGAACAGCTTTGGTTGTTCATAAAACATGCAGGTGGAAGTTTGTGCGTTGGGACACTGTATAGAGCTCCTAACTGTAGCGTGATACAGGCTCTGGATACAAAAATCTGTTTGATAACAATTATGGATTTTTGCAGGCTGTGACGGGTCCTACTATACTGATTAATCAGTCCAGTACTCTCTTGGATCTTCTTGTAAGTAGCGACGCTTCTCTTGTTTCTGTTCCCATACTTTGGATGCGGAAGAGATTTCGAACTGACTCGGACCATATGTTGGTAAAATAAAACTTATAGCGTATTTCATTGGTAGAGAGAGCAAGTGCAACACTAGTTTTGCACTGATACTTTAAAAAAACTGCTCTCATGCAGTCCCAATGAAACATCATCGTACTACACCATCCCATATACGTCAAACCTCAAATATAGAATTTCATAAAAAAAATTATACTTGTGCTTATTATAAATAATTATTATAATTTAATTTAAAAAAAAGTTCTAGCCTCTCTGCTAGAAGCCCTAAATATTCTTCATATTCACTGGTTTCACTGCTGCTGCTACTTTCCATCAAGGCAATTGCCTTCAACAAGCGATTTTTGACATTTTTGGTAGTAGATTTGCAGACAAATATAAAAAACATAATAAAAAAATACTATTTAGGACTGTTTTTTATGGAAAATCATCAACCACCAATAATCTCAATTTCAAAAATAATAATAAACAACTGCACTGAGTGCGACACGAGCTTTTTAGCCGGTGGCGCACTAGCAGCACTCGGTGCATTGCTCTCCCAATGAAATATAAAAATGCAGCCCGACTCTGCCAATGGGATCACGAATATTGCACCAGTGTTTCACTTGGTCTACCAATGAAATACGCTATTACTAACCTGAAGCCCAAATCTATTTTTAAAACATATCATGATTATAAAAACCTTGACTACAACTCCTTTTTGCATGATTGCTGATTGGAAACATATTTATCAATTAATTGATACCGATGAAATGGTAAAGTTTTTCCATGCTGGGTTATCGCAAATATTTGACCAAAGTCTCTAACACGCTCCGTACAAAACTTCGAAAATATCTAAGCCTCCGGGATCCTCGTTACTGATAATCTTGATTATACTAAGAGACAAGGCTCGGACTTAGTATATCAGAAAAATAAGTCAGCTGACGGGGTGTCTGCAGAATACAAAGCCTACCGTAATCGTGTTAATATAACTGTACGGTCTGAGAAGAAGACATATCTGCGACACAAATTTAAACATGATCCAATAAAATTTTTGGCAAACTATTATGTTCTTAAGTCAATTCCAAACTCGCGTCTGCCTATAGTTTCAATAACTGAATTCCGTTCCTCAGATTGCTCGAAATGGTAATTTATTCATAGATAGTAATTATTTGAATAAAAGGCATAAAACATGTTGAATTCAATGCTTTTTATTTTTCTCCAGTCTCTACAGCTATGGCTATTGAAAAAATAATTTTTGGATTCAAATCCATTGCTATGGGCTATGATGGGAATAATCTAAGAATGTTTCATTATAATATCCCACACTCAGCTGATTATACAACATTCATTATTGAGAGGTGCCTTGCAACCGGACCATGGAAACTAGCACATGTTATCCCATTGGTAAAAATTTCTAATCCAAATGAGACGAAAGGTTTCCGACCGATTAGTGTTCTCCCATTTTTTTTCCAAAATTCTTGAGCTTACAACATAATATTGCAATTCTGTTCAAATAAGTCCATCTTTCGCAGGGAGTTTATTCCACAGTGATGCTGTTCTCCAGAGATATGAATTCTGATATAATGAGGTTCTTGGTGCCTCTAGTTTGACAGTAAATTCATGGTTGCCGTCTGTTTGACGGGTTCGCCTGGTAGGTGCTACTCTCGGTGGAATCATACGTGCCAACTCTTCAGAGCATTTTCCGTGATAGTGCCTGTAGAAGAGAGATAAATCGCCCACAGATCTGCGATGTTCGAGACCATCCAAGTTACGAGTAAGTGCGGGGTCATTGATCAGCTTGATAGCTCGTTTTTGCACGGTATTCAAAAGCATTAAGGTATGTTTGGGTGCTGCACTCCATATATGTGAGCAGTACTCCATAGTTGGTCGAATCTGGGCTTTGTAGAGTGTCAGCAATTGGCTTGGTGTGTACAGATGTCTTGTACGAAATAGCACCCCCAGCTTTTGGGAGGCCTTTTTAGCAATATATGCCACGTAACTGTGCCAAGACATGTTGGTCTCTGCAGTAACCCCCAAGATGTTCAACTGACTCTGTAATGTGACAGCACTTCCAGATAGCATGATGTTTGGCTCACCGGTGCTGGTCTTTTTTGAAAACAGAGCTGCTTGGGTTTTCTGCGCGTTGAACTGTACAAGGTTTTTGTTACCCCAGTCCTCTATTATCTCCAGGTCGTTATTTATCTGCGATATTTGAGTTAGTCTAAGATGATGGAATTCACGTGCGGAAAGACCCGTGGGTGGTATGAGTGAGGAGACTACATTGCCATCGTCTGCAAAGCAATAAAGTGGATTTACTGTTTTATCTATGAGGTCATTTATGTAAATCAGAAAAAGAGTTGGCGAAAGGATTGCTCCCTGTGGCACACCAGCATTTATTTGGTAAGAGTTGGAGTTCTGGCCATCCAGTGTAACATAAATGGATCTGTCCTTTAGGTAACTTTCAAACCAAGTGCAAAGTTTCGGCGATAATCCCATTGCTTTGAGCTTGTTGAGCAGATTTTCATGCCAAACTTTGTCGAATGCTTTAGATATATCTAAGGCAATTGTTCTTGTCTCACCCCACAACTCAATCGCTTTTTGCCATAAGTGAGTGACGTATGTAAGTAAATCGCCAGTTGACCTATATTTTCGAAATCCGTATTGCTTATCGTTGATAATTTTGTACTTTTCCAAGTACTTGGTTAGGTGATTGTTCACAACTCTTTCCATTACTTTTGATATCACCGGAAGTAGAGCAATTGGTCTATAGTTAACGGATCTGTCTTTTTTCCTTTCTTTGGAATGGGTTGTACTGCGGCAGACTTCCATGATGATGGATATACTCCTTGCCTGTGAGACAAATTGAATAATTTTGCGAAAGTTGGGGTGAGTTCGTTGGCGCAATTTTTGAGTACTATTGCGGGAATGCCATCCGGACCCATTGCTTTGTTTGTATCTAGCTTTTTAAGGGATTTTCGTATTTCTCTGTGACAAAAGGGTACCTCTGGCATACTATGGGAAACCCTTTCAATGAACGGTGGAGTTTTTCCGTTTGGCACTGTTAGGTTGGAGTTGGAGGAAAACATTTGGGCCAGCATATTGGCTTTTTCCTCTGATGTTGTGGCTAAGTGATTATTTTTATCTGTAAGTGGTGGTATGGATGACTTGGTGAAGTTAGATCCAACAGCTTTTGCAAGAGACCAAAAAGACCTAGAACTACTTGGACAATTCAGCAACCTGTTTTTTATTCTTTGATTGTATGTTTCTTTAGCGGAGTCAATAGTAATTTTGCAACTATTTCTGGCTTCTATAAATTCTGTGTGGTTTTGAGCGGTTTGTTGTCGTTTCCAAAGGTTATATGCTCTGTGTTTTTTCTGTACAGCCGTTTGACACTGGCTGTTGAACCAAGGTTTTGCATTAGCTCTACGTTTAGTTGTATGTGGGATATATGCGTCCATTCCAGATAAGATTACTTGTGTTATTTCATTACAGCAAATAGTGGGATCAGCTGTTTTAAAGCAAACCTCTTGCCATGGAAAATCCAGGTAATACTGTTTTAGGTCATTCCATTTTGCCGATTTATAGTGCCACATTTTACGAGGAAGTGGTTGTAGGCTTGGTGGGATGAGCATTTCGCACTTTGTTATTATAAGTTTATGATCGGACGAACCAAGTGGAGCATCTACTTGAATTGTGTACGAGTCAGGATTGGTGGTTAGGAACAAGTCTAAAAGCGCTGCAAATTCGCCCCTTTCTGAGATACGGGTAGGTTCATCGACAAGCTGCGTTAGACCACAACTTATGGCAAAAGCTTCTGCTTCTCTGCCTTCGTTATCTGTTTTGTTGTGGTGTTTCAGCCAGGGTATATTGTGGACGTTGAAATCGCCTAAAAAGGCAATTTCCGCCTGTGGATAGTTTGACTGTATACTATCACAGCTTTCGGATAATGTCGCGAAAAAGTTTTGGTAATCGGTGTTACTTGGCGGTCGGTAGAGGCAGCAGATAAACTTGGTCGATGACTTTGAGGTGAATTTTAGCCATATGATATCAAGGTTCGCTGGTTCTAGCTTCTCCTCTCGATGACATGAAAGGTCATTTTTAATATACACACAGATCCCAAAATTATGTCGAAATCGGTGGTGTAGGTCATAGCCGGGATAAAGATAGTTCACAATAGGTGTTGCAGAACTGATTTTAGTTTCAGTGAGAACAAGGATGTCAGGTCTTTGTTCTTCAAGATGTTGGTGAACTGAATTCATATTTGTACTTATTCCTCTTATATTGCTAAAATCAATTGTGAGTTGAGTTTTTGATCTTCTCTTTATATCTTTGCATGAAGGACCCCCAGGATCACCCGACGCCCGGAGATCCGAGTGGTCGGGTATTTTACTTCCGGAATATTTTGATCCTGGAGGCGCCATCATGCTATCTATTACTCATTGTTGGAACCGGACTGCCAGCGCAGTAGCGGAACGTGGTGATACCACTTAGCGCTACTCAATTCTGGCATGGTGGTATCTCACCGGTCGACGCCCAATGAGTAAAAAGCGTCCACCACCTACTTAATCTGGGTTCCGTAAAAATCATGGCACCGCCACAACCTTGCTACATGTTACGGATGACATAATTAGAGCATATGAAAAAATTAAGTGTACCTACATTTTTCATACTGCTGGTAGACTTTCGATCACGAGACGTTGCTTCTGAAATTGAGATTCTATGGCTTGGACAAAATTGCGCTTAACTTTTTTAGAACCTGTCTTAACAACAGAAGGCAGCGAGTACTCTACGATTCGTCCTTATATCATAGGTTGCACTGTTAGACCCTGAGATACGGCCTGTTTAGTGGAGTAATTTTTTTTTGTCTGGCATTTTGAGGGATGAATGTGGCTAGTTAGCTGATGAGAATATAGGTGGTTTTAATGCCTGCCACCTGTTCGAAATGTCCACAGAATATTTCGCCAGAAAACTCGACTTCGAACTGGGATTACCGTCTGGCGATTTTTCAGCGATATTTTCACAACAAAACTTTCCATTCTCTCGATTACCAGACAAAAAGTAAACGCGGAAGGTCCTTTTCCTTTCTCTTGGAAGTTGACACTCATCCCCACTTTTTCAGCTATTGAAAAGCATCTGGTATTTTTTATGGGTGAATTATTTATCAATGTCAATCTTTTATTTAGAAGCCAAAAAATTTGAGATCATTAAAAAAAATTCCTCATGTAAACCAATTTTTTTCTTCTGCAAATTTTCGAACGGGAGGCAAGCATTAAAATCACCCATATTCTCATCAGCTTAGTAGCCACATTCAGCCCTCAAAATGCCAGACAAAAAAAAATGACTCCACTAAACAGCCACTATCTCACAGTCTATGGTGAGTAGGGGTGTGTCGCAGGGTAGTGTTCTGGGCCCGCTCATTTTTTGTCTGTACATTCCTGATCTATCGGAGTACCTGAACTACCTTGAGTGTCACCAGTTTGCTGATGATACGCAAGTATATTGTTCCTTTCCTTTCCTTTCTCCCTAGCAACGTAGAGTACGCCGTCTCTTTAATAAATGAAGCTTTTCAGGTCCTAGAAAAAGTATCTGAAGCTCATAGTCTTATACTTAATGAAGAGCTGAAACTCAGCTCATAGTCTTCGGTAAGCAAAGGAGAAACTTACTAATTGATCCAAACATTAAAATCTATATCTATAAACGGCACTCTATTGGCTCCTGTTGAATGTTGTACTTCTTGAATGGCCTCGTAAAACAATTATTCAATATCTTTTGTTTTAAAACTTGTTTTTCTTCTTGCATTATATCCCTTGACTTTGCAATGATGACGGAGTAGGTAACCTTAGAATAATTATTCCCCATTTTTGGCAATTTCATCTACGATAGGTACAACTAGAATATCTGAACCTTACTGCATTTTCTCTTTCCGCCAGGAGGTAGCTGGCATTATTCATTACTATAACTAAACTATCAAAAATAAGTTCAAACACGCCGGCATTCATATTCGCATGATAATCTCCAGTACCGTTTGACATGAAAGGGTTGATTTTTTTTTCCTCTACAAAATGCATTATCTGGCAGCCTATGATATCCAACCCTGTTAATATATGAGCTTATTTATTGCCCCTGATGATGGGATTTACTAATCCCGAAACATGTTGGGCCATTTAAAACAAATAAAGTATTTGTGGAGGAAGTGAGGAAGAAAGAGCTTTTGTTTTAAATTAAAAATATTTCAGGTATGTACGTTTTTGGGGTGTACAAAACAACACAACACATACAATGGTATGTAAACCATAATAAATTTATCTAGTTTTGACTAGTTTTGAGCACTAAGCAACATCCAACAAATTATTTTTTTCCCAAACTTCTAAAAATTCTGCCCCCTAAATATATGCAGGCACGCCAATTTATGTGTACCCTAGGATTGAAAAATAGAGTATAGAGCCACAAAAACATACCTACTTTGTTTTTTTACCGTTTGTTAAAAGTTGATAGAGTGGCGAGTTTTAGGTAGGACAAACTCATTTGCCAAATGGATAATGGATGCAGCCAAAAATTAACGCCCATATCAAAACGAGTTGCTTTAGTTGATAGCAATTCCTCCATGAATGAAACCATCACGTCCAACAAAACTAGGTACCACAAAACAAATTCTTACACTGGCAACATATTTAATAAGATACCTATAAAAAAGATTTCAGTCAATGCCATTTAATATAAGAGCTTAATTTTTCGTAAACGCATTCATCAAATAGGTACACAAACAATGTTATTAAAACGTTCCTATCCAGGTATGGATAATGATATAGGGCATATGACGTCTCAACCTTGTATCTCAATTTTATCGATAACTAGTCAATTTTTCTTCTCGGCGCTAACCCCTAGAAACATCCATATTTTTTCAAAAATCTATTACTATCTTAATGATAACAACCGTTTCAAAATTTTGTCAAATTAAAATTCAAGCGGGGAGGGGCAGAGAGACCGCCTCTATTCACAGTGCACACACAATATTTCAAATATCATTGTGCACCTAAAAAATGTTTGTTAGCAGTTTTAGCATTGGATATTGGTAGGTAATTATTATTATTGTTAAAAATTTATAGCATTAGATATTTTTAATATATCTTGAATTTATAATTTTGTTCATTGTTGCATTGCTGCAAATAAATAAATAAATAAATAAATAAATATTCCTGTCGAGGATGGTGACAGGTGTATGTCGGAATACTTGCCATCTACTATGACACCCGCCAAATATACCAAACATCTACTATCATACTACTATCTAGTCTATTGAGTTCCACCTGCCAGTATGCACTTTTCATGTCCAGAGTTGAAAACCGCTTAAATCCTGATAGGGTGTTAAGCTGGGATTAAAGCAACCTTCGATATTCCAAAAAAAGCCTTGTGGAACCAACCGGCGATTACCATGGGTCGAGGTATGGGCTATTAGATTTTTGTATGACGTCATCGTCATTGGTGATGCTTTGCGAAAAGAAGTCTTCGTGGTGGTTGAAGAGTGGGTGGGGTTCTTTCGTCTAGTAAATTCGATTTACACAAATATCATCCTTGTCTTTTACTAGCTGGAGTCATCTATTCATTGGATTGGCAATATATATTCTTTCGTTGCTCATTATCAGCATCTTATTTTTGAAGTCCACAGATAGAAATTCGAAAGTATCTACTTCCAATGTACTCTTCTATTACGTCAGTCTGTGCCGCCTATTCCCAATACCACGGTGATCTCTCCAAAATTATTTATTAAAACGCCTTCAGCTGTTTCTAAAAGCAGTTCATTTCTCGACATCACCACATAGTCCTTGATGAAGACCTTTTCAGGCAATATCACTGATCTTGATGTTTGTGGTGTTAGATCAGTCGTCATAAAATTGTAAGATGTCAATTATCTTGCCCTTGTATTAAGAAAATCTATTAAGGTCGCGAACCTTCCCCATTTTGCCTTTGACTTCTTTCCGGACTGCTTCTATTGCGCCATTGACTTCTTGTCGAACGATCTGGAACAATTTGGCGATCCTGTCAATATCGTTTTGCTACTTTAAAAAAGGTGAATAAAGCTTTGACAAAGTTATTTTCATAATGGTAATGTTTCGTTTAATGATGTTACCTATGTTATTAACACATTATTTGGACGAAGATGAAATGTTTTTTTTTTCTCATGTGAGCAGCGTTATTAATTAAACAATCAAAAACTAAGTTTCTAATAGTTTTTCTCATACTCTCCAAAAATAAACGATTTAGACCTGGCATAAGCTAAATAATGAAGTCCATCCACTTTATCGGTCATACTGAATCCTTTAAATACCATGAATCATACCAATCATTAGCAATAAATAAATTTGTCATATTTAAAGAACAATCAAATGATACCAAATTGTCGGTATTCCCCCTCCGTGCTCTATTTTTGGTAGAGAGTTAGTTGCATAAACAATTCTCAGAGTAACAGTTGTTAGCAGCAAAGTGGCTGTGTTTCAACGGAGCTGAAATATAGAGCAGAATAACGCGCGCTTTATTTCGGGATCTCAGTCTCATCTTTTTCTGCCTAATCTTTTTACGGAATAGAGGCGCAACGCTTTTCGAACGTGCACACTGCTTCATTCTTTTAAAGTGTTGTGAATAAGTTCTATATTTTAAAGTGACAAAAGGAAGAAAAATATTTTTGGAACTTTTGTAAGTACTACATTTTTTCCACTACTACATTCCTCATCTTAATTATATATTGTTACCATGGTACTTATGGCAAACAGTATAATATGTAATAAATATAAAATAAAACATCTAAGGAAAGAATGCGAGGTACCTAGTGTTGTATCTATTGGGAAGAAACCTACGTTAACACAACAAATAAGTGATATTTCTGCCATATTATTTGCAAATAAAACTTATGCTAATTCTATTTTCTGTCTAGTTCTTTACGCAGTCGAAACTAAATAGTCCGTATACGCGGCTTCTTGTTTCCTGCTTCTTGCACCTCATTATAGTATTTGACATTATTAGCCAGGTAAAACAGTTTTTACTAGCGATTGAAGGAAATGACTGGCGAGCCGTCAGGCGAGCTTGTCCCCTTCAAGAGCCAGTAAAAACTCTTACCTGGCGTATAATGTACAATAATTTATTTGTTACTCATTTGTAAAAGATAAAGAGACACATAAAAAATAGATAAATAACAACATTTTCAAATTAATATATTTTTCTTTGTTTTTTTCTCATTCAAGCCTTGAAGTTGATATAACTATGAGAACGAGACGTGGTTAAGTCGTTGTTTCTAGTTATAAATAGGTTTTCTGAAAGAATTGCATTTTGCAATTTTTTTCCAGAAATGAGTGTGCTAGAAGATATTATTAATGAACCGCAGTCATAGCTAATAGTTTATCACCAGAAAAGTCTTCCAGAATGTCCCTACAAGCAATTTATTCTTGTGATAAAACTGATTTTTTCAAAATAATTAATTCTACTGACTTGTAAAAAGTTTTTACAGTTTAGCTGTCAATTTTACAAGTCAGTAGAGCTAGTCGCTTGTAAAAATTAATTTTCGTTGTGTATGTTTTGACTTGATAAGTGGCGTTTTACAAATGAGTGACAAATAAATATTTTATCTTTATTGATGGGGCCGAATGAGGCACATACAGCCACTTGGCCAGGGTCGTATTAAAATAAAGCTAATTTTTGTTTGATAAAAAAATATATTCATACATCATAATATATGAAAGAAGGAGGAAAAGAGTTGGGACTTTTCCTCCTATATGCCGCCAATTTGAATTTTTAATATTGTTTAATAAATGTTTATTTTGTGTTTCAAAACGTAAACCTATACTGATCTATCCAATTCAAATATGTCGCCGAGGCCCTTGGCGACATTTTTTAATGTAGATATGCCAATTGATTTCAGCTAGACATATTATGTCGTTCCCAAAAAAAAAAAAATACAAATTTCGGCGTAACTCTTCGACCCTAACGGTAGGTACCTATATAATTGGGGATATGGCAACTTTCTTACATCAAACTTTTGTTCATGAGATTATGGGACTGCAAGCTTAACCTCGATCAAAAAATCGTTTAAAGTAAGACAAATTTCTGTACTTTGGCGAATTATTTAGATTTGACAAGTGAAATAGACCAATACTTCAGTTTTGAATATAGGAACGGCCAGTGGATATACATAAAAAAGTAAAAAAAATCTTGGTTTTATACTATGTATATGCCTGAAAATGAAATTGGTATTTCATTTATTGAAGATCGCATTCAGGCATTTTTAATTGAATCAAAATTTCACTAGGAAAATTGGAAAAAACGGATGAATGGGATAGTTACTAAGTTAAATTAAAATAAAATATATCACTACAAAAGATTCTAATGATATTAACGCTTCTGATCAAACGTATGGAAGCAATTGGAAGAAGATTCTAGTTGGTGAACATTATTGTGCACAGTGCTTTTGCAGTGCCTCAATTCCTTATTGAAACTTTGCGTAAAATCCAGTAAGCAAAAATTCAATTGAATTTTTATGCCTAACAAATTATTATAAGACGATTATCTACTCATTGAATATTGTGCCTACCAAATCGTCTTTGACAGAAGGCAGGATGGTCCATTTACCAAAAAAATATTACATCATGCAGCTTTTTTTTATTGGTATTGGTAAAATATACTCATCATCAAAGGCGATCACTCGATACCGAGTATGATTTTCTTATATCCTATTCTTATTGTCATCGATTGTGCGTTTTCTGGCTATACCTATAAACCAATTCTGGAGCCGCACACTCTTCCACAGTCTTGGGACACCAAGACTCTGGCAGCATTATCTCTTCCTCTGTTCTCTCGCTCCTTCCTGCGGTCGCTCTTTTCGGTCTTGTGTCTGCTTTGCTGTTCTCCAAAAGTTTGTGGTCCGTCGTGTTCTACTCGACGCCATAAGGGCCTATCATGTGCCGTCGTCTCCCAGTTGCTGGTATCGATGCGACACTTCGCCATATTTTC
The DNA here is from genome assembly GCA_917834065.1 of Ceutorhynchus assimilis. Taxonomy (NCBI): domain Eukaryota; kingdom Metazoa; phylum Arthropoda; class Insecta; order Coleoptera; family Curculionidae; genus Ceutorhynchus; species Ceutorhynchus assimilis. The sequence continues at coordinate 15,710,718 of OU892277.1, read as the reverse complement.
CTTTAGAACATCTTTGTTGCGTTTTTGACTGTAGAGAATCTGCCGTGGAAGACGTGTTTCGGGCATGCGTACGAGGTGACCTGTCCAGTGAAGTTGGTGCTCAATGATGAGGGCTTCCATGCTAGTTGTTTTGGCCTCCTCTAAAACATTTATGTTCGTTCGTCGATCTTGCCATTCAATCCGTAGGATTCTTCTCAAGCATCGCTGGTGGTATTTTTGTATGTCTTCTATAAGTGGTCCATTTTTCGCAGCCATAAATAAGTGTTGGTATTACAACTGAATTTTATGCGCAAAGTTTGGTCTCAGCGCTGATGTCGTGACTGTTGACGACTCTCTCTAGGAGTCGCCCGAACGCCGCGCTAGCACACTTCAAGCGATGATGGATTTCAGCGTCAATGGTTGCATTCGCTGACAGATGGCTCCCAAGGTATGGGTAATGTGGGGCCTCCTTGCTTAAAGAATTCAGCAGAAATGCCGTCAGTACCAGCTGACTTATTGTTCCTTAGTTGTCTGAGCTGGGACGCTCTGTAACGAATACAGATATTTTCTCTATCTCTATTGACGTTCCCTCTCTATTGATTTCGGAAAGAGAGAAAAAGATAGCAAGTATGGCACTTGGGATAACGATCTCTATCCGTTACAGAGTTCCAGCCCTGATTGCTTTTTCAACCTCCTCTAATCTGGGAGCCTTGCTCAGTTCTTGTTGTATTGGTTTCTGTGAAATTTCGTTAAAGATGTCATTATTCATTTGTGATTCTGTGTTAAGTAGTTCCTGAAAGTATTCCTTCCAACAAGAATTCATGGAAGAACTGTCTTTAAGCAGTCTTGTGGCATCTTTAGATCCTAAGGGATTGAGTCCTTGAGTGGTTGGTCCAAATACCATCTCAGTAGCCGGAAAGAAGGCCCTGGTGCTGTTCGATTCTGTTAGTTACTGGATTGGTATTGGTAAAATATAGTATGCTCCCAGTGTTCATGAATCTTTGTGATAGTGGCTTTAGAGTAGTGGCATACAGTCTTTTAAAAAATGTTATCAAAAGACACCAATATTTACATACAAATATCAACATAGCGTATCCACATAATAGGGGTCTGTATTTATTTTTTCCCTACTGCAACTGCTTAAAGGCCGGGACACATCTATCATGCATTCTTCCGATCCGACTCCGATCATACAATCAAGGTCCTTATTCTTGGAACAGGGGAGCAGCGTTCCCAGGAGAACGCCTGGGAACATTGCTCCCTGTTCCAAGAATAAGGACCCTGATAGTATGATCGGAGTCGGATCGGAAGAATGCATGATAGATGTGTCCCGGGCTTAAATCAACAAAAACACCACAAGGCCCACTAAGGGCCATTTTTTCATCACGGTTATGTTTGTTGGATTCCATACTGCTCAATGAATACAATCATCTAGGTATATGATCTTAGCTTTGCAGATGACCAAGCATCAATTATTTCACAGGATTATGATGACCTACAGTATATGACACTTAAATTGGTAGAGAAATACGAGAAAGGGGGCTTGGAAGTAAATCTCGCGAAACTCAGGAAATATGACCATAGGTGAAAAACAACAACAAGTGATGTTGAATAACGTTCAAGAAATGAAATAATGCAGTGAATACAAATATATGGGAATAAAAATCTCGCATGAAGGAACCCTAGGTGCAGCAATTGAAAATCGGAATGTACAAGGACGAAATCCCTACTAAAAAGAGCACTGTGGGACCAAAGTATTAACAAGACAAACAAAACTAGAATTTACACCATCGTTAAAAGCAAGTCAAATAATAATGTAGATCAGACGTCTGGCCAATGAAGAACAGATTCTCAAAATTGCTGCAAGCAACTGAAATGGATTTTTGGACAAGAGCGGCAGGCGTTAGGTCAAAAATGGAAAGGGTAACAAATCAGAGAATTAAAGACATTATGAAGGTGAGACACACAATAGTTGATATCATACAAAGGACTGGATTTGGTTCGGACATGTCCAAAGAATTGCAGATACGAGAATACCCACGCAAATCTTTGAGTTGAAGCCACATGTCCGATTATATTATTATGTTGCTGCTACTTTTCCTTATATTATTTAAGCGAAAAAAACAAAAATTGCAACATAGACATAACATAACATAGAGACAGATCACTATCCCATAATGCTTAAGGTTAATCTTAACGCGAGCGACAAAATTACTGCAAATGAATATGATCAAAACTACTCTGTTATAATAATAAGCAAGGATTAGTCCAATATTAATAGTTCGGCAGATCCAGAGCATGCAACACGCTGTTTTTAAAACACCTTCACACATTCGTTGGATCAAGCAACAACCAAAAAAATTAAATTCACTAATAACATCGACATGGTCAATAATGCTTGTAAAAAGTACACAACCCTTTTCTTGAATAAAGCACTCAGTCGTCGTTAGTCGTTATTATCTAAGCCCTATCACAGAAAATGAAATCATATCATCACAAACATCAGCACCTCAAGGAAGGATGATATATGCTCAAAGCCAATAAAATTCATACGTTTACAAATACCAAAACTAATAATTTACATTTGGAATCATGAATCTAATTTTCAAGATAGCTAAAATTCCCAGTTAATATGCGGATACCACAAAATTGAATATACTTAAATAGCAAAATTATATCATACGCAGATAAGAAAGTTGCAGTTTTTTTCTGATTTTTCATGACAAGAAACAAGAAAGTCATTCGAGGCTTAAATATTCTACATTATTTATTGCTCGAAGCCTATCGTTAAATTTATCTATAACTAACTAATCAGTATTTTTGCTCACTAACGTAAATATACCAACTTTTGACAGCATTGAGACAGGCAATAGTGGGAACGATGCCTTTCAGGGTGTAGCAAATACAGGGATAATCATTGGTGAACACCTAAAATGGACAGAACACATAGCTTATCCCACAAAGAAAGTTCTTTATTTGACTCCTAAATTTTATATATAGAGAGAATTTATGTGTTCTGAGCTAACCATATTAGTTTACAAATCACTGGAAGAAATCCTTGATTCAATGGGCTTTCAAGAGCAACTTACAACCCTTGCTAATCCTAATCATTCAAACCTTCATTCTAAAAGTAACATTGAAAAGGAATACATTTTATCCAACCAGATTATTGTATAGTGCAGACATTTGTATACACATTGTGTTTGTTCACAAAAATAAAAAGTTGAAAAGATTCGTTGACGACCATCATCAAACGAGAGCCAATCTAAACAAATAACAAAAAACTATAAATCTGAAATTTGTAGATTATCTTGATCCCAGAACTCCCTAATTATATAAGTACCATGAGAAATAAAGACGTATTATACAAAACTTCAAGTTATTTCCTCTCGAAGAAAACGGAAATTATCAATTTCAGGGTCAATGTCTTCATCGATATTCTCATCAATGTTTTATTCAGATTAATCTTAGACAGTAGCATTGTCCAGTCTTTCAACCAATACTCGGCTTTAGAAGAATTTCATTTTTATATATTTTTTTTTTCTGAATGGACAACAAAATAAGTAGATCTTGTCCGACTCTATTCGCATTCGTCGATTCCATTGCCGTTTCTCTTGCGCGTTGAAGAAGAGAGTATCTGCAACTCAGCCAGCTAAGTAGGTGTTATCAATATAAGCTGCCTTCAACTTTCCTATTGAATATCTCAAAAACTTATTTCCATTGTCTTCGTTTGCCACATATCTGTCTGGTTTTGAAATGGGCTTCAAATCATTTTATGCAATCATTTCTGGACGAGCATGTTTCGATCTGCGTAGTCTCTAAGAGTTTTCTGATTCCAGAGTATCATTATCACTGGGATAACAATTAAAGACACCACTGACATGAGAATTATATAGCTAGATAAGCCTATTCTGCACCCACAACTTCTTCCACGATTGCTCACCCAGTCAGCGGTGGCCGGTCGCTGTTGTGGACCAGCTCTTATCAGAAGTTTTTGTCTACGATTCCGTTTGTTCTCTGTATTCCTTCGCCTTTGCCGCTAGAAATAGTGCGAGACTTGATGGATGCTTAGTCGCGATGCAGGTCTATCCAGGGAAGTAGCGTTTTAGTCACTCACATTAAACATGTTTTCATGTTTGTCTCGAGGACATCTTTTTATTAGAGTTACTTCGGCCACAGGAACAAGTCGGTTGGAGAGTATCCTCGCAAGAATATTTCCGGCTGTAGAAGGCAGTGATATTCCTCGGTGATTTCTAAACTGTGCTTTGTCGCCTTTCTAATGACAATAGAGGTGTCACGCAGATCTGTGAAAATCTTTCCACTACCTATTCAATATTTTGGCAATAAACATATGTTTTCGTTCCATCATCCCTCAGCCGCTCACTTTGAAAAGCTCAACAGCAACTTTTCCTGAATCAGCAGCTTTGATATTCTTCAGTTGCTTGATAGCTTTTTCAAACTCTCGTATGGACCGAACATTACTGAGATGCTTATAAATTGGTTTTTGAGGCACTTTGTTGAAGACGTCATCATCCAAATGGTCTTTCCATCAAGAGCTAATAAAAACTAGATATTTGAGTAGCTGAGTTCAATTTCAAGATGTTAGGGGATTAGGACTTTTTGTAGAGGAACTATATAGGTATTGATTTCGTTGTGCTGCAGAAGGTATTGTCAGATGCTGCTAAAGTATTCAATTCGGTTGAATTCGTTATGCACTCCATTACTTTCTGGTGCTTCAGGTATTGACATTTTAGATTTGAAGATATATGGCGGAATAGGACGGAACATATCCCTCCCTGCATTCCAGACACCAACCAAGGAGATAAAAGACTTAAAAATACCAAATGCGATTGTGGCGCAACGTCGTCAAGAGCTGAGTGTTTCTCAACCCTCGGTGAAGATGCGCACCCGAAATAATAACAACCAAACATTATATAATTATCTGTCTATAACGTTCTACGTCTTCCGATTCTCGATCTCCAACCATTTCTGTCAATCCAGGCTTCCTTCTCCAAGCCTCTGTCTCTCATTTCTCCATCTACTCCACTTCTCCAGTTTCTGCCACGTGTTCTTGCTGATTTGCTTGAATATTTTCGTATCTCTGTCATTATTTGTGCATGTCCGAGCCAAATGACTAATCATTGTTTGTCTCCGTTATCTGCTTTGAGTGTCTCACGTCTATAATTTCTCTGATTCTCTGGTTAGTAATTGTTTCCATTTTTGACCTGCCTGTCGGCTCTCCTCCAAAAGTTCATGTCAGTTGCTTCCAGCATTTTTGCGGTTCTGATGTCTTTCAGTGTACAGACCTCTGAACTAAATATATGTGACTATGTCTTTTAAGATGGTGTTGGAAATATATCTAAAAGGTTAATATCGGGGCTGTTGGTAGCCATCTAAGAGTGTCATTTTTCCCAACTCAAAACTCATAGGTATTTGTTCAGAAACTCGGTAACTAATCCTATATTATGTATTGCAGCAGAGGAAGATTTTTCCAATTGAATATCGTAAAAAAAAAATATCTCTCGCCCAAAAGAATTTTCAGTAGCCCTGTAATGTTTATTTTATTCTGTTAAACATCTTTGCACTTTTTAAATTTCACTTGACAAAGCCTCATAAGTTAAACATATTTTTTTTATTTACGATATGCCTAATAAGTAGGTAAGTAATTTCTGTGCAATATTCCTATCTCATAACATTTTGATTGCCTGTCAGTTGTATCAGTAAAAGTATGAATGATATTGATATTTTTGTAAAGTATGTTTCCCTTTTCCGGAATAACCTTACCAGTTTGAAGCTCCAATTGACCATTTCTGACTTGTCGGTCAAGCATTTTGCCGATTTTGAATGTTTCAGTTTTCAGCTGGTTAGGACTCCAAATTCAATAGTCGTTCGTTTTTAGTGAGTGTACTACGAACTGAGCCAGACATCTAAAATCTAACAGTTCAGAGTTGCAAGACAAAAGAAGCCTCAGAGCCTGCCTACTGCAATTTTGACACAGTAACTTATTTTTTGTATATGGCAATCCTGGGGATGTTATTTTGCTGATTAAACTATAGGTATTCTTTCTTTTATCAGAGTAATAAGAAAAGTGTATGGAATTATTTCATAGGGACAATCGATATCGGGATGTAAATCCACACTAATATAACTAACTACCCAAACAATCAGTTAATTAATAAATTTAGAATTGTAAGAAAATGTAAAAGAATCAAATTCCTGATATATCAAAAGTTTTTGTAGTAAGTTTGGAGCTTTTGTACTTCAAAATAGAAATTCCATGAAAAAACAGTACCTATAGGGAACCAGCTAATTTAAGTTTTTTTTTATATAATTTTTGCTGCTTTTCCCTACTCCCTAAACTTAATCATCACGTATACAATATGTGTTCGCCAATAACATATTGAAAAAATTGATTGGGTCACAACATAAAAATAATTCTAAAAGATCTTATAATTTTATAATTCTACTGAAGTTTTGATTGACATTGGTGTGTATTGCTAAAATCTTTGAAGTGCTCAAGCTTTCAGGGAACAATGACACTTCAATAAACAATTCACAGCAACGAAAAAATTCACACGGAAATAATAAAAATTCTATTAAGTTTTAAAGACAAAATAAATAATTAATTTGGTGTAAAGCCCAAAGTGGGATGTAATATATCCATATTATCTGGGGCAATAATATTATATAACTGGTTATATCCGTTCAACAGTTTGCTTTTGCTATTTGGAATGCTCCCCATTGTAGAGGCTCAAATCAGACGTTGGTTATTAATCGTCATTAGGTATAGCTATTTTATCCGCTATTAGTCGTGAAGTGTTACATTCGAACGTGTCTACTCGTAAGAATAATTAACGTGAGATATTAGGTATCTAAAAAAAATGACGTTTGGATTAATGTGCTATAGACCAAACTATTTTCGAGACCGTTTGGTTTAGTTGAACCATGTGACTTTACAAAACGTTTTTGGGCGATTATTATTAGATGCATAATCACAGAGGGTTACTTAAAAATTAATTAGTATTCGTAGGCATGGACAGCCTTTATAGATTCAGTGGTCTATAGAGCACCAATATTTGTCCTTAGAAATTTTTAATTGTCCGTCAATCAAGAATCATGAATCTTTAATCGAATCAGGCTTTACCTATAAAAACGAGCTACTAATAAGAACGCAGGGTGTTCCGACCAAAACAAGTAATCTCTATACATTATCCTTTTTACTGATTTCTTTTTAATATCAATATAGGTACTTGAAAAACTCTTGCTTGGAGAAAATCATTCGGTTTTCCCTCGAAAGTTGAACTATGCCCTATACTCTCTAAAAAAAATTCATGTGGAACTAATTACAAATACAAATCAAGTTACTCATGTTACCGCACCATATTCAAAATAACCTGACAGGTAGTTAGACTGCTTCAAAGCTAATGGATTCTCATAAACACAAAATTGCGGAATTTTGCCTTTTTGTGACGTTGACGAACAATACATTGAATTGATGTCAAATGCCACAATATTGCAAATTGCATCAGTTAGCAAAGTTAAGCAACTTTGGTATAAGCCATATACCTCAGTCTCGCCTGACTACTTCCAGGTCTTTGATTTAATTAACCACTACGTTCAAAAAAGCTTCATTTGGGGCCTTGGAAAAATTTCGCTGCCAGAAGTTTTTGGTTGATATTTTTTTGACAGTGGCAGAGCGTGAAAGTGGTTCCTCGGGAGGAATGGTTGGTGTCTAATGGAGTTTCTCAAAAATTTATCGTCGGACCAGTTTTATTCTTGGCATATAATTTCGACATATCTGGAAACAGCAATTTAAATGTGAAATCATACTATTGATAGACCGCATCGTTGTTATCTTGAGGAATAACGTTAAGATGTTGACTGCTTTTGATCGAGAAGCTCCATTCGATTGCTAGGGGAACATATCCTGAAAAATGATACAAGAAAAAAGGTTTTGCGAGGTCTCTAGATACTGAAATTTTGCTTTCTCTCCTTACCTGGATATACATATTCTTAACCGCTTGGAGACTGTCCAGAATGCTTTTTTTTGTGTTCGTTATCAAGTTGTTGCGTTTCGACGGCACTATTTATTCAAATGAAGAGCTGATATTTCTTGCATCAAGATCATTTCACCGTGTCTCACGACCAACTTACACTATTTTTTTTTGTTTGGATGGTTTTCTTGTTCTAGAATACTTCATTGCAATAATTGCATCTCGACCTCAGGTTAGAATATCGTTAGTGTAAGTAGAGTTTATCGGGAAAACTTCGCCATTACCATTTTGTGATATGTGTGTGTACGTACCTAAACGTCGATTCCATTTAGAATGTGCATTGTTCAACAAATACTTATTTTTATCAATATTATTTCAAAACTGAAACTAAATCCCTCTCAATGTTGTCTATAATAAATCAAACTTTTTTTCGAAGAAGTTTTAAATATGAAAGTAGAAATGGTAGAATAACTTAGACAGTGTTATTTTTTCAGGTTTGGAATGAGCTGACACTGCCGCTTAACCTGTCAGTAAGTCCACCTTACTACCAAGCCCGAAAATGACCAACCGGAAAGAATCGGAAACTCACGATTGTCTGAAGAACACATTTCATCTTAATCGACATGAAGAAATAGAACTTCCCCCACTAACAAGTGTTGTGAACTCTATAAATCAAATTCAGTACATTAAAAGCAGAGACTTACCCGAAAGAGGAACGTGGGGTAGTAAATTAGATTTTATTTTATCTGTAGTGGGCTTAGCCATAGGGTTAGGAAATGTCTGGCGATTTCCTTACTTATGTTATAAAAATGGCGGCGGTGCCTTTTTGGTGCCATATTTTATTACTCTAATCTTGGCGGGGATTCCCATGTTCTTTATGGAATTGGCTTTAGGACAAATGATGACCATCGGGGGTCTTGGTGTTTTCAAAATTGCTCCCATATTTAAAGGTAACGACTCATTTAAATTATATCACCTTAATAATATAACAATTTGATGAATAATACAGGCATTGGATATGCGGCCGCGGTTATGTCTTGCTGGATGAACATCTATTACATCGTAATTTTGGCATGGGCTATCTTTTATTTTTTCATGTCTCTTCGATCAGGTAAGTACGAGCTTATTGATAGTAATGAAAAACATCAAGTACCTAATACAAAATATAAAATTGTAGATGTTCCCTGGAGAACTTGTAATAACTACTGGAATACTAAATTCTGCGTCAATCCCTACGACAGGGGAGGTTTAACCTGCTGGGACCAGTATAATTCATTTAACAGTACTTTAACAAAAGTTTGTGCTATTAACAAATACAATGTGACGGTAAGCGAACTGACGGACCCTGTGAAGGAGTTTTGGGAGTAAGATTATTCCGTTATTTTCCAGAATATATAAATCTTATTGTCATCATTTCAGGCGAAGAGCGCTTCAAATTACTGATGGAATTGACCATATCGGTTCTATCAGATGGGAATTAGCTGGAACTTTACTTTTGGTCTGGATTATATGTTATTTTTGTATCTGGAAGGGAGTGAAGTGGACTGGTAAAGTGGTGTACTTCACTGCACTGTTTCCCTACGTTCTTCTTACCATTTTACTTATAAGAGGAGTTACTCTACCAGGTGCTATGGAAGGGATTAAGTTTTACGTTATGCCAAACATTAACAAACTCCAAGAATCTCAAGTATGGATTGATGCTGTTACTCAGATTTTCTTTTCTTATGGACTTGGCCTTGGAACATTAGTAGCTCTAGGAAGCTACAATAAATTTACCAATAATGTTTACAAGTAAAGCATTACTTAGAATTACTTTCCATAATTACAACGTGAATTATATTTTAGGGATGCTCTAATTGTATGTGCTGTTAATTCCAGTACAAGCATGTTTGCTGGCTTTGTGATTTTCTCCGTAGTTGGTTTTATGGCACATGAACAACAAAAACCAGTAGCTGAAGTAGCTGCATCAGGGCCTGGGCTAGCTTTTCTGGCATATCCTTCAGCAGTATTACAACTTCCAGGATCGCCTCTCTGGGCATGCCTATTTTTCCTCATGATTTTGCTCATAGGCCTCGATTCGCAGTTTTGCACCATGGAAGGATTTGTTACTGCTATCGTTGACGAATGGCCCAAACAACTAAGGAAGAGAAAGGAATTATTCATTGCTCTTGTATGCTTTATATCTTATTTGGTTGGATTATCATGTATCTCACAGGTACGACTAATGGGCTATTCTCATTATGGCGGCAGCCATGTGCTGGAAATCTCCCGTACACCCATGATTGATCATTATTTAATAGGCCTTTTGCATACATTTTTATTATTACCTGATATAATTTTTTAAATGCGTTTCAAAATATGATTGATAGCCGTGCACAATATTTTTTTTTCCAATTATCTGGCGTTTTTTAAATTTGACGTCATATGGAGCATGACTGCCTGACGTTTAACATCTGTGTACCCTAAGGAAAATTCTAGCAGATGCCAAGTGGCCCGCTCCTGAGAATAATCCTGTAGTATCAAAATCATCAATGTGGCAAATATATTCGTGTGTTTACATATAAGATTCTAATGTTAATCCGAATGATCTCACGGATGGTGGTGTATGTTTGGTTGCTGTTATTGCATGTGTGCATCCGTTGGTTCTCCACTTCCAGATGCCAGTCAACAACCGAGGAAGAAGAAAACTTGGAAAACTAAATGCGAATTTGGCGAAGCTCGTCAAGAATCGAATTTTCTCTTCTCAGCGCTTGCTGGAGAACCAAAGGATGGACATTCGTGCATTTTTTGATAATGAGTTTTAGAAAAAAAAACTCATGTATCAAAAGACTTATCAGATATCTCAAACAGACAGGACCGTGTCCATTTTTGAGGAAAAGCGATTCAACGCAACGATAATAGAACAACTATATTGTTGTAATGGTTAAAAGTAGTACCTATATCGTAAATAAGACAAGCCACTGTCCATTGGAAGCAGCGAAGCTCAGCAATCTCTTAAAATCAACATGTTTTTTTTTCAATATAAGTACAACATTATATAAAATAAAACAAAGGTTACTGAAGAAGATTCACCAAATATGAAAAAAGATAGGTACAGAAACAAGAGGAAGATAATATATGGTATGTCAAGAAGAGAGAATTTCGAAATCAAGGATACCTACTACACAGACCAATGCTTAATGAAGAAAAGAACATTATTTTCAAAAGCCATAAAGGAATGGAAAAAAGTGAAAAGTTGCTGATCGGGGAAGAGGAGGATGTTGACATAGCACCAATAATCTCTAATTGCCACAGATAGGCGGAGTTTGAAATTTCGATATGACATACATCTCTGTGTCATTTTTACTATTACCCCCATCTCACAGAATTCCATATGTCTTGGCGAAAATAGTTCATACTTCGCTTCATCCCCTCTACCGTCCGCCTGTGCTGCTTTCTTCTCAGGATCTATAGCCATTTATTCAACACAAAAAGTGTACCTATTTTTAAATCGTTTGTGGCCGCTCGTGGGTTAATAACCAGGGGGGACATTTTGGTTTAATTATTATAATTTTTTTTTTACAATCTTTTTTTAACACAAATTATATATTTCAATAATTTAAGTTCTTCTAATATTGCATCAGTTAAATGTGTTTTGCTTCAAATTCATTTTTAGTTATTATTGGTAGCCCACTTTTCGTTTTTCCAAGATTCAAGCCGGCGCCGGCGTCATAATTCAGCGTTCCAGCTGACTAAGGCAAATATCTCCTCAACAACACTCATCTTGTTTCAATAAAAACCAATTTTACTATTTCGCAAAAATCAGTCAATCAAAATAATTATCATTTACAACAATCATAAATATATCAATTGGGGTGGCCTGCACTATTATTTTTGATAGAAAACTTTATTTTACTGGATTTTACTACGCGCGCCTGGCGCGCTGTTGCTGTTGAAGCGAAACACGTTGGGCCGTCGACCATATTAGTGATATAGGAGTAAAGTTGACTCTCACTCTCGCTCACAAAATTCGTAATATGTTGTCTCTGTTCTTTTTACACGCATTTTTCCATAAACCACTTGCACTGTGCAGGGTCAATTTCGGCAGGATTATTTATTAGATTTTTTTCTAATATTGCAGCAAATGTAGACTGCTGTGAATTTTATGAGACCAAATTATTTTTATTAAAATTATGATATTGATCAGAACGGTATGAATTATGAAATACGGAGGAGAAAACTTATTTTTCGACTCTTTTCAGAAACAATAACAAAAAAGATTCCAAGAAAATGGAAAAGCAGCATAACGATCCCATTATTCAAATTGGCCAAAAACAATTCGAGGCATTTCTCGCGGAATAATGTTTAAGGGTGGCAACACCACCCCATGCATATGCGCACATGTGGAGAACAACAATGTTTTCCGAGAAATCAGATCCCCTATCAATGCAATAATGTTCATTGTTAAACCAATATAATGAAAATCCATAGAATATAACATTTTAAAAACCTGCGTATATGTGCTCTATCAACATGACCGAAGTATGCAAATGAGTCCGTTTAACAAGCATCATCAGAATGATGCGAGAGAGAGAGGGCCGCGCGTGAACCAGATATCAATAAAGCTCATTTACAAATTTAATAGTTATTGGTGATACATTAAATCAAATGAAAAAGTACGATTATGGGCAAAAAAGTTTAAAATCCATGTGAAACAGCATGCTGCAAAATGGGAAACAGTAACATCAATGCTGTTTGGTGCGCTGATAATGTGGTACTTATTACTGACTCAGAAAAATACCTATGGAGACTACTCTACTCCCTTAATCAAACAGCGACAAAGGAAGTGAAATAACAGTAAATAACACATCAATTAGAGTTATCATAGCATTAGTAGAGAAAAAAAAAGTCGAAGACCCGGCAAAGGAAGCGAACATTTGAAATTGAAATATTAAAAAGCATTCACGGAAAAACATTACACGACAGAATCAGCAACGAGGAGCTTGGACAAGAATTAGTAAGATGGGTAAGATAACGGAGAAAATATCTACTGGAATAAACACATGGACAGAATGGACGACAAGAGAAGCGGGCAAGAAACGGGGAATAATAGAACAACCCCGCCAGCGAAAGTAGATCACCAAACCGATGGATAGAATATTGGACATGGAAGAAGATGATATTTTTTCATTAGTAAAATTGCATCAAAAAGTTTATTTTATTTATTAGTTAAATAATTTTCGGAGCTTCGAAATGGGTTGCAAAGATAATATATTTCATATCAGTAGAGTATCGTTAAACTTGTCTCATTTTTAAAAATTTAATTTTTTCTCGACAAACAATACCGTTGCATATAGTGAATTTCTATTTTATTTCACAATAATAAAAAACATTCCGTCCCACCAGTACATATTTGGATTCCCCAAACCTAATTTGCAGAGTAATCTCCAACCTATTTTCTCTTATTAGGGGCTTCCCAGACATTTACTTTCAATCCATTATGCGATACTCATGTTATGGTATCTTACTTCGAAGATATTGTGTAATATTTTTCTTTTAGGGTGGAATGTACGTTTTCCAGATTCTAGATTCATACGCCGTCAGTGGTTTCAGCTTATTATTTTTAATATTTTTCGAATGCATTGCTATTTCTTGGGCATTTGGCGTGAACAGATTCTATGATGGCATAAAAGAAATGATTGGCTATTACCCAATGTCTTGGTGGAAATTTTGCTGGACAATTTCGACTCCAGTAATTTGTTTGGTAAGCACAATATTTAAAATTTTAAACCTAGTTAATAAATATAATTTATTTTAAGGGTGTATTTATTTTTAATCTAATTCAATGGACCCCTGTGAAATATCTCAATTACGAATTTCCTCTGTGGGCGCACTTGTTCGGATGGTTTACTGCTCTCACTTCCATGCTGTGTATTCCTGGTTACATGGTTTATGCATGGGTAACAACTCCTGGGGATAGACCAACGGTAAGTAGGTATACAAATATAGCTTCTCCAAAGAGAACAAACAATGACATGTCAGTTTCTTGAAACACTGAGTGCTTGGAGCATTTCCCATCTTTTTTCCTTTTGATGAGGAGAACAGGGATAAAATAACAATACAGCAGCTCCGGGCGTCTAGTCGAATTTTATATTACATGATGACATTACAAAGTTATAGGAAAATATTGCTAGGACATACCTACGTTCAAAAAATCATTGCCATTTTTTATATACGTTTTTTTGAAGACCCGTTATAACTAACATGAATTTCAGTTTAGAACCATTGCTTGATTTTGCTTGGAAAATAGTTAAATAAACAATCCCCTAATAAAAACTCGAGACCGCGATACGGTCAAGAGCTTTTATTTAAAAATTATTGTACATGAAACTATTCAAAAACCATATCATGCAAAACATATTTGGATAGCTTAATACATTTAAATTTATAGGTGGAATGGTAGACGACTAGATTAGTTTTGTTCGGACTTAAACGAATGCGCAAGCGCAGTTCAATTCAGACCTGATTCTAAAATAAGTCCGAACAAACCTATTATTTCTTGAATAATGAAAATTAAAGCCAACTACAACAAATTTTATTTATTATGAAATGTCAAAATTCTGTTAAAAAAGGTTAAACAAAATTTAGTCGCGATTCTAGGTTCTAGAGATTTAATCATACTTATTTAAACGAAATTCTTTCGAAAAATGGCGTTGTCTCTGATTGGTCTATTTCATAATAAGAGAAAAACATAATCAATTAATGCCATCAGACATTTCAACTAAAGTTTCTTTTCCAGAAATGGCGATTATTGATCAGGATAGACGATGATGTGAAAACAATAAGAAATAAAATGCAAACGCAATCCCTTGGATCCCCAATTTAGCTTCTTGAAACACTTTATGACCGATTGTGATTTTTACGCAGAATTCCACTAATATATTATTTTAAGTACTGCTTTTTTATTAAGTATTATGCATACAAAGAGGCAGCTCACACACATTTTAATACATAAATAGGAATAGAATTTATAGATTAATCAATTTGTTAGCTCTAGTCTTCTTATGTCCTCGGAGCGTAGTTACCATCATCAATAAATAGGTTATAATAAGTTAACTAGAGCTAAATGATTCGTATTTTATTGGACAATAAAAGGTTTGTAGCTTATAACTTTAAAATAATAATGTATAGTGTAAAAAATTAGGTTTTCTTAAGCTATTTTTAATTTATGGTAAAATTCGATATCGATACCTAGTTAAGATTTTTTTTAGTTTAAATTTAAGTTTAATAGTACCTCTAGTTTGTATCTATGCATAGACTTTTTAAATGTGTTTATGTAGATTTTCTACCCGAATTTTAGCTTGTCATCATTATCATTAATTTTTTGGATATTGTTAAATATTTTTCGTTTGATTGAGTAGTGTGAACAATGTGCCGACATATTCTGATAATTTATCATCTAATTGAATAAATACTCAAACTTGTACATTTTTTCAATATATACCAATTTTCCTATAGAAATAATAACGTATTTTAATTTTCGATCGAATTTTGAGTTGGTTGTCCTGTTCAAATTTTGAAAAAACCTCCAAAATAAGGCAAATTAAACAAAAATCCGTGACTTATCTATGAATTTTTTCTTCTAATAGTAGGTACATCCAATGTTTGGGCTAGTCAGTACAATCATCTTGCACATTATTATACAACAAGACTAGAGTCCGCGTCAAGAGTAAAGAGTACGGTGTCGTCATATGCGCACAAACCCAATTTTGAAGACTAACCGAACTATCGTATTGATGGGTGCTGCTGCCGAACGCCAAGCACGTGGTTCATTGTCGTACGGCCAGCAGGCATATTTATTTGGTTTATTTTCTATCCATGTTTTGTCTAAAAAGATACCCTGCTGCTGGTTTCAGCTCACGACCGAGGTCACGCCAAAAGGCGGTTACACACGGACGTGGATGTCTTGATACATATACGTGCATACATCAACGTGCAAACAACAACGTGCATTTCGCGTTTGTACAGACGGTCGCACAAAACTGCAGTCTTGCTATTCTTGCTACAGTATTCCGAGTGTGCATACAAAATTTCTAGCGATTCCACATTCAAAAACGCGACGATATTTTGCATACACATTGATGTTTTTGTTTGCGCGTTCATGTATGTACGTACATGTTTTCAGACATCCACGTCCGTGTGTAACCGCCTAAACAGCGAGAGAGACGAGGGAGAGAGATGCGACCCGCTTCGCGCAGCTTTCCGTGTCGTCACCGTATTCTTTACTGCTGACGCGGACTCTACGCATAGCGCAAAACTGGGAAATCTGAAAACTATGCCGATATCACAGTTGAATTTCGCTTGCCCAAAATTCCCAGATTCTGAATTTAGTGAGCGAGCCTAAGCGGGTTTTGAAGATATTTAAGCGCTGCGATACTTTTCACTGAAAATGCGGTGTTGGCATATTTCAGCAACTAGTAGAGATAGAATTCTGAAAATTTGGAATCTTATCAAATTTGGCACGCCCTATGCCCAATTCATTGCAATAAAAATGAATAAGGCATTCTATTTAAGATAACAAAAAGACTGCGTGTAGCGCAAAACTGGGAAATCTGACAACATTGCCGATAGCGCTGTTCAATTCCGTATGCCCAAAAACTGTCAGATTCCGAAATGTGTGAACGCGGCTGAAGCGGTTCTGAACATATTTAAGCGTTGCAGTACTTTCTACTACTGTATAGGGTGTTCCATTCAAAACATTGATCTTTCCGTCAATATTTCGAAATCGGGGCCAAATGGAAAAAAACTGAGAACGTCATTGGATTTTGCCTAAAAAAAGTGCCTTCACGTTAATCAATTATTTTCACAGACAAAAAAGTTATAAAGCTTTCACAGTATTTATTGCTCAAAATCGAGAAACGCCCTCTAGCGACAAAACGATTCAAGACATCAAAATGCGATTTGCACCAATGAAGTTTTCATGAAATTTGAGCCTCGCTTAGAAATTGACGTTTGCTATCAAAAGTGTCCAAATTGGAAAACCCTGAACATTTCAATAAACAGAAAATAATAAAAATACCTATTCAAAATAAAAATAAAACAAATTTATTTGATGGAAACAGAGCAATCGGTCTCGCGAGAAGGCTGTTACCCACTTCCGAGAATAGACACCCAGCTTAGTTGGAACAACGGCATTGAAAACATGGTATGGGCGATGCGTTCTGACAGTTTGCAAACTGTCAGCAACTCTCGTGAGAACAGACCTATCGCACTTCAGACACCAAATTATCACGGATTCCGGGTTCACTAAAACTCACTCCACAAACAGTAGCAACTCCTAATGAACAAAACTGACTTCATAGAAATTTACTTATTACTCATCGGAACGTATACACCAAATAATCTCGTATTCGATCTGACTACAACAATCTCATTTCAACTGAACCCAACAAAGCTAATCTTATTTTGACTCACTCTATCTGTGTAACCGCCCACTATTTATAGCAGACAGTGTAGGTACCTACTCGGGATTTATCTAGAAAAACCTGGAGCCCTACTCAAATAGAATTCCTCGAATAGTCGCGCCAGGCGTAAACAACTCGGTTCCCAGAATTCTAATCCTGGTCGGGTTATCAATACAAAAGCGCCAAACACACTCGTAATGATAATAGCTCATACGATTTCGTATGGCTTATGACCTAGGTACGTTACTATTACATTTTGTTGTTTCTACGAGCGTGCGGGAAACTACGATTTTGCGCGCTGCTACTGATGTGGAATAAATCCTCGAATAAATCTATTTTAATATGGTCGGGCCGCTACAGGAGAAACAAGCCGGTTGCCCATATACTTTTAACCAATTGAGGTGTCTCACATAAATAGAAAAAGAGAGCTTAATTGTAATAAATACAAGTTAGAAAGAAATAAAAAATGACATGCGCGCGCAACTCGTGGCTGCAGTGTAGCCAGATTGTATTGTTATAGAACAAATGTAGACGATAAAAATCGAACATTATAACATTAAAGAAGTGATATATTGTTAAATGCTTTACAACGCCTTAAATCAGACAAAAGAAGAGCTTTAAAGTGTATATTAACATCGTTTGCACTTTTATTTTTATAAATGTTTCATCCGGCAACATCGCACAATGAAATTGCAATGAAATATGTCAAGTATAATCTAAAATAACCTTAAACGACACTGCGGTAAGTTCAAGTAAGGCCAGAGTTTCATGCATCCGTTTTCCGACGAAATATGTCCGAAAAACCTTCTATTTTGACATATTTTTATACGATTATGTCAGAATAGAATGTTTTTCGGACATCTTTCGTCGGAAAAACGGATGCATGGAACTCCAGCTTAAGGCCGGAGTTTCATGCATCCGTTTTCCGACGAAATATGTCCGAAAAATTTTCTCTTTTGACATACTTTAATACGATTATGTCAGAATAGAATGTTTTTCGGACATCTTCCACCACGCCAAAGTACCAGTGATGACGTAGGCAGCGTCGTTCCAAAACCGAAGTGTGTGGTAGAAAACCCTCCTGTTTCATCGTAGTGTATGGGGCCCTTTAACTTTTATTCTCCACAGCAAAAAGTATAAATATCCGCAATATTTTCGCACCCTGTCAAGCAGGGCCGGATCTACGAATTTTTCGAGGGGGGGCAAAGATGTGAATTGCCGCCCCCTGTTAAATATTATTTTTTATGTATATAGTCACAAATGAGGTGTTGAATTTCACAATTTATTTATATGTAGCAGTAGCAGCTCGTGGTCTATACTGGAAGGGGTTCACACCTAAAGTGATCCAGTAGTTGAAGCCCAGCTCGTGGGATCCAGTAGTTGTAGCGCACCACAGGTGCCACCAAAGGCAGGAACTATTTTCGGGTGCCACGCCCAAAGACGTATTTCAAGCCTCCAAAAAAAATTTATTGGAATATCAAAGATTCATTAAAAAAACTTAATTTCTTTTAGCTCTCAATATTTGAGTCCTTTTATCTGAGGGATGGTAGCGCAGAATACATAGCTGTGGCCGGAGCCGGATTCAATGTTGTACTGTTGTACAACAGAAGGCGATTGATTATTCATTTATGACATGATCATGATATTTTTGAATTTATTGTATTTATTTGTCTGCGACCACATCAAAATTAGAAGCTTATGCCAATATTGCGCATACGCATCTTATCTTATCTTATTATATTACACATCTTCATACTATCGGACAGCCAAGCTGCCTTAAAAGCCTTAAGAGGGGCGTTTAAATAAAATGTCATTTACAGACCTTCACAAATTTCTGTTCAATTACAAATTTAGACCGCTTTTCAGTGAAATGAAGATATGTTCATAACAATAATAGTTTGGAGTATAAGTTGAAGCATTTTTGGTTGCAAAATTCGCAGTCTAATAAATAGTAAAATTATCACCAATTTTGTTGACAACGGTATGCAAATTTTGGTCACGGATTTAAATGAAAAAGGGATAAACATATAGAGAAGCACATCAACGTCATCAACAATAAATTTCCAAAGTTTCGGATCATAAAATGCTGGAATAAATGAAAAGAACAGAATTTCCGTTAATTTATGAGTTTTTGTTCCAAAATTAATCAAAATCTGTAAATAAGTCAATCACTTACAGGGAATGTGCACATTTGTGACTAAAAAATATTTAATGTATGTCATAAAGCCCAAAAATGGCGCGCTGGCTCCTATCTGACGCCCCTCTTAAGGGCTTTCAAATGCACGTCAAAACTAGTCTGGGAGTGTAAACAGACCCTAAAAACACTAGCGACACATAACCAGGTAACGCTGATGTGGCTTCCTGGTCATTGAGGCATAGAAGGAAACGAAGAAGCAGGTGGCCTCGCAAAAGAAGGAGCTTCAACACCATACCATAGACCAGAGCCCTACTGTGGCTTAATGAAAAGCCACATCATGAAGAACTCAACAAATGGGAAAAAGACCAACTGTCATCATATTGAAGGCACACTCCGGGACACAGACAGTCAAAAAGCTTTATTACCCTTTCAGCAAAAAGAGCTAAACAGCTCCTAAACATGAACAGACCAGACATCAGATTGGTGGTAAGACTGTTCACAGGACACTATGCCTGGTAAAATACTATTTGAGGTTAATGGGCAGAGCAGAAGACGATCTCTGCAGATTCTGCTCAGACGCAATAGAGATCGCAGAGCACCCAATTCTGCAAGAGGCTCGAATCCCTCGAGGGGGCAACACTGTCACCAGAAGAAGTGGGCCAATTGACACCCAGGAAAATAGCTTCCTTCGGCAGATGTCTACGTTTCCTGGAGACAACCTAAGGCGTAGAGTCATGTACAAAATATCTGCAAAGGTAGCAGTGCTGAGCGGCTGAAAAGCCGAAACGACTCCCCCACAATCTATAATCTACGTGATCGAACGTCAAAGCTCTATTTCTTCCGGAGAGGGCAGCATAATACAGGGAACCTTGAGTAAGGTTACTTTGGGTTGGTCGGCTGTTCTATCAGAAGATGTGTTACAAGTTGGCACAATGTTAGATAATGATTTTTTTTAAAAAAAAATCGCTAGATATGTATGTTTTATGAAAAAAAGTTAGGCAGTGTCTTCTCGTTTTGCCGCCCCCTCAAGATGCGAAGGGGGGCGCGCGCCCCCCTGTTCGCCCGCCCCTAGATCCGGCCCTGCTGTCAAATTTAAATATATTCAACCAATAGAAAAAAATCCCCAGAATGAAAATCCGCGATTGGAGGTTATGAGTACTAGGCTGAAGTCGGCACGTGAACCGAATCCGAAATGAATTGAAAATGTGACGTCACTTCTCCATTCATTTCAGAAGTTCACTTTTAGTTACATGTCAACATATAACCGCCCTTAGGGCGGGTATTATAAAACTACTTTGAGAGTTAACTTAAAGTTAACTTCTGGAATTACATGTAATTCAAAAAGTTAACTTCAAGTTAACTGTCAAAGCAGTTTTATAATACCCGCCCTTAGTATTATTACTACCGAACCGAACGAGCTGTTTTGATGTCGCACACTTCAGTAGTTGAATTTCCTTCACACCTAGAAGGAGCTCCGGGGCTTTAAGCGCCTATTCCTTTCGAGAAGTGTTTGTTGTAACTGAAGTGCTCAACCCCGAACAAAACCATTTAAATGCACGAAAAACAGCGCATCTGTTCCTTTCAAACAGGGTCAACTAACACCGGAGCGAGTAGCTCTAGTGTTCTAAACTCTTGGAAGGAATAACAATAAAGGAATACAACTAAAGTCTCGAGTATAAGGTAACTCGGTCATTTTTTTTTTACCGACAAATGTCAAAATTGTTACCTCTCCTGGCTGGTGCTCACTCGGAGCGGAAACGGAATAACTCGGATTGTACGAAGCTAGCAAGTCGGGCCCATCGGCGGTCTCTGAAGCACTCGAGCACTACGGAAGCGCTCCGCAGTTTATAGCGATCCGCAGTATCATGACGGAAACAGCGTCTGCTGTTCTCATAGAAATCACAAATCAGTCAGAGCGAATTTCATAGGTTGAAAATAGACAATCAGAAAACTGGTTGTTAGCGATTTGCGCCAATCAAAAACGCTCTGACTGGTTTGTGGGTTCTGTGAGAACAGACCTGAAGTGTTATCTCGCGTCTCAAATGTTTTAAAAAGTTTTTCAAAACTGGTTTAAAACAGTGTCACATGACGTCATAACTGCTCGTCTCGACGTGTAAAAATGGTTTAAAAACGTGGATTGGATTGTATTTCGAAACGGTTTGAACCAATTTTGATGTGACGACATGGGTTCATTGCGAGAATATACTGTTTCAAACCTGTTTTGAACCAGTTTCAAAAAAGTGAACGCTAGAAAACAGTTCTGTAACGTTCTACGTTCTACCCTTAGCCGCATGACATTTTTGAATGGCTGAGCGACTCCGATTGACTCGCACCTTTCAAGCGTCACGTTCTTTTTAGCAGGTGCGTTCGATTCCCGGAGCTCTCCTTTTTCCTGGATCCTTACCACGATACTTGGGGCTTTCGACTCCATGCTGATGTCATACATGGAGAACTTGGATTTCATAAAGTGTTCTGTTTGGGAGTTACTCCGAATGACTCCGAACAAATAGCTCCGGAAAAGAACGCAAGTTCAGGTAAGTTCCGATTAGAATTCAACAGATTCGACTTTAGTGGTTTCTCATCAATAAATTTCTAATAGAATGAAAAATGTGAAGAAAAAATGCAAACTTTAACAAATTATTATGCAGCCGACCGGCCAGAGTAGGAGATAGTAGGTCTGTTTCTGCAGAAATCACAAACCAGTCAGAGTGAATTTTATTGGTTGAAACTAGTTTTCTGACTGTTTCTGACTGTTTTCAACCAATGAAATTCGCTCTGACTGGTTTATGATTTCTGCAGAAACACACCTAGAGTATTCGCTTCTTAAGTTGATGGACCGGGTTTGATTCCCGGCAAGGTGCACGGTTGTATTTTTGGGAGTTTATACAGAGTTTATCGCAGGATGGTTGAGGGAGCGATGCTAAACTAGAAATTTTCCTTAACCACATTTTGATTTGGCTAGATAACTTATATAGATGCTTAAGGACGTATCCGCCTATAGAACATAACAATTAATCATTATGGGCATTAAGGAATAAAAATTCTTGAGCAAGCTGGTTGGTTTATTTGATCTGTGAACCAGATACCAATCTAAATAATATTTTTGATCATCAAATTACTTCGGGTATAGAAAGCGGACCCTCCGATATCACCCCTGTGGAGTGCGTTTAGAAATGGAGTGTGAAGGTAGAGTAGTTGTCTGAGTGTTCTGACGTCATCACTTGGAGTGCACTCTGAGTGTGCTATTTCTGAACGTATTGTGGCGTCGCGGTAAATGTCATGAATAACGATGCAAGTTCAACAATACAATTTAAGGGCGGGTATTATAAAACTGCTTTAACAGTTAACTTGAAGTTAACTTTTTGAATTACATGTAATTCCAGAAGTTAACTTTAAGTTAACTCTCAAAGTAGTTTTATAATACCCGCCCTAAAAATGGCAGTGAGAAGTTCATGTATTATGTTCTTATCAAAAGAGGTCCTGCTACAACATCCTTCATCTGAAGAAAGTGCTGCAGATAGTGAAATCACTAACCATTTGTATGTTGAATAATTACAGAACCGCCGTCAACAAGGGACTCGTTATTCTCTAAAACAACGGCAAAGTCAACATTGTTGATATTTTACCCATATTTTTTGACTCTATCTTAGAGGACTTCATCATCATAATGAAAATAACCCTAAAATCAAGTCAAACTCGGTAAAAACCGCGAAGCGTTTTTCAACCCAGTCCCTGAGTGGGGTAATTTGGGCGCACTCTGGGCACGTCAACTCTCGATTTCTGAACGATTCCAGCGTAACGCTCCGAGTGAGCACCTGTTAATTTATGAACGGTTTAGAGTCACTCTCACACCCAGAGTGCTATTTCTAAACGCAACCCTGTTATTTCGAAGTTGAAAATTTTTCGAGAAAATCCCTGAAACACGTCAACAATAATTTGAAGGGGGATGAGTCTTTATCCAAAATTCACCTCCCCCCTTTCAATCCCCCAGCCTGCAGAGCCACCACCTAGAAAATCTTAAATGGGAAGGGGGTGGTAAGTTTTAAAATGAACACCATGTATATATAGGTCTGTTCCAACACGTCAAAAACCGTCCCATAAAACGGCTTCCAGACCACTGATGTGTACATGAATTTCGGTTTCTACGCACAAATTTTAGGTTCTGCGCAGAATCATCACGCTATATTTTGCGGTTTTCTTCTGTGTTGGTTGTAACAAAACTATTTACATTTCCGAACGGCTGGTGTGCACACTAGCTGGGTTTGGATTGACCAAGCGGAGCTGGAGTAGAGTTGGATTGGCGTTTTTATCACGTGACCAAAAAGCTTTTGGAGTTGATTGGTGAAACCGAACGGCCTGGGTGCATTTGGAGGAAATAAATGTTTTTCTACGTCTCTTCTAAGTTTTCTATGGTATTTGGTGCCTCTTTAATTTTGAAAGGACGTTTAATTCGGATGCTTGTCTGGAGAGGGCAAAAATAGGATAGATGACACCAAATCACGAAATCGAACACACTGCGCATGCCCGCTTTAACGCAGCCATCCTGAATTTTTGACATTACGCTGGACGTTTGCTTTTTCTTGTTTTTTCTGATATATGATAGAAAAATCACAGAAAGCCAAAGGAAAAGGACTACAACAACAAATTAGTAAAGTTTAATTACAACCTGGCAAAAAAGAAACAAAATATTTGGGTTAGAAAATGTTCTATGCACTATGCGGGATGCTACGCCAAAATTGGCGTAGAATTGACGTTCATTCCGATTGCGCTTATCACGTCCGTGGGAACTCGCCCTCAATAGTTGTATTCCTTTCAAGAGTTTGAAACACTCGAGCTACTCGCTCCGGTGTTAGTCGCCCCCGATACAACTAGAGTCAGCTCTTTTGACAGACACTTTCTTCCCGAACGCATCTGGAGTACTCTTTCTCAAAGCTTTGTTTTGTTTTCACTCAGAACTAGTTCCGAATCATTCTGCACATGCGCATGTTATAAAGTGCGTCTTTGTTTTTTCAGAATCGTAATCGAATGGTGTTGACAGGGTTTTGGTTTATTTAAAACTACATAAGAACAATTCTGGGATTGTTCTAGAGCGGTTCTCTCAGTTCTTGCTCTGAAGGAGCAACATTTTTGGAATTTTATGATTTGCAGGTGTTTTGGTTTTTTTGGTTCCGAATCGGTTCGGAATTAGTGTTGGAACAGTTCTCCACTCTTTTTTTGCGCAAGCAGTTCTGGGCAATCCCAGAACCGTTCCAAATTGCGAACCAAAACAAAGCTATGACACCCGAACGAATCGGAAGTGTTTACTGCACTTTGGAGTGCGTTCGAAAAAGGGTTAAATTTTACTCAAGGGTAAGAGTGGGTATATGGTCACGTGGTCAGAGGAGTAAATTTTTTCTGGTGTGTTTTCGAACGCACTGGTATATAATTATAACCTAACATATTTACATAACATTTAAGCTGGAGTTTCATGCATCCGTTTTTCCGACGAAAGATGTCCGAAAAACATTCTATTCTGACATAATCGTATAAAAATATGTCAAAATAGAAGATTTTTCGGACATATTTCGTCGGAAAACGGATGCATGAAACTCCGGCCTTAAGCCTAGTACTCATAACTGCGAAATTCGCATTTTTTTGACATTGATTCGACAACTTGACGTTTGATACACGCATTAAACGTCAAATTGTCAACGCAATGTCAAAAAAATGCGAATTTCGCAGTTATGAGTACTAGGCTTTAGGCCCAGTGTTCTGTGCATTCCATTCGGTTTGTGCCTATTATCAACAACAACTTCCGAGAAATGGAAAATGGAACAGATAAATCTGACTAAGGGCGGGTATTATAAAACTACTTTGAGAGTTAACTTAAAGTTAACTTCTGGAATAACATGTAATTCAAAAAGGGTATTATAAAACTACCTTGAGAGTTAACTTAAAGTTAACTTCTGGAATTACATGTAATTCAAAAAGTTAACTTCAAGTTAACTGTCAAAGCAGTTTTATAATACCCGCCCTAAGGGTGGGTATTATAAAACTACCTTGAGAGTTAACTTAAAGTTAACTTCTGGAATTGCATGTAATTCAAAAAGTTAACTTCAAGTTAACTGTCAGAGCAGTTTTATAATACCCCCTTGAATTACATGTAATTCGAAAAGTTAACTTCAAGTTAACTGTCAAAGCAGTTTTATAATACCCGCCTCAAGGGCATGTAATTCCAGAAGTTAACTTTAAGTTAACTCTCAAAGTAGTTTTATAATACCCGCCCTAAATATGAAACTAGTAGATGTGAGGCGATTTTCAGCCTGGAATGATTATTATTTGGTTATAACCAATGTATTTCCGCCGTCACGGTTTTAACCAAAGTAGGGGAAGTGTCACGTCACATATCAGCTGATTTGCTTTTGGTATTTACCACTTATAACCGATTATAACCCAGCTTTGGACTTGGGTTAATCTTTTGGTTACAGCGCTTTTTGATGTTATTGTTATTATTTTTGGAATTTGTATTGGTGTTTTGTGATTTTGTAGTTGCGTTATGTAGCCTGGCACAATGAAAGAAGTATACATTCACTCACTCACTGCAATTCACCATGTTTAGATCGAGGTTTAGATCATCCCCAAAGAAAATCTGTTCGATAAACGAGACTAACGAGAGATTCAGCTCCATTTTTTGTACCTAAACAAAAAACTATTGTTGAAACGAAAAAACAAATAAGAATAATAAACATAATCCTACACTGCTATAACCAAATCATTTCAGCGGTCGGTTCCTTGGGTTATGATTCTTAAATGATGGGGGGCTATGACGTCACACTTGGCTGTCAAAGTTGTCAACCAAAAGAATAACCACGGTATTTACCCATGTATTTACCGATAAATAATCATTCCAGGCTGAAAATTGCCTTTAAATAATTGAAAAACTGACAAGAATGGCAGGAGTAAAATTTACCCAGCGGCTGAGTTGGTTAAGGGCGGGTATTATAAAACTACTTTGAGAGTTAACTTAAAGTTAACTTCTGGAATTACATGTAATTCAAAAAGTTAACTTCAAGTTAACTGTCAAAGCAGTTTTATAATACCCGCCCTAAGAAAGAGTGCACTCTGTGTAGCATCCCGGATATTTTCGAACTAGCGTGAAAGTCAACCAAAGTTTATACCAATTCATTTTCGAATGGCTGGTGTGCACTCGGTGTGACGCCCAGACTGATTTCGAACGCACTCTAGAGTTTATCGAAGTCATCCCGAACTCACCTACTGGGTCGAGTTCAGAAATAAGGCACAGGGTGCGAGTGCGATTTTATGGGTGTGCCTGAATTGACAATTGGCCATTGGGCCCATAGCACCGTCTAGCATTTTTGAACAGCTAGGGCGTCGCACAGGTGTCACACTCACACTGGGTGTGTCATTCCTGAACTCGCCCCTGGATAACGCCCGGTGGTTTTCGAACGTACCCTCAAGCGATGGCGGCTGTCGAGGTCAAAAACGTCAACATTTAAAATTATCTGTTTATTTCATGTTTGTTTGCCTCCATGGCTTGACTTATATTTCTTTAAAAATTAAAAGTGCTCAAAATCTTCACCAAAAACATTATATATCTACAAAAATCTTGTGACAAACAAAAAAACGGAATAAATACAAAATCTGTATTCAAAATGTTTAGCCAAGAACCCATTTAAGAAGAACATTGAGGTTATTTATAGCAAATCGCGATTCGATACACCAGGGTAAGTTGATTGTTCTTTGGGTTGAGTTTTGTGCATTCCCGATTTATCAGTGCTTAGTGTGCAGTCTTCTAAAGTCGCTTCAGGCAAAACCGGTAAGCGATAAATTTGGTGATAAAATATTTCAATAGCAAGATAAGCCAGTATTATTCCAACAGCATTTATTACCTGGAAGTCAATTTTTCATGCTATAAACCATTAACTTCATGCATCAAGGCAATAGCTAACTAAGAAAGGGCACGTTTTCTCGAGTATTCATTTTGAATGCAGGTACCGAGGCTGTGACGCAAAAGCCGCCATTGTATTTACTTCGAGGTTCACTTTTATTGAAACTTTTTCATTCTGCCTTTTTCAGAGATGGCTGAACAGACGCCCCTTGGAACCACTAAATCGGACCTGTATCAAGCAGTTACATCTCTATTATACGCTGCTCTACAACCTGATAGTGAGATTCAAAAAGACATAAATGTGAGGCTACAACGTATTGAAGTTATTGAAGGTGAGTCATAAAACCTTTAGATAGGTAGCTACTTCTTATAATAATAACAAATAAGGAAGAAATCCTATACCTACCAAATAATTTAGCTAGGTATGTAACTAATCATAAAAAATAGTTAGTGTCAAGTGGTAAGAAGCAGGGTAAAAGGAGTAAACTTGTAGATATTGAAAACATTCTGGTGGTGAAACACATTAGTGCACCACATACGTAGTTTCTTACAAGCGGCATTCTCAACGTTAAAGTCAGCCATTTTTAGACCATTTTCGATATGAAAATTTGCAGATTATTTATTATTTTTTTTAGAAATGTCCGAGGAAATGTCTATAAGGAACCCCGAACTAATATTATGGGATTTTGGTTCCCAGTCAAATGTGATGATTCAATTTAAATTATGTGCTATTGTGCTCACCAAACTATTTTTTTGGTTTTGGACGATAAAATTATTAAAACTAAACAATATTTCAACATAAATAAATGCTTTCAGTTATGAGCTGTACATCTACATCTAAATGATTTTGTATAGGTACAGGTTGTAATGCAAGGTCGTTTTTATTTAAATTTTTTGGGTCGATCATATGTAGGTACCCAGTTAATCATTTTAAAATATATATTTTTTTTATTTATGGAAAATTACTAATATTTGAAAGATCGTTGCAGTTTTCAGCTGTATTCTTGGCTGTATTTGACTTTATTTACTTATCATTCAGATATCAACAGCCAGGGGCTAATTACAGACACCCACTTAAGACTAACAGTAACATAAAGCTTAACATTACACTTTAAAGAAAGTAAAGATATTAAACATTTTTACTAAAACTAAACAATACATAATTAAAATGGTTGGTTGAAATTAATTTTGTACACAACACAAACGCCCTAAATCTCGTCACACAGTTTACTATCAGTTAGTTTTTTTAAATTTTTTAAGATTTATTATGTCTATGTCAATATCTGAAGCATACCAATTAAAAACTGAACACATTCTAAATATAGGTGAGTTCTTGTACAGATTGGTTCTGGGAAACGCTAAATAGGAACTGTTTGAATTCCGAGAATTAATTTGTATCTCAAAAGGTAACTGGCCAAGGATATCAGGACCATCTATTTCACCCTTCAGCAACCTAAACACTGTGCAAAGGATTATTTTGAATCTTCTTTTCTCCAATGAAACTCTTCCAAAGACACGCAACAAATACTCATTATTATAACCTTTCTGTGGGTAGAATTCATATTTTCTATAATAAACAGATTTTCGAAATTTCCTTTTGTAGGGTATAGGATGGATAATCACAATAAAACACTATAATGATGATTTCAACTCGGAGTCGTTGTTTAATTTCCTTTAAATTATAAATTTCTACTAAAGGATATCTCGGGACTTTACTCCATAAAAAACATAACATTAATTGCCGTAACTAAGGACTCAACTATTCTGACATAACAAAAAATGCCTAACCTATGCCGGTAAAACAGAACACTAATATGGCTCCTAATTACAGGAAACTGTAATTTGGTGACTTAATTTGAAATTGATTACTATAAATTCAAATTTTTTTCAAATTCAAAAACAGCTTTATTGTCATAAAAAAAAAGATTAAAACATCTCATTGACAAAGCAGAATTAAAAACTAAAAAAAAATACCTAAAACATAATATAATGCTGACTTGTAAAACAATATTAAAAACACCGATAAGTCGACAATTTATTTAAAATTTTTAGATTTTGTGTATTTTGTATTAAAATACTAATTTTATCTTATTTTATATAAAGATTATTATTTTTAGTACAATTTATTATACAAACCTTGTAAATATATTCTAAATCTCTCTAGTGCATTAACGATGGCAAGCATCTCTAATTCATAACTGTGCATTTTTGATTCAGATTCTGTGGTCCTCTTACTAAAATAAAAAATAGGTTGAAATAGATTATTTTTTTGCCTTTGTAGCAAAATTGCACCATAACCAACAGAACTTGCATCACAGTGCAATTCGGTCTCTAAATTGGGAGAAAATATTGCCAAAACTGGCGCTTCAATTAATTTTGACTTTAAAACATTAAAAGCTTGCAATTGACTTGGACCAAATTCAAAAATTCTATCTTTTCTTAAGAGGTCATAAAGAGGCTTGGCTAATAAACTGTTGTACTTTTCTCGTACTAGTAGGAATCGGATAATCCAATAGAGCTTGGACATTTTGAGGGTTTGGTCTAAGTCCATTACTGTCGATAATGTAACCTAAGTAAAGAATTTCAGATTGTAAAAATGAGCATTTGCTAATTCTCAATTCGAGTAAATTTTGAGTAAGCAATGCAAAAACTTCAGAAAGAATTTGCAAGTGAGTGTCTAAATCGGTAGTAGCAATCAGAATATCGTCGAGATAAATCAAAATCTTATTTTGTCTTATTAAATCTTTAAAAATCTTGTTAATAAATCTCATAAAAACTGATGGAGAATTAGTTAGACCAAAAGGCATTTTTAAATATTCATACTGTCCTAGGGGACAAATAAAACTAGTAAATTTTATAGAATCTTTAGCGACGGTAACTTGATGAAAAGAATTTTTAAGATCTAAAGTAGTGAAGTAAGTTTTATTTTTCAACAAATCTAATTGGTCATCTATCAAAGGAATTGGATAATTATCTTTAACAATGATATTGTTAATTGCTCTAAAATCTACACATAAACGTTTAGTACCATTCTTCTTATTAACCAAAACTATGGGACTACAGTAAGGGGAATCACTCTCTCTAATAATTTGTTTCTCAAGAAGATCATCAATAATATTTTGAAGTTGTAACTTTTCATCATAGGCTAGTTTTCTAGGACGGTAAGAAATTGTTTAATCATTTTTGACACAAATTTTCATTTCAAAATCTATTTGTGGTTTTAAGGGTCTTGGGGCAGTTAAATATTCATCAACAAACAGGGTTTCTACTTCGTTAAAGGTTTCTGGAGGCAAATTTGGATTGACATTTAATTCTTCTACTTTCAATTCGTTTTCATCTAAATAATCTACATGCATTATTTCAGTAATAAAATTGGCATCACCGTCTGGAATTTTGTCATTAGAATTATTGCTCTCGATAATTTTTTCAATTTTAACAGTATCGCTCAAGGTTATTTTTAAATCAGGTGTTGCCAAAAAATCTCTGCCCAAGATGGATGCATATGACATTGTGGTCTCAGTTACAACATAAAACTTAACATAAACTGCAATATCATTTATCATAATATTTGTTTGAAAAATGCCCAAAACATCCACCTTAGTACCATTAATGCCAGTGAAATCATAATTATTATCGCTAAAATTTTTGTCATAAAAAGGTACATATTTTTCTTTGATTAAACTGATAGGACTACCAGAATCAATTAGGGCAGCTAAACTATATTTACATTCACAATTATCGTCTTTAATTAATGAATAATTAAAAGAGACTACATAGGGATTACCTTGTTGTACCATATGCGTAGATCTATGTGCCTTTTCAGGACAGTCTGTAAATCTATGCCCCATCTTTCCACACGTGAAGCAGGAGCCTTTTTCCCTTTTTGGTTTACTGCATGAAGAAGCATAATGCCCCGCGTGATTGCAATTATAACATTTTGAATTTCCTGTCTCATTTTTGACTGCTACTCTGCTTGGAGCATTACTAACATTCACTGCACTCACAGGAATAAATGGTTTGGGTCGTTCACCAACCGTATGTCGTTGTCTTCTTTCATTATTTAGTCTATCGAAGGAGATTAGGTCACGATAAACATCATCTATATGGACATGGTTCTTCGTCATTATCATGGATGCTAGTTCACGAGAAGTTAACCCAATTGCAACTTGCTCCTTTTGTTCTTCGAAACTTAAATTCAGTGATTTACAGAGACGAACTTTATGAACTCATGAAAATAAGCACTTATATCTTCTTTTGCCCTTTGTACCCTGGTGGTCATGGTTTTCCATAAGTGTGTTAAATTTTCTTCGTGTACCAATGTATTACGGAACTGCTGTCTAAAGTCATCCCAATTATGTATAATGTTTTGTCTGGATTGGTACCAAGCTTTAGCTGCTCCCAATAAATGTGTTCGAGCAGTTTCTAATTTAAATTCTGATGGCCATTTATGTAAAGCTGCAGTGCTTTCGATGCTGTCCAACCACTCTTGGCTTTTCGATAAGTTCTCAGCATTAAATGTCAAAATAGATTTAGAAAAATCTGGAATAATGTGGTAACTTCGGTCAGTATTGTTACTGCTAACATTGACTTAGGGGGACTGGTTATTAGTATTTTGTTGCAACATTTGTAGCATAGTTGCATTTTGTTGCATCAGGCAATTCATTGAATTAATCAGGGCATTTACATCAACTACTTGCGGTTGTGGACGTATTTGAGGTGGGTTTCCCATTCGTCTACGAGCAAATTCTTCGAATTCCTCACCATCAACGTCTTCACCATTACTGTCCGCCATTTTTCAGCCAGAATATTCCATAACCTCAAAACACCACACGCGTTACTCTAATCGAATCCCACTTCTGAAAACTGTAGGGTATAGGATGGATAATCACAATAAAACACTATAATGATGATTTCAACTCGGATTAATTTCCTTTAAATTATAAATTTCTACTAAAGGATATCTCGGGACTTTACTACATAAAAAACATAACATTAATTGCCGTAACTAAGGACTCAGCTATTCTGACATAACAAAAAATGCCTAACCTATGCCGGTAAAACAGAACACTAATATGGCTCCTAATTACAGGAAACTGTAATTTGGTGACGTAATTTGAAATTGATTACTATACTTTGCACCCCCTCAATAATCGTAATCCATACAGACTTTGTCAAATACAGGCTGTCTATAGGTATTTCTTGAAAGTTAGCTGCAAATGAAAAACTTTATCCAAATTCAAATTCTTGATGAAATGTTCTTTATAAAAAAAATACCTCTGACGCTAGGCGAGTTCGGCGAGGCCTCAGATCGTCTGCATGTCAATTTTTTGTTCGGTTTATGCCAGCGAGCTTTTCAGGATCCAACATTGATACCCAGTCTAAGCTCCAAACTGGGAAAGTTGAAAATGTTCCTTGTTATCGACGTAAAGTCTGTAATAAAGCCTATTTTTGTCACCATTTCAAATT
This sequence comes from Ceutorhynchus assimilis, assembly GCA_917834065.1. NCBI lineage: Eukaryota > Metazoa > Arthropoda > Insecta > Coleoptera > Curculionidae > Ceutorhynchus > Ceutorhynchus assimilis. The sequence continues at coordinate 15,677,811 of OU892277.1, read as the reverse complement.
GTTTCCGGGAAAAAATGGTTTTAACATTTTGTGTTATTTACCATGAATGAAATTTGAAAATGTTTGGAAAAGTCCTTGGAAAAGTCTAAGGATTTTTTCTATTTTTTAATTTCCAAGAAATTGTTTCGCATAAGTTTGGATAGAATTATTTTTTTTTTTCGGTTTATAGCGTCCTACGCCTTCCGGTTCCCAGTCTCCAGCCCCTTCTGTCTTCCCAATCTCCTGGATGTAAGTTGCGCTCCGACATGGCTCTTTCTATTCCTCCGAACCATGTTGCATTAGGTCTTCCTCGTTTCCTTCTTTCGTGGGGTGTCCATTTCATTACTAATTTAGGAAGCCGTTCGTCATTCATTCTTTCTATGTGACCATACCATGTCAGTTGTCTTTTTTGTATTTCGTCTATTATTGTTTTTTCTACTTGCATGATTTCTCTTATTCTTTCGTTTGTTATTCTTTGCATTCTCGATTTTCCTGCAGATCTTCTCCAAAAGTCCATTTCGAGTGACATGAGTCGTCTTTCTAGGTTTTTCGTTAATTGCCACGTTTCGCATCCATATAAGATTATGCTTTGGAATATAGTGTTATATATGAGCTGTTTTCTGTCACGTGATATATGATTTGACCATAGAATCGAGTTTAGACATCCAATTACCCTTTTTCCTTTTACTATCCTTGCTTCGATCTCGGCTTCTGTTCTGACTGTCTTATCTATTTGTGTTCCTAGATAGGTATATTTGTCGCATGCGGATATTTCAACATTATTGTCTAAAGTTAGGTTTTCCGAGCTCTGGCCGATGCACAAGTATTTGGTTTTTGATTTGTTCACTGATAGGCCCCATTTTTCATATTCGGTAAGAAGTCTTGTTGTCATAAATTCTAGGTCTTCTTTATCCTGGGCTATCACCACCTGGTCGTCTGCAATATGGAGTGTATATAGAGTCTTTTCGTTATTCAGTTGTATGCCCATACCACTACATGATCTTCTCCACTTTCTTAGTGTTTCATTTAAATAGATTTTGAAAAGTGTGGGAGATAAACAACAGCCTTGACGTAGACCTTGAGTTATGGAGAAGCTATCGGACAGAGTAGATCCTATTTTTATTCTTGATGATGCCTGGTGATACAGCTGTTTTATTGTTTTTATTGCAGTATTATTTATTTGAGTGTTTTCCATCACTTGCCAAAGTTTTTGGACAGGAACTGTGTCATAAGCCTTTGTAAGGTCAACGAAGAGCACGTGGACATCTCTGTTTGTAGCAGTTTTTTTCTCATTGAGCTGCATAAGGCTAAATATATGATCAATACAAGATCGTCCGGCACGAAAACCCGCTTGTTCCTCTATTTCCTGAGGGCCATATTCTTGTTCTATTATGTCTCTAATTAATCGACCAAAAAGCCTACTCATTGTACTTGTGACCGAGATACATCTATAATTAGAGCTGGTGGGATTTGCTCTCCATTTATGTATCTACCTATCATACTTTTATAATTTAAGTAACTAGTATAGTATATCTATTGTTTTTACTTATTTATACTTTCTATATATTGTACATTGTAAACTGTAAAATGGCGAAAATCTATCTATCTATCTATCTAGTAAACAGTTCTTTCAGGTAAATAAGAAGTTTTTGGGAGCCGTTTTTCAGAAGCTCTGCCGGTATTCCTTCCGGTCCTGGTGCCTTATTATTCTTCATGTGTTTTATCGCTTTTATTAACATGCTTTTGTTGATCTCAATGTACTCTCCTTCGACAATGTAAGGCGCTTCTGGATCGATTAAATATTCTTCCCTGTCTTCTTTTAATGCCGTTTCATAGTGTTTTTTCCACTGACCCATTTGTATTGGCTGTATGTTGGTTTTGGTAGATATGTCCTTTCTTAGAGAACGAATTAGGTTCCAAGCCTCCGAAGATCTGGTCCCGCCCATGTAACATTCGACTTCTTTGCATTTTCTTTCCCAGGTTTCATTCTTATTGGTTTGAATTAGATTCTTGAATTCACGTAGGTGTCGTTTGTATGTATTGTAATCGTTATCATCCTTTGTAGCTAACCATTTATTATAATATGCTTGTTGTTTAATATTCTTCTGTTCTTCTAATTGGGCACTCCATGTCAGATAATGGTTTTTCCGGGCATTTGTGTCCTCGTACCCTAAAGCTTCCGCTGCTGCTTTATGAATAGATTGGGTAACATGTTCATATAATTCGGATGTTTCGGCTGTCAGATAGTGGTCATTTAGTTTTTGGTCTATACGATTCTGGATTGTTATTCTTGGCTCTCGTAATCCTTCTATTTTATATCTACTCTGATCTATTTTGTCGGTATGGTCGGAGGTATTAATATCTTGCGTGTCTCTATTAAATTTGATTCGGGTTTTTGTTGCAAGCAGGTAGTGGTCGGAGCTGCATTCGATTCCCCTATAGACTCTTGTATCTCTGATTTGCCAATTCGTTTCTTGTTTTATAATTACATAATCAATGATACTTTTAAGACCTCTCGTATCTTGATGCCATGTGTATCTATGAATGTCTTTATGGTTGAAAAACCCATTCAGGATTTTGAGTTTGTATTGTTCGCAGAGCTCTATAAGTCTAAGGCCATTATTGTTTTGCGTTTCCTCTCCATACCTCCCAACTATGTCACTTTCCCGAGATCTTCCCGCTCTTGCATTTAGATCTCCTAGCAATATCAATTCCCTCTGATTCCCGAGTGATAGAATTGAGGAGAGAATATTGGGGAGTAATTGAACAGACATCGAATCAGCCTGGATCCGAGCCCTGATCTACCCCTCTAGCTCCTCTGATAAGGCTGATACCCGCAAAAATTAATTTTCTTCTGATATTTATTTTTCAGGAAGGTACTAGGTATAAAAAATATTTGATACAAAAACTAAAAAGCGTCTTTATAAAGGATACATATATCAACTAATTTTTATGGAGTATTTGTTAATTTTGGTTGAATTAAAGCGTTCTAGACCCTTCATTCTCACTCATGAAGTTTATTATTCCTTAAAGTCATAACCATGAAATACTGCCTATTTTTGAATTTGGTTTGTAATGATAATAAAATCGAGAATTAAATATAACTCACGTACTCGTTTTGTACGTATGTATGTAACAATGTAGATATCATATTGGAATTGAGAATTGGTTTATATAGCCATCAGAAACCCCACAATCGACGAAGAATAGAATATAAGATAATCATACTTGGTTTCGAGTAATTGCCTATGCTATGATGATCATATTTTTTCACTATGAATGCTATGATGAACAACCTAGTAGCTAAGTCGCTGGTCGCTGATAGTATCTTGTACGCCTCGATTGCTTGCTTTGGATTTGCAGTTTTACTTGCTTCTGTTCTCCGAAGGACTACTCTGTTTCACAGAGACCTACCAGTTCACAATAATTGAAACATCTTGTTTTTATTGTATTATGTTTAATGAATGGGTATATTTCATGTTTATTACAAACTTCACATATTGATTAATACCTAATGCGGCGATGACCAATTTTATTCTAAAAACCTAAAAGTGAAAGTAAATAACAGCATTTTAGGCTCTCTCACACACACACACATGCATGCGAAGAGTTGAGACAAGCAAGAAGGGTTCTTTACCTATTCTGTGATTGGCCGACTCTACGACGCATGAAATTCCGGGAAGACGGCTGCTGGCCGCATTGAAACAAGAAATATATCGCGCTGCGAGCGAAAGGACTGAAACACAATATGCAACAATATTCGATATTCGTTGCAATGATGTGAGATGCAAAATTGTAACAAAATCAAATCAATGTGATGGAGTCACTCACATAAACATACCTAGCTTAGTCATAATATGACACATTTTTTGTATCTTAGTATTTTTATGTTCCGCAATTTTGAAATAACTCGAGTTTTTTTTTTTTTTTTACGGATATGCGCACTCGCAAGGAAATGTCCTATCACGCTCGAGAAGCGGCAAGTGCGCGGAAATGTCGGTGTATGTTGGTCTTGAAACGGTTCAGGTTGTAACCTGCAGGGAAAACCGTCGCAGGGAGTTTATTCCACAGCGATGCTGTTCTCCAGAGATATGAATTCTGATATAATGAGGTTCTTGGTGCCTCTAGTTTGACAGTAAATTCATGGTTACCGTCTGTTTGACGGGTTCGCCTGGTAGGCGCTACTCTCGGTGGAATCATACGTGCCAACTCTTCAGAGCATTTTCCGTTATAGTACCTGTAGAAGAGAGATAAATCGCCCACAGATCTGCGATGTTCGAGACCATCCAAGTTACGAGTAAGTGCGGGGTCATTGATCAGCTTGATAGCTCGTTTTTGCACGGTGTTCAAAAGCATTAAGGTATGTTTGGGTGCTGCACTCCATATATGTGAGCAGTACTCCATAGTTGGTCGAATCTGGGCTTTGTAGAGTGTCAGCAATTGGCTTGGTGTGTACAGATGTCTTGTACGAAATAGCACCCCCAGCTTATGGGACGCCCTTTTAGCAATATCTGCCACGTGATTGTGCCAAGACATGTTGGTCTCTGCAGTAACCCCCAAGATGTTCAACTGACTCTGTAATGTGACAGCACTTCCAGATAGCATGATGTTTGGCTCACCGGTGCTGTTCTTTTTTGAAAACAGAGCTGCTTGGGTTTTCTGTGCGTTGAGCTGTACAAGGTTTTTGTTACCCCAGTCCTCTATTATCTCCAGGTCGTTATTTATCTGCGATATTTGAGTTAGTCTAAGATGATGGAATTCACATGCGGAAAGACCTGTGGGTGGTATGAGTGAGGAGACTACATTGCCATCGTCTGCAAAGCAATAAAGTGGATTTACTGTTTTATCTATGAGGTCATTTATGTAAATCAGAAAAAGAGTTGGCGAAAGGATTGCTCCCTGTGGCACACCAGCATTTATTTGGTAAGAGTTGGAGTTCTGGCCATCCAGTGCAACATAAATGGATCTGTCCTTTAGGTAACTTTCAAACCAAGTGCAAAGTTTCGGCGATAATCCCATTGCTTTGAGCTTGTTGAGCAGATTTTCATGCCAAACTTTGTCGGATGCTTTAGATATATCTAAGGCAATTGTTCTTGTTTCACCCCGCAACTCAATCGCTTTTTGCCATAAGTGAGTGACGTATGTAAGTAAATCGCCAGTTGACCTATATTTTCGAAATCCGTATTGCTTATCGTTGATAATTTTGTACTTTTCCAAGTACTTGGTTAGGTGATTGTTCACAACTCTTTCCATTACTTTTGATATTGCCGGAAGTAGAGCAATTGGTCTATAGTTTAACGGATCTGTCTTTTTTCCTTTCTTTGGAATGGGTTGTACTGCGGCAGACTTCCATGATGATGGATATACTCCTTGCCTGTAAGACAAATTGAATAATTTTGCGAAAGTTGGGGTGAGTTCGTTGGCGCAATTTTTGAGTACTATTGCGGGAATGCCATCCGGACCCATTGCTTTGTTTGTATCTAGCTTTTTAAGGGGTTTTCGTATTTCTCTGTGACAAAAGGGTACCTCTGGCATACTATGGGAAACCCTTTCAATGAACGGTGGAGTTTTTCCGTTTGGCACTGTTAGGTTGGAGTTGGAGGAAAACATTTGGGCCATCATATTGGCTTTTTCCTCTGATGTTGTGGCTAAGTGATTATTTTTATCTGTAAGTGGTGGTATGGATGACTTGGTGAAGTTCGATCCAACAGCTTTTGCAAGAGACCAAAAGGACTTAGAACTACTTGGACAATTCAGCAACCTGTTTTTTATTCTTTGATTGTATGTTTCTTTAGTGGAGTCAATAGTAATTTTGCAATTATTTCTGGCTTCTATAAATTCTGTGTGGTTTTGAGCGGTTTGTTGTCGTTTCCAAAGGTTATATGCTCTGTGTTTTTTCTGTACAGCCGTTTGACACTGGCTGTTGAACCAAGGTTTTGCATTAGCTCTACGTTTAGTTGTATGTGGGATATATGCATCCATTCCAGATAAGATTACTTGTGTTATTTCATTACAGCAAATAGTGGGATCAGCTGTTTTAAAGCAAACCTCTTGCCATGGAAAATCCAGGTAAAACTGTTTTAGGTCATTCCATTTTGCCGATTTATAGTGCCACATTTTACGAGGAAGTGGTTGTTGGCTTGGTGGGATGAGCATTTCGCACTTTGAAGAGGACCTGCATACATATCAGGATGGGCTTCATCACTATCTATCTAGGTAAGGGAACTACATAATATTATAACCAAAATAACAAAAAATGTGTTTTAAAAAGACATTCTTATTTTCCTATGCATCACTAGATAGATTTTCATACGAATTTTTCTTATATACTTTTTTTCATACAAGGTACATTATCGAGGCCAGGTATATGTCTTAATGCAAAAAATGCTGTAGGACTACTTTTTCTATCTGATTCATTTACAATCTGTTTCATTCCGTTTTGTTAGTATAAAAGACCTCAAATAACCCAACCACCCTAGGGCATTTTTTCTTTAAATTCAGGCAATGAATCTATAGGTTCTGAGCCTATGTTAGCCCTTTCACACCTTTATAATCATAGACCTCTTTAAGTCGTTTACAGGTTTCCCTTTCCTGGGCAATCGGAATCAAGTTTATCTTGATCCTCTACATCAGGGATCGGATTACGAACGTCCGACTACATGTTTTTATGTTTTTCTCGGAATAGCGATTAAGAATATACTCGAAACGAGACAACTCGAACCGAAAACGTACCGAAGCTTTCGACTACACCTCAGTTGGCGGTATCGTGTTTTGTCCTTCTTGCACACAATTGTTTTGGTCGGTTTCCTTGTTATGCCAATGCGTTTCTTTTTGCTTTTTTTGCGTCACGTTTTTCTTGTGTTTCTGTCGTTCGTAACTCAATTTTTACCATATTATTATAATGTATTTATATATATGCCAGCTTCCACCCTTAAGTGCAATTCATTCACGAATTGCGGAGACCCAGACCACTCCTGGTCAGTCCACTGTCAAGAATTTGGCGAATTCGCTAAATTTCATATCAAGGGAGCGGAAAAATTGGAATTGGTTTATTTTTTTTCGAAATTTAGGACAGCGCATGCGTATTCCAAGAATTATTTTGTCCTCTGCTACTTCGATTGTTGTGCTTTGCCGTGTGTTTTCTTTATCGTAATATTTTCTATGGTAGCTTTTTCTCAACGTCTCATTTCTTGGACTGAATTATAATGCTCCTAGCTGTTTTTTTTGTAGGGACTGTAGGTTCCTATTTTCATAGGTACCAATCGTCCGAATGGTTCTTCGAATTCTTCCATTATTCCTCTTTTAAAAAAATAAATGAGCAGCGTGGGAGTGTATTTACAGCCAAAAAAAAATTTAATTTTCTCTCGATTCATAACATATTTTCTTGCGAAATGCAAAGGGCTGAAAAACGCCGACATTTCCACAACGAAATTCGCAATGCGTGATTCGCATCTATATGAACTACGCTTTTATGGACGAGTCGGGGTAGCCATCAGACGAGACCACAGCCACCAGAGGGATTTGTAAACTTTAGCATAGCAAAAAAACAAAATAAATAAATAGATGTAAAAAGACATAAGTGATATCGCCCAAACGATTGGTAAACGAATACGAAGTGTGTTCGTAATCAACTTTTCCATACGGTTCGAGTTTGCCTTCGACTCGAAAACGATACGGTTCGGACCGTCGTAATCCGACCCCAGGTCATCGTCTCAACGGGGTAGGCGATTCGCCTCTGTTTTGAATAGCTTTGTCGTTAAGAGACAGGGAAAAAGCTGCAACGTTGTATTGGGAATATTTTCTTATAGTTCCTTCTTGAAAATTAAATATCAGAAGAAATCTAACTTTTTTTACTATTTATTTGTCTATCTGCCTTATCAGAATGGCTAGAGGCTCCGATCAAAAGACACTATTTTTTGCCACATTTTATTTGGCTCCCTCATCAGAAGGACTAGAGGGGTAGATAAAGGTTGGTTCGACGGCTTTTCAATTACTCTCCAATATTCTATCAAAACTTATGTGAAACAATTTCTTGAAAACTAAAAAATAGAAGAAATCCTCAGACTTTTGCAAGAAGGTATAAAGGGTAATTAAATGAAGTAGAGTTTGAAATAATTCTTAAATTTCGTTCTTGCTTAAAGAGAAGTTATTAATTATACTCTAATAGTAGATCAGGAAAACGGGAAACAATTTGAAATGGTCACAAAAATAGGCTTTATTACGGATTTTACGTCAATACCAAGGAAAATTGGCAACTTGCCAAGTTTGGAGCTCAGACTGGGTACCAATTTTAAATCCTGTTTTTTGTAAACAAATTCCTCTATTTAACCCGGGATTTAACCTATATAGTCTAAGCAAAAATCTATTTCTTTTGGCTATCTTCCTTATATTCCGGTGGCGAAGTGAGTTTTTCTCTAAAAGTGATAGTTTTTAAATTATGAACCAAGCATACGTTTTTTTCAAATAAAATCAAAGTATATTATTAACTCATTGGATTGCTCTGCTTTTGCTGCAATGATATAAAGTTCAATAGGTTTATCTCTATTATGTCTGTATTTGTCATAAGAAACAATGCGTCAGAAATGGACTTTGCATCGGTAAGGAAAATGAGAAAGGTCTCTTTCTAACACATTATTTCTTATGACAAAAAAAGATTAAAAAATTTTTGTTCGAAAATTGATGGGGATAAACCTATCGAACTTTATATCGTTGAAATCAGCAAATGCAGAGCTATCCAGGGATCGACCGATACGTTTTTTTTTTAAAAAAAAATCCGATATTGCCGATACCGATACGATATGGATTTATAGAAGGCCGATACCGATATAAGGCCGATATATATTTATCTGTTTTCTCCTTTTCCTTTGGTTTGAATGTTTTATTTGTTTTCTCGCACCTTTTCCTCTAGTTTGAATGATTTATTTATTTGTTTTCTCCTAGTTTTAATATTATTTGTTCAAGTTCAGATAAGCAGAAAGTTTAGTTTTTTTTTTTTAATAAATAAATAATTTTGAATTTGAGTTTAGATAAGCAGAATGTTAAGTTTTTTTAAAAAATAAAAACCTAATTAATTTAAAATAAATTTATGAGAAACAATTTCTAATATTGACTTTTTTCTTAGTCACTCCCATATGTACCAACCACAATTATTAGCTCTTTTAAGCTTCAAAAAAGCCTTAGTGATGATTACTGATCTTCAAAATATGATTTGTATCGGTCTAAAGTTATCGGCCAATGAAGGGCCGATATGCCGATACACCGATATACCTCAAAATGGCCGATATACCGATATGCCATATCGGTATCGGTCGATCCTTGGAGCTATCCAATGAATTTATAATATACAGCGTGTCCACTTAGTGCGATATCGGACGATATCTCCTTACAGGGTGATGCAAGAAACAAAAATTAAATTACAAAGTTGTTTGATACTCTAATATGCATTAGCTAAAAATATTTTTGAATGTACAGGGTGCTTCGTTTATGGGGTACCCGACCAAATTTTGTTATTTTAAATGAAACACCCTGTATGTGATTGCATATTTGGATTAAAAATTTTGAGCAGATTTCATTTAATATACCCTATACCTAAGTTCAACTGTTTTGGAAATATTGACAGTTGAAAATTGTCTTTTTGCAACTTTGCCAGGCTGTAAAACCTAAACAGTTAATTTTAGAGGAAAACCGATTTTACATTCCCATCTTAGATTTTCATAAACTATCATTTGACACCAACTTTGAATTTAATCCATGATTAAAAATTCCAGTTAAATTTAATCTCCGGTTAAATTCAAACTTGGTGTCAAATGATAGTTTATGAAAATCTAAGACAGAAATGTAAAATCCGTTTTCCTCTAAAATCAACCGTTTAGGTTTTACAGCCTGTCAAAGTTGCAAAAAGTCAATTTTCAACTGTCAATATTTCCAAAACAGTTGAACTTAAGTATAGGGTATATTACATAAAATCTGCTCAGCATTTTACGTAGAATCCAAATATGCAATCACATACAGGGTGTTCCATTTAAAATAACAAAATTCTGTCGCATACCCTATAAACAGAGCACCCCGTATATTCAAAAATATTTTTAACCGATGCATAGTAGAGTAGGGTTTTTCATTTGAAAAAACGTATGTTCGGTTCATAGTTTAAAAACTATCACTTCTAGATGAAAACTGACTACGCCACTGGAATCTACGGAAAAATATCTGAAAATAACCCGTTTTCACCTTTTTGGGTCACTTATGGGAGAACCAAGATATAAGGGGTGTCCCAAAATGCAACATTTTCAAAAACAGCTTCTATCTGAAAAACAAAAAAGCGATGACAATTCTGTTGGCGCCATCTTTCGTTTAACAAAAAAGAATAAAAGCGGCAGAAAAGTGTAAAACGGTATTATATACAGTTAACATTTTCAATAATTAATCTATAGTTTACCTTGGTTTACCCCTGATTCAAGCAAAGGAAGAAGTCTTGCTAAATGATGTTGAGCATGAAGCAAGACATTTGTCTTTATTTAATAAAATGAATGCATTCTCTTTAATTTTACGTCTTTTGGAAAAAGGGTCCTTTGTCAGAATGCTTGAGGTAAATTGTTGGTCATTGTTTCATCCCATTGTATTTTGTGTTTCAAAAATGGTGCGTAAGATATTAATAGATCGTCGGCGTATCAAGACGTGTTTCTCAAAGTTCGGCGTTTGTGTAGCGTTTTTTTTTTTAAGTGTAATTTTGTCAAACACGCGTGTTTGGTGGTCTGAATGGGTAAAATTAGCAGTTTGCCATGTCCCCAGTAACAATTAAAAAAAAAAATGATATTTAATGGTATCTGAAATATTTAAAAAACTTTTATTCCTTATTTTTATGACCGCATAAAATCGATAAGAATAATAAATTCCATGAGCCAGCACAACAAAAAATTATTCATTTTTAAACTAATAAAGAATATTGAAGAATTGTTGGAATATATAAGATCAAAATCAATCAATATGCCCCAAAAATGTTTGAAATGCGGCACAGATTGCGTCTTTAGGGAACCTGCAAAAAATAGTGATGATGTATTTAGATTCGCATGTGACCACTGTCGCACGATCACGTGCAGGAGTTGTGAAGGTGCTTCAGAAGTTAGGTTTCTGGAATTTATATCTCGAAAGGCTATTTCTCTGAGGTGTGCACGACATCATTTAGGCGAAATGCAGAAAACAAGGAAAGTGGATCTAAAGACAATACAACTACAAGAAAAAAAATTGCACAACTGGAAGCGAAAAATAAAGTGTGAGACTATGATTCGAGAACTGAAATCAAAAATAAAGGATTCAAAAACCAAACCAGAAACCCAAACCAAAATCAGTACAACCGCAGGATGCTTGATTGATGATATTACAGAAACAGACATTGGGAACAAAAACCGACATTGTAGCTTCAACCATTGTTGGAACGGTGCTTGAAATGGTAGAGCAAATAAAACACCTAAAAAATGCTAATGCCATCTTTGAAAGAAAGCTTTCAGATTGCGAAAACCAACAATAAAGAACAGAACAGGAAATGCTAAATCAAATAAAGTCAGCCAATAGTGAACTAAGGACATCGGTCAAGGTTCTTGAAGTGGAAAGGGAGGCCAAAAAATTGAAAATGTTAAACTTCGACAATTTTCAACATACTGCCGACAATTTGACCCCAACAAAATGCATCAAAACACCTACAGAAATCCACAAACAGCATCAAGTGCTTATAATAGATACTAGTACAGTTGTGGATCTCTTTAAATTCCTAAAATTTCACGAAAAGGAAAATTACGACATACTTACCATTGTTAAGCACAATGCAAGTTTGGAAGTCATTATAAAACATATTCGCGTTTTGACAAAAGACTTCTCAAGAAAAGATTTTGTTATAATATCTGGTGGTTTACAGAATGCACGTCGCGGGAGTGAAATTGACTTGAAGATATTTGATGTTTTATCTACGATTGGTTTACAAACCAACTTAATTTTATTTTCAGTACCGCTATGGGGCAACAGATGAACAGTACTTAACGAACTTATGGAAAAAATTAATTTGGCAATGAAATTGTGAAATTTTTGGGCAATAAAGCTTATTCGAAAATGAAATTGTATTCTTTACGTATTCGTTCTATTTTTTCTGAAATTGTTGATATACGGGGTGTCCCGGATAAGGATGCGCTCTACAGGGATCTCTGTAACCATAAGAGATAAAGGGTTGGTTAAATTAGGAAAAAGTTGCGAATTACTGAGCTCAGTGGCGTCATGTTTTGATATTTCGGAAATTCCGAATGATTCTGAAGATTTCCATAAAAAACCGAATTTTGCCGAAATCGTTTTTATTTTTTCCTGACTCTTTTTGAAATGATATCGCAAAATAAAGGCCTGGCATCATTGCCATTTTTTCTCCTCTACAAGATGCTACCATCCAATTTGAAATTATGTATGATGAAGATTTTCTAGTAATCTGATTCAACCGAGGATTCAGCAAAAAGTTTGAAATGATAGGTTGTGATGTGTGATGAATCGTTAATAGGTGACTTCTAACTAATCTGTTTGAGCATTCATTTTGGATCTTGGACTGTAGAATTGTATAATTTGCCTTTTTCACATTTGTTTCTTCTCGTGCTTAGTTTCAAGTTTTGATAAAACTACTGGTTATATAGGTCATAGAAAGACTATTAAATGTTCACAAATCATTTTAATGTTACGATGTTTCGACACACAGTGTCTTCTTCAGGTGGATACTATCTGCAGACCTAAGAATTATTATTTGTGAAATAAGAATGTTGTTTTCCTCGTGTTGATCCTGTGAGATAAAATATATTTTTTTGAGAAATGCTTCTCATTCCGTCACGATAAGAGATACGTATAGGAACATTAACATAGGCAGAAAGAGAATTTTATCAGCATTCCAATGTGATGATAATAAACTATGCATCCCATTTGAAATAAGCAAGTTTTTGATACTTTTATCATTGTTTTTATGAATAATTCATTAGTCATTAGATTTACGACGCCTTTTATATTATTGCGGAGATTTAGCAACATTGTAGTTCCTCTGGATTTTGTTTAATCATGCAACAAATTTCAATTTTTTATTACATTGAACAAGCGTGAAATTGCATCTTTCTCCAAGTAATTTTTTTGCCTAAAATTTTAGAAATCAATTTTTTTTTCGATAACGGCGTCAGATAGGTATAAGAAGTCGTTAGGAGAAGTTACTTGAAATTAAAGTACATAAATTCGAAAATGTGAAAATCGAGGGAGCGACCACTCCCGAAAAATATAAACATGTATTGTGGAAATCCTATAATTTCCAAATGTTTGCAGTAAAAATTTCCGATTTCGGAGCATTGCGAGGCGATTTCAGTGACTGCAGGAGGGATTGCGAACTAATATCTCAGATTGCGAGGTGATTTTAGGGATTGCAAGGCTATTTCTGGGATTGCGAATATGATTGCGGAATATTTTTCGATCTGGGAGCACATCCTCAAGCTCTTTATTTGAGAAAATAACAATGGCGAGGACAAATCACAGCTAACTTGATGCGTTTAGGAAATACAGGGCATTTTTCGAATTTTGTCCAATTTTAAAAGAGCTTCTAATTTCTTCATTAATCAAGATATCCAAAAACCAAAAATACTTTCTAGAAGCAGTTTTGCAAGTAGAATCCAGTGCATGGCTATTTTTTTCCAGGTGCCTACCATTCTGGAATATTAAACAAAGTTGTGGTTTTTCAAATGGGATACACCATATTATTTTTTGATTGCATAGCTCTTCTTGAGCTGATTTCAATGATATAAGGTTTTATAGCTTAACCTTCAATAGTTTCGAGAAAAAAAATAAATTCCGTTTATCCATAAGAAACAATGAGCTAAAAAGTGATAAGTCATTAAATAAATTGTGCTGTTTATTTATCACCCCCAGTTCATAGTTCAAATTTGAAAAAAAAAAATTAATCAAACTGAAAAATTAAATTAAGAATTCATCCATATTTCAACAATCTCTTTCTAATTCATTGTTCCCTAGGAGGCAAACTGATTTTTTTTCCTCCTAAACTGAAACCTGAAACTATCAAAGATAAAGCTATAAAAGCTTTTATCATTGAAATTAGCTCAAAAAGAGCCATGCAATGAAAAAATAATACACCCATTCAAAAAAGGCACACAACTTAACAAGAAGGTTACTATTCCAAAATCGGTGGCATCTTTAAACAAAACTGGTCATGCCACTGGATTCCACTGGCATCAAGTTAGCCAATGTGGTCCCAGATTTTTGATATATCTGCTGGTTTTCGATATAAGCCCATTAAAACATGGAAAATGGGCCACCCTGTATGATGATTCTAAAATATGCCCAATATACCGGGTATCATAAAGAGCTGCATAATATTTTTCATTGGGTAATGACATTTCCACTTGTTCCACATCAGATCCAGCATTTGATTCTTCAAAAAAAAAAACTGCTGAATTCGAAAATGAGAGCAACACAAACAAAAAACTTGATTTCAATTATCAATTTACCGCAAAAACGCGCAAAATCTCGATCAACAGCTGATTTTTTATCCCCACCAGAGTTGATATTTTGAGCAAGGTGACTGCGGGAATGCAAGTAGGATTTCAGCGAATGCGAAAAACGATTTCGGGACTGCAAGAAGGATTTCGAATATTGCGAATTGACTGCGGGATTTCAGAATGATTTCGGAGATGATTGCAAGTGATTTCAGGCCAAATGTACAGGTATTGCGGGAAGTTGTCGTGAAAATATACAGGGGGAGTCATTTAAAAAAACATAACTTTGTGTCAGCCTCGGTGTCACCACTACTTATTTGGCCACCCTGTATACTCGAAAATAATTTAGGAATGTACTTAGTACTCATGTTTATCTTCAAGTTTTGTATTTAATTTTTTCTTCGATCTCCGTTAGTATAGGAGATATGGACCACCGCGCGCTTAGTAACTCACCCTGTATATGTATGTTTCCCCAGCAGTGACAACTTTCTATATGGACCACCGCGCGCTTAGTAACTCACCCCGTACATGAATGGTTGCTAGCAGTCACACCTTTCTTTCTGCATATGATCATAAACTAAGTTCCCTAAACGGGTCCCCTGAGGATTGTGATAAACTCACAACGAACCTAGAAGCACCACAAAAAAAAACAGAATGAAAACAAATTTGTTATGGGCTGATTTTTTTTTAAATTATAACTTTTACTAACCCTTTTTTGTACGTATATTGCCTACCCGACTATTGTTACATTTATCTAGAATAATTACATTTCCTTTGCAGTTGTTAAATTGCAATAATTTTCCATGATTCCCAAAAAATTCAAGTGCATGTTTGTCCCATCAGAGATTATAATTTTATTTACTTACTATTTAAAGATTTTATTTCCAGAATATCCTCTGGTATTATGCAAAATAATAGGATCAGAAGGAGAATCTATGTCTCAACGTTATACAGCTGCTGTTTTTTTAAAAAAATATTTGGACGATACAGCAAATCAATGTGGTGGAAAAAAATATAACTTTGGTGAATCCGACATAGGCCGAATCATGACAATAAAACTTTTACCCTATATGTCTTTGAACGATTCAAAAATAACGGAAATTGTGAGCTACTGCATTGCTGCACTTTTATCCATGGGATTTTGGAATAGCATAGGATCGTTGATAAATGACATGCTATTAAGTGGAGACCCGTATCAAGTGGGAGTTGCAATAACTATTATTTACAAAGCTACGGACAGTAGGTTCTTAAAATGTAGTCACTATTGCACAATTGATTATAAATTGTTTGATTTATTGCTTGCTGTTTTAAACAAGGTAAGTGAACGTTATTTTTGCGAATTAAAGTAATTTACCCCTTTCGCTCACTGAGCCTTTATTAAGGACGTTTTTTATCTAGAATAAACTAGACATCAATAATACATTTTTGTTGTATTGCTTTAGATAAGTAGAAAAGTAAGATTGATATAACTTATAACGGCATCAGATAAAGAAACAGATAAACTAATAAAGCCATCATCCATGGAAAATGTGGTGAAATTTGGGTCAAATTATCTTATATTATGATGTGTAGTACAAGGAATAGTACCTAGGTACTAAATTAGGTAGGGGAGTTACCTACCGAGATATGAAATGGCTACGCGACAGTTAAATGTCTTTGTTGCTGTTTTCTGGTTGCCTCCGAGCTGAACGTGCCAGGTCATTTTTTATCTCTCATGAGATTGAACAAACGGCAATCGTAGTTGTTGCACACGATGGCATTTTGTGAAACAATCAAAAGTTACAATATTAGATTATGGTTATATTAATTTATTTTTAATTCAAATTTATGCCAAATCAGTAAAACATAAATCTTTTTTTTTTTTTCAAATTTCCAGTTTTGTTCTTCTAAGCATTTGATCGCGAATTTTCATAATTGAAATGATAATTTAAAAAATCGTGAGCGAAAGGGTATCAACGCATAGATTTTGGTCAACCATTATTATTTGGCTTATCATTTTTAGACAAATATTTCCCTAAATATCCGAATTCTTACAATCCGACCAATGTTTTCAATAATGAAATATTTATGCCCAGATGAAAATTACCTTCAAGATTGCGTTACGAAATTTACTGAGGAGATAGAAAAAAATTTAAACGAACCCTATTCTGCAAACTTTGAATATGGACTCAAAAGTGAATTACTTAAGTACCTTAATTACTCTATTTCGACATTTGCTGCATATAATAACATAATGATTCCTCCCATGCTTCCGATTATTGGTAATTTACTGACCGTTTGTTGTGAACAATATAAGAACATAATAAGGGTTTCTGAAAAACCACCAATTGATTCAGATGAAAGTGAGGAAGAACCGAAAGCCTTCTTTGGATTAATTAATGGCTTGTTGAAATTTATATTTTCACTAATTAACAAGACATATTTCGAAGTTTTAATTGAAGATCTGGATAAGCTCATTTATTGTGTCTATATTTTTATGGCTTATGATTATGACTTGAATCATAATGAGATGAACAATTATAATGTGTGTGTCAGGAACACTTGTGGAAAGGTTTTAAAGGTAAGTAGTTTTTTTTAATCATAAACCTATAAATAGAGTTGGAGAAAAGTCTGGAAAAGCCATTTCTCGAAATCTGGTTCTCAGAATTTTGCAAACTTTGGGAAGTGCTAGTACACGCCGATTCCTGAATATCATTCTAAAAAGCAAAATAGTTTGCATAAGTTGGTCCTATATAGAAACTTTAATAATAAGTAATACTTATTATTATTTTCAATTCTTATCTCATTATCCTCGTCATTATCATTAAAAAAAATAATTTGGACCGGCATTTACAAATTCTTCATTTAAAACGAATAGGATACATGAATGTGCAAAAGATTTTATTTTGTGTCAGACCCTTTAGATTGATCACCCAGCCAAAGTTTCCTTGCCTGAGAAAATTTTTCGAATCACTCTATAATTAAGTACATTGTCTTACTGTCTTTGGGGATTTAACGTATCAAACTAGAATTTGATTTCCTGTCATTTTATTATTATACAAAATATACTGTACAGGGTGACCTGAGGATGACATATTAGACGTTTATGGAGAACTAAAAAATAAATTTTTCAAATTTGATATACGCCATGGTCTATCTTTCAAAAATATTTTCACAGGTGCAATGTTGCACTTCTACGAGAAACGAATGGAAATTTTGAGCAGAATAGTCTGTATATTATTGCATCTCCTATTAAGGATCGATACCAAATTTGAAAAATGCATCTTTTTCAGTTCTCCGTAAGCGTCTGATAGACCATCCACTGGTAATCACCCTGTATAATATGCGTGAAGATCTCCTAACCCTATTAAATTTTGGTTAGAAGATTGAAATATCAATTTAGGGGAGAGTTGGCCAAAACAGGATAGTCGGATAAAACGGGATAAATATTTCAAAATAAGCAGCGCCATCCGTTAGTGTTAATCGATATAAATAACGTTTCTTTAAATATGGCAGGTCAATATTCTGATTAATTTTTGACTTGTGGTGAGTGACAAGTGACAGCTCCAAAAACTGAGTATTTGTTCTTATCCGTGGTTAATCAAGAATTTTTCAGTTTGAAAAAAAAAATTAAATTATAAATGTTGAGTATTTTTTATGATTCTGTAAATAATTGACTGTTTTTCGTGACATTTGTGAATATGTCACCTCAATCAATCAATCAATCATGTTTATTAAATAAGCAATACATGCTGTATAACATAATAGTTAAGCCTAGAGTTAAATTTAAAATAAGGTAAAAAAATATAAATAAAAATTACACACAAATCTTCTAATTGTTTTAGCGCATGAATGCAGATTTAGCTCTCTAATTTTTTGTGGCAGTTTATTATAAAATGCTTTTCCTTGATAAAATATCGTATTCTTGGCCTGTGAAGATTTGGACTGAGAAAGGCTCAAGGTGTTGCTCTGTCGCGTACTGTAGAAATGCGTCTATTATATAAAATGATGTTTCCATGTATAAAACGCAAGCTTTCATAAATACAAAGGTCTTATATGCTGGGGATCTTGAGCTCTCGGAAAAGTAGCTTACAATGTGTGGTGTGGCTTCTAATGCCTTTCAGGATATGTATGGCTCGCTTTTGCATAACAAAAATTAGTTCCATATTTGATGTTGTGGAGTTTCCCCAAAGAATGATTCCATAGCGTAGATGACTCTCAAATAGAGTGTAGTAGGTTTGCTTTGCTGCCATTGTGTTAATATAAGTAGCTGTGGTATTTATTGCAAACAAAGCTGAAGCCAACTTCTTTGCTTATAGATTTTTATGGATATCCTACCTGAGATGACATTTAAGCATTATTCCAAGAAACTTATATTCTCTGACACCCAAATGCACCGTAAGGACTTAATCCAGATTAGTTAACCAGATTTGGACCTCTTTTTTATATGCAAATTTTTGAACTAAGCAAGATTAAACACCCAAGGCCATACGGTGCATACGGGTGTGACTGCTCGTTGAATATGGTTTGCAATTTTCATGGTACAATTTCGTAAGGCTTTATTACTAAAATTCATATACTTGATTTTTGTAACCTTGACAGATAGTTTTGTTAATATCGAACCAATTTTGTAGTTGGTTGAGATCATTTTGTATACAGCTATGGAGGTCGTCTTCATCGGAACAGCACCATGTTGCAGTGCTGTCATCCGCGAAGAGTGTGAAGGTAGCCATGACAGACAAGGTAGGTAGGTCGCTTATAAATAGTAGGAACAGTAAAGGCCCCAGTGTGGAACCTTGGACTACCCCAATTTTGATTATCCCATTCTTTGATCTAATATCGTTGCTTTCATGATCCGTAATTTGTATTTGTAGCTGGCGGTCTTTTAAGAAGCTCCTTTTTTATCCAGTTGTTGATTTCACCCCTGAATCCGTCCCACTCAAGTTTACCAAGAAGGATTTCGTGATTTACGCAGTCGAAGGCTTTTTCAAAATCAAAAAACATTGTTGTGATTACGTTATTGCTATCTATGGCTCCGTATATTTTCTGGATTGCGCTGTAGACAGCGTCAACGGTGTTTGTCCTCTTTGGAATCCAAACTGTCCCCGATGCATTATTTTGTTTCTGTTTATGATATCCTCCATCCTAGATTTTACCAAATTTTCCATAAGTTTTGAAAAACTGGAAAGCACTGATATGGGCCTATAATTGATTGGATCAAAGCACTGTCCAACTTTGTATACAGGTACCTATTTTTTATTTTTTTGGGTAATTGTGAAAAACATTTGGACATGTCCGACAAAAATGGGATACGAAGCGGTCGGTTAAAAATGGGTACTATCCGACGACAGTTGGGTTATGCGCCAGGACTGTCAAGTTTAGGCTCACGAACAGGGCGCAAAAATATCATGATATTTATATAAATATCAAAATATCCGATATTTTATGATATATATCGGATATATATCCAATATGTGATATTTATGATATTTTCATAAAAAGTTCAATGTAACCCAGCTTTTTCTTTGGTATAGCAATTTGGTTTGCTATCCTAACATTCCTAATTGTTGAACATTTTCTTTCTCAGGACCGGTTTCTAAGTAAACGGTTATTCAGCTTAGCTGTTGGTTAGATGATAATTATCATTGGTTAACCGACAGCTTAACTAAATAACCGTTTGATATAAATATCGTGATATTTTTAAAATAAATATCGCGATATATATCACGATATATGTCATTTGATATATATACTCGCGCCATGCTCACGAAGCTTGCGCGGGGGTGGAAAACGATAGTGAGCCGTACTTGTGCGAATTCTGTTGGTGTTGAACCGGTAATTTGTTTTTTTGTTTTCAAAAAAAAACTGAATCGAAGAGTCGCATTATTCTTTTTTTATTGGTCAGGATTTTTGACATGACATTTTGACATTACAAAATTCAATGACAAAATTAAAGAAAAATATTGCTAAGACAAACCATAGCCATCTTTGTTTTTTTTTTTTGAAGACTCGTTATAAGGCCTATATACTGTGTTCGATTTTCAAGCTCAAGAAATATATTTCACTTTAGTATCTTTTAAAAAATGACTTTCCTATGTTATAATTGAGAAATCCAGGAATAACTATACTTGAACATTGAAATGTGTCGATGGGGAAGTTACATTTAAAAAATAGATATCTAGAGCATAATTAAATAATTTCAGATCAAATAACGTTAGCTATCCCATTTTGGCAAACTTTCCCCTATATTTATTTTTAGAAGGGCTATTTTCATCAACAGTATGTAGTTTTATAATCCTATTAAACTGGCTTTCGAATTTTCCACAGTTATTAAATTTTCTAGTTTGAACAGAAACAAAATTAAACATTAGAGGGATTTAATTATCAGATACTTTTGATGAAAACTGATTTGTAATATGTAATTTTATTTCTAAATATTATTTTAGTGCAGCCTTGATAAAATTGAGAGTCGTTTACCAAACGGAAAGGCATTATTCTTTAAAAGTATGCACAATGTTTTTCAAAGATTCAACACAGAAATTGAACAAACTAATGACACTCATAAAGTTTACTTCATGTCGAGGCTTACTGAATCTATGATACTTGGGTCATCATTTGTGCAAGAGACTTATGTTGCTAATGATGAATTATTATTTCCATTGAAGCATTATCTGAATTATTGGACTAGTTTATTGGAACATTGTGACGCTATGCTACAAGGCAGAATCTTATGGATAGGGAGTATTTATTGCGCAGAACTTACCACTAGTGTCATGGAATGTCATTTTAATTTTATTATGGCTAATTTGGAAGGAGACAATGAAAATTTACTTGTAGCATCTGGAGAGTAAGTGAATTGAGAATGTTGCATATTTTTAGTTGGGTATAAGCATAAAAATTAACCTTTCAAGAATTCTTCCTATAATGATATTTTGGTCCGCATCTGCATTTTATCCTTTGACTTTAAAAGAAAATGATGACTGCATCTTTGAAAAGTTGGTTTAAAATCAATTTAAAAAATTTACCTGCCAAATTAATCGATTAAAGGTTAAAGTTATTTTCTGAAAAGTGGCTTGCAAGCCTCACATTTTTTGCTATTTGGAGTAGGGATGTACCGGAATTCTGGCGGTACCACTAAATCCGGCCGATCCGGCCTATAGCCCGGAACTACCGTTCCGGCCGGATCGCAACCGCGATCCGGCCGGAATTTTCGAAAATTTTAAAATAGGTTAAATAATAAATTTATAAGCGGAAAGCAAGAAGAATACTTAGAACTTTATTAAAATTAAAGTTGTAAACCATAACAATATTTTTTTTAAACATAAACATTAAATTCAGGTATGGATTTCAAAAAACTTCCATACTTTTGACATTTTTAACTTAGCTGGATACACAGGAACACAAAACAACTGCAACTACACTGGACTGAAAATCGTTTAAGTTTTACATGCACAAGAGTTCGAGTCAGATGTCTGTGGTCCCTATTCTAGAGACAGGGGAGAAACGTTCTCATGAGAACGAAGGTTCTGTCTTCTTCAGCCATATTCATATTTCCATAACACTAACAAAGACAGAGCAATCGTTCTCATGAGAACGCTATTCCCCGGTTTTGAAAATAGACATCCAAATAGACTCGGGGAAGCGCCAATCTACTTGAAGGAGCAGTCAAACTCAAACATAACCAAACTTTAGCCGCTTTTTTTTTTTCCATCGAGCTATCTTTTTTTCCATCGAGCTATTCTCCATTATGAGTAAGTCATCTTGATTTCCTATGTACTAGAAAGAGATAGACTGCTCATCTGTAGGTTCGCCGGTAAAAAAAGAATGCGCCCTTTCAAATTATTATTAAATTGCAGAAAACTGTCGATCCGGCCGGAATTCCGGCGGTCCGGTCCGGTTAGGAGCCGGAATTCCCTTTCCGGCCGGATCGGCCAAATACCCGATCCGGTACATCCCTAATTTGGAGTACAGTTTTGATTACTTGTGTTAATTGTCTAGAAAGGCTTCTGAGAGTTTATGTCTAATAAGAGTTGCTTAAATATCTTTATTTTAGTCTTCTTGGACGCCAACATAATATTTTGTTTACCCGGGAGAAAGTGACAATCATTTCCTTCTAGTGGAAAGTATTTTTAAAGTACCGTTTTATGTATTTTTAGAGCCTTATCTAATTACCTCAAAGGATTTAGAAGCATGATACCTGACAAACAATTCATTATTACCAGATGCGTAAAACAGATAATGAATATTCTACTAAACATTTTGAAAAAACCCAATGATTTTCCATTGAATCAATCATTGAACACTTTGGGATATTTAGTTAAGGTAAGTTGAGAAAAAAATTATTTGAATTTCACAAAAATTATATTTTCTCTTAGTCCCATAGTGATGTAGCCAAGGAAAATATTGAGCAAATTGAAGATATTCTAATCAATATCACTATGAATCACATTTATGACCCAAATATAATGAACGAAGTTGTATTTATCTGCGTGAAGTTGGCCCAGGCGCAAGGATTTACCGTGCAACACGATAGATTTATACATTTTTTACTAAATTTTATAAACACTCCACCAACAGATAAGAGGCACAATAATTTAGATAAAGCTCTTGATATTTTGAATACAATTTGCCTGTATTCGCCATCTCTTGATGAATATTTAGTATTACAAACGTTCTTGAATGCTGTGCGATGTCTTATGTTGAATACTGAGCGAGAAACGGCAATTGATGAGTCTGCAGAAAATTTATTGACCACCTTAATTGTCAAAGGACCAAATCAGATTAATTTTATTAGTCATTCAGCACATAAAGAACAATTCAGTGAATTTCCAAGATTATTAGAAATGCTAATACAGCAAGGCATAAAAACACCAAGAAATGTATTGGGGAAACTAGTAATTGTAACAATGTTTTCATTTCCTGAACTAATGCTACCCCATCATGAAACAATATTAAGAAACGTAATTACTGGATGTGCCAATCATGATAGGGAGAAGATTCGTACTAATTGGATCATTTTTATTTTCATCTGCATGCTACAAACAAATGAGACTATAAGGTATTTGTCTTTTCTTCCTGGACCCTCTGGAGGCAGCGCTTTAAGTTTCATTTTGAAGCTCTGGGGACATGATTTTTTCTCAGAGATCGATCCTATTGAAAAACAAATTATGTAAGTATATTGTAGATATAATGTAGACTACCAACGTTTCTGTACCTATATAGATAAAATTAATTCAATATCCAAATCAGATCTTTGTGTTAATGAAGTTACTGAAAACATAATACACACAAGGATATATTTTTCATTGTTGACTAAGTTCATTCCTTAATGAAATCCAGTATGCAACAGATTAGCAATTAATAATCTGTGTTTTTTTGTTGTTTCAGTGTTTTGTCACTAGAACGCATAATCCAATACTGCTTTGAGAACCCAGTTGCATTTGAAATGATGCAAGATATACAAATACCATTTGAAATGTGGTATAATAATACATCAACCCGTGACACCTTTAATGGTATAGATTATCTGTATTATCTGTTAATACAGTGTATTTTATATGAAAGTTTGGAGGTAAGATTAGGTTTATGTTTTTTTGTATACATATTTTACATACTACATTTAAAGAAGTATTCTCACTTACGCTGCATCAAGCTTCACTGCAGTGCACTTCATCGTGCCTCGAAAGAGATAGACTTGTTTTTTTTCTTCAAGCGGTCTATGATTTAAACTTTTTGTCATCATCACACAGAAGTGATTCATTATACATACCGTATATCTAGGATCATTATAAAAATTTTGTTGCGTTGACGCAAGCTGTGGTGCAGTGCAGTGAAGCTTGATTCAGCTTGAGTGACTATACTCCTCAATTCAATATATCTTTAACATTTAAAGATTATATCGACAAAAACTTTTAGTTTGTAGATGTAGATGATGCAGATGAATGAGTTTTTCAATCATTCCTTTTAGCTTTTTTTTCGTCCGTTACTAGTAGGGATTTAAGAACTGGCTGTTTATATTATTGCCAAATTAAGCCCATTTTAGTTTTTTCGATATATTTTCCAGTGCTTAGGTAGATATATTATCTCCCTGGTTGTCTTTCCGTTTCATTTTAATAGGCTCGGCTGATTCTATCACGTTAGCTGATTTTAGTTCGTCATAATTGAATTTGAATAACTGAAATCCTTATTCGCCCTAAATCCATGTTGGCCATTTCCTATTACACTATATATTTCCAAAAAGTCCACTATCCTGGCTTAGAGTATTCTTTCGAAAATTTTCGAGAATATATGTGATTTGAATAAAACAACCACAACCAAACAACCTTTTCTTAAGAATTGTCAATCCAAAGCTAGGATGGATCTTACCTTTCTGCAATCCAGCAGAGGACTCCATATTTGTCTGAGTTCAATTAAATGATTGGCTACTTGTAGAGAATAAAATTATACTTCTGCTATTATGCTGAGCTTCAAAAAAAACCTATTATTTAATTTATATTGACAAATATCAGAGGAAGTAATTCTAACTTTTCGGGTTTTGTGCACTTGCGCAACTTTCTTTCTTGAGTGAGAACTTTTATTTTATTAAACTTTTAATTGAACTGGGATCTCTTTTTCTGACAAACTTATAACTTTTTTTGTTCTGCTACACACCAACCCAACAACGAAACAACAACGAACCATAAAAACTGGCAAACGAAAAACAACCAAAAAAAAAACACTCGCAGGACCCTCTACGCCATGCTTGTTTTCTGATCTGAGGCAGGGCGTTCTGATACTAGCGCGACGCCATCTAGTATCAAGACAAAAATTATGCTATGGAATCTTTTTTTAAATAAAACAAAAATAGTTGTGGAGGTTTCCGCAACAGTATGTATGTTCAACACTGATACTGGTCTGTGATGTTCCATTTCGACCCTTTTTCACACATCTCCCCGTTTAAAAACCGGTAGAACTGTTGAGACCTTCAAGATTGTTGGATAGACCCCCATTAGATATTGAGAGATTTGTAGTTACTTCAATGGTGCACTGGTCTCGCCACTCGCATGTTTTTGTACCCTTATAGACTGTGAGATAGGGGCTGTTTAGTGGAGTCATTTTTTTTTGTCTGGCATTTTGATGGCTGAATGTGGCTACTAAGCTGATGAGAATCTGGGTGATTTTAATGCCTGCCACCCGTTCGAAAATTTGCAGAAGAAAAAAATTGATTTACATGAAGAATTTTTATTTAATGATCTCAAATTTTTTGGCTTCTAAATAAAAGATTGACATTGATAAATAACTGACCCATAAAAAATACCAGATGCTTTTCAATAGCTGAAAAAGTGGGGATGAGTGTCAACTTCCAAGAGAAAAGAAAAGAACCTTCCGCGTTTACTTTTTGTCTGGTAATCGAGAGAATGGAAGGTTTTGTTGTGAAAATATCGCTGAAAAATCGCCAGACGGTAATCCCAGTTCGAAGTCGAGTTTTTCGGCGAAATATTCTGTGGACATTTCGAACAGGTGGCAGGCATTAAAACCACCTATATTCTCATCAGCTAACTAGCCACATTCATCCCTCAAAATGCCAGACAAAAAAAAATGACTCCACTAAACAGGCCCTATCTCAGGCTCTATTACCGGAACACCGGTGAATCCTGAAGATCTTTTATTTTTCAAAGCCCTTATTGTGTCCTCGACTTCCTGGTTCGTTACTGGATATACAGTGTCCCCTATAATGTTCGCTTCTTATGGGGAAATTTTTTATTTCTAGGTTATGGAATTTTTTCTTATGTGCGATCGATCCTGCATGTCCGATGACCTAAAAGTACATTTTGACGTTGGTCACGTGATCACTGTTGTGGCGGCAAATTCGAAAATTTAGATATGGAAACGTGAAAAGTGGGGTTGGATGGAAAAATTTCGAAAAAGATATTTAAAAAAAGTGATTAGAACGATGTTTTAGGGCTGTCTGCGAAATTTGGAGGGAAAATAACAAACAACAGGAAATTACTTGTTTTTAGCCATGGATCTCTTATCAAATATTATTATACAATTTTTATTATTGAAATAGTCCAAGTACCTCAATATTTAATGTGTATTGGTGAAACAAACTTAAATTTTTCATTGACACGATTCCTAGAGGATTAAATAAAAATATTCTACTAGTACATGCAACTTTTCTGTAGCAATACCCTGTATCTTGACAGTTTCTGAGATTTCTAATAACTTTATGTTGATACAACAATTGAAAAGATTCGTTATTGAGATTTTGTATTAAATATTTCAATACAGTTCTAAAACACCTTACTTAACTGTCCAGATACAGGGTATTGCTACAGAAAACTCCCATGTGCTCGATAATTTTTATTTAATTCTCTAGGAATCATTCCAATGAAGAATTTAAGTTTGTTTTACCAATACACATCAATTATTGAGGTACTTGGACTATTCCAATAATAAAAACTGTATAATATTTGTTGATAAGAGATCCATGGCGAAAAACAAGTAATTTCCTGTTTTTTGTTGTTTTTCCACCAAATTTCGCAGACAGCCCTAAACCATCGTTCTTATCACTTTTTTCAAATAACTTTTTCCGAAATTTTGCCATCTAACCCCACTTTTCGCGTTTCCATATCTAAATTTTCGAATTTGCCGCCACAACAGTGATCACGTGACCAATGTCAAAATGTACTTTTAGGTTATCGGACACGCAAGATCGATCGCACTTGTGTGTCCCGCTTAAGGACTGACCACCCTTCTAAAATTTTTATTATTCAACCGATTCAATTTATTTTTTTTTGTTTTGTAGCTACTCGAATTTGGCACTTATTAGGCTCATAATTTTGTTTCTGCGGCTGTACCGGTGTACAGGGTGTCCACATTTATAGGCTCAAATTTCAATAAGTACTATTAGGGATTTTTTTAGAAAAAATCTGATAGCAGATTCTTGTTTAGAATGGTCTAAAACCCAAATGTACTAATTGTTATTTCAATACTATAATAATATAATTTTTTCTAAAAAAAATCCCTAATAGTACTTTTTGATATTTGAGCCTATAAATGTGGACACCCTGTACACCAGTACAGCCGCAAAAATAAAGTTATGAGCCTAAAGAGTGCCAAATTCGACTAGCTATAAGACAAAAAAAAAATGAATTGAATCTTTTGAAAAATAGAATTTTTAGAAGGGTGGTCAGTCCTTAAGAGGTACACACTGTATAAAGTCTATAAAGATTGATTTCTCTTTTTGATTGCCTGCTGAGGGCTTAGAGGAAATATCGTTTTTAAAATGATTTTTTTTTTCTCTTTCGATGGTCAATCCGTTTGTTAGTATTTTTGTCAATACTTCCAGTTTGTAAATTACATTGAGTAGTGGCATGTCTCTAATTCTTTAGATGGTTTTTGTCTCCTTTTTTAAATGATAAAATCGTTTATTTAAAGGCGGTAGGACGTGATTCTATTACCTTTTGGCCTATTCTTACAACGTTTTGACAGTCATTATCAAGGGAATGACAAAATTTCGTAAAACGGATAAGCTTATATGCCAAAAGGAGATTGTTAATCACTTGAACTTCCTAGAAGCCATTACCCACCACCTGGATTTCCTAGAATTACTGTTGGGCCCTAATATTCCAACTTTTTGGAATTTCGACCGATGTTTTGGTAATGACTTTGTCCCTTCCATATGTGCTGCCTCTTTGACGTTGTTACTATTTTTGCGTGTGATCATTTTATTCTGGGTTGGTTATCGGATACAAGACATTCCCGATTTGGCGGTGCCCCCTCCTTTTCTGTTGGTTCTGTGTTCTGCCATTTTGATATCCAGTGGCCTCTTTGTCCCTCCGATGTATTAAGTACGAGCCAGTTGATCCTCGATCCCTCGTTCATTCCCATCTCTGGCCGGTTTTGTTCATTTTTGGATTTTTGGAGATTCTGACGTCATATTCGGCGGGTGTGTGGGAGTTTGAAATTAGGCTTCAAAAGTAGGAACTTATATTTTTTATAAACGACAAGTCGAATTTTCCCAGGATAGTTATTTTGGTTTTTAGGTTTTAAAAAAATTATAAAAAAAAATTACTAAATCTGCCCACTGCCTCGTATCTGAATGCATCCTAGCTTTCTCCACTTAAATCTATATACATAATATATAATTTTTATTTATTTATTTTAGGGTAATATAGATTATGAACCTCCACTATATAACTTTTCGGATTTTGGAGAATACGCTTGGAAAAGACACAGAGAAGATGAAATATTCCTATACTATTCTCATCCATTCAGTATCGATTTTGTACAAGACATTATTCATTTTCTCCAAAAGTCCACTGAACCATATTTCAGCGTAGTCAGACGATTTCTTACTCCAGTAAACCATATACAACTTAAAAGCCTTGGGTGTATTACCGCAGACGCTTTACCTTTGGCTTTACCTGAACAAATAATGCATGTTCAGGAAGCAATGGAGTGACCTCGGGAGTGACAAAATAAACAGCCTAAATTTGGTAAAAAAAAAAAAAAACTAAAAAGCCCTTAATATCTAATACCAAATTTAGGCTCTAACTTTACCAAATAGATGGAAAAACAAAACGCTTTTGAATATGTTAATTCACAGGTTGACTGCCATGCAATCCTATATTTCTTTACAAGTATATTTTGTAGTCACTGTCTGGTGGTTGTCACAGTTGCATATTCCCATTTTTCAAAAGTTTCGTCTGCTAGAAACAAGTAAAGATCCTTCAAACTATCTCAAAAACGTTCTCAGATTTCAACTGGTAGGAAGAAAAAAGCACAAAATATAATGATGAATCTCCCTCAGCACTTACTATTTTTCTAATTCCTCCTTAAGAAACATTTCCATATTGAAAATTTTGAAGGAACGCCACTAGAACTGTTGCTTGGAAATGATTTATATCTCTCTCCTAAAGAAATATAATATGGGATTGTGTGCCATAGGAGTAAAATATATATACAGAGCAACCCTAAGAAGCTGGCAGGGCAAATATATGTATATATTTTTTTTTCACTGGGGAATCGTACTTGGCAGTTAATCTGTTGTCTTAGCCTTATATATTTAATACTTCTGTATAGTCCATCTAGAAAGTATCTGGAAAAACGAAAGCACAATATTTATAATTTTCTGGCATATATTTTTATTACTTGAATTAGAAAATTACAACAAATAATGAATCGCATTCATCTATTAAAATTAGGAAAACTATAGAATTCCAGACACTTACTACATGGACTAAATTACATATTTGAATGTTAAACAACAGTTGATGATCAGACATTTTTAGATTATTTTTTCAGCATAAATACATAATTATGTTTTTAAATTGCAATTATTATATCATTAATAATGAATACTTAATTCACAATTCGACGTCAGAACTAAAGGTAAGATTTACCATAATCTCTCAAATGGTAGAGTTAATATTCCTTAAACTGAAGGTTGGCATCGTCAGGTATAAATCGATGTTAATCATAGGTGCGTCACAAAATGTTTAGAAATTGCGGATTCGAAATTTTCTGGGATTACTAGTTGAAGCAGAAAATGTAGAAATGTGTTATTCGAAATATGAAAATACACTTTAGTTGTGGTTTTCTTCTTCTTCCTGTTAACCAATGGCCCCTTGTCGTATAAAAACAGTTAGCCAGAGCGTATCACTTGTGCATCGGGGTGGGGTTACCCCACTTGCCAATAGTTTAGGTTTCAATTGGGGATTAGTAGGTCATTTTTTGCTGTGGCGTGTACAGCGGGGAATTTGGAAACGCCAGAGAGATAGTATATAGGATATGTGCCTGAAAAAATGAACATATAACAACCAATCAAATTTTATAAGCATTAGCACCTACTAGCTTTCTAAATCATACAGCACCACTCTACAATACAACTGTAACCATGAACTACTGCTTATTTTCAGATTCTTACTTCAAACTTCTTGATACAATCCATAACCATCTCTGCTTTCCTGCTGGTTGGATTTGCAAGAATTTCTTCCATCTGTATCGGTCCTCCTATCATCTTGTTCAGTCTTGAATACAACCAATCTGTAGGACTTCTGTTTAACTCACAGTTCAAGAGCACATGATTTATATCACCCATTCCACCACATTCACAATACTCGCTGTCCTGCATGCCAAGTTTGTATTTGTGTTTAGGTATGAGGCAATGTGTAGTTCTGATTCTGCAAAAGACGCTAGTTTTTTGTCTATCAGCCCTTTTAATTTTTGCAAACCAAGGTGTTTTTTGTTAATTTGTAATTGAATGATTTCTACTTTTATCGGTAAATTCCACAGCCCATTTTCTCCACGTCTCTTCCTTAGCTACTCTGAATAAATCATCATTGTTGTTCATAGCATCATTTGCCTCTCGGCCTCCTCCAGCAAGTCTATGTGCCTTTTCATTTCCTGTTATGCCTGTATGACTAGGCACCCACAGTATTTTTATTTCCTTTCCTCCATCCTGCATATCTAATATTTTCTTCCTCGTTCTCAACGTGATTCTATCTCTCTGTTGATGCCATCTCTGACAATTTTCAAAATAGCACTTTTAGAATTAAAACTTTCTGTGTCAATCTCTTACGTATTGAGGCCAGTATAGATGGCTAGCACCTCCACTGAACAAATGTTGGTTAGATCCTGGCATTTCCCTTTTATTGAGATTTTTTTGTTGTATATTCCAATTCCGCAATGTGTTGATATTAGCTCCAAAGATGCATCCGTATATATTTTTTCATGGTCCGAGTATTCCTCCTCCAACTGCTTCAATAAGATTTGGCCATCTGGACTGAACTTTTGTATATTCGAATCCCCCCAGTCCGCAGTTGAGTTGCCATATCCTCTTCGAAACATGGCAGATTGTCCGTTCTTTCCAATATTCCTACGTGGGCCAACACATAATCCACCCCCTCCATTACCGCTGGAGCGCACTTGGTCCGTCAATAGAGAGGATCCTGATTGTAACAAGCATAGAAGTTGAGTATCACCCTATTGACCTCGTCCCCTCTAATGGCTACTTTTCTGAGCATCAACTTTGTACTAAGTAAGTTCCTTCGCTTTATCAATGGCATTTCTGCCGCTTCAGATAACAACGCCATTATGGGAGTGCTTTTCATGCAGCCAATCACAACTCTCAAGGCCTGGTACTGAATGCGATCCATTTTGCTAGAATTCATCTTGCTTAGATCGTACATCGCTTGACAGCCATAATCAAAATGGGTTCTAACCAGACCTTTATAAATGTTCAACAATATATTTGGGTCAGCGTACCACCAGGTTCTTGTAATTGCTCTCATTATTTTAATTCCTTTCTGCGCCTTGTTAATCACATATTCAATGTGTTCGTTCCACTTCAACTTCCTGTCCAGTATGACACCCAAGTACTTATAATTCTCAACTTCTCTATTTAACTCTCTTATATTTGTTATTGGATTATTTGATGAATGGAGCTTGTATTCCTCCAAAGGCATAGTGGATGTTGTTTGGGGAAAGTATGACATCTGGCGGGGAGTACGCCGTGACAATAGTAGCTTCTTTAATTTTGATCCCCATGACTTGGCATCTTTGGTTGAAGTTATTATTCATGTTACATTTAGTGTGGGGTATGTCCTTTTTGTTCAACATAGCAATACCTCCTTTTCCATCATCTCTATCTAATCTGTGTGTTACATAGTATTTGACCTTCACAGCATTGTCTGCCTTGAGCCATGTCTCATTAATCAATAAAACATCCAGGTTTTCGTTATTTATTAAGATAGTCAAATCGTCAAGTTTCTTAAAACACTCCTAATGTTCCATTGGATTATTTTCATGTTGGGTTTGTTCATAATAAAATCTATCTACATTAGCGTGTGCATCTTTCAAAATTGATTGTCTAAATCGTGATGGGATCCTCCAGATTCCTGGGTTGCATTCTGGATTTCCTCCATAATTGCATCTTTCACCTCTTGGGTCGAAGTTGTTTTGCCAATAAGTTGTTTTACAACCTCTAATATTGGTGTTGGCTGGAACGAGTAGGTATTACCAACTGGCGAGCCTTCCCTTGTACTCCTTTGAGTAGGCGTTCTAGCAGGAGCAGGAATCAGACATTTTTTGTGCATTTCTCTGTCGTAGCCTGGCGAACAGGGATTTTTTTTCAGGTTACATGCAGCCGAAGCATATGATGGTTTTCTTGGAGTCATAGAGGTTGATATGTATAAATGTCTTGGATTCGCTTCAATTGGTCTACTGGTTTCTGAAGCTCTTCTTGTAGGATTCAGAACTGGAAAGTCTCTATGATCCAAGTTCTCTCTCTGTCTTATATTTTCATCTCCTTTCGGGTGTTTATTCCTTGCTTCAAAATAGGAGATGTTTTCTGTTATCATTGTAGCTTTGATTGCTTTTTGTCTCAGGGACTCCTTGCATTGTCTATCAGTGGTTTTATGTTCCATGTTGCAGTATAAGCAATAAGGTGTGCTTTGTTCACAGTCCTTTTCTTCGTGCTTCTTCCGCACATATCGGACATCTTCGTTTGCCTCGGCACTTTTTGGCCGTATGGCCAAAACATTTGAAACACATCAATAGTGGACTTATATAGACTGAGATCATCACATCACAGAAATCTAGGTTCACTGATCTTGAATCACTTTCCCTTGGAATGTAAACACCACTGATTCAGTGTTTACATAGATACTATCCCCATTTTTAGTTATTCTCTTCTTTAGCCTCTTGGCCTCGACAACATTTGCAACGGATTTTGTATACTCGACTATTTCCTCTTCTGCTAAGCCTTTGTAAATACCTCTGGCTATTCCTTTGCAAGTGACTAGGCTAGCTGGAATATATGCATTCAGACATTCCTCTAATTACATTTTATTAGTTAAAAATTTATTTGCATTAAGATAGTCAGTAAATTTTATTCCAACTCTGTTTTCACCTTTTCTGGAGGTTTTCTCCACTCCTCCTATTTTTTTATTTCTTAGAAGTCTACCAATACTCTTGGGATGCATATTACCAATATTTTCCTCATTTTTGCTTTCAACAATAACCATGTAAGGTTTAGAATCTCTGAAATTGTATACAAAATTACTTGTCTTTTTTTTGTCCATATTGCCACGCCCCCGAAGGCCCCCTGGTTCTACAATCATGTGGTTAGAAAAAGGCAAAGCAGGAAAAAGCTATGCTAAGGCAAGCAGGGGTTCAAATTTTATTCTGAGGACTTACCCCAAGATGCACTTAATTATTTTCTCTTTCACAATTAAGTATTTTCACTACCCAAACACTTTTATTTCGCGAAAATGAATCGAAAATTAGAATACCGAGCTGTCACTCTCTGGCGCCAATCGTCGACCCCTTTGTGGTCTTCTAGTTCATTGGTCATCACAATATGACACATATACATACATATACACGTAACCTCGCAGGCATAAGAAAATAATTACCAACTTCAAGAGATAAATATTATCTTTAACTCTGACGCTGGATTGTGAATTAACTATGTACCATTTTTCTTTAAATAATTTTGAAAATGTCTATCAAGAAATTGTCAATAACAAAGAAATATTCTTTTTTTATTTATTATTTTTTTATTACCTATTTCGTATTATAGTTTTATTTTATGTGAAACATGATATACCTAAGATAAAATGGTCTTTAAGCACCTACTTTATATTTAAATTTTTTGAAATCATTATCAAAATGCTGTCAAGAATTGTTAATGTAAAAGAAATACTACGTTTTTAATTTAATGTTTTTTTTTAATTACCTATATAGTATTATGTTTTTATTCTCGCAATTATTTTTGTAATATGCACCTACATGTCATGAACAGTCAAAGTTTGACATTTTTAGATTGATATTTCAGCAAAGCTAATATCATATGTTTTTGATTTGCACTTATTTTTAGTTTATGATATGTATAATAAGTACCTACCTACTATATGTTTATCAGTTTTTTGAATCATTATAAAAATGTCTGTCAAAAAAAAACTGTTGATGAAGTTCTTTTTTAATTGCTTTTTTTTTATTTACCAACCATTATATTTTCATTTCGTAAGAAAAGCCAGGATACCTTAGAGAAGACGGTCATTCACTATTATTTGTGTAATTTATAAATGTCATCAACAGTTAAAGTTCGACATTTTTAGATTGATATTTCAGCATAGTTAATCATGTTTTTTTTTCTCCCTGTTTTTTCTAAATTATTATAAAAATGTCTGTCAAGAAATTGTTGATGAAGAAAAAAAAATAGTTTTTTTTTATTTACTGTTATTTCTCAAAAATTACCTACTTATTTATAGGTATCATACTGTATTTTTATTTCGCAGGAAAATACATGATATACTTTAGACAAGATAGATGGTCTTTCACTATAAATTGTGTAATTTTTATATGTCATCAACAGTTGAAGTTAGACATTTTCCGATTGATATTTCAGCATGGTTAATTATGATTTTAATTTGCAATTATTATTACATATACTACATATAACTACATATACTACATACACTCATCAAAATAGTCTAGGGAACAAGAAATATCTGTCTTTTAATTTTAAGACAAAACAACTTTTTTTAAAGATAAAGTGGGTATTATTTATTAAATAAATCTTATCAAATTTGCCATATCGGGTTTTTTTGCAACCTCGTTTAGTTTAAATATTTCATAAATAAAATCAGCACAAAATTTCTGGATAAGTATAGGTATGTATTCTTTTGTTCCCTAGACCATTTCGATGAGTATATTTAACTTTTTTTTTTAATCTTTTCAAAATTGTTTGTCAAAAAACTCGTAATGTTAGTTTTTATATTTATTGTTTTTCTTAGATTATATTATTATATCCTCCTAATTTTATCGCGTGAAAAAAAAAAGAGCTATATTTTAAACAAGATGGACTTTCGTTATTATTTGTGTAATTTATATACAGGCTGATCAGATGAAGATAGCTCGTAATCTACATGCCCCACGATCTTTGAGTAAAACATGTATTAACAAATATGAGTTGAGAATATTTCCAAGTTTCTTAGTTCACCCTCAAATATTGCATCAGCTATGTGTTACAGAAACTTGTTGTTTTCTCGAAATATCTTAGGTAGACCTGATGGAATGTATTTTTAGTCCTTTACAACTTTTTTTGAACATTCTATTTCCTCTAGTTGCCATAGCAATGACATGGTGAAGTAAAACATCTTGAAATGTTCAAACTGTTGTAACTTAGTCATGCCTCGACCGATTTTGACCATCTATGTATTGCTTTAAAGATCACTTAGTTCACATTAAATTTTATTATAAATTATTTTTATGTTGTTTTTTTTAGTCCAGCGAAAGAGGTCAATATTCGAAAAATTTTACTTAATTCGGTTCATTGGGCCAAAAGTTAAAAAATATAATAAATCAAAAGTCAATAAAGTGATTAACTTCAAAGATATTGTAAGAATGAGTAGATTCCGAGATACAGCTGGTAGCCATTGGTATCTGATCAACCTGTATGTCATCAAAAGTTGAGCTTCGGACATTTTCAGATTGATATTTCATGTCTTGCCCTTATTATTTCATTACTTTCAGTTTATACATAAATTTATGGAGAATAAATACTACATATTCCCCTTTTTTTTCTAAATCGTTCTGAAAATGTCTGTCAGAAATTGTTAATTTGGTTTTTTATTTGTTTTTGAAATTATATATATTATATATCCTATTATGTTTTTATTTTGTGTGAAAATAGATGTTATATCTTAGTTAGAGAGAATGGACTTTTGGCATTATTTTTGTAATTTTAATTTATATAACTAATATACTGTCATCAACGGTTTGTAATTTTTCAGATTGCCATAAAATGAAGATAATGCAGGTAACATAGATAACAGAGTAAGCATTTATCGATTCAGTGGATTTAGCAAATCAGTAACTTCTTACCCATAAGGAACTCAAGCATATTTTCAATTACAATGGCTTTGCCCAACCTTGGTTATTACTAATAAAGGTCTATAATTGGACATGGACATTGGCATAGAGAAACATTTTATTTTATTTTATTTTATCATCATAATTTTCTAAATTTATTCTTAACTTTGAGAATATGACACATTTAAAAAAAGTTCCTATGAGTATACTATATTTATTTTAAAATATTTTTGTTTTAGGATCTTTAGGATCAAAAGAAAATCGTTGCTATTCGTTGTCTATAAATTATTTGTGTGCAATATTTTATACAAAATTATTAATAAAATTCTCTACAAGCAGTTTTATTGTATAATTTTAGCTTTTCAGTTCCGTAGGTAGCAGATAGGATTTAAACCAAAAAAAATAGCAGAATAGTTTCCACATATTATTTCTAAGATTGAAGGACAATGAAAAGACTGTTTTTGCTTTCGTTATAAAATGTTCACCAGAAAATAAGTGCTTTTTGGTACCTACCTAAATAGTAATCTACTGCCAGCAAAACTCCTCGAGATTCAAAAATACTGTTACAATTTTATCCTGGGTTTGAATTAAAAATGAAGAAAACTTTATACTTTCATTTTTATAGCTTCTTCTAAAATCAATTTACGCATCAATTTAAGTTAACTTCACTCAGCACACCAAAACCAACTCGTCTCACAAGCAACCCGCTATTTTATAACTCGTAATACTCCTTTCTTCTGTACGCTAGTAGTTCTCAGGCGAGCTGTCTCCCATTTTTTCAATGATTTTTTCGAAAATTGGCGTGCAAAATTAGTAAGTTAGATGAAGTGGTTAATACAGATTAAATTAATATCGATGCGTACGAAAATGATAACGATCTGGGACAGAATAAGGAGTTGCCGCAGGGAAAGTGTTTGACAGTTTAAAAATACTGGATAATTTGTTCATTTGCTCATTTACATGTTGAATTTTCGATCACAGTCAAGTTAGTTTTCATTTATATAGTATAAGGAGCAAAGTTGTATCAGTTACCGAGCCCTGTGGCACACCACTGAGTACTTTATAGCTGTTGGAGAAAGCGGAACCCTACTTGGAAAGCTCTACCATGGAGAAGATCACTGATTACTGCAAGAAGGTTGCCTCTTGTTCCGTTATGGTTTAATTTTAGTAGCAAATCGGCGGCAAAGTACTTTATCAAATTCCTTTTTCAAAATCTATGTCCCTACCTATACAGCGTTTATTGGGATATTCACTATTTTCTGTTCTTTATTTTCGGACAACATTTATCGTTTTCTTTCCAGGCCGAGCGAGAGGTTCCGTAGAAAAATGAATGAAAGACGACTCAGGTTTTCATATTAAATTTGTGCAGATCATTGAAAAATACAAAGTTTTATATGATCACACTCTAATCCAATATTCAAATAGACAAATTCAGGAGAAAACGTGCAATGAAGTCGGAAGACAATTCAATAAAATTGTGTTTTTAATAGGAAAGTTGTGGGGTAGTTTTGATTTCTCTTATTCTATATTATCTATACAGGGTGTAAAAAAAATAGTGTACCGGACTTCGAGGGGTAATACTACATATGAAAATAAGAAAAAAAAGTTCGTATGAACATATGCCCTAAGATGCTTTTTTGTTTTGTGAATCACTAACTACCCTAGCCTTATGGAAACTTCAGAACTGGTACGACTCTTTTTACTATCACCATTCGCTTTGACATCGAAATGTATGCGAGAATACCAAATTTCAAAAAAAATAGTTTGCCACTGTTCTTGAAAATAAATAAAATCTATTATTTCCATCTACCGTTTGAAGGGGTGTAACTTCTTCAGGGAGCATCTTAGGGCAAGTGTGTTTTGACTGTGAAATGATACACGAGTGGAACTGTTTTCCAGTATTCTTCTAATTATCAGGAGGAGATTACAATATTTCTGGCAGCTTCAATGACTATTTCTGACAATTCTCTCACAGTTGATTCGACTGGTTTCGATTGTTAGCGTACTTGTTTCTACCTGGTTTCGACTGTTAACATACCGCCCGCCTTGAAAGTACCTAAGTACTTTAAAAAATACAAATATAATACTATTACAAATTTCACAGATAGACGTAATGAAGAAACCTCCTAATCAACTGAAATCATATAAATACTATTCTAAAAACTTACTCTACTAATACAATCTCAAAACAAGGTTACTATCAACTATACTAAATTCTGTTAAGCATCATTACCAAAAACTTCTATGCAGCAAATAAACATTAACCTATAACTAAAACTAAATATACTACAGTTCATTAAATTAGGATTCAATGGGCAACGCACAAATACGGTTAATAGCTCGAGTTATAACACCATCGTTCATTTTTATTTTTACAACCCGAACAACATCGTCTTGACCTGGGCACAATTCAATTACTCTACCTAATAGCCAGTGCATAGGTGGAGCATTATCATTTTTCACTAAAACTAATGTTCCAACCTTAATTAAACTTTCAGAGCGCTGCTTCCACTTAATGCGGGTTTGTAGCTCTGACAGATATTCTTTCTGCCATCTCTGCCAAAAATGCTAGGGTACATGGCTTGAAGATGTTTCCATTTAGTCAGGCGATTGGTCGGAATACTAGTTACCTCTAGTACAGGAAGGCTAGTGAGTGGTTTGCCAACGAGAAAATGTCCAGGTGTTAATGAGGATAAATCGTCCGGTTCATGGGTAAGCGGACAAAGTGGCCGCGAATTTAGTACACCTTCAACCTGTGTCAATACCGTGGCGAATTCTTCGAACGTCAAACGTGTATCACCTATGACGCGTTTGATGTGTCTTTTTGCTGATTTGATTCCAGCCTCCCAAATACCTCCGAAGCTAGGAGGAGAAGCGGGTATAAAATGCCACTTGATATAATCACAAGACATTTGATTAGCGATATATTCTGAGTGCCTTGATAAAAACTCATATAATTTACTGATCTCGTTACTAGCTCCCTTATAATTTGACCCATTATCGGAATAAATATTGGTTGGCATGCCCCTCCTACTTACGAACCTTTTAAATGCAGCCAGAAAGGCTTCCGTTGTCAAATCTGACACTAACTCTATATGTATGGCCTTTGTGGATATACATACAAAGAGACACATATAGGCCTTTACAATTTTAGCTCCGCGAGTCATCCTATTCTTCAACATGAATGGTCCTCCATAGTCCGTACCAACATTTTTAAATACACAGTGTGAAGCAACACGAACCGTTGGAGGATCACCCATAATATATTGATTGTTCCTAGGAGGAATTCTGAAACACTTAACGCATTCTCGTACTACCTTCTTACATACATTTCGGCCGGAGATGGGCCAATAATTTTCCCTGACCGAATACAACAAATTTTGGATTCCACAATGAAGTAGCCTCTTATGTTCTGATCGTAAAATTTGTGTTGTCAAAAAATGATTATGTGGCAATATTATAGGATGTTTTTTACCAAAAGATTGATTTGAATGCTTGATTCTTCCACCTACCCTTATAATACCATCATTCAAAAAAGGCTCAAGAGACAAAATTTTGCTAGAATTTTTTAGTTTTTGACATTTACTGAGAATATTCCTCCGAAAAACATTTTATTTGAACAGTTTTTATTATTAAAAATAGAGATTTTTCAAGTTCCTCTGGCAATAGAGGACCCTTAATTCTTTCTTGAGAATTCAATTTAACATTTTTGACAAAACGAAGAATATAAGCTACAATATTTAAAGTAGTGCGAAATGAAGAATAGTACTCTAAAATTGATAGTATCTCATTGAAAGTGCTGATAGCATAGAAGGCCACAACTCGTTGCTCACATAGATCATCTGAATCAAGTTCAGGTTCAATTATATTGGAAATTAATTTTTTTTGTGAGAACCAGTCAGGGCCGTGCCACCATAATTTCGACTTATCTAAAACTTCTATAGTCGTTCCCCTATAGTCAATAAATCCGCGGGATTATCCCTAGATTTCACATAATGCCAGTCATGATAATTAGTAAGAGACCTAATTTCACTGACCCTATTGGCCACAAACGTTTTCCATCTGCTTGACTCACCTCGGATCCAGTACAATGTTATTGTTGAATCGCTCCAAAAATAAAATTTATTGAAATTTATCTCTAAGACCATAAGTTTTTTCACCAAGTTTGCCAGCAGTAATGCTCCGCATAATTCCAAGCGTGGCAAACTCACCTGTTTTAATGGAGCAACACAGGATTTCGCACACAATAAATAAGAATAATATTTCCCATCTGAAGTCAAACATCTTAAATAAATGCACGCCCCATAAGCCTTAATTGATGAATCACAGAAGCCGTGCATTTCAATATCTATATATTTAGAAAAAACTACACATCTGGGAATTTTTAGATTACTTATATCATGAAAATTATTATAAAATGAATTCCAAGTATTTAATAAATTTTGAGGAAGTTCATCATCCCAAACTAGCTTCAATTTCCACAGATCTTGAATTATGAGTTTAGCAGTTATGACAATTGGACCAAGAAGGCCCAAGGGGTCAAAAACTTGACATATTGAAGATAAAATCGTGCGTTTTGATAATTTATTGACAAAATTTTCAGTGGCATTTATTTTATATCTAATATGGTCATTATTAGCATCCCAAAATACACCCAAAGTCTTATTTTGTTCATTTTCTCCTATATTGAGTATACCAACGTCTAAATCTTGGTTAATCTCAAATTTATTTAATAATTCCTTATTATTACACAAAAATTTTCTGAGTTCAAATCCATAGTTTGCCAATAATCTAACAATATTTTTTTGTAATTCTAATAATTCTGGAATTGAATCAGATCCAGTTAAAAGATCGTCCATATAAAAATCTCTCTTTATTATTTTGCTAGCTACCGGAAAATTTATTTCATTTTCATTCGCAATCTGAACTAAACATCTAACAGCCAGATAGGGCGCAGAAGCCGTACCATATGTAACGGTATTTAATTTGAAAACTTTCATTTCTTGATCAGGTTGTGGTCGCCAGAAAATCTTTTGATACTTTGTCTCATTTGAACTAACAAGTATTTGACGGTACATTTTGGATATGTCCCCAGTCATAACATATTGATAAATACGAAATCTAACCAAAATTGAGAACACGTCTTGTTGTAAAGTTGGGCCACAATATTGAACATCATTAAGAGAGAGTCCTGAAGTAGTTCTAGCTGAAGCGTCAAAGACTACCCGGCATTTAGTAGTAATACTACTGCTTTTTAAAATAGCATGGTGAGGCAAATAATAACCTTCACCCTCAATGTCTTGAGTTTCTGTCATATCTGTATTTATGCATCGAATGAATTGAAATGTAAGGCTTTAGACATTTCCTGGTCAGGGGATTGTGATTTGGAGTCACTGTGGGTCAGAGTTGTTTATAAAAATTTTTTTGCTGTTTGGTGGGTATTTTATACAAACCTCCCGCTGTAAGTTTTAGGGCGCTTGATGCAATTGAGACCATACTTTCCTCACTGTCACCTTCGTATGATCATGTGTTTCTTGTGGGTGATCTTAATGTTAATTTATTATTAAAGAATCAAGATTGTATATACTTTAACTATTCTGGAATTGTTTAATTTGTCTCAAATAATTGAAGAACCTACTAGGGTATCCAGAAGTAGCAGCACACTAATTGACATTGTATGTATAGATAAATCATTGTGTATTGAGAAATCGGGAACTATGGAAATGTATAATCTGACAGATCATAGATTAGTGTATGCGATTTTGGTGTTAGATGTTCCAAAACCTTTGGCTAAATACCGAACTTACAGGGACTTTCGAAATTTTAGTATTGATGAATTTAATACAGAAATGAATCATAAGCAATTTGAACGTATCCTTCAACAAGGATCATCTAACACCATGATTGAGTGTCTTAATCATCAGCTGACAGAAGTATTTGACAGATTTGCACCTTTGAAAACTGTCTTGATTAAACGAAAATTTAAACCCTATATAACTGATACTATAAAAGAAATCATAAAATTAAAACGAAATGCTTATAACAAATATAAAAGAACCTTATCTCAAGCACACAAAAATTATTACCTTGATATAAAAAACTATCTTTCATTTGCCATTCGAAGTGAAAAAAAGGCTTATATGTCATTCGAATTGAATAAACTTAAAAAAGATCCTAAAAGAACTTGGTCAAAAATGAACGACTGGAATATTCACTGCAATAATAACATAGAAATTCCTAATCACTTAAAAAATGTAAACGAAATCAGCAACCACTTCGCAAGTGTCTGTCAGCTGGTTGCTCCAATTGATGATGCTAGTCTGGACTTTTTTAATGGTAATAAATTTGCAGGACTGGATAATGACTCATTTTTCTTTAAGAACTTAACCGAAATTGATGTTTATCGCGCATTCAGACGCATTAGGTCTAAATGCAGTGGAATTGACAATATAACTCATGATATGTTACTTTATAGCCTAGACTTTATGTTGCCATTACTCACTAATCTCTTCAACCGATTTCTGCAAACTGGGGAATTTCCCACTGCTTGGAAAACCTCTATTGTAAAGCCTCTTCCAAAGTCTGCTAAGACCAGTACTATTAATGAACTCAGACCTATTAGCATCTTGCCAATCCTTGGCAAAATGCTTGAGTTACTTGTCTCAGACATGATAAATGATTTTATATGTAATAGAAATATTATGCCAGCAGTGCAGTCTGGATTCCGGGCAGGCCATAGTACCGCAACTGCACTGAGTAAAATCACCACAGATATATCTTTAAACACCGACCAATCCCTGATTTCGTGTCTGATCCTACTTGATTATAGCAAGGCCTTTGATCTTATCAATCATAGCTTATTAATGGCCAAGCTGCGGTATTATGGTTTCTCTGAGCAGGTCTGCCTCTGGTTTGACAGTTATCTGACATCAAGAATCCAAATTGTGGAGGTGGAGGGAGCAAGGTC
Source organism: Ceutorhynchus assimilis (assembly GCA_917834065.1). Classification (NCBI taxonomy): domain Eukaryota; kingdom Metazoa; phylum Arthropoda; class Insecta; order Coleoptera; family Curculionidae; genus Ceutorhynchus; species Ceutorhynchus assimilis. The sequence continues at coordinate 15,634,515 of OU892277.1, read as the reverse complement.
TGAGCCTGTCCTCGTGACGCGTGGGGTCCCCCAAGGCAGCATATTAGGCCCTTTATTATTTAATTTTTACACCTCTGACTTGCCTAGCCAGGTCGGGTTTTGCTCGGTCCACCTCTACGCGGATGACACGCAGCTTTTGGCCGCGTTTCCCCCGGAGGAATCCAGCGCTGCTATGAATGAAATTAATAAAGATCTGAACAAAATATACAAATGGTCTATCAGTAATGGATTGCTCTTGAACACGTCAAAGTGCGTGCATTTAATATGTGGTTCAAAGGCTGGTAGGAATCGGTTTGATTTGTATAACTTCACAATTCTTAATGTCAATGGGTTGGTGATTCCGTACGCCGAGAACGCTAGAAACTTGGGATTAATAATCGACAGTGACTTAAGCTTCAGTGTTCACATATCCAAAAAACTGTCGTTAGTCTGTCTGTAGAATTACTCAACTCAAATATCTATGATTTGTTAATTAATAATTCATTAGTGATTTTTAAAAAGGTTTATAAAAGCCAATTACTGGAATCTGTGTAGTAGTATGAAAGTGTTCAAGGAGACAGGGCATCATGGAAGAACGCCTCAGCGAATGTTGCCTTTTGTGTATTGTTTTTGTATTATATTTATTATATATTATACTGTACAAATTACGCAATAAATATTATTCTATTCTATTCTATTCTATTCTATATGCCCTAAAACTTCATATTCTTTCATAAATGCCAAGTATTCTGATTTTAGATTTATATTTTTATTTAATTTATTTTCTAATGACAAAAATCTGTTTTGTGCAATATTGTGAGAATTGCTCAATAGCTGTAAATTTTTCTTAAATGGAATTTTAACTATAAATCTCCCTTTTTCATCCCTTTTTACAGTATCTTGGAAAAACTTCTCACAATATTTTTCTGATTCGGACAAAGTACTTATTTTATTATTTACCTCCTCAATCTCCCAAAATTTAACAATTTTCTCATCAATTGGACTCTCACATTCAAAAATATTTAAATAGCTCAATGAAGTTTCAGAAGATGCTGAGGTTATATTAATATTTAAATCTCCAGCAATTATATAACCAAATTTAGATTCATGTAATATTGACATTTTGGGACCAAGCTTGATCTGATTAGTACCTATTATAGAGCAAAATATATTAGAGCCAAGCAAAATATCTATTTCTCCTGATTCATTATATTTCGGATCAGCCAGCTGCAAATTGGAGGGAATTTCAAAAATATTTTTGTTAAAGGAAAAAATTGGCAATTTTTCAGTAATACAAGGAATTACTAAACAATGTATATTGGCTACAAAATTATTAATACACGATCCAATTGTCATATTTACCTTATAATGTATATTAGTCAAAGCTTTTCCAACACCCTTCACAGCATGATTTATTTTTAACTGATTTAAATTTAATTTATTACAAACCTTTTGAGATACAAAGTTACTTTGTGAACCACTGTCCAGTAACGCTCGTGCTGTAATAGTCTTGGTTCCGTGACTGATCTTAATCAATGCAGTACAAAGTAATACTTGAGATTGAGAACAACTACTTGACAATGCTGATAATCCTAAACAAGGCGCAGTATAGTTACCAGTGGAAACATCGATCTGCCCGTATTTGGAGGCCTTGGAGTTCATTAGGCAATTGGAGGCAGCAGTTTCCCGAACACCACCGCTTTCATGTTGCACAAGTGAATTCAAATCACTGGCAGTGGCCTTAGCCCCATTCGATTTTTGGGTTAGACTGTTCGCACCAATATTTCTTTTTGAATTTTGTTCTGAATTAAATGAATCTAAATGTAAAAGTAAATTATGTGATTTTTGACACTTCGAACATTTTGATCTAGGACACTTCCAAGAAAAATGCGAATCATTAAAACAATTTAAACATAATTTGAGTCTTTTTACTGCATTAATTCGTTCAGCAACGGCTAGATTCAGAAAAGAATTACATTTGAAAATTGTATGATTGCTTTGATTACAATAATAACATTTGAAGCCATTATCGGGAGTATTATTTTTAAATTTCTCATCTATTGCAGCATGATTACTACTGCCTTCTCTATTAAATTTTCTACTTATTGCTGGTTTGTTATTATTCTTACCCGATTCTAGAGCATATTTTGACGCCTCTAACTTTTCAAGAACTTCACATTTATTTTTTAGAAATTTATTCAAGTCCTGCATTGATGGCAAATCACCCAAACATTTAAAAGCTTCCCAATCACGACGCGTAGTATTATCTAACTTATTGGCTAAAATATAAATTATCAACCTATCCCAAGAATCGGTATCCTCACCAAGGGATTTTAATGCCCTTAAATGTTTGGTTATCGCATCATACAATTTTCTCAATTCTGTGTAAGATTCTTTTTCTATGTTTGGGTGTTCAAAAATTGCACGTATATGATTATGAATAATCAAACCTTTATTTTCATATCGCTCATTTAACAACTGCCACGCAATGTCATAATTATTTTCTGTTACTTCTAGCGATTTAATAATGTTCAGAACCTCCTTACCTAAAGTAGATCTGAGATAATAAAACTTTTGTATATTATTTAAAGCTGTATTAGCATTTACTAATGCATTAAAAGAATCTTTAAATTCCAACCAATTACAATACTGGCCATCAAAATTTGGTAAATTTATGGGTGGTAATTTCACTAGTGATCGAATGGATAGTACATTTTGATTTGGCGTTAACGCTAAATTATGCATTGAACCCATTAGAGAACTCAAAGGGCCTTGAGGAGCACCCTGGTTAACTGAAGTGTTATCATCAGAATTATTATATTCCTTTATCAAGGCACTCATTTCAGAAATTAATTTAAAATATTTATCTTCAAATTCACTCCTCTCAGCTTCAGAAACCTGAGATTCGGCATCATCTAATTCATCACCTATACCTGCTGTCATTCGTTGTTCAATAATAGTTTGATCAATTTGAACATGCAATGCATCAAACTCGTCATAAATGGGTTGCAATCAATGACATCAAAACACAGATAGACGGATCATCCCATTCATAAACTATTATTTGTTGTGTTGACAAGACCACCCATGGGCCAGGAGAGGTGAGTTGCTCGCGGGGTCGGGGTAGGGAGACATCATTGCTCAAAATGGTGTAAAAAACGTGAATATATCTCGAAATTTAATTGGATGAATAAATAAAATAACAAATTGACAAATAAACTGAAAATATTCGATACGAGCCCTTTATTCTGGGAGTACCAATATCGTGTTAGTCGTTTCTTGTTTAACGCTAATGAATAATCCCTGTTTGCAATAAAGATAGCTAGCTACTACAATCAACACCTGCCTGCCATGCAACAAGCCGCTTCTGGGCGGTGTTTTGCTTTAATCTGCTGTTGCCAAATTGAGTTCAGAAATAAAATTGAAAATGTTAATTAGAGGAGAAAAATATATTATTTAGGGATTCAAGACAAAATTTGGCATTCTCAGTGGTGGGGATAGCACAAAGACCCAAAAGAGACAGAGAGATGTTGTCATACGAAAATTTTGTTTATTGTTCGGTCTATCTGTGTTTTGATGTCATTGGTTGCAATCGATCTAAACGCGCCTGAACTTCATTAACAATATTATCATTCAAATTATCTTTATCAATCCCTTTGAAATAATTTTCCAAACGCGTAACCTTACCCTTAATACTTTTCTTTTCGGATTTTAATTTTGCAATCACGACTTCAGCCATTCTGATTGACACAGATTGAATTTGTTGCTAAATTTACAAATTTACGTAATTGAACCGACTTACCCAGAAAAACGCAAGCAACCAAATGTGGAAACGTGACAGTAATAATTTCTATACTTTCTTACTCACTGCCTTTCCGATGCTTTCGTTTTTGAACCAATCGCCACGACCAACTCCTCCAATGACTAAAATGGAATATCAAAATTATTTTACTTTGTCAATTATTTCCTCGATTTCTTCTTTATTCTGAAATACTTGTACCAATCCACATCCAGCGACGAAGGACCAATGTTTTGACTGTGAAATGATACACGAGTGGAACTGTTTTCCAGTATTCTTTTAATTATCAGGAGGAGATTACAATATTTCTGGCAGCTTCAATGACTATTTCTGACAATTCTCTCATAGTTGATTCGACTGGTTTCGATTGTTAGCGTACTTGTTTCTACCTGGTTTCGACTGTTAACAATGTGTTTATAGGAACTTTTTTTCTTATTTTGATATGTAGTATCACCCGTCGAAGTCCGGTACAGTATTTTTTTTACACCCTGTATATAAGTCCTCGACCGACGACACAATGCTTACAAGTGAACGAACTCGAGAATTTTCTTCCCACATTTGTCTTCTAACATTCGTCAGAAACGGATTGTCGACGACATGTCGCGTTAATGGACGGCCGGCCTTAGGTGGACGTTCCTGGAAAAATAAACCATCGTGAGAATTTGGGATTGTGTGGTGTTATAGTAAAAAGACTACGAACACCAATTTTTTTCTTAGATTTACGGATAACATTGGTTAGACCAATACGTCTGTAATTAGAAGGCTGGAGTTTGTCCTCTTTTTTGAAGATTGTAACTACAATTGAGGCTTTCCATGTTTCTGCAATGGGGGCCCGGTTGCATCTAAACATTCGGGTATAGGATTCGGCACCTAGGCATATCTCATTGGTCCGTTTGAATTCGGACCGCCAATTGATGCGGAGTGCTGAAATCCGTACTTGAATGTTGAACGGTGCTGAGCCTCAGGTCAGAATGGTCCATTAGCAACAGCCATGTGGAGTGCCGAATCTAAGGTCAAAATGTTAAACAGTGCTGAGTATCAGGTCCGAATGTTGCCATGCGTTTGGCGCGGTTTTTATATTTAATCAGCTGTCCACCTCCTTCGTGTTCCTCTTAGCTACAATTTTGCGGCGGATGCGGTTTATTTTGCCGTTGCTTCATGTGTTCTTGTGCTTAAACATGCAAGATGAGTTTGCCTGGATCATTTAAACACTTTCAATGTGGTGAGCAAATTTACCGATCCAACAATTTGGAGAAAAACGATATAAAGCAATGGATAGAAGAGTATAGTGCTATAACATACACGGATTGGAATGTGAAGTCAGCGAAAAATAATTATAACAGATTCAAATGCAGGTTTGTGTTCAATGTCAATTCAATGACGTAGAATCTTCTTGGATGCGAATAGACTTTGGAAAATACATTTTTTAGATATGTTTTTGTATGCCATCATAGTGCTTATAAAAAAGTGGATCAAGGAAATAATAAGAAAGGAAAATCCAAAAACTGCTGTTGCCTGGCTTCAATTGATATTTTAATTAAACCATAGATTAAACTAAGCACCACAGATACCAAAAAAAAAGATAAATATATTAGGGTATTTATTTATTTCCAAAATTTTCTATTCTAATTTGCCAGGTTTCAGGTATTTATAATCCCCCCCTGGGTCCGCCACTGCAAATTATTGTCCAAGATTTTTTGAAATGTATCGTTGAAATAAAATAAATGTGTAACAAAAAGTAAATAAAGTTTGTTTGTTGATTTTGTGCCGCGCTAACGGAGTAACATTCCGACCCGAGGCTCAGCACCGTTCAACATTCAAGTACGGATTTCGGCACTCCTCATTAATTGGCGGTCCGAATTCAAACGGACCAATGAAATATGCCTAGGTGCCGAATCCTATACCGGAATGTTTAGATGCGGCCCGGTTTATTATGGTCTGTAAAATAGTTGCTATTGGACGGCAGAGTGCTTTTGACAAATGTTGGAACTTTTCCAAGGGCCGGACTGGATTCTTCTCTTATAAAATGGAATGGCCTCGTGTAATTTTTCGGGAAGGAATAGTATGCAGTTTATCTCCAGTATGGAGCGCAGCTTAGGTAGGACTGGTAGGAAAGTGGGATTGATATCTTCTAGGGTATATACTCTTCGTAACCAGTTGGGCGGCAGCCATTTCGTTCTCAGTGTAGGATCTGATTTTTCATTGTACTTTTAAACACAAAATTCTGAAAATTTGGATTTAGGGAATGTTTCACATTGGATTGAATTTTTTTGTCAGTTCCTTGTAGTAGATTTTGTTCATATACCTTTCTGGCTTGGGTTTAGGATCTGCTTTGTTGCATTGTTTTGTTGTTGATAATATTCATAATAAGTGTTTGTTTTTGTACTTTGGAATTTATCCCATAGTTTTCTCCCATCCTATAATCTTCATGGAGGTTCTACGTTTTGTAGTGTTCAGGTAAACGACGTTACAAACTTTTTACCTTCAACGTAAATTTTTATTTGTGAAAATGGCGTTCAATGAATATTGAACCAGCAAGTTAAGAGAGCATGAGCTCCTATGTAGTGAACGTACACAGCTTGTGGTCCATTATTAGTTCTTTTTTGTAGGCCTGAGAGAGCACCAGGTACGTTCTCGTCATATATCTTCAAGCACATTTAAAAAGCGCTTCAAGATGCGCTGGAATCAATTGTTAGGTATTTTTTTTTATAACTGTAGGTGTTATACTGGTCCGCAAAAGTGGAACTGCTAAGCTCTTTGGGGTCTGTCATTTCTGAGGAACTTTTATGATTCATTGGCTGGGTTCGGTGATTGCATCCGCGAGCAAAAAGGGCGAATTTTGACGGACGTCACGTGATCAATTTTCTTTTTTCACATGTCGGGGGTCGACTAACACCGGAGCGAGTAGCTCTAGTGTTTCAAGCTCTTGAAAGGAATACAACTAATTACCGAACCCAGCCATTGTTTATTAACTTGATACAAGTAATTTATTCAAAATTTTGACAAGCTGTCATATCAACTAGGGGACCATATAAACTTCAAAGTTGGCAGTTTAAATAAGGACCGAAAGAGCTTTGATGATGATCACTTGACCGCTATGCCTACTTGAGATGTTTAAGGGGCTAGGGGGTTCAAAGGAGGGACATGAATTTCACAAATATCAATTTAAAAAAAATAAATAAAATTCGTGTTCTAATCTATTGTACAAATTATCAGTTGACTGAAACCAAAGAATTGAAACTTTAAGTAAGTCCAGTATGGGGATATTTTCACAAATAAAGCGAAATTGGTGTGATTTCATGATATATAAGTTCCATGGCCAATCAATATAGAATTCACTTTTAGCACAAGGGGAAGAATAAGTCGTTTGACACAATTTCCAGCAGTCGCAGTCCCGTTGAAATGCAAAATGTGATAAAAGCGTTTCCATCAATGGAACCCATAAAAAAAATCTGCCCAATCTGTATCTTTCCACGATGGTGTTCTGATAAAAAAAAAATTGAACCAGTCATACAGGATGTGTCATTATAATGGGTAACCATAACTAGTTTTTGAGCGGCTGAGGCCCCAGAATATATACAGTGTGTCCCGCTTAAGGACTGACCACCCTTCTAAAATTTTTATTTTTCAACCGATTCAATTCCCTGTACACTAGTACAGCCGCAGAAATAAAATTATAATCCTAATAAGTGCCAAATTCGAGTAGATATAAGAAAAAAAAAATTGAATCGGTTGAAACATATAAACATTTTAGAAGGATGGTCAGTCCTTAAGCGGGACACACTGTATATATTTTTTTTAATCAAGTGTAGCCGAAAACAACAATTATTATCAAACCTCAAAGTAAAAAAACACTTTGGAATATTATTCCCTACAAGACAAGGGTACCCTATTTATTAAATTTACAACGCTTGATCCAGCATTGATGTCAATGCTTTTTACTATCGAGACCTTGGCTGGAATTTTTAAAAAATTATTTACTTGGACATGCCACGATGACAAAGTATCCTATTGCTGTGTTTGTGTGGAGCTGAGACTAATCACTGCTTTATGGTAATTATAGGAGAACAAAATACAGGCTTTCTCAACTGCTTCTGAGTTGTTTTTCTTTTCTTTTTTGTTGACAGGTAAAAACAATATAAAATTATTATATTGTATGTAACACAAATATCATCAATTTTTCACAATGAGAGCTAGTATTTGGATATACATATTATTATCAGGCTCTCTTGATAATACCGTAAAGTATTGTTTTAGAAAGACCAAATGCAAGTTGGAGCTAGTTTTCTAGACATTAAATCTCATCTTCTAAATGTTGAAACCAAACGATCTTTCTATTTATCCTTTAGTAGAGCAATTACCTACCAATAACACAACCATGTATATAGTAAGTATATTTAATTTCCTTTAGAATAAGCGGTTAATTAAAATAAAGAAACAACTAGCCAAATAACTTTTTCCTATTATCTTTGGTTTTAAACATATTTCACAGTAAATCTATAAACTAATATTACTACAAAAATAGCTATACCCTATATACATCAATTTGCTATATGGTTACTTCGACATATTTCAGGAATCTGCTTTATATTATATAGTATATGGCAATTAAATTTTTATTTCACAACCAAAAAATATCCAATTGCAAAAATCCATTTATATGTATGTATATTATAATATATTAACACCAGTTATAATTTTCAATTAAATCAAAGCTAAATGTGCACATTGAAAAATCTAACTAACCTAGTTGGAAAGTAATATACAAGCAATTTTAGTTTTGTGTATTTCGGGCATTATACAGGATGGTCGAATGTGATAGTATTACACAGCACAAAAATTGCCCAGGAAACCTTGGACAACTTTAGAAGGTAACCTAATAATGGACTCAAATATACTCCTGGCCAAAATTATCGCACCACTGCTTATGGGGCTTATGTGCAGTGGTGGTGCGATAATTTTGTCCAGGAGTATAGTATATTTTATTTAGAAGCAATGCTACAGAGTTCTATCTGCGGGATGTGAGAGATCTTGCAATACCTGTCTAGAGATTGAGCATGTTCGGTAGTTCTGCAAGTCTTTTTAGGGGGAAAAAAATTGAATTTTTGCATCATGGTGGTTTGTAAGATCAGTCATTGACTGGTAAAATACAGGGTGTTTGGTTGGTCGATGCATATATTTTGGGTGGTGATAGAGAGGTGAGTTTGACTAAATAGGTTCTAAATGACTTACTTTAGCACTTACCAAAATATATGCATCGATCTACCAAACACCCTGTATAGAATAAAATAAAATAAAATAAATCGTTCTGTTTTTCCTCAGTATCTCCTTACAATACCGTATTGATTTTAATGAGTAATTAATTTTTTTTTTATTCTTGTTGTTTCTGAAATATTGAAGCAAAAACAAATACAAACACCAAAAGTAAACGGACACAAAAACGTAAATACAATTTTTATATTATTAATTTTGTTTATGCAACTTATTGCCAGACGTTACAGCATATTGCAAGGAAACTTTCAGAAAGACTCTTCAACTTGCAAGTGACTTGCAGCATGTGAACAGGACACTAAAAATTGAAAGATCTTAAAAAACATTGACTAAAAGAGCCCATTTGTTTTCAAAGGTTGGTAACAGTCAGTATATTTTTTTTTACTCACCTTTTAGAGTCATTTATAAATGGTTGCATTTTTAACTTCTTTGGAAATATGCATGACCAATAAAGTTTATGTACCTATATCTAGGTAATGTTACTTTTACAATAGAAGGAAATACAATCTTAGAAATTAAATATAATTTCCTTGTCCATAATATAAGGAATTTATCCTCGATCTATAAACGTTTATAATTTTAGTGACATCAACTTACTACAAGCGTACAAGTTAATATCATAGACACATAAAAAAAAGTTTTAAGCTTTTGTAGGTATTTACACACAATCAATAATTTATAATATTATTTATTTTAATCAGGAAGCATATGCACGAAACTAATAGGAAACATTCCAGTTCTTTCAGGTTCATTTTCAACAGCACCTTCCATCCAGTTGTCATCATCAGTCTGTTCATTAATAACAATAATGATTTCACCTTCTTGAAATGACAACTCGTCTTCATTATCGGCAGCACAATCGTATAAAGCCTTACACCTTCGAAGGCCAGCACCACCATTTGATGTGTAAGATAATCGGCCTGGGAGCAGTGAACTTGGAGAACACATTGTTGACAATGGACTAGATGATACTCTTTGAGGAGGGGAATCTGATGCCTGGAATTCCGAAATAAAAATAATATTAACAACTTTTTTCTTTCGTTTCAGGGCCGATCAAGTTCCTTAATTCTAAAAACAAAATATATCAACATTTTGCACATTAGCTCACATATCATGGACGAGGGAGTGGAAATTAGAGTAAAAACTTTTCGGAGCGCTTACAAAATACATTTGGCCAAGTTGTGGAGAAATGAGGCACAATCGTGATGCATCATTAAATGTGAACAAGTGAACAAATAATTCGCAAAACTACTTTTTTATGAATAAAATATAAGTACCTATTGAAATTATTACCAACCTATTATCTCATATACTCATGGAAATTCCTAATAAAAAAAATTCCATATCCATTTTCAAAGTTCGTGGCGACCTTAATACTACAAATACAGGGTGCGGCAAAACAGCCACCAACATTTTGAAAGTCAATTTAAAAAAAAATCGATAGTTTTAACTTGCGTTTTTGTTTGTGAGCCAAGTGTCTTAGCATTCTTCGCAGATCCACGTAACTTCTAAAGTCGCGCGTAACTCTCTCAAGTATTTTTTAGGGTGAATGCCAATTTTTTGTGCAAATTGCTTTCTTTAGAGTTAGTCTGGATTTTTATGCACCTATTGATGTTTGGCGTCCGCTTTGAAATTTCAAACCTATAAAATAACAGTTTGTTGCCATCGATACATAGATTTTAATTTTGCAAAATTTTATACACTGAGAGCCCTTTGTTCTGGTGTGTTATGCCTACTTTCCTCTATTCTTTCCATGCCTTCATGGCCCCTGGGCCCCCTGGAATGGCATTCAATTTTTGGCCATAATTTTTCTGTATTGGCATTGGTATTGTCACGAATTTTCAAAAACTCTCTTTACTAACTACAAACACTTTTATTGAACTAACTGATTTGAAAAAAAATTACTAATGACTTATGGCTCTTACTCATCACATCAGGATTTTCTTGATGATTTGTTTCTCTGAGTTTGCGGTTTGAATCCGTTCTTGTGTCGTGTGCCGGTCATATTCTTCTTATTTTTCTTTTTGTCTTCAGACTTCCTCTTCTCGTTTTTCTTTACATCTTCAGGCTGCTTGTCTCTTTTTCTTTCTTCGGTCTTCCTCTTCGTGTTTTTATTTCTACCTTCTTGCCTGTCTTTCGGCGTTCGGGTTTCCTCTTCTTGTCTTTGAGCTTCCTCTTTTTGTTTCCTGTCTTCGATATTTTTCGTGAAGTTTATCAACTTCCCCCATCACGGCGTTTTGCGTTCGTGAATTTATCACAGAATGTACTCTGTATCTATCTTGAAACACGATTCTAAGTATAAAGTGCCACAGAGAATTAAAAATTCTCGTACCTTGTCTAATTTTCGAATAGAACACTATAGAATGTTCAAGAAAAATCCGTTTGCAGAAAACTCTTTTTCGGTGCCAAATTCCGTAATTGAATCACTATGTCAGTTCTGTTCTACTTAAAGTTCATTAATTGTTCTGACTAATTATATTACAAAAATACGGGTTCTGGTCAATTCTCCTAGAAACTTTTAAAAGATATACCTACCTGAAATTCTGCTAACAGTAGCGTAGCCAGGATTTTGTCTTGGGGGAGGGGGGGGGGGGGCAAATTTGGAGGAAGTGTTTCTTGCGTACCCACCGCGACCGCTATTGGAGGCAAAGCGCCGCAGTGCCACGCCCCTTTTTTAGGTTTCTTTACGCTATTTTTGGGACTGTTTATTTTAATTTTGAAGAATTATTCATAAAATTTAAGGGTCTTGGGGGGGGGGGGGGGCGAATGCCCCCTTGCCCCCCCCCTGGCTACGCCAGTGTCTGCTAAAGTTATATAATTTAATTAAGAAATTAGCATCCTTTCTCTGTAAGCCTGTTTTAAAGTTATATTGAACGTCTTATGATGGCAGCTCTTAAAAATAGATTATGCCTCCAAGTCACACAACCTAGGGACTGAACAGGGCTCATGCATGCTGCTACGTCCTTATATAAAACAAAAGGTACACTAACTAAAAAAGGACCACCAGGATCATAGTACCACTCCCATATAGCAAAATTATGTGATTTTATGTGCAAAATTTGATACAATATTAGTTTTTACTGATCTATATTTTCAACTAAGGAAAACTCGACTGGTCCTCTATCTATATTGATATTTAATGTGCTCAAAGGTGTATTTTGTTAGGTAGAAACACAGTAATTCTAATTTTATTATTTACTTCTGGTACTGTTGTGATGATAACTGGAAACACAAACTTCAAACTAAGCTGTGAAACTTAAAACTTACGCAAGTCTAGTTTGAATCGGACTAAGAGAAAGAAACATTTATTGTCATTTTCTTAAATTAGCCGTGTTCGTTTTCGTCATCTTTTTCGTCGATTTGCTCCGAAATATTGACAGACACGCGATTTGTAAATTGAAACTGTCTGATCCAGTCACGTTGTCAAAATTTCGGAGCAAATCGACAAAAAAGATGACAAAAACAAACGCGACTATTGACAATAAATATATTTCTACAAAAAAGCTTTCGAAAGTTCTTTTAGCCATACTCTAGCTAGAATCAAACCGGTCTCACATTTTTAATAAATTCTACTTACAATATTAAGCAGCCCCTTATTAAATTAATAACCACAAATACCAGCACACATGCGAAAAAATTAACACCAAGACTTTAGAAATAAATGTAGGTCCTAATGTTTATTTTAAGTACAACTATTTTCAGCATAGAAGGGTCTAAATTTTTTAAGATTAACTCAGAGACCAAGGGGCGGTTTATTCATCTCCTGACAAACTGTCAGGTATGCAATCTGACAGATAAAAACGCAATCTGTAATCCCATTGGTCAACCAGGTATCCGCCGACCAATAGAATTATAGAACGGTAAATTTGTCTTGCAGATAGTTACCACCCAGTTCATCTGAAGATGAATAAACCGGACTTTAATATATTAAATTTTACACGAATTACATTTATTTCCAAAGTCTTGAAAAAACACATCCAGTTAGATAGCTTTCAAACACAAAATGCATGTTTACCAGACTAGAATCATTCCCTTCAGTAAAACTATCCAAACGACATTTCCGTCTCTGCAAATCAAGTCATTTCACAATTGATAAGAAAGTTAGACAATACCAATTTTTTTTCCAAAATTCAAGAAAAATACTAGCATATGCATGCTTAATTTATAAATTATAAGAAAGAATAAACAAAGAATTAATTTTGGAAAATTCTTTAAAAAGTAGTTGGGCAATGTTAATACAGTTTATACTGGATTACTGGAATTAAAAAAAAAACAATATGCAGAATAAGACATGTTATCTAAAAAAACTGAAAAAATTAGTTTAATATCAAGTTAAATATTCAATTGGCAATACCATTCAAAATACTTCACCTCGCCAACTGTCTCTGGTGACTTGAAAGCATTTTGGGTGGAATGAACCATTTGGCAGCATATTTAGCCTAATAACGGCCAATTTATTCAAAGGCAGTTGATGTTTGGTCATTTTCATTTCACCATTTTTATTAAATAGCTTCAACACGTTTTATTTTGGAAAGGCGTGTTGTTGTTGTACTGTAAAATGGCAGTAAAATTTTTAGGAAAGTCCAAGATGGTCAACACATAATTTAATTGTTTTATTACCCCAAAGGTGCGTGTGGCCCAGTTTACATGTCAGGTTTAGAGTGCCAGCTAAACGAATAAACTTGGTGCCCAACTCACACCCGGCGCTTTCTTAGAGGAAAAAAAAACAATGACTTTATACTACTAAACATCATTCATAAAATGCCAGTTGTTGTGTTGACAACATGTTTGTTGGCAAGGGACTTTGTGCAAGGTGCGGGCAGGTCATAGTGGGGAAGTCCAGACTTGCACAAGTATAAAGTTTTTGAGTGTGACCACACACGGCACAAGTTTACTTGAACGATAACGATATCAGACACAAATATGGAGTAGGCTATTTGTGTTGCGACGATGGCATCCACTGATGACGCTTTGGTGAAAGTTGGCTTAATATTGGCTACAAAAAAATCGAAAAGATCTACATAGAAAGCACCGAACTATATGGTGTAAAGAATGGGTAATGGAAAGAAAACGCTGGACGCAGAACGTGCGTACAAACAGGCGGCTAGGATACAAACAACTACTGAATACTTGAACAGATCGAACACCTATGCCACACACGCTCAAGTTAATTAACGCAAACCCAAACTTGCACAAGTCTCGGAATCGAAAATTGAAACTTTCTGAAGATTTGTATTTGCGCAATTGTCTTCCAACACACGTTACTGTATACTTGCGCAAGTATATCGTAACGTGTGTGGCTGGCATAATATTGTATCGACTCTGTGAGGACTATTGTTATCGACACTCATATTTGTGTTAAACATTCCTTTTCTCTGTGATATTAGTTCATTGAATAGAAAACACAGGTCGTTATCGACATTTCGAGGATCTCCCAACAAGAAAGCGTCGTCTAAACAGCGTGTTGTCGATTAAAATCTTCTAATGTGCGTCTCGAATAAAAAAAAAGTAACGATATCACGCCTAATTTAATTGTAAATAAGGCTCAGTTAAGCGTTAAATTTGGGTTCGGAATAGTGATGTGCCGAAAGGAACGTTCCCTAGGGAACGTTCCCATTCCCAGGGAACGTTCCGGGAACTTTCCTTTAAGGTCGGGAAAGTAAACAAAAACTGGGAATGTTTTTGAAAAAACAAAATTGAATGATATTTTATAGTCTATAACCTACTACATCAAAAAAACTAAATGATAACGATGAATTGGGAAACCCGAAACCCTTGGTGAAACCAGCTCTTCCAACTCACCGGACTATAGTAGTAACGAGTTAGACTCTGACAATTAGGTCCTTCCTTCTAGATTAAATAACTAGCGTAGAGCGCAACAATTAACAAGTTATCTTTTTTTTGTTAGCACTTCGAAATTTTCAGGGTTTGGTACAATATTTAGTTTTTTTTTCAGGGTAAAATATTTAGTTTTTCTTACTACTAGGTAAAAAATAAAATGTAGTTTTTATTTTTTTATTACTTAATATGTGTGTGCGTCTATTCTAGTTACAATGTTCAATATTGCAGTACACAGAAGTAATGTAGTAATGTTTAAGTTTTTTCACTGATCTCAAGAGTCAAGAGTACAAAGACATAGGTATAAATATTTTTTTTCTGTGACGGGAAAAAAGTAGACTTTTTGTACCTGTTGACAGGGGCAAAAATGTCACTTTTTCTCCCATGGGAAAAAAGTGATTTATTTTTTCCCACTGGAAAAAAGTAGCAAGTTCCAATCAAATTTTTTTCCCGAGGGAAAAAACTAACAGGTACCAGTCAAATTTTTTTCTCAAAGGGAATAATGTATAGATGGAAAATGGTGAGATTTTCGCGTCACAGAAAAAAATAGTGTATTATATATGGGAAAAAAGTAAGATTTTAGCGCGAGGTGTGGTTTGTCTCCCAACGCGAAGCGGAGGGAGACAACACAGCGAGCACTTTTTTTCCCCTGCATAATAGATAACTATTTTCAAAATTTTGTTTTTTTTTTGAATAGATGCAGGCAATTTTGTTTATTGTTTTGGTTTTTGCAAACATTCCCTCACATTCCCAATTTTAGGGAACGTTCCTGGGAATGTTCCCGGGAACTTTCCCAAAAAACACTTTCCTGGGAACCTGCCCATCACTAGTTCGGAATCTCGTTGCCACCTCTTATGGTGGGTATTATAAAACTATTTTGACAGAAAAACTAAAAGTTAACTTCTGGAATCACGTTACTTCTCATGTAATTCCAAAAGTTAACTTTTAGTTAACTGCCAAAGTAGTTTTATAATACCCGCCCTTAGTCAATAACAATTTTTCCCCCAAGTTTTGGAAACACCGAGCTTAGAACTAATTGAATTTTTAAGGTAATTTTACTACCTTATGTGGGTGCAAGGTTCGTCATTTATTGGCAAAGGATAATTTACTCTTTTGTAAAACGGGCTGACATTTATTTATATTATGGTTGGAAGAGAACCCCGCTATGCCAGTCCCAAGCCCGCGGTCCCATCGCACTGATGGAAAAGGTAGAAATTCCAAAAAAAAAAAAAAATAGGGATCATCTGGCCCGAGTCGATAGCATCCTGAAAGGGTTCCTGCCTGCCTAGGATAACAGGTGAAGCTACGCAGTGTCGGCGTGACGATTTGTCAAAGACGAAGAACCACGATCAAAAATTCATCTCTCTTTTCTACTCGGAATAAACCTAGTGTTAAAATCCTGAGCCCCTGAGCTGCTCAACCCTTTGCCAGGGATCTTGACAACTAACAGATCGCCAAAGTTATAATTTGGATTCCAAGCAAGAAGCATAAATCTACTAGAAAAACAAGATCCAGAGCTGGGCAGGAGAGTAGTAGAAATAAAGAAGCTACAGGCCTTTACCTGCCTAGACAAGCAGGTCTGTCCCTTCTGAAGCGCAACAAGGGCGCATGGAAAGCGGAGACAAAAAGGGCGACTACACTAAAGTTACGCTGCGGAGCCTCTTCAAACTATGCCTCTCACTGCCAAAGCAAAGACCCACAAAAATTGGGAACCAAGCAAAAAAGGATGTAAATAGTGGGGAAAGGCAATGGAAGGTAATGGAGACTTGCCATCCGAGTACTGCAAAAGAATATATTATAAAATAATTGCGTTAGTGTGAACACAGAAAATAGAGATAGAGTGGGCCATGCCGAGAACCCAATAATGATACAAGACCAAGTTTTACAATACAAGTTTTTTTTTTTTTAATTTACACATTTTATTTTGTGAATGGCTATTTATAACACTTATCATGTATTTTTTAAAATATGACGTGTTTTCCGGGCCAATTTAAATTGGACATCACAGTTATTGCTACAATATGCCTATTCCCAAATGTCAACCATTAACTTTTTTGTTTGAAACAGAAATAAAAATAACCCAACTTCAACTGTCAATCAAAAATAGCACTAAATACATGAACATTGCAAATATTATGACCAAAAATACAACAACTTATACAAAAATAACTGACAAAATCTAATAACATTTTCATAAATAGAAAATCAACAACTAACTTACCCTGCGTGGAGGTGGAATGGGACTGTGGCTTATACCAGAAACATCGAGGTCAGACGTCATTGATGAAATGCTTTCATTAGATCTGCCGTTTGAGAGTCTGTTTAATGGGGCAGGTGGCGGTGGGTTCAGAGGTCTTCGCAGAAGTGCAGTTTTGTCTATATTTTTACAATCTGGCATGACGAGTTTGCTTCCTGTAATATCAATAATCTTATGTAGGTATTATCACTCAGACCCTGTTCGGCATGGAAAAACATATTTTTGCTTTGCAAGTTTCTAATTAAATATGCTAAAGATGTGTAACATCAAGTTCAAAAAAATAAAACCAATCCAATTGATGAACAAACTAGCCCTAAACCAAATGTTGGACAATACGTTCCGGGCTTGATTCTAGAGAACAATCTTTGTTATTTCGAAAGACTTGAATGATATTGAATCATTGGACCAGGTCCCAGATATCCATCATTCACAATTCTTTTAATTTATCTTGAATGCGTAATAGGCTCGCACATTCTGGATTATAATTTTTCTTGAATTTTGTGGGTAACAGAATATATAGTATGTATAACATATTTTTGCTACTTGATTGTAAGGACGATATTAAGTAAAAAAGCGGTGTTGTCAAATATTGCTATAGTACTATTTTGTGATATCGATTAGATTGTACAAAAATTAAATATTTGTACTGAATCGTTATTCAATCTCACTTCTGGTTTACTGTTGAAGTTGAAATTTAGTAATCGGTGAAATTGCACAACTCTATCTAGGAATAAAATGGCAAGCCGACAAAGCCAGTAACATTCATTTAGTACAATTTTGGGGATCAATTTGGCAACGTTTCAATGACTTGTAAAAAACGTCGCCCATAGTTTATTTACCTTTTGCTACGTCTATAATGTTGTTAAGGTGAACCCAGATAATTTAAGTGTCAAGTTCTTAAGGAGAATAGCCATATTGCAGTGAAATGATAAACTATGACCTACAAGCAATACTTGAATGGATGCAGGGGAATGGTCTAAAGACCAATGCGCCAAAAACAGAAGCAATGATTTTTGGTAAAAAAGCTCAAGACCTCACAGTGGCGCTGAAAGATCAAATAATAATGAATTTTCTAAGTCCATTAGATTAAAAAACACCTGTGTCAAAAACCTCGGCCTGTGAATGGACCAGAAGTTGGATTATGCACATCAGGTCAGGCAAACCAATTTTATTTTTTTTTTAATTGTGACATGCCTTTTGTAATATTTATTACTCTTATTACAAATAAATGATTTATTATTATTATTATTATTAAACCAATCAAAATCGTTTCTGAAAATTTGATAATTTTCAATGTTGGTTGTCCTTAGACCTTCATAGTTGGCGAGGAGGTTCTAGTTTCAATTTTTTACGGAAATTTGATGAAACAACATAAACAACATGAAATAACAAATTTGTGCAAGCATCCCATTGGGACACTACTGTATACTGTACTTTACTTTCAGATTATCTCTGTATTATCACAGCTGTTTTGCTTACAATTCATTGGTGTAGCCAGGAGAAAAACTGATCGCTTGAAAGAACGTGAAACTATGAACATTTCTAAATATGTCACTCACCAATTGGTATGACAGATCTTCCTGAGCTCGAATCACTACTTGGCGAACGTCTGTGTGTATGGTTGATAGTATGATAACCTGCAGCTATAGGATCAGAAGGTGTTCTACTATGATTGCTTGGAAGCGTGCCATACTGTCCAGAAGTTGTTGGAGGCGGTAAAGGAGCTACTCGTTTCTTTATACTACCATGAATGTTAGGTGCTGTAAAAAGATGTTTGTGGAAAAAAATGATCTAATAAAAATGACAAACTTACCTGAATAACTGGGAGGTCTAGATCTGTTTTTCTTTTCAGGTGTTAACGATCCATTCTACAAGAAAAATTATAGTATTTATCAGTGATCTTGCGTTATATATACGTATATACGTTACGTAAGTATAATTATGTAATACGTGTTGTAAAACGGAAATATTTATAATATATTATGAATGTATATTCACGAATCGCATCAGTTGAAATGCTGAATCTGATTCGCACTCTGTGGATGATACCATATTGAAATATGTGACTGGAGGTGGATGATTTCGAAACTGCCAAGAGATTTGAGTCTTATTTTCAATAATAAAATGTCTCAATACATTATAGACACAGCAACATGATAGAGCGCAAACGATTAATAAACTCTGCCTAGACTATCAGTAAGCTTTTGACACCGTCCGTCCCAATAAACAGGTTACTCACTATAGAAGCTAGAAAACTTCGAAATCAGAAAAAATTAGGTACTTCCTAGAGTTGAACTATTTTTGAAAAACCGAACCTCTCAGGTCAGTGTAAAAAATAAGTGTAGCTTACAGACGCTCAAAAACCTTCGAAATTGCAATAAAAAGAGGATGATAATAAATTAGCTTCAAAAAGCTTTCCATTCAGGAATTTGGAAAAATACCAGTTTTGGAATGAGAGACTGATGTTATCTTACAAAGGTCTGGAGAGATTAAAGCTGCAGAAGTACTGTTGTTACTCCATCTGGCCTAGATGATAATAAATTAGATTCGAAAAGCTTTCCATTCAGTAATATGGAAAAATACTAGTTTTGGAATGAGAGACTGATGTTATCTTACAAAGGTCTGGAGAGATTAAAGCTGCAGAAGTATTGTTGTTACGCCATCTGGCCTAGAACCCTTATTGATGTCTAGAGATAAAAATTTGGCATAGATCTCAGAAAATGGGATTTGCAATTCGGGAATATGAATGAATGAAGGAAGATACCTCGTGAGGTGCATCAACAGCTTTGTGAAAAAACAGTGCAAACATGTTGGCAATATCCTTCTCAAGGTCATTATTGTCATAGAGGAACAACTGGCCATTTCAGTGTGACATATATAATTGGCTATTTGTTTGCATAAATGCTTCGACCGATCAAATTCCCAATAATCAATATTGAATCGAACTGTTCTCAATTTCTGGACGACAATTTTCAGTAGTAATAATCTAAGGACATTGATAATTGTACGAAAAAATTTTATAATCAATTTCGAAAGCTTCTTGCTTAGAAACCGACGCCGTAGGCGGAGGTCTGTTGCCTATATTTGACAAGCTTGTTGTTAAAAGATTTTTGAGAATTTATCAATGTTCGAGGGTTATTCGGATAGGATTTTTTTTTCTAATTCTATAAACAAATACAGAACAACGTGATAGAGTGATATCCGCCCATAGGATCTGTTTTCAGTATAATGTTGGACTGATTGGGTGATTTGTGTCACATGACAATAAGTAACAAGATTTAATTGCCCTTAAGAACAATTTTCAAGATAAGCAGAGAACCTTATGTGGAATTTTCTGGCGGAACTGTCTGATTTCATGAACATTGGCGGAGTTTTAAAAAACTTTATTGCATGCTTTAAGGTTAGGACAATCCTCTGCTCTAGCACTTTTCGCTTTCATTTGAAAATTAAGGTGGATAACAGAGGTAACCAAAAAACATCTGTTACAGAATCCTGACACAAAACTATGCTATTCTGTGAAGACAGCAAATGATTTTGTTGGAACAGGTTGTGAAATTGGCAGGTAAGCTGTATTCAGGCTGCCTCCTAAGGAGATGCTTTGTCGTTTGCTGTAACTGTAAAGTTCAGTCCACTGTCCTGCCATGGAGCATGTCTCAAATTTGGGCATTCTCAAAGGCAGGTCATCCAAAGTTACTGAGAATGTTGAATAAGTTTGAAAAGGAGAATTGGGAGGTGTATAAGCTGCTTCCAGCATAAAACTAGCTTCGCCAGCACTAACTGAAAAAAGATCTGCTCAATAGTTTAAGGAACCAGGGCTGGAACTCTGTAACGGATAGAGATCGTTATCCCTATCGCTATGGCACTTCCTGTTTTATTCTCTCTTATCGAAATCAATAGAGAGGGGATGTCAATAGAAATAGAGAAAATATCCCTATTCGTTACAGAGTGCCAGCCCTGTCGCCTTTTGCTGGGCATGGATTCATGAATGGTCAATACTGCTTCCCACGAGTAGCATTCAAGTGCATTGCTCTCCGAGTGCTTCAGTAGCCTCACCCAAAAACATCTCCAGTGAACAGAATGGCACCTTATTCTTGGAATCAGTCGCATTGATGCTTTAACGTTTGGATGTACGTCGAATGATCACAGATCAGTGATGATCACATAAAATTTATCCTAAAGCATTCTCAAAATTTGTTTAATCGAAATTTATTACCAATGAACACAGACTCACAAAAACCAAAAATATAAATGAAATAAGCGAATGCTAAACCCCGCTCGCTGTTTTTTTGTGAGTATTCATTTGTAAAAAAAACAGTCAACAAGGATACCATATTTAGTTTTTGTTCGAGCTAGAGCCCACACCCGACTTACCCTCAGAAAAGCGAGCAACCAAGTATAAATTCAAACTACATATAGACAGTGGCCAGTGTGTTTTTAAACAATTTACTTACACGATCCTCAATAATAGTTTCATCATCAGAAAAATCAGTTGATCCATCATCATGAGATAGATTCCAGTCTATGTTGATATTATCAAAATAACTTTTCAGTCGATTGGCAGCGTTTTGTAGCTAAAATACATCATCCATTGTATTTTATACAAGGATTATCAGATTAACTAACTCACCAGTTCTTGACAGCTATGGTTTCCATACTCCTGCGCAATGTCCATTGGTGTTTTATTGTGGGAGTTCCGTATATTCGCATCGGCGCCGCTACGTAAGAGTAGTTTCATACACTCCGTTTTATCATACATAGCACAAAAGTGTAAAGCTGTGTCCGCTCCACTCATATCAGGATCAGTAGAGGCAATTGTTGTTTTGTCTAATGCTGCGTTAGACATATTCTGAATCAGAAAGTCGACAATTTGTAGCGTTCTGCCGGATTCGTTTATTATAGCTCGGTGTAATGCAGTCTCGCCGATTTTCTAATAATATAATTGAATAATAATAATAATAGATCATTTTAAAAGGTTATTAGTTTTCTACATGACATGGAAAATAAATAAATTAACACCGTCAAATTTTTCTTCTCAATAATATATAGTTGAAATATTTCATCAATGTTCCCTATTTTTTCTGACTCCTAAATAATGGATGTCTTATTTGAACTTTGGCGCCCTGTATAATCAACAATCTTGCTATGCTATGTTTCATTAAAAATTATAACATCATACAGTGGGAATGATTATAACATTAAACTGAGAGTGGGAATGATTTTCTCTTTTGTAACTCGTGTAAGTACAGTTGTGAGTCAGATTCTCGCAAATTATGTATTTCGAGTCAAGGAACGCAATTCAAACAAGGAAATGTCTTTAGTCCTAAACTAGGTATCACTATAGAAAAACTCAAACTTCCGAAGAGGCGTGGCTTAATCACAGCGTTCCTGACTTTCCAAAAATAATTCTAATCCCGACCACGGGACCGTGCTAACAGAAGTAACCTCCGGAATTTGTAATATGTAGTTCTATTATGTATTATTCGTTTATTATACTGTAAACTTAGGTTAGATTTGCCAAGTGCTGCGTGTTTTAGGCAATTTTGGCTAAAAATTTGTATCCTACATTATGGGGTTAAATACAAATGACACATTTGGTTCATATTTTAAAGAATTACAAGATGCTGTTGATTTATATGAGAAAAAACACAAGGCGGAAGGATTGACATTTTGAGCAAAATTAACACTCATTGGCAAAATCAAGAACTAGTTGCCCTTGGTACCCTTATCGAGACTTGGGACAGAAAATACATTGCGATTGGCAAGAGCAAGATTCTCTGAAAAATATTTTTATACCAGTAAGTGGTAGTTTATCATATGCGGTACCTATATGTAAAAGTATTTGTAATTTTGATGGAAACAAATTTCACCCATTGAAAGTTGAGGCAGAAATACAGGCAAAAATCAAACAGCGATAGGCTTGCCAGCCAAAAAGAAAAAAAAAAGCCTACAAAATGAGATGTTAAAATTTCTTTTCCATTTTGTTTACTAATAATACACGATATTTATTTTTTGCTACTTGTTGTTTTCCTATTAATTGTCTGATAAAATTATAGGTCGGGAGTTTACTTCTGTTAAAAAACAGTCCTGAGCTAGGGATTCGAATAATTTTTGGTAAGTCCCAAACGCTGTTATTAATCTACGCCTCTTCAGGATTTGGCGTTTTTCTAGCGATCCCGCGTTTGGGACCCTAGACAGTTTCTTTAAGCAATACAAAGATGTTGTCAAGACAAACATGTCCGATCGATGTGGGTGACTGAGGAACTATAGACCTGGATAGACCCGCATGACGACGAAATCAAGGCACGCATTATTCCGAAGGACAAAAGAATGGCAACATCTGATAAGAACTGGTCCAAAACAGCCCCTGACTGGGTGCTATGTGGGAGAATTTGTAGGTCCAAAATGATTTAGCCATCAGAAAACCCATAAATAGTGATGCTGTCGTAACATTTGTAAGCGAGTGAATAATCACCCTATAGTAAAACATTTTAAGAGAGGTATTATTACTATTTATGGATGAAGAGTTTAATAATGAAAAAATATTGTGAAACTTTCGCTTAGCATGTCAGAAATTATTAAAATGATTATACATTTTTAACTTGAAATACAAACAAGAAAAAACTACAATTATTAAAATAGTCGAAACAAAACTGTGACAAAGGTCCTTACCGATGAGGGTAGGCAAGCTCCCAAATCCACATTTTCAGCAAATATCTGCAACAGCAACCCCAAATCACCCCTATTAACAGCTTCCTCAAGCTCAAACAGTTTCTCCCTTTCAGAAGAACAAGTTGTAATCGCAAATCGTTTCTCAACATATTTTGCTCTTATAAAGTTAAGCCTTTCTTCCCTAAAAAATAAAATTTTTATTGGGTGTATTATATCCTGAATTATATTTGATGAAATAATGTACTTACATTGAGCTGGATGGTTCCAATTTATTATTGGGAGATAGCCTGGCTTCCATAATATCATTGAAAGCATGATTCGTCATAAATCTAGCTAAGACTAACTGACTAGTTCCAACATTATCTAATGTTAAAGATTGTATTCGAGATATATGTACTCCTAAATCCCTGTGTATACCGGAGCATTCTATGCACACTATTATGCCAAAATTTGTTGAGAGCCATGTAGCATCTACAAGAAAAAACTATTTTAAGAGATTTTTTTTAATAAAAAAATAATTACCATTCTGAGAATTGCAATCACAACATCTATCATTTCCAGGTATTTTTTGAATATACTTGATAATAGCTTGTTGAAATTCAATGAAACTATTCACTTTATCTCCGCCAGTTTTGCTACTATCATCAAAAGCTTTCATGAGAGCCATTTCTTTGCAATTTATTAATACTGACATCCAAGCCCTTTGATCAGCTTCATCCTCGGCTTGAAAATGATAAGTTCTGTTATCTGGAAACATGAATAAAACAATGCAGTGATTAAGAATAACAAAAATACCCCACTGGTCACTTGCAAAGTACATTTTAGCCCTCATATTTTCGAAATCGCAATACAAGGCTTCAATCCACTAGGAAAGAAGCACAGGTCTAGTAAATTGAAGTAATCTCCCAAACGCCTTCCAAGCAATTGATTTCGTAAACCTTTCTATATTTTCTCACCATGATAATAACCCAAGTTGATGTTTTGACATATGTTTCAAAAATCACAAAAAATTATGGAAAATTGCCCCCTGAATATTTTCAAATATTTGTGAAAGTACCTACCTACCTATTTACTTAAATAGTCATTTTAAAACTCTGGGTTCGCTAAGAAAACACCCATTTAGGACAGTTTATCTCTATATTTCAATAGAAAAGCAACAAGGAAACATATTTGTAATAAATTCAGGCCATTTTCTGGCTTTGAATACAAATTTGAACAAAAATACGTTTCCAAATTGCTGAGCTCCAATTTAGTTTCTTTTATCGTTAAACGGAAACTTTGGCTAGGACATTTAAGACTACATTAGATAGGTTTTGATTGATAAGGAGTAAAAAATCACGAGAAATGTTGTTGAAATGCAAATTCAACTTGTTTTATTGCTAACACAAACTATATTGGATAGATTCTGATTGAGAAGAAGTAAAAAATCGCGGAAAACGTTGTTGAAGTGCAATTTAAGGTAAGTTTCTCTCAATATTTCAAAAGAAAATGTCAAAAAGGGACACATTTATATTATTTTCTGGTTTTATATGCAAATTTGAATTGAAATTTTGCCAGACACAAACCTGAACACACTTAATAGATTTTGATTGTTGTAATGCAATTTCACTGAGGGCTAAAACTTGTAGTTGCAAGCGCTTGTTGCGGTTTGCGTATAAAATAAACTTACATGATATTAAATCAAAACCTCTTTTATCATCAGGAACTATTTTGATTTGACAAGTCAGCAAATTCACTCTGGTTGGAGGTTTGCTTTCGTCTGCATGACATATGTCTAGGTAACCTTCGGCCTGAACTCGACATTTTCTTTTTTGCCAAACCCGTCTCATTTTTCCTTCAGATTTTTTCAACAAATGGCCAGTCCTGGTAACTCCATGATGTTTGTCTCCCTGTAATTGATGTAGAGAATATCCTGCGGCACCTTTGTCCTGGGAACACTGCAAAAAAAATATATATACAGGGTGACTGGTAAGTGGACGTATTCCTTTGAGGAGATGACATTAGAGCCTATTTGCTACCGATTAAACACTATTTACCTCTATACCATTCTTAACGGTTTTCGCGATATTTTCATTTTTCTAATTTTTATAAAATTCACTACCTTATGAGGCAAATATTTAAAATTAACGAAAATAATAAGGACCTTTCTGAAAGTCGTGTTTTAAATTTTAAGCTGACACACTGACAAAAATATCAGCATTGAAAATTATCGAAACACTAATGTTAACTATTGAGTTATTGCGGTTTAAACTTAACTTTTCTTGTTAAGTTTCTAACTAATGACTTATTTAACCCTAAAAATATCGAAAATTTCATAGTACTTCAAACGTACAAATAATTGGCAAAAGTACTCCATTTTATTGTCTCCAAGATAAGGTACATTATTTCAGAATTAGCTTTTTGCTTTCTTGTTAAATAAATTATTTTTATTTTAAGGAGAGACGATATAATTTTCAACAGAATTCTAATTTATACCTGTTTTGGATATCAAGTGTTGCAATAAAAATTTTATCAAATTTTTTAGTAGCTAATAGTAATAGTTTTTAGTAAAGAAGTAATTATTATTTTCTGCTTGAAAATTTTGAAATTTTCATAATAAATTACTGGCACTCTATGGCCAAGCATTGTTGAATGCATTCTCTTTCAAATAGTTCACAATTGGCACCTAATTTTTTCGTTCCATAATAAAACAATAATTACCATTTGAAAAAATGTATTTCCTATCATAATAAAAAAAACAACATTCTCAAAATGAAATGGAAAAACTTTTTGATACAATTTAATCAATAACTCATTAATTTTCAAAATGACTAACCCCATTCCTTATGCAATTACGAGCCCGTCTTCGTATTTCTGTCCTGGTTACTCGATTTGAAAAGTTCTGTCGCAATATCGCAACAGGAGTTAAATCAGGGCTCCTAACAGGCCATGGTATGGGTCCACCTCTTCCAATCCATCTATTCGGAATCCTTTGGTCTAAGAGTGCCCTTATTGTTAGACGATAGTGTGCAGGACATCCGTCAAGCTGGAAGATCATCTGTTTGCCTGTTCGCTAAAGGGACATCTTGTAGTAGCTCATACAAGTTGTTACGTGAAAATTCTTCATAATTTTCACCGTTAAGGTTATCAGGTAAAAAATCAAAATTTGTTATTCCTTCTCTAATATTGTAGCATCCTCAACATCCGAATTCAGAATAAATCTGCAGAACTGAATTCTGCGAATTAATGGTTTCTTTATGCTGAAAAATTTCGAAAACTTCATAAAGTGTGTTTTTTTTTAAAAGATAATTCCCCAAGTCAAAAATTTAGTAACTATGTTGGCAACACAAGCCTTTTCTACATGAAAAATTTGAAAGCATTGACAATTTTACATTGTATTGCCAACATAATGTCAGTTTGACTTTTATCTTTAAAAAAAAAAACGCACTTTAGTCCACCAAACGTACAAATGATTGTTAAAAATTCTCTATTTTATTGTCTTTAAAATAAGGTTGTTTTATTGTTGATTTCATAATTTTCATTTGTAGGAGTAACGGTTTTATTCTCGCATTTAGAAGAATTGTAAGTTCAGACTAAGTAAGCAACATTATTTTCCAGTCTTTTCTTATTGCAATTTGGTGTGATACTCGCCAATCATGTTGATATTTATCAACAGGTATACCATACGCATTTTTCCATTTTTTGAATTAATAATAATAAACAATAACAAAATTTAGTTTCAGTTTTTCGTCCAAAGTTTTGATTTAAATAGTTCTGATGATAGTCTTTCGCTGTTAACTTCTATCTAAAATGGCAACGTTTAGCTATGCTGAATATGCGGACATTTTATTTATTTATGGTTTTTCCAATGGAAATGCAGCTGAAGCTCAAAGAGAATATGTACGTCGCTTCCCAAATAGGCGCATTCCACATGTTAGTGTGTTTGGTGCAACTTACCGTCGCATTTCAGAATCTGGCAGCCTTCAACGAGTAGAACGCGTAGGAGCTCCTCCTGCAGACGTTAACATTGATGGTGAAATTTTGAGACTACTTGAAGAAGGTCCAACAACAAGCACCAGAAAAATTTCCCGACAGCTGGGTGTTTCACAATGGAAGGTCTGGTCAGTGATTCATCAAAATGGTCTTCACCCATTTCATCACACTCCTGTGCAAGGACTAGACGAGGGTGATCCGGCGCGCAGAGTTCAATTCTGCAGATTTATTCTCCATGCGGATATTGAGGATGCTTCATTTTTAACAAGAATTTTATGGACCGATGAATCAAAATTTAGCAGAGAAGGAATAACAAATTTTCATAATTTGCACTACTGGGCCGAAGATAATCCGCATCAGAAGAAGCAAGTTAGTTTCCAAAGAAAATTTAGTGTCAATGTATGGATGGGAGTTATCGCCAATAATTTAATTGGACCTCATTTTTTACCGGATAACCTTAACGGTGAAAATTATGAAGAATTTTTACGTAACAACTTGTATGAGCTACTAGAAAATGTCCCTCTAGCGAACAGGCAAGAGATGATCTTCCAGCATGACGGATGTCCTGCACATTATCGTCTTACAATACGGGAACTCTTAGAGCAAAGGTTTCCGAATAGATGGATTGGAAGGGGTGGACCCATTCCATGGCCTGCTAGGAGCCCTGATTTAACTCCATTAGATTTTTATGTATGGGGGCACCTGAAAGAAATCGTATATGCCACGGAGGTAAATACGCGCGAAGAACTGATTGAAAGGATACAGAATGGGGTTGCGATATTGCGACAGAACTTTTCAAATCGAGTAACCAGGACAGAAGTAAGAAGACGGGCTCGTGATTGCATAAGGAATGGGGGTAGTCATTTTGAAAATTAATTACATCACTTGTTGGAAAAGTTTTTTCATTTAATTTTGAGAATGTTGTTTTTTTTTTTATTAGGAGAATGTTGTTTTTTTTTTATTATAAGGTAGGAAATACATTTTTTCAAATGGTAAATATTGTTTTTTTTTCAAAGATAAAAGTCACACTTACATTATGTTGGCGATACAATGTAAAATTGTCAATGCTTTCAAATTTTTTATCTAGAAAGAGCTTGTGTTGCCAACATTGGTAGTGAATTTTTGACTTGGGAATTATCTTCAAAAAAGAAACAGACTTTATTTGGAAGAGAGTGCATTCAAGAATGCTTGGCAATAAAGTGCCAGTAATTTATTATGCAAATTTCAAAATTTTCAAGCAGAAAATAGTAATTACTTCTTCTTTACTAATAACTATTACTATTAGCTAGTAAAAAAATTGATAAAATTTTTATTGCAACACTTGATATCCAAAACAGGTATAAATTAGAATTCTGTTGAAAATTATATCGTCTCTCCTTAAAATAAAAATAATTTATTTAACAATAAAGCAAAAAGCTAATTCTGAAATAATGTACCTTATCTTGGAGACAATAAAATGGAGTACTTTTGCCAATTATTTGTACGTTTGAAGTACTATGAAATTTTCGATATTTTTAGGGTTAAATAAGTCATTAGTTAGAAACTTAACAAGAAAAGTTAAGTTTAAACCGCAATAACTCAATAGTTAACATTAGTGTTTCGATAATTTTCAATGCTGATATTTTTGTCAGTGTGTCAGCTTAAAATTTAAAACACGACTTTCAGAAAGGTCCTTATTATTTTCGTTAATTTTAAATATTTGCCTCATAAGGTAGTGAATTTTATAAAAATTAGAAAAATGAAAATATCGCGAAAACCGTTAAGAATGGTATAGAGGTAAATAGTGTTTAATCGGTAGCAAATAGGCTCTAATGTCATCTCCTCAAAGGAATACGTCCACTTACCAGTCACCCTGTATATAAAATGAGTTATAAATAAAACAATGTTCTTTGAACAAAGACCTACTGATAAGACCTTCTATTGTGAAAAATATAACCTGTTCCCGAGCCCATTCCTGAGATATCCAGTGCGGATATGTTAAAAAATAGATAAATGTATTGCATAATAAACATTGCAGATTTCAACAAAAGGAGAAACTGTAGCGACTCTTTATGTATTATTATTAGGACGGTATATGGTTTACCTGCGAGTCGCAAATTTAAAGAGAACATTTTTGTATACCAATAAGTTTTTACCTTTTGCTGATTATATTTAGACATCCAAATTGATTTATACATTCTGAAGCAATTATACTAGACTTACAAAAACCTATCCGAGAAGCTGCAATTTCAAATGCGTTTTATATGGAATTATTAAAACCATATAGTTCAGATTATACAACTGCCAAAAGGTGACATTATTTGGTTGCTATAGTATATATGCACAAAAAAATATCTATTGTTTTTTCACTGGGAGAGAAAATCATCAAAATTTGATAGGTTTGTCATTCAATACTTGTTAACAGTCGCATGTTGCCACAGTATAATAAAAAAAAGTGTGACAGAAATTAACTTAAGGCCCCTTCACGATTCGCAATTTTATCACCTAATATTCCATAACATTAGAGATTTAAAAATGAAATCTATTTGCATGTCGGGCATACACATTGGCCAATATAGTTGCCGAAACATTTTCTGTCAAAATATTTGTCCGCATAGTTGTATACAATTATACCACCACACGATCGCCAAAATATTTGCGACAAATAGTTTTGGGCGAAGACGGACGAATATATTGACAGCTGGCAGAAAAAAAAACTCTTCCGAATACCTTTGATTTGTCTTCATTTACCGACAACCACGTGATCACGGACAAACTTGGGCCAGTCTCGGCCAATTCTGTAGATTTTTCGTTATACAAATCAAATCAAATCAATCATTCATTTGGTGCTATTATTACACTTAGTGTTTACACATGTCAAAAATAGTAGTACATATCAGTTGAAAAAAATTCACAAAATTCAATTAGCAAGTCTTTAACTTTTCTCCTAAATTGGATTCTGCTAAGATTTTTCAGGGGTTCTGGAATTTTATTGAAGAAATTTATAGAATGATATCCAGGGCCATTTTGGCACCTATGTAAACGATGGCAAATAGGTTGTAGGTTATTTTTATTTCTTTTATAATAACCATGGACATCACTATGCCGGACAAATCTGTCATGACTGTCCCTGACATACATCAAGTTCCGCAAGATGTATTCACCTGGGAGAGTCAAAACTTTGAGGTCAACAAAAGCTCGTTTACAATCATCTCTGTATCTCAATCCTGCTATTATTCTTATGGCTCGCCTTTGCAAGGCAAAGACTCTGCGGGGACCGCTTGAGTGGCCCCAAACACCTTAAGTGTGAATAGAAGATAGAAAAGTAAGCCTGTTTCAGAATTTCAGGAGAAACACACAATGACAAATTTCTCAGAACAAATGCATTTTTGCTTAGTTTATTGGATGTCATTTCGGTATGGGCATCCCACAGTCATTTCTGATCTAGTGAAACTCCGAGAAACCTGACACTGCCAGTCACCGCCTCAGTTCTTTTCAGTGAAAAAACGAAGTTTTGTGTCTTGGCTTCGGTTAGGAAAAGTTTATTTGCTGGGAACCTTTGCCTAGCTCTCGACTGTGCCTCCCCCGACATTTCAGTGGCAATTTGTAGGTCAGTGTGTTTGGTTTGTGCAGTCGTGTCGTCTGCAAAATTGTAGTAGATTTCATCCAAAGCAAGGTTGGGAAGATCATTTATATAAAGCAAGAACAATATTGGTCCCAAGATTGATCCCTGTGGTACGCCAACATTGATTAGCTGTTTATCTGATACTATGTTATTAAAATTAACAGTTTGTTGGCCATTTTTTAAGTATGATTTAATTAGTTTTATGCTATTATTTGAAAAAGTAGGGTAATTTGTCAAGTAAAATGTCGTGAAAAACACAGTCGAAAGCCTTGCTCAGGTCAGTTTATTTGACCATGACATGAACCAACATTCAGAAAAAATATCCTGCATTAACACGTCTATGAAGCGTCCATTTGACGTCGTTGAATTGGACTTATATTTGGTCAGTGTGGATCGATAGAAAAGTTATATATCTACATAGTAATACCAGTACAAGTATACAGTGGGTATACTTACATACATAAATGATAATATTTGTTTTACGCTAAGTAGTTTCGGCAAATTTTGCCACTCAAATAATGATCATTCTCAAAAGGTTTTGCATCACATTTTAGTCGGGAATCAGCACACCGAAATTCGATCACGTACTGTGCACTCGAGGATATACGTTTTAAAAAATATGTACAATATGGGGAATGACCTTGCGGATGCAAATCCGGAGGGCTCCATTTAATTCGTAATTGCAATTAAGAATGAAAAAATATTTTCCGACTTTTTTGAATTTTCCGAAAAATACTATTTTTTGTGTTTAACTCACGATTGTGATGCTATTTTTCAATATTTTTCCAAAATTCTTACACCAAATGAAAGCCTAGTCATTGTAGAGTTCAACTGCATATGCAAAAAACAATTTTTTTTTATACTGAATTTGTCAGATTACTTAAAAGGAGGTGCGGTACCAAAATTGAAGTGAAAATTTCAGCATCGAGAAAATTTTTGAACGGTTGAAGATAGATATTGGTGAAAAGAGATTTTGACTAGTGATAACGGTTTCCGAGATATGATTTTTTTTTGAAACGACGATACGCGCCGGCCGTTGCCGCATTGATCTCAATGAACGCGTTGCCCGTACCCTGACCCCAGCACGGCCCAACTTCGGCAGTACTTCTTTATTCTATAAGGACAGACCTTTCTATAAAACCTAATTAGGTAACTAAAACTTATTTAATTTTAATTTAAATAAAACCCGCCTCCAGAATGGCAACCTCTTATACCATTCAGCCCTCCTTTTAAACAACTACAGTTAAGTTTCTAGTGCATATCTGGAGTTTGCATTTGCAGCACCATTTTCGAATCTTACATCGGTATGGATATTTATTGTGGTTAATTTTAATATCTTTCAGGTCCTAACCAAAATTAACTGGGTTGGGAATTTCTGGATTTATTAAAATCGCACTCTTCCACACAATTACTTCCTAGGCAGTTCTTTCTTAATAGTAGGCACATGCTGATTTTGCTGATTAAATGCATCCTCTGTGAGTGGCAAATTCCTTATATCAGATTTACAGGTATGAAATAGATGTGCGCATGACATATTGTTTCTTTAAAACGCCTGTAAGTGATGACTTACCATACAAAATTTTGAAAAAATACCTAGCTGCGTTTTCGAAACTCATTAAATTATTGTAGTGAAGTAATCTAGAAGTGCCTTTAATTCTATATCGTTACTCAAATCCATTTGAGCAAGATTTATCCGTAGATAATTCTTTTATGATGTGGTGCACAGGTATTATGTTTCAAATTTGTGTAGCCATAATTCCTGAATGGATAACCTTTGTAGTGAAGTAGAGAGACAGAACAAATATGTCGGTATCGGCCTATTCTATTTATTATTTGATGGTACTGTAGGTTTGACAAGTATTGGTGGCAAATATTCTAGTGCAAGCCTTATTGCGGTGGGAAAAGTGTAGTTCAGGCAGTATTTTAGAAGTATTTGCTGAGGTATCTATGCCATATAATTTATAAAGTCTGTTTTTTTTTTTAAACAGAACCTTAAGTCAAAAATTTGTGTTACATTGTATTGCTAACATTATCTTGTTGACTTTTATCTTTAATAAAAAACTAGATTTTACTTAAAGTTTGTTGTTAATAAATTGATATTGAAGATAGTTAAGTAGATAGTGTAGGTATTTTTTGCCATTCCAGCGGTAATTATGACGATATTCTTGAGAAGGCGGTAATATTCCGTCCATATCCATTGCGTACTTTAACGAAACAACTATTAACACGGAATAAATAGTTGAATAGTTCTTCCATTTTCTACAGGTTGTGATCAAATGACCTCCTAATTTCTTTCAACCGAGTTATTGAAGTATAGGTCGGACCTAGTGGGTCTCCGTTGAAACGGCAGCGGCAGGCGCGCATCGGCGTTTCACAAAAAAAAATCGTATCTCGGAAACCGTTATCACTAGTGCAAATTTATTTTCACTAAAAACTTCCTCACTTATTTAGACACATTTTTCGTCGATTGATCATATATCTATCTTCAACCGTTCAAAAATTTTCTCGATGCTGAATATTTCACTTCAGTTTTGGTACCTCGCTTTCTTTTACGTAATCTGACAAATTCAGTTTAAAAAAAAATAGTTTTTTGCACATGCAGGTAAAATCTACAATAACTAGCTAGGATTTCAATTGGTTCAAGAATTTTGGAAAAATATTGAAAAATGGCGTCACAATCGTGAGTTAAACATAAAAAATAGGTTTTTTACGATAATTCAAAATAGTCGGAAAATATTTTTTTTTCTTAATTGCAATTACTAATTTAATGGAGCCCTCCGGATTTAGATCCGCAAGGTCATTCTCCACACTGTACATATTTTTTAAAACGTATATCTTTGAGTGCACAGTTCGATGTGTAGGAGACGTCTTTTTGGCAGTCTGCTCCCCGACGAAACAATCTGAAATTGGTGTTTTGTGCAATTCAGCAAGTAAAGAGGATTTGTTTATCTCAATATTATTATACCAATTGATGAATCATCACTAAGTAAGAAAAAAAGTGACCAGGGTAATGTAAACAAGCTATTGTACCTTTCTTTTCTCATCTATTTTTATATTTGTCATTCGGCAGTAGACTACTGTGGAGGAATAAGCTGTTAAAAAAATTATAAATACCTAAGCTATGATCCTAACTGCCCTTCAAATCAGAATTTGGTAAGTTACTTCTAGTTGAGCATGTTTAATATTAGATTTTAAGCATTTGGCTGTAGATGTTTTCAATAAAAAAATTATAATTACCTAAGCTATGATCCTAACTTTTTTTTTTTAAACAAATCCTTTATTCAAGTATTATTTAATATACAATATTTATCACATATAAGTAACTAATTCTAATATACACCTGAAATAGGGAGCCTCCTAATCAATATGCAAATGCAAGTTGTTTTGACTATTGAAAGTGTTTCTTCAATTTTCTAACAAAAGTATCAATAGATTTTTCATTTTTTAAATCAGTAGGAAGCTTGTTAAATATAGTTCATACCAAATAAACTTGTAGTTGTGACATCGATGACGCCATTTTTAAAATCGTTATGGCCAACCGTGAAATTATTCGGCGTCGGATTGACTTAATTGGAATTTGAATTTCCCGCTGGTCATTCAGTTGGTAACACCACTTCAAAAAATGTAATGTTGCCAAATGAAATTCTTGACATTTTGAATTTTGATTGCGTTTTGGCAGTTTACGAGTTGTTGGTTTGAGTGCTATTTATTGTGAGCTAGTTTTTCAAAAACAGCTTGTAGTGCGAAGTGTACAAGATGCCGAAGCAGCTTAACAGCCGTTGCAAAGAACTAATCGCATCCTTTTTACAATATTTCGAACGAGAACGCGATAATAATGGCCCTTTATATCCCTTAAATGCTGTTAGGAAGGTGAGTTCACAAGTCGTTGATGTCGTGTGACCAAATAGGAATTTCCAATTTGAACTTTATTTTCTCTCATTTTTAGCGCGTAGCAGAGGCTTTGAACTTAAGTATGTCCACTGTCTGTGCTATTTCAGAGGCAGTCAAAAATAACGAAGTTTTGGAATCGCCTTCTAAGAAACAATGCACTTCAAAGAGAGTCTGTGATGTTTCAAAGCTCGATAGCAGTGCTATACGATGGAACTTCCTGATATTGCTGTTAAACGCATATCATTTTTGAGGTCTTATCTAAGACTGAAACAGGAGGCTTTGTAGAGCTTTGTACCAGTTTGTTTTCTTGGACGAGACTTGAATTTTTCAAAATGGTACTATTAATCGCTCTTGGCAAGACAATACCAAGCGACGTGTTAAAACTACCAAAGTTGATGGTAAAAGGTGAATATAAACATGAATACAGAGAGCAGTTGTATTAGATGTACAAATTAAATGCTTTTTTTAGATATATCATACTTCATGCTGGCAATGAAAATGGATTGATTGAAGGTGCATTGCTCGTTTTTTCATCGAAAACTCAACTTAACGACTATCATGGGGAAATGAATCAGCAAAACTTTGGTTCGAAAATCAGCTGCTGAAAAACTTGACTGAACCATCTGTCATTGTTATAGACAATGCTCCTTACCACAGCATGTTATTACCGAAGACACCTAATAGTTCGTCTTCCAAGGCTGAAATTCAAAATTGGTTAACCGAACAGAAAGTTGAGTATCCAAATACAGCATTGAAATCTGAACTTGTTACCATTGTTGCAAGGTAAGTACCTACAATACCAAAATTGTATGCATTTTATGCTCAACTTTTCAAGTATTGCTTTTTCAGGAATAAACCAACAAAAAAGTATGTGGTAGATGACTTGGCAGAACAGTATGGATATAAAGTTTTACGACTACCTCCATGCCACTGTACTTTTAACCCGATTGAACTTATTTGGGGAATTGCAAAAAACTATTATAACCGACATATTGGCAGAGATGGTTATACTTAAGATGCTTGTTCAAAAATGTGGCGAGAGGCACTGGAAACTGTTACCCTTGAAATGTGGAAATAATTGACGAGTGGTATAACAGGGAACAAGTAATGGACAGGCAAGAGGTTCTTCCACTTTTTATCAATGTTGATGAAGACTCTAGCGATTCTAGCGATTTCAGTGATCCAGAATAATTGAAAATATTTTTGATGGTTCAAATATTCATAATGTTTCGTCTTTATTCTAAATAAATTTTATACAATTTGGCAAAGGTGCAAAATTCCTGTTTGCTCGCATTTTTTTGTTTTGTTTCGCGCAAAAAAGGTCGTACCTCTAGATTTTGATAGTGGACGTACCAGAAGCGAGTAATTGGACAGAATTGCTAAGAAACTCGATGAGACGACACGGGCGCGTCGTCGTACGACTTAACCCGGTCGCAATATTTCTAATCTCAAAACTTCATTGTGAAGCCCTCTCGTATCAACCTTCTACAAAGTTACATAACCCGTAATTGGGAACACCATAATCCGCAGCGCGTGTGTTAAGCAGGGTCCCTGCAGGAGTGCACTTATGGAATCATTGGGTAAGTCCTTTTTATCATTATTTAGAGGTTGCGCCGCAAAGTAAATACAGTCCACTACCAGCTAAGACATTACGTATTAGCTACCCGCAAAACACATAATATTTAATTATTTATAGTATTTAGAGTGGCTGTAAATAAAATGGGTACTGATTATATTTTATGTGATGATTGACAAATGAGTTGTTATTAAATATCTATTAAACCAAGCTTTGAAACAATGTTTATAATTCAATAAATGTTTGCATTATATCATACAGCAAATAAAATAAAATAAGATAAAATAAGAAATAAGAAGTAACAGTTAACCTCATGAGATACCCTTAAAGTGTTTATACAGAAAATACCAAATAAAATAAGAAATGCATTAGTAATGTATTTGTTATTTTATCTTATGTTATCTTATTTTATTTTATTTGCTGTGTAAATCCAGCTTAATATAATCCATTATTTTTTTTGAAAATATTTTGACCAAAGGAAAATATGCAAGAGACGGCAACGCTGTGCCGGTCGAGCTTGACAACCCAACTATAAGTTTATTTGGTATGAACTATATATTTCAAGCCTCGCTTAATGGGTTATGTAATGCAACATTAGTTCTAACAGGGTTTAGATAAATATTGCTGCAGTTTCTAGTGTTTTGGTTATGTATTTGGTTTCTGTGAATTATATGGGCATTACATTTTTGTTTATTACTATTAATTTTGTATATTATATATACAATAAAATTATAACTGCCCTTCAAATCAGAATTTTGGTAAGCTACTTCTAGTTGAACATGTTTGGTATTAGACTTTAAGCATTTGGCAGTAGATGTTTTCAATAACTTCCTCTTAACAAATTGAAGTTGCGTTTCACTCATACCCAAGGCAACAAATCATGATTTCATTATTTCTTTTTGGTAATTGGTGTCCCCTGGGGAAGCTGTCCACCATAATAGGTTAGGATCTCATTTGTTACAGGATTATACTATTAAAGGTAAGTGTAGCAGTGGGGCACTACCGAATACCGGCGAGAAATGGTTGAATTATGATTTGCTGTTGGGTGTCAGCTGCACAACGTGGTTTCAAGTGAATTCAGCCTAATGGGGCTTTAAAAGAATAGCTGAATGCTCTTTAACTTTGCCAGGCAAAATTGTTTCTTGATCATTTTCTATATTGTAGCTGAAATGAAATGGTCACGCCTCTAAAGAGGAATAAGAAACGTTTTAAAAGAGGGATCACACAATAAAGAAAGAGGTACGTCGCTGTGTGCTGTGAGTGATGAAAGAACGCACTAGAGTTTGTCGTATTACATGCAAAAGTTCTTTACATAAAGCAGAGCGCTTTCGGTCTTAGGCCATCATCAGTGCTTCTTTGTCAGGATGCACAGGGGGGTCAATTCAAAGGACAACAACAGTAAATTCAACATAAGAACATCATTAAAACCAACTCGGCACATTAAAATATAATAAATTGAGGACAATCTTTACGAATATACGTGTCAGGCTTCAGGCTATCCAGAAACCTCTTGAGATGCAACAGGCACCTCATTGAACTTGTTCTTTTTATAAATGGAAAGGTAAAAATCTTCTTTTTATGAAATTCATAAATTTTTCGTGACTGGCACACATTTTTTTGAAGAAAATTTTCCAGTCACGAAAAATTTTGCTTGATTACTTACATCGCCTTTATCCAGATTAGGAGTAGATTTTATCAAATTTCGTAAATCAGTCAGTTTTCGTTTTTCTTCATCTTGGGCTTGCTTAATCTTTTGTAGCTTTATGCTGAGATCTGCTACATAATTGCCAAAATGTTCTATTGTTTTTAATCCATCTTGAAAGTAACTGAAAAAAAAAAAAAGTTATTAAATTTTACATAGTTTTAGGGATGGCTGGTACTTACTTTGTTTGAGCATGATAATATTCCACCAAACTTTGCAATAAATCAATCCCCTTCTTTGTTTTGATTTCATTGTATTTGATGAGGTACTAAAAAAGGTAATATTGAAACTCTTAACCAGAAATACTGGCCGTCAGAAAAAGTTTCTTAATATACTCAAAACAGGCATTTCATTAAACACATAACTTCGTCTTCAAACCTGCTACACCATTTGCAGTTCATTCGTATATTCAGCTGTCACATACTAGCCATTCGCAGCAGTCTGTCAGACAGTACGTTTTCTTTCTCAACAACGAATTTTCTATCTTCAAAACAATAATGACTGAATAATGCGCAAAAAGTTTTGTTTTTGGTGTAATTTATTTATGAATTTGATACTAAATTTGTCAATTTTATTGCATTACCGTATAGAATCCTTATTGATTTAGTTTTTGTTTTTAAGTTTATCTTTTTTTCCGGTCTTTAACAACAATAATCTCAGAGGCAGCGCCTCACAGTTTATGCACAAAAAATCCATATTTCCGGTGGAAGAATTTAATATGGTCTCTATTTAAAATTTCTAAAGGCTCGCTTTCCTCGGATGCGGGACAGAGACGGAACGCAAGCGGGACGGAGACGGAACGCAAGCGTGACGGAGTCGTAGCGCTTCCCGGCGTATCGCGCTAGGGAGCTAGTGCTTTCCTCGAAGGCGACGCGACGTGGGCGGTTCGGCAAACCGTGTATGGAAATGAATTCCCAAGATTTGCTATTTTTTATTTTAATAAACATAAAAATAGATAAATTATACAACACGGGATACTGCCTCACTAAATCAGTCAATAACTCACTTTGCTCTTCTGTAAAATTCGACTTTTTTCAATATAATATTATTCCGTCCGAGTTGCGCTCCGTCGAAGTTGCCTGTCGACCGACTGGTGGCGTGATTCCGCTAGCGTCAAAAAAACCGCGCTCCGCCGCTGTCGCGCCACCGCTGCTTAGGAAAGCACATCTTCATATTTTAATGACGGCAACGTCTGCGGCACCCGTTCCGTCTCCGTCCCGCATCCGAGGAAAGCGAGCCTTTAA
This sequence comes from Ceutorhynchus assimilis, assembly GCA_917834065.1. Classification (NCBI taxonomy): domain Eukaryota; kingdom Metazoa; phylum Arthropoda; class Insecta; order Coleoptera; family Curculionidae; genus Ceutorhynchus; species Ceutorhynchus assimilis. The sequence continues at coordinate 15,594,713 of OU892277.1, read as the reverse complement.
ATAGTTTGAGTGTGTTTCGATAAAATAATGATATATTGCACTTTTAGCTTCAACATTAAATGTAAGGACCATCAAAATTTTGAATATATATTTATAGTTGTAAAAAAAAGCAAGTTAAGTACCTCGCACATTTGCAGTTGAAAAAGTCTTCGCTCCTTTTCCATTTCATCAGCAATTTCAGCTGCTGTAATTTCAGATCGAATTAGTCCAACATCTTTTGCTTGCTGTTTCTTTTCTTTTTCAATTTTAGCATATTTGCTTTCATAGTCCTTCCATGCTTTATCAAACGGCCTTTTCAAATCACCCTTAATGCCTCTTAGGTCCCCTTTCAGCAAACTATCAAGGGGGAACATTACGATATTGCTGAGGTTTTGCATAAGAGTTTTCATAAGCGCCGATAGTTCTTGAGTAACTACTGCAAATTTTATGAATGCATTGCCGATTGTCTCTTCATGTTCTTTTGTGATGGCATTTTGACCTATTTTTTCCAAAGCCTTGACTAGACAAGACTCATTATCTACATGCACTGAAAATAAAATACCATAAGAGCATATGTATGGACGATGAAGGTAGTGTAGTTTATTGACTACATACTTACATATTCCAGAGGTATGGATGGCCTTAACGGCCTTTTTCATTTTATTCAACCCATCTCTGTCATAATCAAGAGTCTATAAAAAAAATTGAATTAGGGGCGCATTTATCACATTTGATTTTTGTTTCTAGAATTTAATGAAAAATAGAAGAGACTTGCTAAATCGGGTCGAGGATAGGGTGTTCCAAGATTAGCGCAGGATTTGAAATTGTATGCCATTGTTTTCCTGTAGGCAGCATTCTTCGGAGAAACATTATGTGCTTAGTCCAGGGGTTAGTAAAAATATGGAGTGTAACAAGACAAAGCAGAAAGTGACGATTAATTAAATTCATTAGATTCAGCCTGTATAATAATGATAATATTATTAAAACCGAGGTTAAAACAATTACCACAGGTCAAATACAAAAATATATATAAATAAAATAATAAAATCATTAAAAATAACCTTTAAAAATATTCTAAAATACTTTTGATTTAAGGTTAAATTCAAATTCACAAGAAACAAGCAGGTACTAAGTCTCGAACATCTTATTTGAGTAAAAAGCCTTAGAGACTAATTTTTGCCTAACAAGCTTGTTGAATTGCAGAAGCGGGAGATGCCTGATCCATTCAGGAAAACTGTTAAAATACCTTATAGCCAAAAATAATTTGGGTAGATGGGGTAGAAAAGAGAAATGACTAGAGGGATAAAGTCGAGGATAAAGTGAACATTAGGTTTATAGGTATCTCGGTTTATACTCTGTAAAAAAATCCATGATTGGTTTGTTTTGTCTAAGAGCGATGCCTATGAAAAAATGAGTAATTTCTAGAGTAAAGTAAAGCTGAAGGGCTTCTCTAATAAATTCGCTAATAAACTAAGTACAATTTTCTAGCAGGTCTATCAAAAACTTTTTTTTTAGATAGGTACAAATCTGCTTTTTTTGGATTTCCAATTCCAAAACAATACTAGGCATGGCTTATAGCCCAGGCATAATAGCTCAAATTTCACCAAAACCTAGAAAAATCGAGAAAAAAATTATGTAAATCTGAAAATCGGCAGGACTAGTTAAATTAGTGTCCTGAACAACATACTAAAAGTCCTAAAGCCAAATATGCCGGCTTCATGTAATTTTTGACAAAATAAAAATAAAAAAGTTGTTGTCCTCACAATAACGCATATAACTTTGCTATTAAGGCCCCATAGATTTTATGGTGCTTACCAACTGAGTTTATATTATTTTAGCTAAAACTGTCTATCAAGGAATGATCGAAAAACGTGGCAACGTCGCTAAACTTGAAATTGAGGCGTGTTTACTGCAGACGCAGACTGTACTTTCTGGCACTTGGAGATTGTTAGTGATCTGACTGCTTCAGCATTTTTAAACTGCTTTAGGATATTTATAGGACGTCGAAGTTTGTGCGCCAACATTTATTCGGAAAATGCTACAAATTTCATTGGTAGTAATAATGAATTAACATCTCTTTACATATTTTTACAAGATACCTCTACTCAGATGCATTTCTCAGAATATTTTTCTGAGCAAGGCAATATAAGGTGGCATTTTATCCCGCCACGCTAACCTCACTTTGGGATGTTATTGGAATCGGTTAAAAGGGCAGCTAAATTTCATATTAGAAAAGTGATAGGTGCAAAAATTGACATATGAGGAGTTTGAAACGATCCTTGTACAGGTGGAATTGTGTTTGGATTACAGGCCAATTACCCCTCGAATTACCCTCCTCTCAGAGGATCCTAAAGACCTAAATGTCATTACACCCAGCCATTAGTTCTCCACTCAGAGCATTACCTCAAAAAGACTTGGAAGATGTTAGTATCAACTTGAATTTTTAGTCATGTAATGTGCAATAAACGCCATTGTACCTCTATTTATTGACGACCTAGTATCTGGAAAAAAGTGTTCGGTATTGATAATTCTGGCACTTGTAATATTGATCCACATTTATTACTTGATTTCCCAGAAAAACTTCCTAATGGATCTACTGCTACCCGCTCATCGTTCTCGCAATTAGATCCTGGAGAATGTGGCGATAGAAAGTTATATTTATCAATCTTTGAATGAGTTAATAAATGATTGGCATGTGAAATTGATATTTCCTAATCTATGATTTCTCAAACTGCCAAAAAAATTCTCAGGTAATTGTTAACTCTGGCACCATTAGCGCTGTCAAAGCATTTATTCATGACCAAAATGAACTGGCCCTCTGGCCATAAATATCATAACTTTACTCGCTAACCTATTGGTTCTATTTTCTTCTTCATTGTCTTCAAAGCCATCTAACTTATCTTCTCCAGAATTATACTGTACAGATGGATCCAGAGATATTTCATGAAAAATAATTGTGCAGTACCTACCTGTCTAGCCTTTTAATTTCAAGTATATACAGTTTTTTTCAATTGTTGAAAAATTATATTGTTAATGCCAGTTTTAATTGGCATACTACTAACCAAATCTTATAGCCCTATAGACTTCTAGTAGTCCTAAAACAAAAACGTTTTTCTCTGTTGACTATCTCCATTTTTTTGGTTCAACTTTTTGCTGTTTTAGCTGACTCATGATAAAATTAAATCACTGTTCAATCGACTTGGTTTGCATGAAAACTCCTGTTTCTGCAAACTTATTCCTACTTTGAAATCTGCACCACTACGTCCAATTAAACAGCTAGTTTTGTCAAAATGGTGGTTGCATACTCTGTAATTGGTCCGTACATTGGTTCCATCGAGAAGAGTTTTTGATTACTAACGTTTTGCAGCGATATATTAAACACCCAAATAGAGAGAAAGTTATCAGTAGATCTGCTAAGCCGGCTCTACAGCGGAAGTTATATAGGTATTGACAGCAATACACAATAGGTATGTATAATTATATCCTGTGTAAAACCCCAAATACCCGCCTATGCCTTTTTTCTTCATGAAGCCGGCATAGGACGGCTTATAGACCCTGAGATAGGGCCTGTTTAGTGGAGTCATTTTTTTTGTCTGGCATTTTGAGGGATGAATGTGACTAGTTAGCTGATGAGAATATAAGTGGTTTTAATGCCTGCCTCCTGTTCGAAATTTCCACAGAATGTTTCGCCGGAAAACTCGATTTCGAACTGTGATTACCGTCTGGCGATTTTTCAGCGTTATTTTCACAACAAAACCTTTCATTCTCTCGATTGCCAGACAAAAAGTAAACGCGGAAGGTTCTTTTCTTTTCTCTTGGAAGTTGACCACCCATCCCCATTTTTTCAGCTGTTGAAAAGCATCTGATATTTTTCATTGGTGAATTATTTATCAATGTCAATCTTTTATTTAAAAGCCAGAAAATTTGAGACCATTAAAAAAAAATTCTTCATGTAAATCAATTTTTTTCTTCTGCAAATTTTCGAACGGGAGGCCGGCATTAAAATCACCCATATTCTCATCAGCTTAGGACCCACAATCAGCCCTCAAAATGCCAGACAAAAAAAAATGACTCCACTAAACAACCCCTATCTCACAGTCTATTAGGACTTTTAGTATGTTATTCAGTAAACTGGCCTATTACCTTGTCACACAGGGTAAGCCAGTGTAGTTTGATGGAAGTCCCTGGCATTAAAGTTGAAGTTACATTAACAAAGAAATGTCAATTAGGAAGTTTGAAGTTGCAAAAAGGTTATTAAGCTAATTTTCATTATTTTTTTTAGATCGAGTTTTAGATATAGGACTGGCAATGCTGCGGATCTTACTTGGTATTTGTTAGTCCTAAATTCCTTACTAGGTTTTATAAACATTTTTATAGGTTCTATTAAATTCGAGATTAAATTAATTAGATAATTAAAAAACTCCCCGATAAAAATACCTATACAAAATAGACAAATTCAAAGTTGAGGAAGGTCACCAAATTCCTATTGTTATTACATTATGTATATAAATAACTTAAATTGCTATTGTTATTACATTATGTCAAGTAGGTAATGATAATAATCGATTCTTACCTCTTCTAGTGTTGTAATAGTATTTCTACATTGTTGCATCCGTGATACAAATGTTGATGTAATTGGCGAATTATAGTCATCTCGGGTTTCATCAACAAATTCAGAAACTCCAATTAAAGTGGGCATCTTTTTATATTAGGAGCAAATACTCAAGCAAATATAAGAGTTTTTTGAACAATACCATCAGTTTCCACTTTTAGATATCACCAGATCCTTTTTGATGGAATAAACACAATGTTTCGAAACATTATCACCACTAGAGCTACTAATCTATACTTTAATGAAAACACCTCGTCCCGTCCTAGATTTGAACTATTTTTGCTTGCAGCACATCCTTAGATAAGTTTTACAGGACCTATATCCACCATCCACTGATTAATGATTATTTTTTTTATAACCACTTCGAAGTTTATTTATAGGCAAAATATTGAATTTTAGATGATAAGCAAGGGATCTGGGGGACCAGCAAAATAATTATTTATTTCCTATTTATTTCTGCATGATTTAGATTAGATATAGGGATTTTTTCTTTTTTGTTTTGCCTTGTTGGTGGACTCATATGTCAACTACAGACTTTTGACATATATGGCAACAGTTGTATTTTCACACCTAGAGGAGAGGAGCCCCAGAACAGCTCCGGGGCGTTACGCGCTTATTCTTTCGAAAAGTGTTTGTCCCGAACTCAAAACCTTGCTTGTTGCACCTGAGTGCAACAAGCCCGAACTCAAACAATTTAAATGCAAAGCCAGCGCACCTGTTCCTTTCAAATCGGGGTCGACTCACCGGAGTGAGTAGCTCAAGGCCGCGTTTGGGTTCACGCTCGGTGCACTCAGAGCTTGCACTTTTGTCTCTCCTCTATTATTTTTGAAGCTCCTGCTTGATTGTGTTTAGTTTGACTTATTTTGAGCGCTCCGGGCGAGCTCGATAAACTCCGAGTTTGTGGAGTGGAGTGGGCAGCTGGAGCGTGCATGCGCAGATCAGATGTGTTTAATCTGTCTCTACACGTAACCCAAGTCAAAAGGCGATAAACTAGTCGGTTGTATTAACAGATGAACGATGCATTTAACGTCATATTACCGATTGGTTGACAAATGACATTTGCTTCATTGGTTATTTGTCAACTATAATGTCACTTGGTTATCTGTCAACTATAACCGACACGGCTTGACACGGTGTACTCCCTGTGACGTCACGTCACTCCGTTATCGCTCTGCTCGCTCCGCCGAGCGTTAACCCAAACACGCCCGTGTTTTAATAAATAAAACAAAGGACAGGTATTATAAAACTATTTTTACAATTAACTAAATGTTAACTTCTGGAATGACATCACATGGCATAGTTATCTTGAAAATTTCGGAGTTAACGTTATCGGGTGGATGGGGTATGGGCTAGAGTTAACTGTCCGTGCATTTGATATTTTGATCTGAGTTCTCGGAGCATAAATTTACCGTTCGTTTATTTAAAAAGTGTACTCGATGCAGGCTCATTCACGTTCGTTTATTAAAATTTCGAGACCGCTGATACAGCGTTTAACTGCTCTGTGCGCTCGCCGGTCACGTGATTACGGCTCCGCTTTGCACGCTCTGCTCTTTGAGCAAAATACCGAACGCAAGGTTTGTAGGAAGTCGTGGTTTTCGACAGTTATTCTGTCAATAATTTAATATTTAGCAAAGAAACGACCAATGAAACGACACTCGGAACGACACTTTAAAAAATAACAAATAACAGAACCATCGAAACTTGAAACCAATGAACTATAACCAAAAACTGGAATGCGAACACATATTGACGAACGTGAAGCCTAGTGCCGCTGCTGCGGAGGGGATACCTGTTTTTGTCGCACTCATTATGTTGAATGGCGGAAATTGCTTCCAAGACGTATTCCAATTGATGAAACCTGTGAAGGTAAATATGACAAAACTTTCCAAAACGTCATATATCAGCGAGCAACAGAAAAAAACAGCATTCCCCTTTGTGGCATCTGTCTTTCATGGCTACATTTTTTGGCAGATATGGCAATGTGTGCGCATTCCAGTTTTTAAGTATAGTTCATTGCTTGAAACCAAGCCAAAACTTCTATGTTTCATTTTTCTTTTTCTCCTTTTTTTTTTATTTTTCTTTTTTTTTATATTAGAAATGGGATTTTTATAAAACTGACATTTTGAAAGCTAAAGTTAACTTGGAGTGTTACAATCAAAGATAACTTTAAAACATGTTTATAATAGACAATTTTTCTCAAGGATAATCAAGCATAATTCTGATTATGCTGGAGTATGTGATGTGTCTATTGTGACACACTCCCGTAACTCCCTCCCTATCAAATTTTGGTGAGAGTGACGTCACTATCAGCAGCTAATAGTGATGACGCCAAACGCAGATCTCGATGGAATGCTCGTGATTCAGGCTGTTCTAGTGAGTTATTTTTTTTGTCGTTTTTGAATGTAGAAAAGGTGATTTTCGGTCTGTTCTCACAGAAGAAATTAGGTGTTCTTTATCCTGGAGTATCTCAGAATTTGATGGCGGGGGAATTAGGGGAGTATGACAAAATTGACACATCACATAATCCAATCCAGCATTGATTATGCTTGATTATCCTCGCGAAAAATTGCCTAATACCCGCCCTCAATACATTTTGGCGATTTCGGATATTTTTGGTAGGGCACCGCGCTTTCTTTTATTCTCCGATTGACCCCGATGGATCTATCGATGACCTGGTCTATCTTTGTCTAGTCGGAATAGCTGCCTCATAATGGTGGACTCTCAGAGCACACCCTGTCTGCAGGGCTGTAACGTCAAAGATCTCTGCGGCAGTGCTCCGAAAGCGATTAGGTTTGCTCCAGCGAAATATTGGAAAGTTGGTAACATTAACCAAACACATAATTCTTTTTTGTTGGTCACGATGTTTTGAAGTTAGCAACAAATTTCTGCTGGAACGAAAAAATAACACGCTGTGCGGAGACTGACTCCGCTGGTGTAATATTTCACGGCAACAATTTGATGAAACTTGATGCATCGCGCTGAATTTATCCTTTCCTCCCTGACTGGAGATAAAATAAATTTGAAGTTGCTCATACTGTTCCTCAATATTATTGAAAAAAAAAAAAAAATCTTTGGACGCTCTTGTTTGCCAAAAAATGTGAGCTCTGAATCATCATCCAAATCCATGTTACTATCAGATTCCAGAGATCAGATCATAATCATCACATAATCAAACTATAGCTCAACATCCATACCTCCCTCTAATTTGACGTATAGAATGAATAGTAACAGACAACTTATAGCGTTGTATGTTAACATATATAGGCCTGATTATTATTAGTACAGCTGGCTCAGATGAGAAATAATTGGCTAGGATTTAGGATTTGAAAAGTTAGAAATGTTAAGAGAAAATTGACAAATATTTTGAGCAGTTTTAAGCCGAAGATGTGAATGCCTTTTGAGGCAAAAGTCGAAAGCGCTATTAGTTTACCTCTGTCTGCAAGTTGGCCCGTTGTGGGGTGCTCACGATTCGACAACCCAGGTTATATTTCTACCAGTACATTTTTTTACCTGGAGATTACTTTTTTTCGCGACTTCCTGTTGTCTTGCCGTGAACCTTGTTCAGCTGCCGTTGTGCTTTCGCGAAAGAACGGTAATCGGGAAATAACATTGACGTCATCGAACGCCATAATCTGTAAGCGTGAACTGGAGCCGGATTCTCGTCTCAGGGAGTAGAGCGCGCCGATAGAACAAATGTTTTGTCCTTGTCAACGTAATAGAAATGTAAACGAGAATGATGAAGATGAAAAATTTGTACTCTCGGGGAGCTCTACTCCCTGAGACGAGAATCCGGCCCCGGATCCGATTCTGATCGGACAGCAACTTTGGTCCGGCGGCCACCAAAGTTGCTGTCCGACCAGAAGTGGATCAAGCAGTGTTGACATTTCTGCCTTGCCGTACGTTCCGTATTTCGATCTGAGTTCTCCTAGCTTGAAATTTACCGTTTGTTTATTCAAAAAGTGTGCTCAATGCGGGCCCATTAAATTAAAATTTTGCCTACTCTGATACAGCGTTTAACTGCTCTGTGCCCTCGCTGGTCATGTGATTACGGCTGCGCTTCAGCACGCTCTGCTCTTTGAGCAAAATTCCGAACGCAAGGTTTATAGTTTAAGCAAGGTTTGAGGATGTTGTTTCGATCAAGTTTGCAACCTGTCAGAAATAATCGCTCAGCAGTTGACGATTTATCTTTTAACAATGGCATTGAAAACATGTATGGGCGATGCTTACCAACAATTTACAAACTTTCAGAGGCTCCTTTGAGAACAGACCCGATTTATCTTGGAACGACGACATTGAAAACATCTATGAGCGATGCTTTCTGACAGTTTGCAAACTACCTGAGACTCCTATGAAAACAGACCTAGACTGGTTCCGAAACCGTTCTTTTTTTTTGGCGGGTTTGAACAGACCTTAGCTGTTTTCTCGCGTTCACTTTTTTGAAAGTATGGTTCAAAATAGGTTTTAAATAGTATATTCTCGCGATGAATCCATGAGTCACATCAAAATTGGTTTAAACCGTTTCCAAATACAATCCAATCCACTTTTTAAAACAATTTTCTCGCGCCGAGAAGCTATGACGTCATTGTGACACTGTTTTAAACTAGTTTTGACAAATGTTTCAGAACTTTGAGACGCCAGAAAACACCTCTTATGTAGCGCGGCGACTCGACTACTTATTGCAATATGCTGCTCGCATCCTTTGACTTGCGACGATTACCGACAGCCGATGGGAAGTACAAGTCTGGACTTGGGCATAGGCAAGTCTTCATACACATTACTCGAAACTTGGCAAGTACTCGACAATTACTTGGCAAGTATCGCGTAGTGAGTAGCCGCCTTTAAATTAAGCAAAGCAAAAAAGACGAGCTTGATAATGCTATTCGTAATTCGGTTTCTAAACATCAGGCAACATAGCACAAAAAAGAATAGGTGGTTCAGGTAGTTGAACCGATAAATGATTATTGATTTATTACACTTGAAGTATTGAAAACGCGCGTAATTCATTATTTTTTGGGAATTAAATGTTTACAAACGTCGAATATGCCGAATGCAGATATGTTACTTATTTACGGATAATCGTTACAGAACGCTCATTTAGCTGCCAGAATGTATAGGGAAAGATTTCCTAACAGGAGGGCACTTAATGAAAGAATATTTGTGCTCGTTTTGCAAAGATTCCGCGATACAGGAAGTGTGAGTGTGCGAAATGTTAATCGGAGATCTGCAAGATAAATGACACCTGCCGGTAATAAACAGATTTTAGCGATAGTGGAAGATAACCCTGTGAATGGTTTCTCCAGAGAATCCAAAGCTTGAGTGGCTTCACTCTTGTTAAACGCTTCAATTCCGATGGATTTATTCGATTTGCCATATCCTTTTTTTGTTTTTTCAAAACTCTGGGAACCGTTTTTAGGAGCCACAGGTATCGCTGGTTGGGTATTATTTTTCGCAATGGCGGCATAGCTTGAAGGTTCAGTAGGCTTATTAACATTGAGTATTTCATCAGTGACTCCGGAGATAAGGTTAAGCTATAAAGATTAAAATGCCGCATTGAGGGAAGCAAGTGTTGTTACTTGTTTGCACCTGTCCATTTGCCATGAATTTCGAATGGCTATGGCCTACTGATAACATAACTATATCTTGAAACGCATTCATCGCATTTCCAGGATGAACCACTGGTTTCAGAAATCAAATTGGCACCGTCTATCGATTTGTGAACGCATGTGGTATGCGACAGGGTCTATAATTTTAGCAACTACAACTGAGTTTTTTGCATAATGATATGGTTTCCGAAAAAAAAAAACACACACACACCGACATTCCAGTGGAATATTGGTAACTTATCTTAAATTTATTGCACCAGATGGAGAATTATCTTCTTCCTATTGTCCTCCACGAACGTTCCCAACAAACACGATCTGGCTGGTCCGACAACGGGACGAAAGCGATTTGCCGAACTGCCGTGTGCGGCCCGCCTACGTCGGCCGGCTCGGCGTGTAGGTAGGGCATGTCCGCCAGGCCGTAAGATGGCTAAAAGTCGGCTAGCCAACCTTTAGCCTCGGCAAAGCTTGGAATAACCGACGACGGGCCGATGGTAGATAGCCGAGCCGGTAGAGGCTCGGCAGGCCATCCGCGGCTCGCAAGGGGCTATCCTCTTATAAACCGCCATTATTATCTGCCAGAAAAAGGCGCAGGCGCCCCGAAATGTCAATGTTTCTATGTTTTCATGAAAACATAGACCTAATTGCCTTAAAAATTAATTCGGAAAAAATCTACCGTAAATTTTCTCAATTTCTCTACTGGGTTATTTGTCCAACATGGTATGGTCTTATGTTTGAAGTTGAAAAAATGTACGGTAAGATTTTTTGCAAATTAATATTCAAGGCAATCAGGTTAGTTTTTAAAACAAACAAAAGCATTGAAATATCTTTAAAAAAATTGAGATTTGCATAAATCATGTTACAGTTAAATTCACTTTTTACCTCCTCCCTTATCACATCTCCATGAATTACCAATAACCCTGGTATTCACACTATAAAAATTAGGTTTTTATTTAAAAAAAAACAGTTTTAAATAGGTATAAAAAAGCTGCTTTAATATGTAGAAGTAGATATAAAAAAGAAAACAATTTTCAGCAAACTCTGGTTTATTAGTCACACGACAAAAATAACTTACATACTTGAGATGAAATGAATTTCAATCTTTTAGTGAACTTAGCTGGAAATGTTCTAGAATGTGACAATATCTACAACTTGAACCAAATGCAACACAAAATAAGTTATCAATTCACAATAATATCCATAAGGAATGCAAAATACTTACACATCATGATATGATATTAGGCAATTCAATCCATCTGTCAAAACGGAAAATTCAATGTGACGTGGCGGCCAAGCAAGTTTGTTTTGGATATGTTTTTATGCGTATTTTAAATTATTTTGCATACAGTTTTGCTTACAACTTTGATTTTCATTATTTAATAAAATATTTGTTGACTAGGTATCTGAACTATTAATTCCGGCAGAAACTAGATATTTTTGTGTGTTTTTTGGCCCATGTGTGGCCGCCACGCCATCTTGAATGTCACGTGGTTTGAATTGCCTAATTATCAGTGCGTGACTTTATTCGTGCAGTAATAAAGTCTAGCACAAACGTTAATAAAACTAGCCTTATTCAACGGCGCAACTGCGCAAGCGCAGATGTCAATATAGCGTTTGCGTTATTACTGCTGGACCTTATTTCACTTCCAATTACTCTCTATAATTGCGTTAAAGTGAAAATTACTGTCAAAAAAATGTCTATCCGAGTAATCCTCGAACAAGCCGAACATTGATAAATGCTCAAAAATTTTATAACAACTTTCTGAAGCTTGTTATAAGGCAATTTTTCGCAAGGATAATCAAGCATAATCTGATTATGCTGAGTTATGTGATGTGTCAATTGTGTCATACTTCCCTAAAGCTTAAGGCTTAATTCTCACACGAATTTCGCGCAAGTGAGAATGAGGCATAAATTGGGCATAACTCCCTCTCCATCAAATTTTGGGTTTGCGAGTGACGTCACTATCAGCAGCTTATAGTGATGACGTCACCCGCAGACCTTGATGGCATGCTCGCCATTCGGGCTGTGCTAGTGAGTTAATTTTTTCGTCGATTTTAAATGTAGAAAAAAATATTTTCGATCTGTTTTCACACAAGTAATTAAGTGTTCTTGATCCTCGAGTATTCCAGAATTTGATGGTGGGGGAGTTAGAGGAGTATGATACATCACATAATCCAGCATAATCGATTAATTATGCTTGATTATCCTCGCGAAAAATTGCCCATAGACTGTTTTCAAGCAACAAGTTTTCAAAATCTTTTATAAATTTTTAACCCAATTTGGCCAACACACATAAGAAAAAAAGGAGAATTTAAAAGTGTGGTACATATTACCATAATATATTACCCAATCAACCCAATATTTCAAAACTGTGGTACATTACCGTACTACCGTACGCATTGATTTTCTTGTAACGAACATTCCCTAAACTGTGGTACAAATACCGCACCTGTCGTACGTTTGGCAACGCTGCGGTATACCCGAACTGGACCGATGGAGGTCCAGATGATGGCTACATCAGCCACCAGAATACCGAACGTGCCGGCTGGCGGCCGCTCATTTGCCGACTGCGCAGTGGCGTGTCCAGACTTTTAATAGACGGGGAAGCTGTGGGGAAAGATGGTGAAAGTACAGGACAGGAAAGACTTATAATTTCAGAACCAGTCAGCCAGTCACAAGTTTCATATATTTCTTTTTGAAAATGTCTACATAGAGTTTAGTTTAGTGTTCGTAATAAATCCTCGAGGGGAAGCTGTGCTTCCCCAGCTTCCATAGTAAACACGCCACTGCGACTGCGTTTGGTTTGTTGGGTTGGCAAGCATCAGCGCGATCTGTACTTTGTCGACTGCTTTTCTGAATAGACTCGTCGTGGTTTCGCCATACCAGTGAAGCGAATTAGTTAGCCAAAATATTTTTCGACGTCCAGGGCCTCTTCTGCCTTCAATTTTTCTTTCGATTACGAGTTTGAGAAGTAAGTATTTGTCATTCCTGAGTATGTGCACGAAGTACTCTAACTTTCGCTTTTTAAGCGTAACTTCAAGATCCTTCGACATTTTCGTTAGCACATATTCATTGCGCACATCCGTCTATGTATTATGTATATGTCCACATTTCAAAAGCCTCTAGCCTTTTACACATGGCGTCTGTCAGAGTTCACGTCCCAATCTCATAATAGAAAATACTGAAGACGTAGCAACGGACTACTCGAGTGCGAACGGAGAGCGAGAGACCTCAACTACACAACACGGACTTCATGTTTACAAATGATGCTCTGGCGGCTTGTTCAATCCTGGCACGAACCTCCTGCATGTTATCTCAGTCGTCATTAACCTGACATCCTAGATATCTGTATGATTCGACCCGATCAATCCGTTGGATCTGTACCTGGAGAATACATCCTCCGGCCTGGTTCTTACTCAGGGATCTCAGATGCTCTGAGCCTATTATCGTGATATCGGTCGTGAAAAAATCGTGAGAAATCGTGAGATCGTAAAACGCATGCGCATTTTAGCGAAATTATTGTTTTAACTAGGGTTTTAGGTTTTTTGGTTTCTCCAGGACTATCTGAAGCACAAAATATTCAATTTGAATTTTGTGAAGTCGAACCAGAAGCACGATTTGAGTCATCGGAACTATTATCACTAGAAGACATTTTCTCAGCAAAATAGGCGACGCACAAAATATGTTGCGATTTACCATCCGCAATAGTTTTTCGCAAGTTGAAATGCAATCAGCAAACCGGGGAACCACCGCTGAGATTGTAAAATCACGCAGTTGTTTCTGCGCCATGGATTCCAGGCGCCTGATTCTCGAAACGGGCCAACAGAGTTCATAGAGAGCAAAATGCCCTGTCCTCAACTTCATGCAAAATTTCATAGGAATGACAAAGACACAAATATTGCTTTCGTGAGACCGCTGCTCCTTTGTTTCGAAATTCGAGAATCAGGCGCCTGTTTTGTAACCTATAATTATGCATGAGGAGCAAGCGGCAGATTACAGAAAACTACTCCGCTCCGCGGCGCAAAAGGAGCGTAGAGATCTAGTTATTCCGAAAGCCGCTAGGGGCGCCATGGTACATTCCATTCCAGTATCGGACTCGGACTCCACGCTGCGGGAATATCCGAATAATTGTTTGCTTGAGTGGAAAATTGCTTAGAAAATAAATGTTAAGTTTTTATGAAAGATATTTCAAATACTGCAAGCGGCAAGCCGCGTTTATAAAAATATCGTGAGATTAGAATCCATTATCGTGAGATCGTGAGACTTGGTGCTGAATCGTGAGATCTCACGATAAATCGTGAGATTTGGGATCCCTAATCACCATCCATTAAGTTTTTTTGACGTTCAATTTTAATCCAAATTCTCCACTTTCAGTAGCCAAAAATGATCAAGTAAGAGAATCAGCGATTAAAACGCCGTTGATAGAAATTCCCTCAGTGCAGTCTAATGCTTTTTAAAATATTTTGTTTGAATAAATATTAAAAAGTGTTGATATTCTTCTTTTTACCTAAATAATAATAGGTTGTAAAAAAAACATGATGTCTGGCGAATAAACACAAATTAAAAGCTCTCAGTCTAGGACAACTTTAGACAAAACACAATTGGGCCAGAAAACTAAAAGATTCCGTAAAAAAGAAAACTTGGTTTTATTTTCAAAACGTTTATTTTAAAAGTCTAAGAGATAGTAGAGACAAATAAACTTTAAAAAAAAATCTCCATACGTTTTTAACAAAATTAAAATGAACGAACATTATAAATAAGTAACATCAGTCTTGCACATAAATATTGTGGAAATATCTTCAAATGTCTGCAGACTGCAACCATTCGTTTGATAGTGCTTGTGTTGCAGTACCTCGAAGAGCAGGATCAGGCTCCACCAAGCTTTCTAAAAAACTGGCAAATGGAATGGCATCCACTCGTTTCCATTTATATTTTTCTACTAAAACATCCTCAATTTTCCATATTTTTAAGTTTTCAGCAGGTACATCTTTTAAATGTCCTAAAATATGACTAAACTTTGAACAAAGAAGTTTTAATTTTTTTAAATAAAAATATTACCATCAGAAAAAAACTGTTTGGATGCAGTACCAGTTTCAGTAATGTATCTAGGAATTCCACCCAAAGTTTCCCAAATCAAACCTAGGTGGTCTATATTGACTGATAATTCGCTGGACCCTTTCGGACTAAAAAGCATTTCCCCTGTAGCAAGTTCGAACGCCATACAACCAACTGACCAGATATCAGCTGGAAAATTATATCCCGCTCCCATTATAACTTCTAGAGCGCGATATTGTCTCGTTTGAATTTCATCAGAAAAATGCTGATCCTGAAATTCATGAATATAAGTTTAATAGCAGGTCAGAAAAATTATGCTGAGAAATACTTACCATCCAGCAGGCATTTCCTAGGTCGGCTATTTTGATTTCAATATTTGGGCTTACCCACATCGGAACATTAATATTAGGTTGGCTATGACGTTTTTCATAGTTTTCTAACTCGCTTAAGTACGTTTCGTTGGGATAAGAAAACGGCCTACGCTCAATACAGCTGATTAAGTTGTCATCCGATGTATCAAAAGTACTATCCCTCTCTGTCCAGAATTCGGAACTTACTGCAACCAATAATTTTTTTTATATTTATATATATTTAATTTTATACTAAAAATCAATACATATATTTCAAATATAAATATTGTTACCATACGACCGTGGTAAATCAACTCCCAATTCTGAAAATCGTTCCATTTTTCCAAGCAATTGTCTAATATATGGCTCATTAATTTTAATTAAAATATTTTCTGGTTTTATATCGGTATGGATTATATGGCATTCTTCATGAAGATACGTCAATCCCCTTAAAACCTAGAAATCAGAAAATGTATGTTATAAATTTAATGAATGTATACCTACCTACTCAATAAGCATAAGTAGGCAAAAATTAAGCGCTACATAAAATGGCAGTAGTCGAATAGCTCAGCGCTGGAGAGCAAATTTCAAATTCAACTACATCTATAAATCAATATTGCTGTATTTAAACACCCGTTCCCGGACATGCAGATGGTCATAAATCCATATTAGGCTTATACATTCCATGATTCATATTTACAAGCCAAACTAATTAAATTAAGATCGCAGTTATTATTTTGTTACCGACTTGTTGCTGACACGTAAGTAAGGTAGGTAGGTATAGGATCTGGCGGATGAGCAGCAGTTTGCATAAAAATTGCATTTTTTACATGATACCTGACAATTTGAAATACATAATCTGTTACGTTTGCCGCAGTTGGATGCAAACTTTCTAAGGGATAGACACATCAAAAATTTGCTTTATTTTCTCTCTATTCACACCGGAGTGACTGAAACCGATCCCCTATAAGATTCGTGCCATTGAAGAATTTCCGTTAATACCACTAAGCCAATGAAAGTCTTCCTTGATATAATTTAACCAAGCCAGTCACAAGATATTCAAAAGGAGATGCAAAAATTTGGTATGGATTGGGAATTTTCCACCTGGTTCGAAACCTGTAAGAACTGCCTCACAAATGAGCCAATACTCCATTACCCCGATTTCGATAATCCTTTTAATTTCACGACGGATGCAGGTGAAGTTGCTCTGGGCGCATTACAGTCCCAGGAACCTATAAGGCTAGAATTGCCAATTGCGCTTCACGCACATTCAATCACGTTTTACCATTGACGAGAATAATTATAAGAGGCAAACTCTTTCAATCAAGGCTGTTAAAGCTTATATTGTTCCGGAATCATAAACCGAAATGTCAGAAGTTAGGTCATCTGCTTTTTATTTTTGGCACAAGCATGTGATTCGGGCGGGATGCATTGACGAGGGATACCGCGAGAGGGCCGTACTGTTACATTGCACCTACGGTATCGCGGCATACGTATCGCTTCTGCACATGCGCAATACGATACCTATGCGGATACCTATTAGAAAATGCTTTATTTGTCCATGGCTATTGTCTTGGCAACTAAATACTTAACTCTAGTAGTTATTCACACTAACCCCAATTCCATTTAACTTAACTCGAAAAGTTTAATTATAATATTATCTATAAATACGGCGAATTGAACATCAACGCAGATACCTTTCGACGCATCGAAATAGTAATATTCCATTAAAGATTATATCGAAGATTTCAATAAAAGAACTAGTCCTGATGACAAACACAACAAAAAGTTAGATTATCATGTTACCCAAGCAGACGTTGCGGGAAAATAACGGTCTAGCGGTAAACGTCTATATCATTATTATTTCGGTTCCACTCCCCTGCAAAACCCGGAATGACAATCCTATTCGAGAAAAAAAGTGACAAATATTGGCTAAGCGATTTTGAAAGCGACATAACAAATCTTGTGAAACAATATATAGACCCCGTCGTCCCCGACAAATCAAATGTTGGTAGAGTGCATGAAAAATATCGGAAATGAGAGGCAAGAACAGGAAGCTCAAAGGCAGAGAGAAAAACAAGAAGAGGAAGATCGAAGACAAGAAGAGGAAGCCAGGAGACAGAAAGAAGGGCAAGAAGAAGAAGAAGAAGCCCGAAGACCAGAAAGAAGCACAGAACCGGCTTGCAGCACTTTTACAACAACATGAAGCTAGGAGATCACAAGAAAAACAAGAAGAGGAAGCCCGAGACAAGAAGAACAAAACCATAATCTCTAAGGAAAAAAACAGACTCGCGAAAATCTTGGAAGAGCAAGATAATAGATTTAAGAATGCAATGGAAGACCGTGAATACGTTGGTAGTATTCGTCAGGAAGTTGAAACTGTTCATCAGGGAGTTGGAACTGTTCATCAGGGAGTTCAAATTATTTATCGGAAGTTAGAATCTTTCGTCAAGAAATTATTGATAGAGAAGAAAACTGTGACTCAGTGACTTGAGATTGGGAAACTCTTCTGCCAGCTTTCCAAGAAAACTATGGTGCGCTTGTTGATGCGCCAGACCGTCATTATGAGGATCATCTCCGACGGAAGCTTCACCGGTAGGTACAGCTCAGAGCAAGCAAGCTGTGGAAGGTTTACAAGAATTTGAAACTAATATCCGCCGTCTTGTGAATGGATGTACCAGAGAATTCTGCTAATAACAAAACCATCAAGTAGCAGCTAAGCTCTAATCAAACCCCTCGAAATCGAAGTGGTCCATAAGATATCCGGACCAGCGATCAGAAGTGTGTAAATATGAGACGAAAAAGAACCCCTGGATGAAATTAGAGATACAATAAATAAAGAACTTCTGGCAGAAATACGAAAAGTTGTTACCAGAATCAAACAAGGGAACTTGAAAGGGGGCACCACCAAGTGTTACCGCTGCGGAAAAAGAGGATATTTTAAGCGTGACTGTAGAATATAACTGAGATCTCGCTCCCCTTCTGGTGGCTCTCAGCCTTCGATTGGATTAGAAGTTGCAACAGTACGATTTTCTAAACGAACATTGAACTGGCGAATTGCATAACAACGCAGATACAGTATCCATCCGAACATTCTCAGTTCAATGCAAGCACCACGAGCGCAGGACCAAACATAAGGCGACTGGCACCATGGCAATCAACAGCGTGTCCATTCTCTTAGTATATGGGAACAAGAACCACACAGGCGTGAAGGTAGACCTTGATGGACAGAAAGGCTTCTTAAGATAATTAAGAACATGAAGAAAAACATTGTTCTAGAGGACATTATTTCCAAAGACAGGGTTCCAAGGGCTCTGAAAGACAGGGTACCAAGGGCTCTGAAAGACATAATATTGTCGGTAGTAGAATCAACGGTAGTAGGGAGGTGGAGAATAATAGATAGATCGAGTCGATCTGGTTTGAGAGGAAGGCAGTGTCTTGAAATTGCATCGGTTCCGA
The DNA here is from genome assembly GCA_917834065.1 of Ceutorhynchus assimilis. Lineage (NCBI taxonomy): Eukaryota > Metazoa > Arthropoda > Insecta > Coleoptera > Curculionidae > Ceutorhynchus > Ceutorhynchus assimilis. The sequence continues at coordinate 15,575,657 of OU892277.1, read as the reverse complement.
GAGGTAGGCACGATTGTTTACGTTGACGACCCGAGCCGAGTATTCAAGAATCCCATTTTGTCATTTAGATAAACAAGCTTACGTGATTTTGAAGATTTCTGAAGTAAAATGTTTTGTATATGTTACGGTTAATATGCAAACTTGGATAGTTTGTAAACTAGCTGGATAGTTCACAAACTAACCAAGAGCCTTGGCTTATTTGATTGAAATTATTGAGAAAACTCAATTAGCTGGTTAGTTTATACATGTACTATCCAATGCAGCCTGAATATGAAAACCATAATTTCTAGTAACATATAATAGCCAAACCAATAAGATTAGGTTAGGTTTTGAATACGAAATTTTGAATTTTATTGTTTTTTATCTTTATAACAAGAAAACAAATAATTCCCAACTTCACAATGAAAGTAGCTATAAAAGTGTTGTGCCAACTTTACGTGCCAATAGACCATCAAGTGCACAAAAATCTGTTTATTATTTCATTAGGCAATACGATTTACTTCTAAGTAAAAAATCTGGCACAATATTAGCTTGAATGGACATTATTCACTTTTCATACAATGGTGGGTTTAGACAGACACGTCATAACATAACATAATATAGTTAAGAGTTAACCAACTTTCTTATGTCTTATGTTGTTATTTTCTGTAAGTATAAACGAACTAACTTTGACAATAAAGCATGTTTACTACTAAGGGATTTCCATGGAGTCAACTTTTTAATTTATCTCATGCGTTATGTTATGTTTCTTATGGCCGTTTCCACCAGCTATTTCAGGGAAGCCTTCCCTAAACTGACAGTTCTCCATGGAAAAATGTCAGTTTAGGGAATACTTATCGTTAAGGCTTTCCTAAAATAGTTGGTGGAAACGGCCCTTATAAACCCACCGTTACTATTAAAATATCTGAGAGCTGTACTTATTTGAAAATATTTTTTTTTTTTTTAAATTAAAAAATTAAAACAAAAATTTGCATTTTATTCATCTCTAATTTATCAAATAATAGTTAGTTTATAAACTAACCAAAGCTTTGGCTATTTTGTGTTACTAGATATCAGTCCTTTTAAAATATATTTTTTTTTTTTTTTAGTTCAATAGTTGTTACAATCGTCAGATCAAATTACTTATCATTTTATAATTTGATCCCGACGGAAAAATTTCTGTCGTTATTATTCCTAAATTTCCTATACAGCGACTGACTAAACTAAACTCGCTAGGCTATCCGTCCGAGCCCATCTCACAACGGCCCCGCAGCAACACGGCAATTACGTTGGAGAAGGTCACGCCGCGCTCCCAGTAACCAGCTGTTTTTATACGTATAAACGGGGCCACCTGATCGAACGGCCCGGATTAGTTTTTGCGCCAATTTAATTAACACACAACACACAACAAGAACCTGGAACAAGCCAAGTGAGCTGGAACAAGTCTGGAAAATGTCTGGATAAATCTAGATGAAGTCTGGAAAAGTCTGGAAATCTCCGGAAAAGTCTGAAAAGAGCCTGGAATTTTCTGGAAAGGGTAGGAAAAATTCTGCCAAAGGTCCCAAAAGACCTGGGGATCATTTTCCAGAATCCGGATCAGTGTGGACAAGTCTGGATAAATCTGGATAAAGTCTGTAAAACTCTGGAAAACTCTGGATAAGTCTGGATAAGTCTGGATATTGTCTGGAAAAGTCTGGAAATCTCTGGAAACGTCTGGAAAAGACTTGGAAATTTCTGGAAAAGATTGGGAAAATTCTGAAAAAGGTCCCAAAAGATCTTGGGATCATTTTCCAGAATCCGGATCAGTCTGAACAAGTCTGGATAAACTCTGGATTAATCTGGATGAAGTCTGAGAAACTCTGGAAAGCTCTGGATAATGTCTGAAAATCTCTGGAAACGTGTGGAAAAGGCCTGGAAATTTCTTGAAAGGGTCGGAAAAATTCTGGAAAAAGTCCCAAAAGACCTGGGGATCATTTTCCAGAATCCGGATCAGTGTGGACAAGTCTGGATAAGGTCTGGATAAATCTGTATAAAGTCTGTAAAACTCTGGATAAGTCTGGATATTGTCTGGAAAAGTCTGGAAATCTCTGGAAACGTCTGGAAAAGACTTGGAAATTTCTGGAAAGGGTTGGAAAAATTCTGAAAAAGGTCTCAAAAGACCTTGTGATCATTTTCCAGAATCCGGATCAGTCTGAACAAGTCTGGATAAAGTCTGGATTAATCTGGATGAAGCCTGAAAAACTCTGGAAAGCTTTGGATAAGTCTGGAAACGTCTGGAAAATGCCTGGAATTTTCTTGAAAGGGTCGGAAAAATTCTGGAAAAGGTCCCAAAAGACCTGGGGATCATTTTCCAGAATCCGGATCAGTCTGTACAAGTCTGGATAAGGTCTGGGTAAATCTGGTTAAAGTCTGGAAAACTCTGGATAAGTCTGGATATTGTCTGGAAAAGTCTGGAAATCTCTTGAAACGTCTGGAAAAGACTTGGAAATTTCTGGAAAGGGTTGGAAAAATTCTGAAAAAGGTCCCAAAAGACCTGGGGATCATTTTCCAGAATTCGTATCAGCCTGAACAAGTCTGGATAAAGTCTGGATTAATCTGGATGAAGTCTGGAAAACTCTGGAAAGCTCTGGATATGTCTGGATAATGTCTGGAAATCTCTGGAAACTTCTGGAAAAGACCTGGAAATTTCTTGGAAGGGTCGGAAAAATTCTGGAAAAGATCCCAAAAGACCTGGGGATCATTTTCCAGAATCCGGATCAGTCTGTACAAATCTGGATAAATCTGGATGAAATCTGGAAAACTCTGGGAAGCTCTGAATAAGTCTAGATAATGTCTGGAAAAGTCTGGAAATCTCTAGGGCTAAAACGCCGAACACCAAAGGAATTGCATTTTTTTTACTGTCTCATTTGATTTGACTATCGATAGACAGTCAACGTTGACTCCAGGCAGGAATATTTTATTGGTTAGATTTTTTAGTGGCGTCCCTGGCGCCATAGGGCGGCATATTTCTTTGAAGCGCCTGCCGCTATTTTAGTGGAAATTGCGTTTTCTTTCAAAATAGCTAATGGGTTGGTTAGTTTGTAAACTATCCAAGTTTGCATATTAGCCGTAGCATATGTTTATAAAGCGCGTAGGTACCTAGTTTATAAATGAGTAAACTAACGTACCTAAATAAAAGAATTATTGTGTAGAGTTAAGCAAAACCAATAAGTGATCAGTGAATTTTGTAGTCAAGTAGCTCACTAAAAGTTATTTTTGTTAGTAGAGTCATTAGTGGACCCGCGGAATCCATCACAATATTTTATCGAACATTTTTGTCTGTCGATTGCTAGGCAATAAATATCACAAAATGTCTTTCAGAATCATTAGGAAGGAAAGCTTTTATAACTCAGACAAAATAGCACGAGCCCTGTGACAATTTAAATGCAATAAAAATCTAATCAAGCAAAAAGTGGTTGCTGTCTTACCTGAAAAATTATTCTGCGGACCGCAGGTACCTGTATTCCCCGAAATTCACTTTGTATAAGAAGATGTAGTAAGTTTGGTCCCATTATTTCGAAGGAAATGGCAGTATGAAGTCCATTTTCGCTAAGTAGCTTAAAAGTATCTACCATTTGAACTATGTTCTTGTAACCAACATGGTCAGGATTTATGGTTCGAGTCTCTTGAAGTAATCTTATTTCGTCATTGGCTACTGCTGTGAACATAGGTGCAGATTTGCAGATTTTTAGAGCGACATATCTAGGACCACTAAAAAATATGTATTTATCATTTCTTGGTGAAAAATTTACATTATTACATTGACTGCGTTTATAACGTGACGTTTCAATGCGATCGAGTCGATCCGATGGAACTGCATCCACTTGAAAATCGCGTTATAAACGCTGGCGAATCCGATCGAAAATGGATCACGTATGCTTATAACGGGATTTTCAAGTGAATCTAGTTCCATTGGATCGAGTCGATCGCATTGAAACGTCACGTTATAAACGTAGTCATTGATATAATATCACCTTACCCAGTTCTAGAAAAAGTGACGCACCTATAATTTGTAATTTTCGCCAGCATTGACGTTTTATCAACTCCTGAACGAATGAGCGCGCCTTAAACTAATTAAAAAACTTGAGCCTGGGATGTTTTCCACAAGATCACAAAAAATTTAAACACAAATCCTAGAATCGTAAATGGCAGAAACAGATTCAAATTTTAAGGCTGGCCTCACACAGCCGGAATGTCTTTCTGAATTCAGAAACGAAATTCAGAATCTGAATTCATAACGTACGGAATTGTATATATTTGTATTATACAGCACACACATTCTATTTTTTTCAGATCATGAATTTTTTACATCGATCTGCCAAAGTGACTCTGACGAGCGTTTTGAATTCCGGATCTGAAAAATTAAGATTATAATTCAAAACAAATGTTTTTCCATGTGTTTCAAATATACAAGCTCATACAGTAGGAGTTCAGATTCTGATTGTTCCCTTCTAACCAGTGGCGCAGCCAGGGGGGTGGCCAGGGGTCCCAGCCCCCCCCCCAAGGCTTCAGAGAAAAATAGAAAAATAACAAAGTAGACGAAAGCTGTGAACTGCTCACATCAGAAAAAGTTTAAAGGAAAGCGAATCTGTGTGTTTTCCTATATTTTTTTCTGCATGCCCCCCCCCCCCCCCAGACAAAATTTCTGGCTGCGCCACTGCTTCTAACCAACACCGCTCAAAATATGCCGGCCAGGACATTCCGGCTGTGTGAGGCCGGCCTAAAAGTGCTCCTATCGTTTGGAAATTACAGAAAGCAAAAATGAAGTGCATCACTTTTCAAGAAACTGGCGATTCAAGAAAATTATTGAGACGCGCACTTCTACAAAAATCCTGAGGTCGTCAATAATCATTAGCGACTAATCAAGAAACGCTTCCAAATTATGTGAAAGTAGGGCGCATGGAAAGAGAATTAGCGGCAGAGTGTAATTCCAGAAAGCATTATTGGCTACAAAATTAGCATTTTACCCCAATCAAACAACGTATTTCCTACTACATTGTGTTATTTACCAGCAAAGAATATTATAGATTATTAACGCATTAGCTAGCTATAATATTCTTTGGTAGCAGTCATTGGTATACCTAATCAAAACCTTTAAATTCCATACAGGGCTATTTGAAGGACTAGCATTTTTTCAAATTCTACACGTTTTCAATGCTTTAATTTAGTATTTCCTATAGATATTATCCTACTTCTTTCTTTTTCTGCTTCTGCTTCTCATGCTTATCTTGTATTCAACGGTTTTGTAGTAAGTTTTATTATATTGTATTATTGTATTATTTGTTACTGGGACTTTTCCTGGCACGCTTCTTGTAGTTTTAGTCTGTGCATGGATTTATCTATCTTTGTCTTTCCATAGTTTTGAAACCAAGTCCATAAAGTGAGAAAAGTTTCAGCTTGTGAGGAAACTGCAAAAACTGCAACTACAGATGCAATATAAAAATCAACCTGTTTGAAATGTGAGTTTTACTGTGCCTAATCGTTCTTTTGTATTTTTTAGAAGATTTCAAGCAAATGAATCTACAGCTTTTGTATTTAAAATGTTTCCATGTAGCATTTCCAATCATGCTCCTAAAAAGGAGGCAATATAGGTACATAGACAACAAAAGAGCCTGTAAACTGGAAAAACACCCTTCATCTATTTCACTCCCTTTATTCTAGTACCTTCTCATATTGGGATTATTATAAATCTCAGGATTTTTAGTAGAAATGGATAGACAATTTATAAATATTTCACTCACTTTTTACACATATTTTTGCATAGCCACACAGTAGAAAAATGTCCAAATCCTAGCTTTCTACAAACTTTATATTTGTTTCTTAACACGTCACCTATGTGAATAGGCATATATCCACCATTTGCATACTCTGCTTCATTCTCTTGACGCCCTCTATTCTCAATGTACCTTAATTTTTTAATATCTTCTAAATCTAATAAACTTACATCTTTGGTGGGCGAACTGAAAATAACCGTTTAGGTATATGAAAATCATGTAATATATTCACAAATAGGCACAAATAAAATGAGGAAATATTTCCACTCTCGGCTATACCAATATCCACATAAATCCAAGTTTCGAATAATGAGAGAAGTACAAGTTTTTGTTGGAGAAAGGCAGTCTCCTAATCAAATTAATTAATTATGAATGTCGCAGCTCAGGAGTTGGTCGGGGAGCCTCGCAATAGGGCGCAATCCGACATTGCCCCTTCACCAAATGGGATAGGTTGGACGGTCACCATCATGTTTAATGCCACCTTGTCGTAGTTTAATTTTACTAACTTTCTATCACAAATTATAGAAACAGATGTTATTATTACTGATATGTTCCTACATTTTTATTGCACTCGAAAATGGGTATGAATTTGGTCCAATTTCGAGAATAATTTGTCTCTAAACGCTAAACCAGTTATACTGTAATATTATCCTAATCGTTTTAGGCTGGGTTTTAGGTGTGTTAGGTGTGAAATTTTCCAAAATTCAAAAACTGAATTTTCCTCTACTTTCCTATAACGTTCGCATACTTCAAAACTTAGAGATGATTTAACGAATTATATTAAGCATCTATAGTAATTTTATAGAAAAATATTGTGCCTCTAAATCGAATTGCTATACGAATTCCCATTACCTAAGAACTTACAAGAGAATAACTTTTTCTTATTGCTTTAGGTATTATGGATACCTATATGACCTCCATGCCAGGAGCCAAAAATAATTAAGTATAGTTGTAATATTTTTCACTATTCGAGAAAATAACTTGCTGGGTGAAAATTACCCACTTCACTTGAAAAAAAACTGTTAAGAATAATATTGAAAAAAAAATACCCGTTATGAAAAAATACCTATCTTCGTTCTATAATTTTATGGCGATTGCGTAGTACAGATCTCTGGGTAATTTGGTCCCAATCATTAAAATCCAATATATACCAACCTAAAATAAGAAATGTTACCCTATATGAAATAGTTAATGAATTGAGGGATTCAGAAATATTGGGTCAGCCTAATATATCCTCATTAGGTGTATTGATTCTTTGATCCATTCAGGTCATGATAGGTGTTCACAAGTCCGACACCCGACACCGGAGCGGTAAAAATCATTTCTTATTGACGATTTCTGGCATCAGCATTGTAATATTTTGTTTGTGATCCCAGCATTTTTTTTACACAGCTGGCTGTCAAAAACTCAACATTGGAGATTATCAAAAATCAAAAATATATACAACCAATAAACTGCAAAAGCCGATGGCCGATGTGAGTCGTAATGAGTGAACGTGAAAATATGATTGAGGAAACACTTGAATATAGAGAAATAAATAAGATAATAAGGAAACAGATTCGACAAGAGGAGCTACAATACAATTATGGTGACAACGGTGATTGAAAAGAACAAAGTTCATATCTTATCTATAATAATGAGCGTACAAAAAAGCATATAAATTGAGAGACCCAAATGGAAATCTAGCAGTAAGATAATGCTGTAGAGAAATTCTATTCAAAGTGGAATCCTACCCCTGTCGACAGTGGCTAATCGACAGTCAGTTGTCGAAATTTGCCATCGTTCTCGATATTCCGCAACTATACAGATTGTTCCTAAATATCATGTCACTATTGAAGGAGGTAATTTCTTGGCTTATTTCATGACTAAAAGCTCATATGAATATGTGCCTTAAATGACTTTATTTCAAAAATACTGCGTGATAAAGGTTTTAAAAAAATCAGTTTTTCATCCATAATATAAACACTCTTTCGCCCATCCTAATGAGACTTGGCAGGTTTTTTTGTAGTAGCAAGGGACTAATTTATGCTTGATTGGATTGAAATTGTGATGATCCAGAAATTTGACCCGATAATTACAAAGTCTTTACTGTAAAAATTAAATTTTATCAAATAATCAAAATTTAATTCCGGTATTTTTAAATCTGTATCGATAAAGTAAAAATAAAACTGTATTGCATCCAGCCATCATCTAAATGAAATTCTTAAAACAGATAAAAACAAGGTGATGACATCACGAATCCGATCAATGAACTTTTTTAGCCATGGCCTTTCCACTTAACAAAAATTGAGTCGAATGAATTATGGCATTCTTGAACCCAAACGTGTTGACCTCAATAAATCAGATTATTGCGACATAATTAATTGATTTTAGACTAAAAATAAAATAAAATTCAAGGAAATTGCATCATCTTAATTGTCATGGACACAGAATTTCGGAGGGGAAACAAAAGATATAAAAACCGCGTTTTTAGTTAGCAGAGATATTAGTTGCCAGAAAACAGTTGAGTCGTCCATTTGAGTTAAAGTCTGTCCAGTTTCGCGAAAAGTTAGTTTTATGGCTTATGGCCTCGGGTATAAATTAACTTAGAAAATTTACGGAAAATCGTGAAAGTAATAACATTTGAGATTCGTTCAATAATTTTATGTGCGTGCTACCTAAATATTTTGAGTAATTAATTAAGTAATTTTACGTGTGTTTTATGGACAAAATGTAAGTACTCTATAGTGTCAAGATTTATTTTTGATGAACATTACTTTGTGTGATTAAACTTTGACTTTCAATGCATAAAAACAAACTGTGTGAATTTACTAGAAAACTTTTAATGTCAATCACGGTGGAACTTTACTACAATAAACTTAATAACTTGAGTGTTTTATAAAGGAAACATTATTGCATAACTTAATTACCTTCTGATATAATGACATTTAAATGTGCAACAAAAATATGAAGAGTACTTATAATGCATTTAACAATATACAATTTTGAGTTGGAATTATGAATTAAACAGTTGGATTTATTAGCTAGGCATATGAATCCGAAAATAGAATTTGTTCTGATAAACTATTAACTGCAATAGGAAATTTTGAAAAGAAATTTGATGACATAAAATAGAATTGTTTTCTTGAAATATTGGAATGTTGTTAAAAAGGAAACTTAAAATATAATTGTTCTGATAAACTATTAACTGCAATAGGAAATTTTGAAAAGAAATTTAATGTCATAAAATAGAATTGTTTTCTTGAAATATTGGAAACTTGTTAAAAGGAAACTAATATTAGAATTTGTCCATGAAATAGAATTGTCTTAGAATATGGGAAAGCTGTTAAAAGAATTTATTGTTCATGAAGGGAATTTTGAATTAGGGAGTTTATTTTACAAATAGAAGTCATTGTAAGATTTTATGAGAATAAATTAGTTGATAAACAAATAGGTAATTATTTTGGGTTTTCATAGGTAAAGGACTTAGAGATTTTAAGGAATTATTTGACTAGGTAAAGGATAGTTATTAGGAATGATTCGGATGTAGTAAAATGAGTTGAATTAGAATTTTGAGAAATAGTATGAATAGGGCGTTTCTTATTTAGTAGGGATATTTCAGTGGTCCGTAAAATAACAATATAGAACGGATTTGAAGTATTGACTTTATAGAAATAAAAGAAGGATGTAAAGTATTGGAAGATATTTGGCTGATTGATTTTGGGTTTTATGTGAAATAAAATATAATTTAGTACACCTCCTTAGTTTGTTTCTCTCTCTTGCAAATAGACCCTCTTCCACAGATTTTAGATAGCTCCAAGTATATAAACACCATCAATATACCGCTCGCCATTTACCATCTAACTAATTTACATAGAGTACTTGGGGCGTTTTGCTACAAAATAATACGGTGGCGCTCGCGGTGGCGTGACATGATATTTGGGAAAACCCGAAACAAGTTATCGAAAATCAAACCAGACGTATGAGTTGTGGATCAGAGGAAGTGAAACTTTGTTATTGTTGAAAATAACGGGGTGGATATGGGTGTGTTCCACTTATAACTGTAATAAGTGACGAAGCATGGTTTTCACGATTGCAATTAAAGCGTTGATGAGGGAAAGGGATAAGGCTAGCTGTAAGGCTAAAATCAATAAAACTGCAGAAAACCTTAATTAATATATAAAACTCAGAAATTTTACTAAAATATCAATACGTAGAGAAAAGTCAGCTTATCTGGACTATTTATTTAGAAAGGCAGAAGAATTCCAAAAAAGTCTGGCAAACCTAAAGGGATTTGAATGTTTATATGCCAGCAAATATTCCTCCAGCACTGGCGGATTCGGAAAGAATAAATGGGTATTTCTGCAGCGTTTTTCAAAAAACAAACAACTGTAGTAGTAGAATTTTGTATTAAAATGGTAATAGGAAAGATGATCAAATTAAATTTACTTTTCGGCTAGTGCTTCCATCTGAAGTTTGTAAGTATATTAAAAGTATGATATCGAACGCAGCTGGGCCGGTATTCTCGTTCTCGAAATCGCTCACCGCTTTTCAGTCGCTCGGCACTTTCAATGTAAATTTGCATTTAAAGTGCCGAACGACTAGAAAGCGGTGAGCGTTTTTGAGAACCAGAATACCGGCCCTGGTATTGATGGCATCACCTTACAAATGTTTAAACAATGTCTGCATGTTGTTATATCGCATATTACCCACATTATAAATTGTTGCCTTGAGAGGGGATACTTTCCCAGTCAGTGGAAAGATTCCCTTGTCTGTCCCCTGCCCAAATCTTCTTCTGAAGAGGTGAAGTCAGTTTGCTTCCTGTTATTTCTAAAATATTGGAAAAGGTATTACATGGATAACAGAATATGTATTTCAATATAAATAAGTTTTTTCCAGTACACCAATCAGGCTTCCGGGGGAATCACAGTACAACCACAGCTTTTTTGGATATTACCGAAAATATTGTAAAAATACTTGATAAAAATATTGCTGCTATTGCGGTTTTGTTAGATCACTCTAAAGCTTTTGATGTCACAGCACATATGTTCTCAAGTGCTTCATTTTCTCATATTCAGTCATATGCAGATGACACACAATAATTGTTGTTCAGTTTTAATCCTGATTACCCAGAGCGGGCTGCAGAGCTCTTGAGTTCGAACTTGACAAATGAAGTCAAATTTTCAAGAGAGCACAACTTGAAGATAAGACTGAAATTTTGCTTTTTTGTTCAGAGGGCAAAAGAAATAATCTTTTAAATAGGCTCTCCATAGAAATTGACGGAGAATTGTTAGTATTTGCAAACTGTGGAAAAAATTTGGGCATAGACATAAATTAATCCTTTCAGAAACATATTTCAACTCCATTAAACAACACACAACTTATACAAAGTTATGTAAAAATGAAACTGTTATATGCGAGAAGACACATATTAAACTTTAAAACTAGGAAGAAATTATGTGGAGCTCTCATTATGTCTATATATTCATATTGTTTTATAGTGTACTACCCATTTTGGAATGCCGTAAACATAAAAAGAATTCAATATGTCCACAACACTTGTAGATTTTTATATAAAATAAAAAAGTTTGATCATGTCTCCGTTAATATTAAAGCATTGGGTTGGCTCAAATGTGAAAATAGTTATAATTATAATATTAGAGTGTTTTTTGGAAAGTTAATAATGAACAACGAGCCTATTTATTTGTATGAAAACCTTACTTTTAAGGCCCGGTTTTACAACGGACGTTCAACCGAAGTTCACACTAGAGAGGCTGTGCATTGTCGAAGTTTAAGAGATAAAAAATGTCTAGCAGTGCCACATCATTGAACCTCATTGCTTCAACGGGGTTTTACTTATAGTACAAGAGCCAGTGAAAAAAAATCCGGCTGATTTTATTATGGCTGAAAAATTTAGGAAATGTAGAATGAATCATGAGTAATACGGAATCGCGTGCCTGCCTGCTCGTATCGGTTGCGTTTATTGATAAAAAAATGTTTAGCGAGGTTTTGTAATGTCAAAAACCGACTCATCGCGTTTTGCATGAAAATTTGTGTGAACATAGAACAAACACCCCCAAGTATGATTCCGAATGCCTGTCTACCTAAATCGGTTGCCAAATGGCGCCTGCCAATTAAAAATCGATTAATTTTTTTTTCAAAATTCGACTCATCGCGTTTCGAGTGAAAATGAAATATATCACAGTAAGAGGCATTTGAAAAACATTAGTGACTGCCTGCCTGATCAAACCTGTTGCTTTCTATGCCTGTCCGGTTTCAAAGTTCGCAAAGTATAAAAATACCTATATCAGGTGGAATACTCATATTTACAAAACAAAAAGAAGTGGACCATGCCGACATTCCAGGGGCGCACAAATAATTCATAAACAGAGTTCGAAGCAGTGTTTGTAGACTTTTTGGACAACTTTCCTTCCACCGAGTGACAAAAACCCTTCAAAATCCTTCAAAATAGTGGCGTGTGGACTGTGGCGGGCGGCACGAAAAAATATTTTATTATAACGGATCTTCAAAAATAAACCAATCAAAAATTGCTTAACGGTTGTTTGAACGTATGTCTTAGCAATATTTTTCTTCAAGTTTGTCAAGGAACTTTAATGTCAAAAATCCTTACCAATAAGGAAACAATAATGCGACGTAGGTTTTCATAATCAAAGCACTATTCGATATTTTTTTTTTTGAAGACCCGTTATACAGGGTGTTCGCCACATGAGTAGACATACGGTAATCTGAAATAGGTGGGGCCGTCTGCTATGCGGTCCACCTAGATATTTTGTCCTGGGCCCTAAATTTTTCTTTTTTTTTCCAAAATTTTCAATTTGCAAATTTTAAACTTTTTGAAAAATCATGAAACTGACAACATTTCTATTTTATTCTAATCTAAAAGTTATTTCAGTTTAAAATCTGCACATTAAAAATTTTGGAAAAAAAAAAAAAAAAATCAAAAAAAAAATTAAACGGCCCAGGTCAAAATATCTGGGTAGACCGCATAACTGACGGCCCCACCTATCTCAGATTTACGTATGTTTACTCATGTGCCAAACACCCTGTATAAGACCATTAGAGAAAAAATTTAGTCGGCAAAATTTCCGATTGGTATGAAATTTTGTTGCTTCACAACGCGAATGAATTTTTGACAAAATCACGCCCCGTGAAGATGGATTTTGTCAATCGCTGAAAAACCATCATGTTGGTTTTGTCCAGGTAGGAGTAAGTAGGAGTTGTGGCAGTAGGAAACAGGTCGTTCCTATGACAGTTTGCCAGTGTAAAACATTCTAGTGAAATGGCCAAAAAAAACACACCTTATAACATGGATGTAATTTTCATGAATCATCGTGAATTACAAAAACCAAAATTATGGCGTTTCGTATTTTGTCTCATGCAATTAATAAAATAAGAATAACTTTACGTAAATCTCGCCATTCCTGCCATATAATGTGTACTGTGTACTGCCTTTTGTACACATTTTTTATTTCCTGAATAATACTTATTTATGTATCAAGGTAATAATCAGGTGTTAATACCCACGGGCAATTGGTGTCCCTCGGGCCCTGGGGTATTAACTCCCTCATAATTCCCTTGACACATGAGTAGACATACGTAAATCTGAGATAGGTGGGGCCGTCAGTTATGCGGTCTACCCAGATATTTTGACCTGAGCCCTTTAATTTTTTTTTTGATTTTTTTTTTTTCCAAAATTTTTAATGTGCAGATTTTAAACTGAAATAACTTTTCGATTAGAATAAAATAAAAATGTTGTCAGTTTCATGATTTTTCAAAAAGTTATTTCAGTTTAAAATCTGCAAATTGAAAATTTTGGAAAAAAAAAGAAAAATTTAGGGCCCAGGACAAAATATCTAGGTGGACCACATAGCAGACGGCCCACCTATTTCAGATTACCGTATGTCTACTCATGTGGCGAACACCCTGTATAACGGGTCTTAAAAAAAAAAATATCGAATAGTGCTTTGATTATGAAAACCTACGTCGCATTATTGTTTCCTTATTGGTAAGGATTTTTGACATTAAAGTTCCTTGACAAACTTGAAGAAAAATATTGCTAAGACATACGTTCAAACAACCGTTAAGCAATTTTTGATTGGTTTATTTTTGAAGATCCGTTATAATAAAATATTTTGTCGTGCCGCCCGCCACAGTCCACACGCCACTATTTTGAAGGATTTTGAAGGGTTTTTGTCACTCGGTGGAAGGAAAGTTGTCCAAAAAGTCTACAAACACTGCTTCGAACTCTGTTTATGAATTATTTGTGCGCCCCTGGAATGTCGGCATGGTCCACTTCTTTTTGTTTTGTAAATATGAGTATTCCACCTGATATAGGTATTTTTATACTTTGCGAACTTTGAAACCGGACAGGCATAGAAAACAACAGGTATGATCAGGCAGACAGTCACTAATGTTTTTCAAATGCCTCTTACTGTGATATATTTCATTTTCACTCGAAACGCGATAAGTCGAATTTTGAAAAAAAAAATAAATCGATTTTTAATTGGCAGGCGCCATTTGGCAACCGATTTAGGTAGACAGGCATTCGAAATCATACTTGGGGGTGTTTGTTCTATGTTCACACAAATTTTCATGCAAAACGCGATGAGTCGGTTTTTGACATTACAAAACCTCGTTAAACATTTTTTTATCAATAAACGCAACCGATACGAGCAGGCAGGCACGCGATTCCGTATTACTCATGATTGATTCTACATTTCCTAAATTTTTCAGCCATAATAAAATCAGCCGGATTTTTTTTCACTGGCTCTTGTACTATTATAATTGTGTAAATATTTTTAACAAATTACCTACGCAATTTAAAGAGTGCAACTTTAGTTTCCTGAGGTATGAGGTATACAAACAATATTTGTTAGCAATACAGTATTGTAGCGTCAGAACTGAGCGCAAGCGCAACCTTGTGAAACCGATGCCCAGCGGAGACGAAAACGAAGGAAAACCTGCATCAAGTCAGTCCGTACCTGATTGCCCTAGCCACCGCAACGCTCTGTTTCCTTTACTTGTTACGTCACGACTCGGAAGCTAAAATACTATTTTATATTAACCAAGTACTTTCATACAGTATAAATAAATGTTATAATTAGCGGGAGTGTTTCATTAACCACTCAAACACAACAAATTGGCGACGAGGATAATTTTATAAAGTCGTGAAAACGTGATCAGGAACGGAAGTAAAAAAAAAAGTGTACCAACATGGCGACCAATCCGGTGGGGCATTTTGCTGAATTTAATCCAGATATCGATGACTGGTGGCGATGGTGGTATACCGTGAGCGACTACAGGAATATTTCACAGCAAATAGTATCGAAGAAGAAAAGAAAGTAGCAACCCTCCTCAGCTTGATAGGCACAAAAACCTATATCCTGTTAAGAGACCTCTGCAACCCTATAGCACCAAACAAGAAGACATTCAAACAGCTGGATGAAGTCATGGAAAGCCATTTCACCAAACAACCAGTTATTTGGCGAGAAAGAAAAAAGTTTCACGAAGCCTCCCAAGGGGCACATGAGACGGTAGCAGAATGGCATGCGCGGATCTGCAAGATGGCCGTGGAATGTAAGTTTGGCGCTAATTTGGAATTATTTCTTAGGGAAAAGTTCATTACGGGACTCAAAGCGGAAAGTACTTTTGACCGCATCTGCGAGGAGGACGAAAATGTTACTTTAAGCAAGGTCCTGGAGTTGGCGAAAAGAAAAGAAAATTTGGCAACCAAGGGCGAAGATGTCAATTTTGCGCGCAAAACTATGCAAGGTCATTCCAAACCAATGGGATTTGGGCGAGCGAAAGCGATTGGCTACGCTGGCGCTGATGGACAAGACAGGCGCAATAATCTGCGCGACCAACGTCACCGACAAGGCCAAGGCCGAAGCGGATTTTCCAATGCTGGTGGGGTGCAAAATGGCGGACATGGTAATAAAAATGTTGGACAATTATTGTGTCGCATCTGCGGAAACAGGCATACAGGTCAGTGTATTTATTCTAATTATGTTTGTTCAAAGTGTAAAAGAAAGGGACATTTAGCCAAAGTTTGTAATCAAAAGGGATTAAACTTTATAGATGACAATTTAGGTTATTTTGAAGCTAATGTCGAACAAGTTCTTGATGAGAACAAAGAAAATATTAGAGATGTATGGACTTTGAACAATGCAACAGGTACAGACTCAAATAAATGTTGTAATTGTAAAAGGAAATGTTGTAATAATTGTAATAAAAAGTATGTCCAAGGTTATGTTAATGTTTGTGATATTTTAAATAAGAAAAATAATGATGGTGATATTTTTATAAATAAAAAAAAAATGATTGTGATATTTTACCATATAAAAAGAATAATGTTTGTAATGTTGATTTTAGGAATTTTAGGACGAGTCAGAAAGGGGGCGACGTCAGAGGCGAAGGAGCAAGAGAGAGATTTACAGTGGATTTATGTGTTGATAATTGTAATTTGAAATTTCAGATTGACTCTGGTGCATCTGTTTCTGCTATAAGTGAAAAGGTTTTTTTAAATAAATTAAGTCACTATAAATTAAAAATAGATGACACTATTTTAAGCTCATATGATAATAACATTTTTAAACCACTGGGATTTATTGAAGTGATGGTGCGATTTCAAAATAAATGTACACATAAAATTCTATATTGTTTCTAAAGCCGATGTATGTATTGTAGGCCGTGATTGGTTGGATGCATTTGAAGTGGGATTCGGGCTAGTCAACAAGATCTCCAGCCAGGGAATAGGCTCCTTACTGGTTCAGGAGTTTCCAGAAGTATTTGAAGAGGGACTCGGGGGAGTTCCGACATGCCGAAATTAAGCTTCACCTTAAGGACAACGCCACACCCATCTAGTAGTAGAATTGGAGAATATGGAAAGGAATGGAGTTATTACAACAATAGAAACTTCAGAATGGGCGACCCCACTGGTACCTATATTAAAGGAAGATGGAAGTTTGCGTCTGTGCGGGGACTATTCTGTCACAGTGAACAAATTTCTACAAGAATCAAACTACCCCTTACCACTTATTGAAGAGATTTTTGCAAAGCTCCATAAGGGTCAGACTTTTTCTAAATTGGATTTGGCTTTCGCTTAAAACCAGTTCAAGTTGGATGAGGAGTCGAGAAAGATTGCCTGCATAACAACGCCAAAAGGTCTGTATCAAATGAATAGATTACCCTTTGGACTTACTGTTTCTAGTTTTATTTTTCAAAAACATATTGAAAATATATTTAGGGGCGTAGAAAATGTTTCTTGTTTCTTGGATGACATTTTGGTAACTGGTGCCTCAGAGACAGAGCACATTGAAACTTTGAAAAGTGTTTGTAAAAAATTAAGGGAGGCTGGTTTGAAATTAAAAGTAAAAAAATGTGAATTTTTTGAAGAATCGGTCGAATATTTGGGTTTTAGAATTACATCTAAGGGCCTCATGAAGGCAGAGGATAAGACTAAAGCAATTGTGGAAGCACCGAGACCTCAAAGCGTTAAAGATGTAAGAATTTTCTTGGGAATTATAAATTATTATGGAAAATTTATTCCAAACTCAGCACAATTATTGAGTCCAATTTATAATTTGCTAAAAGAAAATGTTAGATTTCAGTGGAGTAGGGAATGTGAAAGGGTATTTCTACAAGTTAAAAATATTGTTGCCTCTGATTTAATTTTAGTGCATCTCAACCCAGATTTACCATTGATCTTGACATGTGATGCAAGCCAGACAGGAGTCTCAGGAATGCTGTCACACAGAATGAAAAATAGGCGGGCGGCAGAGGCCCATTTACGTTCAGAAACCCAATATTTTGGTATAACTTATTGAAACCCACGCCATCTTATTTATTAGGTCATAACAAAAGAAAAATGTATATACGGCGACTTTTAATTTTGGTCGAGACAAAAGTTACGTCACAAAAACGGAGAAATGAGGTTCAAAAATCGTACCTACCATTAATATTTTTCCTTCGAGCATACGGGAAAAGCCCATTTTTTGCACGCCTTGGCGTGCAGCAAGAAAAATTTTCCACACTAGTGTGTAAGAAAATGTCCACAAACCAATGCGTGCGAAAAACGGCGTTTTTCACACGATTTTAGGAAAAATTGTTTAGGTAATCCAATTTCTCCGCACTTATTAGGAAAACTATTTCCTACGAGCGGTGCAAAAAACTGTAAGTGCGAAAAGCTCATTTCCGTAAGGAAAATAACTACTTTCCGCAATCATGCGCAAAATTATTACTGCACGTGTCGGATAAATATAACTACTTATTAGGTTTTGATAATGTATAATAATAATAATGTTTCCTAGGTATACATATTCATAATTTTAACAACAAAAACTTAGTGATCTAATATCATTTGAAACCGCTGCTTTGGCTGAAAATTTAGGCACAAAAATGTTATTTTCATGGACCCAACTAAAATTAGTGGGATCCATATTATCCATCATGCCTATTGCCTATGGCTTTGAACCCAAATTTTCACCTGCAAAAAACACCTGAGACGAAAAAATGTTTGACAACACAACAACTAAAAAACTTAGGTATAATAATAATATACAGTGTGATTTACGTAGCTCGTGCATTAGCTTGCAGGTGGATTAGATGCTATCTCTATTAATCCACCTGATGCAATCCAATTGAATTCTAATGCACGGGCTACGAGAATCACGGTGTATACCATTGAACATGTAAACAAAATGCATCTTCAGTTGGAAGTATCTCTTTTGCTGACCGTTTTGTTTCCTGAGTTAATTTCAGTCTAACTCCTATAAGGACCTTACAATTTTCCTTGTGGTAGAGGTAAGAGACAAATTCTAAACTTACGTCCAATGGAACCTTCCCGAATTCGTCTAAATCAATTCTGTCAATATTGCGGAAATAAATGGCCCAAGCAGACTTTTTTCCAATTTTGTGAAAGGAACTAGTTGTGTCCCAGCCCATCAGAAAAATGTTTCCCCAAAGTATTCGGAATTACGTGGACATATCTTTTTTAATTTAAAACTCTTGTGCAATGTCCTTTTTCCATATACCTACTTCGATTTCTTTCGATTTTAGCATTTCGTCGTTCCAATAATAATAAATTAACAATATGAGAACATCAGTGTCATCTGACTTTACCATAATAATTGAGAATGTTGAAGATTAACCTGCTCTCTGCCTCTTCATCGTTGCAACGTAAAACAGGATCTTCAGTTCGATACCTAAAATATGAATTATATTGATCATAATTAGGTATTACACTTTACATTATCCCATGTCTTTATGTCTTGAAGTCCTCCAGCAACTATCAATTCTTTGCCACGCGGCAATTTTCCTGGGAGAGACATCAGATACTGTGTTACGAATTTGATCAAGACATTTTATCGTTGAAGAATTCTGTAATTCGGAACGTTTCTTGGGCCAATTATAGCATATGTAACTACTTTAGTTTCTCCTCTTTTCTGTCTCTTAGAATCTTTTATGGAATATTTAATATCTTATCTGTCAAATATTATTATTTTATGGCATTCTTCATTTTCTTTGAAAAAGAACAATATTTTTCTTAAAACAACATCAGCAATATTTTCAAACGTTTTAAATTATTATTCATTTAACTCCTACAGAAGCACCACCCGGAACGTGCGCCCGTGCGGAGGCCATGCGCCAAGTACGGTAATTCGGGCGCGGGCTTCTTTGAAGTGATTTGCTGTCGTTATTATTATTTGTAGAATAAACAATAATTGAGACAAAATGAAGCTTATAAAATTTCGCAGTTTTTTGTCTAAAGAAAAAAATTATATCTCAACAAATAGTGAAGTTAGACCATGTTGAAAATAATTAGATATATTTTCTCTTTTAGATTGAATGATGAAAGCTATTTCTTTTTGTCTGAGAAATGAAAAAAATCCAAAATGTTGCATGTCATAATGAAGAGCAATGAGAACTCTTTAGAATCGTGAAAATATTACGCCTATGACTTAATCAGTTTTTTAGTAATTAGGGTTTAAAAATAGAACCTATCCATTGACCATTTTTCTCCCTTTTCTTGAATAACTTTTATCTCGACCAAAACTAAAAGTCGCCATATAAGAATTTTTCGTAGAAAATGTTGTGATTTACAATATTTTTTAGGTCTCATAAAGTTATACCGAAATATTGGGTTCATCAAAAAAACTACGTCTTTAGAACGCTTGGCCGCCCGCCTAAAATGGTGATGAACGACCCATATGTTTCGCATCGAGAACATTGAATCCAGCAGAAAAAAAGTACCCAACGTGTCATCTAGAGGCTTTAGCTATATATTGGGCGGTTTGTAAGTGGTACCAATATCTTTATGGTAAAAGGTTTATATTACGTACTGATCATAAACCTTTGATGACTATATATGGTGAGCATAAAGGCATTCCACTAATGTATGCAAGTCGATTACAACGCTGGGCCGCATATTTATCAAGTTTCCAATACAATATCGAGTACATTAAGGGATCAAATAATGAAATTTGTGATTACTTATCAAGCTTTCCTTTAAAACATTTTTCCAGTTCTAGAGAGGAAATTTCTAAAGACCAATACCTGCATTTCACAGAGACAACAGACGAGTGGCCTGTAAATAATGAAGAAATTAAGAAAAAGACGCTGAGGGATGAAGAGCTAAGTGAAGTAAAAAAATATATAGAGGCAGAAAAATGGCCTTCACAGGTAAAAGAATCTTTATTACCATATTACCGTAGAAAAAATGAGCTAACTATTGAAAAAGATATCCTCATGTGGGGATATAGGATAGTTATACCATTGACACTACGTAAAAAAATGTTAGCAGAGCTCCACTCAAGTCATTTTGGCATAGTTAAAACGAAAAATCTAGCAAGGTCATATGTTTACTGGCCAAATCTGGACAAAGAAATTGAAGAAACCTGTAAAAGCTGTATATATTGTCTACAGAATAAACAAGCACCCCCCAGAACAGAATTGACACCTTGGAGGCTCGAGAAGGAGCCCTGGAAGAGAGTTCACTTGGATTTTTGTGGGCCATTGGAAGGTAAAATGTTTCTGATAGCTGTGGATGCATACTCAAAGTGGGTAGAAGCTTTGGTGATGAGATCAATGACATCAATGGAGACAGAAGAGAAAATCAAAATCCTCTGCTCACGATGGGGTTTGCCAAATACAGTGGTAACAGACAATGGAACTCAGTTCACTGCAGAAAATGTGCAGACATTTTTCAACAGAAATGCTATAAAACACATTACATCACCACCTTACAACCCTCAATCAAATGGGCTCGCAGAAAATGCTGTTAAAACATTTAAAAATAATTTGAAGGCAAGACTTTCAGATCCGAAGAATAAGGGTAAAAGTATTTCAATGATGGTTTCAGAATTTTTGCTTTTTTCCAGAACTGCCAAACACTCTAGCACAGGAGAGACGCCAGCTAAGTTGATGCTGAATAGAGAAATAAGAACTAGAATGGATGTGTTAAGAGAAGGGATAGAGAAGGTCGGGGAAAAACAACAGAAACAACAGAGTAAGGGCACAGAAACCATCCAGAGACAAAGAAAAGCTCAAGAAAAACAGCAAAAAGATTATGGAGGTAAAGCCAGAGATTTTGAGACAGGGGAGGAGGTGATGGTGGCTGATTATACAGTGCCAAACAAAAGAAAATGGATTCAAGCATGTGTGATGAAGAGACTAGGAAGATCAACTTACATTTGCAAGATCAAAGAAGGGAATAAGTGAAAGAGACATGCAAACCAAATGCATAAAATGGACCAGAGGAATCAAGAACAGGAAAAGACCAGGACAGCAGAAGTGCAAGCAAAAAAACCTTTTGTACCATCAAGGTATTATAGTAGCCTGGAAGAGACAGACGAGACAGGACAAGAAAATATAGAAGTCGAAGAGACCCAGCAGCAAAAAAAAGACCAAGACAGAATTGGACAATCTGGAAACGAAAGACAGCCCGAGGCTTCAAGTGAATCTAGCGATTCGAGCGAGGATATTTCTATAGATGTATTTGATAAGTCGACTAAACAATATATTTCAAAAATAATAGATATTCATAAACCTGTAGTAGATGTAGATAATCCTAATCTTTCTGTTTCTAGCTTGCAAACTAAATTGATTCCACCTGCCTCTGGTGTCGCAGCCAAAACTGACAAATTAATGGGAGCTGTGCCCCAAATTAGTGTAAAGCGTCAAAATGATAGTAGGGAAACAGGGAGCAATCGAAATGAAGTTAAGGGTCCAGGATAGGCAAAAGGAAAAACGAATTGTGAGCAAACCTATGAAGTTTAAAGAATACATCATGGAGATGGATTAATTGATATTCATTGTTGTATATAATATTTTGCATTGTTCCTTTTGCAGGTTTGAACCTGAACAGACTAATGTAAAATTGTTTATTGTTCGATTAGGTAACGAAGACTATAGAGTATGGCTTTGTTATGGTTTATTCACAGAGGAGTATTTTTTCATATTTATAATTGTGACATAGGATTAATTGAATTGTCTCTCTCACAGATACTTTCCAACTAAGGGTGAGGGTGTGTAGCGTCAGAACTGAGCGCAAGCGCAACCTTGTGAAACCGATGCCCAGCGGAGACGAAAACGAAGGAAAACCTACGTCAAGTCAGTCTGTACCTGATTGCCCTAGCCACCGCAACGCTCTGTTTCCTTTACTTGTTACGTCACGACTCGGAAGCTAAAATACTATTTTATATTAACCAAGTACTTTCATACAGTATAAATAAATGTTATAGTTAGCGGGAGTGTTTCATTAACCACTCGAACACAACAAGTATAGTTTATATAAGTTAAGGAAAGAATAAAGGACCTCGCACATTTCTTATGGAAAATGGCTTTCGGCTAAATTTTCTGAAAATTTGAGATAATGTAGTTCTCGATGTCCTGATTAAAAGTTATCATGGGCACAACTCAATCCTATGATCAGTTTTTGAGTTATGGGTTATCAAAATTGGCTTTTTTAGACTTCGAGATATTGATTTTTTTTCAACATATTTGTTTATATTTCCTCCATTAGCACATTTAAATTAAAAGTTTCTACTCTAAGTTTTAGGCGTTTTGGTGTCTTCTTAAAATGTGGTATAAAAGTTCCTACAGCGTCTTACACAAAATGGTGGCGGCAAAGAAATGTCAATTTAGAAAAAGTCGCAAATAACTAAATTCGATCAATTGTATAGAATACAAAAACGAACGGCTAGATTTTGCCCTATTTTCAATATGTTGTTATCAAAAGTATACTTAAGAATACCTACTATAGTTTTGGATCCAGAATGTTATACCAGGTGTTCATTTTGTGCCAGGGCCCCGGTGTAGATGGTAAATGCCGACTGCAAGCGGGTTTCATGTTCAAATGCTGTTTCAATGAGCATTATTCATTGTTTTAAGTTCACCGTAGGAATAGAGTTCACTAAAATTAATATTGTTGACTAATGGGCGTTTGCACCAACCATTTTAGAATGGTCGGTGCAAACGGCCATAGTGTACAAAATATAAAATAGTCTGATGACTGACGAGTGTGTGACCTTTTTTAAAACTGTATAAATAACCATTCTCACAGATATAGCGTAGGAATAAAGAGTGCCATCCCATCAGACTTATGCCTATCTACTTAAACTAATAAACCTAATAATTTTTTTCATTGCCTCACTTTGGGGCAATTAATCGAGAATCATATATGGTAAAGTATTGGGAAAACTGCTGGTTGTGTTGTAGGGTACAATCTAAAGATTTCAACTACCTACCGAAGTCCGGCATCCAATATATCTAGTATGAGGCAGTAGATGGATAGCGAGTTCTTGGTTCCTCGCCCGGTTGTCTTCTTGTTAGAATATTTGATTTCAGGACTAGGAGTTCTACTCGCGAGATACTATTTCTATTGTACTACTCGAGAGAAAATATTATTGGTTTATCAAAAGTAATTCATTGAACATACATTTTGCTTCTCAAATATAAAGCTTCATAGCTTTTAATATACTAAAGTACTTTTGATAAAAAATATCGGAACTAATGTGTTTTACTTTTTCACACATTTACTTGAAGTAGAACTAAAAAACAGTAAAACTGGGGTCAGTTTTATGAAGAAGCGTAAACTCTTCCTCAGCTTACTTCTATTGATGCGCCAAGTAGACTTTGCGGCATTATCCATGACAACAAAACAATGGCGCAGTTCGTAAATTTTTTGACATGTGAAAAACAATGCAGTTATTCGCAGTGGTGAACAAAGTTTAATATTGTACGTTTGTTAAAGCGAGAATTGATATTTAAAATGGCATTTAGGCTAAATAATGTGGCATGTTATACTTGCAATAGATACTTTAATAGACGGCAAATGGCTTTATTGTATGGTGCAGATAATGAACTGAAACAACAAATAGCGATTGGTCGAAGAGCAAATATAGATGGTTTAGCCGAGGAGCAAGTTAATGCCGAATCAAGACTTTGTTTAAACTGCCATCGTTCAATTTTGCGTGAAATTCAGAATATTGAAAATAATCCTGCCAGTATGAGACTAAATGTTTTGAAACAAACTTCAAGGCGAACTTGTCTTATTTGCAATTCAATGGATAACGTTCACAGATTATCTCTAAAATGTAGAGTAGATGTTTTTATTCGTCAGGATATCTTTATTCCAACCGGTACTAGAAGCTGCAATCATCATTTAGATGAAGATGGCCTACTTTTGTCATTCCTGCTTCCTGCCCTGCAATTTATTAATCAGCCATATTTAGTTCCGGGACCGGAACTGGTGATTTTTTTGCAAGAAATTCGCTCAATTGCAAGAGGCGTTAACAAATGGCAATGCTGTGAGAAAGACCTCAACGAAGAGGAATTCAGGAGTGTTGTTGGTTTAAGTAAAGAACATTTTACCGATTTATACACATTTTGTCATCCTGTTCGTACTGAAAATCTAGCAGAAAGGTAAGTTACATGTACGTTTACTCAGTGAATTGAAGCTCCTAAAAAACAGAAAATACCAATGCATGTTTTTTGAAGAGAGACAAAAAAACTAAAAACTATATTTTCGTGTAGGCTTCTAACTTCAAGATGTGATGTAATATGTGACAGTTTCTTGTATAGTCTTCAATTTTAAAGGAATTTTTCCAAAGCACGCACCGGTAAATAATGTATGCTTATCATAGAATACCCAGCTTACAACCTTATGGTATTCATACTCTGATATGATCCTTTTTTTTAGGTCAATAAGCAAAAAGAACTTGCTATCCTTTTTATGTAAACTGCGCCATGGTTTATCGGATGAGTTTTTGTGTGTTTTGTTCAAATACAAAAGTAGACAGAATGCAAGTATGGCGATTTCAATAGTGCGACAAAGTCTCTCCGAACATTTTGTGCCCCAAAATATAGGATTTGAGGCTATTGGTAGACAGGAATATATTAACAGACATGTAACAGACTTCTCCAATCAACTTTACAATCCTAATCCAGAAATACCAATAGCAATTGCTTATGTAGATGGAACTTATAGCCCCATAGAAAAGAGCAGTAACTTTAAGGTACTTCGCCAGTCTTACTGTGTGCACAAAGGCAAACATTTGTTGAAACCTACTCTAATAGTTGCACCAGATGGTTATATTTTAGATATTCAGGGACCATATTTTTCTGACAGCCAAAATAACGATGCTGCTATTTTAAGTAGAGAGTTTGAACGGGATATAGCTGGTTTGAGAGCTTGGTTTCAAAATGGTGACATGTTTGTTGTCGATAGGGGCTACAGGGACGTGATTCCACTTTTAAATGAACTAGGAATAGACCACAGAATGCCTCCTTTGTTACCAAGAGGACAACAACAACTTACCACTGAAGAGGCCAATGAGTCCCGCCTAGTTACAAAAACAAGATGGATAGTTGAAGCAAGAAATGGTCATTTGAAGTCAATGTTTAAATTTTTTGCTAAAACACTCTCATTTCATCATTCCATCAATTTTAAACACTTTTTAAAGATCGCGGGGGCTATTATTAACAGGTATCATGAGCCTATTAGTATGCCTGATGCTTATGTTGAGTTTGCAAATATTATGTTGCAAAGGTCAGAACAAATTAATAACTTACAAATTCGCATTGAAGAAGAGCATTGGCAACACAGGCATGCCAGATGGAATGCCATCAATATTGAAGACCTTCCCAATTTTCCACGTCTAACGATAGAGTATTTAAGAAATCTAACCATTGGTACATATCAAATAAATCTGGCGCCTTCCTATATTCAAGACACAGTGCAAAGACAAGGAGAACGCAATGAATTTCAAATTAATATACTAATTGACGACCCACAACTCGTTCATTTACGAATTTATTCTCGGCATAGAAATGCAACTCGTTACCAGTTATGGATAGCATTTAATCATCAAGATCAAGATCCTATTACAGGCTATTATTGCACCTGCCGATCTGGTGCCAGGACATTGGGTTGCTGTGCTCATGTAGCCTCTTTTATTTGGTATATAGGATACTCAAGGCACCAAGAACAAATTCGCTATCCATCTACTGCCTTACTAGATATAGTCTTGGATGCCGGTAATCGGTAGAGTATAATTTTCAGCTTGTCTCCTCTACATGCAGCAATTATTAACATTTTTCAACGTTTTACCTCATAGTAGCATCAATTCATTGTCTAAAGTTATGCATTGGAGATTATTAGTTTAAAGTATAGGCATAAGTTTGATGGCACTCTTTTCTTACGCTATATTTGAAAATGGTTATTTGTACAGTTTTAAAAAAGGTGAGACTATTCTATGTTTTGTACGCTTAGTCAATATTATCAATTTTAGTGAACTCCATTCCTACGGTAAACTTAAAACAATGAATATTGCCCATTGAAACAGCATTTGAACTAGAAACCCGCTTGCAGTCGGCATTTACCATCTACACCGGGGCCCTGGCACAAAATGAACACCTGGTATAACATTCTGGATCCAAAACTATAGTAGGTATTCTTAAGTATACTTTTGATAACAACATATTGAAAATAGGGCAAAATCTAGCCGTTCGTTTTTGTATTCTATACAATTGATCGAATTTAGTTATTTGCGACTTTTTCTAAATTGACATTTCTTTGCCGCCACCATTTTGTGTAAGACGCTGTAGGAACTTTTATACCACATTTTAAGAAGACACCAAAACGCCTAAAACTTAGAGTAGAAACTTTTAATTTAAATGTGCTAATGGAGGAAATATAAACAAATATGTTGAAAAAAAATCAATATCTCGAAGTCTAAAAAAGCCAATTTTGATAACCCATAACTCAAAAACTGATCATAGGATTGAGTTGTGCCCATGAGAACTTTTAATCAGGACATCGAGAACTACATTATCTCAAATTTTCAGAAAATTTAGCCGAAAGCCATTTTCCATAAGAAATGTGCGAGGTCCTTTCTTGAGTACTATTAAAGCTGGATGAACATGTTTATGGGAGTTAAATAAACGCTATATTTATTTATTTATATCACTTAGCTTATATGCGCGATTCGCCAGGATAAAAATAGTGTTAGGTGCCTACTCCATGAAGACGGAGATGGTGATTTTCACCAGAAAAAGAGGGACAGTACCTCTAAGGGTTCCTCGAGAGATACCGTTGTCTTCAACGGAGGTGAAATACCTTGGTGTCACTCTAGACGCCAAATTGAACAGGACTCTTCAGAAGACTAAAGAAAGCATATATATCGTTGAAACGATGCCGCAGAAATGTGGGTGAACCTGAGGTTTGAAACCAATAGTTTTGATGTGGATTTAAGGTGCAATCACCAGACCTATGACTACCTATGGAGCCATCGTCTGGTGGCCCAGGAGCCAATTGAGCATTACAGTTACTTGTTAACAAGTAACTGTAATGCTCAAGCTCAGTCAGGTCTAGAGAGTGGCCTGTTCACCATATCCGGGGCTATAAGAACAACACCAACTAGAGCTTTAAAAGTATTGTTGTGACTGCCATCCTCAAGAAGGGTACTGAGGCTTGAAGCAGTTGGATGCAAAAAAGTCAATTTTCAACTGTCAATATTTCCGAAACAGTTGAAGATAAGTGGGACATCACATGAAATATGTCTGGAATTTTCCGCAGAACCCAGAAATGTCATAACATACAGCGGGTACCATTTAAAAAAATGAAGTTGATAGCGCTACAGCTGTTCTTGGAACACCCTGTATCAAAAAAATTGTGTCAAAAAATCTTCAGCAAAAACACAAAATCGACGTGTCCCAGCGTTTTTTCGAAAAGGCCCTCATTTATTTCGTCGAGCTTTCGACGGCAAGAGGAAGAGGACCGGCTTCAAAATTTTTAAATTTCAGCGAGAATGGATTGAAACCATAATCGCTGAGGAACAAACTAGACTCGAGAAAATCCTGGAAGTGCAAGATAATAAATAATTTACGAATACAATGGAAGTATAGTACCTAAAGAAGAACGTGAAGAAGTTCGGAGTGTTCATCAATCATTTGAGAGTTTAAAGTGACCATCAGGAAGTTGGGACTGTTCACTAGAAAGTTGGAACTTTCCGCCAAGAAATGGACAGTGTTCAGAATAAAATTAAAAAGTTGGAATGTGACTTGAGATCAGGAAACATCTCAGCGTTGCGTCGCCTGTACCCGGTATTGAAGTTAAGCTACCAACATACGACGGGCAGGCATCCTGGGCGATGAGTGATTAGAAAAGTTTTTAATGCCAATTATAGGTTCAAAAAGTTGATATTGGTATGAAGAGAGTTTAATAAGTATTTTCTATTTTTTCAACGAAAATGCTTGGTTTTTTTCAAAAATTTGTAGCTTATAATCGCAACAAACTCTAACCTAGTGAATATTTTGAATCTCGAATAATAATACATAGGTAATATACAGGGTGACCTAGAGTAAATTGCCCTTTTCGAACGCGCCCTGTACATCTAACTCAATATTTGTGGGGGAGTTTGCGCTAGCAATTTGCGGCAACTGCGTGCGGATTATCAGTAAATATGGAGCAATGGTCGAACGAGCAACGCGCGTTTATGGTCGAGGCGTTTTTTGAATCGAACGATTCCTATGTCGCGGCATAGCGAAGTTTTTGTAACCGTTACAATATTCGGCGTATACGTGGATGCTTCGTCAAAAAATTTATTGGAATCGTGGATCCAAAGATGCAGACAAAGTGGTATGTTTTCGAATTGAGCTCCTCGGATTTTCAGTCGTAGCAAGTCACACAATCTCAATAATCTCTGGCGTTTTGGACTTCTATTGGCCGGGACGCTTCCGATTTGCCACTGTACCACTTTGTCTGAATCTTTGAACCCACGATCTCAATAATTTTTTTGACGGAGCATCACTTATACTCCGAATATTATAACGGTTATAAAAACGTCGTCATGCCGCGGCCGAGAAAACGTTCGATTTAAAAAAAAAAACGCCTCGACCTTAAGTGCGCGTTGCTCGTGCGATCACTGCTCCATGTTTATCGATAATCCGGATTTGCCGCAAGTTGCTTAGCTCCTCCACAAATATTGATTTGGATG
The DNA here is from genome assembly GCA_917834065.1 of Ceutorhynchus assimilis. Taxonomy (NCBI): domain Eukaryota; kingdom Metazoa; phylum Arthropoda; class Insecta; order Coleoptera; family Curculionidae; genus Ceutorhynchus; species Ceutorhynchus assimilis. Next base: position 15,546,370 of record OU892277.1, on the reverse strand, counting down.
TACAGGGCGCGTTCGAAAAGGGAAATTTACTCTGAGCCACCCTGAATAAAAATAAACAATAAATGGAAATATCCCATTCAACACTTTTCTAAAAGAAGGATGGATGCTTTCATACTAGAAAAAAGAAATATGAAATTTTAAAGTTGACTGAATTCGTAGCCAAATTAGATTCTGGGATAGGTAAAAGCCTTCTTGAAATTTCACAAATATCGACTGGATCAGGATGGAAAAACTTTTCAGAGTTCTCACACTTACACCTCTCCCCAACTTACTAAACACTGAGAGTTTTTCGCACTTATCGCACTACGTTGAATAGTAATGTCCCTTGAATGATGTGACGTATCTAATTCACGTGGTATAAATTTAGAAGAAAAAAAAACGTTATCGTGCAAATAGTACCTGACAGTGGCAATAATTAGGTATCAATGCCAAACATTAACTTACTTTTGGATACGAGCAGGGCATGAATGAGTATTTCCTCTCCTGCATACTACACTTCTTTGAACTTCACCTGATGCTAATGGTTCCTCAACTTCAACAGTTCTCGTTGTTGGCAGGATTACGGATTTTTGTTTTGTTTTGTATTTAAAATATTTAAACAACTGATAAAAAGTAAATGGAATGACAACAATCAAGACCGAAATCAATTCATTTAAAAACATATAAAATTCATTGTTAAAAAGAGTCAGGTAACTAATAGAATGGTATATAGAGTTGTTTGACATTATTGTTTTATGTAAGTTTTCAAAATTCAATTTGGTCTAGCCATGAAATGGTAATAAAACTATAATACTAATTTTCAATACATTTTCAATCTCACTGCTCCAGTCAAATTTCATTTATTGCTATTTCACCAATCGATTTGTTATTTTAGCATAAATTACGCACTGATAGCTTTTACACCAAGCTTATGTATCGCGAAATAAACTAAAGATAAAAATAACCTGCCTTGGCACTATTCAAAAAATTGAAAACGGGAATGATTCTAAAACTGTATTATGGATAATGTATTTAAAGAATCACGTATGTACTATACCTACTATCATTTAGTGTTTGCCGTTCGACATCCCAAAAAATACTGAAAAAGGATTCATTTAAAAAACGAATTACCTACAATTAAAATTGTTTTTTTTTTACACGTAAAACTAACAGAGAAGAGTTGAGAACGTATGTTTTCTTTTACGATTAAACAATATCAATAAACAAATATTTGCTGAACGCACAGTTTTAGAGCCGTTGACAGAATTTTTTTTGAAGCATAGGAATTGATGATATTAGTTAGGTTACAATCGCAAATTGGCGCGGGTTCCTAGTTCAAAAATTAATACATTGATGTCTTATGGGGACTCAATTTTAAAAGCGTCTGTAGTCGTGATAGAACGTTTGTTACGGAATTGAGTTGTATAAATAGTTTTTTTAATATGTTAATTAACTGAGAGAGTGATTGAAAGTTGAATAAACATTGTTAAAATAAAAATATTACCAATTTAAGAAGCCGATGTTTGTATAAAATACGTATGTCCTTGCTTGATTCATAAGTATATATGAGTACCTAATTATAATAAAATAAAAGTTCACCTACATACTTGGTTAGTAAATGTACTTCAATAATCCAAAAAAATTGAAAAATAAATGACTGAACTAGTGATAAATAAATAAATAAACAATTCACCAACAATCATAACACAACACACAACCTCACTTTCTCTCAGCTGGTTTTAGACTCGACGTACGTCCACCGAAAACAGACACTTTTAATTAAAATCATTTGTATTTTTAATTCATAGGTCTAAAAAAACAATTAGAGCATGAATTATAGAGAAACATGTTCAAAGTTTGATGTACAATAGGTTCCAATACTAAGAAATGCCCAGAACCCAAGATATTCCCGTCTGAAAATCACTCTTTTGAATCCCCCATAAGAAATACATTGCTGTCAAATTTGTTGAAATGTGTTTAGGAACCCATTTTAAATTTCGCGCCCGATTTTTCTTAACCTAACTAATATGGTCAATTTGAAGTTTTAGACAGTCATTTTCGACAAAATGAATTGCGGGATAGTAGAATAGTTTTACCATCATGACATATACGCGTATTGTAGATAAGCGAAAAATGACCAGAAAAATAATTATTCAAAGCAACAATAGCCGCTTTTTAGCTGACCATTTTGAGCACGCAATTCAGCTTCTGCGTGCGCAAATGCTTCAAGCGCATGTTCGTGTTCCAGCCGTACTGCGCTTCGAGAGCTGCTAACTTTTGCGTTTCAAACCCAGAACACTGTGCTGCACAGTGCTTGGAGCACAAACACAATGTAAGTTGGAAAGCGGCTAATGTAGGCACCCACAGTTTAAAATTTGTTCCGTTTTTACTTGTCTTATATGACATCACGGTAATTTTTCTGTGTGGAGTATTATAAGGAAAATAGTAGGTATTCTATTTTAGCGTCGTCGCGTTATTTAGCAACCGCGGTTATCAGCGACCGTTTTTTCATTACACTGGCATTTAAAATAACATTCAGTCGACAAAATTAAGTCTATTTATTATTGTGATCCGTTAGCCGGGCCCTATAGAAACAACGAGCGAATTTGCTTATAGCGTGATCGATTGGTGGAATTATAGCAAGGAATGCATCGACAACCTTGCCAGGACTCAGAAATTAGGTATTGTTTACGTCGAGCAGCGCGCCTTTTCTGGAAATTCTATCATATTCGAATCGATGTTTTTCTAGATAGATCAGGAGTGCGATTTTGACTATAAATGGAGCCCAGTATAATAAGTTTAGTTTAGTTTTGATTCGAGATTTGTTGTGTACCTACGTTTCGATAAATGGATTTTATTTTTGTTTAATAAAAGTTGTTTCTGTTTGTGAAGTGAGTTTTAGTGAACCCGGAATGCGTGACCATATTATAAGTACAGAGAGAAAAAGATGGCTCACTTCCATACGAAGAGCATCTTACCTAAGACGTCACAAAATACAAATTTTAAATTTTTGTTTAAATTTAATGGCAACTCATCCAGACCAGGAAATCTGGGAACAGACGCTTGCATATAGTAGTTCCAGGGAGGATGTCCGGAAGTTGCGTCGGTTTTCAGCGACGAAAATATGAAATAATTAACTTCTATAAGTATGAAATCTTAGAGTTGACTGAGTTGATCCTGGCTTTCCTTTCTTCATAAAACAGATTTTTTTCTACATTTTGTTGGTGATCAACCTGTCATCGATGTCACTCTCTTCCATTTGACCCCTTCCCAGCCTTTCGGAACTCCGTTCCTAATCCGCAGCGAATCGGAGGCTTCTAATAGGAACTCTTTCCCGCTCATCAATTCTGAGGCAATTCTTGTCTTGATCTGGGCATGCTCGGCTGGATAAGGCATCTGCGTTGTTATGCAATTCACCAGAGCGATGTTTGTCCAGTATCTTCGCAACTTCCCAATCGAAGGCTGACAGTCATCAGAAGAACAGCAAAATCTCAGTTGTACTCTACATCAGTCCCGTTTGAAATGTCCCCAGGGCCACACAATGCTACAATCAAAGTTTTGGTACCGGTGGCTAGTGATGGCGCCGAGACGAGAGACCAGAACCTTATTTTGAGATAAAAAAGTACGCATGTCCACACCACTGGAAATTTTCAATATCTTCCAGAACCTTGGGTATTATGGGTAATATTATATTTTATACATCATCATCGTCTTCCTCTGTTCTCTCGCGCCTTCCTGCGGTTGCTGGTATCGATGCGGCGCTCTACCATATTCTTCCTAAGGATATACTTGTAGCGTTTAGCATTTTTGTTGACCTCCCTGATTTCTATTTGCCTCTTTCAGTTGACTGTAGAGAATTTGGCGTGGAAGACGTGCTTCGGGCAAGCGGTCTTCCATGCTAGTTGTTTTGGCCTCCTCTTAAACACTAATGTTCATTCGTCGGTCCTGCTATTTAATCCGTAGGACCCATACTAGGCAGCAATGGTGGTATTTTTCTAGGCTTTTTATGTATCTCCTGTAGGTGGTCCATGTTTCGCAGCCATACGTGAGTGTTGGTATTACAACTGCATTGTAGACGCGAAGTTTGGTCGCAACGCTGATGTCGTGATTGTTGAAGACTCTCTCTAGAAGTCGCCCGAACGTCGCGCTAGCACACTTCAAGCGATGTTGAATTTCAGCGTCAATGGTTACATTCGCTGATAGATGGTTTCCAAGGTACCCATATCATACCATACCATACCATACCTGTTCTACGATCTGCGAAGAATGGTTTTAATTTATATAGTTATGTTTAGGGCTTGGCGATTAGTATCCGGTGCGGGTTCTTTTAGAATCTGCGGCTTGTTAAAGTTGACCTCTAGGCCGATTCTCCTGTATGCCTGGTTGAATGCATTGATTATTGCCCGAAGATATTCCTCTGTATTGGCCATCACGACGTTATTATCCGCATATTGAAGTTCGACTATCGATGCCGTCGATACTTTTATCTTGGCTCGTAATCTGTTTAGGTTGAATAGGCCCCCATCAAGTCTGTACAGAATTTCAAATCCTGACGGCAGGTGACCCTCGACAAGGTGAATTATGGATCCTATAAATAGAGAAAATACAGTGGGAGCAATAACACAGCCCTGTTTAACGCCTGTAGTTATTTGAAAAGACTCTCGTCGTCCATCGTTGCATTAATATTATCACGCAGCAGGGGAGTACCTAGATGTACTTGCATTTGTCTTGCACTGAAAATCATGTCAGCTGTACCGCGGATGGGTCTAAAGCAATACAGTGTCTCTGAGAGGTTCGGTTCGGCAGTTTGGATTAGACGATTTGATAATATCCTGGCAATAAGTATCTTCCCGGCAACAGAAAGTAAAGATATTCCTCTGTATTTTCCGTACGTTGAGCCTTGTCTTCCTTTTTAAAAGTGACAACTATGGAGGCACCTCTAAGTTCGGCAGGTATGGTTTCAGTAATCTATATTAGGATGAGGGTTTGGGCACTTAGTGTGGGGCCACTTTGTTTAAGGAATTCAGCAGGAATGCCGCCGTCAGTACCAGCTGACTTATTGTTCTTTAGTTGTCTGATTGCCTTTTCAACCTCCTCTAATCTGGGAACCTCGTTCAGTTTTTGTTTTATTGGTTTCTGTGGATTTCGTTGAAGTCGTTGATTAATTTGCAATTCTCTGTTGAGTAGTTTCTGAAAGTTTTTTTTTCACCGAGAATTAATGGAGAAACTGTCTTCAAGCAGTCTTGTGCCATCTTTGGATCGTAGGGGATTGACTTCTTGCTTTTTTTTACAGTCGAGCTCGTCGCTTCACCACGCATTATGCGCTTTTCTTTTTTTTATCTATAAGGTCTTGAATGTCAGTGTCCTTCTCATCAAACCAGTCTTGATGTCCGACTGTTTCTTCCTAGGCAGATGTTTATTGCGGTCTTAAATATTTTCCAATGCTCCTCAATGCTTTCCGGGTACTCTAACGGAAATTTCTGGCATTATACATAGGTAGTTAATGATTTCGATGATAGTTATTTTTTTTTTTAATTTCTTGACCTCGGAGATTAAATTAACTTAGTATGCGTCAAAACTCACGAGAGACGAGGGAAAACGAAACGAGATGACATAACATCTCTCTCGTTTCGTATCGAGGGTCACTCGTCGAGACGAGATACTCATTTTCTCTCGAACCTTCGAGTCGAGACAAGACGAGAGACTCGAGAGAGAGCGTATTCTCGTCTCGCAGCATCAGTACCGGTGGCAGGCGAAGCCGACAAATTTCCAGATTTCAAGTCACATTCAAACACTTTAATTTTGTTCCGGACACTATTCATTTCTCAGCAGAAACTTTCAACTTCCTGTCCTCGTTCCTGGCGAACAGTTCTAAATGCCTGAAGAACAGTCCCAACTCTTCATGTAGTTCTTCCATTGCATTCTTCACTTTTTTTACCTTGCCCTTCCAGAATTTTCTCCAGCCTGCTTTGTTCCGCAAAGATTACGGTTGGCATCTGACGTCGCTGAAATTTAAAATTTTCCTGAAGCCAGTCCTGTTTTACTTGTCTCCAATCCTCTTGTTGTATAGAAGTGCTGATGCAAGTGGGTCTAGTAGTTTTTGTATTCTTGTTTTTCTTTCTATATTCGACCTTCCTCTTCTTGTTTTTCTTGCTGTCTTCGGTCTTCTCGTTGTTGTGAAACTGCTGCGAGTCGGTCCTGTTCTTCTTGTTTTCCTTTCTGTCTCTTGTCCAAATTTTTCATGCAGTCCGCAAACATTTGATTAACTTGATCCATTTTGGAAGTTATTTGTCGTGTATTTACCATAGAATACTCCGAGGAATACTCTGTATCTTTCTTGAAACTTATTTTTAAATCTAGGGTCTTGTAACAAAGTCAAATTTTTAAATAGAACAAGATGTAATGTTATAGAAAAATCACTCTGCGGAGTTGTTGTCCGATGCCGAAACCAGTATTGTGGTCACTATTCTTGTATCACTGATGATTCTATAGAAGTACCTGAATTTTTCCAGAAAATCTGCTTGTAAACTTGTTTTTCGATGTTCAAACCTCGGTTCAAACGAGTAATGAAGTCTGTATTCTTGTATCACTCACCTTTTCCAAACAAAACGCTGTAGAAGTTTCTTGTTGTTTCTCGATTTCAAATCTGGTAATAAAGTCACTTTTTCAGTTCAATAAACACTCACTGATTGTTTCCATTACTTAGCTCAAATAAATACACCAAATGTCTTGCTAATTATCCCACTAATTAGCTGAAACTAGTCCAGTAGGTATCCTGCTAATTATTCCACTATTTAGTTTTATTGATGCACCATTATTGTCTTGCTAAATGATCCTACTAATTAGCTCAAATTAATGCACCAATTGTCTTGCTAAATAATCTTCTGACATCAAATTTTTGCGGATTCCTGGTCCACTAAAACTCACTATACAAACAATAGCAACTTTTATTGAACAAACTGACTTGAAAATTCACGTAAATCCTATCGAAATTTAAACAAAAAGTCTCGCATTTTAAACTGACAACACTTATTTAAACTGACTACAACCCCACCCCACATAACAAAATTGCATCCTTAGAATGTAATAAGAATGTTCTTTTTTTAAGAGGAATGTGCCTAGAATGTTCACCAAAACCATTGCGAATGTCCTGAGAATGTTCTGAGAAAAGATTATAGAAATACTGTTTGCAATACCCAAGAACTTCCTGGGAAATCCATTGGGATATTCCTAGAATATACCTATAAGATTCTCAGTACATCCTGGAAAGAATATTCCTGTTTGATTCTAAAAATATGCTTGAAATATATATTCTCACATTGAAAGAATGTTTCTATGACATTATAGTTATGTTCTCAAAAGAATATTATACCAATATGCTTGAAATAATCTTAGAATATATCTACATATTATATCATTCTCAATATGCATCCTAGACATAATATTCTTGTTTGATTCTAAGGATATACTTGGAATGTTAATTTTCGCATCCAAATAATGCCCCTTTCGGCCTTTTCAGTCCTTTTATATTAAAGGCAGTGAAAGAGTTGTTGAAAAACTTCTCTGGAAAACACAAGTGTTTAAACAAAGCTCCGGTTTCGAGCTTGTTATGCTCTCGTCGCGGTAAGCACGCCAACTGAGAGAAACAGTTTCCAAGGAGATTCAAACGCTAGGCAAGATGTAGATCTTTAATTGCACGTGGCTCCCTCTCTTGGAAGTCCTACAAAGCAAACGAAAAAGAATATACCTATAATATTTTTAGTAGGTTCTAGATAGAGCAATATTGTTTATTTGTTCAATTAGGATTTTTGAGTAGGTACTTTAGATAATTAGGTGAACAATATGAAAATATTCTTATTATGGTTATTTACCTACATAAACTTCTCAGCACAACTTGGTAGGTATATTCTTAATACTTGATAGAAATATTAGCCGAAAGAACATTTTTTAGGGTATATTCTAATAATGTTTGTATGACAATATTCAAAAAATCTTATATAAAGTAGGTTCTTAGCAGAATCTTTCAAGTAGGTGCATAGAAGCAATATTCCTAGTACATAAATAGAACGTCCAAAAATAAATATTTCAATCGAAACAATCTTAGAATATTCATTAAACATTCCTAAAAGAACATTCGAAAAAGCACTTTGAGGGAATATTCTGAGAATATGAATGTTCTTTCACTGTTATGTGGGACAATATTAGGTATTATTATTTAGACTGACTTTAACTGTGTTATTGCGCGCTATTTATAGCCGATATCGTACTCCGGATTTATCTAGAAAAACAAGACACTTGCATGACAACTTAGACCAAGTAAAGTAAGTTGGCAGCCAGCCTACTTACTTGCCTACTTACTTGGATGTTGGGACCTATTTGGACTTGCAAACAGTTGATACGATCTAACTGAGGCGCGCGCAGCGTCCAAGGGTAGGTACTTGATTCAAGTACATTTGGACCGTATCAAGTGATGAAGAGTGAGAATATTCCCATGCGAACGTTCGGAAATTTTCGAGAATATTCGCCAAAACTTTCAAGAAAACTTTCAATCGAACATTCTCGAGAATATTTCCGAACAGTTGCAGCTGCAAAAAATAATTTTTGACGAATAAAACACTATACTTTTTCTACTTGATTTGATAGATGCCGCTTGAAAACGTGAATCAAGACTCCGTGTTTCAAACTGAGTTCTTGTTTTTAGGGTAATTCTATAACTATATTTTGTTTGTATTACATTAAAGCAAAATGTACATAATTTTGTGATGAACTAAGTATGTTTTTTCATTGTGCTTTAGAGAATTAAATTATGTTGGATTTGAAAGAATGTATTTAGCATGTAAAATTGTAATCATGCATTTACTTTCGACACTAGCGAAGAAAGAAGAAAGTTGTTTATTTTTTTAATGGTCATAGAAAAATTATTTTCACTAGTTCTATTTTTAGCTGATCTTATAGAAAAAAAAATTAGTGTTTTTATTATTTTATAGTCAGTACACTAAAATAATAAATAAAGCTTACTACTGATTTGTTTGATTTAGGCCCGATTTATTCATCTTCAGATAAACTTGCTGGTAACTATCTGCAAGATAAATTTACCATCCTATAATTCTATTCGTCGGCGGATAATTGACCTACCAATGGGATTACAGATTGCGTTTTTATCCTAACTATAAAATTTTTAAAAAAATACAATATTTCCATAAGCTCCCGAAAATTTTCAAGCGTGACAACCTGGCTTTAATGGTAATGGCCGTGTTCGTTTTTGTCATCTTTTTCATCGATTTGCTCCGAAATTTTGACAGGCACGTGACTGGATCAGACAGTTTCAATTTACAAATCACGTGCCTGTCAAAATTTCGGAGCAAATCGACGAAAAAGATGACAAAATATACACAGCTAATGCCTGTACCCTGGTCTCTACAATGTTGAGACTTATCCAATTCACGTGGTAGAAATTTGGGAAATAAGTAAATAAGTAAAGGCCATCCCAGACAACTTTGCATAACGCATAGCATGGCGCATAACCATACGTAATGGTCTATGCAAAACCAAACAAAACACACAAAACTTAAACCATAAGGCGTTCGACCAATCAAATTAAGGGAATCCTGTCATACATCAACATTTATTTTGTAGGTTATGAGATAAGTTGTTTTTGTTTGTTCGTTCCGTTGTGTTTATTTGATTGCAAATTTAGATTTTTTTATTTTTTAACTGTGAATTGAGCACTTGAGGTTTCGTTAGTTTAATTGCTTTCATAACAAAAACATAAATATTATTAAATATAATCATGTCATGTCAAAGTCAAAAATCACGTGAATTGCAGCGACGTATTTTGATTGGCCGCGCATGGCACAGCACCATAAGTTTTTGATTTTTATGGAAAATCTTATGTAAAAGCAATATGGCTGCTCCTATTCGGCTTGTGATTGGTCGAATTCCTTATGCGCCTATACTATGCAATTATGCAGGTTTGTCTGTGATGGCCTTTATCCTGCTTGACAGGGGCAATAACTAATTATCAATGCCAAAAATTAACTTACGTGTGAATACGAGGAGGGCATGATGTTGAGCTTTTCCTCTTTTGCATAATGTGCATCTGCCTTCTTCGAACTTCACCTAATGGCTCTAAAACTTTCGTTGTTTGCACGAAAACGGATTTTTTTGTTTTGCATTTCAAATATTTGAAGAAATAATAAAAAATAATTGGACTGACAACAATGAAGACCGTACTCAAAACCGAAATCAATACGTTTAAAAACATAGTAACCATCGGTAAAAGGAGTCAGCTCACTGATAGAATAGAGTTGTTTGACACTATTATTCAATGTACCTAAATTGGTAAAATCTTATTTGGTCTAGCTTTGAAATGCTAATTAAATTATGATACTAGTTTTCAATAAAACATTTTCAATTTCACTACTCTAGTCAAATTTCCTTTATTGCTATTTCAGCAACGGTTGAATGAATTTGTTGTTTGAGAATGAATTGCGCACTTATAGCTTGCTTACACACAAAATTCGCACTATTCAAATAATGTAATGACTGTATGGTCTTTTACCATTAAACAATAAATAAATATTAAGCTGAACGCACAGTTTTACAGCCATTAGTAGAAGTGGATTTGGACCGTTGCACAGGAATTTGAAGTTTGAACTGTCAGTTTTGACAAGACGAATTATTTGCACCAAATATACACCAAGCTGCACCGTGTAGAATGGGTGAAAGATATGTAAATGGCGGGAAATTTGAACCTCTCAAAAAAAACAAAAAACAAAAGAGGTTAGGAATGAATTGTGGAGGAAGTAAATAGACAAACATTCGGCGAGATGGCGAATATAACCTCAGTTATATAATTTGGCATTATAAGAAATCTTAACTTGTATGCTTTATTTTTTTAAAATTTCTTTCATCAAAACCACACGAGAAATTTCTAAAAAAAAAAAAATATATGAAACCACTGATAACAGTTATAACCTCAAACTTCTGGTACCCGCTACCACTTTCGGCACTTTCCGCTATTTTCCGTTCCCCACTCTCACACTTTTTGCACCAACACTAGCCCCACCAACTCGCGAGAGAGTGTTTGTAGTCTTTGCAGCAATCAACCGGAATTCCAGGAATCAACTGAATATAGAACCTGAACATAGGGATGGCAAAATGAAAAAATATATCGATATATCGAATCATATGATACATCGAAATAACATATCGATACATTCGATGTATCGAACGAAAAACATCGTTATCTTGAATATATCGATACATATTTTTTCTACGACTGCTCTTTAAAACGCACAACTAACTTACCTAGAAAATCAATTATTCCGCACAGAGTGCGCAAAGGACTTTTAACATGCTTTGTGTGCAAAAAGTAGTTTTCACACGCTAAAATAAAAATCACACTTCTACTGAATTTTTGTTCTGCAAGCAACTCTGAGGGCATTCGGCGTACGTACCAAAATTGATTGTTGGTTATTTAACCTTAAATAATAATATTTAACAAAAAAAAATAATTCAAATCTCAATGTGGATATAGTTATTTCGCAGTCGTAGAAAAAGTATAGTGTCTAACGCGTGTGAAAGGCACTTTTCACACTTGTGTGGTTTCTACCACTCGCCTGCGGCTCGTGCACCAAACTTTCCCACGCGTGTGAAAAGTGCTACTTTCAACATTTGTTGCACAATATACTATTATTTTTTTATTTTTTTCCACGGGCGTGCGAAAAGTGCTTTTTTCTGCATGCATTTTAGGCCATGAAAATATCACATTTCCGCACTAGTGCGAAAAAGTAAAATAATTATGCAATGTTAATGTACTTTCATGTCCTGGAATGCGTGCGGAAAAGTACTTTTCCGCACGGTCGTAAAAAAATAACGCGAAATCATGCAGAAAGTCTCTTTTCCTCATTTAATTGCTACGCACACGCCCTAACTGACGTTTTGTTTTATTTTAGCCGCCTCTGTCAACTGTCAGTCTGTCACTGTCAACCAATGAACTATGCGCACGAGCGAAGGCATTATTATTAAAGTTCTTCTAGCGTCTATACTTGGAACTTTATTGTCGTCAACGCTTTACATAGAAGTAATTCATTATGTACCTAGGACTCAAATAGTACATTATATACCTAATCGAAGCGCCGAGGTTTATAATGCGCAAGGTATAGGTATATATTGACTCTCTCTACCGTGGAATATATAGAATTTTTTTCACGACTGGTAGTAGTAGGAAATAAAAAATAGGTTTGAAATATGTGCTCAAATTATTTTTTCTGAATGCCTTCTCGAAAGTACTGCCCTCTGATTGCCTCTATTAACAGCTTATGGTAATTTCCTATGTACCTACAGAAACCTGTTTTTTTTTTAATTGACAGGCTGAAATTGAAATTAAACCAATAGAAACCTGGTACCTACGTCATGACAATATCCTTGCGTTATGACGTCATTTCCATTATCGACCTAGGTGTTTGAAGTCAAACTTCTTGGGCGGCGTTCTGATATTTGGAGGACAATGGAGAGTGATTCGAAAAACGTGTCCCGGGCAAATTCCGTTACTGGAGAGAGAAGAAAGATATAACGTAAAGAGACAGAGAAAGACAGCTATTGATTGACACAAACCAAGGACTATAGGCGCAATGAGGATTGCCTATTATTGACAAAGCGCCGATATTGACACCAACCAAGAATATAAGCGTGAAGAGGATTGCCTATTATTGACGAGCGCCGATATTGACACAAACGAAGGATTATAAGCGTGAAGAGGATTGCCTACTATTGACAAGCGCCGATATTGACACAAACCAAGGATTATAAGCGTAAAGAGAATTGCCTATTATTGACAAGCGCCGATATTGACACAAACCAAGGATTATAAGCGTAAAGAGGATTTCCTATTATTGACAAGCACCGATACCATTGTGAGGTCACTACACTACAGATGATGCGCGTCTCCCTTTTGTTATACTATTATTAGAGAGATATTGCAAGTGCTTGTCTTATTAAGGCAAGCCTTATTTTGACAGCTATAATTTTCAAAATACCTAAGCATACATTTCACAAACAAAGAGAAAACACTTCAACTTCCAGTTCAAACTGAAAAGGATAATCATTCACAAACATTCAAAATTTTTAGATTAGACATAGAGCATCAACTCCCAGTCGTTTCTGAAAATTTGCAATATCTAACTTGTCATTCGAAGTAAGGAAATGAGCTATTGCGTCTAATAAGGTTTTAGCCTTATTAACAGTGGCGACGCCAGGGTTCCATGTTAGGGGGGACCAGACTGGGCCAGAAAAATTTAGGAGGGGCACTTGTTCTCATTATACTGCTTTTCTTCTTTGGAATAAAAAATAAGAAGTAGGTACCTGTCGTCCACGGCCCCTGTGGACACTAATATGTTTGGGGGAATTTCAGGAAAGCGAAAGCAGCATCGCGGTTGCCTGTGCTCAAGAACACTCAACCTATAATAGGACTGCTTATTGAGCTGAAAATGTCTGCCATTTCAGCCTAAAACCTCAACACGTAGCTTAACATGCATTAGCCGAATTTAAAACAGTCATAGGTGCATAGGTCACGGTCACAGGGCAAAAAAACGATTTCCTAATCGTTATAATCTTGTTAAAATCACCTTTGCTAAATTTAAAATCGACTCAAAAACAAGCATAATCTGAATCGCAACATCCCAGCGATGCCTGCGACTGACGTCATCATTATAAGCTGCTATGTTGCTAATTAGTAGTGACTCGCAGGCCCTGCCGACTCGAGAATTAGCGAACGTACGCCCTATGAGTATGAGCAATCCTGTTAGTTTACGATTCTTGGCCTGTGCTTTTCGGATACCGAATTAACCGGCAGAGGCTGCGGATGTTGCATTGCATTGTTGCCGACTTGAGAGCAAGTTTTCAGGGGGGGCCAGCTAAATTTCAGTGGGGGCCCCGGCCCCTTCTGGCCCCCCCCCCCCCTGGCGTCACCACTGCTTATTAACGTGGATTTGCAATATCTCTCTATTATGGTGTTTTGTGAATATTTTCGTTATTTATACATTTGAGTGCTCAGTGTGCTGTGATTTTTGAAATGAAAGGCGGCGGTTTGATATTTGGACAAGAATATGGAGAGTGATTTGGAAAACGCACCACGTTTTGGCAAATTCCGTTGCACGAGAGAGAAGAAAAATATAAGGTAGAGGGACGGAGAAAGACTGCCAATGACAATGAAAGCCAACAAATGATTAACACAAACCAAGGATTAAAAACTATTATTTTCAAGCGCCGATACCCGTGTGACGTCACTACAGATGCGCCTTTCCCTTCGTCTTCACCCCAAATCATACTAAAAAGGTTTGTTTGTTTGTGTCGCACTAACTTGAGCTAAGCTGTAATATTTCAGATTATGAGATTATGGCAGATAAACCATGTAAAACGCTCACAAACGAACGCCTCAAAGCAGGAAGTGCTGCCCCGAACAAGACAAACAATGAAACCTAAAGTTATATGAGGAAAGGATAGTTTTTGAGAAGTTTCACTCCTACCACGTTTTACACGCTGCACGTGATTTTTTTTATATTATCATTATTCACCTAGGGAGAGAAATTCAATTGTTTCCTAGAAAAATAAATTGAATAATGACTATTTATCAGGTTAGTAGTAGAAAAAGAGTATTATGTATGGAGTAATTTGGTCTTGTTTCTCTCGCAAGAGGCAGCAACATCAATCAGTGCTATGTCGCTAGATAGCAGCGCCATCGACCAAGTTCGGGAATTAGCTCCATGAATATAATTTATATTCCACTAATTTGTTCGTTTTACATTATTTGTTTATATTATGGAGTAAATTATTGCATAACTGAACTGAAACTGAAGTACGAGCAGAAATAAATACTGATTAAGGCCATCCCAGACAACTTTGCATAACGCATAGCATGGCGCATAACCATACGTAATGGTCTATGCAAAACCAGACAAAACACACAAAACCTAAACCATAGGGCGTTCGACCAATCAAATTACGGCAATCTTGTCATCCATCAACATTTATTTTGTAGGTTATGAGATGAGTTGTTTTTGTTTGTTCTGTTTGTGTTTATTTGATTGCAAATTTTGATTTTTTAATGTTTTCACTGTGAATTAGGCACTTGAGGTTTCGTTAGTTTAATTGTTTTCATAGCAAAAACATAAATATTATCAAATATAATCAGGTCATGTCAAAGTCAAAAATCACATGACTTGCAGCGACGTATTTTGATTGGCCGCGCATAGCACAGCTCCTTAAGTTTTTCATTTTTATGGAAAATCTTATGCAAAAGCAATATGGCTGCTCCTATTCAGCTTGTGATTAGTTGAATTCCTTATGCGCCTATGCTATGCAATTATGCAGGTTTGTCTGAGATGGCCTTTATCAAGTTGATGTGTCTGCCTGCTCGCTTACACTAGCGTCTATGTTCGGAGCAGTAATGTGTTTCGAGTGAGTTTGATTTGACATTTATCGCATTTTCGGTTGATAAGTTTAAAGCGCACCCAGTGTATTTCTATTTTTTCTCTCAGCCTGTCAAAAAAAACAGATAGAAGTGCTTTTTTGCGCAACCTACTGAATAACGCGATATTTTGACGCATGTGTGAAGCAGGCGGAGCGTAAACGATTGCAGCCTGCTTACTGCCGCGCATGCGCATTTCACAGCCGGGCAAACAAGAACATTTCCGCCTGCGGGCTAGAATGCTGTCAATTTTACTTCGACATTTGGGTTGACAGTTTGACAGAGTGATATATTTTCACATTTCTCTGAAAATATAGATAGCATAAATGAGAATAACAAATGTTTGGAAATCTATTCGATTTTTTTGATTTTAAAAAAATTTTGAATCAAAAATTGATTTCAAAAACTATTGATATTGGGAACGATGAACGATGGTTTTATTAACAATAGATTTTAACCAATTCGTAAAAATTAGATTGGCCGAGTGGTCAATGTGATGTGCCACATTTTTAGGGTTGGTTCTTGAAGGGAGCCTGGGCTCGATCCCCTGTCGGCTTTTTTTATTTAAATGTTTCCAAAGGAGTTGCGCAAAAAGTTCTGTGTGCACCACACTCGTCGACACATCGTCTTCTTTCCGCCCTTGATACACAATGTATAGTATTTTGATTCTGATTTGGAACACTTCATTATACGAGGCTAATTGAACATCACGTCGCTCTCTTTCATTAACGTCATAGAAAATCTATCGTAAGTTTATATGCCGTTCCCTATATACAAAATATAAGCAGCGGGGAAATGTCGCAACAGTAGCCCAAAATGATAATTTAAGTCGGCAAGCGCCAATAGGTTGAATTATTGGGGTGGGCGACTTACGTCTCCCCGGGAAGTATGCAGGGCTGGGACTCTGTAAGGGATAGAGATCGTTATCCCTATCGCTATGGCACTTGCTGTCTTCGTTTCTCTTTTCGAAATCAATAGAGAGGGGACGTCAATAGAGATGGAGAAAATATCTCTATTTGTAACAGAGTCCCAGCCCAGGTGCACCTGCTGACTAGACTACGGGAGTTATATGACCAGTGTCATCCCAATTTATATATTATTTTCTGTTTTGTTCTACTTTTTTTTAGCTGTGTTGGTTGATATTGAATATTACCGTGAATTTATAGTGCATGGCATTTCATTATTCTCATTATTCCGGAAATGGATGTAGAAAGCAGTAATCATTTCCTATGAAATAGCGGACGCATGCGTCTGACGCAGGTCTGGTCTATGCAGCAATAAAAGTAAAATATGTAATCGTAGGTTTTCTTTCGTGAGTTTTCCGTTATGCATTTCCTACGTCTGACGGAGGAGTGGTTGCCTCAGAACCTCGTTTGAAGCAGTCTAGGACGCAAACGCAGCGGAGCGGAGGGTAGAGATACACTTACTAATGTTCGATTGCTCGAATGCTCCTGGCAGAGAATAATTTCCCAGGTAACCTGTTCCTGAATGACGAGTCTCAGCCCACTTCCGTTGGCCAGTTTAATCGGCCGATGAAAGAAGAGTGGGAAGTAGCCACAAAAATAATCAGTCAACGTAATTAAACTTGATAATGCTATCACATGCAGTTTAAAAAACCCGATGCCGATGAGGATGGTTGCACAGAATTTTCCAGATGGGTTATTAGAGGATATTGCTATTTTTATGAAGCACTTTTCCTGCTCGCTTGCAAGACGTTGAAGCATTGTTAAATAATAATAGTTATGGTATATTTCTAGCTCTAATTCAAAACGGACAGGAAATCATTACCTAACTCCTCATAAAAATATTCACAGCTAGCCTAGCTTGGAAAAATATTTCTGGCAGTTGGTCGAGGGTCAGGGTAGTATACATACCCAAGATGAGACGCAAAGATCCGGATTCAAATCAAATCAATTACAAATGCTTTATTGTATAAAGAGCTCAACGCCCTCATTAACAAAGCTGGAAGTAAAAATATCAAATACAAAAAAATTATGTTTATAGGTGCCAATAGATGTAAAACGATATAATTAGAACGAATGGAATAAATAATCGAACAACAGATCAAGGAAAAACACATCACAGGAGTTTGAACTTATTTACACAAAATAGAATGGACAAAAATATTGCAATTATCACTGTAAAACTCAAGGGAGTAATAGGCTTTACTCAACAATAACAGCCTTTGAACATGCTTATTGAAATGTCTAACATTCTCCAAATTTTTAAGCTCCAGAGGCAGAGATGATTAAACATTTTCACTTTCTCATATATAATGGAATTTTTTGTTGAAGCAGTAGTCGGAATGAGCGGCCTCAAATAACTATTATTGAATCTTGTTCATTCTTGTAATCTTCAATTTGATTTCAAATGTTACTCTTGCCCCATGACTGACAGAACTTGCATTTTTTAACCTATAACTCTCTTCATTACTTATTGGGACATTGTTCAAGATTACGTCTGTTACCTAAAACTCAAAATGTTTTTGCACCATACCATTATAGCCTTAATGTCATGATCAATGGTCCAAGATGTTACCATCTGTTCCTAGCTGCAATATTGATGTATAATCAGCAAATAATGTTAATGCTAATGGGGGCCAAAATCATTATTAAATATAAGAAACAGAAGTGGGCCAAGCACTGAGCCTTTAGGAACATCATGCTCGATGCTCTGAGCTGTTGACAAATTACTTAAACCCTTTACAAATTAGTCAAGCATGATTGTAGTCAGCTCAAAGTGACACCTCTAAAACCATGATAGAAATGTTCGTGTCTGTTGAAAAGTCTGGAACTACACCCTCTTTACTTGCAGTCTCCTTGCAAAATATTTGGTCATAAAATGGGCAAAGTTTCATTGAAGTTTGACGCAAGACATTACAATTTAACTAAATACGAAATGTATCAAATTGCACTCAATATTACGGTTTTGAGCAAAACTTATTTCAGGCTTCTCACCACTCAGATTTTTTCGATTAGGTCTTTTTATTTTTGCATTTATACCTTTAATTACATTACTATTCAACATATTCCACAAGTGCAAACTATGCACTTTTATTGAATAAACTGAGAGACATGCAAATGCCAGTAATTTACCGTTGAAGATATTTCCTATAAAATGTGTCCACATAAAAAAGCTTTTAAAGTTAAAGTCTAATTTCAAGTAATATCTAAATAGGTAGAGGTAGGTACTTACATAGATGGACAGTCTCTTAGGAATTCACTTTCACTTCTGGAACATGGCGATAAAGAAAGAGAGAGATAGTCAGTGCGGTCTTTAATACTAACTGATCTATATTTATCAGACTGAAAGGCAGTTGAAGTTGAAATAGCACTGTCTGACAATTTTTGAGCCAGCACTGGGGAAGGAAAACGGAATTCTTTGTAGGACCATTTGTCGTCGTTATCACTTTTTTTTCTATAGCGAGGCGTGTAACAGGTTTCCAAAAAATCTCTAGATACAAAAAATAAAATGATTGAATAAATTTCCTGAAAATTAAATGATAATGATTACGCAACAATTTGCAGTCATACTTTTATTTCGAAAAATGATGACATACAAATGTAATGCAACTACAGGGTGTCCCACCGGGAACCACATCGATCCATAAATGTGAAAAACTGTATTTTGACAGTATACTAATTTCAACGGGGGCAACTCGGCTAAAATATGTTCAAGATGGTGGCACTTCCGGTTATACCGGAAGTAGACGTCAGCTTGCTTATTTTAAATGAGACACCCTGTATATGTTTACATATTTGGATTCTACGTAAAATTCTAAGCAGATTTCATGTGATAGAGGTAAAATCAGCACTAAAGACTACGGTGACGAAATAAAAAGCTGCGCGAAGCGGGTCGGATCTCTCTCCCTCGTCTATCTCTCGCTGTCTGCCGTGACCTCGGCCGTGAGCTGAAACCAGCAGCGGGGTATCTTTTTAGACAAAACTTGGATACAAAATAAACTAAATAAATATGCCTGCTGGCCGTACGACAATGAACCACGTGCTTGGCGTTCGGCAGCAGCACCGATCGATACGATACTTCGGTGAGTCTTCAAAATTGGGTTTGTGCGCAAATGACGACACCGTACTCTTTAGTCTTGACGCGGACTCTACACCCTTTACCTAAGTTCAACTGTTTTGGAAATATTGACAGTCATAAATTGACTTTTTGCAACTTTGACGGGCTGTAAAACCTAAACGGTTAGTTTTAGAGTAAAACCGACTTCACATTCCTGTCTTAAGTTTTCATAAACTTTCATTTGACACCAACTTTGAATTTAAAAGTAGATTAAATTTAATTGGAATTTTTAATCATCGATGAAAATCTAAAATAGGAATGTAAAATCGATTTTCCTCTAAAACTAACCATTTAGGTTTTACAGCCTGTCAAAGTTGCAAAAAGTCAATTTTCGACTGTCAATATTTCCAAAACAGTTGAACTAAGGTATAGGGTAATCACATGAAATCTGCTCAGAATCTTACGTAGAATCCAAATATGCAATTATATACAGGGTGTCTCATTTAAAATAAGCGGTATAACCGGAAGTGCCTGTCAAATTTTCAAAAATTTTCTGCATACAGTTTTTTACAAATTGATCGATGTGGTTCCCGGTGGGACACCCTGTGTAAGTAAATCTAGAACATTTTATCCTAATTTAGAGGTATTTTGAAATATTTTAATTTTATTTCCGAGTCATTATATTGGATGAATTGATGATTCGCAAGCTTCAAGGCACTTCGCGAATTTTGTTAAAAATATTGCTCGGACACACACCGATTTAGTATTAAAGATAAATACTAACATTTTGCCTATATTATGTCTACCTACTGCAACCTTACAACAGTTGCAAGTGCCACCTCCTCCTCCCCCCCTCTCGGAGTTACAAACGTTCCATGTGGGTATCCTGTTTTTGTATTTTTCCAAAATCAGAATGAAGGTATTTCCAATTATTTATTTTGGTTTCAATGCATATTTTTTACCAATTTTCCGATTTTTTTTTGAGTTGTTGCACAAAATACACAGATAAAATAAAAATATGTACTTTTTTTAATTTCTTACAACTTTTTTTTCTATGAACTATAGGTACCTAGCCTTTCATATAATTCAAAATCAGTCAAGAATCGCCCATGCATTTCGTCTGGCATTATATTCTATTCTATTTTTGTCATAAAGCTTTTTAAATGAATCTTTTGGCAAAATGCTGAATGCACATCCAAAACTAGCCCAAATTTCTGTTCGCTTAGGTTGGTCTATCGCGCTATTCACTAAGTCAGACAATATAAGCAAACTGTTACTCTTTCTGTAGATATATCTGCCACAAATAAAAATAAATTCTCTAACTGAAGTCTGAGCTCCATTTTTCATCAGAGATCTGAAATTGAAAATCAACATAACTAAAAACATTATAGAAAATAGTGAGTCCATATCATCTATAACTTTAACTGCAAACCATGGATCCATCCAAAATTGTGCTGAGCTTTATTAATTCTATGAAGAATTTAGTAACATTTAGCTAAAATTATAATTCTTTACTCTCAGCGTTATCGGTAACTAACTAACTAATTGGTAAACGATAAAAGATTAATTCCATTTTGGATTGTTGAAAAAAATTCTAGCGCCAGTCCAGTAAGGGGTTCACAGTTGGTTGTGGCGGATAGGGAACGGCCTGTAGATATGAAAATTAGCTGCGAATATATTGAATTAGCAGTCCTCGACCACACAGCTACAGCAATAACGGGACGTGGGAAGTGGCTCTTGGGAAAAGTTCGATCAACGCCACAGACATTGAATAAACATGCCTTTGAGTCACCAAAAAATATTGTTGCAACCAGTTCTCCTCAAGAAATGAAAGGAAAGTAGACTCAGCGCATGGAAAGCAACGGAAATCAAAACTACCCTGTATTTTATTAATTCTGGAATCAACATGACTAAGAAAAAAAAAACTCAAGGACTTTAGTTCCCGTCAGATTTTCACTGGTCAAGAGCTGTGAAGAATCGCCATAACCATTGCTACGCGGAGTGTCAGAACACCGCATAATGTTACTAATTTCGTATATACATATACATTTTGAGGAAACTTCTCAAGAATGACTTTAACATATCATTTATGAGGAACTTCAACGAAAAATTAGGAATAGTTCTTTATCAGGGGCCAAATAACAAGGTATTTAATCAGTTTCAGGTTGACTGCCTTTTCCATTATTTTCGAAAGTACGATTCTAAGCAAGATGGGACGATAATTGCTAGGAAGAGTTTTCTTGCCTTTTCTCGGGATGGGCTGCATTCTGGCGCATTTCCAGATCGGAAAAATACATATTAAGCAACTTCTTGAGGAAACTTCTGAAGAATGACGTTATCATTCATGAGGGACTACAACGAAAAATTAGGAATAGTTCTGTATCTGTGGCCAAATAACAATAAATACACAAGACATAATGCGAAGCTGGAAAGACTATATAAAATAGCTATTTCACAACATTCAAGATGCTTTTATTTGTAACTAGATAAGCGCTGTTTTCCAGGTACCTACAAACGAAAGGTGTTGATGCATATGTTTGGGTTCATATATTATCAAAAGGCTTTTGACAGTCCAACACCATAAATTATTCCAAATTATGAAACCACAATTATAGCAAATTCGTTGAAATAAGACGGCTCTCATAAGGCTATCCAGAGAAAAGTAGAAAATGATTATCAAAATTTAACGTGACAGGGATTTGTTTCGTCCCGCTGATGTACGGTGGGATTCACTGATAGTCCTGAAGCTTTACAATGAATAATGAACTGTTGTTGCTACTAGCAGAAAATACCTACGGTTTGGAACTTAATGCAAGTGAAACTAGTTCATGGTCATCAGTAAAATTATAGTTCCAAGCATGCGAATCACCTTAAACAATTAACATTTTCAAAGGGTAACAAAATCTAAAAATGTAAGTCTCTGAAAAAATCTCGACGGCCAGTGTCCTGATGGCATCACTTAAAAGAAATCTTGGCCCGCATCGAAAAATCTAAAGCATCCTTTATTAAAACGAGCAAACCGTGAACACGCGAATAACACTTTTGCGCTGCTACGTCTTATCTGTTCTACTTGACGGTTGTAGATCACAAACAGTTCCAGAAGAAACAACTGAATTCTATACCAAAAAATGCTACATTGAAATTGTACCAGAATATCTGCACAAGAGTTAGGGAATTGATTTCCTACTTTAGAATGCTTGAGTATCTGGGGCACATTAAGCGCAACGAACATCAGTATGGTCTACTCGGTCTACTACAGCGCATAATGCATGGCAAAGTACTCGAAAATATCTTAATATCTTGGTTAAAAAATGTCTTCTTGATTCTCAACTACTGCCATTGAACTTTCCGCGCAGCATTAAATGAAGTTGATGGATGACAGTCATGAACAGTCCCAGAACAGATAGGCACTTGAAGAAGCAAGGAAAGGTTACTACACCAGCAATTCGAAGTTTTCAGAAGCGAGAATCATGTTGTAACGAAATTACACTGCTAGGGGAGAGTTTGGCGCTATTTCACGACCAGAGCGCATTAAGTGAGTGAATCAGTTTGAATAAGAAAAATGTTATATAAAGCGATAAGTGATCAGTGAATTACTTCAATAAAATTAATCATTAGGTATTAGTAAAGAGAGTTTCTAGTGGATCCGCGGAAACTGTGACAATTTGGTGTACGAAATGAGATATTAGCAAGAAAATTGGTTCACTCATTTGAGCTGAATGGAGTGAAATAATTGGCGTGGGCTAGGGGATTAGTTTGAGATAATTAGGAGGATTATAAGCTTGAGGATTGGTGCATTAGATTATGCTAGCTAATTAGAGGGGTTATTAGCAAGATAAATAGCAGATTGATTTGAGCCGATCGGAGCATTCAGTGAACTTTTGTTGAATCGATAAAGGGACGCTGTTACTGGTTTTTGGTTTTCACATCAAAAATAAGTTTATAGAGTAATTCTTTCATTCCGTCATGTTCCATTTGAAAATTAGACACGGTACGAGAATGTTATTTTCGCCACCGGAATTAATATTTAAAAAATTAAGTTTCAAGAGAGATACAGCATTTTATGGTAAATACGACGACAGCGAACCGTCGAAATGGAACAAGTTATTGGAATGTTTGTGGACTTCAGAAAAATATCGAAGACAAGATTCAAGTCTTTCAGTCTTTTTACAGCAACATTAAGTTCGGAGGAAAGGAGAAAAAGCCCCAAAAAAAAAACAACAGGACCAGCTTTCACAATAACAAGAAGATCGAGATTAAAAGAGAAACAAGAAGAGGAAGCCTGAAGACAAAAACAAAAACAAAAAAGACGAAGTCCGGAGACCAGATAAACAGGACCAGCTTTAGCGCGAATGGATTCAAATTTCAATACTTAATCTATAAAAAACAAACTGGGCTCGGAGAAAAATTTGAAAATTGGAATATTTTGAGATCAGGTAATGTATTAGCTTCGCCTGCAACCTGTATCAAAGTGAAATCACTACCAAACGACGGTCAGCCATCGTGAGCGATATACCAGGCGTCAGTTCGAGACTGCGCTGTGATGGCTTATGTTTGGATCTCTCATGACATCGAAATACGCTTGATTGTAACATTTCGCAGCTATGCCTTAGAACTATCAGAGATTCTTCTGCCAGCCTGTGGAAAGTTTAAGGCCCAGTTGTACAATCTCAGTTCAAAACAAAGTTCAACTAAACTCGACTGGTACTTGAGCTTTCCCATTTAAAATACATTGCTGTCAGCTATTTATCAAATTCTATCATTTTTGACAGCAATGCATTCCAAATGGGGAAGTTCAAGTACCAGTCGAGTTCAGCTGAACTCGGTTTTGAAACCGATATCCGCCGTCTGGTTGATTTGGGCTACCCAATGCAGCAGTACGAATGTGAGAACTAGCAGCTGATAATTTCATCAAGGAACTTAGAGGTATTCGAATGTACATAGAATCCTGCTCATAACCAAATCATCAAGTAGCAGCATAGCTCTAATCAAACCCATAGAAATCGGAGCGGCTAATTAGATATACAAACCAAATATCAGAGCTGTGTCAATCCAAAAAGAAATAGTCAATAGGAGAAATTAAAGACACAATGGAGGAACTTCTGGAAGAAATACGTTTGTTAACAGAATCAATCAAGGGATCTTGGAAAGGGGGACCGAATTTTACCACTGCGAAAAAAAAGGAAATTTTAAACATGGATGTAGATGATAGCTGAGATCTCGCTCTCCATCTGACTCTCAGCCTTCGATAGGGAAGTTGCAATCTTACGATTCTCAAATCGAACATCGTTATGGTAAACTGCATAGCAACGCCAAATCAATACAAGCACTACCTCAGAATTAATCAGCGAGATGAAAGAGTTCCTATAAGATGCATTCGATTTAAAACGAAACAAGGACGACGAGTTTTCAATAGATTAGAATTGATTAATTAGAAGATGGTGACAGGAAGCCGTTTTCGACCCTAAAGAAAATCACCGGAAATAATACACAACATCAAAAACCGGGAACAAGAAGATTGGTGGGATATGACTCCTGATCCAGAAGGTCCTTCAAACAGCCGCTCTATAGATTCCCACGAAAAGCAATACCTGCTACAAGTGCGTACATCGTGCGAGAATGCGCAGACAAGGAGTCTGGCAGCATGGCCGTACCTTAATAAGAAGAGATGGCTATTCTTCTAGTTCCCGTGCCCTCAGAACAGGAACAGGAAGAAGAAGCATGCGTGATCTGGATGGACGGAAGGGAAAGGCATCACAGTGGGGATTCATTTGACAGGTAGAAATTTAATAAGCATGTGGATAGAATGGATAGATGGGCTAATAAAGAAGATTACGAGTATGACAAAGAAGATAAATCTTGAGGATATTATTTCCAAAGACATGGTTCTGAGTTCACGATGAAAGGCATCAGTACTGCTAGTAGTAGGGGGATGAAGAACAATAGATGAAGTCATTATGGATCTGAGTGTAGGTATAGACGGAGAAGAGGGCGTGGCGCACTTTGACAGAGATTTCTCGAATTAATGTTTTTGTAAGTGAAGCACGTAGTTTGTAAGTCAGTTTAAATAAGAGAATTATAGCACTTAAAAATTTAAGTAGAAGCGATTAGGAATCAGAGATCAGAGAAATTAGTAAATTTTCTTAACTCAATTAGTTCAATAATAGTACATTATATACCTAGGTAGAGAAGTTGGTCATTATATACCGAGCGCTTTTTTAATGCGTAAGGTATAATGACTTTCTCTATACCGAGGAATATATGGAATTTTTTTTACTACTGCTAGTAGAAAATAAAAAATAGGTTTGAAATCTGCGCTCAACTTATTTTTTTCTTGTCGGAAGTGCTGCCCTCTATCAACAGCTTATGGTAATTTCCTATAATGTACATACAAGAACCTGCTTTTTTTAAAAATTGACAGTTTGAAATTGAAATTAAACCAATAGAAACCTGTTACGTTATGACAATATTCTTGCGTCATGACGTCATTTTCATTATTGACCTAGGTATTTTTTCATTATTTTCATTATTAACCTGCTAGGGAGAGAAATTTAATTTTTTCCCAGAAAAATAGATTGAATAATGACTACTTTTTAGGTTAGTAGTGAAAAAAATTTGTTATTATTAGTAAAGAGAAGAGTTTTTAGAGGCCCCGCGAAAACCATGACGGACATGATTTTTGTCTCTGATAACTGGAAAACTGGTGCGCCAGAAATATTCCTCTGTCTTTAGTTAATTACTAATTCCAGATGTACACTCGAAAATGATTAGAAAAATGTTCCGACTGGCAGCTTGTGGAACGTTAGGCATGACAGCCTAAAGGCTCTATTCGGCAGAAGCATCCTCTCACACCAATTTCTAGCTTTCAGAGATCGAAATCAAATTCAAGAGTAGGAAAGAGAGCATATCACGAATTTCGCCTCTTTCAATAGAGGCGTGGGTGCCAGAAGTGTCTCTATACTTACTAATATCTAGTTTTCAAATTTAAGACGTCTCAATTTCAGCAAGATACTTATAATGATATGCCTAACTCTGCTCTGTGGTGTTGAATACTAGAGGTTTTAGTGAAAGTCTGTTTTCGGTTCGTTATAGAACCAGAAAGGTTTTTTCGGCAAATTGCCATTTTTTAAATAAAATGATCCAGCATTCACTTTAAGAGCATATTTCAGAAATAAATTGTTTCTTCGCATAAGTAGTAGCTACAATAAGAATAATTTATAATTTGTGGGGCTGACTCATATGGCCTAAAGTTTATACGAAATCCAACTCATTTGGCAATCAGAGAACTCATTTTACTTGTGACAAAACAATCCACAAACAGAAATAGAATTTTATGAACATATATTGTTTTTTATGTTATCAATATGTAGGTGGGTACCTATTTATTTAGGTTCCCAAAAACAAATTCCAATACACATGTAGAAAAATATGTGTTTAGGAAATAATGTTCTTGTTCAATTTTATTAATGACATTTCCAATACACGTGTGGAAAAAGATGTGTTTAGGAAAAAATGTTCTTGTTTAATTTTATTGATGACATTGATCTACAATATCCCAGCTGATCTATTTAGCGTTAAAAAAAATTACCTATTACTGGATCTATTATTCGATGATGCTTCTTCGGCGATGTTTTGTTGCGAACTAGACTTTTTCCAGTAGCTATCAAATGAAAATGACTGTTTCTGTGAAAGTTTAGTCTTCGAAGATAAAGGATAAAGTGTGTCGAAAGATGAATAAAATTCGGAAGACCTAAGGGGCATTGGGGTCTCGCCATTATTAGTTCTTGTAAGTCTGCTGCCACTCCTGTTAGTAGTAGTTTGCAGACTTGCCAAAATCTCTGGAGCCAGAATGGTGGAAGCCTTTTTGATAAAAAATCCGAAAATTCACTCGCACTATAACCTTGTATCGCACTCTTTTCTAACAGGTAAGACTTAAGTTGTGGTACATCAGTCATAATGAAATTCAATGGAATTCGTCTGGATTTGTCACGGTGCGCGACATGAAATTTTCTTTTTCGTCCCCGGGATTATTTGGATGTTGATGTACAATGTGGAAATAAATGCCATGCGCCGAGCCAGAGGAATATGGTCGATAATCGAGAGTCCTTGGGAAGTTATCAGGAATTTGCGATAGCTACCTGATTTTCGTTTTTGTTTAGCCACATAGGTATCACCCAAGGGTCAATCACTTTTCTTGGTGTTTTGAATGTGTTGCAGTGGCGGAGCAAGATTTTTTGTTATTTTTCAGGTAGGTAGTAGTATAGTAGGTATTACGAAAATGATGTTGGTTGTTTTTTATTTTGATGTAATTGTATCGATAAATTACATATACATTGATTGCTAATATTAAACACACAGAGTGCCGCGAGCTCGCAAAAGTAGGTACCTATGCGCGTTTGGTAAAAAAAAATTGTTAAATGCGAAAATAGTGGGAAGAAACGCGTGGCGTTGTAATATTTAAGAAAAGATTTAATTCTGGAACAAATTTGAGTCGTTATGAATTTTATGCCCCCTATTTTTTTCGGTTCCCTTCTCTTGCTGCGTGCTCGCGATTTTAGCATCATCCGAAGACAGAAGAGGAGAGGAGATTTTTTTCTTGCTATTGCCTTTATAGTCTTCTTCTGAAGAGAAGCCAGATAATTTACAAAATTAGATATTCACAATAGTAGAAAGTACCTACTGTCTCTATTAGGTACACTCTTTACTTAATGCTGCTAATGCATCAAATTTGCCTCACGTCACGTGTCGCTATAATCACTGGGATTTCCCAAAATTATCTACTGGAAATGTTGCGACAATCTGGCTGCGGCCCTCACTTACCGGTATCGGGATACAGAATCCAAAAGGGGCCGCTTTTTTGAGCTATTTTTGTTATACATTATACAGGATAGCGCAAGGGAAACGCACGTTTTTCACGTAAAAGCGTTGTAAGCATAGCATAACATTTTTTCTGTTTATGTGATAATTTTGTTTTAACTACCGCTAAATGGAATAATAATAATGCACTTTTGAATAAGTGATGGAAGATAATGTCAGTCAGTCAAGTGTCGCCCTGCTTCGGGGTAGCACATCTCAAGTTGTGAAATTCAGAAAACATTGTATTTGTGGTGTTAGAATTTCCTGAGGTGAGTCCAATGAAACATCTTGGATGAAATGCTCTGTTTTTTTTTTTTTTTTCTTTCATTGGTAAAGTATCGGCTGGAGTCTCTGTGCCTTTCTCGAAACTACAAAATTTTTAAAAATATGGAAAAGTTTTACTGCTGATAAAAATTAAATTGTGGGCAATCAAACAACAACTTGATGAAATAATTATTTCTCCATTGTGGACGAGGGAATTTTGAATTTGTACGCATGCCATATTTGATCTGTGCAATGCTGGCCAGACTATGCAAACTTTGATGGATAGGTTGTCCCCTCTATCTATTGACTGAAAATTATATTTTTGTTTAGGTTGTAGTGAATAGTTTTCCTTTTCCTGATCATATTACATATACTCTTTATATAAGGTTTATGAGATAATTGAGTCAACCGGCTTAACAATAAATTCCTAGAAATGTAAATTTTGAAAACCAAATTTGGCTTTCCTTGATTCATGCATCATTATTATTCATCATCATAATCATAGGCAGTCACTCGCTAACGAGTAATAAGAATCTTGGCAGCATTATTATCTATGGGTTCTTTGATGGCTAAATAAGTCTATTCTGGACCCACAATTTCTCCCACATTGATTGCACACCCAATCAGCGGTAGCCGGTGGCTGTTGTAAAGCAACTTTAATCGGACGTTCTCGTTTATGTCTATGATGACATTTGTCCTCCGAATCCATTCATTTTCATGTTGGCCTAGAGGACATCTTTGTGTCGTTTGAATTGCCCTACCTCCTATGCTATGTTGGCTATTTTTTAGTTGGGAATACATTATTTGCTTAGACCAGACTGAGTCTGGCCTGCGGACGGCAAGACCAGCCAAGCATAGCTGACGTTGGATGAGTAGTGCCTCAATGCTAGCGGAATTTAGTTTATTGAAGGATACTCTGTTGTTTGTTCGAAGATCCTGCCAGTTTATTTTTAGTATTCTTCTCAAGCAGCGCTGGTGATATTTCTCTAAACAACTTAGGTAGTAGGCTGTCCAGGGTTCACATCTGCAGAGAAGTGTTGGTATTATATTACGTTTATTAGCAACAATCTGCTACAATACAATACAACAACAGATAGCAATATTCAATTTACCAACACTAACTGTAGTTTTCTTTCACATGTCCTCAAACTCTCGGATCTGATTTATTGTACATGCTGAATACTTTATATAAGGCTGAATATATTTTTGAGTTGTTCACTAATTATTGTTGTTTTATAGAATCCATTTATTTTTTTTAAATTGTTCAAGTTTTTTAATTCTGTTATTTGTTTCATTGAACCTATTGAAGACAAATTCACATTTGTTATTTTCATTTTTAATACTGTCGCGGCTTTGGGTTGCCTGCTGACAAAAATCTTGGGTTCGTTGTTCGTTTCGTTTATTCCAAAAATCAAAGTCCAATTAACACAGCAATAATTTATTCCACTTAACAAAACACTCTGACACTAATTACTTTATTAACAAACTCAACAATTAAACTCTTTACAATCACTATTTAAATCGTATCACAGTCGAACTGAAACTAAACTTACAAACCAATGCCGGCCTTCTTATATATCCCTAAATCTATTCCTGTGAAATCTAGAATACACACGATAATCTAATTTTCCAGATTAAAGTAGAATAATTCGCTAGATTCTAGTATTTCCGCGATCGATTCTTGACAGCCTGGCGGACGTTTAGCTTATTGTGACAATACTTATTAATTCAACTGAGGGGCCTCTGCAATTTATTTGTACCGGGGCCCCGTCCAACCTAGCTACGCCACTGCATAAATTACAAGGTCTCTAGCCTGAAAGAAACTCTTGTACAACCATCTACTCTCAATACAATCCGCATAGTTTCATTTTGCAGTATCTCCAGCCTATATTTTTCTCTTTTATTAACAAATAACACTAGGACAGTACCTACTCAAAAAGTGGATGAATTAAATATTGTTTTATACAGTAATATGTGAATTCGGTGATAACGAGTAGCAAATTCTTCTGAAAACCCCATTTTTTTTTGTTGACCTTTTCTATTACATATATAGTCACCATGACTTTTAAAACTTAACCATATATCAATTATAAATACTATAGGTATAGGTACCTACCTAAATATTTAAATTTATATGAATATATTCCAACTCCTGACCAAATCACTTTAATTTAGCAACATTTTTGATTCTACTTATTATTGAGTATCATAACATTAGTGTTTTTGACATTGACAAACCATATTCTTCCCCCAAACCACTCTTTAACGTTCTTTAATTCTCGACACATTTTACTAACTGCAACATTCACATTTTTATCGTTAACAGACATACATATATCATGAGCAAACAAATTCACTACAGGTACTCTTACAAAAACATTCATCTATATCATTGCATTGATACAGATCAAGAACAATATTGCTCCCCACACTCTACGGGGAGGCACTCCAATTTGATTACCTTTATTTCAGAAAAAATTCCATTCACTTTTGTCACCTCATATCTTCCTAACAGGTAGCTTTCAAACCATTTGTAGGCGCTATAACAAATCCCATATTTTGCCAGCTTCTGCAATAAAATTTATCTATCTACACCTTCAAAAGCTCGTTTAAAATCAAGAAATACAGTCACCACATTACTATCATTGTCTTTATGTTCCTTTCACTTTGAAATCACTAGTTGTAAGGTAAGGAAGTCTTGCACGAATGTTTTTCCCTAAATCCACTCTCCATGTTAATTGGCCTAAATTCTTCCAATGTTCAGGTCACCAATCACATGATGTGATCACATATACTTACATGTTTAGTCCTGATTGAAATGCCTTCAAGAAATTCATCCATAATTGCGAAAAAGTCTGCTGGTCTAAAATTTGGAGATATATACAATCTGACAAAGATGTTCTGGTCAATTTCAAACCAACAAAGCCACATAACCCCATCAATGCATAAAGAAGTCCCGTCCCGATGTTAGAAAAATATTTATTATGAGCAAAACAAACAACTGAGCCAGTATACCTGGGACTTGAATCACATCTAATGCAAAAATAATCAGTAATATCTATCTCGTGTGTAATTACATACTTTGCTTCCAATATGTACTTTTTGACTTCATCGAACTTATTAAAAAGACTCTGTACATTCCGACATTCTATTTCTAATTGCTAATTTTCTGAGAGATTATTACATATTATGTAGTTAGTGTTACTCCAACGCAACTCTTCTACTTTCAGCAAAAACTTACATAAACGATTCCAGACAGCATGCTCGACATTTTACTTTAATTTATATATTTTTTTTTTTCCTTGACATTCATTTTGATCATGTTCACAGTACATTAGTACATCTTGGACGAGCTCTTTTTCCAGTAGAATCCTTTGTCGTCACCGTGATATGGTCCATTAATACTCATAAAATTTCATTATTTCAATAAACTCGTACATCTCAGACATAATCCCGGTCAGTTTTAAAAATAGTTCAAAAGTGTTCAGTGTTAACCTCGGTTAATATACTGAACATTTAATTACGGTTTTCAGGAGATATTCAATATATTGAAAAAGAAATCTTTCGGCTGGTTATCAATTTTTTTTAGCTGACTAAGTTCTGACTTTAGAAGATTTTCAGGTAGGATAGGGATTTTTGTATGCCGAAAATTTTAATCCTTGGATTTGTCTTCTCTAAATGTGAAACTTCATAATCTGCCAGCAGGAAGAGGCGGCGAGAAATGACTATGCTCACCTCTCCACTCGCACCTCCAGTCGTCTTCTTGGCAATTCATCTTACAGCAGGGGTACTGTGCAATTGACAGGTGGGCTACCATCTAAGAAGACCCCTCAAAAATTGTGAATTATTGTGGAGCAGTGAGGAGTCAGCATTTACAAACCCTAGAAGTCGAAGTATAATAATTCATCTTATGCTCGTTTCGGTAGCTCTATCTTTCAATCACTCCAAAACTGGCAGGTATCAGACACTACTGGTTACGATGTTCGATCATCACCGGCTCACAATAATTAAGCTTAACCTAACCAAGGCAACCGGAAAATTATTTAGAGACCCCCGAACAAGTGATACCGATTAGGTTCTTGGATCAGCTTCAGGTGAACCTATAGGACATGGAAGAGGAACATGATTTCGCCAGTGACAACTACAAACTGGAAGGCCGTATTTTTGGCTGACCGACTGCCCCAATGAGAAGCTTTTGAATCATCACGTCCTCTGAAGATATCACACAAAATGGAGGACCCAAGAGCTGAGTGACGTCAAGAGAAATGCTAGAATTCTGGAAACAACGCGCAGTTGTATCAAGGCCACAACTAACGATGCGGTTATCGTTATCCAGCATCAAATCCACTCGCTTGTTTGCGGTTCAATATCCTCTGAACAAAGTGCTTTATACATACAGGTAGGGTGACAATTTGAAAAGTAGCAATCCGGAATATCTCTTAGACCAAAAATACTATCAAGAAGATCTCAAATACGTATCGGAGGATTGAAGGGGGAACCATGAGGCACTTTGTGATTCACCCCGCCTCATCACTTAGGGGCTAGCTACCCGAACTTATTTTTTTTTAATACGAACCTACTTTGTGTTGCACATCGTGGGATAGCTCCTCCTATAGCAAAATCTGAAATCGCACTACTTTTCAAATTGTTAGCCTGTATAGGGATTCTGGTAAGGCATTGTTCGATACCTAACAATGTTCCTACTGCGACTCTTATTATTGAGAGACTGTGAGATCCTTGCCTCCAGGTTATTTAGGGCTAGTTCTATCGATTTTCATTCTGGTAAGCATATACCTACCTGTTGAAGGCAGTAGTGATGATGTAATGCAACTCTTCCAGACTTTTCAACAAAAACGGAGATCTCTATTATGGTTTTTGAGCAGAGTACGTACAATCATACTTGACTAATTTGCGTACAAACTGCCAGCCAAATCATCTATATTAGTTGTATTCCTTTCAAGAGCTTGAAACGCTAGAGCTACTCGCTCTGGTGTTAGTCGACCCCACTGAGTCGACCCCGATTTGAAAGGAACAGATGTGCTGACTTTCATGCATTCAAATGGTTTGAGTCGGGCTTGAGCACTCAGGTGCAACAAACACTTTTCGAAAGGAATACAACCTAATTATGAGGTCTGGCCCTCAGATTTTCAAAAAGATCACCAATGAGAACTACATGTAAAGATGGGACTAGACTACCACCTGTCAACTAGCTAGGAAGCTGCTCCGCTACCCTAATGAAGTTGCAGCAAAGACGTATCTATCGCCAGATACGCGATGGATTAGGAAAAATCTACGGGGTTTTTGAACGGCGACTGTCAACTAAAATTTCCATTCGAAGGAATTGAGCGAATTGCCTCTGTGCAGAGGTTGTGAACAGGAGAACAAAACAATGAAGTATCTGCTCTGCTATTGTGAAGCTGTGTCGGACCTAGGCTAGGCGTTTCTGAGGGAAGTGACCTCAGGCTACATCTCCGCTTTTTTCAAGGCTTTAGACTGGAAGATGACCTAAATGGATTGACTGGAGCTGGAAGGATGCACACGGGGGACACACTAGGTGGCATGACCCGTTGAGGTCGTCCTTCACCACATCCAGTCTCTTCCGTATGAATATGTTATAGACTTGTTCTATAATAAATGATAATATACTATGTTTTGTGAATGTAGATAAAGTTTGCTGACTGGCATGGACTACTAGGACTGATCAATCTCGCAGCAGGCAGTCATTTCATGGAAAAAGACTGTTCATTCCTCTTAATACTGATGTGGTCGTTAGGGGAAATTGGATAAAACGTAATCAAAAATACAGAATATTGTTTTCCCCTGATTTATTTACAACAAAAAAGTTAAATGACATGACGATGAAACAATTACAACAAGGGCTTTACAAAATAACTATATACATTTAAAAAAGCAGTTTTGAAAGCTTAAATAAGTGTTCATGCATACCTAATAAAAAACAAAAAATATATAAAATGTATATAAATAAAAATAAAAAGAGGTTTTTGTCCCAAATATAAAACCATAAATATTACTACTTACTACCACCACCTTCAAATATTCTCTCATTGAAGATGGTTTTCTTAAAATTCTTATCTTAGTTTTTAATGATTTCTATACAATTCACAAATTAGGGTTTTAGAATATACAATATATTTAGTACATATTTATTGTTGAATTCAATTTTCTGATGATTTTATTATCATTAATATGTAATAATTTGATGTACAAACTGTATATGAAATAAAAAGTATTGAATCCCATACACACACTTGAAAAAGGACACAATAAGATTACACCACCAGTAAAAAGAGTGCAAGCTCTTCAAAGGAGGCTTAAGAAATCCGCAAAAAAAGGCTAGCTGCTAATTAATAAGGTCGCCAGAATTTGTTTCCAGTTGCGTGGGTATTGTAGTATTTTTTGTTCACAATAAAATTTAGCAGAGAAAGATTGATCTCTATAACTCCCACTTGTATACTTTTAATCAGAGTGACATTTTTTGTTTGTAAGAAACCGTCTGTCTACCTTAAATGTGAAAAGAAAATGGAATTGATAGCTTTTACTCGACATATAGTATATTTGGCACTCGACCCAATATAAGTGCAAGTTAGTGTTTCCAATAATTTCTTGAACATTATTGGACAGAGTGACGCGGAAAGTTTTTTCGCCAATGGCGCAAGCCTGCACCGTTACTCCAAATTCTGCCACAAAAACCTGACAGCCTCCTCATTTTGAAATGTTACAAGCTACCACTGAGTGAAACTTATCATGAGATATGAATACGCCTCAATAACCGTAAACACTCAACATTAATAACAAGCACTGAACAGTTCCCTCTCCTTGTGAAAAGTTTACCCAGCCAATAGACCCTTAAAACCATTTTGTTAATTTTTTGCTCAATTGTTTTACAACCCACTTTATGATCCAAAAAAAAAACTAATTTCCATTCAGAAACATGCACCAAATTTATATAGGTTTTTGATTGAAATTTTACAAATTGACATCTAAACAATATTATTTGAAATAAGAACCTATTAAGAAGATGTAAACGTATTATGTAGATTGCCCGCAATGTGTCCCTTTCTTCTACGATACTGAACTTTTCACTAACTCAGGAGAATTATCAAATTTGGCACTAATATTGTTATTTATTGCGAATAATTTCTTGGTAAAAAGTTACGTGACCACGCAGCGCGGCGTCCCTCTAAATAAGTCAAGACAGTATAATGTGCAGAACTGGAAAAAAAGCTGGACGGGGAGTTCAAGAAGTCACAACCAACCTATCTAGTAATTGTTTTGTTGTTGGTTTTATCATAATGTGGCACAGCTGCCTTTTTAAAGCTTCATTCTGTGGCTGCGACACATTCCATTCCCTCTTTTCCTGAATTATTGACCTGATGGCGGTACCAGATAACTTTAGCTGTCGCGTCGTTTAGATCTAACCAACATTTATATTATTTTGTTTACCTTCCACTTGTTTTTTTGTTTTTTTTTCTCAATTGTTTGAAATATTTGTGAATTTTGTTGGTTATTAATATTATGAATGATGGACAATGGCTTTTACTAGCATAAAATAAGTATGCACAAAACAACACAACAAAACTCCAAAATAGTCAGTCACAACACAGCCTTTTTGGAAACGCTGATCAGCAGTTTTGTTTTTTATCTTTCATTAATAAACACGATTGAAAAAAGACAAATTACATCAGCTGGCGATCGGATTGATCAGATCAGCGTTTCCGAAAAGTCCTAAACAAACCATAAATGGCTACCAAAACCAGCGACACGCGGTGAAGTTGAAAAATTTCAACCACAGCGAGTGTCGCCGGCGACAGAAGAGTGGGGACTAGGGGAAAATTGACCTCGACGTTCTATTGGTCAAAAAGCTGTCGCCAGCAACAAAGCTCTGAGAACGAGGCTTAAGAGTCACCACATGTTATGCCTATCGTTTTGCTCATTTAAATTTTTCTTTTATCTAATTACCTAGTCTGCAGGTCCATGTTGTGTTTTTTTTTTCAACACTCAACATTTAATATTATTTGATGTTCTGTTCAGCTGATAATAACAATGTGATTGATTAGTTGTACACACATCTAAATATAAGATTGTTTCTATTGGACTAAGCATTATTGTACTGTGAAATGGCAAGTAAATATAATTCTGCCCTATTTTATCATTGTGGCACTATTATTTCGTATTTCTGCGATTGCAGAGGTGTGATTGTTGGTGCTCTTTATGTGGATGTTTGTCCTTGTCCCTATTTTTCTGTGTGGTTTAGGTGATTGACATTAAACTTGTAAGAATCTGTGAAGGATAATTCCTTATTTTGTCTTTTGTATCAGGTACTTTTATTTTTATTTTCTTTTTTTTTTCAATTAACATTATTTTTGCATGATGATGTCTTTTACTTTACTGGTACGAGTTATTATTGTTTGAAACATGCCAAGGATATAGTTCTATTTTGTTGTTGGTAATTGTGTTGTTGTTCAGTTTTCCAAGTACTGTGGATATTGACAGTGGTAGGGCATGGTTATCCCTGCTTAGGGTGCTGTATAAGTCGTTGTTTTGTATAGCATTGATTGGACATTCAAGGAATATGAAGTTCGAAATTGATCATCAGTTGTCATGTTCAAGTTTGATTTTTCAGATGGTGAAGCATTTTAACAACAATATAATTAAATGAGTAGGTATCCAAATATACTTTATCAATAATAAAATGTTTGATCCGTAGTAAGTCTTTACAATTAATTGATAATTAAATTTATGGTGAACTAAATTTATTATTGTCTGCTTCTTTATCAACACATAAAACTTGGCTGGGTTTTTTTTTCCGGAGCCGGCGCAACCATTAGGCGAACTAGGCAGCAAAAACGACACAAAATTGAGGGAAAAATGGGGCGACAGACAGCCTGTTTGCCTAGGGCACTCTTGTTTATTTTTCTGTGGAAGTTTGATTATGTGAATATTTTTATAGTCCAATATTCGCAACACCAAAATCGTAGTTTACAGAGAAATGGGGTTTTTATGTCATTATGCCAAGAAGTGAGCCAACACATAGTGGAGGTCTACAATTGATTTGTATGCACATAGGCCATAAAAAATCACTCGTGTGTCGAATATTGACGATAATAAAGAAACTGTTCCTATGTGCACACTTATTACAAAATAAAGACTAAAAACTAGAATACAAAATAAAGTAGACTAATAGTAAAAAGAAGATCCTAAACTATATTTAGGGTCATCCCAATTACCTATATAATATTATAATATATGTATATAACAAACAACATTGTCCAGATTTTTTTGGTAAAAACAAAAACAAGAAAATACACTTTTCTGCACTTATTCCCAAGTTAGGTTATGCGTAAACACAGAAAAAATGTATACATTTCAATATTACTACTCATGGAAATAGATGTTCCATCGTCAAACATTTAAAAAGAATTAAAAGTAAATTCGAAGTGAATTCAACGATTGGTATATTTACTGTAAAGTGTGTATCAGCCAAAAATTTATAAATAAATGAGGGCCTGTTTGGAAAAACGCTTGGAGCCGTCGATTTTGTTTTTTTGCAAAACATTTTTTTCAAAAAGTTTTTTTATACAGAATGTTCCAAGAGCAGCTGTGCCAGTATCTACTTTATTTTTTTAAATTGCACTTTCCGTTTATTATCTTATATCGAATGTATTCCATTCGGCTGATGCACACTGTACTATATATATATATATTGTGGGACACATAAACTTTTCACCCAGGTTCTCTCAGGTTTTAGGTGATAATGAATAATCACCTGAGTGGAAAGTTTTTCGTGCCCCACCATGTATATACATCGAAAGAAAACAAAAACTCTTGGTTAACAGGGCCAATAACATATAAAAAAAATGCATCAAGCTGATTTTGACCCTCTTATACATATATTTAAATTATTATTACTAATGTTATTACTAAATTTTAATTTAAGATACAACATTATTTCGCTTAAAAGGATTAGTTTTGTCAACTCTTTATTGACTTCTTTAGAAAGAAATATCTTGTAAATCATCTATTGAAAAAATTAACACGAATAGGCCTAAAAAGCGAAATAGTAAAGATGCAAGCTATTAATATTATTATTTACAAGGGTATGCTTGATGTTGATTTACCTGGCAGGCAATGATAAAAATTGTAAATAAATACCAGCCTGAAGAAGTCAATAATGAAAAAATAAAAAGAATCTCATGCAGGTTTTGGCCAAGTTCATGTCTCAACTTCAATCTTGATTTTTTTAAGAGGACCGGTTTGGTCCGTATCCCCTGTTCTTTTCATAGGTTTAATTTGTACAGCAGCATCTGAAACAATTTTTAATTTTAATTTTCGATAGATGTTTATTCCTGGTATGTAAAGTTGTATATTTTTATGTTTTTTTTTTTTTACAAGTATTTGTGAGAGCCAATTTATTGCTCATGCACCCAAAAATTATTGAACTTATATAGTGTATTCATATCCGAGAAGACGATGTCACAGTCAAAACGATGACTGTGTTTCACGTGATCGACGCAACAAATAGGTTCATATTAGGATGTCGATAATATTTAAAAATTTTAATCTGATAACAGAAAAACAGTTGATGTATTTGTAGTACCGAGCGATAAATATTGAAATTATTAAAATTAAAATGTATTATAGAAACAATTTATTTTCTGTTCCTTATAGTTAGTGCGGCTTGGATGACAGCCATGTCAGCGACAGCAGACATCCTGAGGTAAAAATTGATCAAGGGCAAGTAGACCTGATCAAACTGGAGGAAACTGTCTTGGACGCGCCAGGGGCAAGCAGCGAAACACTCCAGTTTAACAGAACCTCGTTCCATGCAGGAGTTCTATGGATGTCCTGCAAAAATGAGGCCACCAAAAACTGGCTGGGACAGGAGGTGAAGGGACTGGGAGAACTCTGGCAGCTCTAACTAGGACCATGGAAAAGGACATTGCACTCGTACAGGAACCATGGGTAAGGAAGGGAAAATCACAGTCTTGTCGGGAATCAATGGAGAGCTAATATACAGCGGATCCACTGAAACCCCTAGAGCTTGCATACTAGTTAAGAAAAACATAAAAACGTTACCGCTAACGGAATTCTGTTTTAGGGACCTTGTTGCGGTAAAAATTAGATTGTCAGCTGGAGGTGAGCAGAGGGAGCTAGTACTCGGATCTGCCTACCTTCCAGGAGATGATCGTCGAGAGCCACCATCCAGAGAAGTACAAAACCTGGTAATAAGTTGCAGGGCAAAAGCATCGCAACTCATAATGGGATGTAATGCAAATGCGCATCATACTATATGGGACAGCACAAAAACCAACAACAGAGATGGGTCATTACTACAATTTATTATGGCAAAAAGTTTAGACATATTGAACGTGGGAAATAAACCCACCTTTGTAACAACTGCTAGAAAGGAGGTACTCGACATCACGGTATCTACAACATTTGTTAGTGGCTTCGTGAAAAAGTGGCATGTGACTAATGAGGTGAGTTGTTCAGATCACAGACACATTAGCTTTGAAATTATAACAAGAGCTTGGTAGTAGCACCAAAACAATTCTAAAAGGTTAAGGCAAGGAGTGCAGCGTTGCCAAATTGACATCAAAGTATATTATTTTGTTTGGGTGAGATTTTCCTAACAGGTGCGGACAATGTTTATTGTTTAACGAGTGACGAAAACATCAGTTTTTAAAATATGTAGGTAATGTTTTCAAGTTACAGAAAATGATTTTTGACGAGAATTGTTTATTTTTCAATGGTCAGAAAAACTTTTTGCAGATGCTAGTTTGTTTGTGCAATCAAAGATTAGGATTTTGTTGGGATTTTCGACATTTTTATACAACAATCGTAAACAGGATTGCTTGTCCTAATAAGGCGTACGTTCACCAATTCTTGAGCAGGCAGGGTCTGCAGGTGACGTCGCCACAGCTGCTAATAGTGATGACGTCACCCGCAGACCTCGATGGAAGGATTGCGATTCAGGCTGTGCTCGTTATTTCATTTTTTCGTCGATTTTAAATGTAGAAAAGGTGATTTTAACAAGATTTTAACGTTTAAGAAGTCATTTTTTTGTGTGCTTTATCGAATAATGCATTTTACTCCAAGAGTTGAAGTACCCATGCAGCTGACCTAGCCGTTGGCAACACTTCTAGCTCAATAAGCAGTCCTACTAGGGATTGAAAACAGGATAATCTCTGCCATTTTCTGGACACTTGAAATTAAAGCCGCTTTCCAGCTGACGCTTTTGAGCACGCAATCGAGCTTTTGCGCGCGCAAATGCTTCAAGCGCGTGTTCGTGTTCCAGCCGTACTACGGTTCGAGAGCTGTTAACTTTTACGTTTCAAACACAGAACACTGTGCTGCACCGTGCTTGGAGCACACAGCTGGAAAGCGGCTTTAGATGATCCGTTTTTTTCCTACGAATGTGCGAAAAAAAAACTGTTGGCATGCACAAAGAGTAATCTTTCCGCACACCCTTGAGAAAAATTGTGTTCCTTAAGCCTAGTACTCATAACAGCGAAATTCGCTCTTTTTCGACATTGCTTCAACAATTTGACGTTTGATTCACGCATAGAACGTCAAATTGTCGAAGAAATGTCAAAAAAGAGCGAATTTCGCTGTTATGGGTACTAGACTTAACACTTGCGAGAAATGGTATTTCCCGCACTTGTTAGAAAAATAACTAATTTTTTCCGAATTTGATATGAAAAAACGAGTTTCCAGTTCCACTCCAACCACAAGGCAGTGCTTCAAAATACAAAATTTGAAGTTTCAATTTAATTCAATTTTCAATTTATTCAATCATAAGCATTATAATCAAACTATGAAAGTTTATTATATTCTGTGTCCACTCAAAAGGCCGGGATAATAATAATAATAATAAACAACTGTGGTGGTGTGGCGTGGCGCCGATTCCAGTCCAAACATGAAAATGCCAAAAATTGCAACGTCGCATATAAATTGTTTCGGGGCTACCACCAAGCTCTTGTGAAATTATAGGACACAGTGTTGAAACTGAAATTTATCGGAACCCCTGCAGAATAAACTGGGAAGCATATCAGGCACACCTGGAGAACAACTTGCGGGCTGTAAAAACGACGATAAGAAAACCCGTAAACTTGGACCTAGCAGCGGAACAACTGCAGACCGCTGTTACATCCGCCTACATGAACAACTGTCCTGCAATTATGAGTAATTCCAACATGAATGTGTCCTGGCAGACGGCAAAAAAAGTAGTAACATGGCGTAGGCTGAAATGGTCATTGACTCATTTGAGCCATATAAATCGCCAGGAACAGATGGGATTTATCCAGTATTCATAAATAAATAAATAAAAAAATTAACAAACAAACAAATAAATAAATTTAAAGTTTCGCTGACCTTGAAGCCACCTAACTTGAGTAGCTGGCCCATACCCTTTTTCGTTTTTGGCCGCGATCCTAAAGATTATTGCGGGTTTGGAGTTTGTGTCTATATGTGCAGCTTGAAGTGATTGATTTATGACAACGCACTGATTATCCGGGCCACAATAAACTCGAACAAAGGCTAATTGTGAGGGAGGGGTCATTGTAATCCCTCTGTCCTGAAAATAAGAAAATATAACTAAGTATTAACTTTTTATATTTTTTTAAAAATTATTTACTTTTCCTTTAACAGCCAAATAAACAGAATATTCAAGAATTTCTTGAGGGTTAGCACCTGGTGGTTCCCACGATAAATGTGCCCCATCATTAGCTTTTGCTATTCTTATCGCTGAAGGAGCTCCTGGAAAACCTGGTACGCATGTTTTGAACGCAGAAACCTGCAATGAAATTTGTTTAGTCTTATTCCACACAAAATAGGGGTTAATCTGCATACCTCACTCCATTCCCCTCTACCGACAGTATTAATTCCTGCAACTCTGTACTTATATGCTGTTCCTGGTTCCAGATTGATTTTTGGATAGTTCGAAAGTTCGGGAAGATCGTCAACTGTCAAAGAGTCAGTATCTGATAAAAGATGATAATTTAGCACATCGTAGGACGTGCCTTTAATAAAACCTACAGTGTACCAAGTTCCCTAATAAAATAATTATTTAATTATTACGTATTAGATATTTG
This sequence comes from Ceutorhynchus assimilis, assembly GCA_917834065.1. Taxonomy (NCBI): domain Eukaryota; kingdom Metazoa; phylum Arthropoda; class Insecta; order Coleoptera; family Curculionidae; genus Ceutorhynchus; species Ceutorhynchus assimilis. The sequence goes on along the minus strand of OU892277.1, from coordinate 15,503,668 downwards.
TGATTAATAAAATACCTTTGCAGGTTCCTGTGGTATAGCAGGACCATTAAATTCAGTCTTTTTACTGTAGCTGTCATTCGACTCTTTGGAGGCATCCAAGGCAGCTGAAGCTAAAGCAGCAAGTGGATCTTCATTGGAATCTGTCTCATTTTCCAATGAAGGAAAACGTGCTTCCATTGCTAATGCCTCTCCCGGATTTGCTTCTGCCTCTTCCGGATGTGCCTCTGCCTCTTCCAGATTTGCTTCTGCCTCTTCCATATTTGCTTCTGCCTCTTCCGGATCTGCTTCTGCCTCTTCCGGGACTGCTTCTGACTCTTCCAGACTTGCTTCTGCCTCTTGCAGACTTGCTTCTGCCTCTTGCAGACTTGCTTCTGCCTCTCTCGGACTTGCTACTGCCTCTTCCGTACTTGGGTCTGGATCAGTTTTTTCATTTATTGTGGAATTTGAGAAATCAGCTTCAACTTTCTCCATATTAGAGTAATCAGGTTCTTCTACCTTCATGAGGTCTAACAAATTATCATTATCAGTAGGCAATGACTCGCCCGCTGAGCTCTGGGTATTGGACACTGCCTCTTGATCAACTTCTACAGCTTCTTGATCATCCGCTTTTTCATCATCTTGCTTAACGTCTTCATTAGATACTTCTTTCATTTCAGCGTCTTCTTTTGCAATTTCATTATCTACTTTGTCTTGAAGCACATCCATGTCCATTTCTGGAAAATCAAATTTTTGGTGTTTATGACCATATTTATCAACAATTTATAGGGCAGTTGTATCCATAAAATAAAATACCTAAAGTTTTTTTTTATGCCTGAGAGAACCCATAAAATTTTTGAAAATAAGAAATTGAATAAAACAATAATTTGAAAAATAACTTTGGTGATTGGCTTACTTGATGATTTTTTTCAAACTACTTTTCACTTAACTTGTTTAATATATCTAATATTCCAAGATTTCCAAATACGTGCGTCGAAAGGCCCTGATGTTTATATGTTATTTTAAATGGGTACACCAGCCGTCTCTTGCACTTAAATTATAATACGTAATGTAAGCATAAAATTTGTAAAGAGTGTTGACTCTTTTGATGATTTGGTATATACTGTGATATACTGAGCAAATCGATGGAAAAGATGACAATGCCGAAAACAGCTATTAAATACTGGTTTTGTGAACCTGTTTGGTTTGTTTTTTTTTTTATATAAGGGGAATACATATTTGTTTTTTTTTTTTTTTTTGAAATATATTTAGTCAAGTATTTAGTTGAAGCTTATACTGGAATTTTTAAATGGAATAAATTCAGTATCATAAAGCCTGTTTATTTTCTGGAAAAATAAAATGGGAGGTTTTTACCCTTAAGAAAGGGGAAAATTCCATTAAAAGTCCGAAAAAATGTACCAAAGTAAAAATAAAGGGACCCGTTTTATTTTTATTTTTCTAGAAAATAGACAGGCTTTATGATACTGAATATATTCCATTTGAAAATTCCACCCAGTATAATTTGAATGGCTTATTTATGTTTGGGCAAGATTGTTATTAGTTATTGTACCTAATATCTAAAACCAAGAACGAAATTAAATCAATTAGTTTAGGACCTGATACCAGTATACCAATGCACTGTTTAAAGTTTAGAAATAAAAAAAATAATAAAAAAAAAGTTTTAGTGGACCCGGAACCCATGACAGTGTGGTATTTGTTCTGATATTTTGGCGAATGAACTAGAATTATTGAAAGTTATACAGTTTAGTCAAGTAGATGATTAAATATTTTGAACTAATAAAATATATTTGAACTTGAGAAGACTTTCTGTAGCTGAAATATCAGCATATTTTTTTTTAAAGGCGTTCAATTTTCCAACTCTCGAAACCAATTTCTAAATATTGTTCAAGATTTTCAATATGAATGCATTATCCATTAAAAAAAATATTTATTTTGAAGAGATACAACTTTCCTTATTTACTTACACAAATAAATAAAATAAGCACTTACCATCATCTCTAACTTCTGCTAGATCCTCTTTAACTTCTGCTACATCCTCTTTAACTTCTGCTAGATCATCTTTACCTTCTGCTACGTCATCTTCCTGCTTAGCAAAACCATTTAAATTTTGGGTAGAATCAGCTTCAGCAGCGGTCGCTTCTGATTTGACAACAGCATAATCCTTACTACCCCCCTTTAATCCCAATTTTCTGAACAATCTTTTTGACTTGTAACCCCCCTTAAGAGAAAGTTTTCGAATTATCCTACTACCACCCAATAATCCTCCATCTGATGCTTCTGCTTCCTCTGAGTTTTCTAGCGTGTTAATCGGTGAATTGGCGGAATCGTCTTCATACATCTCAACTGTTTCATTACCTGCATCTAGTTCGTCTGATTCGGGTACTATAAGACCCGCTTCGGCTGCTATAGCAGCTAAGGCCGCGTCTGTGGTCGCTGGTCCCTCAAATGAAGACAAAGCTACAAATAAAACAAAAACAAATTGAAACTTTTGTAACTGTGTAATGGAACATTTCTGAAAGAATAAGTAAAGTATGTCCAACGCTATCGCAGTGTTAAAACTTCAATATTGACCTCATAAAAAACTAATCCGCATATCTTCGGATATACTCATCTTGGTCATAGTGCATCAATGTAAAAAAATGTCACATCACACAGCAAATGTAAGGGATGTTTTTGCAGATCTTACTATACTTATCATCCCAGGAAACTACATTCTTGAGTGCCTGATATAAGCTAAAAAAAAATTGCACAACTATCAAAATCATGACAATGGACATACTACGATACTAGAAAGAAGGACAATATAAACTTGGACTTCTTAGGATTGGCAAAATCAAGAAAATGCACCAACCTTTTCCAATAAACTCCTGAAGAGTATAAAAGAGTTTAAACCTTTCAAGAAGACAGTAAAAAAGTTGATCATAACCAAAGCCTTCCATAGCATAAGTGAATTCCTTACATATGAACTTGGGGAAAATGATTTTAAACTGTAAATATTAAATCTCTATGAAGAACAAAGGTGCATTATGTCTGGTCAAACCATCAATTGAATTTTTAACCCTGTAAAATCCTTAATAAATAAAATTTGATATTATTGTTGTAAAAATTGTGAAATTAGTAAAAATTGTCTTTAGTTTTTAGTCCTTTATCATGTAAGCTGACCTGTGATAAAATTGTAAAATTTGAATTGAAACACTAAATATATACTTTTACTTTAACTAGTGACTGTCCAAACTATCAAAGTTGAAGTATACTTGTTTCTGACCCTCTTAAAATTAACCTATTAACTTTTTCTCTCCACTAATTTCTCAAAATAGATACTTAAAACTAAAACAACCTACACTTGTGTACAAAGAAATCGGCCCACGGCTAACACTATTTATCAAATACCTGCAAAAATATATATTGAAAGGAAATCGGAGAAAAAGGCATAAAATAAAAACTTTGACACCTTTTTTGCAGTGACCTAGACGTCTGACAATTTACATACGTTATCTGTGACCTTGAAGCTTAATACTTACTTGCGCGAAATTCGCTCCTTTTTGACATTGCTTCGACAATTTTACGTTTGATACACGCATAAAACGTCAAATTTTCGAAGCCATTAGCGAAGGCATTGAACGGGTAATGTGCAACTTTTCAGCCAGAGGTATGATCATTTTTTGAGTTTTTTTTTTTCATTTTTGTAGGGGTTTCGAGCAAAATCCTTGCAGATGGAACTTCCTGATAGTCCCCCTAACCACTTTACAAAATTTCAGCCGTAGGTATTATCGTAGTGCCTCCGCGGCCGCCAGCTCTTAGTCTATGATTAATCATCAAAACTTTAAACATCAAACACTTGAAAACAATCAATAAATACCTACAGTGCAAGTTGCAATTTCACAGACAATGATAAACAAGCCTGTTCTTGGTAAACCACAAAATAAATACCATTGAGATCTTCATACCTGTTAAAATATAGTGAAACGTGTGTCCATAAAACCAAGCCAAAAAGTGAAAAGTAGAACCTTCAAAACATAGTTCGGGGCAGTGAACGTTGCGAGGGATAGCTGGGCAGCCTGAATATTATTGGTTATACTGGGAATGGTAAGAAAAGGGTGAAAGCTCAAGGGAAAACGTTTCACCCAAAAACAAAACAGCTGCACTGAAAAAAATGCTGGTCTTGAACCAAAGTAGTCAACTCTCTTGATAAGGAATTATTAGCGACAAGAGAAAATATTTTCTTATAAAAGAATATCTATTGCATGGAGAGAAATGTTCTGAGTTCAAGTAAAATAGTTCTCTTGAAAAAATCCAAAAATTCTCTTGACTGTTCCTTTCTTCAACCAAGTTCAAATTATCTTCTCTCAAGAGCTACGGAAATTATAGATAGGGAAGCTATTCGTTCAAGAGACATTACAGTTATTCCAATTGCCTGACAATCTTGTTATTCGGAACCAAAATACAACGCGAAGGGAATTATGGGAAATAAGTGCAGCTGAACGATTGACGAAAGCGGCCTCGCCATGCCAGTACTCTTCTGAGTTTCGTTCCGTAAATAGGTCGTTTGTGCGAAAAAAAATCTAAGTCTGCCGGTCGGGATAAATATTTTATTGAAATGAAGTTGAATTGCAATAGTTCCTTAATTTTCAAAAACTATCCAATATAAGTATATCGATCTTCACCAGAAATTACAAGTTGTCTGTTTTTTATCAACTAAAAATATTAAATGTGCCTAGTTAATTGTTTGGTGATGGACACTCGATGTTATTTGCAATCGATTCTTTGTGGCCTATAGCGGAGTGGGAAGAAGAAGAAATGAGAAATAAGAAAATTATTGACTTCCTACACTTTGCCATTCAGGTACAGAATTGTCAATGGAACGAAAGTGTCCTCAAAACAATTAACAAGTTTTATTATTAATTTTTACTGCTATACAGATAACGTGTGACTTTTGTGAAGATCGGAATCCAATCCAAACAAGTAATCTTTCAACGGAGCAACATGAAGTTTGACTCAAAAGACAAATCTCTTCCGAAGAGATATTTTGGCTCTTCCCTCAAAATCTCTCTTACATGTTGGTTTTGAACCAAGAGAATAATAGCTTTGAACGAAAAGAATAAAATCTTGCCTGAATTAATTTTAGACAATCTATAGGAAGAGAGTTAATGGTTTGGATCAAGAAACAACGCTCTTGGACCTATTCAAAAGCGCGAATCTTTTGACTGAAAGTCATATTCATTTCGTTAAAGAGATCCTTTTTTTCAGTGTGTAAAACGTCAAATCCCCTGTTTTGTCAACTGTCAATCGGTTTTTCCTTTTTCATCTGTCTGGCCACTCAGCAACAGGCGCGTTCGATAACCATGCCGAGTGCGGAATTGTCGGACAGTTCAGAAGAACAACCACTTGCCTTCTACAAGTGCCACCCTAAACAAGAACTGAAATGTCTGGTGTGTATAGTCTGCTATGGGGTGTTCCACGTCAGCTGTTTCGAACGAGATTACAAGCGGGGCATTAGAAATGATCAAAGAACAGCAGGATAATCAAAAAGGACAAAACAGATATACATAACATTTAGGCCCAGTGTTCTGTGCAGAAGAACACGTCAGCTGTTCCGAACGAGATTATAAGCGGGGCATAAGAAATGATCAAAGAACATGTAATTGCAGAATAAGGTGTAAAGAACAGCAGGATAATCAAAAAAGACAAAACGATAGAAAAGGACAAAAAGATGGAAAAACACAATTTCGAGCACAAATCAAGCAGCTAAACAAAAAGCTAGATGAAGAGCGCAAAAAGAGAAATGACGTGAAAAACAGTGTAAAATCCTTAAATGACCAACTGAAAAAAGTAAAAAAGAAGCATGCGGAGTTGGAAAAAATAAACGAAGAACTGAAACAGGAAAACACTAAGATATTGACGGGGGATAAAAATGAGGATAACATTTTAAAATTAGTCCAAGAAATGAGCAGATTCAAACAGGAACTGTCGAACATGCGCGATAGCATAAAAAAATTCATAAAACTTGTTTAGGATTAGGTTCAGAGCAATTAATTTTTTATACATTTCAAAATAATATGTTAGTTGTCGGTCAAGATATTTCATGTAAAAGGCGGCAACGCTGTAATTGGGTGACTTTTCGCTTGAAAGGGCACAGCAACTAGCAACGCTGTCACTTGTCACGTCAACTTCCGTACTGTACATTATTAGTTGTATTCCTTTCACCCCTAGGAGAAGCTCCTGAACAGCTCCGGGGCGTTACGCCCTTATTCCTTACGAAAAGTGTTTGTTGCACCACACATCTATTACTTTCGGGCGACAAACACCGGAGCGAGTAGCTCGAGTGTTTTAAACTCTTGAAAAGAATACAACTATGATTGATCCAGAGATTATTGATCTGCCACGGGTTGACTGACTGGCTGTTTTGTACCATTGTGGTTAGAATAAAGGTAAATTTATACAAGTCGTCGTGTTTTATTCTACAAATGTAATTCAGCAAAAAGGACTGTGTACGGAAACAAACAAGGGGACGACGCAATCCCCAACAAAACTCTTAGAATCCAAGATAGAAGAAAAAAACTCATTCCAAATAACTACACAAGAACCTGTAGTTATTAATGAAGTAGCACAGCCTAAAAAGAAAACAATGGATCGCCTGAACCACAGGCAACAAGAGTTCCAAAACGAGCACCGATCTATCCGTCTCCATTTCACAGTTCGTCTAAATATGAACGCACCCCAAAGGACACTTATGCCCGTATGCACCATTGCACAAATTCTCTGATTAAGACTTTAGCCGTGATCACAAAATATTTTTCATATGCACCAAGCGTTTTTTTCGCCTATTGGCAATTAACTTTAAATTGCTCGATGGCCTGGAATTTAGAACAAGATAACCGCGGCTAGTAAATAAAATGAGGTTAGGTGTTTTGTTTGTTTTGGTTCCGATTTCAAATTTCATATTTACATTTTACAAACATTTTTGTAAAAAAAAAACTGGAACAAATTTGTGTGAAGTGAGCCAGGAAAAAAAATAACTGAAATCAGGAATATGGAGGTGGAGAGACATTATTTGACAATGATTAATTTGGATAATGAAATTGTGTTAGATGGGTTTCCGTTTCCAAGGCGTTGGAATGAGAGGGAAAATTATTTTGAAGCCTTGGATGATCTGATCTATAAGCCAATGTCGTAGATCATAGATCTTCTTGAAGAGGTAGAAGATGCCCTATCATTATTATAGGGTGTAGTACCTACATTCTATGCAAATTTATGACTTGATTCTTGATTCCAATAACTAGGTAATGACTATGTAATTACTGTTTATTTCAAATAAAATGCCCTACATGCCCTGGATGTTTTATTTGTTTGTTTATAAAATTAAAATTCATCGACAAAAACGCAGAATGGGTCTCGCCAACCCCACATACCGCCAACCCCACATACCGCCAACCCAAAATGGGCTTTTATTGCCTTTTATTAAAATCTATAGGAAATTTGCGACGTTATCGGTGAGTTCCTTTCAGGTGGCCCTCATTACAAAATCACAATTAACTAATTTGAGTGCAAAATCCTTTGGTGCATCGAACCGACATTTTTACCGTGATTAGCTAATAACGAAAATACGTGAAAATGGTGAATAGTATGAGGAGCTCCGGAACAGCTCCGGGCATAGAGGCTCCGGGGCGTTATGCGCTTATTCCTTCCGAAAAGTGTTTGTTGCACCTGAGTACTCAAGCCCAAAGTAGACCATAAATGCACGAAAGTCGGCGAATCTGTTCCTTTCAAATCGGGTTGACACACCGGAGCGAGTAGCTCTAGTGTTTCAAACTCTTGAAAGGAATACAGCTACATACTGGAAAGCAGCTTTATATCCTATCGGCGGTTCACTCTCGTACTCTATCCGTTCCTGCGGCCGCACCGGTGCGGCGTGATCCCGACAATCCGGAGCCGTTGATCGAAACGAGTCTGTCGGTTTAATGTACATAGTCATTAGTTACTGGAATCAAGCCATAAAATTGCATATAATACTACCACCCTATCATAAGTTAAGTTAGGGCATCTTCCACCTCTTCAGGAAGATCTACGACTATTGGTTTATAAGATCATCCATCCAAGGCTTCAAAATAATTTTCCGTCTCATTCCAACGCGTTGGAAGCCCATCTAACACAATCATTATTTATCAGTATCCAAATCCTCGTCAAATAATAGGTGGTCTATCTCCATATTCCTTATTTGATTTCTCCCTGCTCACCCCTCGCCACACACTATTTTTCCAGTAATTTTTTGGGGACAAAAATGTTTTTAAAATGTAAAAACAAAACAAAACATTCTAACCTAATTTCATTATAGCCGCGGTTATCCTAAATTCCAGGCCATCGAGCGATTTAAGTTAATTGCCGATTAGGCGAAAAAAACGCTTGGTGCATACGAAAAATATTATGTGATCACGGCTAAAGTTTAATCAGAGAATTTGTGTAATGGTGCATACCAGGCAAATGCAAAATCCTTTGGTACATCGAATCGACTTTTTTAACCGTGATTACATAATTAGCCCTGATTAGCTAATTACGAAAATACCTGAAAATGGTGCATACAGGCATTAGGGTGGGTATTAAAAAACTACTTTGAGAGTTAACTTAAAGTTAACTTCTGGAATTACATGTAATTCAAAAAGTTAACTTCAAGTTAACTGTCAAAGCAGTTTTATAATACCCGCCCTTAATCAGAGGAACCCGAAAGTTGGAAAACGCTGCGGAAATCACAGCTGCAAGAAAAACTACGTGGCTGTACCTGTCAAATGTTGGCCGTAACACAACCATAGAAAATTTAAAAAAACTGGTGAAAAATGATGAAATTTTGTTCGAAGTCATGAAAAGAAATGACTATCAAGCATCATTTAAGATTAACTAATGAGCATGTTGATAGCGTACTGAATCCCGAACTATGGCCTGAAGGGTCGAAAATTCAGTATTTCAAGTCAAGCAACAAACCAAATGGTTTCCGGAACATCCAGTTTGAAAACTTGCCATTTCGCTAATCAAAACCAGACTACAGAAGATATTAAATCCACACAAGTAAGGGTAGTTCATGTAAATGTTCAATCTATATGTAACAAACAATCAAATTTTGAAGTTTTTTTTGACAGACAACTATGACATTGTATGCATATCAGAGTATCATTTGAAATAACATAAAATGGCAGAGTTTACGATGGAGGGATATAAAGTCTGCTCACAATATACTAGAAAAAATATAGACAAAGGAGGAGTGCTAATTATCTCCAAGGAAAATATGAACTCTAAGGAAAGAATTGACTCAAGAGAGTTGTAGGTGGAATTGCATTGTGAGCTGGCAGATGTAGATTACACAGATGTCAACCTCTTGGTAATCACAGTATATAGATCTACAAATAGTGACTTTGAACATTTTATAAACTGCATGAACTTCTTATTAGATAAAATTTTACATTCGAGATGCCAAATAATCATTAATGGTGACTTTAATATTTATTTTGATGAAATTAGTGATACTAAAAGAAATAAATTTTATGATATGATTGAATCTTATAATTTTAGGGCTGTTGTTGAACAAGTGACAAGGAAAAACCGAATATTGGATAATAAACTTCTATTCTGAATTCAAAGTTGAAGTGTGGGACCCGGCATTGGGTGATCATCGAGCAGTTCTTATAGATTTGTTGTTACAAGGTAAAAAAGAAACAACTAAAACTGGATATAGGGCTTTCACGCAGAAAGGTTATTTTGATTTATTTCATGAAGTTTCTAAAATAAACTGGGATTTTATTGGTAGTGAGGATATTGACATAAATGCAAAGTTTTCAAACTTTTTATTAACAATAGCGGGTTGTATGGAAAGTTCATTTCCTCTTAAAAATAAAGCTGACTCCTGGGCTGGACCAAACAGACATGAATGGTTTACCCAGGAATTACAAATGATGAAGGAAAAAATACAGTATCTGCATGAATTAAATCAACTTATAACCAAATTGAAAAAGAAAAGAGCAAATTACAGAGAACATATAAAAAACAGATCGAAATTGCAAAAAAACAATATAATGCTAAGTACAATGAAACTTCTAATATATAAAAGCTTGTTGGAATGTTATAAACAAACACAGAGGGTCAAAAACACAAGCAAATAAAATTGAACTCAATGTCGACGCAATAAATGATATCAATGTACCTCAAGAAATACATAAAAATATTTATACACTAAATAATACTGACTCTATTGAGCTTCCATCTCCCCGTACTTTCGAGGAATTTGCATTTAAACAAGCAATGATGCCTCTGCTGAGGACTTTCGAAGGACCACCCTTTATTATAGGTCTAAGGGAACCCAAACACATTAACGAGAATTAATACTTTAATTGATTAACCATTTATTGCGGTACGAAACGAATTTTTAATTGGTAATTAGTAAAACAACAACAACGTGATGTCGTGACATGCTCTCGAATTCGTCTCTTCTTATTGGTCGCTTGCCGCTCTTCCCGCAGCTGTTCTTGCGCGTTGCCAGATCTTTTTGAGTTGCTATGTTTATTACGGCGTTGCCATATTTACCATATTTATTTTTGTTGCTATAGTTTTGTATATATAAAAGTCTGATAAAAGAAATTTGATTTGAATGTCCAAATAGATTTGAATGTCCAAACATATCGCCCCCGTTGAAAAGTTTTAAGTTTTCGAAATGAAATTTTAGCACTTGACACTTGAAATGTTTGCAACACTGCTGACAGTTAAATAGTTTATATTAGTCCTTATTCTGTTGGTAAAAGGCATATCTTCTTCAACAATCTTTTCGTAACTGCTCCGCTTGGTAGGCGAACTGACACTACCCTGGTAATGTGATCGGTACCAGGGTGAAGCTGCACCACACGTGCCATTGACCACTTGAGGGGAGGCAAGTTGTCCTCTACTAGGACAACCATCGATCCGATTTTTATTTCATCGACTGTCTCTTTTTTCCATTTGGATCGATTTTGTAGAGTGGACAGATATTCCCAAGACCATCGGTCCCAGAAGTGCTGGAATATTTGCTTTAATCGTTGGTATCGGGTCAAACGGTTAATTTTTATGTCTCTGACGTCTTCATCAGGTGGTAGTAACAGAGAGCTCCCGATGAGGAAGTGAGAAGGACAAAGGGGTTAAAAATCGTTTAAGTCATTGGACAATGGGGTGAGAGGACGAGAGTTTAGTACAGCCTCGATCTGTACTAACAATGTATACATTTCTTCATAAGTTAAATTTGCGTTTCCCAAGCCTCGCTTCAAGTGAAACTTCAGGGACTTTACTGCTGCTTCCCACAGGCCGCCCATAAGGAGATTCGTGAATAAAAAAGACACTTCTCCCCAAGCATTTTTTTTACAAGTGGTATCGTGGTAATATTTTTCCTTGGGTTGATACAACAATACATATGCTCAAACGGTTTCAATCAAAATTTCATCGGACATGATGGAACAAATAAAATGAAATAAAACAATCCAATGCTTCTATGGTCGCAGACACGCGGACTGACCGGCAGTTTTTGCCCTATCAAGAATACGAGTCGTTGCCGGGCTGAGCGTGCGGCGCCGAGCTGAGCGGTTCCGTTCCAGTGGGCGCTACTCTATTCGTTTACGAACATATCAAAATCTGCCGGCCGCGCTGGCCGTGCTGTGCCGGGCTGTGCGGGCTCAGTGGGCGCGCTCCTTAAGAGGTAGATCTCCCATCAAAAAATTACCGGGTTTAGGGTTGGCTCTAGTACATCTGACGCATGATTTAATTACTTTCTTAACTATGTTCTTACCCTTGACAGGCCAATATTTTAGTCTTATGATGGAGAGTAAGGTTTGACATCCCGCGTGAATGTTGTACAAATGCTCATCTAAAACTATCAATTCCGTGATACGACTTTTGTATGGCAAAATTACAGGGTGTTGTTGGTCATAATTTAAATGTACTGCGTGAGTCAGTCTGCCACCAACTCTTAAAACTTTGCTTTGATCGAGAAAAGGATGAAGAATTAAAATAGGACTACTACTACTTATTTGTTTACCTTTATCAAGATATGATATTTCTTGTTTAAATGCCTCATTTTGAGCGACTCTAATTAAAATCAAATTTGCCTCTTTTAACTCTGAAACACTTAAACTTTCCCCAGATTTTATTTTAATGTTCTATTCTTGAATCTTACAATGTACCCTATTATTCTTTTGAGTTTATCGAGTTTTGAATATTTGTAAAATAAATCAAATTTTTCATTTTCAGTTTCGAGTGTGGATTTTTCTACAGTATTTAAAACGAGATTAACATTTTTCATTTCCGGCAGTTTCTCTAAATCAAGTTTATAAGAATAGTCCGTGATTTTCGAGCTTAGGTAGGTGTCGTCTTTTAGAAATTGTGGCCCGTTAAACCACATACTATTGTTTAACAATTCAGTTGGATTAACCCCTCGACTTATAATATCTGCAGAGTTTTCTTTAGATCGTACGTGTCTCCATTCATTAAAATTTGAGATTTCCAAAATTTTTGAAACTCGATTGGCAACGAAAGTTTTTAGTTTTGAGGGTTCAATTTTTAGCCACGAAAGAACGATCGTTGAATCAGTGAAATAAAGTGATCTATAAATGTCGATATTTAATGTGTTTTTAATTTTTGAGACTAACTTTGCGAGAAGATAAGCTGCTGAAAGCTCAAGTCTGGGTAATGTTTCTTTTTTGAGTGGCGCAACTTTGGATTTTGCAGTTAATAACTGAACAATCTTGCTACCGTCATCGTTGTATGAAGCTAAATACACTACACACCCATAAGCCTTTTCAGAGCTGTCACTGAATCCATAAATCTCTACATGCTTACAATTTTCGGCTAAAACGTGTCTTTCAATACTAATGTCATTTAAGAGATGAATTTCCGAGATAAATTCTAACCAATTATCCTGTAAATCCTTTGGTACTTCTTGATCCCATTCTAATTTCCTGTGCCACAGTTCCTGTATTATTAGTTTCGCTTTTATTACAGTGGGCCCAATCAGCCCCAACGGATCAAAAATCTGCGCGATTGTTGACAAAATTGTACGTTTCGTAATTTTATTTTTATTTATCGTGACGTTAACGTTAAACTTTAAAAGATCAGAATTCGCGTCCCATATAATCCCTAAAGTTTTCAATTCTTTTTTATCATGAAACAGAACATAGTTTTCATCGTCCGTTACGTTTTGTTTTTCGATATAATTTAAAATATGTTTACTATTTGACGACCATTTTCTTAATTCCAACTTTGCATCGTTTAAAATTTCTGATACTTCATGATAAATATCTAAAGCTTCCGATTCCGAATCAACACTGGTGAGGAGATCATCCATGTAAAAACAGGTTTTAATAACTTTTGAAGTCCTAGGATACTTATTTTCAAATAAATCCGCTAGTTCGTGCAAGCAACGCGTAGCTTGCCATGGTGCACTCGAAGTGCCGTATGTGACAGTATTTAAATCGTAAATTTTTATTTTTTCGTCGGTACTTTCACGCCACAATATTTTCTGGTAGCTACGTTCGCTTGGATCTATCCAAATGCACCTATACATCATTTTTACGTCAGCATGATTAATGACATACTTCCGTAATCTTAACAATATAGAAAAAAGATCCGATTGAATTGTGGGTCCTACTAAGATTAAATTATTAAATGAAATTCCGTTGCTGCTCTTCGAGCTAGCGTCGAAAACTACTCGACATTTTGTAGTTACAGCACTATCTCTCAGCACGGCACTGTGAGGCATAAAATATGAATTTGTTTCCAAAGAAACGTCCGAATCAAAAAATCCACTAAAGGTCATGTGTCCTAAGGATTCGTATTCCCGCACGAATTGTAAATAATACGTTTTTAAATTGCTATCTTTGTTTAACCGTGTTTCTAAATTTTTTAGTCTTTTTACAGCACTACCTTTTGAGTCTCCTAACTTTAAATCTGTGTCGTGTTTAAATGGGTATTTGACTACAAACCTATCATCATTACTGCGCGTCGTGGTTTCTTTAAAATACTGTTCGCAATATTTTTGGTCGTTGGATAAAAAATTATTAGGTTCGAACTCTTCAAGTAGCCAGAATTTTTGTAAAGAATCGTGCAATGCTTTGTTTCAAATTTTTGAAGTATTTCATACGGTTTTTTGATATTGTTCGTGGGTGTTTAAAGGACCGACTAATACACATCCTAAAGCTGTTTCTTGTAGAATTGGAAGATTAGCACCTAACTTTATTTTGCCTGATTGCAACAAGTCATAAAAAACTTCTGATCCAAGTAATAGGTCTATTTGTTTGGGAACGTTAAACTTTTCATCTGCGAGACAAATGTCTTTGGGAACGTTAACCAATGATTTTTTGAATTCTACGATAGGGAGTTGTTCTGTTATTATTGGCAAAACTAAAAACGTTAAATTTCTTGTGAAATTTCCAAATCACGATTTTCTACATGCAAAAGTCTTACTGTTGATTTTTGTTTGAATCTGATTGATGCCTGAAAGGGGAACATTGAAACTTTCGCATTTCAATTTTAACTTATTTATCAAAGACTGGCTAATTAGATTAGATTGGCTTCCTGAGTCGAGTAAAGCATGACAATTTCCATAAGAATCTTTTATTAAAATAGTTGCGGTAGACAATAATACCTGACTTTCTGAGAAAATACTATACGTGCTTGAATTACTTTCAATTAATTGACATTTTTCGCTCCCGCCACCTATTTCCAATAATTGCTCATTATTCATTTCTGTGCTAGTTACACACATCGTAGCCGTAGGCCTGGTGGTAGATAACATTACCTATCTGCTGCCTTTCTCCGCTACCTGCATTTGCCGTCGGCTCTAGCGCTCCTGAAAACGACGCAGAAGAAGGCCCCGCGCGAGCCCTATCTTCCCCCAATGATGTAAAATTTACAGCTGAAGGCGAACGCTGGAATTGTCGTGCAGCATTGTTGTGCGTTTGTGACTGATTAGAATAATTATTATTTCTTGAATTATCATTATTTTGAGAATATTTGTTTCTAGAATAATTGCTGGAATTTAAAGCATTATTTTGGTTAGAATACGAGTTAGGAGATCGATCTACGTGTAGGCAAGTATTATGCTTGAGGTTGCATTTTTTGCACCCACTTGACATTCATTCTGATTTAATGTGGCCTGACCTGAGACAATTTCCGCAAAGTTTATGATTTCGAATTTTGTTATATTTTTCAGCAATAGACAAACTATTGAATTTCGGGCAATGATAGATAAAATGATTCTGATTGCACACGTGACAATTACTGGCTTCTCTTCCGCGGTTTTCCATTACTGGAAACGAAAATCTACGAGGATTTGACATTTCTCTATTCGTGTTTTTTAAGTGATAACCTCTATCAGAGTTCTTTTCAAAATGCGTGTTTTTATTCGAACATTGTTTTACAAAATCTTGATTTACCGCTTCAAGCGCAAAGCATTTCTTTGTTAAATAGTCTGTTAAATCTGTAAGAGTGGGTAAACTATTGCCATTTTGCTTATTTTCCCATTCCCTACGAGTCCTTTCATCTAACTTTTGCAAAATCAACGGAATCAACAAGGTGTCCCAATGAGCAACTGGCAAATTTAATTTCTCGAGCCCTACTATATGCTGATGAACAGCATCTAAAAGTTTCCTGATATGTGTGGCCGATTCTTTTATAACGTTGGGTAGATTAAACAAAATGTTATTGACGTGGTATTTTATAATAGCTATTTTATTGTCAAAACGTTTTTCCAAGAGATTCAATGCGATAGTATAATTATTGGCTGTTACGTCCAGAGCTTCAATCAATTTAAGCGCCTCATCCTTACAGCAAATTTTCAAGTACAAAAATTTATCGATATCACTCAAATCAGTTCGATTATGTATGACCGAATTAAAAATGTCGCGAAAGCTGTACCAAGTTTCATATTTTCCGTAAAAACTCGGTAAACCTAAATCAGGAAGTCTGGCGACACCAGCACCTGTACTACCAATAACATTCCCGTGTGCGTTTTGTATTGTATTATTCGCGATATTTACTTTTTGTTCATTACGTTCATTTGCAATTAATCGTTTAGCCTGCGATATTAACGAGTAAAATAATGATTCAGTATCCAATCTAAAATCCTTTTCATCATTGTCTAAAAATTCTAAGCGCGTCTGTACCTGGTCAAACTCCGAAAAATCGTCCTCAACGCTTTTAAGCCTGATTTCGAGTTGAAAAATATCAATGGGTTCGTCATTGGTTAAATAGTCTTCGAAGCGTTGAAGCCTATCACAAATTACTGATCTTGCGTGTAAAAATTCTTGAGTTTCAATTGGCATAACATCATCATTATTATTTTTCGAGTTATTTTTCTTATTTCGAGGCATTTTTAATTATTATTATTTATTTATTTTTTATGGCTTTCGATAAAATCAACTTAACAGTTCAATGTTTCGTGTTTCGAGACGAGAAAACGAGAATTTATACGTGAACGAGACCTGAAAAATACGTGAAACGAGACCTGAGAAATACGTGAAACGAGACGTGGTTTAAATTCGAGGCGAGAAATAAATGATAACGAGATTACGTGCTTAATTATTACGTGCAATACAAGATTTACGTGCAATACGAGCTTTATTTACGTGCAATGCGAGATTTACCGCAAAAAAATGGATTAAATCAACAAATAAATCATTATTAATCACACCGAGACTATACAAACTTTCAATTATGATAAGAATCATGGATAACCAACTCTTTTTCTGATTTACATAAATGACCTCATAGATAAAACAGTAAATCCACTTTATTGCTTTGCAGACGATGGCAATGTAGTCTCCTCACTCATACCACCCACAGGTCTTTCCGCACGTGAATTCCATCATCTTAGACTAACTCAAATATCGCAGATAAATAACGACCTGGAGATAATAGAGGACTGGGGTAACAAAAACCTTGTACAGTTCAACGCGCAGAAAACCCAAGCAGCTCTGTTTTCAAAAAAGACCAGCACCGGTGAGCCAAACATCATGCTATCTGGAAGTGCTGTCACATTACAGAGTCAGTTGAACATCTTGGGGGTTACTGCAGAGACCAACATGTCTTGGCACAGTCACGTGGCAGATATTGCTAAAAGGGCCTCCCAAAAGCTGGGGGTGCTATTTCGTACAAGACATCTGTACACATCAAGCCAATTGCTGACACTCTACAAAGCCCAGATTCGACCAACTATGGAGTACTGCTCACATATATGGAGTGCAGCACCCAAACATACCTTAATGCTTTTGAATACCGTGCAAAAACGAGCTATTAAGCTGATCAATGACCCCGCACTTACTCGTAACTTGGATGGTCTCGAACATCGCAGATCTGTGGGCGATTTATCTCTCTTCTACAGGCACTATCACGGAAAATGCTCTGAAGAGTTGGCACGTATGATTCCACCGAGAGTAGCACCTACCAGGCGAACCCGTCAAACAAACGGTAACCATGAATTTACTGTCAAACTAGAGGCACCAAGAACCTCATTATATCAGAATTCATATCTCTGGAGAACAGCATCGCTGTGGAATAAACTCCCTGCGACGGTTTTCCCTGCAGGTTACAACCTGAACCGTTTCAAGACCAACATACACCGACATTTCCGCGCACTTGCCGCTTCTCGATCGTGATAGGACATTTCCTTGCGAGTGCGCATATCCGTAAAAAGAAAAAAAAAAAAAAAAAAAAAAAGTAAAGGAACAAGCTCACCATTAACGGCTTCTTCAGGTTTCCACAGGTTTCCACAGGTTGCAACAATCAACAAATTCACATCCGACCGAAGTGACCAAATGATGCCTCTGCTGAGGACTTTCGAAGGACCACCCTTTATTATAGGTCAAAGGGAACCCAAACACATTAACGAGAATTAATACTTTAATTGATTAACCATTTATTGCGGTACGAAACGAATTTTTAATTGGTAATTAGTAAAACAACAACAACGTGATGTCGTGACATGCTCTCGAATTCGTCTCTTTCTTATTGGTCGCGCCGAGCGATCCTATTGGTCGCTTGCCGCTCTTCCCGCAGCTGTTGCCAGATCCTTTTGAGTTGCTATGTTTATTACGGCGTTGCCATATTTATTTTTGTTGCTATAGTTTTGTATATATAAAAGTCTGATAAAAGAAATTTGATTTGAATGTCCAAATAGATTTGAATGTCCAGACAAGCAACATATAATGATGTTAGGAAGATAATTAACAAAATGAAAAGCAAAGATTATAGAATTACCATAATTTTAATTAAAAAAATTAAAAACTTATTAATTATCCCGCTGACAAACTTAATTAACTACTCAATAACAACTTCTCTAAAAATCTCAAAAATAATCCCAATTCCTAAAAAAAGCAATGTAACTAGTCCAAATGACTTGAGACCAATCGCTATTGTCACTATTCACATAGCAGCAGAATTTTCAGCCTGCAGCGAAAAGTCTTGAGGATTGTTTTGGTCTCAAGTATCGAGAGGATGTTAAAAACACCTCCATTATTAAGAAATTGCTAACATTGCCTTCCTTATTTATATTTTATATTTGGATGTTTAATACATGTTAAAGAAAATTTGGGTGAATACAGCTTAATATCAAAAACACACAATCACCAAATAAGAACTGCTTCGAGTATCAGGTTACCCTTTACCAGGTTGGAGCACTCTAGGTATAGCAAAAACTACTATGCCCCAATGATTTATAATAAATTTCCAAAAGAAATAAGATCCCTGAAATTGAGTGAGTTTGAAACTAGAATTAATGTTTACTTGTGTCAAAACGCTTTTTATGATGTAGAAACGTTTTTAATTAAAAATAACACTGTTTCAGATTTTTGAGTATGTCTTCCTTAGGTTTTGTGTATTTTGTATCGTACATTTATGTTTTCAATTGATTTTGTATAGATTTTCATATTTGTTATTTGAATTTTATATTTGGTATTTGCTATTTGAATTCTATGATTAAATTGAGAATAATGTTCGACGACGCTATATTATGGCAAGGTTATGTAACAACTATTGTACATGTTTTGCAGCCAATAAATATCTATCTATCTATCAATTTGTTTATCGGTTGAGGAATAGTTTCAAAAAAAAAGTCAAAAACCTAGCAGTGGGCCGATTTCTATGAACGCAAGTTTATATAAACTTGATTTTTTCAACATCTTAATTCAAGAAAAAGCAGGAGCATGTCCATGTTCTAATGTCAACATCAAACTCTAAATTTTTTTCACATTTACACCTTTTCTCTTCCCAGAGATTTTTATATTTTTATCATTTTTGTCTTTGTTTCAAGTGACAGAATAACTACTAGAAAAAATGCAAAACAAAATGAATGACTGCTAACACAAATTAATCTGAAGTTGAAAAAAAAAAGACTTACCAAGAGTGGATGGAGGCTGAGTCGTGGGTGGTTTTGGTCGCATAACCATGAATTTTGACGCATCTGGAAAACGTACTAGTTTTCCGATTCCGCTCAATGAAGACGGTACAACAGTCATAGTTTTATTAGGTCCTGGTGAAGTCATTTGTACGGTTAGCTGCTTGCCCCCAATCATCACTTGCCTCTATACATATTTAAAATTTAGAATAAAAACTAATTTTCAAAAAGTTAGACTACAATTAATAATAACAAATTGGTAACAATTTCAAGACCCCAGATAAGTTTTTGATTTCTTATAGCTTCGAGAAACCATATTGTAAAGGGAAAGTGTATTAGAAATGACAGCGGTGTATTGGTAAATTTGTGCTAAAAAAAATCTTTCAACAATTAGTGAGTAAAACAAATAAAAATAACAGAGCTCTATCTGCAGTCTAAAAGAACTTTTAATTAATTTAATTTATTACCCTCAAAATTTCAAAAATTGAGTACAGTAACTAAGACTTTAACTATGTATTTATTTCCACCACAATCCCTTGTTTCAAATTGACGTTTTTTTTTTTTTAATAATCAAGTACAAAAATAGAAAAAAACCACATCAACAAACAACTTACCGTATTTTTGGAAAGCATGAGTGTTTTAGGACTTCCAGTAAGGGATTTGCCAAGTTGAACACCCTGGAAGTTATGAATTGTAGAAGCAGCGACAGGATGTGTGTTCACTGCATTTGTTTTAACTGCTGACATTACTGTTTGGGCGTTTGTGAATGTTTGCATATTTTTCAGGTTTCCTGTTGAACTGACGACCAGTACTTGTTGGTTACCAATAGATGAAACTGGCCCAGTTGTTCCTTTAGATAGAACCAATTTGCCAGTAGCTTTATTCATCTGTAGCATATTTGAAGGGATTGTTTTAATAGTAGTTAAAACTTCCGGTAACAATGTCACCTTGGGCACAATTTTTACAATGGTATTTTTATTTGGGGATTGTGTAACTTGTGCAGCAGGTTTGCTTTGGACAACATTACCACCTTTCAGTAAAGAGGCTAAAGTCATGCCAGTGCTAGTTTTAACAAGTGTCACAAGCTGTTGTGGCAAACCACCTGGTTTCTGGATAAGGTTGGTACCCTGCTTTTGGATGAGGCTGGTTCCCTTCTTTTGGATAAAGTTGGTACCAGCTTTATGGATAAGGTTGGTACCTTGTTTATGAATAAGGTTGGTACCCTGTTTGTGGATGATGTTTGTACCCTGTTTATGGATAAGGTTGGCACCCTGTTTATTGATGAGGTTGGTACCCTGCTTATGGATGAGATTGGAACCCTGTTGTACAAAGACCTGTTGACCTTGAGGTGTAGTTGTTTTTTTAATTAATGTTGGCCCTTGACCAGTAACAGCGTTATGTATTTTGATACTGGCTGGTTGAGTTTGAGCCACCGTCATTTTCTGTGTGGCTGCGGCGGCAGCGGCTAGAGCTTGAATACCAGACATTTGTGTTGCAGTAGTTTGATTTTGAGGCACGACTTTGACTGTAGAAACTTGAATTGTATTGGAAGAAACAGGTGTTGCAATAATTGTAGTGTTAACTGCTGGTTGAGCAGCTACTGCAGATTGGACAGTTACTGCTGGTGGATTAGCTACTGCTGATTGGCGAGAAACTGTTGCTTGGACAGCTATCGCTGGTTGGCGAGATACTGTTGGTTGGGTGGCAACTGCTGGTTGGACACTTACTGCTGGCCGGACAGCTACTGCTGGTTGAACACCTACAACTGATTGGTTAGCTACAGCTTGATGGGTAGCTGTAACTGTCTGCGATGCGGCAACTCTAGGAGAAGGTAGAACAACTGGTTGGAGAGCAGTGTTCTGTGGGCTTGTTACCACAAAAGGTTTTATAGGAGTACAAGGCTTTACTTGTACTTTAGCTTGAGACACAGCCGTTACTAAAGTTTTCGTTGGAGACGAACTATTAGATACATTGCTTGATAGTGATTGTGAAGTTTTTGGAGCACTAGAATAATTATGGAAATTATTCGTTAAAGCAGATTTGGTACAATTTGCTTGTGAGGGACTTGGTGTCGGTATGTCAATTTTTTGAACTTGCAAAACGTATATTTGGACTGATGTTACACCTGACCAATTAACTTCCAATGAATGAGTACCTGCTTTGATCAAAGACACTCGGCTAGGAGCAGGAGGCTTATCTACTTCAAGATACCACAAGTCTTTACAACAAACTTGATTTTTCCATGCTTTTCTATACCCATCGCGACCAGACCAGACATATAATCTAGTGTTTATACCAACAGCACAATGACCAGCCCTAGCACAAGGTTCACTGAATTCGCTTTCACTAGATATATTTACAGAATCCCAACTCATTGTCTGTAAATTAAGGCACCCCATCGTGTTTGTGCATTTCCATTCCTTCTCATTCGCGGACAACTTGTTATCACTGACAATTACTGGAACCCAACCTCCAAAGATGAACATCCGGTCATTTATCAGTGTTGATGTGTGAAGAGATCTGAAATATATTTTAAATTTGTAACTATTATTGTATAGTTAAGAAACCTAATTATTGTGAATATGGAACAAATAATTTATTATATCCAAAAAGGGTTAAGTTGACAGGCAATTGGGCATTCCAACGACATGTCACAACTATTCAAAAATGATGCGGGGGGCAGAAGTTAATTATTCCGTATATGAGAGTACAGAATTTAAGCTTTTTAAAATGCATTGTGTGGTTGTTTTGTGACTGAACTCTATTACATTCAGCTTTTGCAGTGCATTCCTCCCCAAACCAAAATGCCATAGCAAAAGAGAGTTGTAAATTAATAATAGTAATTTTTTTGAAAGAAAATGACGCATCTGATAAAATCGGTAGCTAAGCCTTCTCATTCTTTTTGTAAGATAATTAACATGACTCGTCCATTTCAAATTCCTATCTTAAATTACGCCCAAGTAAGGTATCTATGTCTTGAATTTACAGTGTGTTAGTTCGAGGGCCAGATATTTTGCATTCGCCGATGACACCGTATTAGTCTATACAGGTACCCAAATGCAACCTTTGATTGAAATGGTTAAAGATAATAATATACGCATCAAAAGTAATAACTGTACGTTGGATAGGGTTGCGAGGGTAATGTATCTGGGCTTGATACTTGATGACAAACTGAACTGGAGGGATCATGTTGTTGGCCTCGATGAAAGAGTTATTGCCATGATTCCATATATATTTAGGATTAGAAATTATATTACGGATAGAACTAAGTGTTGATATCTGAACGTGGCAAATTAGCAGCCAGATGCTCGTATACAGAAGCGAAATACTTAGTTCACAAACAGATCTACCCAATATATAAATCATAGAGCCCTTGCATCAGTGTTTTCATTGCTGATTTCGTTAGTCAATGAAAAATAAGTCAACACGTGTTTTTTCTTTTTTTTGTTAGTCAAACATTGACAGAGATACAAAACTTTGTTGATGTGCTTTTGACGTCATAGCGTATAATACTTTATGACGTCGCACATGCTCAGTATATCTATAATGTACAAAACTTAATATTTGTATAACTTTCAGAATAATCGTATTTGGACAAAATAAAAAAACACGCATCGATTTTTTTTCGATTTCCTACACTTTGCAATAAACAATAATCAATTTAATTTTTTATGCAAGTATCCTATTGGAGCTCGTCCAAACGATGATCATCATTTACACAAGACCCTTGGGAGTAAACTTTTGGGGAGACCTGCCTGTTGTTCCTCTTGGTGCAAGAATAGTGTGAGTCGAGAATATTGCTATGCGAATATTCTCGAACATTAGGAAATTTCTGAGATGGAAACGTTCTACTGAATGTGAATATTACCCGAAACTTTCAACTTTGAAGAATATTTCCAAGAAATTTCTGGGAGAATTTTATAAAAATGCGAAATTATTGAAAAAAGAAGGTCTCGGTTACGTCATTTCAAATTTATGTGGATGATGTAGCCCTGTCCTCACACGGCCATAAAAGTATTTTTCCTAGTTTTATTTTTAGCTGATATTTAAGTGTTTTTCTCGGTGTTTTTATTGGTTTACAGTCTATAGCCAGTACACTTCAATAATAAATAAAGCTTACAATGATTTGTTTGATAAAAATAGACGCTTTTATCGTTATTTCCAATATCACAATTACAATAACAGGAAGCTGAAGTTTGGTATGAAGCTATCCTACTTAAACAATAGGTAAGACCATATGGGATAAAATTATCCATTGAACTTAATTTCCTTTTATTGCAATGAAAATTTAATGATTCAACTTATGTCTCTCTAGGTCCAGCTATAAACATATTATAAATTTATATCCAAGTTTACTTATGATAGTTTTCTCAAATTTTATAATCTACTATCAAATCAATTGTTCAAATTAAATTCAAAACAAGCTTTATTGTCAAAGAATTAAAAAAAACTTATTGACGAAGCATTTCTATATACTAAAATCAATAGTGTAGGTGCCCAGCGACATAAAGTTGCATTTATGAATACTCTCATGGAAAGTTTTGTGTGGCTAAATTGCGCCTAGTCTACCACCTTTTTCCTTTATGAAAACTTTCGTAGTGGGGGCTTTTCTTTTCTAGTTTTTCCGAAAGCCGACCATTTCGCATGGTGCAAAAAATTTATGGATATCGTTTTTATTTTTAGTGAAATCGCGAGACAAATTCATGAATAACGTGGAAAAAAATGTGTCCGACAAAAATGTTGGACCGTTAAGGGTGTCTACCAACTTAAACATATCCAATAGACGAGTTAAAAAAAAATTCGGATAACGAGCTGATTTTTTCAGGATGACTTAATAAAGATATGTAGAATATAAATATCCAAGTGTCCGACATAGTAGATTTTCCGATTTTCCAGTCCGACGCGAGAAAATTATCGGTTTCACGAAGCCAAAAAATTAATGAATAACTGTCGGACAAAAAAAGAATCATGTATGTAAGAGAAGTAGTCGACATGTAATATAAGTGTCCGACAAATATATCGCGACCAATTTGCTGTCCGAAAAAAAACATCAATTATAAACCTACCATACAGGACTATAAGTCACCCCCTTGAGTATATACCCAACAACATATAACTAAGTATATAGTTAGGCATTCTACTTATCAATAATTATTCCATTTTTATTTTAATTTTGTTAACCAGTTGTGAAGATAAATTAAAAATTATGTTTTGGCGGTTCTGAAATGTAATTTTTGTCAGAATTAAATACCTACTTCACTAAATTCTGTTAAGACTGACGACCGACGCGATTTTTAATATATCGGTACATCGACTAATTAATACACACTCTTGTATACACATAATGCAGCCGCTAAAGCAAGCATAGTTTAATAACTATACAACCACAAGTAGCATGGGTAAACAATCCTGGTAGTGACTACACAACCAGTATTATAATAGCTATACAACAACTTCAATAAGAGTCATACAACTATTTATATATTGGGGCTATTGGGCATTCTGCAACTTAAAAATACTATACAACCACTTGCATAATGGCTACTCACTTGTAGAATGACTATACAACCACTTGTACATTGGGTATGTAAATTCTGATTCAATAACTACTATCTTCTGTATAATCTCGATACAATTTCTTATATAGTTGCAATAAAGCAATTAATATTGATGGGTATATAAAAAAGTGTAGAAAAACGCGTTTTATACTAGTAATACTACTGCTTGTCTGTCCCACATAGTATACAGAATTTAAACTGATGCAATACAATTTCCGTATATTAGTTAATTTTTTTCTCTCAGTGCAAATGCGAGATCTGGCGTCCTAGACTTATTTTATTTCACCATTTTTGAGCTTTTTTGCCTCTGAGGATGAGGATCTATATCCTCGAAACATGTAGGGTATGATATATAATGTGGAGGAAGACTTCGTGCCTTTTCTTTCCTTTGAATTAAATTTAAACTCCACATAGAGATGGACTACCTCTTCAATTTAATACCCACTATTTTACTTACTCATCATCAACATCCATATGTGTTTAGAAGTGGAAGTATTAGACGATTGTGGTACACCCGTTGCCTATACATTCTCAGATGAAAAAGACATTTCATCAATTCATGCTGAATTTTGTGTTGAAACATCGAATGAACTTGAAGAAAAAACTTTTCATTGCAAGTTAAACGAAGAATACAACACTACTGTTCTATGCAGTGTTAATGCAAGTTAAAAAAAAAAAAGCACAAGTATAACTTTTTATTACGCGGCGGAATCAAAATAGCCCACACCCCTGTATGATTTTTTTTATAGAATCCTGATATATGTAAAAAATTAAATAAAATATACGTGTTCAACCGTTTTTCCGAAAAACTGACCGTTTTAAAAGAAAAAAAAATCCCAAAATATGTAAAATCGTGTTTAACCGTTTTTCCCAAAAACTAACGGCTTTTCATAAGTATCTATGCATGGAAAATGTTATCAGTAGTAATATAACAAGTGCAATGAAAATTATCGATAATTTTTGGGAAATTCGCCCGAATGCATTTTTAGTTGAAAACGCATGAGTGCACATTTTTCAAAAATTATAGATATATTTTCATTGCACGAGTTATATTTTATAAGAAAATTTCCTGAATCATTATACCTGTTCTCAGTATTTCACTAAGGTCCTTGTTCAAAACAATCTATGCTATGTTGTCAATCAACAAATTTGTCAGAAGTTTCATTAAAAAAATAATTTCGAATTTGTAAATAAATATGGCTCATTTTGGGAAGAGTTCAGCGACTGATATTGATAAAAGTATTGAGGAAAACCACCTAAATAAAATATTATTTCTTCAAATCCCAACTTTTTAAAACAACTTTTACGTAATAAAAGTAAATATTGCAACCATGTACTGCGTTACAGAGTTTAGGTTTAAGGGACAACGAAGTTATCGAAACCGAAGCGAAGGGTAGAAGAGAATAGGCAACTAGACGCTAGACTACAGAACG
This sequence comes from Ceutorhynchus assimilis, assembly GCA_917834065.1. NCBI lineage: Eukaryota > Metazoa > Arthropoda > Insecta > Coleoptera > Curculionidae > Ceutorhynchus > Ceutorhynchus assimilis. Next base: position 15,477,290 of record OU892277.1, on the reverse strand, counting down.
AGCGGTACTAGTCCCTTAGAAAACGTGTCGAGCGTCTGTAATTATTGATTATTCAATTTTCATTCCTATTTTGCATTAAAATTAATTGTTCAATCAAATTTGTTATTAGTGTGTGTGCAAGGAACGTACAGGTTAGTGGATTAATTATTATTTTGTTTTTGAGAGTTCAATTTATGCAAGTTCCTATTATTTTGTTCATTTTTATGCATTTTTGTTTGTTTATAACATTTTTTATAACATGTGCATTGTTTATGTATTTAACCAAAATCGTTTCATACTGTAAACAACACAGATAGAGAAGTAAATTAAAACCTAAGAAATTATGTGCTGTCTTTTTGTGCTGGGATTTTGATTTTGTGGATTCAGAGCGTGCATTAGAGCTTTGTTGAATTTACTAACATTTTCCTACCCTGACGAGAGAATATCCTAGCAAATTGAGAAAAATCAATCTAGAGATATTGGCTCAAAAACAACTATAGCCGTGACTTTACGTAACCAGGGAGCTCGGTACCCGCCACAGATGGGCTAATTAACCAAAAACTCTTCAGTTTTGATTACAGGTAGTGTTGATTGAATGTAGTGTAATTGAAATTTTAGCACAAGAACAGGGGCGGTACCTAATTTGAACTTTTATTGACCTAAATTATTGAATTAATGACTCACAATTATTATTCGCCTAAATGACAGTATGTTTCGATTTTTGGGGAATCGAGGTTTTCTCTTCCGTTCTCTTTTTCCTCGTTAATTCCAGGTCGAGAACGGTACGTTTTTCTTTGAAAATAAAGGAGACGTTTCACAAATTTTGCGTTTTTTTTACATATTACAGCTTCCCTTAAATTTCCCTAATATTTGCTATGTCGGGCGCATGTCCAGTAAGTAAATTTGAGTAAGTTTCCACAACGTAGGTCCTATTTGTTTTTCATTTCATTTTTCAGAAGATTTGTTGTTTAAAAGGTAATAAAAATTCTCATCGTTCAATCTTACTGAGCGAACCTGGGTATGTTATACTACAGTATCGAAGACCTTACGCCGATTAATACGAAGAGACCTCAAACGTCAATTTAGAAACAGTCTAATCTACTCTATAGAAAGCTGATAATTTGTGTTTAATTTACTGTGTACAAAGCTAATAATAACTCGTTGAGTCAGGTAAAAATTACCTCAAAAAAATTATCGGCAATTAGCACTTGTGCAAATTATCGATAGTTTGCACTTGTGCAAAATTATCGCTTATAATTCGCTTCCTATTGGTCCAAAGTTGCCAGACGCCTCTGTATTTTCACCTGAATATTACCTGAAAAAATTTTCATTCTGAATTTATCGAACTTACCTCTTATTCACCAAATACCTGTTTTTCACATTGAATTGATTAGTGGTGCCGCGAGACGAGACTAGACGAGACTTCGGGTTGGTTTCGTCTCGTCTCGACATCTCGAGACGAGACCGTGACTTAGTCTCGGTCTCGAGTACCAAAGTCTCGTCTCGTCTCGAGTGGTCTCGTCTGGTCTCGAGTTATACAGGGTGTTCAAAAAATAGCATAAAAACTCTTTTCTACGTGGTGGAGGACCCTACAAGAAACCCCAGAAAAATACTTTAAAAAATCTAGTGGCATTCTTAAGAAAGTTATTTGCATTTTAATATTTATTAAAATTGGCAACACTGGAAATATCCCGTTGACAATATGACAAAGAATTAAATTAAATACCCATGTAATTACCTGAAAAATTCGAAGGGGAATTTTCGCATCTACCTCTTCAGATTACTAAGAATAATGCTGGATAAGGACTTTCTTAATTTAATTATTTTTCTAGGGTATTTCAAAGGGTTCCCTACTAAGAGGAGAGCTTTGACGCTATTTTTTGGACACCCTGTATTTGGGGTTTTTATTTTTATACAGGGTGTCCCAGCCGAAAGTGAACCATTTCAAATGGTTATAACTTTTAAACCAGGTGTGCTAGCTACCTGAGGTTTGCGCCATTCGATTTCTCTTGGTCTAAAGTTTTTTCTAGTAGGTTGCAAATTTTTTTGAAACTTATACAGGGCAAGTGAAAAAACTCAGTTTTTCAACATCAAAATTCTCCACTATTTCTAATGGGACACCCTATATATCAAAATGTCAAAAAAAAGATTAATATTCAAAGTATCCATGTACCAATAGACATCGTCCCTAAAACTTGAAGTTTTAGAGGTAAAAAATCGAAGTCGAAATCTGGGTATTTTTGCAAACCCATGCAATTTCATGTTGTAGGTACTTGATATCACTATGAAAAAGAATTTTGTAACTGTCTAGTAACATATCAATTAAGTTAAAATACAATTTCCAAGAAAATTTTACGAGTTCCTGAGTATTTTCTCTGGAACTCGTCAAAAAGAGATACCTCAAAAGTAAGTTTGGTGTGCAATCTCTATTAAGGAAAAATACAGACCATTTCCATTAATGAACCAACGTAAACAGAAATTGTATACACTGATATGTTCTTTTTTCCACAGTTGAGACAGAAGGGTATCTTGGATGATATCTATTTCCAGCAGGATGGTGCCCCACCTCATTATTCTTTAATAGCAAGGGAATCACTGGATAGGGCATTTGGGGAAAACGTATATGGAGGTCCTATAAAATGGACACCTTACTCTCCTGACTTGAGAGTTCCAGACATTTTCTCTAGACTTATGTCAAGGAAAGATGCTGTAATCCTTTGCTCAAATAGCCTAAAAGATCTTAAGCGAAACATTTGTAATGTCATTGAAGCGATTTCCCAGGAAATTTTACACAAGTCATTCACCCATTTACTGATCCATAAATGTCTGGAACAGAATGGCTAACATATACATATACAGCATTTTGTATAATTTTATGCAGTTTTTATTAATTTTTTATTGGGCAAACATAAGTTCCAAGCTTTGTAAATATGCTTTTTCAAAAATACCAAGATTTCGATTTTGATTTTTCACGGCTAAAAGTTCAACTTTTAGGGACTATGTCTATTCGTACATGGATACCTTAAACATTATTCTTTTTTTTGACGTTGTGATATACAGGGTGTTCCGTTAAAAATAGTGAAGAATATCAATGTTGAAAAACGGATTTTTTTTTAACTTGCCCTGTATAAGTTTCAAAAAAATTTGCAACCTACTAGAAAAAACTTTAGATCAAGAAAAATTGAATGGCGCAAACCGCAAGTAGCTAGCACACCTGGTTTAAAAGTTAAAATCATTTAAAATGGTTCACTTTCGGCTGGGACACCCTGTATTATAACGGAAGTTCAAACTGCCACAGTGAAAAAGCAATTAGTGAAAAATCACAGTAAAGAGTAACCGTGATATTTAATTTACTGATTTCATATTCAAATAGCCCAGAATAATCTGATAATAAAACTATGAAAGAAAAATTTAAAGTGTAATCTCGAGACTCGAGACTACACGAGATTCTCGCCGAGTCTGGTCTCGTCTCGTCGAGACTTTACGAGACGAGACTTTACGAGACGAGACCAAAAGCCAGTCTCGTCTCGAGAAGTCGAGACGAGACGAGACCAGTCTCGAGTCTCGCGGCATCACTAGAATTGATTAGCAGGATGATAACCAATTACTTATGTAGTTCACTATCGGAAGTATCTGGTAATATCACATCATTATATTTGTGGCTGTGAAACTATCTTTATTTTAAAAATAATTTACAATAAATTCTGGTGTAAATTTTTTCCAACAGGAGATGATTGGAGCGCACCTCGACGTCAGGTACACCGTACACCGACTAAATTCAAAAAAACTTGTTGCTTCTTTTTTACACATAAGGTAATGTTTTACTGTCGGACAACTTAGTCATTATGTTCTATAGTTGTTTTCAATACAATAAATCGAAAGAAGAAATTGTTATTCGTAATTTTTTTAGCTTCGTGAATCCGATGATTTTCCCGCATCGGACTGGAAAATCGGAAAATGTAATATGTCGGACAATTGGATATTTATATTTTTCATATTTCAATTAAGTAATTCTGAAAAAATCAGTTCGTTATCCAAATTTTTTTTCATTTTGTCAATTGGATATGTTTGAGTTGGTAGACACCCTTAACGGTCCAACATTTTTGTCGGACACATTTTTTTTCACGTTTTTCATGAATTTGTCTCGCGATTTTACTAAAAATAAAAACGATATCTATAAATTTTTTGCACCACGCGAAATGGTCGGCATTCGGGAAAACTAGAAAAGAAAAGCCCCCACTACGAAAGTTTTCCTAAAGGAAAAAGATGGTAGACTAGGCGCAATTAAGCCACAAACAACATTTCAAGGTAGTATTCATCAATGAAACTTTATGTCGCTGGGCACCTACACTACAAGATTAAAACTTAGTAAAATAGATCAGCAAAATAAATGAACACTAAAATTGTAGGCACAACAATTATTGATAAATTAGTAAATGGTACAAAAAAAAACAAATGACAGGCTTTAAAACTAGCATAAATACAAAAGTTAAAATACTTGTAACAAACTGCAAAAAAAACCTCAAGATTTGGAAAATATTAAAAAGACACTAACACAATTTAGGGTAAGAAGTTATTTAATTTCAGTGAGTTTCTATACAGCAGCTGTAACAGAAGCAGGAAGGTTGTAATTTTATATGGAAACATTCAGAAATTCATCAACTGTGTAAGAAGACAAGGCAATGAATATATGTTATATTTTTTAAATAAGGACTTGCAGTGTTCCCTTGGAGAAGCACCAGCGATAAAGCGTACTGCTCGCTTCTAGAGTTTAAACACTGATTGAAACAGGTATTGGCTACGACAGCCCCAAAAAGGTAGTCCATAGGAAAGGTGAGATTGTATTAATGCAAATATTGGAATAATTTCACTAAATGAATTTTTAGATAAATCAACTTACCCCGGTTCTACAGAGTGGTTTTCTTATAAAAACTTATAAAAACGCGCAACATATACCCAGGGTAATATTTGCGACTTAGAAATTGTAGGTTAGACTGATATTACCTGAATATTCATACATTGCAAAGCAGGCAACTTCAGGCTGGCCTTTGTTACCTTTACAAACTCTCGAGAGGGTTGATTGACTGCCCAAATCTTTTGGGTATTGTTTCATTAAGAGCAGGAGAAAGGAGTATGAGAAGTTTTGAGTTGAGTTGATCTCAAGGGTACTCAAGTTTGCCGACTCAATGAGCCAACATATTGACCTTTTTGGTTGCCATTCGTATTGCCTTAAAAAGGAGACTATTACCATTGTTTAGCTAGAAACTTCTCAAATTAAGTAAGTAATCACTGTTTTTTTGGAATTCATAAATTGAATAGTCATAGTGTGAATGCATAATTTGTTGTTTATTATATCCTGAGGTTAGTCTAGGAAAATTGTCGATTTTCAAAAAAAAAAAATCCTACCCAAAAGAACTTTTCAGGGATGATAGGGGGAGGGTGGGTGATCATAAAACCGAAAATATCAAACATTCACCCCTCTGGCGTTTTGCGCTATAGGGGTTGAAAGTGCGCCATTGGCGATTACTTGGTACCTATTAATTTTACAAAAAAATGTTTCAAATAAAAGATGTGCAATAATATTTGATCTACAATGTTTATCTGAAGATTTTTTTGATTAGGGGCCATCTGTGGTCATAAAAATGTTCTTAATAAAAGTTTTATAAGATGACATTTTCTACAATTTTTCCTAATCAACTTTTTTTGTAACTCACCCCCATTCAGAGGGAGGACACTTCCCTCGGGGAAATTTTAGTTTTTAGGGGTATGTATTATTTTTTTTTTCTTTTCTCGCCTTTAGTACATATAAAAAGGTGCAATTAACATTGTATTAAAAGGATTTTTTTTCCACCACCTTTTTGTTTTTAGGGGTAGTTCGCCTATTTTCAACTTTACAAAAAAAAGTTATATAGAAAAGTTGCTCAAAATAATAAAATGAACAAGTTTTCTTAATAATTTTTTTTTGTAAAGTTGAAAATAGGCGAACTACCCCTAAAAACAAAAAGGTGGTGAAAAAAAATCCTTTTAATACAATGTTAATTGCAACTTTTTATATGCACTAAAGGCGAGAAAAGAAAAAAAAAATAATATATACCCCTAAAAACTAAAATTTCCCCGAGGGAAGTGTCCCCCCGCTGCATGGGGGTGAATTACAAAAAAAGTTGAATAGGAAAAATTGTAGAAAATGTCATCTTATAAAACTTTTATTGAGAAAATTTTTTTGTAAAAAAACAAAAAACTTTCAACTACCCCTATTGAAAAACGGCAGGGGGTGAGTAAAAACTTCATAAAGCAAAAATGTTGTATGAGTTGTAGAACATTTTTTCACGTTGGTTAAAATTTTTCATTTTCATTATAAAATTTCAAACGGCTCCTATGACTACAGACGGCCCTTAATCAAAAAAATCTTTAGATAAACATTGTAGATCAAATAATGTTGCACATCTTTTATTTGAAACATTTTTTTGTAAAATCAATATGTACCAAGTAATCGCCAATGGCGCACTTTCAACCCCTATAGCGCAAAACGCCAGAGGGGTGAATGTTTGATATTTACGGTTTTATGATCACCCACCCGCCCCCTATCATCCCTGAAAAGTTCATTTGGGTAGGATTTTTTTTTTTGCAATACATGTATTTTTCGACTATTTTCCTAGACTAGGTATATTGTAGAATTAAATTGTAAATTATGTTATTGTGTAAATTGGCCTTGCCGTAAATAAATACATTTATTGTAAGAAAGGATGGGTCCTGAAATTCTTGATTAGCACATGATTTACACCTATATACTACCAGAAAACCATAACTATTTTCTCTATTGATGAAGAAATATGAGGTTTTAAATTTTTTTGTTGAAAAAGGCTTAGGAAAATTTCGATCAAATATGGAAAACAATAAAATTTGTAGTTTAGGGCACTGCAAGAAAAAGGAAGATGATGGCCAGTTGGTAAAATTAATCCAGTGCCATAAGCCCAAAAAAATATATACTCAGCAGGTATGATAAATAATAATCTAGCATTTTCAAAATTTAATGAAAAAGCCCATATAATGTTTTAGGAAAGTTTTTGAGCCTGGAAATAATTAAAATGTTCCACTTCTTACATCACAAATGTTTTAACTTACCTTGGTAAAGGTGGTATGCCAGAGATAGAAGGTTGGCTCCAAGTCAGAGTATCAGTGTCAAAGAACCACAAGTCGCCCAACCGACATCCACTCATTCCTCCATAAATAACTAAAAATGACTTGGAATTTTTCTTATCCCAATAAGCTACACCTGTATGAGATTCCCTTGGTGGCGGTAGCTGGCCATGAATCACAGGAATATTCCATTGAGGGGGGTCAGTTTTTATATCTAATGTGTATAGATCATTTAAATATCTAGGTACATTGTTTTTTGGATCTTGACTATCGTTCGCAAGGCCACCAAATAAGTATACTAGGTTATTTACAATGGTGAAACTATGTCCTAATCTTGCACAAGGCGAAATACCTGACTTTGGGGGTTTTGGAGTTAACTTTTTCCATTCCCATTTTGACGCCTAAAACATTTTTTCCACAATTACCATTAAACTGATTTGTTAATGAGTGATTTTACCTGTAATTCATATAATTCATTACTGTATTTTCCATATTCTACCATTCCACCAAACACAAACAGTCTGGTTCCTTCTACTACAAAACCATATGCAGCACATCCTGGGGGTATATCTCCTTTAGTTACTGGCACAAACCACTGATTAGTTGCTGTAATAAAAAAATGAAGGGCTGTAGTTATGTCTGGAAAGTGAAAATGAAACATCTTCAGATATTCTATATTTTATAAAATAATCAATACCCACAAGCCATGCCAGAGCTTGTTTCTTATTATTCTAGTAGGAGTAGGTAGCTTCAGAGCCCATTAATATTGGTCAGAACTAACAATACATAAGTATATTCAAAGTTATTTGCCAAAATCTAAAACCTTTTTCCCACTGCACAACTATGTATAATCAAAAAACACACAAGTAATGATTTCAGAACTATTGAAAATTACAAATTGTTTCGTTGGGGTGTTAAAAATATTTTTTTTATTGCTGTGAGCCGTGATACTTTGTGGCTTTCAGTCTAGTCTAGGTAATTTCAAGAATTCTTGTGTCTTCTTTACATTTCAGGATAGTTTTGAGCTATGATAGGCGTTCTGTTTGTTAAATTGTTGTTTGCATTATTGAATAATTGGTTTGTTTTACTAAGTTCATTCTTTGTCAATAGAATTTTTTTTTTCTTGAATAATAAAGTATACTTCGCTATGAACATGCATGTACTAAAGATTAGAATTCTTCACTTCTATAATTGCTGCCTTTTTCTACACAGGAATAAAGAATTGAAAACTAAAGTAATCAACAAACAACAAACTAGACAATACAACCTATAAAAAACTATCTACTGAAATATTCAACTGTTTTTCTGCAAACATAAAAAATATTTTCAATTATAAAAAATTGGTCAAATGTGAAGAGCAGTAATTGATGATTACCAGTCTTTTCGAAATAATTATAGGCATTCACTCACTATTATCAGAATCTTGGCAGCATCTGTCGGTTCTTTGATGGATAAATAAGTCATATAGACCGGTGGCCCAGCGTCAAATCACCCCCCTCATCGGGCACAAAATTTTCATTATAGGTACTCGAAACACTTTATGATTCGCAACCAAAAACCGCCCGTCTGCCAGCGATGGGTGGTTGCCCGCTCCTGTGACCGCCCCCCAAATAGGGGAATTTTGATCAAAAACCCCCCTTACGAGTACACAAATGAAATTTTTTGGGCATGTAGAGAATTATATTAGAAACCTAAAAACACGCGGCAGACGCCTTCCAGTGGTAGCCCGTCCAGGGCAAACGCCTTCCAGTGGTAGCTCGTCCAGGGCAGACGACCTTAAAAAAAAATATATGACGTGAAACTCCCCTTACGAGTACATTCACAAAATTTTTTAGACTTAAACAGTCAGATTGGTATGCTAAAAATGCATGGCAAACGCCTTCAAGTGGTAGCCTGTCCAAGACAAAATTACGTTGAAGCGTTTCTTATTATGGATAAAGACATTAAATAAAACTACAACATAAGTATTAGGGACAAAAACACAGATTCATGTATTATTCAAGAGTACTTAGCATTAATAATGATAAATAGGAGTTACAGATTATATAGGAACACGGTAGAGTAATGATCCTCCCAGACCTAACTTCACTAGAGTCATTACGGGGGGAAGTCGATAATTTGTTGGAAAATTCGTGAAAAATTAATGATGCCTTGTAGGGATTTTTTGAAGTTTGAGAATGATAGAGTTGACCCTAAAACACAGCCAAGAATAATTTTTTCAGTAAAGTTAGGTGTGGGAGGGTCACTGCGGGGGGAAATCGATAATTTGTTTGAAAATTCTTGAAAAATTAATAATGCTTTGTAGGAATTTTTTGTCATTTCAGAAAGAAAGAATTAACCCTTAATCACATCCGAGAATACTTTCTCTAGTCAAGTTAGGTCTGGGAAAGTCACTACGGGGACTAAAAAGGTCGATTATAGCATAAGTTTTTCCCCTCTCTGATATTTTTTCTGTTTGCCCATCAGTTGAAGGGCCTGATCGATAGTTTATAAGCTTCATGAATCTATCCCTCCAAATTCCTAAAATTCTCTTAGCTTCACGCATAAAAAGTTTTTTTGAAATTGGTTTTCAGTGTCATGAAATGTGATTGACCTAACTTTAGGTGCAACCTTGAACCCTTGCCAATCCTGAACAAATGAACCGATTTGGGATTTTATTAGTTTGCAGCCCTTTTCTTCTTCCATCGAAGCTAGAATTTTTTACAGATTTTTCGAAGAAATAAAATAAAGAATTGTGAAGACATTTTTTACAAAATCTCGAAGCGTGAAAACACTGTAAAAAGTGCAGTTATACAAAAATAATCATTATTCTTTCTAAACAACAAATCCCTTAAATAGTCCGATCCCCTATTACCTGGAATGCGCGCGTCGCTTGTAGGCTCCAGGTGAGCGTCCAATGAGAAACAAGTTTGTTACAGGCTTGCGTCATATTCTTATTCAGGGGCTAGTTCAGAATGAATCGTTCCTTCTTTCTTTGTAAATTCTAATGCGACAAAGAGTAAACTAATACTTTACATATTACTTGAACTCACCGCAGTGTCGTTTAATGTTATGTTAGATCATATTTGACATATTTTTTTGCAATTTCGTTGAGCGATGCTGCCGGATGAAACATTTATCAAAATAGAAGTGCAAACGATGTTCATCCACTTTAAAGCTCTTCTTTTGTCTGATTTAAGGTGTTGTAAAACACTTGACACTATATCACTTCTTTAATGTTATAATGTTCGATTTGTATTGTCTACATTTGTTCTGCAACAATAGAGTCTGGCTACACTGCAGCCCCCAGTTGCGCGCGCATGTCATGTTTTATTACTTTCTAATTTGTATTTATTACAATTATTAAGCTCTCTTTTTCCTAATCATGCGAGATAGGTCTATTATATTTAATTTTCTGAGAATTTACAAAAAAATTATCGACATCCCGCCGTAGCGACTCTTCCAGAATCAACTTGACTAGAGAAAATATTCTCGAATGAGCTTAAGGTTCAACTCTATCATCCTTAAGCTTCAAAAAATCCATACAAAGCATCAATAATTTTTCACGAAATTTTCAAACAAATTATCGACTTTCTTCCGTAGTGAGTCTCCCAGACCTAATTTAACTGCAAAAACTATTCTTGACTGTGCTTATGGTCAACTCTATCATCCTCTAACTTCAAAGAATGCCTACAAAGCATCATTAATTTTTCACGAATTTTCAAACAAATTATCGACTTCCCCCCGTAGTGACCCTCCGAGACCTAACTTGACCGCAAAAACTTTTCTGGACTGTGTTTGAGGTTCAACTCTGTCATCCTCAAACTTCGAAAATCCCTACAAAGCATCGAACGCGGGATCGCTAGAAAAAAGCAAAATCCCGAAGAGGCGTGACTAATAACGGCGTTCGGGACTTTCCAAAAATTATTCGAATCCCGACCTCGGGACTTTTGTAACAGAAGTAAACTCCCGACTAGTCCTGACTTATAATTTTATCAGACAAATCATAGAAAAACAAGGAAGTAGCAAAAAACAAATATCGTGTATTTCTACTAAGTAAACAATATGGAAAAGAAACTTTGACATCTCATTTTGTACATCTTTTCTTTTTAGCTGGCAGATCTATCGCCGCTAAATTCTTGCCTCTAGGTCTGCCTCGACTTTCTTTATACCAATCACGATAAATTACCACTTAACTAGGTAGGTACTGGTAAAAATACATTTTTTGGAAATTGCTGATCTTGTTCATAACAGTCCATGTGGATCTCATAAGTCTCGATATAGGGCTTTGATAGGGGTATATCAACAACAACTTGTTCATGATCATGATTAGGGATTATTTCAGAATTTTCAAATTACTGTTCTTGTTCATCATAGTCCTGAATCTCATAAGTCTCGATAGGGGTATCAACTCGGGTATCAACAACAACTTGTTCATGATTAGGGATTATTTCATATTTTCATCTTATATCAGGTTTATCTTTAACCGTCTTGTATAAATTAGGGGCATGATGCTTCGCGGATGTGATAGTTTTTGCATCCCGTTTCCAAAATTGCACCCTATTTTCTTTCTCATATCAATCAATAGCATCTTGTAATTCTTTACATGAACCAAATGTGTCATTTGTATTTAACCCCATAATAAAGGATACCTAAGTACAAATTTCCAGCCAAAACTGCCCAAAACACAAGAGTTGGCTAATCTAACCTAGGTGTATAGAATAAACAAATAATACATAAAGAATTATTACGAATTCGGGAGTTTACTTTTGTTACCATGGTCCCGAAGTCGGGACTAGAATTATTTTTGGAAAGTCCCGGACGCCATTATTTAGCCACGCCTTTTCGGGATTTTGCGTTTTTCTAGCGATCCCGCGTTCGGGACTCTAGACAGTTCCTTTATTTAATGTATAGTCTTTATAAGGAACGCTTCAGCGTAATTTTGTCTTGGACAGGCTACCACTTGAAGGCGATTGCCATGCATTCTTAGCACACCAATCTATCTGTGTTTAAGCCTACAAAATTTTGTGAATGTACTCGTAAGGAAAGTTTTACGTAATATATATTTTTTTTAAGGTCGTCTGCCCTGGAGGGCTACCACTGGAAGGCGTCTGCCACGTGTTTTTAGATTTCTAATATAATTCTCTACATGCCCAGAAAATTTCATTTGTGTACTGGTAAGGGGGGTTTTTGATCAAAATTCCCTTATTTGGGGGGCGGTCACGGGAGCGGGCTACCACCCATCGATGGCAGACGGGCGGTTTTTGTTTACGAATGATAAAGTGTGTTTCGAGTACCTGTTATGAAAATTTTGTGCCCGATGAGGAGGGTAATTTGACGCTGCGCCACCGGTCTAATACCGACAACTTCTCCCAGATTGATTACACACCAATTAGTGGTAGCTGGTCGCTATATTGTGAAACAGCTCCTATCAGAGGTTCCACTGCACCTTTGTCACTTGAAATATTGTGAGCCTTGATAGATTCTTTGTCGCCATAAAGGCTGGCTCAGAGCTTAGGTAACGTACATGGACATATTTTGGAAATATATTTTTCATTTAATTATAAAGTTCAAATACTCTAAGACCAAAATCGAGTTGTAGACTGACAGACAAGTTTATTTTTTCTCAGGGTACATAATATGTATGTACTATTTTGATATAAGTAAAATGCTGTATGGCACATGTAAAGAACTGAGAATAAATGAATAAATAAAATGTTGAAAATGTTCAAATGCTGAGACTGCCATGAAGTAATGGGTGCGGTAAAGTAAAATTGTTTACACGCCTCTAAAAAAAACATGATCTAAATCTAAATACAAGGAAAACTAATTAACTAATATTTTATGGGTTCCACGATTATAAACTCAAGGAGTATAATAAAAAAAAAATTACTTCTTATCAGTCCACAGAAACATAGTTAAATAATATAGACTTTGATTATACTTTCGGCACGTAAAACGCATTAAAATATGTCTTGAAATTCTATATCCCAGTGCCAGTTATGAGCCAATATCTATAAACCGAAGCAAAAATAAAACTGTTTCAAGGAATAAACATTGAAATTAAAACCGAACGAATGCCATATTTGACCTGAGGAATATGACACCTCAGGGTCTTTGTTTTTAGTTTATGTTTCACAGGAAAAATTATTAATTTATGTGATACTTCATACTCAGTTAACAGGGAAAGTTTGAAATATGTCAGTGAAATCAAATATTTGGGTGTCATTTTATATGAAGGGTTAACTTCTGTTGATCACATAAGCACGGATTCAGTGCAAGCTTCCAAAATGTTGGGTTTTGTTTTGAGAAATTGTAACCAATTTTCTGTTGATACAATTAGAGGTATTTACTGTGCATTGGTAAGGTCTAAACTTGAGTATGGTGCAGTATAAGGTGGAGAGGGTTCAACATAAGTTTCTCCGTTTTTGTGGTTTTAACTTGAATATAGTAATTGATGATAATAATTACTCTACCTTAGAGAATCAACTTCAATTGCGGTCATTGTCAGATCGAAGAATTTTTGCTGGAATTACTTTTCTCTATGGTATTGTCGATTGGTACGATTATTAATTGCAGTATTCAATACAATAGCTTAAGTGTTGCTATGTTTTATTTTAGTTGCTTATTTTCTATTTTCATAACGTTATAATACAAAACTTTTCAAGTTTTAAACTGTTGATGGGGTTTTCCCATAATTAAATAAATAAATAAATAAATAAAATACCACACAAGTCATATTTTAAGCAAAACTATAATTTTTGAAATCAACCTCCTCCTCTTGTTTCGGCTTATGTGCGCTGGATTTCATTTATTTATTTAAGTAGTTTCTGAATTATGCACATTGGTCGTTACAGACAGACAGACCAAAATACAGACAGACATATAGACAGACAGACAGTGCAAATCCAAATCATAAGGTAGCTACCTTAGTACTAAAATGATAAAATTCCAAAAACATTGAAGAACCTGTGGACAAAAGAAATCAGCCAACCTCAAAAAGAAATCAGATATTGAGCTGTTTACGTTACTATGCAGCTGGTTCGTTCCAGATTAATATAGGAGACCATTTCAATGTATCACAACCCACAGTATCCCGAATTGTAGCAAATATAAGCAGACATATTGCCGCATTACGTCCACAATTCATAAATATGGCCCAAGCTGAAGAAGAGAGAAGAGAAGCAGTAATAAAATTTTACAATATTGTTGGTCTTCCAGAAATAATAGGTTTGTTTTCGTGAATTGTTACTACTAATCAGAAGATACCACCAGGAGGAGAAAACGCAGAGGTTTTCAGAAACCGTAAACAATGGTTCAGCATAAGTACGCAAGTAATAGCAGATAGCGACCTAAAAATTTGTGATATCGTTCCTAGATGGCCTGGAAGTGTTCATGATATTACAATTTTCAATGATTCTAAGATCAGGGCAAGAATTTATTTATTTTTATTTTATTTCACTGCAAAATTAGTATACAATGTAAAAGATTAACATATCTTCTGGACATACAAATGAACCCTAGATTTGTGTGTGTATGCCCAAGAAAACCTCTAAATTAAATTAACAGTAAACTTGGTTTTATTACCTATAGAATATAAAAAAGATAAACAATAAAAAATAAATAAAAATAACAATTAATTCTTAGGTGAAGAAAATCACAGAAATATTAAATTTAAGTAATTGTTATCACTATTATAATGGTACTAGAAATTTATTTTCAAAAATCCATGTGTTAACTCGTTTTTTAATTTTATCATATTTCCCAATTTTGAAAGAATCTGGTAACATATTGAAGATTTTTGGACCTATGTACAGGATATGTTTTTGTGAAATTCATTTTAGGAACTATTAATTTATTTGCATTTCTTGTTGTTCGAACATTAAGCTTGTAGTTTTTGTAATTTACCGACTTAATCATAAACCTAACATACTTTAGTTAATAGAAGCTTCACGGACATCAGCCTGGCAATTTTGAAGATTGAAAATAGAGTTTTCACTCTAGGTATTGTCTAGTGGGAGACAGTGGTAATGTTTTAATGACAATAAAGCACACTATCTATCCCTGTGGGTAGTATTTATTAACATCACTTATTGATCCCCAAGCAGGTGCAGAAATACGATACAATAATGCCCAAATTAGTACAAGGAACCCTGTGGAACGTCTGTTTGGTGTTTGGGAACGCCGTTTTAAAGATAATCTCATCACCAGCTGACACATCTTGTTTCCTTTCTTTGTCGATGTCTCTTTCATGTATCAGCAGACACCTTTGTGTTACTATCAAATTGATTTGAAATAAAAAAGTAATTGTTTTTAAGCAATTCTAGGATTTTATGGTCTAGAGGAGTCATATTCTGAACAAATTTAACTACGCCAGTTTCAAGCATTTTTACCTACAAATAAATCAATCATCATCAAACATTATAAGGTCTGGTCCAACACGTCAGAAAAAAACCATCCCATGAACGGTTTGGAAACAACTCTGTATACTAATTTTAGATTCTAGGCACAAATTTTAGGCTTTGCGCAGAATCCTGACAGTAATGTACGGTTTCCTGCTGTGTTGGAATAAAGAACAATTGGAAAAATGTAGGAATCCATTTTTTGCAAAAACTGGAAATGAAACAACCTATAATAATAGGAATAATGTGGAAAGAAGACAATTTTTCCCCTTTTCACGTTATACATAACCTGAAACCAATTCCCGCAAAAATTTCAAGGTAAACGGTTAGTCGTTCAATTGACAAGTAATTCCAATGGGCTCTTTCACTAAAATTTAAATACGTAATTTAGGTATAAAATCCCAAAGGAGGGACTATTTTAGGCACATATACCAAAAAAAAATGTTCTACAAGGTTAAATAAGTTTTTTACAGGCATTTTAAACTACCAAAATTTGAATTATTTAAAAACGCGCCGATTTGCTGACGTCGCATAAATATTTTTCATTTCGCTTGTTGTTGGAAAGAGCTGTCCGCCTCTGCTGTATTTATCCTGTAGTAAATGCAGGTAAAGGTTCGAATGCGCTGTTGTCGGTGGTGACTAAATGTAGTGCAACGTAAAATAAATAAATAAAACTAAACATAGAAAATTATATTAAATTGTGTTTAAGCATAATTTCAATAAAAATGTTATAAAATCTTGAATCCATAACTAATTAATTTAACTACTTTTCATGATATTTTGGGAACATTTCAGAATTAAATCTATTACAAATTTTCAATGTTGACAATGGGCTCTTTCACTAATTTTTGAAATTGGCATATTTGGATAAAGCAACTAAAAACAGAATTTTCTGTATTTTTACTTTTGAAAAATTCAAAGTCCTTCTTGAGAAAACAGAAAACAAAGAAATACCTCCAAATAAAAACCCAGAATTTATTTCTATGACGTCGCAGCTCGCAATTTGACCGTGTTGCCACTAATTGTCAACATTGAAAATTTGTAATAGATTTAATTCTGAAATGTTGGCAAAATCTCATGAAAAGTAGTTAAATTAATTAGTTATAGATTCAAGATTTTATAACATTTTTTTTTTTAAATTATGCTTAAATACAATTTAATGCAATTTTTTATGTTTAGTTTTATTTATTTATTTTACGCTGCACTACATTTAGTCACAACCGACAACAGCGCATTCGAACCTTTACGTATCTTTACAGAGCGCAAACACAGCGGAGCGCCCTTCCTCCTTGCAACGACATAAGCGAAATGAAGAATATTTATGTGACGTCGGCAAATCGGCGCGTTTTAAAATAGTTTGAATTTAGGCACTTTTGATTGCCTATGAAAAACTTATTGAACCTTGTAGAACATTTTTTTTTTGGTATATATGCCTAAAATAGTCCCTCCTTTGAGATTTTATACTTAAATTACGTATTTAAATTTTAGTGAAAGAGCCCATTAGTGGCAACACGGTCAAATAGCGAGCTGCGACGTCATAGAAATAAATTCTGGGTTTTTATTTGGAGGTATTTCTTTTTTTTCTGTTTTCTCAAGAAGGACTATGAATTTTTCAAAAGTAAAAATACAGAAAATTCTGTTTTTAGTTGCTTTATCCAAATATGCCAATTTCAAAAATTAGTGAAAGAGCCCATTGTAATTTGAATTGGAATTAAATGTAAACGTAGCTTTACGCTTAAGTCTGAAGTTGCAGTCCATGAGTATATCATGAAAATTCTTGAATACTGTCTTAACAAAAAATGTTTTCCAGAGATATGGAAAAAAGATATCATAATAAATATACCAAAACCACATAAGGACCAAAAACTTCCCAAAAATTATAGACCGATTACATTACTTCCTGTTGAAGGAAAAATATATGAAAAAATAATACGACTCAGCCTTGCAAACATAAGGTTTGTTCCAACACGTCGAAAACCGTCCCATGAACGGTTTCGAAACCACTCTGTATACAAATTTTGGGTTCTACGAACAAATGTTTGGCTTTGCGCAGAATCGTTACGGTAAATTGTACGGTTTTCTGTTGTGTTGGAACAAAGCAATAGTAGATGAAAAAATTCCAACACATCGATTCGGTTTCAAAGCAAAACATTCTACAATCCATCCGCTAACCATATTAACCTCCAACATCAAAACAGCTAAACATCAGAACATGAAGTCAGCAGCTCTTTTCTGGATATGGAAAAGGCATTCGACAGTGTCTGGCACAGAGGTCTCCTATACAAACTGTACATCTTGGAAGTTCCTAACCACCTCATAGGAATTATCAAAAACTTCTTAGAGAACAGAAAAATTCAAATTAAAATCAATAATCAAAAATCCCTAGAATTTAGTCAACAACAAGGAGTACCACAAGGATCGCCTCTATCACCATTGTTATACAACATATATTGCCATGATATAAATGAAAATATTGCAGATTTGGATGCGAACAAATATATCTTGCAGTTTGCTGATGACACAGCACTAATTACACACGCAAAAACTAGCTTAGAAGCTGCTACTACCTTCAACACTATACTCCGCAAATTCAGGTCTGGTTCCAAAAATGGCGCTCAACTACAAATCCATTAAAATCGCAATATATCCCGTTTAACCACTCAATTTGTGCAATTTCACCTCAAATAACCTTACTCAACCAACCGATCCGACCAAAGCCGACTGCTAAATATCTGGGAATTGTAATCGACACCAAACTCAATTTAAATAATCACACTAAAGCCATAAAAACTGAAGCAATTAACAGAGCAAAGCATTTCAGAGCATTAACCTACAAGAACCACAGAATTAACTTCAGAACGGCCACAAAAATTTACAAATCAATCTGTAGACCTCTTCTAGAATATGGACACACAATCCTTCTTAATCTTAGACCACCGGCTCAAAAAAACATAAAAACAGCAGAAACTTCAGCTCTTCGAGCAATAACCAGAATGTGACATCCTCAAAACTCACTGTTCAATCCAAAATATGAATTGCTCTATCAGAGGACAGGAATTGAATCAATAAATCAGAGACTTCACCAGCTCAGCAAGAAATTTGTTTTAAGACCACATAACATGGAGATCCTAGAGCCACTATGTACCTATATCAAGTTAGCAATACCACATGCACGCCGGAAAATGGCGTTAAGTGATTAATTTGTCGCTTTTTTGTCGTAAATTTGTCGTACAAAAAAAAAATTGTCGCGTTTTTCTTTTTTCTTAAATACCCTGGTAGTGCTAACTTGATATCAAGTTAGCACTACCAACGTCACCCGATGTTCCTACAGAAGTTTTATTAGGTGAATAATTTGTCGTTTTTTTGTCGTAAATTTGTTGTGCAAAAAAAAAATTGTCGCGTTTTTCTTTTTGCTTAAATACCCTGGTAGTGCTAAATTCATATTAAGTTAGCACTACCAACGTCACCCCATGTTCCTACAGAAGTTTTATTAAGTGAATAATTTGTCGTTTTTTTGTCGTAAATTTGTCGTGCAAAAAAAAAAATTGTCGCGTTTATTTTTTTTCTTAAATACCTTGGTACCTACCAACTTCACCCGATATTCCTGAAGTTTTATTAAGTGAATAATTTGTCGTTTTTTTGTCGTGAATTTGTCGTGCAGAAAAATAAATTGTCACGTTTTTTTCTTCTTAAATACCCTGGTAGTGCTAACTTGATATCAAGTTAGCACTATCAACGTCACCCGGTATCCCTACAGAAGTTTTATTAAGTGAATAATTTGTCGATTTTTTGTCGTGCAAAAAAAAAATGGTCGCGTTTTTTTTCTCTCTTAAAAACCCTGATAGTGCTAACTTGACTACCAACGTCACCCGATATTCCTAGTCTTAGGCTACGGTTCAAAAGGACGATATTCAAAACGGCGGTCTCATTTAAGCGACATTCAAAACAGCGACATATCAAAAGAGCGACATGTCAAAACAGCGACATTCAAAACAGTGACATTTGAAAAGAGTGACAAATTAAAACAAGGATTTATCAAAAGAAGTGCAGAGAGGTCTATCACCTAACCGGTGTGAAGTTAGCAGCCTTTTTGCAGCAGCCAAAAATGTGAAGTTAGCAGCCATTTGTAGCAGCCAAAATTGTGAAGTTAGCAGCCATTTTTTGGCAGCTCTTTTTTTTTTAAATGGTTGATTTACAAATTTTGTGTACATTATTATTATATACCCTCGGGCAAAGTACAACAGAAAAACAAAACAAAAAACTACCCCTAATAAAACATCAAGTAGAACATTAATATCTACAAACAACTTTTCTAAAATAAAATATAACACCCTGAAATTTAGAATAGTCTTTAACATAGCCCCTCAAGTACGTCTAGTTCGAAGAAACAACCCCTTATTGCCGTCAGGCTGGGATCAACCCTTATTATTAAAATAATTGGAAATGCTCATTTAGGGAGAGTGTAACACCATCAAACTCAGTGGGACGATCATCAGAACCCATTTCTAACATTCCCACCAAAGAACAACCCCCTTACCTGCCGTCGGAGTGTGTTGAAAACTACCCTTAGTAAGAAAATGATAGAAAACATTTTTTTTTCTATTATTTTCATGCTAAGGGTAGTTTTTAACACACTCTGACGGCAGGTAAGGGGTTGTCCTTTGGTGGGAATGTTCGAAATGGTTCTAGTTATCGTCCCAATCAAGTTTCAGAGCGTTACAGTTTCTCGCAATGTGTTTTTTCCAATTTTTTTCTATTATTTTCGTACTAAGGGTAGTTTTTAACACACTCTGACGGCAGGTAAGGGGTTGTCCTTTGGTGGGAATGTTCGAAATGGTTCTAGTTATCGTCCCAATCAAGTTTCAGAGCGTTACAGTTTCTCGAAATGTGTTTTTTCCAATTTTTTTCTATTATTTTCGTACTAAGGGTAGTTTTTTAACACACTCTGACGGCAGGTAAGGGGTTTGTCCTTTGGTGGGAATGTTTGAAATGGTTCTAGTTATCGTCCCAATCAAGTTTCAGAGCGTTACAGTTTCTCGAAATGTGTTTTTCCAATTTTTTTCTATTATTTTTCGTACTAAGGGTAGTTTTTAACACACTCTGACGGCAGGTAAGGGGTTGTCCTTTGGTGGGAATGTTCGAAATGGTTCTAGTTATCGTCCCAATCAAGTTTCAGACCGTTACAGTTTCTCGCAATGTGTTTTTCCAATTTTTTTCTATTATTTTCGTACTAAGGGTAGTTTTTAACACACTCTGACGGCAGGTAAGGGGTTGTCCTTTGGTGGGAATGTTCGAAATGGTTCTAGTTATCGTCCCAATCAAGTTTCAGAGCGTTACAGTTTCTCGCAATGTGTTTTTCCAATTTTTTTTCTATTATTTTCGTACTAAGGGTAGTTTTTTAACACACTCTGACGGCAGGTAAGGGGTTGTCCTTTGGTGGGAATGTTCGAAATGGTTCTAGTTATCGTCCCAATCAAGTTTCAGAGCGGTTACAGTTTCTCGCAATGTGTTTTTCCAATTTTTTTCTATTATTTTCGTACTAAGGGTAGTTTTTAACACACTCTGACGGCAGGTAAGGGGTTGTCCTTTGGTGGGAATGTTCGAAATGGTTCTAGTTATCGTCCCAATCAAGTTTCAGAGCGTTACAGTTTCTCGAAATGTGTTTTTTCCAATTTTTTTCTATTATTTTCGTACTAAGGGTAGTTTTTAACACACTCTGACGGCAGGTAAGGGGTTGTCCTTTGGTGGGAATGTTCGAAATGGTTCTAGTTATCGTCCCAATCAAGTTTCAGAGCGTTACAGTTTCTCGAAATGTGTTGTTTCCAATTTTTTTCTATTATTTTCGTACTGAAGGGTAGTTTTTAACACACTCTGACGGCAGGTAAGGGGTTGTCCTTTGGTGGGAATGTTCGAAATGGTTCTAGTTATCGTCCCAATCAAGTTTCAGAGCGTTACAGTTTCTCGCAATGTGTTTTTCCAATTTTTTTCTATTATTTTCGTACTAAGGGTAGTTTTTAACACACTCTCACGGCAGGTAAGGGGTTGTCCTTTGGTGGGAATGTTCGAAATGGTTCTAGTTATCGTCCCAATCAAGTTTCAGAGCGTTACAGTTTCTCGAAATGTGTTTTTCCAATTTTTTTCTATTATTTTCGTACTAAGGGTAGTTTTTAAGACACTCCGACGGCAGGTAAGGGGTTGTCCTTTGGTGGGAATGTTCGAAATGGTTCTAGTTATCGTCCCAATCAAGTTTCAGAGCGTTACAGTTTCTCGCAATGTGTTTTTCCAATTTTTTTCTATTATTTTCGTACTAAGGGTAGTTTTTAAGACACTCTGACGGCAGGTAAGGGGTTGTCCTTTGGTGGGAATGTTCGAAATGGTTCTAGTCATCGTCCCAATCAAGTTTCAGAGCGTTACAGTTTCTCGCAATGTGTTTTTCCAATTTTTTTCTATTATTTTCGTACTAAGGGTAGTTTTTAAGACACTCCGACGGCAGGTAAGGGGTGTTGTCCTTCGGTGGGAATGTTCGAAATGGTTCTAGTTATCGTCCCAATCAAGTTTCAGAGCGTTACAGTTTCTCGAAATGTGTTTTTCCAATTTTTTTCTATTATTTTCGTACTAAGGGTAGTTTTTAACACACTCTGACGGCAGGTAAGGGGTTGTCCTTTGGTGGGAATGTTCGAAATGGTTCTAGTTATCGTCCCAATCAAGTTTTCAGAGCGTTACAGTTTCTCGCAATGTGTTTTTCCAATTTTTTTCTATTATTTTCGTACTAAGGGTAGTTTTTAAACACACTCTCACGGCAGGTAAGGGGTTGTCCTTTGGTGGGAATGTTCGAAATGGTTCTAGTTATCGTCCCAATCAAGTTTCAGAGCGTTACAGTTTCTCGAAATGTGTTTTTCCAATTTTTTTCTATTATTTTCGTACTAAGGGTAGTTTTTAAGACACTCCGACGGCAGGTAAGGGGTTGTCCTTTGGTGGGAATGTTCGAAATGGTTCTAGTTATCGTCCCAATCAAGTTTCAGAGCGTTTACAGTTTCTCGAAATGTGTTTTTCCAATTTTTTTCTATTATTTTCGTACTAAGGGTAGTTTTTAACACACTCTGACGGCAGGTAAGGGGTTGTCCTTTGGTGGGAATGTTCGAAATGGTTCTAGTTATCGTCCCAATCAAGTTTCAGAGCGTTACAGTTTCTCGCAATGTGTTTTTCCAATTTTTTTCTATTATTTTCGTACTAAGGGTAGTTTTTAAGACACTCTGACGGCAGGTAAGGGGTTGTCCTTTGGTGGGAATGTTCGAAATGGTTCTAGTTATCGCCCCAATCAAGTTTCAGAGCGTTACAGTTTCTCGCAATGTGTTTTTCCAATTTTTTTTCTATTATTTTCGTACTAAGGGTAGTTTTTAAGACACTCCGACGGCAGGTAAGGGTTTGTCCTTTGGTGGGAATGTTCGAAATGGTTCTAGTTATCGTCCCAATCAAGTTTCAGAGCGTTACAGTTTCTCGAAATGTGTTTTTCCAATTTTTTTTCTATTATTTTCGTACTAAGGGTAGTTTTTAAGACACTCCGACGGCAGGTAAGGGGTTGTCCTTTGGTGGGAATGTTCGAAATGGTTCTAGTTATCGTCCCAATCAAGTTTCAGAGCGTTACAGTTTCTCGCAATGTGTTTTTCCAATTTTTTTCTATTATTTTCGTACTAAGGGTAGTTTTTAACACACTCTCACGGCAGGTAAGGGGTTGTCCTTTGGTGGGAATGTTCGAAATGGTTCTAGTTATCGTCCCAATCAAGTTTCAGAGCGTTACAGTTTCTCGAAATGTGTTTTTCCAATTTTTTTCTATTATTTTCGTACTAAGGGTAGTTTTTAAGACACTCCGACGGCAGGTAAGGGGTTGTCCTTTGGTGGGAATGTTCGAAATGGTTCTAGTGTATCGTCCCAATCAAGTTTCAGAGCGTTACAGTTTCTCGAAATGTGTTTTTCCAATTTTTTTCTATTATTTTCGTACTAAGGGTAGTTTTTAACACACTCTGACGGCAGGTAAGGGGTTGTCCTTTGGTGGGAATGTTCGAAATGGTTCTAGTTATCGTCCCAATCAAGTTTCAGAGCGTTACAGTTTCTCGAAATGTGTTTTTCCAATTTTTTTCTATTATTTTCGTACTAAGGGTAGTTTTTAACACACTCTGACGGCAGGTAAGGGGTTGTCCTTTGGTGGGAATGTTCGAAATGGTTCTAGTTATCGTCCCAATCAAGTTTCAGAGCGTTACAGTTTCTCGAAATGTGTTTTTCCAATTTTTTTTCTATTATTTTCGTACTAAGGGTAGTTTTTAAGACACTCCGACGGCAGGTAAGGGGTTGTCCTTTGGTGGGAATGTTCGAAATGGTTCTAGTTATCGTCCCAATCAAGTTTCAGAGCGTTACAGTTTCTCGAAATGTGTTTTTCCAATTTTTTTCTATTATTTTCGTACTAAGGGTAGTTTTTAACACACTCTGACGGCAGGTAAGGGGTTGTCCTTTGGTGGGAATGTTCGAAATGGTTCTAGTTATCGTCCCAATCAAGTTTCAGAGCGTTACAGTTTCTCGAAATGTGTTTTTTCCAATTTTTTTCTATTATTTTCGTACTAAGGGTAGTTTTTAACACACTCTGACGGCAGGTAAGGGGTTGTCCTTTGGTGGGAATGTTCGAAATGGTTCTAGTTATCGTCCCAATCAAGTTTCAGAGCGTTACAGTTTCTCGAAATGTGTTTTTCCAATTTTTTTCTATTATTTTCGTACTAAGGGTAGTTTTTAACACACTCTGACGGCAGGTAAGGGGTTGTCCTTTGGTGGGAATGTTCGAAATGGTTCTAGTTATCGTCCCAATCAAGTTTCAGAGCGTTACAGTTTCTCGCAATGTGTTTTTCCAATTTTTTTCTATTATTTTCGTACTAAGGGTAGTTTTTAACACACTCTGACGGCAGGTAAGGGGTTGTCCTTTGGTGGGAATGTTCGAAATGGTTCTAGTTATCGTCCCAATACAAGTTTCAGAGCGTTTCAGTTTTCCGAAAAAATTTTTTATATTATTTTCACACTAAGGGTAGTTTTTAACACACTCTGACGGCAGGTAAGGGGGTTGTCCTTTGGTGGGAATGTTCGAAATGGTTCTAGTTATCGTCCCAATCAAGTTTCAGAGCGTTACAGTTTCTCGCAATGTGTTTTTCCAATTTTTTTCTATTATTTTCGTACTAAGGGTAGTTTTTAACACACTCTGACGGCAGGTAAGGGGTTTGTCCTTTGGTGGGAATGTTCGAAATGGTTCTAGTTATCGTCCCAATCAAGTTTCAGAGCGTTACAGTTTCTCGAAATGTGTTTTTCCAATTTTTTTCTATTATTTTCGTACTAAGGGTAGTTTTTAAGACACTCCGACGGCAGGTAAGGGGTTGTCCTTTGGTGGGAATGTTCGAAATGGTTCTAGTTATCGTCCCAATCAAGTTTCAGAGCGTTACAGTTTCTCGAAATGTGTTTTTCCACTTTTTTTTCTATTATTTTCGTACTAAGGGTAGTTTTTAACACACTCTGACGGCAGGTAAGGGGTTGTCCTTTGGTGGGAATGTTCGAAATGGTTCTAGTTATCGTCCCAATCAAGTTTCAGACCGTTACAGTTTCTCGCAATGTGTTTTTCCAATTTTTTTCTATTATTTTCGTACTAAGGGTAGTTTTTAACACACTCTGACGGCAGGTAAGGGGTTGTCCTTTGGTGGGAATGTTCGAAATGGTTCTAGTTATCGTCCCAATCAAGTTTCAGAGCGTTACAGTTTCTCGCAATGTGTTTTTCCAATTTTTTTCTATTATTTTCGTACTAAGGGTAGTTTTTAACACACTCTGACGGCAGGTAAGGGGTTGTCCTTTGGTGGGAATGTTCGAAATGGTTCTAGTTATCGTCCCAATCAAGTTTCAGAGCGTTACAGTTTCTCGCAATGTGTTTTTCCAATTTTTTTCTATTATTTTCGTACTAAGGGTAGTTTTTAACACACTCTGACGGCAGGTAAGGGGTTGTCCTTTGGTGGGAATGTTCGAAATGGTTCTAGTTATCGTCCCAATCAAGTTTCAGAGCGTTACAGTTTCTCGAAATGTGTTTTTCCAATTTTTTTCTATTATTTTCGTACTAAGGGTAGTTTTTAACACACTCTGACGGCAGGTAAGGGGTTGTCCTTTGGTGGGAATGTTTGAAATGGTTCTAGTTATCGTCCCAATCAAGTTTCAGAGCGTTACAGTTTCTCGAAATGTGTTTTTCCAATTTTTTTCTATTATTTTCGTACTAAGGGTAGTTTTTAACACACTCTGACGGCAGGTAAGGGGTTGTCCTTTGGTGGGAATGTTCGAAATGGTTCTAGTTATCGTCCCAATCAAGTTTCAGACCGTTACAGTTTCTCGCAATGTGTTTTTCCAATTTTTTTCTATTATTTTCGTACTAAGGGTAGTTTTTAACACACTCTGACGGCAGGTAAGGGGTTGTCCTTTGGTGGGAATGTTCGAAATGGTTCTAGTTATCGTCCCAATCAAGTTTCAGAGCGTTACAGTTTCTCGCAATGTGTTTTTCCAATTTTTTTCTATTATTTTCGTACTAAGGGTAGTTTTTAACACACTCTGACGGCAGGTAAGGGGTTGTCCTTTGGTGGGAATGTTCGAAATGGTTCTAGTTATCGTCCCAATCAAGTTTCAGAGCGTTACAGTTTCTCGCAATGTGTTTTTCCAATTTTTTTCTATTATTTTCGTACTAAGGGTAGTTTTTAACACACTCTGACGGCAGGTAAGGGGTTGTCCTTTGGTGGGAATGTTCGAAATGGTTCTAGTTATCGTCCCAATCAAGTTTCAGAGCGTTACAGTTTCTCGAAATGTGTTTTTCCAATTTTTTTCTATTATTTTCGTACTAAGGGTAGTTTTTAACACACTCTGACGGCAGGTAAGGGGTTGTCCTTTGGTGGGAATGTTCGAAATGGTTCTAGTTATCGTCCCAATCAAGTTTCAGAGCGTTACAGTTTCTCGAAATGTGTTTTTCCAATTTTTTTCTATTATTTTCGTACTAAGGGTAGTTTTTAACACACTCTGACGGCAGGTAAGGGGTTGTCCTTTGGTGGGAATGTTCGAAATGGTTCTAGTTATCGTCCCAATCAAGTTTCAGAGCGTTACAGTTTCTCGAAATGTGTTTTTCCAATTTTTTTCTATTATTTTCGTACTAAGGGTAGTTTTTAACACACTCTGACGGCAGGTAAGGGGTTGTCCTTTGGTGGGAATGTTCGAAACTTGATATCAAGTTAGCACTACTACCAGGGTATTTAAGAAAATAGAGAAACGTGACAAATTATTTTTTTGCAAGACAAATTTACGACAAAAAAACGACAAATTAAACACACAACGCCATTTTCCGGCGTGCATGTGGTATTGCTAACTTGATATAGGTCCACTATGTAGAACAAGAGAAAACAGAGTTTCCAGACACAATTTCTCCATACTCAACTCACAATTGAAAAGCTTCAACAGTTACAGTTACAAAACCCCATTTAATTTAAGGTTTTAAATTATAGTATAATGTTTCTTTTTTTTTTTTTTTTGTTACACATAAGTAATATTCTTTAGTATATACAACATAACATTTTGTAAATATTATATGTCATTGTAAAATTTACCTTGGCTGAAGGACTTCGGTCGATGGCCTTTTGGGAAACCAATAAAGTTCTTAATAATAATAATAAACTAAACATATTAGATAATTACACCCTGCTACTCTCTATGTTAAATATGGTCCCAATAACTATGAGTCACAAGAGGAGAGACCTTACAACCTTCTATAGTATTCTGCATGGGAAAGATTCGACTCCTGAAATTCTCCATAAAATCAGCATTCATGTCCCTTCTAGAAATGGCCGTTTTTTTTTTAAATGCTTTATTCATGATCCACAAACAGTTTACAAACAAACTGGCACAGGGCTACATCTTCCAAACCAATTAATAAAATTATACATGTTTCTATATAGACTTTGACATAAATTAACGCTTAATTAATAGTGAGATTTATATAGGTTACATACAACAACATTCATTTTGCATTCTTCATTTTTCATTTTTCATTTTTCATTTTTCAGTTTTCTATTCTTCTTTTTTCATTTTCCACATTTTTTTTTTATTGTTTTTTTTTCCTTAAAGTTTTTTTCATTTTTCTTTAAGTAGATGTTTTATTTTCTTGCACATTTTTTTATAGTTTTGCAGGTTAACAATAGATTCTGGAACTTGGTTGAGAACACTAATGGCACTACATAATGGAGAGTTCTGACTCTAATGCTTTTTTGTTCTTATAAATGAATTTCTTAGCATGTACATATTTATTCCTTAGTCCATAATTACTTATGGCAATTTTTTATTTGTAGTAATTTTGTTTTCAAATTGGTTTTAAAATTATTCAACTGTATGCATTTTCCCAACACACTATTAAATACCTCAAATGAGGTTCCACAAAGCTGTTATACAATATCGATGAACATATGTGAACATCTTTTTAGTGCACCCAGCATGGGGGAAATTTTTTTACTAATTTTTTCCATATGATTATTCCATTGCAGATTAGTATTTATGTTCAAGCATAGATATTTATAGTTGGTCACTTCTTTAAGTTTACTTCATTTATCATTACACTGATGTCACACTTTGCCCTATTTTTATTCTTCATGACCATATACACGTTTTTTTCAGTGTTCATACTAAGCTTATTAAAGCAGAGCCACTTATAGTATAAATGCATATCACAGTTTATTTCCTTTTCAAGAATCTTCATGCCTCTGTCTGAGAATACAAGAACCGTGTCATCTGCAAACATAAAGTATTTTGCCTTTTATCCAGCATACTTCAAGCTATGTACATAAAGTAGGTAGAGCAAGGGACCAAGCACTGACCCCTGCGCTACCCCCACATTCAAATCCACTACGTTGCTGTCACAATTGTTAACCGTTGTGTAGTGCTTCCTGCCAAGCGAGTACGTTTTTAATAAACTTTCATGTCCCGATTCATCGTACTAATTATGGAATAAAAATCTTTATCTCCGGAACAGCTACTCACAAACGAACACCACAAGATTGACCTTTTTGCTCCTTTCAACATTTTCCTTATAGCGGAGTGAAAACGGCTGCGAAATCTTTCAAAAAAAAAATTGAGCGTAGAACCAATTGAGACCTATATAGTATTATTCAGAATTTTACTGGCCATCTGAAATGCAAATTCACGACATCCTCAGTTGGGGCTGACTCATTTTATAGCAAAAAATATATGAAAAATGACAAAATTATGAAAACTTACTTTTTGACATATAACTCACGATATTTTCAAAAGTATTCAAACTATTGGAATGATTTTTTTTTTGTTGAAAAGAGGACACTTTCGCGGTTGTAACAGTGTATGACAGGTAGTGATTGTGACCTCTATTTTTTTTTTAAATAAATAGTAATATTAACAAGCATTTTTTCTGCATTGCTTTTTTCAGCAATCGAAAAACTTTTTTATTTTTGAAAATTTTACCATATATCCTGCGAGTGAATTGAAGTAAAAAGTATATAGAAGTTTTTGAAAAAAAAAATGAGTCATCTGTTATACTTTTTGAGATATTTGAATTTGAAATTTCAAAAGAGACGCGGCCGGCCGACCAGTTGACTCGAAAATCAAGCGCGACTGCGTTCCGGGGCGGGCATCAATGCAGGGAAAGGCGTGGAATTTATTTTTTGAATTTGTTTTTAGTTTTTGTGGAACAACATACATATTATTGAATAATAACTACGATTTATGTGTCATATGAATCTTGCATATTAGGCACTTTGCATCAATTTTTTTATTGCTGATTTCGTTTGTCAATAAAAAATAATTCAACACGTGTTCTTTCTTTTTCTTGTTAGACAAAAATTGACGGAGATACAACGCTTTGAAATGTGCTTATTTTTGATATCCTATGACGTCACTCCAGGCTGAGTAAACCTATATGTACAAAACTTAATCTTTGAATAACTTTCGGAATATTCATATTTGAACAAAATAAAAAAATACGTATAGTCGTATAGATTTTTTTCCATTTTCCTACAGTTTGCAGTAAACAGTTATCAATTTAATTTTTCATGCAAGGTGCCTATTTTGCATTTGCACTCAGTACAGCATTTTAATCCCTGAGTCACACAAATGCATCTGCTGGCATTGCAGGTTTTGTCGGAACAGCAAATGTATAAAATTTTTAGTAAATTACCTGGCACAGGGTCTTACTTGCTTTTTTTATTGCGGATTTCGTTTGTCAATAAAAGATTAGTCAACACGTGTTTTTTATTTTTTTTGTCAGGCAAAAATTAACGGAGATTCAACGCTTTGAAATGTACTTATTTTTCATATCCTATGACGTCACACCATGCTCACTATATCGATATATACAAAACTTAATATTTGTATAATTTTCGGAATAATCATATTTGGACAAAATAAAAAAATACGTATAGATTTTTTTTCGATTTCCTACGGTTTGCAATAAACAGTTATCAATTTAATTTTTCATGCAAGGTCCCTATTGATATAAACACCTAAAATATAACTTTCTGCTGCCGTGCGGTTGGTCGTAAAAAAACACCGCATTTCATTAAGAATCATAATGTCCTTATTTTCATTTTTGTATCATTGTATCATTTTCTTCTTCGCTTAAATTAGGAAGATTTCCTATTTCTGCTAGTAGATTAATATTCCTTGACTTCAGAATGATTGAAATACTGTACTCAACCTCTGCTCTCTGCTAAAACGTGAAGAATTATCCGGGTGTCGGCTTCCTGTTGATTGCTGTTTAACGACGATACATTTTTTCGATAATCGGATCTTTTTTTTTTTGCAGTTAAAAACAACGCCTTATTTGGATTTTCAAATCCTCCGGCTTTAATAAATGTTTTATCGTCTTTTAATAATATCTACTGAACTGTTCTGTACGAAGTATTTGGTTAAAAAATTTAACAAGGAGGTTTTATTGGTAGAAGATTTGAGAAAAATCTCAAATTAGGTAGGTACTTTCCTTGATCCAGAAACTTGGAATTCGGGTGTGTCTGAATTTTCACGTCTACATCTTTCGGTGTTCTTAAGCGAATTACCATCATATATGTATCAAATTCGAAAATTTTTTGAGCCGTATTTTTTACCTTCTTTTAAAATTTTGCCAAGAAATATTCG
Organism: Ceutorhynchus assimilis; assembly: GCA_917834065.1. Taxonomy (NCBI): domain Eukaryota; kingdom Metazoa; phylum Arthropoda; class Insecta; order Coleoptera; family Curculionidae; genus Ceutorhynchus; species Ceutorhynchus assimilis. Next base: position 15,446,589 of record OU892277.1, on the reverse strand, counting down.
TCCAAAGTCATTGAATGTTTTAATCAAAGATAAATTTACTTCCCGAATTAAAACCATTCCATCAATGACATGGAAGTTGACATCAGTGGCGGCTCGTCTGAGGAGGTAGGGGAGGCAGTGCCTCCCCTGTAAAAAAGCTACAAAATGTATTCTTATATAATTTTAACCCCCCCATAAAAAAATTCCCTACGATGTTCATTTTTTTTTTTGGGCTGCCTCCCGTAAAATAAAAGTCACGGGCCGCCACTGGTTGACATTGGTGGTGATAATAAACAGAAAAATCGTAGTTATTATTCAATAATATGTATGTTGTTCCACAAAAACTAAAAACAAATTCAAAAAATAAATTCCACGCCTTTCCCTGCATTGATGCCCGCCCCGGAACGCAGTCGCGCTTGATTTTCGAGTCAACTGGTCGGCCGGCCGCGTCTCTTTTGAAATTTCAAATTCAAATATCTCAAAAAGTATAACAGATAACTGACTCATTTTTTTTTTCAAAAACTTCTATATACTTTTTACTTCAATTCACTCGCAGGATATATGGTAAAATTTTCAAAAATAAAAAAGTTTTTCGATTGCTGAAAAAAGCAATGCAGAAAAAATGATTGTTAATATGTATTACTATTTATTTTAAAAAAAAATAGAGGTCACAATCACTACCTGTCATACACTGTTACAACCGCGCAAGTGTCCTCTTTTCACCAAAAAAAAAATCATTCCAATAGTTTGAATACTTTTGAAGATATCGTGAGTTATATGTCAAAAAGTAAGTTTTTATAATTTTGTCATTTTTCATACATTTTTTGCTATACAATGAGTCAGCCCCAACTGAGGATGTCGTGAATTTGCATTTCAGATGGCCAGTAAAATTCTGAATAATGCTATATAAGTCTCGTTTGGTTCTACCTTGAAAAAAAAAAATCCAGAAAGAAGCGTCTTTCACCGGCGTTTTTACTCCGCTATTAGTCAAGTTCGTCAAACTTTTAAGTAAGTAGTTGTTTCCAAATTTGGATTTTCAATCGAAACTAATTGTACTTGTATAACTACTCTTTATTATTGGATGTTATTTTTACCTATTTTCACTATTCCTATGTATCCTACAGAAAGTTCACTCATGTTTTCAAATGTAGCTGTATTTGTTATTACTTATTGTTATTTGATTCTCAAGTGGTGAATCTTTATTTTATTATTGTTATCTTTGTTTATTTTAATTTGGTTATTACAAACTCTTTTCAACTTGGTATGAATTGAGACTTTAACATTTTGGAAGTGGGCTCGCCCGTTGATAAATAAACAAATAAATAGTATTTTTTCTAAGAAACCCTGGCGATACATTTTCAAGCACCTTAAATGTCACCTGAAGGAAGTCAATAGGTTTCACATTTCACATCCGTAGGGAAGCTTCATTTGGGCACTGAGTGGTGGTTATCTAGGCGGAATTTTCATTTGTTTGTGAAAATTCTGGTTACTAAATGTAAGTGTATACTTTATTCGTTGACAGATTATCAATACACAACTCAAAAAAAAAAAAAGGGATGTGCCTTTTTTCTGTTGATTTTAAGTTTGGTAATTATTGGATATGCCCAGACATTTAAACATATTATTTTTAAGAGAAATTTGAAATAAATAGGCAATAATGGTCCATATTTACAACAATAAAAGTGGCAGAAAGAAATTAGGTGTACATAATATCATATTTAATTTTATTTTTTTTTTTTTTTTGCTAAAAATTGTTTTGATGAGGCTATATCGAATAATTAGGAATGGAATAAAGTTGGATATAGCCCCACCAGAAATATTGAGTTTTTAAGGGAAATTTGAAATAAATTAGAATAATGGACCATATTAACACAATTAAGGTGACGGAAAGAAAACTTCTGTGACGGGGCAAGGCCCACCCAGTAATTTTTTTTGTACACCCTCCAAAAAAAAGTTATTGAAAAAATAAAATTTTGATTTTTTTTTTCCAGCAGCCCCAAATTTGAAAATGAAAAATCTAAAATAACAGTTCATCTGCCCCTCGATTGCCCCCAACTTTTTTTTCCCATCCACCAAAAAAAAGTTATTGGAAAAATAAAATGTTGACAACTCTTTTCTCAGCAACCCTATATTTGAAAATTAATGACCAATCTAAGATCACAGTTCGTTTGCCCATCGAATGCCCATGTAGGCCCACCAAATAACTTTTTTTGCACACAGAGCTTGGGCTAGTGCTATCAATTGGATTTATTTACTGAATTCTCAATATAGGGCTATAAGTATAATTTACTATTACTGTGGGGATATTAACAAAAGGAACTGTCTAAGAGTCCCGAACGCGGGATCGCTGGAAAAAAGCAAAATCCCGAACAGGCGTGGCTTAGTAACGGGCGTAACGGCGTTTGGGACTTTCCAAACATTGTGCGAATCCCGACATCGGGACTGTTGTAACAGAAGTAAACTCCTGACTTTTAATTTTATCAGACAATCAATAGAAAAACAAGGAAGTAACAAAAAACAAATATCGTGTATTTCTAGTAGGTTAACAAAATGAAAAAGAAACTTTGACATCTTATTTTATAGATCTGACAATAATTATTATTATCTCAGAATTTTCCAACTGCTGATCTTGTTCATCATAGTCCATGTGAATTTCATAAGTCTATTAAAAACAACTTGTTCATGATAAATGGATTATTTCATATTTTCATCTTATATCAGGTTTATCTTCAAGTTTTAACAGGTTAATCTTGTATAAATTAGGGGCATGATGCTTCGCGGATGTGATAGTTTTTGTATCCCTTTTCCAAAATTGCACCCTATTTTCTTTCTTAATATCAATAGCATCTTGTAATTCTTTATATGAACTATGAACCAAATGTGTCATTTGTGTTTAACCCCATAATAAAAGATACGAATTTTCAGCCAAAACTGCCTAAAACACAGCAGTTGGGTAATCTAACCTAGGTGTATAGGAAAAACAAATAATACCTACATAACAATTATTACAACTTCGGGAATTAACTTTTGTTACCATGGTCCCGAACTCGGGATTAGAATTATTTTTGAAAAGTCCCGAACGCAGCTATTAAGCCACGCCTTTTCGGGATTTTCCGTTTTTCTAGCGATCCCGCGTTCGGGACTCTAGACAGTTCCTTAACAAAAATGTAACCTTTCACAGCTTGAGAACACCAAAATAACAGTAGGTAAGATTAATTTAATTTAACCCAAAATAATGTAACATACAACATTACAGGCATTTACTGTTAACCTCAAACCATTATTGATGGATTTATAGGAGATCTGCACATACAGGATGGAATTTTTGAATGGAATAAACCTGTTTATTTTCTGGGAAAAAAAAAAACGGGTGCCTCAAATTTCAGTTTGGCACAATTTTTCTGCCTTTTCATGGAATTTACCCCTTTCTTAAGGGTAGAAACCACCCCCAACTTTTTAGAATGGGCATAAAAATTGTTGGAATGGGCATAAAAAAAGGAATATGACCCATTATTTACTTTTGCATTTCAGTGGTCTAGTTGTGTAATTTTTTTGATGTTAACTAACACACTATTTTAGGGTTGAGAATCCGAGTATCGGGCATCAATGTGTTAAACGTCAGAAATTATAACAATAACGTTAAAAATGGGTCTTGTTTCGCATTAGGGTTCTACCAAGAAACAATGCTAAAGATTTTCAACAATTTTAAATGTAAAAAAAATTGTGTGGAAAAATATGTTTTTATTTTTCTCTCACTTTCTAGATCACCAAAATGCAAAAGTAAATAATGGGTCATTTTCCTTTTTTTATGTCCATTCCAAGGAGCTATCACAATACATAGGTACTTATCTTTACATTTGAAAAATATTTGAAAAATAAAATATAAAACATGCCGCTAGAGATAAGAACTGCTAATATGGTAAAAAAATCTGATATATTTGAAAGCATTTTGATTTACAACCATTTGCCAAGGAATTTAACATTTGATATTTATATATACAGGGTGTCCCAGAATATGTGGGCAATCTCTCGGATTTAGATAGAACTCGAAAAAATAACATGACAACTTCCTATAAAAAAAAATTCCTACGGCCCCCCCTACGAAGTTACGTGCCCCTAAAGGACGCCTCTGGAAATCGGTTTTTTGTTGATAACTTTCAAAATACTTCGTGTAATTTTTTTTCTTTTAATATGATGGATACTAGGTTCGACTCCCTAAAATGGACCCTCTCAAACAAACTTGACCAATCTGGTTTGCCAGGGACGGACTAGCTTTAACGCAATAATAAAACTGAGGAAATATTAGTAGAAAGGATTAATTTTCACTTTCGCGAAATAAGGCCTAATATTGAAGCATTGTCGAAAGTCGAACAATATTTTATTAAAATAGGTATGGAATGCATAAGATTAGAAGGATCTCATGTTGAGTCGACATAAAAAATTATTTAATAAAAAACCATTAATACACAAAAACAGAGTTTTCTCGAAACCAGCTCATTTTTTTGACATCGAATAAGAGTACCTTTTTTCTAGTTCAAGGTTGAAACAATCTAAAAATATTATTGCTATGCCTATATCATACAGGGTGTAAAAAAAATTAGCATTATTGTGTTACAGCTAGTCCGTCCCTGGCAAACTAGATTGGCCAAGTGTGTTTGAAAGGGTCCATTTTAAGGGGTCTTATCTAATATCCATCATATTAAAAGAAAAAAAAATTACACGAAGTATTTTGATAGTTATCAACAAAAAAACGATTTTCAGAGGCGTCCTTTAGGGGCACGTAACTTCGTAGGGGGGGCAGTAGGAATTTTTTTTATAGGAAGTTGTCATGTTATTTTTTTGTGTTCTATCTGAATCCGAGAGATTGCCCACATATTCTGGGACACCCTGTATATGTATGTATTTTTTTTTGCTTTTGTATTGTAGTATTCTATGCTAGCCTGGTGCTACTAATAAAGACATTATTATATTAATTTAACATCCATCCCCTCCCTGAGAGATTTCAGGAGGCAAGTTAAGAGGTTGCTCGTTGGTGCAGCTTATTAGAGTTTGAATTAATTTTATTGTGATGGTTTTTAGTTAAGGATTTTGTTCTCAATTTTTATTTTTTGTTGCTGTCCATTGCAGATTTTGTACTAAGAATTTTTTAATAGACTAGGCTATATGCTCGGATATATGTATATTTATTATGACTTTATTTTTAAGAATATTTTTAGTGCTTTCTCAATGAGAACTCAGAACCTTATGTACTTTGGACATAAGTGATTGTAATATACCCAGGATCGTTAAAATTTTGATACTCTATGAAACTCTGTTTTTAAGTCTGAAATATACAACCTACAACCTAATAAAGCTTTTTTGAGTTTGAATATATCGAAAGAGACTATCACATTGCAAGAACCACCTAAATTATTTGGGGTCTTTTTTACTACAGGCGGAGCAAGTGTGGAATGGTGGAGCTGTGGAAAGTACAGACTGTGCAAAGTTTTTGGGAGTTTTTATTGATTGCAAGTTAAAGTTTGATATGCATATTATAATGTTAAGGAAAAGGTTGGCCTCTGCTTGTTATGCTGTTAGAATTGTACATGGTGAACTTGGAGCCAAAACAGCAAGAGATGTATATTTCTCACTGATAGAGTCTCATTTGAGATATGGCATACAGTTTTGGGGCTTTGCCAGCCGGCATCTTATTCAGTCTGTTTTTGTCTTGCAGAAGCGGGCTGTAAGATATTGGAGTGGTGCTGGTCACAGAGATCACTGTAGACCGCTGTTTATTGGGGAGGGGATTCTAACATTGGCTTGTATTTTTATCCTTGGTACAGTAGAGTTGGTTCGTAAAAAATGCAGGGGATCTGATGTCGCCTCAGCAAGTGCTTACGCGACAAGATATAGCAGTGAAAATCTGAGTCTCTGCATTCCTAAAAGTACCCTTACTAAACATTCAATTATATATGAGGGTAGAAAAATGTACAATCGCTTGCCGCTGGAAATCAAGAATCTAGAAAGTGACAAAAAGTTTGGCAAATTAGTAAAGAGGATGTCATTGAAAAAAGCTTATTATTGCCTTGACGAGTTTTATGCGGATGATTTATGTTTGTGAAGTAATGTTTGTTTTTTTTTCTATTTTAAGCTTTTCAAATTGTATTTGTGTTTTAAGGAATTTTAGCTGTTTTCGATGTTTTTTTTTTTTTTTTTTTTCTATTTGTTTTTCTATGACCACTGAGTTTATACTGTTTTATATGTTTTTATTTTCAGCTTTGTACATGAGGGTATTTAAACTCTTTATACAATAAAGCATTTTTTGATTTGATTGATTTGTCATGATGCAATAATGGTAGATCTTCATAATGTGCCCTTAATTAGAAAAAATGTTTCAAAATATGGTAGAATCTATAGTGCCAGAAACTTTAGCAATTTTGAAGCCAAGACCGGTCTGGTTGATTGGCAGTTATCACTGCAGGGTTCAGACCCTCTAAATTTTTTTAGTTGTACACTAGTTAATATATTTAATAACAATTTTCCAATTAAAAAAATAAGAAAAAAAGAAAAAAAGCCGTGGGTTACTAAGGGACTAAAAATTTCATCAAAAACTTAAGATGCCTCCACTTGTTAAGAAAATACTCATCCTCTGAATTTGTTCATAACTATTTTATTGCATACAAGAGAATTTATAGAAGGGTTATTAAAGCCGCAAAGGAAAAACACTATGAACATCGATTAGGATCGGCTAGAAATAGAGCAAAGGAAGGGTGGAACATAATAAATGAATTGAGAGGGAAATCAAATCTAAATAGTTGCCCAGAACTTTTAGACATTAACTCAAACATGTTAAATACATATTATTGCTCTATTGCCGAAAATATTATCAAGAAAATGAATTCGCAGGGGGATCCATTATTGTTTTTTCATGGTGTATCTGTTTCTGAAACATTTTATTTGTTCCACACCGTACACAGAAACCGTAATCTTAATTCATAAAAAATATAAAAACATGGAATATGGAAATGGTTACAGTACTAGAGCTGACGGTGATCTTTGGCTTCCAATACCAAAAAGTGCTCTTACTAAGAATTCACTGATTTATGAGAGCCAAAAAATTTATAATCATTTACCTCGAGTGTATAGAACTATTCAGAACATGAAATGTTTTTCGAGAAAGGTTAAATTGTTTTTACAGGACAGAGCATATTATACATTGGATGAATTTTATTCTGAAACTTTTTAGACTGGTATGGTTGTGACCGTTTCTTGCATAAAAACTATATTTTAGACAGACTTTAATGGGGTAGTAAACCTTTATGTATGTATATGTAGGATTTATTTTTAGACATATTTGGTGTGACTGTTGTTTTATTATTTTATTTTACCTTTTTTGTACTTACATGTTTTTTTGTTTTATTGATATATATTGTCTTATTTATTTTACAGTTTTATGACATTTTTTACAATGCAATTTGGTGACTGAATATTTCATTTGAATTTAATTTTTTCTTTATTTAATTACGTATATGTAAGCATAATATATTTGAGCTTTGTAAATGAGACCATGTCTTTTTATACAATAAAGCATATTTTGATTTGATTTGAGCCCGTATGCTTGTAACTGGGGAACAGCTTTCTCGAGAGCTGCTCTGTCTCCGTCGGTATTATGGAAATAAAAATATGGCTGACTAAGACAGAACCTTCATTCTCATGAGGGAAGAGTAGCTATTGAGAAAATGGCAATGAGTAGAGTGTGTGAGTGTGCTGCAGTAGAATGTAATTTCAGTAAGGCAGTGTGAATTAACATTTGAGTATATACAGGCCTGAGCATTGATAGTGAGACATCTGATTTTTCCTATCGTAGAACGAGTTCACCAGCTATACCTACGGCAATGACAGGGATCATCATACTTGACATAAAATCCATTGTAGAGAAAAGACTGATTTACCCAAAATAGCGAAGACTGATTTACCCAAAATAGCGAAAAATCACAAGACCTGTCAATCGGGTGTCCCATTTTTAATGCTAACGACTGTACATAGACCCAGTAAAGTAGTAAGAAGGTTTGGAATACGCTTTGCGTCATTCAATTGATTCCAGGATGAGATAGCGCTAGTAAGGGCAGAAAATCTATTGGATCTCCCGTTCTCTCACTATAATGTTGGCCGCAAATATATGTATTGAGTAGATAGGCAAAGGGCCATTCCAAACCTCCTTACCACTTCATTGACATAGACCACCCTCAAAGGACATAACCTAAAAATTAAAATCATGCAAGATTCAGCAATCAATCTGTCCAACACTAAAATAAAATTATTCAAACTTACAAATTGAGTGAACAGCCATTCTGGTCAGTTTCACAGTAGAAACTCTTTGAAACTATTGAGCAACAAAATAAATATTACACTTGAAAAACAGAAGAGAACATCTAATTGCAGCCAATGGAGTCGAAGCTCCTGACAGTTTTGACAGATAGTTGCAATGTTGCCAGATGTTGTAAATTGTTTCTTTGGCGGAATTTTCAAGTATTATTTAAGTATACAAATAAATAATTAATATTGAAAAAAATTTAAACAATTAAACCTAGTCAACAAATAGTTCATTAATAATGAAACTCGCAAGCAAAATAATTAAAACACATAAAAAATACATATACAAAACAAACTCGTCTGGCCTCCACTCCATATTGAATTTTTTTTGTGACAGATGGATTGGATTGCCTAATTATAGGCATTTTTTCGCGAGGATAATCAAACATAATCTGATTATACTGGGTTATGTGATGTGTCAATTGTGTCATACTCCCCTAACTCTCTCATCATCAAATTCTGGGCCTGCGAGTGACGTCACTATCAGCAGCTTCTAGTGATGACGTCACCCGCAGACCTCGATGGGATGCTTGCGATTCAGGCTGTGCTAGTGAGTTAATTTTTTCGTCCACTTTAAATTTAGAAAAGGTGATTTTCGGTCTGTTCTCACAGAAGAAATTAAGTCAGTGTAGATCCTTGAGATCCTAGAATTTGATGGTGGGGGAGTTAGGGGAGTATGACACATCACATAATCCAGCAAAAAATTATGCTTGGTTCCTCGCGAAAAATTGCCTTATGTCTTTGACAATGTGAGGTTAGATCAATTTTCAATCAGTCAACAAGGATATTCCAATTATTCCATGGTATGTTGGTTGGTTGAATGACTGGGAAAAAACCAAAAACGGGCAAGTGACCACCTTTTTAAAATGTTGAACAAAAATTCTTAAAAAAAGCCTTTGATTGAAAAAGTAAGTTCAAAAAACTTTCAAATTCATTAACCTAAATGCAGAAGAAAGAAAGAACTATATTGTTATATATATATGTATATAAATTGACAATCATTGCAGCTTCCCTGAAATGGCCTTGCACTGGGTCATTCAAGGAAACTATATTTTAAGGGGTGAAAAAATGAGGGAAAGTCTCAAATCTTTCAATCCTTTATTTGTTGATAAGCTACTAGTTTCAGGATCTTCAGGATCTATACATTACATCCCATCATCAGGCTTTACAAGAGCTAAAATATAAGAAATTTTTTGCTAATTACATACACCAAGGAGAATCATAAAAAATCCCACAAAGTGGAGAGTCAGATAACTTACGATTCAAATAAAATGTCATTTGTTGAAGCCAGAGTCGTGAATTGCACAGCATAATTTATGTATAAAAGTCGATCGTGTATAAAAATATAATAAATTAAACAAAGACTTATACATCCCTTAAAAAATGAACTCACATTTGTCTTCAGCAAACCATTGAACGGTAGGCAATTTTTTCGCGAGGATATAATCTGATTATGCTGGGTTATGTGATGTGTCAATTGTGTCATACTCCCCTATCTCTCTCACCATCAAATTCTGGGCCTGCGAGTGACGTCACTATCAGCAGCTTATAGTGATGATGTCACCCGCAGATGTTGATGGAATGCTTGCGATTCAGGTTGTGCTAGTGAGTTTTTTTTTTTTCATCGATTTTAAATGTAGAAAGGGTGATTTTCGGTCTGTTCTCACAGAAGAAATTAAGTGTTCTTGATCCTCAAGTATCCCAGAATTTGATGGTGGGGGAGTTAGGGGAGTAAGACACAACTGACACATCACATAATCCAGCATACTTGAGTAGGTATGCTTGATTATCCTTGCGAAAAATTGCCTTATAGTTTGTTCAGACTCCATCCTAGCAATATCTCAATATTTTCCAACGTATTCAGCTTAAAACCTTTCTTTTGGCTGTGTAAAATTTTAAAGTTTTTTTTGAGGTTTTTTTGTCTATCAAAGGAGTGCAAGTTTTGTTGTAAATGCATGCCAAAAGCTGACTTGTTGTCATTTGGGGATTTTAAGCAACTTTTATGTTGTGTAATGCATTTTTTTAAATTTCTTCCTGTCTGTCCCATGTATTGAGAATTACGATCAACTTAATCCTATACACCCCACTTTTTTCAAGTGGGTCTCTCTTGTCTTTTGATTGATTAATATTTAATTCAGGTGATTTGAATTTACAACTTTAAAAGGACAATAACACAAGAAGCTACTGTCTATATTCAATTATTTTAATGTAAAGGTGGGTTTAGCCAACTCTTAATGGATAATGCACAATTTTAATTCATAATTGATAGTGCGTAATTCATAAGAGAAAAGAGGTGTTTATACAACGCATAATTTTTGTGCATTAAAAACTGACAAGACAGCTGAGTTTGACACTTGTTATTTTTCATAAAATGATAAATAATTAAATATAGTTATAAATTAGGCTTTATATTATCAGGAAAAATCCCATTTGTATAATTGAAAATGGAAAAACTCGATTCCAGATCAGAAACCATTGAAAACAACAGGAAAACAGACAACAAGATTTCGAGGTTATGAAGCAAAACCAAAACAAAAACAAAGTTGGAAATAATCAATTAATATACGCTTGCGCACTAGCGTTTTTTGCACAATGCATAATTGATAATTCGTAAAAGTTAAAAGTTAGTCAACTTTATGAATTACGCATTATGCACTAAATTATCCACTATCCACTACTTATGCTTTGTATAAACAGATGTATTTAAATATGAAGTTTTAAAAATTATCGATTATGAATTGAAATTGTGCATTATGTGCATTATGCACCTTAAACCAAACTATTTTTGAAAATACCAGAATGATAAATACTGCAGGAAGAAGGTGTTAGCGGGCCTGTATTACTAATTTATTCCAAATTTTTCTTGAAAATTGGCAACTTTTCTGGTGGAGCTACATCCAACTTTATCCCATGCCTAATCATTGGATATCGCCCATCATAAAATAAACCAATTTTCAGCAAAAAATAAATAAAATTATAATATAACTTTTTTCCGCCACCTTTATTGTTGTTAATATTATCCATAATTATTACTAATTTATTTCAAATTTGCCTCAAAAATTGTCAATATTTCTGGTGGGGTGGGGCTATACCTATCCAACTTTATCCCATTCCTAATTATTGGATATAGCGCCACCAGATAATAAAACAATTTTTAGCAAAAAAAATATAAAATTAGAATTTCTTTCAGCCACTTTTATTGTCGGTAATATGATTCATTATTACTAATTTATTTCAAATTTCTTTTAAAAATAATATATTTGTCTGGTAGGCGGATCCAACTGTTACCTTAAGTTTTATTCAGTTTCCCTGCAATAACAAAGTAAGCACTATTCCTATGGGGTATTAAAAATAGTGTACAATATACTAGGTATCTTACTTTTATAGGTTAATTTTTTTGCAAAACAAAATAAGTATACCCTACTGCCATATAAACAAATAATTATTCAAAGGAAATTTTGAAGATGAGGTAGTAAAATTGCGATTAATTTAAAAATGATGGGAGTTTAACCAGAGATAGAGAAAAAGCAGATTTTATTTGTATTTGTGCTAATGTCAACTGTATATATGCCGCCATTTTGTTGTAGACTAACAAAAGGGAAGTGAGTCAAAAATTAAATTTTGTATTCATCACAAATATTGTAACAAAATGTTTGAATTTCACTACTGACTCAAATAGGACATGCAGCTATCAGCTGCGTTAACCTCCGAACAATTTAAATACCCAAACAAAAAAAAATACCGGGTGCCATATTTGTCAAACATGTAGGTACCTGTGTTGTAAACATGGAGTTCATCCACGATTCCTTCGTTTCCGCCACCAAAAACGACCATTAAATCTCTAATAGAAACGGCCCGATGTCCATGTCGGGGCCTGGGTTGGGGCCCAGTGGGATTCGAAACGGATTTCCACTGTAACGCCTTACCCGCCATTACGTATCACATTGCACATCCAATCAAAAATGTATAAAGCCTATGGGTTTTTCACTTCGAATAAAAATTCTTGAGATATTCGCAGCAGCGCACATTAGAGTTTTTTTTTGTCTTAAATCATTAAAACCGACTTTTTTAAAACAGATAAACAAAAACTTATAAAAAAGGTATACAAATTTCACAATAATTACAAAGGGACGCGCACTGTAACAATACACAAGAAAGACAACGACGACAGGCTATAGGCGGCTTTACTTTACTTCACTCAAATTAATTCATTTAGTTCCAACGACCACCGCCACTAGTTAAACCTGTTGGCGGCACCATCGATTCTCATTTCTCAACCGTCTCTAATACCCTGTTGCCAAGTTTAACTTTGAAAAAATACACTGTTCTGTAATAAAATAATAAAGGTACATTTACACAGAAATGTACATGACAGATGAGAAGATTTATGGCCAAATGCACCGTAAGGACTTAATCCAGATTAGTTGCTAAAACTAGATTAGTATCAATTAAAGACGATTAACCGGTCGGTCACAGTTGACATCAATGAACTATAACCAAAAACTGGAATGCTAACACATAAGGACGAACTTGAAGCCTAGTGCGGCTGCTGCGGAGGGGATATCTGTTTTTGTCGCACTCATTATGTTAAATGGCGAAAATTGCTTCCAACACGTATTCCAATTGATGAAACCTGTGAAGGGAAATATGACAAAACTTTCGAAAACGTCATATGTCAGCGAGCAACAGAAAAAAACAACATTCCCCCTTGTGGCATCTATCTTTCATGGCTACATTTTTTTGGCAGATATGGCAATGTGTGCGCATTCCAGTTTTTAACTATAGTTCATTGGTTGACATATAACCAATGAAGAAAACACGTCATTTGCTAATCCAACGACCTGTCAAAAAGAAATTCAAAATGGAGGCCAATTTCATATACACTACGTTTTATTGCGATTTTTGATTTGTGTAAAGTTGAAGTAGTAAGGTGTTATTAGAGAGATATCGGTAAAACAGATAGCGCGTATGGACGGTAATAACGTCAAGAGTTATTTTTTTAAAGTAAAGCGGTATCATACTTTCAAATTAGAGTTATCGGAAAACAGTTTAACGTAAAATTTGCCTGTTCGCATCCGTTATTTTATAACCGTAGCCTAACTTGTACCTTGTTGTGATTTGATTTGTGTTGTCTGTTGTTCATGGTCAGGGACAGAGGATTTGCTTTTTTTACTATTTATTGAACACTCCATATTCACTTGAACACAACAAAAATAATAAAATAAATAATAAACATAACATAACCTATTATTCCACGGCGTTATTTTTAGACGTTATTCGAAATAGGGCTTAACGTAAATGCTGGGTAAATTACGTTATGCGGTAACGTTATTTTAGTACGTAGTATTAAAAATCGAATCGCGCATAGGTTTAATGTCAAAATAACGTAAGCGCTAATACTGCATGACACTTTTTGGATTACCGATATCTCTCTAATTTCTTGGAAAGTGCATACGTTATGTACTGTATTTAGTTGTAGGAACCGTTCTAATTACGAGAAAGTCTCGTCTCATGCCGTTCCTGCAGAGACAAAACACAGGTTTTCAACGGAGAAAAACGATTTGTCTGTACTTTGTTGGGCTTCATGGATTGTAGCGAAAGAGAAAAAATCTGACGAAATCCATATTAAAAAACCAAAAAGTCTCTCCACATAAACGGTGTATGAATCCAAGCCATTTACTATCCTTAGCTTGTGTCGACACCTTGAATAGCAGAAAAATAAATTGTACAGGATTCAGGATTTGGTTAAGAAAAAACTAAACAGTTAAAAAATCCTGGATAGTAACTACCTAATGGTTTAGTAAGAAAAGGTTTGTCACAAAGAAATAATAACTTTTGATAACATCCGGGTTTTCCACTAATAATTTCTTAAACTTAAAACTTTCCATCCTAAAATACGGAAATTATCCTTCCAAGCACTAAAAAATCACCTTGAAACACCACAAAATACACAAAAAGCATTGTTTTGATAAAAATATCAGGGTTGTTTGAATTAAATTTATTGCGCCAATTTCATTTCTTGTCACCTGGCATTGGCCGCCATTTTGATTGGAATGCCTTTTGCAGGGTTGCATACATCAAAATTTGACTAGCATAAAGCAGTGCGCCCGTTCCAGTGTGTTTGTTTGGTTCAATGCCTTTAATTGACTTGGAGTTCTTCTTTATATGCAAATTTTCGAACTAAGCGAATCTAAACTTCCAAGTCCATACGATACGGGCCGATAAGCACCAAATAATTAAGATAAGAAATAACGAAGAATATGCAGTGTTATACCAATGGTTTTTCACTCACAATTTTCCCAGATATTATTCAAATCTTGCTATCACCCCTATTCCATAAGAATCTCTATCTTTATAAAATTTCTTCGCAATTTATTTATAATTTAAGCTAAGATATGTCAATAATGGCTCACGCAACGCAAATATGATCAATATACATACCTATATGTATATATTTGGAATCAGGAAGAAAGGATCCTTAATTTCATCGCATAATATATACAGGGTACGTGTTCCATTGAAAAAAGTCGAAGTTGTCTACGTTTCTCCATTTTCCGATGCGACTTTGTTTTTTCCGATAACGTTAAAAGATAATTTAGAAAAAAACTGTCATGTTTTGTATTTGAATTTTTTTTTCTATCTAAATAAAATCTATTATTTTCATCTACCGTTTGAAAGGTTTTAACTTCTTCAGGGAGCATCCTAGGGCATATTATTATGTTCATAGGAACTTTTTTTTAAAATTTCATATGTAGTATACGAAGTCCGGTACACTATTTTTTTTACAGCCTGTATAATCAAATATACCCTGTACGTTTTTGACTTTGTAATCAAAGCACTCTTTGATTTAGTTTTTTTTTGAAGACCCGTACCTCTGTCTAACCCAACTGAATCTAAAATACCCAGTTTTTGAATTATGTAGGTACTTTTGTTTTGTAAATTCAAGTACCAGTACCAAATAAAAATTATAATTTTTAAGTATGAAGTTTTTGCAGAATCAAGTAAAAGTATTTTAAGTATCTACTTACTCAAAAAGTAAATGAAATAATTTTTTTGTACATAATTTGTATGTAATTTGTTTTGTTCATAATTTGTATTTGAATTCGACAACCACGCTTATTTCAGTCGGTATGTGCCTCTTCAAGCTTTCTGCAATACCGATCAAGGTTGCCATATTCCATATTCCCGAATCCCGTAAAAAAGAATGCCTAACGCCACAGTTCGCGAAGCATAATATGGCATCACTGCTATCGAGTTCCATTTCTTTTATTCGGTTAACTTGCATACTTGCATATGTAATTTAGGTGAGCCATAAAGCCAAATGAACCAAGAAGAAATATAATACTGATGATTTTGAAGACTATAAATATAGACAAATAATTAATTATGTATTTATATCATGACGGCAACGGCACGTAGCGACATCTTTCGGCAAAAGCATACAATATTATTTTCTTCTCCACAAAGCGGAATTTTAAGGCCGTCACACACGGTTTTGCATAACGCTTAGTAAGCATAAGCTCCAACCAATCATAGGTTGTATTAAAGGTCACCTGATTTTCAGCTATGCAAAAGCGTGTGTGACGGCCTTCACCCTGATTAAATTTTGAGACCTATAATTTCCGTACTTTTTATCATATTATATTATAATGTATTATTTATTCGAATATGTATAGACTTTATCATTCGCGTCACTAGTTCAGGTATATTAAAAATACATGAGTGTAAATATGTAAATGTGAATTACGTTTTATTATAGACTATATGAGATGATCATTAGATTTTTTTATCTTCAAGCGGTCTAATAAACTTTATTGTCGTCAACACTTGTCACAGACAGAAGTGATCCACTGCATAAATGATAAGTACGAGAAAAAATAAATACGGGTTACCAGACCAGTTGTCTGGCTTGCTTTCACGAGCTTCCATGTTCGGAGCAGTAGAATTAATATGTTCCGAGTGACCTGATATTGATTTGAAATTGAAAGGAAAAAAAATTGATACTAGCCTAGTACTCATAACCGCGAAATTCGCTCTTTTTTGACATTGCTTCAACAATTTGACGTTTTATGCGTGAATCAAACGTCAAATTGTCGAAGCAATGTCAAAAAAGAGCGAATTTCGCGCAAGTGGGAATTAGGCATAATGCATATCATTCTCACTTCCGCGAAATTCGCTCTTTTTTTGACATTGCTACGATTTGACATTTTATGCATGTATCAAACGTCAAATTGTCGAAGCAAAGGTCGAAGCAATGTCAAAAAAGAGCGAATTTCGCGCAAGTGAGAATGAGGCATAAGTCATAACTTTATAAGTAGTAATAAGTAGGAGCTGTTTATTTTTCCGAGAAATTGATGAAAACAGCAGTGGCTGAGTTGTAAAAGAAAGAAAATATTGCATTCCCTTGAAGATAAAATCCGGCCCCGAATGTCTTTTTGTGCTTCGCTCATTTGTTCAAACGTTGAACTCGGAACTCGGCACAAGACCTACTTCTTGGCCATGACCAAAGAATTCAACGCTATTTTCTTATGATGAATTTTACGTTTTCTTATCGCTAGATGGCAGCGACAATGAACAAGTTCAGGAATTAGCTCCAAGAGCATATTTCATTCATAATTTCCACTAATTTATTCGTTTTAAATTGTTCAATACTATTACATTTATCAAATTATTGCGTAAATAAATACGGATGATCGTTGATGTGTCTGCTTGTTACACCAACTTCCATTTTTCGTGCACTGAAATGCGTTCGGAGTACGTATAAAGCGCGATTCATACTATAGGGCGCTTTCTTTAATTCATCGATGTATCAAACTGAATCCACCATTATGGGACAGCCATTCCGGTTTTCTATGAGCTAGACGAAGATAGACTGGTCATCGATGGATCCATCGGTGAATAAAAGAATGCGCCCATAGGTACGCACCGCCACCGTCACGTTACCGTACCGTACGGTGCCGGTACGTATAGTATGAATTGCGCTCAAGTGGTTTCGGAAGACCCGTTTTCTTGGTAAAATACAAAATATAGTTATTTATGTCATTAGGCCAAGAAATGGGTCTTTTTGTGGTGAGCTCGACGTTTGAAGGCGGACGCGTAGCGAAGGTTTAGAATCGCAAAGACATTCTGGGCCGAATGGCATACAACATTTTATCTCCAAGCGACTGCAAGAGTACCTTTCACAACCAAGCCGAGGCGAGGGCTTTATTTTCATTTTTAATTATTGTTTATTTATTAAATGTCAAAATTATGTATCCTACACTGCTAATAGATGGCGCCACGGCCCTAAGGTGCGTACAGTGACCAGTGAGCAAGGACGATACACACTACTACTACAGGATGGCCTATCCTCATAAGGCCTGTGTGTAAGAAATCCCCCCCCCCCCCCTATGCCAAATTACCAGTTGTGACATAGGCAGCATGTTATTTCTCGCCTTGATATAGGCTGTTTAAACAGCTGACGACTTAGTTATGACGTTGGAAATGGTAACACACCAATATGGCGGCGATTACCAAAAACGAGGCCGATAAGCACTCCTTATTAGAAAGGCTCCGTTCTAAGCCGAACATGTTTCGAATATACGCGAACGCATCGGAAGTGTTTAGTGCACTTGGAGTTTATAGAGCAGTCATTCCGAACCCACCTTAAATAATAGCCGCTTTCCAGTATGGGAGTGTGACGCCCGGAGCTACTCGGGGCGTTGAGCTCCCGAGCTGTACGTACGCGTCAACCTGTCAGCTGTCACACGCTTGGTGCATATGAAAAATATTTTGTGATCACGGCTAAAGTCTTCAGAGAATTTGTGCAATGGTGCATACGGGCATAAGACTTTAGCCGTGATCACAAAATATTTTTCATATGCACCAAGCGTTTTTTTCGCCTATTGGCAATTAACTTTAAATTGCTCGATGGCCTGGAATTTAGAACAAGATAACCGCGGCTAGTTAATAAAATGAGGTTAGGTGTTTTGTTTGTTTTGGTTCCGATTTCAAATTTCATATTAACATTTTACAAACATTTTTGTAAAAAAAAAACTGGAACAAATTTGTGTGAAGTGAGCCAGGAAAAAAAAGAAATGAAATCAGGAATATGGAGGTGGAGAGACATTATTTGACAATGATTAATTTGGTTAATGAAATTGTGTTAGATGGGTTTCCGTTTCCAAGGCGTTGGAATGAGAGGGAAAATTATTTTGAAGCCTTGGATGATCTGATCTATAAGCCAATGTCGTAGATCATAGATCTTCTTGAAGAGGTAGAAGATGCCCTATCATTATTATAGGGTGTAGTACCTACATTCTATGCAAATTTATGACTTGATTCTTGATTCCAATAACTAGGTAATGACTATGTAATTACTGTTTATTTCAAATAAAGTGCCCTACATGCCCTGGATGTTTTGTTTGTTTGTTTATAAAATTAAAATTCATCGACAAAAACGCAGAATGGGTCTCGCCAACCCCACATACCGCCAACCAAAATGGGCTTTTATTGCCTTTTATTAAAATCTATAGGAAATTTGCGACGTTATCGGTGAGTTCCTTTCAGGTGGCCCTCATTACAAAATCACAATTAACTAATTTGAGTGCAAAATCCTTTGGTGCATCGAACCGACATTTTTACCGTGATTACATAATTATCCGTGATTAGCTAATAACGAAAATACGTGAAAATGGTGAATAGTATGAGGAGCTCCGGAACAGCTCCGGGGCGTTACGCGCTTATTCCTTCCGAAAAGTGTTTGTTGCACCTGAGTACTCAAGCCCAAAGTAAACCATAAATGCACGAAAGTCGGCGAATCTGTTCCTTTCAAATCGGGTTGACACACCGGAGCGAGTAGCTCTAGTGTTTCAAACTCTTGAAAGGAATACAGCTACATACTGGAAAGCAGCTTTATATCCTATCGGCGGTTCACTCTCGTACTCTATCCGTTCCAGCGGCCGCACCGGTGCGGCGTGATCCCGACAATCCGGAGCCGTTGATCGAAACGAGTCTGTCGGTGTAATGTACTCCGTCTCTGAATCTGTGTTCCTACTCCGAGTCCACACTTTTTCCTGTTCCACTGGCCGGCTCGGCGTGATCCGATTAGTTCGAGTTTGACTCCGAGTCCGTACAACGTAGACAACGCAAAAGTGGTCCGGACTTGAACTCGAACTTGGACCGGACCTGTTTATTTTGCAGTGGATCAGTTCCCACTGTGAAGATCAGTTCCAGTATTTGGCCCTGATAATAGCCAATTTTGGGTTGGCGAGACCCCATATCTGCGTTTTTTCGATGAATAAATTTTAGGTATACAGTATACACAAACAAACAAAGCATCCTGGGCATTTTATTTGAAATAAACAGTAATTACCGTAATTACATAGTCATTAGTTACTGGAATCAAGCCATAAAATTGCATATAATACTACCACCCTATCATAAGTTAAGTTAGGGCATCTTCCACCTCTTCAGGAAGATCTACGACTATTGGTTTATAAGATCATCCATCCAAGGCTTCAAAATAATTTTCCGTCTCATTCCAACGCGTTGGAAGCCCATCTAACACAATCATTATTTATCAGTATCCAAATCCTCGTCAAATAATAGGTGGTCCATCTCCATATTCCTTATTTGATTTCTCCCTGCTCACCCTCGCCACACACTATTTTTCCAGTAATTTTTTGGGGACAAAAATGTTTTTAAAATGTAAAAACAAAACAAAGCATTCTAACCTCATTTCATTATAGCCGCGGTTATCCTAAATTCCAGGCCATCGAGCGATTTAAGTTAATTGCCGATTAGGCGAAAAAAACGCTTGGTGCATACGAAAAATATTATGTGATCACGGCTAAAGTTTAATCAGAGAATTTGTGTAATGGTGCATACCAGGCAAATGCAAAATCCTTTGGTACATCGAATCGACTTTTTTAACCGTGATTACATAATTAGCCCTGATTAGCTAATTACGAAAATACCTGAAAATGGTGCATACAGGCATAAGGATTGCTTATCGGCCTCGTTTTTGGTAATCGCCGCCAAATGGGTGTGTCACCATTTCCGACGTCATAACTAAGTCGTCAGCTGTTTGCACTAGCGGTCGTAGTTTAGAGTTTAAATTTATGATGAAAAATATTATTTAATTTTGATCAACATAATAGGCAAAGAGCAAGATGAAATCGAGATCTAAAAAAGAATTGTTTTAGAATGTTAATTAATGTAGTAAAACCTTTGAATATAAAATACAGGAAGGAGCATAGCCTCGAATCTGCGCGACCAGATTATGTGGAGGTTGCATTTGGCCGACTAGTGTTTCCGGTTTGGCAATAAGAGAGTTTTCGTTGTCTTTTAAAAACGATTCCGATAGCCGCTATTTGACAAATTTGACATTTGAGCTATCATTTATCGTTATCGTTACCGATAAGTGCCGGGAGTTTACGGACGGAAGACAAAACCATAGCGAAAGCGGAAAGCATGCGTATTTCCTATGTTTTTGTTGTGGTTTTGTTTTTGTTTTTAAATGTTTTTGGTTTTCGAAAATTCCCTCAAAAGATCGAGAAATCGTTTCACGGATGAGGACAATATTATTTATTATTTCATGTGCAATCGAGTGATCCATCCCGAAAATCTCGCACTATTTTTTATAATTCTGTCCACATAATTTTTTAAGTACAAGCCCTGATGAAGCCCTAAACTTTTGGGCGTAACGTTGGCAAATACTTAACAGGCCTTTTATTTTTTGTCCTAACCGACGAATCACCCCCCTTCATTGGATACCGATAGGACACAAACTTCTCTTTATCATTTATTATTTTAATAGAAGAAGTATGGGCCAACAACCCATATAACGATACATCTATAATTATGCTTTTGTAGTAGCCAATTTTGTAAAGCACACAGGGAAAATTAATGAATTTTGTGTACTAGGAAATTAAAACAAAGTACAAAACGTATATAAATACAAACAATTAAAGAAAGGTTATGTTTGTCGAATTCGACTTAACGTTAACGTTAAGCGGATTGAACGAAAACTATTTTGACGATCTGTCAAATAGCGACTTTGTCTTCGTATTCGTTATGGTTAACCGTTCGAATTTGGCAATACAACGAAAACTGTCTAATATTATGACAAGATAAAAAAGTATTTACATTAAACCACACTCAGCGCTTATTATCACTTAAAACCGCTAAAATCCATTAAATTTCCCCTTTAATAAGGACACAGCGAACCACCAAAACAAATAATGAGTCATACTTAGAGGCTCAATATGGCCGTTTCCGTCCTTGCGTTGACTGTAGTGACAGATAGAAAACGCTCCTTCCTATAGTATTATATTCAAAGAGTAAAACCAAGTATGCATAAAGCAAAAGCCCACGGAATCATAACCTGTGGTGCGAATTAGACTATCCAAGATGCTGTCAAACGTAAATAAAAATGTCCGCCAAGACTTAAATTGAAATGTCCGCCAAGAGGCACACAAACCCTTTGTTTGTTTGTCAAAATCACGTGTTTTGGATAGGCTAATAGAAAAACTTACAAAATAAAGATGCACGATATAGCACTTGATAGCACGAACATTAAAAAGAATAAATAAAAAGATTGACATTTGACAACAATGACAGGTTACGTTAGGTTATGTTTTCTTTCAGGACGCAAACGGCAAGTTAGCGTTCTATTTTAGCGTCTGATCGTTTATTGCATCTTAGATGTAGGGGAGGCAAATCTGAACCGTTCGTTAATTCCGCTCAGACCAGTCGGACGTAAATCTGTTTGCTCGGAGTATTTAGACCGACGAGAGAGATTAATCTGCGATTGAGATTATGTCGTAATCTCGAAGTTCCAACGTGGTGTTTATTTTCTGTTCAAAAGTTTAATATCCAGTACAAATCAAATCAGGCATTTTTCTACGAAAATGCCCGAAATTGAGTTTCTAACTCCATTGCCGGATGTCCAATTCAATATTTTATATTTGCGCTGCTCACACCTTGAAGCTTTTGTAAAAAATCTTAAAAGGTTGCTGAAACCAGAAAGTGCTTCTTGAACTGCATCGAAAAACGTGGCACGATTTTTTCTGCAGAAGGATCAACTCAACCTTTGCAGAAGGACCCACTTCTTCGCCTTCTCCTCTTCGTCGGGTTGTCGTCATAATCGAAAATCATTTGATGAATATGAATAGCTACCAAAATTGCCACAGAGATAGACATAGCCCGTAAACAATGAAAAAGAAACACTTCAAAACACCAAAAAAAAAAAAACAAAAAAGAGCATCCAAAAAAATCATAAAAGAAAAGCGCCGGTAAAAAGCGAGGTTAGAAGTTTGTTTATTAGGTCGGGCCGTTCGTTAATTGCCATTTGCTCAGACCTTTGAATATAAAACTACAGGAAGGAGCGTTGTCTATCTGTCACTGCAAACAAAAAAGCGACGGAAGCCGCCATTTTGAGCCTCCAAGTTTGGACTCATCATTTGTTGAGATACAAAGTTCAATTCGATGCACTTATTGAAACGTACACGACAAATATCGAATTTAAACTAAAACTAATCTTATAACTACGCGCTGTTAGGCGCATTGAGCTGTTAAGCGCTTCTGGACTGAAATTAGGTACTGTCCATGTGAGCCTAGATTAGCCAACACAGAAACCAGATATTTCACAAAAATATCGATTGACAATCTACAGTCTACACACATTCTCGGATTGAAGAAACTACGGAATTGTAACGATAAATCAAAACAGAATAATAGTTTGTCAATAACGAGGTCTGTAATTAAAACTGAGACTTAGCCTTAGCGTTAAGTATTCATTAAAGCGACATTTCTCCATGTAAAAATGTCATTTTAAGGGATACTTATCGCTAAGGCTTCCTTAAAATGGTCGGTGCAAACGGTCATAATTATCATTGAGACCAGGACGGGACCGATACGTCACTAATTAATATTGAGACGCGGGACTGGACTGATACCTCGTCGATACGATACGTC
The DNA here is from genome assembly GCA_917834065.1 of Ceutorhynchus assimilis. Classification (NCBI taxonomy): domain Eukaryota; kingdom Metazoa; phylum Arthropoda; class Insecta; order Coleoptera; family Curculionidae; genus Ceutorhynchus; species Ceutorhynchus assimilis. Next base: position 15,423,300 of record OU892277.1, on the reverse strand, counting down.
ACTTAAAATTTAAAATGGTTTTTCTGTAGCTTCGATGATATACTGATTCGCAGTGACTTCTTTAATTTTTATCTGCTTTTCGATCACCG